>CANTUZ010000015.1:3782125-5064625 GCA_947846985.1 Fratercula arctica
GGTGTGCAGGTGTGACCCACAGGCTGTTGGTGCCCCAGTGTGACCCACATGCCACCAATGCCCAGGTGCCCTGGTGTGACCCACACGCCGTTGGTGCCCCAGTGTGACCCACATGCCACCAATGCCCAGGTGCCCCGGTGTGACCCGCAGGCCGTCAGTGCCCAGGTGTGACCCACATGCCGTCGGTGCCAACTGCCACACCGTAGGGAGGGAGGAGGAGGGATGCGCCCTGCGTTTCCCCATGTACGTGTCAGCACTCGGCAAACCGAGCTGCTGCTCCTGGCCCTGCGGCCCCAGAGCGCTGCTGAAAACAGGGTGGGGGAAGAGGGAGAAAGAGGAAGAGGAGAAGAATACGGAAACTTTATCGGTTAATTGGTGAAAGCCTCCCTCTTTGGTTGACTGTATTTGTTTTGACAGGAGCCTCCCCTTCCTCCCTAGAGTGCTCCGGCAAGTGAAACCCTTGCAAATAAAGCGGAGGATCTGCTGAACGCACAACCATGCATAATTTAGTAGCGCTGGAGCCTTCTGCACGTCTCATCACAAACTTGCATTCAGTAAGTGCTAACACAACTCCTTTGTGGGTAGGGATGTCTGTGTGTTTCTTCTTTTTTGGTAAGGCTCGGGTATCAGGCCCCTGCCAGGAATTCGAAACTGACCGTCAGGAAGCTTGTTAGCAAGGCTAATGTTTAACAGACATAGCCATTCCTGCACACACACACGCTTAAAATAAAGAAATGTTTGTGAATTCTTGAGTGGGTTGACTTTGAAGGATAGTATGAATAAATAATGGAAGACTTGGTTTTCCTTGAATTCACACTATTCACCCATAAGTCATAAAAACAAACTTGATGCTGGAGAAAATGGCTCGGAGGGGAAAAAAGAAAGACAAGTCTTCTTTCATTCTAGGGAAAAAAAAATGTTTTATATCCCTGGACTAGGTGTTTGAGAGGAAAAAACCACAAGTCTGTAATTTATGTGTGTCTGTCGCCATCAGGTAGATTTTTCATGCAGGGAGGAAGAAAAAAAGGATTAAAACTAGTGCTAATATTTGCTTGGACTAATAGAATGTTGTGCAACAACACCTGAATTAAAATCAAGATTGTAATTAGTAGGTGGTTCATTCTGTTCTAACGATGCAAAATAATTAATTCTTCTTTTTCGACCCACAAATAGTAATTAAAAAGAAATATTACATAGCTGCACCTGTTTTTCATTATACGGTTGCCACAGTGAGTAAACCAAATCTTTTATGGATGAGAACAGCCAGAAGTTTGAAAACTGAGTGAAGAGTGTGAAAACCCCTCTGAGGTTCCCTAGAGACACGTGAGAAATCTGAAATTATTAAAGCATATGGTGGCACATACTGAGCACCAACAGCTCCTACTGTGGTTGTGAGCCCTAATTTCTCTTGGACTTTCAGCTTTTCTAAGTGTTCTCGACTTGGTTGGTTATTTCCCCCCTTCCTTTAGTAAATCTCTTGTGACAGGGGATCAACATGACATTGCGTAGATAAAAGACTCTTGCATGTTGTTTCCCATCCACCTTTCTCAGTGTTTGCGCTTGATAAGGTATTTCTTTTTATTTTAATAGCTGAGGAAGTGGTGCGGCATGCAGATGGCTTCTTTCTTGTGTCCGTGCTTATTTGCGAGGTGAGGAGCACGTCATGGGAGTCAATGGGAGAAGCGAGGAGTAGGTTCAGATGAACGCCTTCTCCAGGGTGCACGGAGGCTTTGCAGAAGCATTTAACAGAAAGGTTTTCAAGGAGAGAGAAACCATAGAGCCAAAAAAGGTATTGCTTATTGTGATGAAAAGAACCTTAACGTTGGAGATTTGGTGGGTCGAAAGTGCAAAAGGTAAACTTCCAAAGGAGGTTTCACCAGCAGCACGTCTGAAATATTCCCTTGAACATTAGCTTGAGAGCAAGGAAAGGAAAGGAGAAAGAAACCCTTGACCATAGGTTTAAATAATACATAATGAGTCAAAGCGTTTGTGTTAAGCGGGTGACCGTTCATTTGCTTTGAAAGAATACAAAAGGTGCTGTTTCGGTGGATAGCAACACGCGTGGCTCCGCGCGCATCCCTCCTGGCCCAGCCTGGTCAGCCAGTTGGGTTAGCGCCTGGGGACGCCGTCGTTATTTGTGGAAATAGTAACGGTGTTCCGGGAGCCGGAGCGGAGCGGGGGCTGCCTGGCGGCTCTGCTGCTCCTGCTGGACGGGAGGGCAGGGGACCGGCTGCTCCCGAGGACGCGGTGGCCCGTTGTGCTTACCAGCAGCAGGCGGTCGTGGAGGTCAAAGTTTGCATTGCTTTGAACCTCAGAAATTGTTTCTCTGCGCTGGTAAAAAGCCTGAAAATCTCATTGTTTATAACCCGGTTCAAAAGGGCTGGACTCATTTAGCTGATTGATTTTTGTATAGGTGGACAAAATGTTAATCTGAGTTCCTAGTTCTCCGTTGCATTTAATCTTGCCGCTGTGCTGTGCGAGTTTAAGAGGACTCTTCAGCAATTATGAAGAAACAGGCCTAATCAATGATTGGATTACTCCGGTGCAGGTTGCAGGCCGGACTGGGATGATACCCGCCGACTATCACTTTGTGACTGTGCTTTATCAGCTGGTTTGGAGACTGGAGGAGACGTTTGCTAATATTCGTGTATGATTTCGTGAGAAGATGGGTGATCTGGGTGGAAAGTCTGTCCCTGCAGCCCCGGAGCAGGCTCGGTACCCGAGCGGTGCATCACCTCCCTCCCCTGCTCCTGCAGGAGCCAGCGCTCTGTTGCCGTTACCTCGGCCAGGTTTAGGAGGGCTGTTCTGGGTGTTCTGGGTGCCGTCCTGCCCAAACCAGGGCAAGAGGCTGCTCTGAGGCACCCGGAGCCTGCAGCAGTGCTCAGGATGGCGGGGATGGTTCGGGGCTGGTCCCTGCGAGAGCCAGCTCCTCTGGGGCTGCAGATGAGTCTCCAGCTGCTTATAGAATGTGGAACTGCAGCAAGCAAAGACCAAGAGGTTACACACAAGTGAATATTTCCCGTGGGAAGGTAACAGCACGTGAGGAATTGTGCTGCAGACCTCTTGCCACGCTAGCCAGAACTTGCCCCAGAGCCGTGGTCCAGCGGTGCCCCGCAGCCTTTCTGCGGCCGGACAGACGGACAGTCCCGCTGCGAGGGACGTTCCTCTGATGTTCGTTCAGCTGCATCCTCTAAGCCCTGGCCCTGGGAGGTGCGTGAGGAGGTTTAAAATCCCATTTGTCTCAACAGCCCTTGAATCACTAGGCTTTATTTTACTGTGGTTTTAAAAAAACATCGTTGTGTAGCTGATTTTAACACTGAGTGTTTATACTTGGTATTATATTTGGGCCCCAGGGAGAGAGTATATTTGTATGTCTGGTTGATGTATTTATTCTGCTTGCCCAGTTCCCCAAGTGCAAGGGCATACACTACCGCTCATTGGCCATTATCTGTTGCCGTTCTCTTTTTATTCATGCATAAATATTTATTGATATTGATTAATATTTATTTCTCATAAATAATACATCACTTTGATTCTGTTTACTCCATTGAGAACGATGCGGAAATACACCAAAGTGTAACAGATGTGGCGGTGAGGCTCGCTCCGTGCCCGGGGAGGGACGGCAGGGCCGAGGGCAGCTCGGAGCGGGGCAGCTCTCCCGTTCCGCTGCCCCCAGCGTCGCTGCCCAGTGCGGGCTGCGTCCGGACCCAGCCGTGCCGGATCTGCTGGTCTCTGGGCACTGCTGGCACTGCCTCCTTTAGGAGGAAATCGCTTTCCTCTGCCCCAACTGGAGACAGCCAAGAGGGAGCGTGGCAGCAGATCGCGCCGTTGGCTGCAGGTGCCGGGATGCGGGAGACGATGGGCTGTCACCCGGGCGCTGCGTCCCAGCGCGTCACCAGAGCCCGTGTCCCACTGCATCCCAGGCTCGGGGCCGCCAGCGCCGGGAGCGGGGTCTGCAGCGAGGTGCCTGGAGCAGAGCCCGCAGCCAGCCCTTGGCTCCCCTATGTCTTCAAACCGGTCCTGAGAAGGCCGGGTTCGCAGACTCAGGTGCAGGCACGGGGGAGCTTTGCCCTCCAGTTGTGCCAGGAGGAGAGCTGGCACAGGGATGGGATGGGAAAGCCCTGGGTACCGCGGCTGAAAGCACATCGCTAACAACTATTGCCCCTCTGACCAAAGAGAGTTATTAATATTAGTGGGTTTTTGCCTCAGTAAAATTGGAAGAGTCTCATCAGGTCTCGCAGCCCCATTGTACCAATCACAGTGTAAGTAAATAACATAAAAGCGGAGCCCTGGGAGAGCCCACGGTCCGGGTTGAGTCAACGCAGACGTGAGGGGAGGAGGAAAATAACATTAGAGGCGAGCACAGCCGCAGCTCCTCTGCGGGGGAAAGTAGGTCATTTTGAAGCAACAAACAGCTGAAACACAAACCGAATAAACAAAAGAAAGAGAAAAGAAAAAGGAGATGGGATTAGAATAAAACCTCTGCATTATCAAATCCCAGCTGAACAACGATACCGTTTCTGGGAACGCGCTGGCAAGTGCTTGGCTCCGCACCCGGCGCTGAGCAGGGAAGGGACCCACTTTCCCCAGGAAGCCGCTGCTTGTGTCGAGCTAGCAAATTCTGGAGAAAACAGGCTGTTGCAATGGCCTTTCAGGGAGTCCACCTCCTCTTATGCTCATAGCTAAATCCTCTGCATCCCTGGAAAATGCTTAGCTGATTTATTATTTACCAACAAATCACAGTCAGCCAAGTGCAACCCAGTCCTCCACCCCGCTGTGCGTTATTGACATGCAAACCTTGTCATTTGTTGGAAAAGACTGATGCCAGGATGGTTTGCTTGAGGAAAAAAAAAAATTCCCATTAAATGAGACTGCCCTCCTTTCCGTACAAAGGTAGGGCACGGGCGGGGGGGCCCAGCCGGAACCTTTCAGACGGCAGCGGTGGGGAGGGCTGACCTTTTCTGCGGCGGAGAGGGCTTGATTGCAGGTCCTTTTTTCCTACCCTTTCCTTTGGCGAGAAGACAAAGGGGCGGAGGATTGTACTCGAGCGCCAGGATGCTGAGCATCGGGGAGTTCTGATTTTGCCCATGCCGTAATCCTATTGATCTTTTTTTAAATGTAGGCTTTGATGATCAAAAGACAATTCTGTTATCAGCCGGCACTTTGCTACCCGAGGTCTCCAAGTGCTTATAAAGAGGCCGGGAACGCGCGCCGTGCCCCGCAGCCGAGGCTCGGGGGGCTGGGGGGAGCGCGGGCGGTGACAGTGGGGACCCCAGGAGAAACGGGGCTCTGAGGCGTCCACGCTGCCAACGCAGGGAAACGCCGCCCGGGCTGGCGGGGAATGTGCTATTACAAAAAAGAGTTACTCTTCCAGGCACAACCCAGGAACTATCAATAAGCAGTTGTACGTAATAAGCAGAGAGGACCGTACGTCCCTGCTTCTGGAACCTCCTGCAGCCCCTGTTCTCGGGAACACCTGTAAAGTCCATACACTAGTGACAGCCACTGTCCCGTGTTTGTCACATCAGGTTACCTGCCGCGCCAACACGGGCTGGGACTTTTACCATTATATTCATTGCTTTTTGGTGCTCATTGATTCATTGATTTGTGGTGCTCAATCAAAGTTCACGTGGAACTAAGTCAATTTGTACCAGCTGAGTGTCTGCCCCACAGGCTGGCGTTTTGTCTAGGCAAAGACAGGCAAACACGGGCTAATAAACTTTCTGTTACGTTGCAGAAACGTTAGGTGGTTGTGCTAGAAACAAAATAATTGCTCATCTAAAATAAAATGAAAGTCATCATCTTTTATAGATGATTTCCAGCAGAGTCTGGTTTGTGCAAAAAAAACCCTATTTGAATGGAATCCATCATTTCCCCCTTCTGCCCCCACGGCCAGGCTGGCACCTCCTTCCCTGGCTCTCCAGCCGCTGGGCCTGGCTCCGAGGTGGCCCAGGCAGGTCTCTCGGTGGCCCAGGGCGAAGCTCAATGAGCCCAGGTGACTGCAGGACATGCGAGACCCACCTCTGCTGCCCCTTTTCAAGACAGAGCGTTTGCCCCCTTTTTGCGGGTATGAATTTGGGCAAGCAGGCTTCCTCCTGGTAATAGTTAAAGATTTGGTTAGCTGGGATTTCTGCCCCTGGTTTCCTGGTCTGGGTGGGTCTCCATCCTTGTACATTTGTCTTCTGCTTTTCGTGCTTGTCCTTAGTAACCTGACCTACTTTCCACTTTTCGTGTGTTTACTCCCTGTGGCAAAACCCAGAGTCCACAAGACATCAAAGGTGGTGCATAGCCTCTTCCAAATTTATCGTGAAATGGTTGTCTGGAGGCAAATGATAATTCCACAAAGATTACAAAAGATTGAGAAAATCCCTGTTTCAGATGGCAGCAACCGCGGCTCTGAGGTAATTGCGTTCTTTGGCCACTCTTTGCACGAGCTCCTAATGCTTTCTGCTCCTGTAGTTTTTCTGAATCACTTGCTGAGGGTCGCAGCGTGCCCGATCGCATTACGATTTTGCGAGGAGAAAACTGGCGGCGACTCTTGTGCCTGTGTGCGGTGCCCGTGGGACGGTGGCGGCCGCAGCAGGTGCGTGAGGCTCCAGCTTTGCCTCTGCCCCACGGGCGCAGGCGGCTGCGAAGCCCTGGGTGCCCCCGAGCCCAGCAGGGAAAGCATTTGATGGCTGGGTCTAGAGGGGTAACACTGAGTCGAATGAGCAAGAGGAAATTTTATTCCAGTGGAAGTCTCTTTAGATATCTGACGTTATTTAGAAAAAAATCCAGAGAGATTCTCCATCTTTAAATAGAGTTACATATTTTAGCTATCAAGAGAGAAAGTCTGCTGTGTAAGAATATGTAAATAACTTAGCTCCGAGCCTGGCAAAAGAGACAGTATTAAAAAAAAGCCAAACATTTGAATCTCTGGTGTCTTCATATCCTCTTTTGCAGGTCTCTGCCTCCTTATCAAATAAAATATATTGTGTAACATACTTAGAACTATCTCAGTTAAATCTCAGTTCAGTACCTCTGGTGTCACCTCTAGCATCTAATGGCTGGAGAGGTGGGCCCATGCCAACCTCATGAAGTTCAACAAGACCAAGTGCAAGGTCCTCCATCTGGGTCAGAGCAATCCCAAGCACCGATATAGGCTGGGCAGTGACTGGCTTGAGAGCAGCCCTGAAGAAAAGGACTTGGGGGTGCTGGTGGACGAGAGGCTCAACATGAGCCGTCAGTGTGCACCAGCAGCCCAGAAAGCCAATTGTACCCTGGGTTGCATCAGAAGCGTGGCCAGCAGGTCAAGGGAGGTGATTCTCCCCCTCTGCTCCACTCTCGTGAGACCCCACCTGGAGTACTGCATCCAGTTCTGGAGCCCCTACTACAAGAAAGATAGGGACGTGCTGGAACGTGTCCAGAGAAGGGCCATGAGGATGATCCGAGGGCTGGAGCACCTCTCCTATAAGGACAGACTGAGAGAGTTGGGGTTGTTCAGTCTGGAGAAAAGAAGGCTCCGAGGAGACCTTATAGTGGCCTACCAGTATCTTAAGGGGGCCTACGAGAAAGCTGGTGAGGGACTTTTTAGGATGTCGGGTAACGGTAGGACTAGAGGGAGTGGATTAAAACTAGAGATGGGTCGATTCAGACTGGACGTTAGGAAGAAGTTCTTCACCACGAGGGTGGTGAGACACTGGCACAGGTTGCCCAGAGAGGTGGTGGAAGCCCCATCCCTGGCAGTTTTTAAGGCCAGGCTGGACGGGGCTCTGAGCAACCTGATCTAGTGGGAGGTGTCCCTGCCCATGGCAGGGGGTTGGAACTAGATGATCTTTAAGGTCCCTTCCAACCCTGACAATTCGATGATTCTGTGATTCATGCTCCTGGATGTAACTTGGATGCTATACATTTTCCTAGTCATTACTTAGGAATGACACTCTACAAATTCAAGCTGAAAAATCATTTGGAAAGTGAACTTTTTGCAACTTCTATGGCTTTTTTTTTTTTTCCTTTTCTTGTTAGTTTAAGTATTTTCCTGCCAGAAAATTGGTTTGATTGAGTTGCTGTGCTTCTCAGTTATTTCTTGCTTTGTGAATTCCTAGCTGTTCCATCTTATCAGAGTGGAAATTTCATTAGGGAAATTCTGAGGGTTTTCCTTTTAATTAAAGGAGGTATCATACTTACTTGGTCAAACTACAGCTGCTAATTCCCAGCAGTCATTGTGGCATTTGTTTAATTAAGAGCAAAATTACCTGCACGACTGGAGAACCATGAGACAGGCTCTTTCAGCATCTGCAGGGTAAGAGCCGTAGCTGGGGTAAATCCGCGCCATTCCCCTGCTGCCACTGCAAACCCAGCATCTTCTGCCGCCTGAGGACGGAACAGAGCAACGGGAGAGGGCGGAAGCAACCGCGCTCCTTGCCTGGCTCCGAGCTGCCGTTAAACACGCTAACGATGCTGACAAGGGTGTTTTCCCAGGGATCTCCCCCTGCCCAAGCTGCGCCATTCACCTCGCGCCCATCGTTCACGGCAAAACCGGCCGTCTGGCCTTTCTGCAGACATACTTTGCCATTCTTTGCGCTTTTGCCATTATTTACGCTCAACTTTTTTCCTTCTACAAAATTAATATTTAGGGGTTCATCATACCCATCTTCTGGGGAACTAAATATGTGACTTAGCAATCTTGTTCCTGTGTGTTTGATTGATTTGTAGACATTAAGGTTCCCATGAAAAATGTATGCCTTATGACCAGCTGTAATTTAGTTAATCAGAAAGATAGACATCGTTATATTAGCTTAGCAAATTGGCATTATGGAGGGGGAAAAATCCCCTGATGGAGATAAACCAGATCTCAGACACTAGTCATCATCTCGCTGACCTTCAAATGCGTTTGGAGTCCTAACCTATTATCATCCCAGCATGAGTGAAATATCAAAGACCTCTTTTAGCATCAGGCAGAACTAATGATTATCCAGCAAGGAACAATGCAAGGAATTTTTTTCTTTACAGGAAGTAAGAATGGGTAATTTGTAAAATGAAGATTAGAATTAGAAAAGTCATTATAGTTTGTTATACTAGTTTTATGATTTAAAAAAAAAAAAAACCAAACAACTTTCAAACTCTTTTTATGGTACATAGAGACAAAACGGGCAATTGGTTGGAACGGTGAATGTGTGATGAAACACAACAAAAAGGTGTGACCTGCAGAACGCCCCTTGTGCTTGCCTGCCGAGGGGGCTGTGGAAGGAGGCTCCGTGGTGGGCGAGGGCTGGCAGCGCCGCGGTCCATCCCGCTCCCACCCTGGCAGGGCCACGGGGGCGGGCGCTGCACGGCTTTCACCCTTTCCTCTCATTTCCACTGCGCTGCCCCTTCCCGCAGGGCTGCCCCGCTCCTGGCCAGCAGGTCGAGGGAGGTGATTCTCCCCCTCTGCTCCACTCTCGTGAGACCCCACCTGGAGTACTGCATCCAGTTCTGGAGCCCCTACTACAAGAAAGATAGGGACATGCTGGAACGTGTCCAGAGAAGGGCCACGAGGATGATCAGAGGGCTGGAGCACCTCTCCTATAAGGACAGACTGAGAGAGTTGGGGTTGTTCAGTCTGGAGAAAAGAAGGCTCCGAGGAGACCTTATAGTGGCCTACCAGTATCTTAAGGGGGCCTACGAGAAAGCTGGTGAGGGACTTTTTAGGATGTTGGGTAATGGTAGGACTAGAGGGAGTGGATTAAAACTAGAGATGGGTCGATTCAGACTGGACGTTAGGAAGAAGTTCTTCACCATGAGGGTGGTGAGACACTGGCACAGGTTGCCCAGAGAGGTGGTGGAAGCCCCATCCCTGGCAGTTTTTAAGGCCAGGCTGGACGGGGCTCTGAGCAACCTGATCTAGTGGGAGGTGTCCCTGCCCATGGCAGGGGGTTGGAACGAGATGATCTTTAAGGTCCCTTCCAACCCTGACAATTCGATGATTCTGTGATTCCTGTCTGTGTGTCTGCCGCCCGCTCTGCCAGCAGCTCCGGCTGCTCCAGTGTCCGCTCAAACGGCGCTTGGGAGCCACAGGAGCCGCATCCTTCAGGGTCTGGGTGTGCGGGTGGCCACGGCGGTGGGGTGGCCACGGCCCGGCCGCGGAGGTGCTGCCTGCTGGGGTCCGGACACCGAGTACTGCTGCTCGGAGCCGGTGTGTTGCAACGGGAGAACAGAAGAGCCTTTCCCTGGGTCGGGTTGGCAGGGACTGCTGAGATTACTGGTCTTCTTTTTCTCCTGTGGAACGTGGGACACGTTCTGCTTCCTAAAATAATTTGAGACTTTTTAAAAAGAAAAAAAAAAATAAAAATCCTCCTTTTGGAAGGACTCAGGACATTTTTTGTGCCCTTCTTTTGTCCTGCCGGCTATTTTCTTTCTTCATTTCGTGGTGTTGCCCTTGGAAGCTTGTCAGACCACTTCATGCTTGAGCAGGGCTGCCACATTGGTTGTAGGACGCTGGCAGAAGTTTGTGCCTTCAGTGAGCAGAAACACGGAGCTATTTTAACTAAACGTGGATTACAGGCTTGCAGCAGTGTGGGCGCAGTGGCTCAGAAATCCCTTTCTTACAGATAATAATCTGAGATTTTCTTAAGGAGCAGGGGTGAAATGCGCTGACGTGGAGTAACGAGTAGCGAGTCCCAGTGCCCCCGGCGCAGACGGTCTTTGGCCTGACGGGTGGGGGAGAGAGGAGTGTCTGTCAGTGTGAATATATTTATATGCAGATAAAGATCAATACTCAGACGCCCAGCTGACAGCGCCAGGAAACCCCTAAAAAGGCCACAGAAAAACTGGGTTCGTGGTCATACCAGAAGAGTCTGAGATGTTAATCAAAGCCCTGTTAAATGGGAAATTCTTAAGTGACCCGAGGTGACGATTTCCCATAATCTTCTCTTTTTTTACTGGATGGCCAAAATGGAAAATTGGTGATTCTAAAGCACATATTTTAAGCCTGCTTCTGAGCAGAATGCGCGATGCACTTGATAATATACTTGATGTATTGAATTTGCCCAGACCTTCATTCTCTGATGTCTGAGTGTATAGTTTGACTTGAAATCCTATCCAATAAATTCAAGGCGGTAAAACTGTAAGAGGACCCCAGAGCAACCTCCAGCTTCTTCAACTAAAGCATGTTTTGAGAGATTTTTGGGAAGGTATTGATCTTCGGTGTCTTTAATGATCATTATTAATCTCAGAATTATGTAGGGGAAAAAATGAGAAAGGAAAGGGAGGCGGGAGAGTTCCGCAGTGTTTGCGCTGCTGGGAGAGAGACTGGTTGTTCCTGTAGGAGACGGCCTGGCTTCTTGGCGCCTGCCCTCCGCTCCGATGGGTGCTGCGCCTTTGTCACCGGGGCGGCCGCAGCCCCCGCGTCCTGCCCCGCTTGGTACCACTGGCGCTGCCGGGGCAGGACCCGCTGCCGGTGCTGGGGGTGCGGGGATGCACCGGGACAGAGGGGCTTTGGCTGCCCGAGGAGGGTCACCGCTCCTTCCTCATGGGCGTCACCGTCCCATGTAGGGGCACAGGAATTTCAATAAACTCCTCCTTTGTAAATGCCGATGTGATGGAAATAGCACAGCAGCGAGAGCCAGGCTCCTCGCGGGGCCGCCTCCTCCTCCCTCGAGGAGTTTGAAGCGGGGAAAGGTATCAACCCATTAAAAATCTCATAACAAAAGGTGAAAAATGTGGAGAAAATGTGACCTGTTAATAAAGGATTTAGTCAAACATTTATGTAAATATTTATACTGCACTATACCATTAGCTTTTCCAGTTAATCTGCTTTGTGTGCTAATGGCTCTGAGCAAAATATGTTCCCAGAGTAGCTTACAATAAAAATTAGTGCTGTATCTGGCGTATTACTCTTCCTCCATAAATGATTATAAAGGGATAGATGCAAAAATCCATTTCTGAGCGGACTTTTTTCCCCTGACCACTGATCATTTTTTTCTCTTACGGAAAATAAAACCATTAAAAGACACCAGAAATTGCCAGTTTCTGGGAAGTCAGCTTGGTTTGCTTGTCATTTTGCAAGGCAACTTTTATTTGTAAATGGAAAAATCTTAAGAATTTAAAAATGTCACTTAGAGCATCTGCAATTGCCCTGTAGAAGAGTTTGTTCACCTGTCAGCCTCTATAAGCGTAGGAACATGGATTTCTTTTACTCCTGGGAAATCTTGTCCAATTCTTAACACTTTTCGGTGGGCTTGGCGAAGGGGTAGCCTGAAGTTAAACGCAAGAATATATTATTGCACTTGACACTTTTCACAAACATTGTGCTTGGTGTAGTTTGAATATTGAAGACAAGCGCCGGGCCCTTCAGCGCGCCGGCTTAAACCTGGTTCACGCCAGAAGTCCCGTTACCACCAGCAGAGCAACTTCTGGGTGAAATTCCGCTAAGGACCAGCTCTAGGCTTCTGCATTTGAATAATAAGATGATGCTTCACTTTGTGCGTGTAGAAGAGTTGCAGTACTGCATGGTTTGGCTTTCCGGGTGGCCTGTGCTCCGATGCCTTATAAAGCAAATATTAACAGCCCTTCTGGTCTGTAAGCAGCTGCCTCTTACAGCAGCGCTAGAGATTAAACCTACTGAGGGCCAGTGTAAAATCCTTTCCTTTTCCAGATTCTACTCAGTCAGCCACTGGTTGAATGGAGGTAAATATTTTTAGAAATGCTGAGACTTAAAAAAAAACCCCTCCCTTACAAAGCGGCTTTAAACAAAGCGCGGGTAGGTCCCTGGAAGCCAGGGGTGCTCTCGGGGAGGAGATGGGTTGGTGGCCACAGGAGGTGAGTGCAGCCGGGGTGGGAGGGGACCTACTCATGAGAGAGAACCCAGGGACCCCAAAACAAGGGGTGAGGACGTTTCTCCCCCTCCCTCATCAGCTGGAGGGACCAGGGGTGCAAACGCCGTAGCACGGTACGGACCCGCTCGAGAGCGGGAGGTGTCGCTCCGTCTGCCCGGAGCTGGAGCATCTGGGGAGGGGGAAGGATAAACACAGGGAATTTGTGGACCTTCAGATTTTGTTCTGCTTTGACACGCTCGATTTTGAAATCTCAAAATACTCTCAGAAACATTGCCTTTCCCTCAGCTGTATCCGCAGCCCTCGGGTACCGCCGGCTCATCGCTCAGCATCAGTTGTGCCCTTGCGACCAAGCCTGGGTTTTCCCGACAAACACCCGCTGCAGACAGAAAGGGGCTTCCGACTAGACCCGTCTTTCCTGCAAAGGCTCAATCAGCAGATCTTAATAGCAAGAACACGTACTAAAAGCAAACGCTCAGCTTGAGTAGTCACTGAAAGGGAATACAAAAGCCTGTATCTGACTGCAAAAAATGCCCTTTCGTGCCGTGTTGGAGGCATCCGCTCTGGAGCCAGATAAACACGTAACTTAGCAACAAAGAGCAAACTGTGAGGGGTGCAGGGAAATGTCAGAGCAGGATCTTTAGCTGAACTGGTACCTGCCCGGGCAAATGCCCCAGTTGCCGAGCGGAGCCTCCTGTGCACACCGCGCTGCGGGACTCTCTCGAGCGCCCGGTCCCTGCAGCTTTGCTGCTGCTTTCCTGGACTCCTGCCACTGGTTCCTCTTTTCCACGGGTCTGATAAAAAGCGATTATGTC
Source organism: Fratercula arctica (assembly GCA_947846985.1). Taxonomy (NCBI): domain Eukaryota; kingdom Metazoa; phylum Chordata; class Aves; order Charadriiformes; family Alcidae; genus Fratercula; species Fratercula arctica. The sequence goes on from CANTUZ010000015.1 coordinate 3,795,732, forward strand.
CATTTCCTGCCAAAGGGACCCCGTCGTGAACAAAAACCTCCGTGTTATTATCCACCTCTCTCTCCAAGTGATAAACAGAACGTTGAGCCTACAGCATTACGCCATATGTCTGCACGAATTCTTGTAACAGATGTGCTGAGGCTTGGAAAAACTTATTTTAGATAAGCCAAATAATCTTTTCAATTATCTTTTGCTGAAAATATTGTATTTTTGTAGGCATTCAAGAGTGTTATGGCATAAAATGCTAGCCTAATTATCATTATCTTCTCTATTCTGTTTGCTGAAATATTTTTTGGAGTTGTCAAATATGTGTCTATTTTGTTATTTGGGAAGGAGTCTTTAGGCAGCTGTATATTTTGTTTCTCAATTGTGTAATTTGATCTACGTATTTGATTGCGAGAAGCTGTTATCCGAAAGGATAGCGGCGGCAGCTCACACTTGTTTGTTGGGATTGAACATGGAGGGGTTCCAGGCCAGGCTGGACGGGGCTTTGAGCAGCCTGGTCTGGTGGGAGGTGTCGCTGCCCAGGGCAGGGGTGGGACGGGATGGGCTTTAAGGTCCCTTCCAACCCAAACCATCCTGTGATTCTGTGATTATTCCATTACAGCAGGAAGATTCCTCGGTCAGCTCTATGGACCGGTGCATCCCGACATCCCGGCTCTGGGCGGTGTTTCCCCCTCCCCGGGCGATGCCCCGGCACAGACCCGGGGCTCTGCCGAGAGCCCGTGATCAGTGAGCGGGGCTGTGCCCTTGTCTCAGAGCCTTACACCCCTCTGAGTAATGCTTAGCCCCTGGCAGCGCCCGGCTGAAAATGCTGAAATGCAGGTTTTTCCCACAAGTTTGGTGATTGGGCACAAGGCTGATGGAAAATCCCTCCAGCTGCTAATGTTGCAAAACGCTGTACGCCTGAAATTAAGAGAAATTTTATTGCAACAGGGAGCCAGCAGGGGGGATGCATTTACAATTCATCCCGGCTCCCTCCAGAAAACACGTTGTTGGGACCTGGCTCGCTGGGGCCGCGGCCGTGCGCTGCGGCTGCTGAATATCCATGAGCTGGGTGCTGCGAGCGCCTGCGTTCGGAGTCAAGCGGGGGGCAAAGCACTGTGCTTCAAGCGTTGGTATATCCATTTACTTAAATTATCGCTAAGCCTAATGTCACCCCGTCTACTCCGTCGCATGTTATTGAGTGCTCCAGCTGAGTAATCTCATTAGAATTTGTCTCGTTCTCACCTCCGGCAGCAGCCATGTACACAGCTTCTGAAAAGGTTATTCACACAATATTGCGTGACCTTGATGAAAGGCTAATTTGATAAGAATTCAATTTAAAATTCCATTTGTACTGACAAACCAGGATTTTATTGATGTCACAAATTTTCAGCGGTGGAAGCGACATTAGGAGCGAGACTGCAGCGTTTGTAGGCCCGAAGGTGGAAAAGGCAGAGGATTTATAGGAGCTGCTTTATCAAAGGGTCAACATACCTTGCAGCAGTTTAGACTAAATGCTTCAGTAAACTGCTCTTAAGTTTTCTTTCCTTTATTATCTTATTTTTCTTTCCTGTTTACTTAAAGAGATCTTTGCGGTGGCAGGGACGAAGCGGTGGCTGATGAGTAAGGTTGTTTCCCAGCGCATTTCCAAGTGCGTTACCTCCCTGCCCTTTCATCCTGCCGTCTCCATGAGGCTGAGACTGAGTAAATAGCGCGGTTTGCTCTCTCTGAACGGCGAGTTCGTGCCATGAGCGCGGGTCCCCCCTCTCCAAGGTGTCTGCGAGCGCGCGGGGCTGAGCGGGGCAGTACCGGACCCCCATGGCCGCGGCGGTGCCGAGGGTGGGCGTGCTGAGTCGCCCGCGCAGAAGGGACTGGTTTGCAGTGGAGGGCACCGGCCCATGGCCACCGCGCTCTCCTGGGCGCTCGCACCACCCGTCCCCTCCCCGGCGGGACAATACGTCTGACGCATCAAACCGGGGAAGGTTTTTGGGGCAAAGGCCTCAGGTTCGTGAAGGCTTGCCCAGTTCTCCCAGCTGTGCCGGTGGCTCTGATAAGGAACCCCGGCTCGCCCTGAGCCCCGGCTCTTGTGCAGGTCACCGACAGCAGGGCCAGATTTGGACCCGCAATTCTTCTGCTCCTCTGCTGGAACCGCAGACTTCATTGTCTTGTGGTGCTTTTCCGTTGCCTTTTGTGTTGTGAGCAAAAAGATACAAATTGGTGCCGCTGGGCACATCCTTGACCTCAGACCTGTCTCAGACGGAGCCCTCCCTGTGAGGGGACGTGGAGGGAGAGCCAAACCCTCCCGCGCTGGCATCGGCAGAGCCTGGGCAGAGGCCACAGAGGGGTCAGGGTCTCCTGTTTGAGACGTTTGAGCTGCGCTACGGGGACACCTTCCCGTGGGAAGGGAGAGGTGTCATCGGGAGCGTGCCCGAAGCGGCAGCAGCGCGAGGGCACCGGTGGAGCTGGCGGTGCCGTGGGACAGGTCGGGTGCTGCGGCAAAGGACCGTCGCCCACCACCTGCTGGGCTGGGCCACACTCGGAGCCTTTCTCTCCCAGCGCCGCAGCACCGGCGGCTTTGTAAGAGGATGCTCCTCACTCGCATTCCCGATTTCTGTCATGTTCTGGGAACGGATGGGGAAAAAACAAGAAACACGTACTTGTCCAGCGACTTACAGTGCCTGTCAGCTGGGACACAGTCCGCCAGCTCGATGTGATGCAGAGGACCGTGTTGAACGCTTCCTCTGTGTGATCCAAGTAGCCGCTTAGGCCACATCATGCCCGTGTCCGTCAGACACCGCCTGCCCATCGCTCGTTAACCTCTCCTAACGAGAAGCCGCAGGGCAAAGCGTGGCAGCGTGAAGGTGGTGCTGCGGTAGCCCATCGCCAAGGGCAAAGGGCGGGTTGTGCCCGGGGAGGGAAGGGGGATCACAGGGAAGGAAACCGCAGGCACCAGGGGCTGTGGGAGTCAACATGGGCGGAAGAAAACGGCGACTGAGGAGAGAGTTGCAGCAGCCTATTGCTGTTTCTTCCAAACCCAGAAGGGCTTAGCAGCAGTACAATCTGTTGTTTGCACAGAACGTGTCGGTGTGAGGCAGGGCGGGAGAGCCCGCCTGAAAAAGGCACTTGAAACATGGTGGTGCTGCAGCTGGGGGACATCTGGGGAGAAGGAGGGGTGCCGGCACCGCGCGCGGGCTCCCCCTGGCTCCGCGCACCACGCGTGTTGTAGCTGGGCTGGGACAGCTGTCGGGGCTGGCCATCGCCTGTCGGTCTCCTGCAGAGCCTGCCTCTCCTTGTTCCTCTGAGGTCGTCTTTCTTTTTCTTTCTTTTTTTTTTAACCCAAGCATGAGGAAGAATAGGTTGCTTAAAAAGACAGCTCCCAGTGGCATAGGGCCATCTTTGTGTCAATGGAAGTGGGCCATTTCCCCCCTTCCATCAAAAGCCCATCTGATCCTGCCAATCCCACAGCCTTTGAGTTGTCCATCTGTGCCCGGCATGGATGGAGATCCTCCTGATCCCAAGCCCAGGGCAGCTGGCGGGAGCTCCTGAGATGCCCATCTGTGCCCGGCATGGATGGAGATCCTCCTGATCCCAAGCCCAGGGCAGCTGGCAGGAGCTCCTGAGATGTCCATCTGTGCCTGGTGTGGATTGAGATCCTCCTGATCCCGAGCCCAGGGCAGCTGGCGGGAGCTCCTGGCGGTGGTGCCCCGTGCGGAAAGGCTGCAGATGGAGAGAGACACCTCAAAGGCATGGTCCTGCCTTTCATTGTTACTGAGCCCTCTTGAAAGCTAGAGACATCGTTCTGGAAATCCCAAATATCAGCTGCTTTGCTATTCTTCCAAATTTGAAGACCATGTGGCTACTGAATCTCTTTTTTTTTCCCCCCAGCCAAGAGTTTCTTGAATTTCCCAGAAAATCCCCAGGGAGATCTGTGTAACCACAGCCCACAGGGGCTGAGAACTTGCCCCTGCGGCACAGCCCAGCGTTTTCCCCAGACAAAGCAGAAATCGAAGAGGAGTCCGAGCTGAGCCGGGAGGGGAGCGGCATTGTCCCCGTCCACATTTACAACTATTAATTTAACTTATCTTCTCCTATTGATTTAAATCTGATCCTGCTGGAAAGGATATTGACTCTGAAGCTCTTGATACACCTTCACTCTTTGCTTTTATCCATTCTAATCACACATATTGTTTCAGGTATTTGGTTTTAAATTGCAAAGTGATTACCACGGGCTGGCTGGATTTAGAAGTAACTTGCTAAAATACTGAGGGTATCTGTCAGCTTCCTGGGTACGATTGCCGAATCCCAGGAGAACGTTAGAGGAATATAGAAACCAGTCCCGGTGAGGCTGGGGGGGTGCTGCCGTCCTCGCTTAGCTAAAGCCATCGTTAATCAATTTGCGGTTGCTGCTTGAAGGTTTGCCCCAGAAGGTGGAGATGTGCCCAGGACAAGCGGCTGTGCTGCCGCAGTATTTCCCCATGGAAATACTTCCAAGATCCCAGCGGGTCCTGCGAGCTCCTCTTGGAGACGGACCTGCGGAAGCTCCGTTCCGGCCAGCTGGCTGTGCTCCTGGCCGCAGGTGTCCTTCACACACCTGCCCGCATCGATGCCAGCCATGGTGTGGCTGGTGAGGAGCCTCTTCTCTCCTCAGGGGATGGAAGCATCCTGCGCAAGCGAAGGATGGCTCGTCCCCTCACAGCACTCACAGGTCCACAGCGGGGACCTCGCGGGCTGCGCAGGGGGATGGAGATGTCTCAGCCTGGCAAGGGAAGAGTGCCGTTCATGGCCAGGGTGGATCCAAAGGCAGCGAGGAGATGAATATGACAAACTGCTCTGTGCCAGGGATGACTGAATGGCTTTGGAGGAACTAAAAATAGTCAGACCTGGCTCCAAGGCATGGTCCTTTTCATGGTCTGTCACAGCCGCAGAAAGCCGGTGGTGATACAAAATGAGTTATACCCAGGGATGGTGGGAATCAGTGTAGTCACACCAGCGCTGGTCTTGTGGGGGCTTTGAGGGGCGATGGGGACCCTCTCCTCCAAGGATGACCGATGGCAAGCTCGGCTGCAAGCCTGTGCCCGGCCTGCCCGTGGGTAACGCCGAGGCTGTGCCGGGTTCCCTGCGGCCATCAGAGGCAGGAGGTGGCTCTGAGCGGGGACACGCGTGCCGGAACGGGGGTCCCGCCCGAGGACAGCGATCTCTCGCCCCTGTTACCATGCGCTGCTCATCAGCATGCGCCGCGGTTACTGCACCCGGAGTGCCGCAGCGCTAAAGCAGATCCAGTATTATAATTACTCTGAGTTAGTACCTTGGAAAAATCAAATGTGCTCTGAAAGTAACGATATCCTCTGCAAAAAAACCTGCAAAATAAAAAGCCAGCCTTATCTAACTTAATTTCCTTTTGCTTTGATAGGTTTTGCAATAAATTACTTATTTAATGGATAGCATGAAACATCACACAGTGATATTTCAAACATTCAAACGCCTTGATCATTTAATACTATTTTCCCTTTTTTATTATGCCATAGGCAGAATTTTAATTATAATATTTATGCAAATTATGTTTGTATAATCGTATTTGAAAGACTGTGTGGATCAAATTTTCCAGCCAATTTATCTAAATACAAGCCTTAAACTTTCCCTTTATCACTGTCACAAACACTCTTTCTCTTAATTTGTCATTTCAGGCACTTCCTATTACAGTATCACAGAAGGCTCAGCATCGTTCGTGGCCTCCAAAAAAAGTAAGGACTCTGGAGGCATGGCAGGCAAACCCCAGCACACGGGTATCTATGGGGTGCAAAAAACCTTCGGCGCTGTATTTAAGATTACTTATTTTTGAACCGCTTTGTTTTCTTGTTCCCCACCACTTTTCAGATTTGGGGGTTGCCCACCGTGTTTCTTCAGGAGACACGCTCCGGGTTGCCGGAGGGTTCAGCGCAGGGGGGCTGACAGAGCCGGGGCTGCGCTGGGGACGGCGCGCGGGGTCTTCCTCCCCCGGTACCCCTTTGCTGCAGGCTGGTAAGGCAGCAACATGGGGAGATTAGAGCAGTTCCTTAGAGAGTCTCGGGTGTTTGTTGGATCTCTCCAGTTTCTTACGTCACCCTTCTTGCACGTGGGTTTGTGTGAGCCCCCAGGTTGGAGCCTCCGGTATTTTCTCCGGCCAAAGCCCCCTGAATTCAGCTTGTCGGCTGGACTTGAACTTGAGCAGAGTGAGTGCCCTGCTTGGGGCCTGAAAGCATTTCAGTTTACAAGAGAAGCTGTGTTTTTTTGGTCTGAAATCTTTTATACTGTATATTTTGTACCAAATATTAGTAGACGTTGACATGTGTTGCAGTGATCTCAGAGGGACCTGCTGGTGTGAAGGAAAGACATGGAATATTTGCAAATTCTTGAGGATTGGCAGAATTTTAAATGTGCTGTGACAAGATGAGAACAGAAGCTCAGAGTCAGAGAGAGATTAGATATTCTCAGCTTTTATCTTCTCTCAAAAACGGTTGATTTGGTGGGAGCAGAGCTTGTTGCCCTCTGCCCCTGCCCCGGCAGATGTGCAGGATGGAGGGTGGCTCGTGGGGGCTCCCGATGTGATGAACAGACCGTGGCTGCACCCGGCAGGGACCACTTACAGTCGGGGTGTGATGATGGCAACAGGTGGCTCTTATCTTGTCCTGACTTCTTTTAAGACCCAGCCCCGTGATGAGATGGGTGCATGCTGTGTCCCCTCCCGGACAAGCCCGCTGTCCCCTGATGGAGGTGACGTTTCCCCCATCGCTGCTCTCCATGGCACAGCCCCTTGTTGTCCTCCTGCGGGGCGGCACTGAGCCGCCCTCCTCTGGGGCCGAGATCCCAGGGAAGCGTCTGCATCCCCTGCCGTGGATGGAGCAGGGAGCAGATCCCACTTGTGCAGCACCAGCTTTCCCTCGGCTGCTGGCCGCCGCTGCCAGGACATGTGGTGGCTGCAGCTCCGTGTGTCCCCAGCTCTGCCTCAGAGCAGGGCTTGCTGCGTTGAGCGTCAGTAAAGCCCCAGCTGAAGCGTTCTCCTCTCCCAAAGCGGAGGTGGATGAGCAGGAGATGGGGAGTGTTTGCCTGGACCCGGGGCTCCGAGCCAGGGCTGAGGACATTGCTGGGTGCCCAAAGCCTTGCTTCAAGAGGGAGGTGTGTGATGTGGGCTCGTGGGAAGTGGCAACGCTGTTTGTAGGAGAGGGTTAGAGGTGACCTGAGCGTAAACCATCCTCTTGTATGGAGGTGCCGGCCCGTTACCAGTGCGTTCCCCCTGCTGGGGACAGTCGCTGGCGTGGGCAGCCCTGAGCGCTGGACCTCCATGGGAAGCTCTCCTCCGAGCCAAACGTGAGCGTGCTCTGGCCAAGGAGGGGTCGGCGGCAGCTTCCACATGGTGCAATTAGCACCGGGCTGATGGGGAGTGGAGCCCCTCTGCAATTTCCAGGCCTGCTAATGGCTCAGGAAGGCTCCAGCACCCCTAATGATGAGCTTGATGTCTTCCCCTTCTCCTTCTAAATCTGCTTAGAGTGCCACATGTAAATCCTCCATGCCATATTAGTGTGTGACGACGTTCATTAGCAAATTACTCCAGGGTTGTCTAAATGAGAAAAGCAATTAGGCAGATTTGTGGAAGACAAAACATGTATTGATTAATGTAATGATGACACATGCAGAATAATTTCAGACTCAAACAGAAAGTAAAAATCAAAAGGGAAAAAAGAAGCAGGTGTCTTCCAATTAAGGCGTAAATCAACAATTATGAGCTTTCTCTGGCTACCTTCTGAAACTCTTGGCATCAATCATTGCGGCTCTGTACATAATGCTCCAAAGAAAGGAAGCAACCAATATTTTCACATAATTAAAGGAAATTATGTATCTGATACCTTTTAATGTGATTAACAACTGTAGGAGGAAACTGTTTAAGAGCAGCAGTTAAGAGGAGTATTAGAGGACCATTTAGACCGAGTTAAATAACCAAGGTTATATCTGCCCAACTGTGAATTCGGAAGGTCTGCCTTGTGGGTAAGATAAAACTGTTCACTCAGATAATGAAGTAAATAGTACCTGGAAAAGATTATAATTGTGGCTGTGAAGCAGGGTTGTGGTGGTATTTATTTAGTTGGCTTTCCCTGTGATGAATAGTGAATTTGCACAGCATCTCAGTACATCAAAAAGATGCTAGTGTATAAACCAGGCGTATTATTCTGCAATAAAAAATAGATACACTCCTAAATGCATTATGCAAAAGAGAAAAATTAATGTAGGACTGAGCTTTTTACTTGGTCACAGCTCAGTGGTCTGCACTGATTTTTGAAAGTGGGTGGAATGGAAAATGTTAACACCATCCTGGGAAGGGTTTTTCGCAGGGCTGCTCTGCGGAGGCGCACAGCAGGGATGTCCCCGTGGGGCCGAGCCGCAGCCGGGGTGCCAAGAGCTGGTGGGGAGCGAGGGGTGGTGGTGGGAGGGTGGACGGATGGACGGACAGATCTCAATGTCCAGGAGCAGGCCCTGCCGCGGTGCCTGGCCGGCAGGGACGGGTGCTCTGTGCCGCTCATCCCTCCCAGCGGTTCCCTGGCCACTGAGAGGCTCCTGCCGGGGCCCTGCCGGAGCAGCCGTGTGGGAAACGCTGTCACCGCCCGCTGCCAGCGCCGTCCTCTGTGCCAGGAGCTGGAGCCCACACTGCTGCTCCCGCCGGCTGACCCCGTGCTAAATCCGATCGCTTCTATTATCCGTAGCAGGCAGGAAAGAAAGCGTTTCACTAGATGAAAGTGCACTTCTTGAGGCTACATTTGTATTTTCTTTTTAACTGTCTGCTTGAAATGACACATTACTTAGAGGAAAAAGAGCACTAATACGCATAAGAATTTCTGTTAATGTAAAGTACAAGACCGCACACATAAAGAGATACGCTTTCATTACGCAGTGGGTATATTAAATGAAACAGTTATGTCCTGGCACCGGCTCAGTTTTCTGGAGGGATAATTTGTTGTATGAATGTAGGGACCTGTTAAATTAACTAAGACCCAGTAGATGAAGTATAAATTAAGAACTCTTCTATGCCCTCCTGTTTTCTGTCTCCAGAAGGTACCAATGATCTTAAATAGGAAAGTGCCCCTTTACAGCTCGTTATGCTTCACCATTAGGCAAGAGGACAAAAGTGCTGGGTAAATACCTTTTGGAGGATAATTGTGTTCTTGCCTCTGATGCTCGGCAGCGCTATCATGACCGGTGTGGAGCATGTTCACACTTGGTCTTTAGCGGCCTGAAGTCAGGGAGGGGGTTTCTGTCCATGCTGGGGTGAAGCTGTGAGCTCAGCTCTGGCGGGTGCGCCAGCTCCTCGGCACTGCGGCGGCAACGCGGGTGCGGGGCCGGGAAGGGAGAGCAGCGTGTCTGACGGTTCCTGCTCCTTCCCAGGGCACGGCACCAGCTCTGCCCTTTCCTGGAATTTCAGTGAGCTTGTGGCAGGCTGCTCTCTGCGCCTTCCACCCCTGCATGATCCCGTGCTCTGATCGAGACACATCGCATGCAAGAGACCTCCCTCCTGCCTGGGGACTCCCTGCTCAGCAATGCACCAACCTTTGCTTTTAACTACCAGCAATCTCCATCCTGAAATACCAGCTGAGAAACCGCCCAGCAGCAGCGTGAGCTCAGTCCTCTCTGCCCTCCTGCTCGCCAGCAAACCTGTCGCTCCCCGAGTGCAGCTTCGTGCCTCGAGCCGTGGTGTCGGCACAGCAGCGTGACACTGCGGTGCTACCGGCCCCGGAGAAGGGTCTGCCCGAGCAGCAGGAGTGACACCGTGCTGCTGCAGGCCCCGGAGAAGGGTCTGTCACCGCCAGCAGCAGTGACACCGCGGTGCTGCCGGCCCCAGAGAAGGGTCTGTCACCGCCGGCAGCAGTGACACCACGGTGCTGCAGCCCCAGAGAAGGGTCTGTCACCACCGGCAGCAGTGACACCACGGTGCTGCAGCCCCAGAGAAGGGTCTGTCACCACCAGCAGCAGTGACACCACGGTGCTGCAGCCCTGGAGAAGGGTCTGTCACCGCCGGCAGCAGTGACACCATGGTGCTGCAGCCCTGGAGAAGGGTCTGTCACCGCCGGCAGCAGTGACACCATGGTGCTGCCGGCCCCAGAGAAGGGTCTGTCACCGCCGGCAGCAGTGACACCACGGTGCTGCCGGCCCCGGAGAAGGGTCTGTCACCGCCGGCAGCAGTGACACTGCGCTGCTGCAGCCCTGGAGAAGGGTCTGTCACCGCCGGCAGTGCCGTGGTGTGGGGCAGAGGGCCAGGAGGGCTCCTGCGGGAAGGAGAGCTGGGAAATGCCGCCTCACGCAGAAATGCCTGTTAATGCTGAATCCTAATGACAGCAGCTTCAATATCAGCGTCTTTAGTTATGTCCTGGTTTAATTTAGCAGAACCAGGCAGCTGATGCTTTTTATTTTTCTTCAAGCGGAAAGCCTGCCCCATCCCTGAATTGACTGCTTGCGCAGCAGGCTGTCCTCACAGATGCTGGAGCACCAGTTTGTTTATCGGGACACAAAGCCTCCATATAGTGGGTGTGGGTAATGAGTGACTGCACATCTTCACTCTAAAAAGTGATCTGCTGTGTAATTTCCTCTTGTCCCTGAAAGTCTCGGAATCGGGGAGCTGCTGCCGATGGCAACAGCCCGGGGTGAGCTGCGTCCCCGCTCACGGGGACAGGGCATCGCTGGCTGAGCTGCTGGGCGCGGGGTGTGCTCCAACCATTCCCCGTTTGTTGATGAGAGAGGCATCAAGAAGGCTAATGCCTGTGCAAAACTCAAGTGGGAACGACCTTGTGTTCTCCGTTGCTGGAGCAGGTGCAGACTTGCCCCTGAAATGACATGGAAATTAGGCATCATGGTGTTACAGCAATGGGGATGTCCCTCAGGGTGCCCTGCTCTGCCTGGGGACAGCCCTGGACCAGCTCATGGCTCCCGAAACATCCCGGTGGGCAGAGGGACCCACGGCGGCGTGCTCGGGCACTGACTCTGGCTTCGCTTTTCCTTTTCGCTTCTCCGTCTAAAGCAACCTGACTGTGCGTCCTTCCAGCAACTGCAGAACAGGAAAAGCGGGGTGGGGAGGAACACAGCTCCTTCAACCCGGACACTTCAAACACCCCGAGTTTTTCTAACATGTTTTAAAGTATTTTGTCAGCTTAATGAATGTTTTGATATGTCCCACTTAATTACCTTAGCAAACCCTCCACTAAAACATGGCCTAAAAAGATGGAAATCAATTCCTGGATGGTGGAATTTGCCCGGTCCTCTTATTTCAAGCAGTTAAATGACTGAGTAATAGATCCATAAATGAACATCTTATTAGCCTAATCCTGAATGGAAGAATACACAAATCAGCCATTTGTTCAGTGGATATCATTTAGGCTTGCCATCCATCTTAGTCAAAGGAGATGCCTAGTTTAATTTATCAATGCCTAGACGAGAACTCCCAGAGAGGGAAGGGGGGAGGGAGAAGGAGTCTCCGACTGGCACTCTCCTGCTTTTCATTAGCAAAGCTGTTGTCTAATTGCGCGCACACCCAACTGCAGCAGTTCCTGCAGCTGTGGGTTGTCCCGCTTAAATGTAGGTAAGCAGAAACATCTAATTATAAAAGGATCAGGCACCATAAAAATAAACTGCAGGAGGGCAATAAGGAAAACAGGAGATACAAGCATCAGGTCATGGTTCTGGAGAGCAGGAGTCGGTGTCTCTCCATCCATGGAGGGCGTTAATGGGACCCAAGTGCCCGTGGTGATGGCGAGGGAGTCCTGCTCTCCATCCCCTTCTCCCTGTGATAAGTGCAGCCGTGGTGTCCTGCTCTAGCTGATCTGTTTTCTGCCATGACACTGGTTTAAGTTTACTCTGTCCTTTTAAAACTAAGTGCCAGACTGGTTCTGCTGGGGTGGGTGTTGGCGTACGGGGCGCTGGTCCTTCCAGAGCTGCGCTCTCAGCGGTTTCCTGCCGTTCCTTCCGTCTCCAGTTGGTTAGGGTTAGGAGGTCCCTGCGCCGCGAGGCTGCGGTCCTCGGGGGGGGCCTGGCGTTCCTGAGGTGTGTCCTGCTGCGGGAACACGCACCGGAGCCCTCTTAGGTGTCCTTCACCTCTGAAAATGGCAGCACGTCAGCAGCAGCGGGGTGTTACTGGTGTGGCAGCGTGAGGAGGGTGGGGGCTGTGGGGCAGGTGGTGGGGGTGACGGGCGGCGTGTCCCCTCCCTGCCCCAGCCGCGGGGTCTGGCTCGTGCCGGCAGAGAAGCACGAGCCCCTGCCCAAGCGGGGCATGTGGCAGGGGCTCCTCTGGCAGCCCAGGAGATGTGAGGCAGGAGCTGCGGGACCTGGCACCCCCCGGCTGAATCCCAAGGCTCCTGGAGGGGAGGTCGAGGACCAGAATCGCCTGGACTTTGCGCTGTCCTTGAAGAAGCCTGAAGCTGGACGAGAGACTTGTGCTCTCTTTAAAATTGACTGATTGAGACATAATTTGGATGCAAAACTTGTCATCAGTATTCATGTCCTTTGTCTCAGATGGCTTTTATTGAGCCAGATTGGAAATGATCGGAAATGGGAGGGTGGCAGATTTCTAGAAGAGGCTTTCGAGGTGAGGCGGGGGTTTTGCAGGGATCTCTGAAGATCACCGAGAGAGTCACAGTCTGGGCGTGCAGGAGGTTTTGTGGGTTTCTGGTTTCTGGGTCTTTATTAAGCGGTGTACTCTTGACGAAAACACAGTACAAGAGAGACGAGAAAATCACCTTCAGTCAATGTTAGTAGCTCAGAGTAAATCAGCATGCAGTTGTTCTCCAGAATTAATATTTCGTCAGGCATGATTTAAATACTGCTGATTGAATTAACCCTAGAACTATTGCACTTAAAGACTGCGCTGTCCCGGGAATGCGAGAGGCATGGCTTTCACGGCAGGAAATCCGACGCTGCTGCGCTCCGGCGAGAGCCGGCGACCAGTGGCTCCGTGACCTACAATAATTCTCTTATGAGAAAGCATTTCTTGAAAATAGACCCCTGAGCGCCAGGGCCTGGGCCCGCGCCTCTGAGGGAGCTTTGTCGTGCGGGGTTGTGCCACTGGAGGGGATTTTCTTTCCTGAATCGGCAGGTACAACCCCAGCGGGACGGCTGGGCGAGGATGGCTGGGCGGGATGGGAGAGGACGGGACGGGGCAGGGAAGGTGCTGCGGTGGCCGGTGCGGGCCACTCGCCGGCCACGTTACAAACCCAGCCCCGGTTCTGTGCTGGGGTAACCGTGGAGCCATCGCCGGGTGCGTTTCTCCCGCAGCCTGCCCCCCCCCCAGCCCTCCAGCCCCACACATTTCTTAGCACAAATGCACTTCAAAAATTGAAGGTTCGTGACACAAGGATGCGCGTGTTTCCCAAACTCCCAGCGTTCCGCTGGGCTGCTGCTGGAAACGGGCCTTACTTGTGGTTTTTAAAATACTTTTGAAGTCGTGCGGTGCTAGTTGGGTTTGCAGGCCTATTTAAAAATCCAAATGAGAAGGACCTAACAAACTGTATTCCTGTGAAAAGATCGTGTGCGCTGGCAGCTACACCAAAACAGCATAAATTGTTTAAGCTGCAGAAAACTGGGGATGAAATTCTGGCTCGGGACACGTGTGCCGGGGCCGGTGCTGGGGCTCTCCTGTGGGGTGTTACCAGGTATAACTCAAACCGTAATATAGCTCCTTAATGTCACTAACTGTGTGATTTAGGCTTTTGATCAGTAGAATATAGTGATCCAGAACACTTTTAATGAACTATATATTTATCTAGGGAGCCATACCGCTTTCATCCTCAACGTAGCTAATAACCATAGCTGAAAAGAGGCCACTGGCTCTGCATCTCATTTTCAATTTGTGCCTCTCTAAAGGAGATAATCATGAAGAGAGAAATGCAGTGGTTAGGGAAAATGGGTTTGCTCCGTGTCGCCGTTTGTAAAGGAGGCATGCGAGGGGCGGCGGAGGCGATCGGCCCGAGGGAAGCCCCTCTGCAACCCTCCCCATGACGGGGGGGAAACGCCGGAGGTGCAGATGGGGGTGTTCCGTGCCCAAGCTCTTCTTCAGCTGCGTGAGCCGCGGTGGCGGTCAGCACACAAAGTAATTGAGAACCAAGGGCAATTCATTTCCAGGTCCAAACAGTGCGAAGAAGCTGCTCAAGCAGGAGATTTCATCCTTCCCACTTCTTTCAGGACCACAGATTTGCTGAAGTTTCCAGTTTCTTTTGCTTTGGGCTTTTCTCCTTTCTCTCTGAAACATTCTTTTAGTGCAAGTCAGAAGTTACATCAAGTCAGACAGAGACGTGTTTTAACTGTAATACCGGAGCTACAAAGAGGAATGGAATTGCACAGGGACATTAGTGACCTCTCTCTTCTAGAGCTTTGGGTGTTTTGTTTTGTTCCTATTTCCTTTTGGGGCAAATGCTTTGGAAGGAGGGCAAGCGCTGATGCTGCTGGGTTCTGAGGAAGAGGAAAGCTGTTGTTTCCTGAAGAAACAAAGAAAAAACCCTGCCAAGGTTTTTTTTCATATCAAATTAATGACCCTTGCTTGGCTTTTGCATTAGCTTATTGTGTTTCTGGCCGGACTTGTAGGCTTCTTTAAACATGAGGCTTTCAGCTCATGCTTTAAACATAAAGCAGCTCTTGATTTTTACGCGTGTTTCCAGAAATGGATTCATCTCAGCAAATGAAGACATTAGACATCCATTTCTTATTGAGAAATACAGAGCCAGGCTCGTCGTTTTAGGCACCCGCTGTATGTTGTTTCCACCGGAGACTTGGCAAATCCTCTCTTCTAGATTAACGATTGCTCCAGTCCAAGAGCTAACAAAAGACCAAAGAAATCCTTGTGTTCCAGGGGTTTTAAGTTGTGTTTCCTGGAAGTAAAGTTCACTCCCAGAGAACCGAGGCAATGTTTAAGAACGGTTTAGTTTGTTGAATGAAAGACCATTTGCATCCGTGCCGTGGTTTGACGATGCCCTTTACCGTCGTCCCGAGCCTTGCGTGAGCCGCGAGCTCCTGGCGGTCTCTGGGGCTGGGAGAAGGCAAAAATGGCTTAAAAGCCTGGTTGGAGGCCTGCTCCGAGTTATAAGCCACAGGCAGGGATTAAGGCTCTGTTTGAGGGGTTCTGCCATCTCTTAACAAAAGCTGTAATTATACTTAAGACCAGTATTAGCTCATCAGAATTGCACTGAAGTTGCCAGTCCAAAATCCACTGAAAACTGGGGAAGAACCTGAGCTCTGTGTTGGAGCCTGGCAGGAGTCTCTTTGGTGGAGGAAACCTCTGCCCCTGTCCCCATGGATAACGCTCCCGCCTTCCCAGGGACGGGATAAATGGCACCGGGTGGCTCCTTCATGTAGCGCGTGTTTTCCCTAAACACTGAAAACGGCAATAAACAAGTGTGGTCTGTCTTTAATAATATGTGCGATGGCTGTGTAGAATAGCTAATTTGCATCTCATTGCATTAATTTTGGGAGCATGTTTGCTGCCTGATTGGTCTTGAAATAGTACAGCAATACTTTATTTCAGAGTGCGTTTTTCATGTGGTTTTGTTGAGAAGGGCACTGTTGGATGTGCCTCTGCGTAGCGATTCTGAGGGAAAAAGTCATTATTTTCATTCTAATATATTGTTGTACCCGTCTCCTCCATGTGATGAAGGTAATTCCTGGCTTGCGTTTGCAACAGAGACGTGACTTCACGGCAACGTGATGAGCAGAGCGGGTGAAACGCCTCCCTTCCCAGGATGGAGCCCGGTCCCAGGGATGACGGAGGAGTCGGTACGTGGCCGTCCCCGGGGGTACGTTCACCCCCAGCAGCTCTTCCTGCCTTTCCGACAGTAACGGGAGGCTCAAACAGAGGTGGGGGGGACAATTGCCACGGCTTCCCTCACGTCCACGTCGCAGGGTGCTTCAGTTGTGTATGAAGCTTATGTGAACAATATGCTTTATTCATAAATCACTTGGGGCAGAAAATGTACAACAATGTCTGTCACGCCCTGCACAGGGTGATAAACAGCAGGTCTTGAGCATCTGAGGGAGTGTAGTTCCTCTGGCTGGTCTGTCAGTGGGGTTTTGGGGCCATTTTAGAAATTGTTCTTTGCCGGTAAGAGCTGCAAAGAAATTATCATCAATCTCAAGTGTTCAGGGCCTGAGATCAGGCTGGGTTTAGTGGCTATTTCGCATTATATTGATATGGTAACATGCCAGTTGGTTTTTCTGAAATAAAAACAGCAACAGCCAATAATTAATGTTCCCATAGTTAATTAAATTGGTCTAGCTGGATACGTGAAGCCGTATACTCCGGCCTCAGAGATTTATCTGCTGGGGCTCACATCCGCCCGTGTGGTTCTCAGGGCGGCGTGAGGGCGAAGGCTGGTGCGCTGTGCCCTGCTCACCCCTGCGATAGGCAGCTCCAGTGACACCAGTGACATCCCTCAGACCTCCGCAGGGGCTTTTAGCATTGCCTTTCTGGAGCAAAGGGACATGGCTGAGCTCTGTTCTAACCGCTCCTTCTCTTGGGCAGAGTCATTATTCATCTGTGGGTTTATTAGCTGTTTATGAACATGCCTTAATGGTTTAGGGGACAAGGATGACCCTGGTAAGGCGTAATTACACAGGCTTGGTGTGATTTGTGAAGGCGTGGATACGTGTGTGCTCCGCGGGCAGCGTCCCCTCGCCCTGGCTGCAGCAGGTCCCAAGGGAGCAGCCGGCCATTGATCTTGTCAACCACAGACGTGCGACTCGTTAGCAGCAGGCTTTGCAGTCGAGTTAATCGAGGTTAGTGGCTTTAGGTTAGGGTGAGAGGAGAAGGAAAGGTCTCCAAGAACAGGGTGGAACAAGGGGGATGAAGCCGGAGACGGGCAGGCGGACGTAGCCGGGGGGTGACCGAGGTGTGACCGTCTCAGGGTGCGCGTCTCCTCCGGGGGTTCTTAGGTTCTTTGTGAAAATTGATACCTGGTAAAACCCAGTGCAAAGCTGACGGCAAACCTTCCTGTGGCTTTAGGTGATGAACTTCTCAAACGAAAGAGCAAAACCGAAGCTGCCGGCTCGGAGCGTTCACCCTGCAGGTTACAGCGGGCAGAGAAGCCTGCTTGTACCGGCAGCGTAGGAGCCTGGGAGGGGTTTCTCAGCACGTGTCAATAGAATAGAAGGCCCCAAATAGATGTGTGTTACTGATTCGCGTGTTTTAAGGCCTTGAAGGACTGTTAAAAAATCCCCAGCCTCCTCTTAGATAACGTGGTTCAGAGTTTCAGCTTATCACTTCTGTCTCAAGCAAAGTAACTTGTGCCTGAATAAAGCACACCTTCCCGAAAGTTATGCTGTCTGGGCCTCAGGATTTTAGGAGATGGATGAAATAACAGGAAGTTTAAGGGGCCGTTGTCAGTTGTACACAAGCAACTAAGCAATTGCCCTCATGTCGCTTCACAAACCCCTGTTTAACCACAGTGGGAGAATTTCTGCTCTGGTGATGGTCTGGTGCCACTGGATTACGGTTTGGCCCATTTTTGCTTGGGTTTTAGCTTCAAATCGCTTGTGTTTATTTTCTTCTTGCTCCTTATCAGTGCTGTGTTCTTGTGCTGTAAGAACGGGACTTCACAGAGCCACTACAAGGCTTTCGGTTCATCGGTTTTTAATTAAATTTGAATTGAAGATTCTCTTTCCTCTAGGCTAATTTTCAAGTGACAAACAAAATCCCCTTAAGTGCCTTTTCTTTTCTGCCATAAACTAGTAAAGCTGCTATCGAATTCCCCCAGAAACCCAACTTCTCCAGCCCCATAAGAGTGCGGATTATGGTTCCATCAGAAATAAAACAGAGCAGTTCTTAGGAAAACAGGTCAAGTAAACCCAGTTTTTCTCCTTGCAGAGCCCGGGTGTTGAGTTCTGGGGTGGGGTGGGGAGTGCTGGACCTCTGCCCCACGCAGGGCCGTCCCCGATGGGAGCTGGGGACGCCCCTGCAGCACTTGCCTCCTCCTCCCTTCTGCCTTCCGCATCCTTCGGATCTCGGATCCTTTGGCAGCAGCTGAGCCTGCCAGCAGGTATCACGGGCTCGGGCGCTGCCTTTTCCCCGCTGAGGCCTGAGACAGGACACCGAGCAACCTGCCAGCCTTGTTAAAAGCAGCGTATTATTTATTTCGATGCAAGAGCATGTGAGGGAAAACAAACGCTGAAGCAGTGAGCGGCGAGGGAACCGCTGCGGATGGTGCAGCTGAAGTGATGGATGGCAGAGGCCAGAGCTCCGTGCTCGGGCCGCCGGTCCCTGGTCCTGGCGCCGCTCCCCTGGGACGCAGTGTCAGTGCCACCGATGGGAAGAGCTGGCCTGTGCTGTGAGCCGCTGCTGGTGACCGTGGCCGGGGCCGGGTCGCTCCTCTGCCGTGGGGCCTTCGGCAGCCGCTCTGCGGAGCCGCAGCCGGGGCTGTGTTTGCATTCAGAGCCCTTCGCGTGCTCCTCCTGCCGAGCGACGGCCACGGGACTAACCCCGTATTAATTGGCCACTCCGACACGGCATCGTTCACTGAGACCATCCTTCTCTGACCAGTTTCCTATGATTAACTTCAATTAGAGAGAACAGCTTGATTAGACGGCGAGATCGACTTCTGGGGAAGCTGCTCGCAATTCTTAATGGGGCAAGGGAAAAATACAGGGCTTATTGAAGAAATCAGCTATGCAAAATTAACTTACTGTTCTTTTCAAATGAATTTTCAGGCCCTTTAAAGCCCAAGCTGTAAGTGTTCATCTGCACCACTTAACCTTTCTGAATGGGTCCTGGAGCTCAGGTCTTCCTTTGGGTGAAGCACCCATTTAAAAGAACAAACAAACCAACCAAAAAACCCCTTTCACAGACCACCTTTGAATAGGGCATGCTTAGGAGAGCCAAAGGATACGACTAGAACCAAGTTTCAGCCCTAAAGTAATTTTTTTTTTAAAGCTATACCCTCCATTGTTAAGAAAATGGCAGCCAGGCCGGAAGCAGCTTGCTATCCAGGATGGCTCTTTATTCTCCCTGTGTGCCGGGAGCCTGGTGCCATGCTGCACCCTGACGGGCACGGGCAGCGCGGGATCCCCTGACGTTAGTTTTGCATCCTCTGCGGCTCCGGGCAGGCAGCGGCTGGTCCGGGTGCCTGCTGTCCCCTTGCCCGGCGTCGCCTGCCCCTGCGCGATGCCGCGGTCTCTGCTGGCGACGGCGCTGGATGCTCAGAAGCCCCTCAGAACCCGGGAAGAGGCGGTTCTGGCGGCAGCGCTGCGTTCCATGCGCGGTGTGAAATCGCCCTCAGTTCTCTACATCAAACCGTGAGGGGCTGAATTGTTTTCTGATTACCGTTATAAATTAATCCAGGATACTGTATGCAAAAGGAGAGGAGAGAAGGGGAAGGTATTACTTGGTTTTCAGAGGGATTTGATCATAATAATGCTGCTGTAGCCAGTCTATGAAAAGCATGATAATGAATTTTAGCTCATTCATGCCAGTTGCTTTTATTAATATGCCACTCTTGTAGGCTTAGAGTTAATTTTAAAAAGTCTTTTTTCCCTTCCCAGTGGTAGCTGCATGGGAGCCACCATTGTCCTGCTCAAAAGCAGAGGCAATTTTTGCCTTTTTTCCCCTTAAAGGCTTAATTATTTTTTTTTCTTAAATTCTGTTGTTCTAAGAATAAACATCGGTAGCACAATCGTGGAGAGGAGGAAGCAGGAGTGTGTAGAGGTAACAGAAGACACATTGTGCCCGAGCCAGGCTCTTTTAGGCAGTTGGATGCATCAATCTCCAGTTCGTACCATTCGTACCAGTCAGTTTACTGGGTGTGCAGAGGCCACTAATGGATTTCTCTCCCAGATGTGCCTCTGGCGTAGACATCCCTGTCTTTGCAGTCGGGGAAACTGAGGCTGGACACAAACTGAAAATGCAGTTACTGGTTTGGGGGCATTTTTCCAGTAACACCAAGTAGGTTGTGCCTTGCTCTCAAGGCCGTTGGAGAGATGCAGGTCCCCTACCCGAACATCTCTAAATCCTATTTAGGCATCCTCCTGTGAGCCTAAGTTCCCAAATAACTGCAAAAGCTGGGCTAGAGCTCTGGTAAGGAACTCTGCCGGGGACCCAGAGGATGCGAGTGGAAAAGCACTGGGTGCTTTGCGCAGGCGACCATCCTTCTGTCCCCACCCCGGTAAACTGGAAATCTCCCCCTGCCCAGCGCTGCGGCCTCTTGCTGCCAACTTGGAGCTCAGATCTAAATATAGTGCTGGTATAATGAAGTATTTTTAGTATCATTCTGGCGGGCATTAATCAGTGTTTTATGTCCTTAAAGAGGAGTTCGTGCCACGGTCACATCCTTCCTCGGGAGGTTTGATTCTTCTGCATCAAATTCCATTTCCCTGCACAAAACGAGACAAAATGTAAGTGCTGTCTTCATGGAATTACGATCACCTTGCAAAGAGAGGCAGAGAAGGAGCCATCTACTCTCATTAATCCCACAAAAAAAAGTGTCAGGGAGAGGTATCGTGTCACTGGAACTCCATTCCACTGTTTGCCCCTCAAATAACTTCTTTTCCTATAATTTATTAAATGACCTAGAAAATTAATCTGCAGCCAGAAGATGGAGATCATTTGTCTCGGGATGTCACACAACCTCCCGATCCATCAAGCAGCCAGTGTTGCTGTACATCACGTTCCGGTGCCATCCTGTCTTACAGTCCATCTCAATGTCAAAAAAAGGGTTTACAAAATATTTTGGGATGTATTTCATGTGCTGACTCGGACTTGGTGTCCCCTGTTAGATGAGTCTACGCAAGTAGGGAGTTCCAGCCAAGGAGACTTAGATTTTCGCTGTGTAACTCCCCTCCGTGCTTTCTAAACTTCCCCCTGGCCCAGTGCTCATCCTTTGTGGGTCTCCTTCTTCCCACCCCCCCCAGACGGTGACTGGTAGCAGACTGGCCGCACCGACCCTCGCTCCCCCACCGCTCGCGCTCCCTTTCACGCGGGGTCTCCCCTCGCTGCCCACCGGCCACGCACCGGCTGCTCGGCTGCCGCCTCAGTCCCCGCGCCTTGGCCCCCGTGTCCCCGCGTCGGTCCTGGCCCTCGGGACCCGGCTCATCCCTCCCACCCCCAGGACGCGTTCGCTTTGGAGCTCGTGCTGGGGAAAATTCACTCCTTACAGCGAGCCGGGGGGAAGGCACCCAGGAAAGCTCGGCGGCAGACGGGAAGAGCACAGCTCATGGCCTTGAGCACAAGCTTGCTTTTTATTTTAAAATCGACTCATCCGATCATCTTTCGTCTGTATGGAGGAGTTGCTAGCAGCCATGCACATCACTTTTTCTCCAAAACACTGGCCTCTGAGCACCTCTGTATAGATCCCATGAAAGAAAAAGAGTTTACTTTAGACTGAAAAACATGTTTGGTACCAGGTGTATCTCCTACCCGCTGGTATGTGACGATACAGCACTGATGCATCTGGTACAGCAATGTTAGAATTGCTCATAATTAAGTTAATTTCATTGTGTTTCAGTTCTTGATAATAATGAGCAACTGTTTCGTGTCATTTCCTTTCTTCTCTGTGCACGACAATCTGCTAGATTCATCTTTCCAGGAATACCAGTTAAAGATGATAAGTATAATTTATGATTCCCTTCTGGACTGGGCTTCGTTATTAATCGCCATGTTCACTTAGAGTGTCATCTAATCTGTCCTGTAAAGGGCTTATCTCTCTGCCTGTATGCACAACACAAACTGCTGGCTGTACCCTTTGCTGATTATTGGAACGTCAGGGGGTGGAACGCATGGTGGGCAAAAACAGAAAACAAATTTTTAAGCTCCCATTTTGCTGTTAAGATTTGCAGGTTTTTGCCTCAGACAAACAAACCCGAACTCTCAGAACTCATCCTGCCTGCAGGATCACTGCCTCTCCGCGCTTCCCGGGCCAGAGTCCGTGTGTGTTTGCTCCGTGGTACTCGTGTAGTGGCGTTCCCACGGTATCCGAGCGCCTCCCGGTTTTCAGCCTGCTTTTGCTTCCCGGGGCGTTGGGAGGCAGGACAGCGCGGTCCCCGCCGCCGGCGCTGAGCGGGGCACGGGAGGCAGCTCTGCAACCGCGCTCGCCCTTGAACTATCAGTTGGTCGATACTTGAAAAAGAGCCCTCTTCCCCCACCAACATCTATTCTTTGGCTTCTGTTTCGAATTGAACCGGTTAAGATTTTTCTTTTAATCTGAGCTATTAAAGGAAAACTCCGTCTATAGGGGAAGAAATAAAACCGGAAGCATTTTGCCGTGGCGAATATTGATATTTTTGTCGCAGCGCTTCAGCGATCCCTCAGAAAAACGAATTCCCAAACCCTTCGCTGAGGCCGGCTTTGTAACAGAGCGATGCTTTGGCGTGTTGAACCAGGACGAAGCGCTGGGGCAGAAGCGGGTGGGCTCCCCCCGTTCAGCAGCGCCCCGGCCCAGCGGCACGGCAGAGGGACGGCTCGCTGCGTTTGTGGCTCCGGGCCGGCTGTTTGCAGGCTTTTCCCACCGCCTGCCACAATAAATCTCCTTCCTTCCCTCCCCTTGCACCTGCAAGAGGTTGTTCTTTTTATTTGCAAAGTGGAAAAGTGGTTTTTAAAAAGTGAAAGAGTATTTCTAACTTTGATAGCATGATTAGCTTGGCTCAGAATATTGTTATAGCTTATCTCGCTCCTCCGTGATAACTCAGAAAAACAATAAATGTCTTCTTACGGCAGACTGACATTCAGTGTTGAAATTGGGCTCCTAATCTTTATGTGATTGCTTTCTCTGTGATAGAAATATTGCCTCTTGTAGAGTATTTATTGTCTAGTTCTTTCCAAAGTATTGACTTTATGTAACAGTTTGATATACATCAAATCCTTTAGAGATTTAATAAACTCTTCTGGTCAGTCTGCTGTTGTAAACACATTGAGATTTATGGTCATCTTAGTGCAAAGCCCTTTTTCGCTGAAATTCTCTACTTCCAGATATCAAAAGATAAGAATGGGGGCATAGATCACTGTGGAGGTCTTAACCCCTGGCTGTGGAGCGCTGGGCAGAAGCTGTTGTTGGTGAAAGGGTTGCAATCG
Organism: Fratercula arctica; assembly: GCA_947846985.1. Classification (NCBI taxonomy): domain Eukaryota; kingdom Metazoa; phylum Chordata; class Aves; order Charadriiformes; family Alcidae; genus Fratercula; species Fratercula arctica. Next base: position 3,818,767 of record CANTUZ010000015.1, read on the forward strand.
GAGCGATGGGCGATGGCGCAGGCGCCGAGGCCGGAGGGAGGCGCAGAGACCCCTCCGCTCCCTGGAGCCCTGTCCCTCGGCAGCGCGTGGCTGGGCTCCGCCGTCCCTGGCACCGCTCGGCTGCAGGAGAGCCCGCTGCCGAGGAAAAATAAAAATTTATTATTATTCAGTTAGGCATAAAGTTAATGTATTGAAGCTACACTACAGCACTTGTAATTGAAAAAACTGGCAAACTGGGAATACAGATTTGCAGCCCTCAGCAGAGCCATGTGCGTATCCCCCCTCCCTGCCGGGCCCCGCATGTTTGCCACCCTCCGAGGCGTCTCAGTGCTGGATGCCCGCGGTGCGGCGGGGCCGGTGCTCGCCTGGGTATGGCAATGGGGCAGTACGGCGGGGGCTGGATGGCGTCGGCTGCGGCGGGACGGGGAGGACGGTCCCGCTCTGTCACCCACCGCCGTGCGGTGAGAGGGAACACTGCCAGCCCCTCGGTCGCTGGAGCTGCCATGGGTGCCGATGCCGTGCCCGCTCCTGGTGCCATCCTTCAGGGCTGTCTTTTGGTTGGTCCCGACGCGTCCCCGCGGTCACCGGTGCCCCGAGCGCTCCCAGTGCTGCCCCCAGCCCGGCGCGGCGGGCGGCGAGGGGGTCGGGCAGGGCAGCGCTGTGCCCCTGCGCTCCAGTGGTTCCTTGTCTCGGCACCAGATTTAAGTGTGACACTTACTTATTTAAGTATCGCGTACTTTGGGATCGGAGGGGGGAACAAACGAGGAAAGCGGGATCTCTGTGGCCAGCCTGACAGCACTGTATTGCACACGCTTGTTTTTAAGAAACTTATCTCTGTACAGGAACCAACTTTCTAGAGGCAGCCTTCAAGAAATCCGGCAGAGCTTTTAAAATTCACTCATTAAATGCAAATACACTCTTCTTCATAATACATTAACCTTCCTTTAATAGCTTGAAAGCATCTTTTCATTTTACAGCTAAGATATTAAATGACTGTATGGCGAGGGATTTCTGGAGCGACATAAATCAATACAAGTCATGGAACAGAGCAGAGTCTTGCTTTGGTTGTACTGGGGAGGGATTACCATTTTGTGAATGTACTGTTTATTTTGTGAAACACAAGCCACCAGGCTGTGAAGCGCGTGCGAACGCTGCTCCCGCTGGCTGCTGGAGATCCGCTTCTGGGGACTTTCTCTAGGAAGAAAGTTCTGGATTAAGGCTTTCCTCTTATTTTGGTAGATGAAAAAGGAAGGAGAAATGTATTTCCGTTGCCCTTCTGATGATGGAATATGATGGATTTTGCGCAGCTCTCAATGGACTTTGCTCGTCCTATTGCTGCTGTTTGTGTTACTGCCCTTCAGTCTCAGCCCGGGCAGGGATATGGATCGTTAGTAGAAGGTAAAATGCCATTTCCTACCTGCCTATCAAAGAACGTGCCTTATCGCTTCTCTGACTGCTTCAGAGCTTGTGGGCAAGTAATCAGTTGGGGTGGTGATGAAACTACAAATAAACCTGTGTGCTTCCATCACTTCACTCCTGATGGGAATACTTAATGGAGAACTTACTGGGAATGATGAAGGGATGTATTTAGGAAAGACGGAGGGAATATTTGGGTCCCATTTTGAGGCAGGATGATACCTGGCAGCTTTCTGGCATCTCACTCTTTCCCCTCTCTGCAAACCCGTTCCTTGGAAATAAAGCACGGTGGAAGTGAATGAAAGAGAGAACGGGCTTATGGCTCATTTACTGAGGGAAGATCTTCCTACATCTATTATTTATTATAGCTTATGTTCTATTTCAGATTCCATTTTGAGCGCTGTGGGCTTTACACGCAGCTGGGAGGTACCTGAGCAGAGGGGCTGGGATCGTGGCGGCAATCACAGCGTGAGGTTCAAGGGGCCGGAGCCTGAGCCCCAGCGTCGCTGCGGTGCTGGGGGGAACCTCCTTCTCCCTGGCTGTGCCCAGGCGGGCGAGGGCCGAGGGGGTCAGAAGGGGTCTCAGGACCCTGCGAAAGGTCTCAGGAATGCCGCCTCTGGGGAAAAGTTACCCTCCTCTTCCCGTAGGAGGGTCCTCTCCAAGCGCAGACGAGGCAGAGCTCCAGAATTGCTACCCAGGGCCAATAAATGAACAAATAATTGCTTGTGAATTGCCCTCTCCGTTTGCGTAGGCAGCATTGCGCCAGGCTGGAGTCTCCCTCAAAACAAATTCCAGGAGCAGCGTCCAGGCTAATCAGGGCCCTCAGCCACCAGGTTTGCTTCGTTTGTGACACCAGGTTCGTTACCAGCAGAGCAACAAGCGCTTCCGTGTGCAGCTGAAATCTTGCAGCATTATTTCATCTCTGTTGTTTTTTCCCTCCTGATCTATCAAGAAATAACCGCTTTCAAAGACAGGGACGTATTATGGTCATGGAGACGGCTTAGCTGGGACACAGTCATTTTTCCTTTCTGATATTTTATTAATATATGTTATTAACCTTGTTTCTCCTTCCCTGTGGTGCTTTATCATCTGAACTAATTAATTCTTCTTGCAAGATTTACAGGGAAGGGATGGGCATGTCTGCATTTGTAAACTAGACGTATCTCCAGGTGGTGTTACCTGGCACCAGCGGATGATGGGGTAAATCCCGGTTCAGAAGGGGACCTGGCACCCCCTGCCAAGATGCAGCTACCCATGGCATGGTTGAACTTGTCCTGTCCCTTTTAACTGGCACAAAGAGTGATGTAGATGATACCCTAAGAAATAACAAACCTAGTTTTCTACTTTTTTTCATGACCATGAAATATCCAGGGGAAACAAATGGTTTATTTGGTGCTCCCCTCCCACCCAGCACGACGCCAGGGTGTCCCGCACCAACCCGCTCCTCCTCTGAGGAAGCCCTGGGTGCCCTATGCGCTCCCGGCTCTCCCGGAGCTGCCGTGGGCGATGCTCACCCCTGTTCCCCCCATGGGACCAGCAGGGCACGGACAGGGGTGCGCAGAGGGTCCCCCGCTCCTAACGAAGCTCCGGCTGCTGCCGTGGACCCTGCCATCCGCCCGGGGATGCTGCCGCGGCTCCAGCCCCAGGGATTCTCCAGCTACTCTGGGCCTTTCAACAGCTGCTATTAACACTTTTTCCTTTTCTTTTTTTTTTTTCTTTTTTTTTTTTTTTTTCCCCCTTTCTTGTTTTATTTTTTTCTTTTTTCACACCTTTGTGCTACAGGGCTGACATTTGCTAATAGCAGCGAGTTTGTGATAGAAGCAGTGAAAGTCTGGAACGACATGCTGCGAGTGGTACAGCCTAGCAGGGTAAAATGTAATCTTATTAGCAAGATGAAAATACCATATGCCAGGGCGAGATGGAAGAAGATAAGAAGGGATGATTGTGCTTGTAGAGGACAAATAAAATATGTACACAAATTCATGCAAAACTAGATGAAAATTGGCTGGATTTGTAAACAATCTTAATGTCCAGAAAATTGCTCATCTGACTCATCTCGCCCAGCTATCTCATTACGTTTGGTGACCTCAGCCTTTGCAGCGTGGTTTTGTGGCTGTTTATCGACATGGAGCGCTGGTGCCGATGGGAAATGGCATCTCAAAAGCTGATGTGGTTCCTCCTGAGCCACGGCAGGGCTGTCAATGGGGAGTTGTCTGAGGATCTGTTTGTGGGTCCCAGCCCTGCCCATAAATTCTGGATCTCACCATTACTGAGATGTTTCGGAGGGGCACAGGTCCCCGAGTGCCTACAAAACCTGGGAGGGTGGAAAAAGCCGTAAGAGAGGAACGAGAAGTCTTGTTCTCCTCAAAATCTCCAGCCTTTCAGTGGGAAGGACAAACCCTGGGCTGAGGCACTCGGCTGGGATCGGGAAATCCCACGGAGCGCGGCGCAGTGAGGAGCTGTTTGCTGAGGACGGGCTCCCTGCGGGCAGGACCCGCGTCTGGAGGGCCGGCGGTGAGCTCCCGGAGGCTGGGGCTGCTCTCCTTGCACGGGACACGAGTAACTGCCACTACGGTTTCCTTACCTGATTTTTTCCCCCCCTTTAAACACCTAGAATCTCCGTCAGCTACAATTTTACCTAAAGCCAACCCATGAACTGCCATTGCCATTTGTGCAAACACGTGGAGCAGAGAGTGAATGTGCTACAGCTCCGAGGGAGGTTAAGTGGGCTGGGATTTCAGCTGGAACATTTTATTGCTTTTGATAGTGACAACAGCTCTCCTCTCTTTTTCTTTTTCTCTTTTTCGTTCTCTTTCTCTTTTCTGAAAGCATCTCCATTGTACTGCACATCCCGGCTGCGGTAAACGCAGTTGCACAGATTTCTCCTTTTTGTCCGCCCTTCCAATACAAATACTGATCCAAGCCTCCCACGGCCGCCTGCTCGCAGATCCGCCTGCGCCCACGGGACCTCGCTCCGGTCCCCCGGCAGCCACAGCCCAGGCTCCCCCCTGCGCGTGGAGACACGCTTGGTCACCCAGACACAGCTGGGTTAGAAAGAAAACACTGCTCTCCAACAGAGGCGTTTTCAGAGGTTGGAAGGAGACCTGGCCGAGGCACTGTTTTCCGAAATAATTCTCTTTTCATGCCTCAAGCTCTTCTTGGGAGAGGCTGGGGCCAGAAACGTCAGGGTCTAGTGAAAAAGGCTGTTCTTCTGCAGCAAAATGGAAAATAGCAGAGGTGGCCAGAAATCACTTGAAACCTTCCCAGAAGAACAGATTCCTTCCTTCGCTTTCAAGGGATCTGGCAAGGATGAATGGTGCAACGGCGCACAAAGGAATTCTGCATTGGTGTGTTGGGTGGGAATGTCTGCTTAAAATAGTAAAAATGAACCAGAAGACATCATGGAAAGCATCTTGCTCCCAAAACAACATCCTGAAAGGGGTGAAAAACCGCGCATTTTTCCAAATACAGTCTGAACTGGGCTATAAGGCACCTTCTTTGGGGCACCAGTGGTCCAGTAGTCCCAGCAAAGCTGTTCCCCATCCCCCTTGCGGGCGGCCAGGAATGGCTGTTGCTGAAATCAAGGCATTTTCTTGGTTCAGTTGAACTTTATTGCCTTGTTTCATCCAAGCATCCAAAGGCTTTTGTTTCATTTTGTTCTTGGATCTCAGGTACCAGTCTCAGTGCCTCTGCAGCAAACGCATCCAGGCCCTCAGTTTACATCAGGCATTACAGGTTGTGTCCCAGCGTACGTGCAATAATGCGGAAGCCTGAGGACCCACAGCTAATTGCAGGTGCAGCAGCTGACCCTAAAGCACAGCAACCATCGCCTGCACACCTGCAGCGCAGTGCTAATTTGCAGTACTAATTACACTGCTGAGGGGTGGGGGTGAAAGTTCAGGAGGAAAGAGTAGAAATCAGCGTGGCATCCTCAAAAGGGTCAGCCTGGGCTCCATGGTAGCCAAGTACCAAAAAATTTAAACTCCGTTTAAATTAATTAAGCAGTCAGCAGCCTGGCAAAATAGACCCGATCAAAGTGGGAACCCCATGGGGAAAAATTAAAAACTCCTGGTGCAAGTACCTGCAGGTGGGAGTGGTGGGGTAATTGTGTCTCTGGATCCCACCCCTGCTCCCCCCCCCCCGGCTGCCAGCGAAGTGGGGACAGCCCGGCCGGGCTCTGACTTTGTAAATGGAATAATTGACAACTCAGAGAGTCTTTTCCAGTGCCTTGACTTTGCTTCTGAGGTGAGTCGATGTGTTTGTGACGCGGCACAGTTGGAAATGCCTGGCTGGGTTTTCTGGCCCCCGGGGACGGGTGCTGCGGGAGGGTGAAGCTCCGCGGGTTCCTCCTGCCCGGACAGGGCAGGCGGCTCCGGGGGCAGGGACCGTGCTTTGCCGTGGCTTTCCCTGGCAGCACAGATCCGCGGGTGTTGTTTTGCCTCCGGTTGGACTAGAGATCCCAGTTGGGGCTCCACAGACCGGAACATCCCGCTGTGTTACTGAAGTCTGAAGAAAATTCCTCAAAATAACATAAAGTGCTTTTCTCCCTCCCCTCTTCTCTCAGTCGGTGTCACCAGTCTGTTCTTACTGTCAGAGTTGTGTTCTCAAAGCTAAAGCAATGCAAGCTCAACTTTTCTGGCTATTTCTTGGTTTCAGAGTTAAAGTTCGTTAGCGTTTTGTGCCAATGGAGAGTAATTACCACGTTCCCTTCTCCTAAGGGCTTCCATCCCTGGTTGTGCTTGTAGTTTTTATTAGAAGCCGCATTTTGGGAACGAAAGTTGCAGCAATGCTGGTTTCTTCCTGAATTGGTGGCACTTGCGCAGTTTCAAAGAAAACAACCGTTGGCAAGGGCCGATGCTCTGTGTTCTCCTACCAGGAGTTTGCAGCCTATTTATAAACTTGTTGATGGGGATGTGAGGGCTGAATTTCTTTGAGGCGTTGAATTCCTAGCTGGTTTCTTAGTGCTGGCCACACGCAGGCCACAAAACCAGGTTTTTCTCCCAGACCAGCTCTTTGAGTTCAGAGTTTGGCCGATGTGTTTGGGTTCTGGTAAACAAAGAATTCCCCGCGGGGGTCGTTATCGCTCTCTGCGTGGACTTCAGAGGTGGGTGGCTGGTATCCAGAGAGGCCGGTGTCTGTGTTGCAGCCTCCCATTGACGGCAGGTCAGAGGTTTAGAGTGAAGTCAAGAGACGGAATTGGTCAAGAACCGTCTTAGCCCTGGATCGTGGGTGTTGCGTCGGGTTTGGGGGTGCTGCTGAGCAGGGTGGGTGCTCTGTGGTGTGCCCTGGCATGGGGCTCAGCCATCTGCCTGAAGAAGAAATCCTGGCAGCGCTCGCTCTCGGTGCTGCTGGTGATGGGCCAAAGCAGCAGTGTTTCTGTGGTGGAGCTCATCGGCATCCACAGCCCTCGCAATGCCACGCGGCTCTCTTATAGCAGACTTTGAATGCATTTTCCTGTTCAGGTCAAGTTAAAAAATAAGCTTTAAAATGGTCTTGGCTTTTCTTCAGCTCGTGAGCAGGGCCCTGGGAGGCAGGGGGAGAAGATGTGCCCCGTGCGTTAGCTTTGAAAGGAGAACTCTTCACACATTTTGCGTTTGCTGCTATTCTATTTCTAGCTGTCTTTCTGCAAATAACTTTCTGCAAGACTGCTTAGCTGTGGCAAAGCTGTATTGATTTACATGGAAAAGTCTCTACGAAGGCTGTGGAAACTGATCTTTTCATTGAACAATCGCTGTTGCTTTTTCCCCCCTCTTCTAAGGCTAAATGTTTGTTTCCTCTGATTGTATGAATTTGCACTCAAACCCAGCAATTCTACCTCCGCCCTCAAAAGTTCCAAAAGACTATTACCTTGATCCTCGCCTGGTTTAAAAAATAAATAAATACTAGAAGACCAGCAGAACTAAATCATATCAGGTAACAGAAACTCGGTTTAATCTTCTCAGTGTGATGTATGTGAGACACAGTGTGTCGCTGAATATCGAATCCAGACTTTCCTTCAGTTCCTATTCCAGCAAATCTGCTGGTGTGGGATTTTATCTGTACCTTTGTTGTGGGCACTTTTGTCACAAGTACAATTAGACTCAAAGTAAAATAGATCTGGGTTTCTGTTAGCATCGTCCCTGCTGAAGGTAGACAGAGCAGTTTACACATAGCGTGCTACAGCCATTACTATAATTAAGTCTCCGCTTGGATCAGCGGATGCAGTAAGCTCTACCGGCAATGCCAGTGTCATCCGGAGAAGCAAGGCTGGCCCAAGCTGTGTCCCTGGCTGGGGACAGGGCTGTCCCCTTCCCAAGTGGGTGCCTACGAGCGGCCGGCAAACCAGTGCAACTGGGAAGAGAAGGAGCAGGAGAATATTGTCCTTTATGCCAGGAGAGATCTGAACATCCAAATGTTATTTCAGGGAGCCCGTCTCTGATCGCAGCCTGCAGTGTTTTACAGACATTTGAGTGTTCTTCCCTTTGAACTAAGCTGCAATTTGTCTTTGTAGATGTCTCTAATGCATTAATACAAATGGTGTAGGAGCAGAAATGCGTTATAATACTGCGCGATGTTGCTCTTAGTAATTCTCCTCCTTCAGCAAGCGAACACTTCCTCGCTCATTTGTATTCATTGTTTTGATGCTTAACTTGAAAAATGTATATTATACAACAGGCTGAAATCCATGACAAATAAAAGAAAAGAACCCAAGGGGATAATAAGCATCTCGGCGCTGCTGCGATCTCTCATGCTGCTGACATCAAAGCAGCCCAGGACATTGCTGCTGTGCCGAGGACGGGGCGCTGCTGCCGAGCGTCGTCTCGCAGGGGGACGGGAGCAAGGGGACATCACCGGGGCTCCCGCGGGCTGGTCCCCACCTTCCCGGCCGTCACCGCCGTCGGGTGACAGCGCTGAGCTCGCTCTGTGTGCACGCAGCCCTAGGACGGTGCCCGCTTCCGTGACGCAGAGATGGGGGTGTGTGTGTGTATTTTTATATTTTTATATAATGCATTTTTAATGTATTTTTATATATACACACCTTTGCGTATAGCACACACCTTGGAGTTCTGTTATGGCACGCACGCTCTGTAAGAGAGCTCAAATTGTGAACTACTTCTGGAGGGAAAACTGGACCGGTCAAGCGGTGGTGAAATTCTCAACGGTTTTGTTTACAAAAAGCAAGGTTTTGCATGAAAACAGCAAGTGTTCCTCCATCCTCAGGTGGTGCGAGCTGTAGAGATGTGTACCTGCCGGACATGTAATCCGTCGTCAAGGTGGTTTTGAGTAGCAAATGCAGGGTTTGCCCCTTTGTGTTTCCAGAATGTTATATCTTGTTGGCGTAGTTTAACAGGTAGTTTCATAAGCTGTCGCACCAGGGAAACCTGGTTTCCTACAGAATTGTCTCAAGGCTGAGCTGACATGTCTTTGCTTTTTTAGAAAGAGTTGAGCCCATTCTCTGGGGGTATTAATAAAGGATTTCTGAGCTATCCAGCCACTTACTGACATGAAACTTGCAGGAACTTTGCATCTTTGCCGTCCCAGTGCCTTGGCTGAAAGGAGCGCAGGAGAAGAAACTCGCAGGGATGCAGGAGGAGATGCACGTGTACAGGGGCATCTCATGAGCTTTGTTTCTGTACCAAAGGAGACTAAAAATAAACACTGAAGTGGGTCAGGCTGCAGCAGAAAAGACAGTCTTGGGCAGGTTTCGCTGCGGGATTTAATTTGTTTGGGTGTTTGTGCTAGCTGCTCTTTCATCCTTTGCCCTTCTGGAGTAAACGTCTTCCTCTCTCCGAGTCCCCCGTGAAAGCCCATGGCGCCGAGGAGGATCTGGGTCCCTCGTGCTTTCCTCCATCCCGCTCCTTTCCTTCCAGCTCTTCCCCTGTTCCACTGCTGCGGACACTCGCTTCCCCGTAGCTGGAGATCAGGAGCTTCAAGGCAAGGTCGGGAGCAAGGGTGTCCCAGTATCCCTGTCCCCGGGGTTTGCTGGCGTGGGGCTGCTGAGGCTCTGCCCCGTCAGCGGGGTCGTGGGGGTGCCTTGTGTCCACCCCCCGGGGGTCACCCCCCACACTGGGGGTCACCACTGCCTGCGCTCTTGAGACTTTCTCTTGTCAGTCCTGAAGGAAAGGGATGAAGTGGGAATTTTGCATCGCCTCTGAATTTAGAAAGGACTGCAGAAAGAACCGGGGATCAGCGAGAAAGGGCAGGAAGGCGCTCGAAGGCAGCGCAGCGAGAGACCGAGAGGGGCCGGAGGGAGTGGGGGTGGGCAGGGGCCATCACAGCACTCTCTAAAAGTATTCCAAAGCTCATAAACACTCTCCTGAACTCCTTTACTCTCACGTCCGTTTAGTTAATCTTTCATCTCTGAAGCCGCACGCTCTGAAGTGTCTCTTCTGAGGGCGCAGCGTCTGCGGGTCGGGCTCGGGACCCTGCGGGGGAAGTTCTCCTCTGGCTGCCGCGGTGCCAGCAGCATTCGGGGAGGGCTTGGTGTGCGGGGCTGGCTGGTCAGGAGTGCTTTCTAAGAGGAAATCAAACAGTTTTGGGTATTTAAAGCAAGAGCTGTAGAGATTGGAAGAAAGCCTCTCGTAGGTGCCGGGCTCAGCTTCTCTTCTGCTGCATCTTGAGCTGCCGCGATGCTGCGGAGACGTGACTTTGCAGAGAAGGTCCTTAGGCAGGACCTGGCCAAGCCCATGAAATTGTAGTGTCCAAACTGCGCCCTGCGCTGAGCCCCTGGCGCGGCTGAGCCTTCCCCACCAGAGAGGGCAGGGGTGCGAGTAAGTTGTTTTTACAGTGAGAACCAGTGGCTAAAAAGTAGTCAGAAAATCAAAGGAGAATGAAGGCAGCCCTCTGTCTTTTTAGCATCTTTTGTAGCAGATGCAGCGATCTGGTGTGGCACAGCGGGCCCTGCCGCTCCTGCGGTCTCTCCCGAGACCAGCCGTCCCTGGGCAGCCACGCTCCGGCAAAGCCAATCCATGCAGGGACCTGGCGATGTCCCATATCGGACACTTGGACACCCCTCTCCTGCCCGCTCCGTCCCGCTGCGGTCGCCGGGAGTTCATCGTCTGCTCCGAGGTGACTTGGGCTTTGGTGCTCCCGGTGAGAGGTTCTCTTTGACGTCTCTGAAGTTAAAGGGAAGGGTTTGGTTATTCCATATATATACTTGGCTTTACTAACCTCATCCAAACTCTGCCTTGTGATCAAGACTGTGGAATCCTGGAAATAGTTTTGAGATATTACCATGGTGGATTTTTTTTACCATGGAGGCGTGCCTGTAAAAACCATTAATATTCAAATAACTTCGCAAAATAAACAACTATGCCAGAGTAGTTATTTGTCACTATTTATGATGACAGACTTATCTTACTGATTTCTGCAACACGTTTCTCCAGAGGAAATTAGATACAGTACTTAGTTTAAGCTGTGCCAGGGAGGAAATGTTTCTATAAATACTTAACAACTCATCTGGAGAGATGACAACTACTGGTATGTCCTTCACAATGTCACGGTGGTCATTGAGTCTGGTTTAAAATTCAGTTGTTTACTTTCCCCAGAAGAAAGGTAACCAGCATCCTGGCGGTTTTAAAGTGTGTGTGGGGGGGGAAAGTATAGGCAAAAAAATCTGTCTTGAACTCTGAAACCTTGAATCTAAGGGCTCCCCCCCCACCCCACTCCTTCTGCTGGAATCACCGGGGACTAAATTTCCAGGCAGCTTTTAAGACTTTCTATTTGTGCGTATGGCACTAGAGGGGGAAGCGATTGTGCCAGCCATGGCGTCCGTGCCACCCGTTTGGGTGGCAGGAGCAGCCACTGGTGCCAGTGATGGCACTTGGCCGCGTCCCCAGGCAGAGGGTTTGCCCTGGGCCTGCGGCGTGTGGCCGGGAACAGCTCGGGAGGAGCGTGGCACGGCGATTCCCAAGGGATCGCAGCACCTTTCCAGGAGGAACTTAGCAACAGGTGACCAGGGGAACCTTCAGTTCAGTTACGTGGTGGAAGTTTTGCTTGAGAAGCAAGATGACGCTGTATGAAATACATTAAAACAAGCAAATGATTTGTCTAAATCTCAGATCTTGCCAGCTAAAAACCTACTGTAGTTTCCAGCAGGCCTGAGACACTGAAACAGCTGGCAAAATAATGAAATATGTTCCTCTAGGCTTCTGCCCAAATTGCAGGAGGAATGTAGGGAAATTGCATCCTGGTTTGCTTGAAATAACACAAGAGGAGCTGTAATGGATGAGATAGATTGGGGAAAAACCTCTGCGTTTCTACATAAGCACACGCAACTGCTGTAGCAAGGGCTAGTGCTGGAAATAAGTTGACTCCTCAGTTCTATTGCTGATGCTATTTCAGGCATAAAAGCGACCCAGGGTCACGCAGCTGATTTATTTGGCAATCGCTGGTGGTTGAGCAGTAGACGGGGTACCCGCAGGTGGCCGGGGGGCAGCGAGGCCCGCGGGCCCCAGCGAGTGATGGGCTCTGCCCGGGAACCTGCGCTCGCAGCGCCGGGACGTGCCGCGGCCGGTGGGGCCGCCGCGTCGCTGGTCGCCCGCTGGGACGGAGCCAAACCGCAGCAGGCCGGCAGGAGCACTCCGCACAGAGGGTTTTGATTTACTGATTTATTTGAATCTCTTTCCTATTGATTTGTAAAGACTCCAATATGAATGTTGTTTTGCTGCTGACTCTGAGGTTTTTTGGCTGTTGACTTGTGGTACAACCTCGAACGTCAAGACGTACACCTCCCAGCCCATCTCTGCGTTGGTAACTCTATTACCAGCTGAAGCTAGTTTCAGATTAAACTCTGAAATTATGGCTAAACAAATAAATTGCATCTAGCTGCGGCAGTCAAATGAGCTAATCCCTCCTCCTGCTTGGAAGAATGTTTTCTCTATAGCTCTTCTGACATGTCAGGTTATTTTTAGCTATAATTAAAATTCTAACATACAATGTCATAGATTCCATTCTATTAACTGATGTGCCAGCATTTTTTTTTTATTAAATAGACTATAAAAAGTTTTTAATTTTTAGTATTTGGAGCCTTCAAGGAGAAAGCACCCCTAACATTGATGCCTGATGACAGTTAGTCAATGAATTAAGAAAAAAACCCCAGTGGTGGTTCTGTCTGTCTCCCAGCTCTCGCTAGCACTAAATTACAGAATTAATAGGCTTTTAGAAGAGACTGACACATAGTTACTGTGGAAAAGACAATTAAATGTGGAAAGCCACTTTTCTCACCACATTTAATTTTAACTGGAGGCTTTGAGACTCAATAAATCTTTTTCTTGTTTCATTCTCACATTTTCCACAGGTATTCAAGTCTTTAAGGAAAGTACCTGCTGTAAGTGACTTAATTTTTCCTTCCCCTGTATCCTTTGCTTTTCTCAAGTCTTTTTTTTTTTTTCTTTTTTTTTTTCTCCTTTTCCCCCCTCCGCAATAAAAAGACAAGATGCTTTCCGATCACCAGCGGTTTGGTTCCTTTGGGATCACTGGTACTAAAAAGTGGCTCAGGCGTTGTGCAAATACGGTGGGATTGGAGTCCCAGTCCCTTCTGGCATAAGGTACCCGCACCACAAAGCAGAGGCGCCAAGTTAGTGCCAGAAATCTTTAAGTTCTAGAGAATCTCTCAAATGTGTGGATCTCCAAATTCCCACGGATGCTGCTGCCTTGCTGGAGGATTTCACTCTCTCACTTGTGGGATTTTTCTGTTTCAATAGCCCAGGCAAATGAGAGGAGAACGGGACCGGGCTGTCCCGTTTCTGTTTTGAGGTGGGGAGACCCGGCAAGTTTAGCACAAAGCCATCGGTCACAGCAGAGACTGGTTTCCTCAGCGCCCCTTGGATGAGGTCTGAGCATCGCCCAAGGTCGCGCCAAGACCCCGTGACAGCCGTAAAATCGGCCTGTCTGCTGCCACCGCTCCTGCGAAACGCCAGAGGTGGGAGAAATGTTCATTCCAAGAGCTTGGGCTTAATTAGCCGACCCTTAAATTAATGGTATTGAATAGAATTCCAAATTTGGTTTTAATACACTTGTTCTGAGAAATGGCTAAGAATGGATTTATCCAGCCTAACCAGGCTGCGCTCTCCTGCCATTTAGATGGAAACTGCAATGATTCAGCACTTCCCAAACACGTGATCGATCTTTGTAGGCTGTCCTAATACAGCCTCTCGGAAAGTTGTTAGCGCAGCATACTGTAAATCTCTTGCCGAAATTGGTTGTAGGCTCTTGTTCAGTATGAAGTTCACCAGGTATTTTGACCTTGAATGGAAGCACCAAGAGACCTAGTGTTACTGCTTCTACTGGTTAGTACCGAATAGTCAAAGATAAAGCCATTGCATTGGGGAAAATCGGTAGTGACAGTCACACCGACTAGTCTGGAGGCATCCGTGGTCCCCCTTGATCAGGTCTGTGAACAGTTGGGGAGGTGGCAGAGCCCAGCACAGGGTGGTTAATGGAAATACCCCGACATTTAGCAGTTTGAACAGAAGATTGTTCTGGTGGAAACTTTGTTGAGGGGCAGCAGGATGCTGGATGAACAGGAGAGCTTTAAAACCTTTCCTCCTGGTCCTTTCTGATGTGCCTCCGACTTTGTCCTGGCAGGACCATCATGGGTTGTGGTCATCTTCCATCTTCCCCCATTCCCTGCTGCTGCAAAATCCTGCCCTGAGCTGATTCTGGAGCAGCTTCCCTTGCAGTGCAGAGGCAGCAAAGTTAAAGTTGGGTGACATTTGTATCTCCCTCCCCACCGGCGTAATGCCGTGTGAGTGGTTAGATGTCTCTGTGCGGACTGATGGAGCAAATGACCCTTTAGAAGGACCCGTGTCTCTCTGACTGGAGGGACCAGGTTGACTAATTTCCACCTGACACTTAACTTCCCGATGGCAGCAGCGTGCAGAGACGGGTCCTGCCCCTGCGCCCGTCGCTGCTCCCCAGGGGGCTGGCTGATGATGGCGCCGGGCTCGCCTGCCTGCAGAGGGTGAGGGATGCGTGTCTGGCTCTCCATGGCCCCCAGGCAGTGTGTCCTGCCTGGTGGCTGCAGCAGCTGCTCAGCCTGTCGCGGGGGCAGCCCCGCGTCCCCGTACCTTGTGACGAGGCGGCCCAGGGGTCCAGCGGCTGCGCAGACGGGGCCGCTGCTGCCCCGCACTGCTCATGCTCGCCGCTGTGTTATAATCAATTCCATTATGATATTGTCGACGAGGGTGAAATGAACTCGCAGTAGCTTAAAGCAAGATAGGTTAATTAAAAAACCTTGATCAAAGCGCCATAAACCACATAAAAGGTTCCATCTTTTAATTATTTTCGAATGGTCTCTCAGGCAGTAAGGCCGAAAGAAAGTCTGTTCCCAGGGCCCGGGAGCTGTGAAAATTACGGTGTCGTCACATCAGACTCAGTTATCGCTTGCTATGCAAACGAGAAAAAGGCAAAGTTCAGGATGGACCCTCTTGTTAAGGGCGAGAGGGAGGAGCTGGCGATGCCGGCCCAGCGTGTCTGCCGAGCGGAGGCAGGTCCTGCGCGGCTGGGCTCCCGCGTCCGTGTGAGCCGGCTCCGGTGCGGCGTGTCCCAGAGACTGCGACCGGCTGGACGTGTGCCTGGGGCTGGACGTGTCCCTGGCGCTCGGTTGGGCTTTGGAGAGCCTCGAGCTCGCCGGGTACCGATGGTTCCCCTGTGTGCAGCCGCACGGCAGAGTCGCTGCCGTCTGCGAGGGGAGGCGACTGCAGCCGGGCTGCCGTGGGCAGGCGCAGGCCAGCAGCGACGTCCTGCTGCCAAAGGGCAGGCCTGAACAGCCTGAGCCTTACATTTGCTCCGAGATCCAGCAGTATTGCCACAAGGATGCTTACTCGCCTGGGCGTTTAGCAGATGCTCGTATCCGTTGTAGAACAAAGCACGGAGAACTTGGTCTTGAAGGGTTTCTGCCAAGCGCGGCCCGCTGTCGCATCCCACTCTCAGGAAAGAGGGGGGGTAAGTGACTTCAGATTCGTAAATTCTCAATGGTGCGGACTAAGGTGAGATAAATCTCAAGGTCCATGTAGAAACGTTTATTAGCTTACCTAAATGGTTAGTACAGGCCTTAACAAGTGCACAGTAATTGGTTAGGTATATAACAAATTATGGCGAGTGGTGGGGTATACAGACTGTTAGTTAACAGCAGTTACACGACAACTTATGGCAAGTGGTACTTAAGGTCGTTACTTAACAACTCTAACCATTAATTACTGTAATCACTACTTAACAACTCTAACAGAAAAGAGAAAAACCGAGGGATAGAGAAGAGAAGAGATAGAGGGAAAAGATAAAGATGAAGAGTTCACCAGTTCCAGTGTCGAGCCAGCCAGAACTTGGGGGGGGGGAGGTGTCTTCTAGGAGCGATCGTCTGTGAGTCCCCCCCAGGGGCACTTATTTTCCCCTGTTACGTTTGCTGAATTGGCACGGTCCACCCCTCTTATCGAGGACCGCCTCGTCTCAGGTTTCTCCCTTCTCCCAGGTGAGGTGTAGCATGATTTGGGTGGAGAGACGAGTGCCACAGTCGTACATGTTTAGCACGATCTCTATAATCCTCATTAGCGTATGCAGGGTGTGCGCTTTCATATGCATTTCGCAGATAATGAAGCAAAGGTCACTCATCGGACACAATGGCCTTGAGAACTGAGAACTAGCAAGTTCACCACACGAGTGGCAGAACTCCCCTGTCTTCACAAGACAGTTCTCCCACACTTTCAGGCGCCAGAAGTGTGAGCCTTATCAGTTCTTTGAAGGCCAGGCCTGCATTATATTTATTTCCTTGTGAGTGTTTGAGGCATTCCGTTGAAGGCTTGGAGGGCCTCCTGCCCCTCGTCAGGGAATTTACAGTCCGTCTCTTACAACTGCTCAGCAGGTCGGGGCAGAAGCAGGGGCAGCTCTCGGCTCACCTCGCTCTGCTCTTCCGAAACCCTGTGGGTATTTTCACAGGAAATTGTATCAGGAAAATCACCCGGGGCTGCGCGCGCCCCTGCAGCACGGGTTAACTTCGGTGTGCGGCTGCGGGTGCAAACGGGCTGGGGAAATGCAGGGTTCCCCGGGACCCTGCTGCAATGGGGTCGCAGCAGGGAGCCATGGGAGCCCCCGAGCGAAGGGCAGGGGCTGAGCCGCTCCGGGCAGCCTGTCCGTGTGCCAGCCGTGAATCCCACCTTTGGGGAATGAGGCTTCAGCAGCTGCGGGGTGTCCCGGTTCTCGCAGACAATTTCTGCTCCGGGATTGAAATCCAGCCAGCCAGCCCGCCCTCCCTCCAGCTGCCGCCTCCAAACCTCCCTTTTTGACCCAAAACACCTTGCTGTGCTTCACAGACCACGTAAGTCAGCAGCGGAGCGTGACCGGAGTGTGACCGGATTTACTGCGTTTAGGCCAGAGAGTACGGAACCGTTTATCCAAGGAAGACTTCAGTGGGAATTTCAGGTTACAAGTTGTAACTATGCAGTCTGTTTAGGGTAGCTGGGAGATGCGAATCCCAGTCCTCCCCAAGGCAGCGTGGTGACCTGGGTGTCCGCAGGTGTCGAAGGCAGCAGCGCAGACACACGCCGTGGTGAGTGTCACAGACACTTCCCATTCCCGCCTCCTGGGGTGGGAAACGGGACTGGAGTAGCGTGTGCTTCCTTCTGCCCTTCGGCTTTTGTACCTTTTCATGCTGCAAGAAGCTTGTTTTTACTATGCGTTATATACTTAGAAAATGAGTGGCCTGTAATACTAACTGAAGGCAGTTAAATGGTAGTATGAATACAAATAAACAGCGTTACAGTGCAATACTGGGATAATCTGGGCTGTCTTGAGTAGGGTACTGCAATTGCGAAGGCTTTCTTCTTTTCTGTTGGTTTCAGATTTCATGCAATTGTTGTTTCTATGCTATTATTTTAGCCCCTGTGATATGATTTTTGGAACACAATGATTTCCTGCATAATGGCCTTTCATCGCAGGTTTGAACCCAGCAATGCTCCTTTTCTATCCTACGGAGTTTTATTGTGAGAAGGGAAAGAATGCCTGGAGAAAAGAGCGGCGTGCTCTCACGCAGCAAATAAAACCCGGGTGTGAAGAAGGCTGTGTCTTCCTTCCCCACCCAACAGCCATGGGCTCCAGGTAGACTGCGGTGGCGTGGAAACGGGGGGTTTGCGCCGCCTCCATTTGCTTCAGAAAAAAGCTGATCGTGTATCTGCTGGACAAAAGAGAAGGAGGCACCCCCAGTTAGAGGCTTTGTGTGAGGTTGGTCACCTCGAGCCAGAGCCGGGGGCCGGGGACAGCAGAGCACGGGGGGGTGCAGGCGAAACCCCGGGGATGGGGACGCTGTGGCCCTGGGGAGGGGGCCGGGGGTCCAGGGACACTGTGGCCCTGGGAATATTGCAGCCCCAGGGACATTGCAGCCCCAGGGAGGGGGCTGGGGACACTGTGGCCCTGGGGAGGGGGCTGGGGGGACAGGGACACTGTGGCCCTGGGGACATTGCAGCCCCAGGGAGGGGGCTGGGGGGACAGGGACACTGTGGCCCTGGGGACATTGCAGCCCCAGGGAGGGGGCTGGGGGGACAGGGACACTGTGGCCCTGGGGACATTCAGCCCCAGGGACATTGCAGCCCCAGGGAGGGGGCTGGGGACACTGCGGCCCCGGGGAGGGGGCTGGGGGGACAGGGACACTGTGGCCCTGGGGACATTGCAGCCCCAGGGAGGGGGCTGGGGGGACAGGGACACTGTGGCCCCGGGGACATTCAGCCCCAGGGACACTGCAGCCCCAGGGAGGGGGCTGGGGACACTGTGGCCCCGGGGACATGGCCGCCCCCCTCTGCTGAGCCCACCCACCACTTTGCAGCAGGGCTGAATTTTTGAGGTGTTGAATCCCCCATCCTGTGTGAGAAGGGGGGCTGCTCCCTGCATCCTGCCGTGTGCTGGCTTCGGGTGGACCTTTGGGCTCTCTGTTAATTAGCTGATGTGCTGGGAAGTCAGATTAGTTACTGGGCGCGCCTGTCTCAATGAATGTGTCTGTGGCGTGGGACCAGCCGCTCAGCCAGCGTGGCCAGTGCTGGTCTTTGTCTCCTCAATGCTCCAGCACACGGCTTGCACCCTTTTCCCTTGTTTTTCTTCCCTTTCAAACCTTGTTCTGTGGGCTGCGCTCTTCCACTGCCACCACTGAAGAGGACGGCTTTTTCCACCCCAAATACGAATCTGTGCAGCCCACTCACCTTTCAGACCCGCTGTGATCGTCGATACAGAGACATCAAAGCAGTGTTCTCGGGGCGGGGGGCAAGGAGGAGAGCTAAAGGGGGAGAAAACGTAACAAAAGCAGCGGCAAGCAAAGGTGGTGGTTAGCCCCTTCCTGGAAGAATAATCTACCCAAATGTGCGCTTAGCACTTAAACACAGCAGCGCGCAGCGGGAGCAGCTCCGGCTCTGCGCACAACACAATCTTATCGTGGAGTATTTGAATAAGAAGCACAGCTTCGTGCTTTTCCCCTGCTATAGAAGGGATTTATTATGAAAAGCAGGTCGCCGCTTCACAGCACATATGAAAACAGTTGGCTTCATAACCTTGGGAAAAAAAAAAAAAGATAAATAAAGAAATCTCATGAGACACATGTGAGAGCCTAGGAAGTATTAAAACATATGTTGGAACATATTGATCCCTGAAAGCCTCCTGCAGCAGATATGAATCTTTTTCATTCCCAGCCACACTGATACTTTAATGAGGACAGTGTGTGCCTCTCACCTGTATAAATCATTGATGCAGATTTTTGCCAGGCCGCGTGTGCCGGCTGAGGTGGGTGAGGGCGCAGGTTGGCTGGGCTCCGTGCGGAGCGGAGCCTGCGCTGGGAGGGAGCTCCCGGGGGGGGGGCTGCTGCCTTTTGTCATGTCCGGGGACCTCTTGTTTGGCCGGTTTGACCTGTTATTTGCAGACCAGCATCCCTCTTTCTATTGCTAGTCCACCGTAGGATTCTGAGCGCTGCTTGCTTACGTGAGTAGCAAAGCATCGGCTGCGGAAGACGAGCAGCGGTGGCCGGTTCCCAGCGTGTCGCCTGGGCTGGTGCGTGCCGCGCATCGTCTCCCAGCGGTAATTTGGTTGAGAAGATGCTGGAATGAAAAAAAAAAAAACCACAGCAACTTTCTTTAACTGTGTTTGTCCCTGTTATTTTCAATTCAGCAGCCATCTAGCTGAGCGTCTTCCTGCGTGAGTCACTGAGGAGATGATTAAGTTTTAAGTGGTATCAGAAAAACCGTATTTAGAAACAGCCGAGCGCAGTGGATGCCCGAGGCGTCTGCCCGGCGTGCGAGGGGAGCCCCTCGCCTCAGGGGGGGCTGTGCCCGGGACCCCCCCCCCCCCTTGGTGTGAGCAGATCGCCTGAACTGGACCCTTGCACCCCTATTTCAAATACACCAGGTGTTTTCCTTTTTCTCCCCCAAAAGTGTATTTGCAAAGGCCTAGGAGGACGAAAAGATGAATCACAGCTATGAAAATATTCAGCTGTATTTTAAATAGGAATCGCAGCAGGTACAACAGCAGCCATCTACCGCTGACACACTTCACATGTATCAAAAGACATTTTTTTTTTCCACTGTTGAGTTATCGTTAATTATTCTTAAAATAAAGTGCTACCACGCAACATTAATTCAGGAGAAGAAACTGTAAGTTCCTTGCTATTCTCTAAGGCTTGTTTTCACAATGAATTAATGAGAGTTAATTTAGCACTGCACAACAAACAGCACCAGGGAAGGAATACAAACTAGATGCTGCTTCCCAACTTCATCCTCCCTCTTGTTCCTGCCCCCCTTTGTTCTTGATTCTGTGGGGTACAAAAAAGTCTTAGTCTGGCAGATCGTAAATTTGCCGAAAAAGCAGAAATCAGGAAAAAGTACAGCATGATACCCTCCTCTCGTGAATACTAACAGTTTGGTACAGATACACTGCCCTCCCAGCGGAACAAGAATGGTAAGAAACAGGCTCTAATTGTTCCAAGTACGTTAACATTAGTATTTGCAAACAGTATTTGTGGCGGAGCGTCTATGGAGCGTGTCCTTCATCCAAGATTGATTCCAGTTTTATGGAGCCAAGCACCGCTTCAGCCCTAGAGATGGCACCTTGATTTTTCAAACATTCCCTGTAAAAATGCAAGAGATTTTAGTCCTTGCTGAGATGGAAAACTAAAATAAGCAATTTGGAAAACATCCTGAATCTTGGAGGGGCTTTATATAATCTATTCAAACTCGGCTTGAAAAAGAAATGGTTTTACCCCAGAAGTATCCAAAAATATGCAGTGTTAACATGCACGTTGTGCGGGAAAATAGTCATAAATTCTCCAAAGCTGGAAGTAGAGGTCACCTGCGCCAACGAGGGGCTGGTTTAACGCTGCAGCTCCTGCAGATGTCCGTGGAAGCCGGATGCTTGGTGAATGGCGGTGTCCAAGTGTTATGTGACTAAAAGTCTCTTAAGTATTAGTTTCCACAAAGCCTAGTGCCAGTCTCCGGGATCTCCCAGGCCAGCCCAGGAGCTGGAGGGATGCGCGGCGGTTCCTTGGGTGTCCTGGGCAGAGCGGGATGCTCCTGCAGCCGATTCGGGCTCCCATCTGTCTTTTCTGCAGGGGACATCCTCTGCGGGTCACAGAGTTGTTGCTGAGTCAGGAGACCGGAGCTGCAAAATCCCACGGGCTGTTGGCTTGACGCAAAACCTTGCACTTCGTCACACCGCCCCGGGGCGGTTCTGGGGACCCCCATGCTGAGTGGCCTTGGAGAAGAGCCTTAGGTGTCCAGAGGTTTGCGGCCGCACTCCCGGAGTCACTGAGCGGACCCTCTGCCTCTTGTTCTCGACTCTCCGCTCGCTTAGCAAGAATTTCTCTCTTTCCCCTTTTTTGTGTTATTTAGTCTCAGCCCTTCCCATCTTGCCGCGCTGCTGGTGGCTGTCGGGGTGGGCGCGGGAGGTGTCTCGGTGCCTTTCCAGGGAGGTGGGGAGGTTGGAGCTGTTGCCAGGCCGGTCGCATTCTGGCTGGAGAGCCAGCACCGGGTTCAAGAGGGTGCAAACGAGGGGAAAACCCAGCTGATTCCAGCCGCCGCGAGGTTTGGCCCCGTAATCGAAGGAGGAAGGTAGGGTGAGGGGTAAATAAAAAATCTCCTTGATTTTTTTTCTGCACGGGGCCAGACAGTTTTCATTCCTGTGCTGCCTCATTTCTTAATCTATGAGAAACCGCCCTCAGCCAGGAGCGTCAGGGCGGGGGCAGGCTCCGTCCCTCTGAGACATCACGGACAGACCGAGCGGAGCTGGTATTTGCATCATGAACAAAGCAAATCCGTCCTGAAAATGATACCTAGATGGTTTGAAAGATCTGTACTGGCATTTAGTGGTGAGCGGGGGCTGGGGAGAGCAGGAGGGAGAAATGACACACAGAGAAAACTTCATTCAAGCAATTAAAGAATCACTACACTTTACGATTAACTTCACGTTCACAGGTTGCATGCAAAAGCTGTTAGTAGGGGCATTGCTATTCCACACCTGACACGAACAATGGGAATATTTGTTCTGCCCGGGAGGATTACACCTTCCATTAATCTAAGTTTTATTGAAAGTTTAAATAACAGACAGACAAAATTTGATCAATTAGCAGTGTAATTCCAAGGAGATGTCACAGTGAAATTAAATCTCGGGCATTTTTAATGCAAAGAAGCCTAGGAGCTCCCTCCAGTTTTCTTTTTCAGTAACAGTGTTTATATTTTAATTGAAAGTTTATTCTGCTCTGCGCATCTTCTACTAAATTTTAATTTAACACTGTAATGAGAACAGTTTTATATTACAGTGTTCGGAGCGCTTCCCAGATAAGTCAAAGGGAGTCTCAGAAGTGAAGGAAGCAAACGGTTTTTGGTAGGATTCCCTAGCCTTGGAGATCTCCTGAAGAAAAGAGGTTTTGATGAGACTTAGGGAAAAACGAGTGGGAGTTGGTGCTTCGATGGAGAAGGACGCCAAGGGGAGCCGGGCCGCTGTGGTCACCGGGACCGTCCCCTCGGGACTCTGGGAGGACGCGCGCGGAGGTTCCCGCTGGTTCCCGTGGGTCCCAGCCAGCGGGGGGGCGGCCGTGTCTCTCCTCTCGCGGCCGACTGGTTGCGCCCGAGCAGAACCGTGGCTCACCGCGTCCGCCTCCGCACCGCCCTCCTCTGCTCCCCGCGCCGCAGCGCTCCCCTTCTTGCCATTTCCCCATTCCCGCTTTCATGACGTTCTATATTTTTTTTTTGTCCTTGACAAAATGTTATTGCTATCGTTACCGTTCAACACTTCTTCCATTTTTATTATCATAAATGTCATTCCTATACAGTAAATACCAGAAGTGCCACAACCTTGCTGTGAATCTATTTGAGCACTATCTTTGGAAACATCCCTCATCTGAAAAGGAGAAATACTGAAAATATATATATATATTTACATGTATGTGTGTCAGAGAGATCAGCTTCTTGGACGGCTGAAGCAGTGCGGATCTACTGACGTGCGCAGTTCTAGCTCTGTTGATGCAATAAGAGTTTCTGGTCAAACCCAGGCCTTAATACCTTTACGAAAAGCTCCCCAGAAGGGACAGGCACTCCAAATTAACGGAAAATACCACTGAGGAAAGGTCTCTTGGGGACAGTGGTGGTACAGGACGAAGCAGCGGGTACCTCGGTTGCCCGGTGCGCAACACACGGGTTTGATGGCGAATCACTTCAGACTATTCCCCTACCAGTTACTATTCGATGAGCAAATACCGGGAGGAAGTGCTGCGTATTAAAATTAATAGATGTGGCTGTACATAGCCTGACACCTAATTATTTTTTAACTATATCTACAAAGCCGGTCTGTTTGCCGAGTCCTGCTGCATCACGGCAGTCTGGTGTCCTTGCCAGGGCACACCAGCTCCTTCTGCACAAACCCATGGAGAGAGGCGAGGCTGGTGGGTTTGAGCTAGACCGTTTTTCAAGAAGTAATTTTTCTCGGTAAAAGAGGCGATACGCTTAACCTTGTCTTCACTCACGTTTAGCAGTATTGAAAACAAGAAAAAAAAAAGAAAAAAAAAAAAAAAGGCGGCTGAAAGCTGCTGGTAACTTGGCTCCGGCAGCCTCTGCTCCATATGGTACGTTAAAACGCCAGCACAAGAAATTAACTCTCATAAATAAGTAATAAGGGATGATTTGCCCTGCTCTGCCTGGGCTGGCTTCCCGCGTTTAGCTGTCGCTGCACCGCAGCAGCCGGGGTGCGGGTCCATTGCGCCCAGGCCTTTGTCCGCTGCGCTGCCCCGGTGCGGGGGCTTGTGCGGGGGGACACGGGGACGCCCCCCCCCCCCCCCCCCCCCCCGCCCTGCCCTCATGGGTGCTTTGGCTCGCGCCTGCCTCAGGACTTACAGCCAACGATTTTTCCACTGGAAAATGGCTTTGTTGTAACTCCCAGTGTTGGAGGCAATGAGCTTCCAACAAAAAGTGTATTCTAGGGGGAACTCGGAAGAAAAAAGTTCCTTGTGGGGCTGCAGCGTCGGGACCTGGCGACGGGATGCTCAAGGGGTCTGCTCTTGTATTTTCAGAACCAGATGTCTCAGTTTTCCCACAAGTCAGGCTCAAGTGAAACTACATTCTGTTCAAACAGAACTGAAATTTTCCCTCTTGCAGAGGACTTCTTTTACAGGGATTCTTTTTCATTTCCAGAACGTAAGAAAATTGAAATAATGGAACTTCCTCTGAAATATGAGAACAATTTATCACCCATCACGCTTCTAATTTCATCTCTTTCACTGGCGGTACAGGGGCTTCAGACTGAAAGTCCGGTCTCTGCTGGAACAGACATTCAGCATCCCAGGAGGAGGCAAGATTTTCAGTAGAACTCCAAGATGCTCACCCAGTTCTGACTAAAATCATCACTAAATACGAATCATAAAATTCTCAAAGACCCTCAGGGTTTAGGACAGCAGTTTTTCAGCTCGTCTGCAAGGTGCCTTCCAAAGTGGCCTGGTGTCCACTAGTTGTTAAATATTGACCCAACCCGGAGGGTGAAGTGCCACCTTCGGAATCACCCCTTTCCTGCACCACCAGAGGTCCCCGGAGGCCTGACCCTGCTCCGTTCCTGAGCCCTGACCCGGTCGCGATTGAAAAGCAGCAGAAACAATTGAAATTTTCCCTGTTGCCATCAGCGAAGGGGAGTGGGGTCACTGCCACTCCTGGTGGATTGATGGATGGTACCTGAAGTGCCGCGCACAGCGGTACCATTCGTCATAACCAGGGTTAATGAAGGAGAATGTTAAATAGCCTGTGACTGTACATCTGACATAATCTGCTAAATTAACTGAAAATCTACTAGCATTGTACTCCTGGCTACTCACCTCGCTGTCATTAACCCTGTCGTGATTCCTGCGGGCGATGCTGGGCCATGCCGGAGGGTCGAGCCCCCCGGGGCTGGGCACGGCGGGGGCTGCCGAATGCCGGGGGACGGGGCGGGAGGCGCAGCCCGATCGCCAGCGCGACACCGGACGTGGATCAGGTTGTTCCCCGGCCACTCTCAGGGCAGGGATCTGAGCGGCAATAGAGGAGGTCATAAATAAAGGAAGGACGTGCAAAATAGCTAAATGGTGTAAATTCATGGCAATTTAACAATGAGCAATGGTTTATCCAGATGCATGTACTTCAATGTAATAATTTCAATGGAAATTTATTTGTCCCTGGTGCAAAGACAAGTGGGAGACCCAGGCTCTGAAGGCCACTGCCCTTCAGTGGGAGGTTCTAGCTCTGACCACTGGCGTGTAAGGTAATTCCCAGTTTTAAAAAGTCTTTGTTCTGGTCCTGGAGGTAAAATGCAACACTGAAATTGCAAAGAGCAGTTTTCTTAGTTTGACATTCCAGTGTGGCCTTTTCTGACCTTTGGACACTCGCCACGAATGCTTTAATCCCTAGCAAGGGTTTTATGTTCAGCAGATAGTGTAAAGGATCTGAGAAGCAGGTCAGGAGGCGCTGGAGAGTCCATTTGATTCATGGTGAACTGTGGGTACCGCGCTGTTTTTAAGCCCGAAATGTCATTACTCAGATGCAATGGGAGCTGCCGCTTTCATTTTTGTTTGAGAAAATAGTCAGACAGACTGATAGGTAAGAGAAAGGAGACGGGAGGGACCCTATAGCCCATCCCACGTCAGAACAAGGAGATCCCCCACCAGCATCGCCCCGCACACGGAGATGAACGCCGTCCCCCTGCGGTCACGTTCCAGAGTGCCACAGTGACAACGGGCGAGTGGCAGACAGCATTACGAAAATGGGAATATTTCCATTCCTGCTGAGTGAGCCGGTTCTTTTGGGACGCTCCTTATCTACTTTCTTAAGTACTGACAATATTTTTTCCCTCCTCGCAGTGCTGCCCCAGCCTGTGTCTGTCCAGGGTGTAGGGTTTTCATTTCTTTTAATGATTCTCAAGAAATTATGGAGAAATCAAAATATGTTTCAGAGTTATCATCGAGGCTTACTGTAGTTCAAATGGTTTCTATAAATCCACAGTGCAAACGCTATTTTTCAAAGCTTTACTGGTCCCCAAATGATTGTAATGGTGTATTGACTGACTTTACTAGGGCCCTGGGAGTTTAGAAAAGAAAAAAAATAGCTTAGCAAGCAAGATCTCTTAAAATATATATATGAAAGTTTTCAAAGTTCGTCTAATCTATCTCTGGTTTGGGTATTTATAAAGCAGACACCGTCATTAAGGTTAACAGCACTTTTCCGTTCCCGGGAACGCTGCAGCTATGGGTTGACTGAAGCTTCACCCGGCCTCGCTCAGACGCGTGGCGGAGGCTTTTTTCCTGACGCAGACAGACCCACCCAGGGCACAGCTCCTGCTCCAAAAAGTGCCGTCGGGAGCGAGTGCTCTGCCTTCCAGCACCATCGGGGGATTTTCACGTCACAAATTATCTTCAAGCTCGGGGCCCTCCGCTGGTGAGCTTCCCTGCGTCCTCCCTACAGCACTGCATCGCTTTTACGAGGATTTGCCTTGTGCCCGCTCTTTGCCGGAGAGCCTTGGGGATGGTTATGACCCAGGGATGTGCCAGTGGGTGGTCTCCAGTCTGTCTCTGGGCTAAACATCTCAGCTGCGTTTGCCCGTGATCCAGGCTACTGGCGCCAGCGGTCCCGTGGTGTTTTGCTGGACCTTGCCTCGCACGTGGGTGGCACGTGAGGAGAAGCTGTGTGTGCTTTGCTGTCGCTGCGTGCCGTTTCCAGGGTGAACAATTACAGCAGCTTCTCGGGACCCTCGGAAGGGAGGAGATAGAGGGGGCCTGGGGGCTGAGCGCGGCTCGGGGCTGCTGGAGCCAGCCCCAGCCCGCTCAGGGGATGAAGCTCCAAAATCTCTTTAGGAATTTAGCAAAGGCACATGAGCTTCGCGCAAGTGATTGCCTCAGTGAAAGAAATTTGCCAGACTTAGAGAAAAAAATTGCTATCAACCCATCTTCTGTTACAGCCGTTCTTTTCATTGATAACCCAGTAAAACTGTTCTTTATGGAAGACAGTGA
The DNA here is from genome assembly GCA_947846985.1 of Fratercula arctica. Classification (NCBI taxonomy): domain Eukaryota; kingdom Metazoa; phylum Chordata; class Aves; order Charadriiformes; family Alcidae; genus Fratercula; species Fratercula arctica. The sequence goes on from CANTUZ010000015.1 coordinate 3,845,642, forward strand.
AATCCTAAAGGCAGCCTCGATGGCAGAGAATATTACCCATTAAGGGCAGCAGATTGTTCTTTCCTATTCAGAAAGCTGGTTAAATTGAAATGCTCTTTATATTTCTACGAAGAACGGAATGCCAGAATATAATTCTATCTTTTGACAGAAAACAGAAGGCATCATTGGTGCGAATCTCTTTCGACAGGTTTTCATACTTGTACCAGACCCCGCCACAGATAGATGGATAGATCTGCAGAGGCAGATGTACACAGATACATCTCCGGCTCTGCGTGTGCAAGTCCGATTGCTCCTGGCTCCTTACCTCCGTGCCCAGCAGCGTCGCTGCAGGGCGGGGGGCGGACGCTCGCCCCGAGTAGCAGCATCCCGCCAGGGTCAGGGCACAGACAGCGGGACAGCGGTGGGTCAGGACAAACGTGTTCGGGCTGCAGAGGTAAATGGATTGGGTTTACGTGGACTGTGTTCAGGGTCAGACCCCGCAAAGGTGGGGACCGAGCTGTGGCACTGGCTGCCCAGAGGTGTCACTTCTGCAGAGAGTGAGGCCGCGGGGAGGAGGAGGAGGAGGACGAGGAGGGCAGCAGCAGTGAATGTCCGTGTTCAGAACCCCTCAGACGGGTCCCGTGTGGTGGGCTGGAGGAAGAGAGGAGCTGCGCGGCCATTATTCACTGGAGAAGTGCTGGAAAAGGAGGGAAGACGTTCAGAGTGGGGACAGAGGGTATGTTCACCACAGACTCCTCAGTCCCGCGGGCGCCGGCCTGGAGGGTGGGACGGCGGCTCCCGGTGGCAATGCTGGCGGTGCCAGCCCCCGGTGACCATCAGCCCTGGGCTGGTGAGTGCCACCGGAGCAATCCTCCCTTCTTCCCTGCCATCGCCAGAGCTGCTGGGATCCTGACGTGTCTGCGTAACAGCGTTAATACAAGATGAATACAACACCGTACCCTACATCTGTTTAACCTAATAAATAGTTTCAGTTAATGGACAGCAAAAGGAATGATACTCAGTAAATTTGATTTTATGAGCCTTTCACTTATTTGCTGTGCCCATTAGGTCGGAAGTTAGGTAATGGTAAGTGTCCATTAGTGCATTAGCTCAGTGATGAGGGAGCTGAAATTTAAAAAAAAAAAAAAAAAAAAAAGTGGAAAAACCCCCAAAGCCGTGTGCATTTATTAATCCCTCAGTCCGTTAGCGGTGACTCTAACGGCTGCCGAGCTGGAGGGACAGCAGAGTTTGGTCTTCGTGGGGAGAGTGCAGCAACCCACGGAGCGCCTTCTGCTTCCCCACAGCGTTCGCTCCACGGCTCCTCTGCCGGGGGGAGCCCGGGGGGGCTGCGAGGCTGTGCTGGGGGGGCTGCGAGGCTGTGCTGGGGGGGCTGCGAGGCTGCGCTGGGGCTGCTGTCTGCCCCCGGCCGAGGAAGGGCTCCCTGCGGTGGGAGGCAGATCCCCGCCAGGAGAGGGGCTGCCCTTGGGCACCGCAGGGCTGCTTTTTCTAATCACAACCACATGGCCCAGCGCATAACCGTGGAAATAACCATTTCATTGAGAATCCTTTCTTTTACTAATTTTCTTTAAAATTTTTTACTCCGCCCAGGCAAATTAGTTTTTAAAATATCTTTTCCCAGTTTCCTAGCTACCCTGGGATTATTTACGCACCCCACAAAGAGCGGTTTACTGTTCTGGGTAATTCAATGAACATTCGCTTGCTTTGAATTAATATGCAGCGCCGTTCCAAGCGCTAGCAATTTACTGATAATTGGAACATTGGCTTACCCTGGAAAAAACATCCAGCTTTACAAGTTAGTTTCCACAAGTCGCATTAACGCAGCAGAAGAGCCGGATTTCCTTGTTTACATGCTAGCAAGGAAGGATGTTGCTCGTTAGCAATTGGAAGGTAAATTTTCTTCCCCGTCGCTCTCCGACCGTCCTTCTCCGTATCAGCGGGGGTGACTGGAAGGGCCCCGGGCAGGTCGGCGGTGTGCAGAAGGGAGTCGTTGCGGTGCAGCCGTCACCTCCCTCGGGAGTGACTGCAGGGACGTCCCCAGGGGCTGCAGGGCGGTGGGAAGTGTCAGGGGACATGGTCTCCGTCCCCAGGGCTGCGTCCGCGCGGAGCCGTGGGTGTTGAGATCCAGACGGTGGTCCCAGCACCGCATCCCGCCACGGCCCTAAGTTGGGAGCAGTTCAGCCAGAGACGCACTGCAGGTGCTGGAGAAGAGTGGGGTGGGTGAAGGGGATTTGCACCAGTTTGTGGAGGAGCAGGACAGGAGGAAACCTTTTCCAACAGCGGGAGGAATTCCAAAAAATAAAAATATAACCTGTATGCACATTGGACGTACTGCCCAGGAGCTGTTTGTAAACCAAATAAGCATTGCCAGGAGCTTTGCTGCTGGTTTCCTTACAGCATTCGGTTGAAATGTCTATAGGACTGATACCTAATGAATTGCATTATACTTCACCCAGCTGGTGATTGATAGTTAAATCTAATAACAGCATCAGTCTCATCAGCAGACACGTTTCCATTTCAATTTGTTGAATGCACTCTGACCGAGGACAAGCAGTGGGTGTAATAGAGACCTATCTTTGAAACTAATAGAAACTGATACATAGAAAATGAAATCTGTTTTCTCTGCCTGTGTAGTCTGCTTGCTTTCCTAATTTGCTTCCACTTACAAGGGTTACTTAAGATGCTGACACTTCACCAGGGGTTTCACGGGTAATGAAACAACTTTGTTAGGGACTGCAAGACAGGGAAAGAGACAATAAGTTGCATTTGTTTGACACCATTTTGAGTCCCCAGTGGGAGCACTTTAAATCTGTGCGATCCAGACAGAGGGTTTCCCTGCCTTTCAGGAGCCTTTTCCTTCCCTGCAGCTTCCCATCTCATGTGCAGGCTCCCGCCCAGGCGCCGCGCGCGTCCCGGCTGAAAGTTAAGGCAAACTGTTCTGGGCCATTTACAGTCCCTGGGTGGTGTTTGCCCTTTGAGTGTGGCTGTTTCTGTCCCAGCGGGACGCTGTGTGCCGTGGCAAGTGTCACCGTCCCACCGTGTTCTCCTGGCGGGCGGCGGATGCGCGTCGATGCTGGTTCGTTTTATTCAACAACGAGGAAAGCGTGCTCCCCGCCACGGTGTCCCGCAGCAGCCGGCCCCGGTGCAGGAGCCTTCCCCGGGGGGAGGAGATGGGGAGACCCCCAGCCGTGCCCCCTCCTTGCCCCCCTTTCTGCCTATGCGCTCTGGAAGCCCCCCAAGGCTGCATCCCCAGGGTTCCCTGCTGCCCATGGCCGGCGCGGTGCTGGGTGACTCGGTGCGGAGCTGAGCCCTCTGCCCGGCCGGCGCGGCTGCGAGGGGCCTGGGAACAGCAGTTCCCACGCTGCGACTTCTGCTTCTCTCAAACTGCCTTTTTTTCCCCCTCGTTGGCATTTGCTGTAGAACTGAAAATCGTCATGATGCAAATATTTCTGGTGATTTTCATGCTTTGCTTCTGACCCGTGAAAACGTGTTTACAGCAAAGAGTGGGTAAACACCCCTGCAAATAAACAACTGCGAATGCGGGGCTGAGAGTGCTAGCAGAAAAGCGAACATAGGCAAAATTAAATACTTTTAAAGAATTTGATTTCGTTCGGGAATTCGGTGCTTGTGAAAGCTGGCGAGCTGAAGTCTTCTGGCCATTGCAAGAGACGAGCGCGATAACGCGGCATCCTCCCCTCCCTGCCGCGTGGAACAGGGCTGACCGGCTGGCAGAGCGCAGGGGAGGGCCAGTTCCTCCGCAGTTGCATTTCCAGCCGTTTCCTTCTCTGCACGAGCAGGAATGGGAGCTCCCCGTATGCCGGGACGCAGCCTGGGACACTCATTCTCCTTCACTTCACACAGGTCTCTGAGTGGCAATAGCTTCCAGTCACTAGCACCAACCTGGGGACAATATAAGCCCGCAATCCAGAGAAATCCTTCATCGCTAATTAGCAGTCTCTTGAGCTAGCAAGTACCCTTCAGCCTCCTTTATACCTGCTTGCAGAGGCTGCGGAGCTCAGGGGCTCCCTCAGGAGGTCCCCTCCGTCCCCTCCTGCTCTTTGGCCCCTCGTCTGCAGCCCCTGGGGCTGGGGGTGACGTGGCGTCTCTCGCACGCCTGGGCACTGCCCGCCAGGCGCATCTCCCCGCACGGTGCCGGGGTCTTGGCTTCAGCCGTGGGGAACGGCTTGGGAAAGTCAACGCAGAGCTAAAAGTGTGAGCGATCACGCCCAGTGCCGTCCTTATTCCCCGAGACCCTGCGTTCTTAAAGGACGATTAATATGATGTTTGGGAGAGGACATGAAGTGAGACATCCTATTTACAAAAAGGTTCCTAGCGGAGTATTCAAGAGAACAGGGATCCGGAGAGAGCGCACTGTGTGTTGTTGGTAATGTAAAGGGACACCGTTATTTGTATTGCATCGAAAATACTCCATTAAGTGTTTTATTCACCTTGTTCTCAGGACAAACGCTGTTTCATGTGAAGCGGCGCCCAGCAGCACATCGCTAGTTCATTTTTCATGCCTGAAAGGAAACAGGCTGAATCCCAACGATGCGCGGCTGCAGTGCCGCTGGCTGGGCACGGACCAGCTGCGCAGCGAGCGGCTCCGGCAGCACCCCCGGTCTCACCGGTGTCCCTCAAACCAGGACAACCAGCAGCACCCCCGTTTGCACCGGTCGTTCCTTGCTGGCAACCCGGGCTCTGCCAGTAGAAGCCCGAGTGGGCTGTGGAGGAGGGGTGCGCCCAGAGACGGGGCCGTTTGCGGGAGTTTGTCCTCGTTATGTCGTCGTGCCAAGGCCTCTTTCAGCCACCAGCTCTCCCTGGAGCTTCCCCAGCATGTCCCCTTGCCAGCCGGGCGCTGGAGCCAGGGGGGTCCCTGTGGTGGTGGGGGGGTCCCTGCAGGGTCGGGCCCTGCAGCCGTCGCTGGCGGCAGGTCGGGGGCCGGGTCACACGCACCCCCTTGGGTCTGGGGTCCCTTGGCAGAGCTCTGAGCCCGCTTCCCTCTGCCTCTGTATTGAGATTAATGTTTAAACAGCACTTGTCCTATAAATCTCTCTCGGAGGCTTTCCTCAGAACAAATAGTTAGGAGAACAAGGCATCTGTTTGACAATGACAGGGTTCCAAATCTATTTGTTAAGCAGGTAACCGCTCTCTCCTGAAATGTCAGATTGACTCTTCATCTTCCGCTGGATGCAGTTTCGAGTGCGTTCTGGCAGGATACGTTACCGCCTATATTTATTTACAAGGAGAAAGAGTCATTGAGATTAATTGCACAATTGAATATGCAATATGGTAAACAGTTATTTGGAAACGATTGTTTGTGTTTAATTATGACATGCAGGAGAAGTTTTAACAGCCATAAATTTTTCATTGGATTGTGAATGCAAATGCAGGCACTGGAATACATCAGCGATACGCGTAAATCGGAGTCTCCCCTTGCAGTGTCCCGCAGCGTTAACGCTCCTGCGGCCCACTGCCGCCGGCCGCTTGCCCCTTCCCCAGCCACCCCGCCGAGGGCTGTCCGCGAGAGTGGCTGCAGAGCAGCTCAGAAACCAGAAATGACTTGTTTCGCCCCGGTTTGTTCTCTGTAAGAGCGAGAGGAGAGCGGCTCAGAAACCAGAAATGACTTGTTTCGCCCCGGTTTGTTCTCTGTAAGAGCGAGAGGAGAGCGGCTCAGAAACCAGAAATGACTTGTTTCGCCCCGGTTTGTTCTCTGTAAGAGCGAGAGGAGAGCGGCTCAGAAACCAGAAATGACTTGTTTCACCCCAGTTTGTTCTCTGTAAGAGCAAGAGGAGAGCGGCTCAGAAACCAGAAATGACTTGTTTTGCCCCGGTTTGTTCTCTGTAAGAGCAAGAGGAGAGCGGCTCAGAAACCAGAAATGACTTGTTTCGCCCCGGTTTGTTCTCTGTAAAAAAGTTCTTAGCGCAGAGCAGCGGCTTCAATGAGCAGCAAGGGATTAACTCCTCCGGGCCCTGGGGCACAGCCGGCAGGAGAGAGGACTCCGGGCTTGACCTCCTGTCCCAGCAAAATCGGAAACCTTTTTGTTTTTGTGAAAGGGACTTGTCAGCCGGTTTAGCTGGGCTCCCCAGCAAGTGCTCTTGATCAGATAATTTTCCCCACCTTGTCTCTCCTTCCCCCAGCACACGCACACGGGCACGCGTTGCTGCTCTTGGCAGTTGAGGAAAATGAAAAATAGATGTGTAGGGGGGAAAAAAAGGGTTAACGGCAAGAAAAGATGTGCCAGAAAAATTAAAAAAAAAAAAAAAAAAAAAGAGGGTAGTAATAAAAAGAAACTTAATTGAAACGGAAAATTTCCCCATGGGAAAAGGGAAAAGTGTTGTTGGGGGGAGGCAGGGGTAGAACACTGTTTTTGTCTAGCCTGCTCATTTGAGGGAAGAAGCGGCATTTCCCAGCTGTTTAAAAACCAGCATGATAATGAAAGATGAGTGTTTTTCTGTCTCTGTATTTCTGAAGCTAATCTCTCGTGGGACAAAATATATCACTCAGTGAATTTCATAATGTTTAATTTCGTGTTAGGCAAAGAACAAACTGTTTCCGTGTTGGACAATCACGCACGCAGGCTTCCTACACGCTTAAAGGCTCGTTTTCTGAGCGACCACCTATGCCACCCAGTGATAACAGTGTTTTCTTCTTGCCATCTGCAAAGCTGGGAAGAATGTGCCATTTCTGACGAAAAATTTAATTGCAAAATGCCTTTTTGACCAAAAAGACGCAGAACAGATTTCGAGCAAAAAAAAAAAATAGAAGGATGTTCTTTTCAACCCGGCCTCTTGGAGGGTCTCCTGTTGGTGGAGGTTTATTTCATGTTTTGCAAAAATAAATATGGGGACAAAGAGGAACGTGGCACCAGCCAGTTGCGTATTCAGTTCACTGTGATACACAGCTCAGTCGGAAAGCGAGGTTCCTGCCAGTCGGCAAAGGACAGTCTTTGTAACGGGATCCAAACTGTTTACTCACACGGTTTCAACAAGAAACGTCCTATTCGTTTTCTATTACTGGCTCCATCTCAGCAAAAGCGCTCGGAGTCGGGTTTAATTAGATGCTGATAATGGCCGTTGAAAGGCAGCCTGGTTTAAAAGGCTTTCGGCAATCTTGGGAAATGTGCGTTGTTCCGTTCTTTCCCTTTGATAATTAACTAGCCCGAGTCATATAATTTTATATATAATGATTATTATTTGCCACATGCGCGAGAAGAATTAAGCAGCACTGGCTGTAAAGTGCTGCTGCTGCCGCGTCACCCGCGGCCCCGGCCAAGGGCTCCGCTTCCTCGCCGACGCTGAGGAGCAAACAGCGTCTCTTTGTCCTCCTTGTCCATCGTCTGTCTTGGAACGCTTCTTTTTAGGTGTGGCTTCTGCGCAGCAGACATCTGTTTGGTGTGGAAAACCATTTTCTAACCGAAGTGAGATCTCCTTGTCAATCATTGGTGGTGGTGCCGGGTTTTCAGATGTTACCGTTGAGGCGCGTGTGGCAGGGGGATGAGCAGCTTCACGTACCTTGAGTTTCTGTTCACACGATGGGTGTGCTATAGCACACTGACCAGCCTTGTTTTAAAATACACTTCTAATGTGTTACTGGAGCTGTCTGCTGGATGGCAGATGTGAAGGACCGATGCCCAGGTCAGCAGGATCCTTCTGTGGGATTTCCAGATGAAAATCCATCAGACGCGGCGTCACCCAGAGACCCCGCGCTGAGGGGAAGGGGGCAGAGAAAGCCCATAAATTGCACACGGGTGTTTGTATTTCTGCATATTGCGGCTCCACTTCGCTGTCGGGTGCCCCATTGTTATTCTCAGACGTATGTGGTCGCTGCTTTATTCTTTGATGTGCAAGATGGAAGAGGAACTTCGTGGCCATGGGATGGCAATGGAGCCGTTCTGGGGGAAGCCGATTTGCTGAAGGAGCAGCCGCAGGCGGGAGGGACGGTCTGGGCAGCAGCGCTGAGCCCGGTGCGCTCTCTGAAGGGCTTGCCGAGGCTCTGCCTTTAGAGGATTCCGTGTCGGTTTTCACTTCTCGGCCCTCTCCCAGTGTCCCGGTTGAGGGACACGTTTGAAACGAGGGATGAGCCATAATGAGAAAAGAGATGCAAATTAATCAAAGGTGACACTAGAAATGATGTGAAACGTAATTTGTTGGGCATAGTGTTCGGTTGTAAGGGTGTGTGTATGGTTGGACGCGGTGGTCTCAAAGGTCTTTTCCAACCATGAAGATTCTATCATCCTATGATTCTATACACACAGGCTGTCATTGCTCATCGCTTGTAACGCTCGCGAAGGACTATACAAATGCGAATACCGATAACCCCTAAAGAGAGGCGTGGGGTGACCTTCAGCCAGGGCTCCGAGTCGGATTCAGGAGTCGTGGGTCCACTTGCTGGCTCTCTCTCAATTTTCCTTTGTGATTTCAGGTGGAACACTGAGCATTGCGGGTGGTGGCGGCAGGTCCCCAGCAGGCAGCAAAGCTTCTCCCCGAGGAGCAAGGGGAATGGTGAGACGCGCCAGAGATGGGCTGGGGGAGAATGGGGGAAATTAAATGTTCCTGTCGCCTTTTTGTCTGAGCGCGCCACGGCCGAGCCGTGCTGCTGACACTGCCTGAAGATCATCCCTGGCTTTACAGCACACAGGGGCAATTAAGTTTTACAGAGTGCCTCGCGCTTCGTAGTAAAATTCAGTGTCACCCTGAGATGTGCAGGAGTCGGGGCTGGTGGCGGCGGGCTGTAATGTCAGAGGGGATATTTGCGTCTCCCTGGAGAAGCACCTGGCAGGCGGCGTGTTCTGAAGATGGTTTGCGGCTCCCCTTGGGCAGCTGGTGCCGTGGCTGCTCCAGCGGCCGCACCGGGCAGCCCTTGGGGTTCCTCCCGCTCAGCTGCGGTTGGGCAGCGGCGTGGGGGACGGCCTGGTGCCACCTGCGGCCAGAGGCGCCGGCACTGAGGGCCGGGCGAGGACGGGCACCGGCTGCCCAGGGACACCGACCGCGGCGGTTCCCCCTCCGGGTTCCGCGGCAGCGCAGGGCTGGAGCCATGCCGAGCGGCCGCAGGCTCGCACTGCCCGATTTCTCTGAACAAACACCACATTACGTGTCATAAACAAGGTTACTGAACATTTTTTTAACTAAAAGCATGCAATATATAGGTTTTAAGTTGTTTAACGAAGCATGATAATTGAATGGTAATGGCTGTTCTTTGAAAGTCCTGGAAATAGATGGAAATCTGTTAGGATCAATGTATTGTCTACAGGGAACTAATCTATCTCTGAAAGAAGCTGGTGATTTGTTCTTGTTGTTCTGTGAAATTAGAAAATATTGCTATTTATGAAGCACATTTATAAAACTTGCTCTCTACTTTTAAAGAGTTGGCTTTAGGGCATTTGCTACGACCCACATTTATCAAATAACGCACATGTAGCTGCATTACAAAACCAACTTCAATTAAAAACAGATTTGGAAAGTAATGTAGTATGTAGGCTGTACGGCTCTGGTGGAAGGAAAAATGTACCTGCTTAAAGAATCAAACGCGGCTCTTAAAGCCTGGACTGGTGGCATTTTAGCCTGTAACACAGTTGCGTCCCCATAAAAGCTTTCCTTGGCGTGCTGCTGGTCCTGGAGACGGCTGCCAAAGTCATGCTGCCAGTGACTCTGCAGAATTTGGGCTGCTTACAAGGGAACAGCAATGCATGAGTAACTAAGCAAGAACATGGATTTTTTTTTATGAGCGTTCAGACTAGATCTATATCCTAATAGGAAATCAATGTTTGGGTCACAAGGTGGGACAGGACAATGGGAATCTTAAATCCCATGGGAAATAAAAAATAAAAGTAATGTTGACTATTGGGATGTACATCACTTTTCTGCGGCGGAGGTGTTGTATCTTAAAAACCACCCACCGCTGTCGTATGTTATCAAAATCCATTCCAAGCTCTTAGGCGTGCAGTTGACTTCTATGGAGAGAAGAGTAAAATGAAAACGTTGTAATGGATTAGAGAAAGGTAAACAAGCCAGCGCCTTTCAGTGTGAGCCCGTGACATGTCAGAACAGGCAAAATATTTCACTGTGCAAGTTATTAAAAATGAGGAAATTGTATACGGTGTAAAGTTTGATCTTGATTGATTGTGTATGCTTAGAGCTAAGTCAGGTCAATCCGAGCCGCTGCATTAAAAAAGCAGTGACTTGACAAGAATTGCGCAGATTGCTAACACGCTCAAAACTATTTTCACTACTTTGCTAAAATAAATACCTCAGTCCTGCCAAACCATATTAAAGGCAAAATGAGTCACCACTAAGGCAAACGAAAAGAGAAGTCCCTTGCAGGAGGGATCTGGTGAGGTCCATCAGGGGGGTGAGGTCCATCAAGGAGGATGGAGTGGTGGCATGATCTGGGCTTCAGCCTGGGGGCGGCTGAGCTGGGAAGACTGGCTGAGCTGGGAGGACTGGCTGAGCTGGGAAGACTGGCTGAGCTGGGAAGACTGGCTGAGCTGGGAAGACTGGCTGAGCTGGCTGATAATGCAAAATGTCATTGTGACGTGCCTGGGTCTTGGATGCTTTTCGTCAGGGATTGCTGCAACATGGGAGATGTCATAAAATAGCTCTTTCTCAGACTGGATGCTGATGAAAACATCCAGCTCCCAGGACAGTTCAGAGTCTCTGGGACAGTTGGTGTTGCCCCCTTTTATTCTTTTAAATTCCATTTGTGGATGATGTTTGGGGAATTTTCCCCCGTTGCTGTGCTAAGTGTTCACCCCGAGGACAGCGAGTGCCTGCGGCTGTCAGTGCCGTGTGGAGGTGGGGTGGCAAAATTATTGAGCTTTCTCCTTCCCAGGGCGATTTGCTGGTTTGCTTGTGGAGGTTTTTTTCTCTTTTTTTCTTTTACTGAGTTGAGGCATCTGCGGCAAAACAATCCCCTCTTAGAGTTTGTTGAATTTGCATCAGCCGCAGCTCCCGTGGGGAAATCACAGCTGCTCATATACGCACATGGCAACATAAAGAATAACAGAAGTATTGAGACGAGGCAGTGGGACCTTCATTCACTCGGGCGGAACCAGGGTCGGTCTGTGTCTGTCTGACCCCCCTGGTGTCTGACCCCCCCGGTGTATGTGTGTGCACCCCACGGGAGGAGAAGCCTGCAGGGAACTGTTTCTTGGCTGGGCAGCGGGCTGAGCAGAGCAGACGGAGGGGCGCAGCCTTCGCCGGGTGCCGACCATCCTCCATGGATGGAGGGTCGTGTCCGTCCCCCGCAGACGGGGTCTGTGCTGGGCTGGCCCCGCTGTGCTGAGTGCAGCTCCCCTACCCATGGCAGCGAGTGGGGTGCTGGTGGGGGTGCAGGCAGGGGCGCAGGCAGCGGGTGCAGGCAGGGGCCGGGGTGCAGGCAGGGGCTGGGGTGCAGGCAGGGGCGCAGGCAGGGGCACAGATGGGGGCAGGGGTGCAGGCAGGGGCGCAGGCAGGGGCAAGGGTGCAGGCAGGGGTGCAGGCAGGGGCAGGGGTGCAGGCAGGGGGTGCAGGCAGCGGGTGCAGGCAGGGGCAGGGGTGTGGGCAGGGGTGCAGGCAGGGGATGCAGGCAGGGGCGCAGGCAGGGGCAGGGGGTGCAGGCAGGGGTGCAGGCAGGGGCAGGGGTGTGGGCAGGGGTGCGGGCAGGGGGTGCAGGCAGGGGCAGGGGGTGCAGGCAGGGGTGCAGGCAGGGGCAGGGGTGTGGGCAGGGAGTGCAGGCAGGGGTGCAGGCAGGGGCAGGGGTGTGGGCAGGGGTGCGGGCAGGGGGTGCAGGCAGGGGTGCAGGCAGGGGCAGGGGTGCCGGCAGGGGGTGCAGGCAGCGGGTGCAGGCAGGGGTGTGGGCAGGGGCGCAGGCAGGGGGTGCAGGCAGGGGTGCAGGCAGGGGCACAGGCAGGGGCAGGGATGCAGGCAGGGGGCGCAGGCAGGGGCGCAGGCAGAGATGCAGGCAGGGGCAGGGGTGCAGGCAGGGGTGCAGGCAGGGGTGCAGGCAGGGGCAGGGGCGCAGGCAGGGGTGCAGGCAGGGATGCAGGCAGGGGCAGGGATGCAGGCAGGGGTGCAGGCAGGGGTGCAGGCAGGGGCGCAGGCAGGGGCAGGGGCGCAGGCAGGGGTGCAGGCAGGGATGCAGGCAGGGGCAGGGGCGCAGGCAGGGGGTGCAGGCAGGGGCGCAGGCAGGGGCAGGGATGCAGGCAGGGGGTGCAGGCAGGGGCGCAGGCAGGGATGCAGGCAGGGGCAGGGGTGCAGGCAGGGGTGCAGGCAGGGGTGCAGGCAGGGGCGCAGGCAGGGGCAGGGGCGCAGGCAGGGGTGCAGGCAGGAGGGCAGGCAGGGGTGCAGGCAGGGGTGCAGGCAGGGGCGCAGGCAGGGGTGCAGGCAGGAGGGCAGAGGCAGGACGGATCCTGCAGCCGGGGCTGGTGGGTGTCCATCCAGTTATCAGCTCCCAGAGCAGCTTCCCAAACACCGCAAGGGCAGGGAAGAGCCTCCCAAGATTGAATGTCGTCAATTAGCCTTCCTCCCTCGGTGACAGGGAAAAGAAAAACCCTCATTTTTAGAAAACCTGATGAGCAGGAATTAGCTCGGGGTATGTGCCTGCGCTGAGACTAAATCTGAACTAACTATAAAGACCTGCAAGTCCTCAGGAAAAGAGAAGGATGTGGAGCTCCCTGAATGTCTCTAACAAGCAAAGGAGTTTGAAAAGGTCTTTTTTTGTCTTTCTAGTTCTTTCCCCATATCAAATCAAGGAGAATTGAGAATGAATCCCTAAATCTCTAATCTCTGCTTTGTGAATATATTATCTCCATGTCTGAAAAATTCAGCTGTTTCCATTTTTTGAGCTGGCCACAAACATAACTAAAAGCTGTAGATTAAAGATTGAAATACAAAGTTAAATTGCAGATGAGGAACAAACTTTTTCGTAGTATTTTTTTCAGAGGGAAAGCATTTCTATTGTGTTTCTCACTGTGCAGTCTGCCTTCTCCTTGCAGGCTGAGAAGCGTTGGCCCCGCAGCAGGAGGCGGCTCCGCGGCTCCCGCTGGGCACCCCAGCGCGTTTCCCCTCCTCGTGTCCCGGGTCAGGGATGCAGGGGGACGGGGGACCTTCTCTTGGATGGTTTCGGGGCTGGTTCCAGGTGGGAGATGGTGCTTATGTTGCACAGCCCAAACGCGGGGCCGCGCTCGGCACCCCCAGCCAGCCCAGCACGGCCAGGCTGCACCCACCAGCCACCGGCACCGGGAACGCGGCATCCGGCCCATCCTGCAGCGGAGCCTCTGGAGCTCAGGTCTCGATTCCTGATCCCGACCTGCCCTGGCGGGGATGGAGCAGCCGAACCTGCCCTTGGCTGCCTTCGGGGACTCGGGGCTGGCATTTTTTTGGGCTCCCCCAGGCCACCGTGAACAAATCGTGCAACTCCTCCTTGGTTTAGCTCCCTGGCTCTGGAAGGGGAACAATCGTTCCGCCCCCCCGGCTGCGTTTTGGCTGCAGCCCCAGGCCATGTCCCCCCACGCTGCCAGGCACTCGGGGATGCTGATCCCCAATAGCAATGACCCCTCTGCCCCTCACTGCTTCATCTTAAACTTCTCTCAGTCGTGTCCCAATGCTGGAAGCCGAAAACCCCACAAAAAGTGGTTATTTACCAGCCATGCGGGGAGGGGATGGGGCTGAGCACTGGCACAGTCGCCACACGGCCAGTGCGAGAGGTCAAGAGCATTGTATGGGGCAGCCACAGCTGCTGTGGGCGAGGACAATCATTCCCGGAGCTTATTAAAGCCAGCAGGATGCAATCAATGGTTGCTTTGGCTGTTTTAATGAGGAAGCAGGATTTTATAGAATAGGCTGCAGATACAGCCCGTGCGTTGTGTGGTGAGTTGCATGAAACTGTTAATGGGCTTTTTTTCCTCTGATATGTACAAATTGTACAGGGGACTAAGCAGGGGAAGAGCTTTTTGGGCTCCTGCGTTAAAGTTTAAGCAGCTCTGAGCTGCTGCGAGAGTCCAGCACGTGGGAGAAATGCGGAGGGGCCCAAGCCCGCGGGGCTGGCCACTAGCCCTAGACGTATCTTCAAAAGGTGTTTTGCAAGAGCAAATAGCCAGAGACCGCTTGCTCGTCTGCTGGGGAGCGCAGGAGGGGACAAGCCCCTGGAGGCAGGGGCACCTGGTGGCCCCGGAGACCATCCGCTGCGGCCAGGACCAGCTTCTCGGGAGCAGAAATTGCCGGTTCGTTTGTTCATTGAAAAGAAACGCGGGGCCAAGGTGTCAGTTTGGCTTGAGTGCACCGAGAGTTTCTGTCAGAAAGTTAAAAGTGAAGAAAGTGATATGTAAAACGGTTCCTGTTGATGTTTTACAGGCAGCGGAGCACAGAGGGCCGGGGGCCGGCGGCTGCACTCGCCGTGGGGCTCTTCAGGAGGAGCCGCTCGAGGGAACTGCTGCAGGCCCAGGTTTGGTTACAAACAGAGCACCAAGTGCTACCGAGGCCTGGAAAAATAATATTACACCTTAAACCGGCTAAACTTTGTCCAAAAGGACATCCTGTAATGAATTTTAAATTAATTTACACAGGCTCAAAACACAGTTTAAAGCATTGAAAGGACATGTGCAATCTCAGGACTTGGACAGCCAGATGCCACAATCCAATAATTTAATATAGTCTTAATTAAGTTTTGATGTTGGGTTTTTTTGATAAAGCAATCTGTCCTTTGCTGTTCGGAAACCTCCTTCACGCAAACTGTGTGGCCATTACGATGAGCCGAGCCTGCGGCTGCCGCTCGGCTTCTTGCTCGAGAGACGGGAACGGAGCGTTGTGGGCGCAGCGACCAGAGCCCTCCCATCCCTCGTAGCTGTGGGTGAGCGAGCAGAAGGCGAATTACTTAAAATAGTGCTAGGAGCAGGGGTATTCCCACAGCTGAGAATGGGGCGGCAGCGGGTGGGATTTTCCCCCATCTCCAGAGCTCCCGAGGCTGTGCTGGATGAAGAAAAGGAGCTTTTTCTTCAGCCCTAGAAGCCCACCTGCATTTGTGAGCGTCTGGAGCTGCCCGGGAATGGAAAAGCCGCAAGCTAAAGCTCGGAAGAAAAATGGTCAGCTATCTGTAATTGTCAGTGCTAGCCAAGGAAGCAGAAATGGCTCTTTTTATAGAGCTGTAGAGGCCCAGCAGTAATAAATCACTGCTGCAGCCTGGTGCTCGGGTTGTGGTGACCTGTCACCAAGGGTGCATGACAAAGTGACTTTGTGAAAGGGAGAACACAGAACACAAGTGGCATGTAAACACTGGGGGGTGTTGGGGGGGAAAGCGATAGTGCTGGGGGTCGGAGCATCCCCACCTGAGGGTTGCTCATGGGGAGGGAGGGGAGCTGCCCCCTCGGCGTGGGACCCCCAGCCCCGGGACAGGCAGCTGGGGCTAAGCTGAGCTTATGCACAGGGACTGGAAACCAGTTTAGGGAACAGGAGAGCTGAAAAACCTCTTTTCTTGCCAGATGTGAAAGAGTTTTGGTGCTCGTGTGGCTGGCAGGGGCAAGAGCAGGTGGCCTGTTTTGGTATGAGGATTGGTACGAGGCTGCCCTTGTTTTGGGTGAGGTGAAGATGACAGTTTGGGCTGGGAACGAGTTTTACAAAAGGAAATGAGTTTTACAAAAGAAAGGCTGAAGAGCCTCAGCAATTTCTGCTTTTCAAAGGACTGCAGACAGTCCCGTCCTCATCCAGAAGTGCTGGTGAAGTGTCAGCTGAGGAAGAGAGCCAGGGACCGGGGAAATGTTGGGGGATTTATGTGGCACCCCTTGAGATGAATTAAACAGGCGTTTGTGCGGGTACCACATAAATTCCCCAACGAGAGGCGCAGAGCGATGGGTCAGGCATAATGCTATGACTTAGGTTTTGAAATCATGTACAGCCGCAGTTCCCCACTCATTTCCGACTGGCTTTCAGCATCAGATCATCGCTGCAGTTCAATTTGATGTAACGAGTAATAAACATGATGTATCCCCTGTTTTATCTGTGGCGTGGTCTTTTATGGATCTCCCACGCCTTCGTTGAAACGTCTGCCGTGTTGGGGTTGTCCAGGACGATTACGGTGGAAATCAGTTCGCAAAGGAAAGAACATAAGTGTTCATTAGAAAGAGCTGAAGCGCCGGCGCCGGTCAGCCCTGCCTGGGAGCTGCGGCTGGGCACGGCCAGGGCCACCTGCCATGGGCCACCGGGGCCATATATGAAGGGCCACTGTGGCTGCAGGGTGGTGGCACCACGCACGGCACCAGCTCCCTCCCCGAGAGCTCAGCGTGCTCTGTGGACGGTATTTAAGCAAACCCCACCGAAGTGCCCCGCTGAGCGGCTGTAGTGCAACGCTCAGCGCTTCTGCAGCACATTGGCATCGCGTAGGGGTTTTGCAAACGCTGGATGAAGCCGCGCAGATGCAGCGGGCCCTGGCGTGGGAGCGGGTGGCCAGCCGGTGGCCGGCTCCCAGGGCTCCCGGGGCCAGCACTGCTGCTGGAAATGGCTTTCCTGGATCCTTGCGACAGATAGTTTTCCACAGAGGGTGGAAGTCCCCGCTCCACACAGCCAACTTTTTTATTTCCGTAGCTGATGAAGAAATTACATTTGTTCGTATTTTAAAACCGGTCAAAGAATTATGTGCATATTTTCCACCCTGTGGCTTAAAAGCCCTTATCTGCGCTTTTTTTCTGTACTTGTTCTAAAATGTGTTGGCCTTGGCAATTGATTACTTTAATTTCCCCAGGCAGGCATTCATTATACGGCACCACTCACATCGTTATGAAATAAGATGCTTTATGCAGCAAAATGACTCCGGTACAATTAGCAAGATATTGTTTCTAAAGGAGCCCTACACTCCTGCGCAGGTAAAAGGGCAGCCAGAGCAATCATTTAAAATAAAGGGCGATAAATCACTGAGGAATCGATGCCTTTCCCATAATATTTGCTCCTTGGCACTGATGGTCCCCAAGCGTTTAAAAAACACGAGTCAGGCTTCAAAAAATAATCATGAGATTTCCTTAATAACGGGGGGAGTTGAAAGGGAGCGGACGCGGTGCTGCGCACACCGGGTTCCGCGGGCTGCGTGCCACGGACCCCCCCCGTCCCCCCACGAGGTGGTGCGTGGAGGGTTTCATTGCTGGAAGGACACCTTTTCTTGCAGAATTAACCCCGGGATTTGCCCCGAGCCTGCGGGCGGGTGCTGCGGTGGCGTGGCTCAACCAGCCGGTGCCCGCAGCGCGTTTGGCATCGCCGGGGCGGCCGGTGCCCCCAGGGCCCTTCGCAGCCAGCCCTTGGGTGATCTGTTTGCTAGTCAAACGCAGAGAAGGAAGAAAAACCTTTTATTTTTCCTCTGTCTTGCTGGGGAAACAAGAGAAATTAATAATAGAAATTCTAAATAGAGGCCTGTTCTTTGGTCCGTCTCATGCAAGGATTGTTACGTGGTGATTGTGATTAAGAAAAGTAGTTGTCTTCTTTGCAGACTGTAATGGATAATGGCCAAAATAAGGCTCTTTACAGTCCCCGTTTTTTCGTGTATTCACCCTGGAAGGAAACCCTCCGCCCAGGGCTGCCTGTCGGCACGGGGCGGACGCCACCCCGGGGGGCTGCAGGGTCCTGCGGGCAGTTGGCACCCCGATGGTCTCCGTTACGGGGGTTTCCTGGGGGCTCAGTTGCAGCACCCCCAGGAGGAGGTAGAAAAGCTCAGTTGGTTTTTCTTCATTTATTGAAACCCATTTGTTGGCAAGAGCTGTCCGTCCACCCCGGGGGGGGCTCATCCCATTCCCCCACGTGCAGGTGACAGGTGATGGCCGAGCGATGGCGGGCACAGCCGCAGGGGACGGGTGGCAACAGCCCACTCCTGCCCTGCCACGGGACCCTCGGGATGGCGGCCTGCCCCCGGCCGGCACCTTGGCCTGCCCACGGCATAAGGGGTGCATGGCTGGCTGCTCCCATTTCAACAATAAATACTAAACTTAATTTAATTAATTAAAATAAATTAATTAAAATAAGTAAGTTAAAAGGAAAAAATTATTTAAAATAAGAAGTTAGAAGGAAATTTTACAGCCCCAGCCCAGCTTTGTGCCAGGGGCGACCCTGGGGCACAGGAACCAGCACAAAGCCCCCACCCAGCACAGGGGTCCCTGCTCCCACCCTGCGGGGCTGCTGCGGGGGGGCTCCCCAGAGCCGGGGGGTGTGGGGGTGTGTGAGCCCCCAGCCCCCCCTGCAGCCCCAACCGAGGAGCTCTCTGTCCGTACGGCTGCTGGGGTGTCTTTACGATCTCTTCTGCTGATGCTGCCGTAATTAAAAGATTGCTAAATGTGAGCTTTTCCCCCCCCCAATAAAGAGTTATTTTCTTGCTAGCCGACAGTTGTGCTGTCGCCTTCATTCCAGTAACACTGGCGCTTGAAAGCAGCGAGTGGAGGGATGGGGGGAGACCTGCAGCCCAGGGACGGGGTCGGGACGGTGACAGCGATGGGACGGTCACCTGGCAGCGCTGGGACCCCCCCTCGGCCAGCTGGGGGTGGGAGGTGGGAGGGGGGAACTGCCACCAAACCCACTTATCCCTCAGCGCGGCGGCGGCTGCAGCCTCGTTAATGCCATCCTGCTTGAGAGGCTCCATATGCTGAGTCACTCCTTTCTGGGTAAATATCATGGTAAAAAGACATGACATTTTCTGGGCCATTCTTCTGTATTAATAAGATGCCAAGTACAGGGTGACCTTTTCACAAAGGATTTGTAAATGCCAAAAACTGCATAAAAATCTCTCTTTCTCAGGCAGACAGAGGCGTCATAACTTTGCATTTATTTCTTAAATGGTGTCTTCCTGCCTTTCCCCTTTGGTTTTTATCATCTCTTTCCGCTGAATGCATGTCGTGAAACCTGTACCTTCAATAATGGCCACAAAAGAGAATGAGGAAAAAAAAAAAAAGTAAAAAAATCCAGCAATTAAATAATCACGGGCCCCGGGGGGGTGGTTTTGCCGAGGAGCTGAATGAATTCAAACAGCCCATCCAGCCCGAGGGGCTGAGCCGTGGCCGGGCGGTGTGAGCCCCAGTGGGCACAGGGACCGCGGGCACCGCGCTGTGCCTGGCACCCCCCTGGGTTTTTCCTGCTTCCTGCATTCGGGACTGGGTGATCGCTGCCTGCAAGGCTGGGGGTGGGGGGTTTGGCTGGGGCTTGTGGGAGCGCGGGCTGCCGCTTGCAGTTTGCGTATAACAAGGGCATAGGCTGTTTCTTGCCACTGAACCGTAGGCACACACAGAGAACAGAAAAAAATCAGCACAAAATAACCACTTGAGGTTTTTCTATTACATTTCATTTGGGCTATTTTAGTTACTCCTGCCTTTACAGCAGGCTTTGTTATTCTCTTTACGTGCATTTCAAACAGGTCACAGCAGAGCTACATATGTCTTCTTCAAAAATAATTTTAAAAAACCCAACAAACCAACAAAGCAGAAGGTTTATAAATTTACTAGTGAATAGCTGAGGCTTCCTATAAGAGGAGGAAAATGCTGTTCCAGCCCCGGCAGAGCCAGCGGGGCAGGGGCTGCTCCTCCTTGGCTCCCCCGGCCCCTCGGGCACCCACTGCCCGCGCAGGGGCCGCGCACCGCTGCTCCGCCGTCACCTCCAGGGAACAGCGAGTGGTTTCAGGCAAAAATCCTGCACAGCAGCGAACGCCCCCGACCCCGGCGCTGTGCCTGGCAGCCGCTGCCAGCCGTGGGACGCTCCTCGTGCTAAGCCATCCCCAGCAGCCATCGGTACAGCATCCCCTCCCGGGGTTCATCCCTGCAGCTCCTTTTCTGTTATTTGCAGAGAAACACATGCTTTTTTACACACACACACACCCATCCCATCGAAGGCAGACTCCAGGGCACGGACCTTCCCCGACCTCTGGCCAACCTTCAGATGAGCTTTGCATTGGCCTGAAAAAGCACGGGAAGCTGGAGGATGGGGGAAGAACTTGTGCTGCTCGTTTTTTGCGAGCTGAAGAGGTTCCAATGGAGGACAGCCACCACCCGTGCTGAAGCCATGCTGGGTGTCTCAAATCACCACGGCTCTCCAGCTGGTGGAGCGGCAGCAGAACCACCGAAGCTGCACCGTGAAGGCTTTGTCTGTTCTGAAGGGTTGTCTCTGGCCATCACATTTGTGCGCAGCAGCGGCAGCCGGCTGAGCAGAATTCATTATCCGAGGGGCGATGACCGGTCCCCTGCATCCGCCGCACTCAGTGACCCTCACCAAAGGGATGGCTGCAGCTACATTGCCTTAACTAACACCCCATGTAAGTAGGCCCACCTGCCTTTTTGTTTCAGCTACGTGGCCACCATCTCTGTCTTTTGACCTGGTCCTGCATTTCTCATTTCATTCCATCAGGGCTTCACCAAGACACCCAGCTCTAACACCATTTAATTCATTCTCCCTTCTGCCTTTTGCAATAGCCCAAAGACTTCACGCGTTACTGGCACGAGCTCAAGCTTTTCATAAGCTACAGCTTAAAAAGGAAAAATCAAGGCTGGATCTGACTCAAATGCAAGTTTCATATTTTAATGTTTTATCACCTCAAAATACCATCCTCCTTTTAATTTCCTGAGTGATTCCTTCGCCTGGCTCACCAAATGCTAATACACCCCCTGTGATTCCCACTCAGATTTCTCCCAGGTTTTTCTCGTTTTCACTTCCATTTCAATGAGGCGCATACGATCAGAAGGAGCAGGAGCAAGAAACTGTAGGTTGGTACCTAATGTGTCACTTCAAATAACGAGGCTGTATACAAGAACAGGAAAATATGTCCACAGTTGAATAGGGACCACGAGATGATATACATGAAGCCAGCAAAACATTACCTCTAATGTACTGGTAAATTATCTGGAGTCTGGCCAGATGCTTGCATTTTTCAGTTGTCTGAACTCCACCAGGTTCTTCAGTCAAGGCCAGTGGAATCTGAGTAGTTCCTTGCTTGGTAAGCTTATCATGTAATGATGCTTGGCAGGTTTAATTTTCTTCTTAAAAGCTGCGTATTATGGCAAAAGAAACACTATACAGTGGTGACACGAGTTAATTGCTCGGTGGTCAGACAACGAAGTGGTTCTGCTGGGCGCGTTTCAAAGGTGTTGGGGCACTTTCAGCCTCACAAGGGTCCCAGAGCAGGGCTCTGTACCGCTCACGCCAGTCATGGATCCTTCATCAGGCTCCATGGCGTGGGTTCGGCGGTGGGACCCACAGCTCCTGCTGGCGGGGAGGACAGCCGGGGGCAGCGAGGACAGCCGGGGGCCAGCAGGACATCGGAAGAGAGGACTGTGTCCCGGCTGCAGCAGCTGCGAGCCTCAAGCAAACTTGGTGATGGCTCCAACCCAGCGCTCGCCGCCCACAACAGGGTCCGTGCTCCAGCCCGTTCTCCTCCCCAGCGCTGTTGGCAGCACAGCCCGAGGGATCGGCTGCCCTGGGCTCCCTGCAGGGAAAGAAGTTAAACAGAGCAGCTTCCATGGTTGGACAAAAGTGCAAAGTTCCCTGTAGAGGCCGGGGGGGGGGGTGGGGGAGGTGTCTGAGCATGCACAACCAATATTCACCAACTTACAGGCGCAAGCTGGTGTTTCTGGGCAAGTTGGGCATCTGACGTGCACAGGCACTTGAGAGCCCTCCAAGGACTGAAGCACCTCTGAAATCCTCCCCCCCCGCCCCCGGGGCAGCAGGGCCAACACCTTCCCCTGGCAGCCCCTTTTGTCCTGTTATTCTTCAAGCTTTTCCATCATAATCTACATTTCCCCTTTACAGCGTAAAGCATTACTTCTCGTTCAGTTCGCACTGACTAATGAGAGTAATTGGTCCCTGTCCTCTTTATTATGTCCCTCTAAGTATTTGTAAAGAGTTATCATGGCTCCCTCCAGTCCTCTTTTCTCTTCACTTAAAGAGTCCCAATTCATTTTAATCTGTCCTCCCTGACCCTCCCTCCCTCTCCCACTTTATACATCAAATAACTGAGCCTAATTACATTGCGGACATATCACATTAGTATGAGAAAATTAAGGCGGGGACAGCAAAGTGTGCTGGAAAAGCAATTGTTTGACTCCCTGACTGACCAAAAGCTTCCACCATGGGCGAAGGGCAGCTCAGCTCCGGCAGCTCGGCTCTGGGTGAAGGAGCCCGGCAGCAGCTTCCACGTCTCTCAGGTCCCCCCACGCCAGCAGCTGAGGCCACACCGGGCATCGCCAGGCATCACCGGGCATCACCAGGCATCACCGGGCATCACTGGGCATCACCAGGCACCATTGGGCATTGCTGGGCATTGCCAGGCATCACCGGGCATCGCTGGGCATCACCAGGCATCATTGGGCATTGCTAGGCATCGCCAGGCATCACCAGGCATTGCTGGGCATTGTTGGGCATTGCTGGGCATCACTGGGCATTGCTGGGCACCACTGGGCATCACCAGGCGTCGCTGGGCATCACCAGGCATCGCTGGGCATCGCTGGGCATCACCCGGCACCACTGGGCATCGCCAGGCATTGCCAGGCATCACCGGGCATCGCTGGGCATTGCTGGGCATTGCCAGTCACCACTGGGCATTGCTGGGCATTGCCGGGCATCACTGGGCATCACCCGGCACCACTGGGCATCGCCAGGCATTGCCGGGCATCGCTGGGCATTGCTGGGCATCACCCGGCACCACTGGGCCACCGGGCATTGCCACTCACCACTGGGCATTGCTGGGCATTGCTGGGCATCACCGGGCATCGCTGGGCATTGCCAGGCATTGCCGGGCGTCGCTGGGCATTGCCAGTCACCAATGGGCATTGTTGGGCATTGCTGGGCATCACCGGGCATCGCTGGGCATTGCCAGTCACCAATGGGCATTGCTGGGCATCACCGGGCATTGCCAGGCATTGCCAGGCATCGCTGGGCATTGCCAGTCACCAATGGGCACTGCCGGGCGTCGCTGGACACCACCAGGCATGCCAGGACACGCAGCACCGCAGGAGATGCAGTGACATGGGCAGGGACGCAGCATCCCCCTCCTGCGCTCCAGACCATTAAGACGGGGGTTAATTTGGATTTGCCAAGTGAAAATGTCAAGCTTCACTTCTATTCTGGCACCCAGCGTTAATTACCTTTCCCTTTTTTTAGCAACCATTCTTGTGTTCTGTTTCTTCGCTTAAAGCTGATAATAAGCTGTCCGTCTCTATAACCATTCTGCTGACACAAATCATGATGGATATGAAAAGCAATAAAAAGCAAATCTAATGAGACATTGCTCAGAATGAGACAAAAAAATTGAACCACGTTCTTTAATCATCAATGTGCAAAGCCAACCGGAATAAATTTGCTTCAAGGAGGCCTCATTTCTATTTAAATGTAAAATACACTGGAATGCTTTAAGAACCACGGAAAACTATGGATTTCTGATAAAGTAGTATACTTGTAATCCCAGCCAAAAAAACCCCCAACCAACCAACAAACCCACCCACCACCCCCCCAACATTGCAAAGAGGCCGATGGCGTCTCTTGCTGAGATTTTTCCAGGGCGAAATGCAGAAAACTGTAGCTACAATAAGGTCACCGAAAACTTTAATCGCTCATTTGCTCTGGAAGACAAGGGCTCATAAAATTGCCAGCATCATCATAAACACTGGTGGAAAAAGCCTAATTCTGACCTGATGCACTTACGAATATCATTGCATAAAATCAGTAAGGGATCATGAGCAACTTGAAAGGTTCAGTCCTTTGCCCTTCTTCTGAAAAAAAAAACAAACAAAAAGAAAAGGTATTTCCATCCACAAGCAAGAGGAGGCTGAGGACGCATCACTGCCACCTTTCCATGAACCCCCAAGCAGATCCTGAACCCCCAAAATCCGCAAATCTTCCCTTCCTCAAGAGGAGCGCAGGAGCCAGCCCAAGGGGGTGAGAGCTCAGCAGAGCCCTGGGGCCGCGGCTGCGACACCCCCGCAGCAAAGGGGGCACTGAAAGCGCCCCAGCCAGACCCACCGGGTACCGCCCCGGGTTTCATCCTGATGAACTAGCCATGAACCTTTTTCTCCTTATCTATGCAGAATCAGCTTTTCGGCAATATTTTTTCTCTTCTCCCTTTTGCTCCCCCCCACCCCCGCCACCCCCTAGTCATATTTTCCCACATTTTCCTTTCAAGCTGTATCTCTAATTGCACCCGTTGCAGAGTAAAACATAATGGCTGGCTGTAACACCCAGCTCCACTGTAATGATCCAAATGTTTCAGAGCAATATTCCAAATGCTGGGATTCTGAAGCGAGCTCTATATGGGGACGAATTATGAAATTTAGAGTAATAACACCAATCTTTCAGAACAAAGAGTCAATTGTAGAGCTCAAGGGTACCTAAAAATAAATCACATCATTGCCAAACTGTGTGTTATTTGCTTCTTCGCCCTTCTCCCCCCTTCCCCCCCCCCCCCCCCCCCCCCAACCCCGGCACAGCCTGTCTCAGCTGGGTTTCAAAGTCTCTGTCGCCCTTTGCGTGGGGTGGGCAGGACGGGGATCGCCCCCTGCCCTGCGCTTTCTCATCCCTGGCTCCTCCGTTGTCAAAGAATTGTTTGCCACGCGCCGTCACTAAAGCTGTTGGGTTTGATCCGTGTTACCGCTCTCTGCTGCACGCTGCCCAAGATCAGGGTGAACAACTTCTAAGGTCGAACCTGCACAGGGGAACACAATTAGGGGTGACTCTGAGGTTAACTCCCAGACACGGGCTGGACGCGTGTACGGGGCTGGAGCTGAGCCGAGGAGCTTCTCGCGGCAGAGAGCGAGTGGCTGCAGCCCTTCAAACCCAGCACCCCCCTCTCTGAGCTCCAGCTCCCCCCGTCTCTCACGAACTACTGCACGTGCTTCACAACTACAGATGAACTGCAATATATGGACCAGTTCCGAACACCCCTCCCGTCAGACGGAGAGGTCTCCTGTAGCAGCACCCCGGGCTGCTGAAGCACGAGGAAACGCCAACACCCTCCAGCCCCATCCCTATGCTTTCCCTCAGGTAAAGCTCCACAGAGCCCACGTTCTGCGTTACCGTCTACTAAATAAATACACAACACTTCGATGAACCAGTTCCTCCTCTCTGCCACAAATGTGAGATTAGCTTAAAAATCCTAAAACCTCAAAATAGAAATTCACTTGAGGGTCCTTGTTTACCTTCTGGATAGAGCTTTCAGAACATCCTCAGCTGTCACCCCTCCCTTCTCTCGGCACCGATAACATCATTAAGAAAAAGAAAGCAGACTCCCAGTCCTGTGACTTCAGAAAGTGAGACACTAATAAGCATCAGATGTTGCTTGTGAGATTTTGGATAAATGGTGTGAAGAAGGTGAGACTATGAATGTCTGTTCCTTATGCTCGGTACAACGGGAAAGGGGCACCCAGTTAAATCATCAGGCACTGTGTAATTAAACGGTGAGATGCATGACGGCCAGAAGGATAAATGGGTTCAAAAAGGGATTCAATTAATTCAGAGGAGAAACCTATCCGTGGCTATTAAGCCCCTTGGTCCCAATGCAACTTCTGTCTCAGGAAGTCTCTAATCTGCTAATTACCAGAAACATGGAGCTTATTTGTAGGCATGGATCACTTGGTCTTTGTCCAGTTTCTGCTGGAGACAGGGTACTGGCAAGATGATTTTGGATGCTCCAATGTACCTAGTCTTTTGTTTGGGTCTTTTAAATCACCAGACACTCCGTGGCGCTCACAACCTCCAGCATCCTTTGGCCCTGCGGCGGCTTTCACCATGAAGCGAGGGCCAGCGTTCCCCTGCCAGCGAAGCCCTCACAGCCAGAGTCTGCATGGGGGCTTCAACCACGGAGGCTCGGGCCACAGTTGTTGTCACTCTGGAAATCGCAGCGGCACGGTGAGCACCGAGAGCAGTGTGGGCAGGGCAGGGCGGTGGGTTCATGAGCAGTGCAGGCAGGGCAGGGCGGTGGGTTCGTGAGCAGTGCAGGCAGGGCAGGGTGGTGGGTGTGTGAGCAGTGCAGGCAGGGCAGGGCGGTGGGTGTGTGAGCAGTGCAGGCAGGGCAGGGCGGTGGGTCAGTGAGCAGTGCAGGCAGGGCAGGGCGGTGGGTCAGTGAGCAGTGCAGGCAGGGCAGGGCGGTGGGTGTGTGAGCAGTGCAGGCAGGGCAGGGCGGTGGGTGTGTGAGCAGTGCAGGCAGGGCAGGGCGGTGGGTGTGTGAGCAGTGCAGGCAGGGCAGGGCGGTGGGTCAGTGAGCAGTGCAGGCAGAGCAGGGCGGTGGGTTCACAAGCAGTGCAGGCAGGGCAGGGCGGTGGGTCAGTGAGCAGTGCAGGCAGGGCAGGGCGGTGGGTTCACAAGCAGTGCAGGCAGGGCAGGGCGGTGGGTTCACAAGCAGTGCAGGCAGGGCAGGGTGGTGGGTTCTGCACGCTGCCCACCTCCTCGGGTCCTGGGCCCTGCATCCTGCCCGCAGGCAGACGCCACACTTCCACAAGGCCATTTCACTCCGTCTGCAAGCCCCAGGCGCTGACGAACAGAGGTGCCGGAGGGCAGCAGCGGCACCAGCACATCGGAGGTGCTGTGGGACCTTCCACGGGTGAGCCCAGGACCTTGCCTGCATCTCTAATGCCACCGGTGAACGACGAGGACAAACACCCCACCCAGACACAATGGCTGGTAACTGCCTTAAGGGTCCGACCACAACATGGTGCTCGGTGTGTCCCAGTTCAAATGGGAGAATTCATGGTTATCATCAAAAAACATCCCATGACTTGGGCCTTTAGTCCCAGATAGACCCCAGCTCTCTTCCAGCCTCGGAGCAAAGACCACAGTCTCCTGTAAAAACACAGAGACATTCATACTATGGCTATTTTTAAAGCCACTCCTGAATCGCAGGCTGTCTCCTGGCCCGGCGTGTTTGCAGCAGCCGCCTCTCCCCAGGGATATCCCTGCTCTCTCCAGGCTCTGCTCCTTACGGCCGAGCCTCCTCAGCCATGTGTCAAACGCCCCAGAAGATCCCAGCATCGTTTTGTGTTTCCACTTTCATATTCAGCTGCCCTTTAGGTTTTTGAGGGCTCTTTTTCCCTTCGTGTTTCTTAAATTATTTAGATGGTATTTTATTATTGCAATAAAGTGATTGCACTGGCACACACTGAACAGTAACATTTGCAGTGTGGGTTGAGAAAAAACCACTATCTTTAAGCCTCCACACCAAAAATGATGCTCACCAACAAATGATGGTGTCACGGCAAAAGTTCCCCCTGCGACAGGAATCCCTGCTTCTCCTTCAGGTCTCTTGAACTCGAAGGCCTCCACTGCAGATGGCACTAACAAACAACAAAATCAAACATTTTTTTCCCCAACAGACACCCTGTCCTCGTGATTTTAGATGTGTTTTTGTTTTCTTCTTTTATCTGCATGAACAGTTTGAATGGTTTTATAATTTGCCTGTGCTTCCATCTTATCCTATCTGCCTTCCATCTGTTATTTTTATGGTTTATGTTACCATTCTCCCCTCACTAATGCCAGCGGCTCTACTCTAAAAAGCGATGTCGCATCCTAGAAACTTATCACCTCACTCGAAAAATACATCTTGTGCGCAATGGTATAAGAACCGCCTGGAGAAGAATGAATGGATCTTTTATTAATGATTTTCTCGCAGGAAGAGCCCACGCGATAGTCGTACTTGGTGCGAATGCACCTTCTCTTCTCTCTGCAAAAGTCGCGCTGAACGATGCGGAGCTCACTCACCAAATGTAAAGAAAAGCCCAGTTACACAGAGTCCATCCTTTGGATGAGGGATGGCAGCGCGTCCCACGTGTTTAGGGAGCAGGCTGTGGTGAGGGCAGCCCTCGCCGCGTACCGCAGCCAGCGGGAACAGAAAGATCCCCGAGCGCTGCCCGGCTCCTTCCCAGCACCGTCCTGGCACTGTGGGCTCATCCTGGCAGGCGGGGATGCGCCGGCACAGAGCTGGCCCCGGGGACGCTCCAGGATCCTCGCTTCCAAGGATTTCAGTGGGTCATTGGCCAGGGATCTTCCAACAAAACACTTTTTAATCAGAGTTAATCCACGGAAGCTGCACGGTCTCACAACACGACCTGTTGGGCCGTGCCGGGCAGGTGTCCCGGGTCCGCAGAGCCCAGGGGCCCGGCCCCCGCTGCCACGTGGGACACGCACACCCTCAGAACAATCCTGGAACGTGCAAAATAAATACGGATTCCCTTCATATCGCCTCCAGTGCTCAATTCTCAACCTCAGACAGACAACAGATGCGTCCCGCACGTGCCACGGTCTTAGGCCAGTTAAAATTTTCACTTATTTGTGGCAACACACAGTTTTTCTCCTTGTTTTATAATTTTCCAAGCACAAGCATAATTGGCTCTGGCCTGCTACCAAGAGGTTTATTAAAATGGCAAGGGATGAAACTAATGATTGTTAAGCAGATCTAATTCCAAGGATAGCGAGTTGTTCGTTACACATTTATGGCTACTAACCAGCGGCGCTCGAATAAAGGCCTGCGGATTTGTTTACCTCGCCAAGGCACGAAGATGCAGCCCGTCACAAGAATTGAAAGATTGAGGCAGAAATCAATACGGAGCTACTAAACACCCTACTGCGCAGCTGGGAGAGACTAATTTGATGATGAACCTATGAGTCCAATAAAAATGTGCATAATTTAAAATGTATTAAAAACATAAGCTGCTAAAGCATCAATATTTAAACACCATCGCCTGCAGTGCCACCACAGATTTTTGTGGGAAGAGCAGATATTGTTGAATGTGAAGGTGACAAAGACGCAAGAATTGCCTGAAATACTTCTTTGGCCAAATTCCTGACACGGATTTGAATAAAACTGTCTCAGGGATAAATTTGGCCGCAGGTGTTCTCCCTCTCATCGTTAAGAACTACCTGGGTTCTGAACAGCAGTGAAGAACTACTGGAAAATGGGTTTCTCGTCTCTGTGCAGGTAAAGTGAAAGCCAGGGGAATGCATGGGGTTAATTTTCAGCTGGAGTGAGCACACGCTGCTGCTCCCACCTTGGTGCAGCCGCTGGGCCTGCCTGGGTGCCCCCGCGTGCCGCTGGGTGCTGCCGGGTAGGACTATCCTGAGACAGGTCTTCCGATCCCCCAGCCCCGGAGCTCGGGCAGAATAGTCAGGTTTCAATACGGTCAGTGGAGGGGGGCTGACCCCTGTGCTGGAACGGTCCTTTTTCCATGGGATACCTACTGGGAGCCTAAAGGTGAGGGATGCTCCAATCACTTCAAGTCACTATGAGCGCAATCAGGGCTGGGTCACAAGTGACTCAAGACCTCCGATGCTCCAGTTCAAATGCTGCTTCAGAGAATCGAGGGCTGCTTGAGAGGGTGTTTTCAGTTGCCGATCCTAAATCATTTATCATCTGCTTTCCAGCATCGCTTCATCCCAAGTGCTTCAAACCACCAAGATTATTGGACGATGCAAAAGAAAACCTTGTGCAGGGGACAGATGTCACCGCTGAGGAGTGTGTCTAGGGACAGCGCAAGCCTGAGCGCAAGCAGAACTCCAGCTGCGATTTGGGGTGAGGGAAGCGTGTTTGCTTCTCAGGAGGCTTCTCTGACAAGGACGGAGCTCCACGGCCTGCAAAGGATGAAGGTCCCCAGCTCAAAACTGCCAGGTCGGGGCCCGGGACCCCGGTCCTGGCCGGAGCACTCCCATGCCAAGCAGCGGTGCTGCACTGGCTCATTTGCACGTTAACTAGCTTGCTGTTAAAGAGCTCCTTGCATTAGTTAATCCAGAGGCCATCTGCTGAGGAGAATGCATTTATTACTAAGAACCTACCTATCGGTATTGTACTAGGCATGCACATGGTGAATCTCAATCATTTTAACTTAGACACTCTATTATACATACCATGAAATTTAACAAGGTATGTCCTATACGGGGCTGTAACATTGCAGCTGTGTGGACTAATTAGATAACGCTCATTATTGTTCATTCAATTTGCGTTTGCAGATGCAGGGAGCCGAGTGCTGACTGCTCTCGAGGCTCTGATTGATTGCTCCCACTTCGCATTCATTAGGAAGGTGGCCTCAGCACAGTAGTTTTACAACATGTGTTTGCTACCACTTAACTGGATGTGCCAGTCAAATGCCTTGAACTGTGTCTCTTGATTAACAATATTTTGCAAATATGGCGCAGTCTATTTCAGTCGCTTGACAGGCGGATCGCGGAGCCGGCGAGCGCCGCTCCCTGCAAAACCTTCCCCTTCCCGCATGCCGAGCGGGAAGAAATACAGCTGTGACAGTAAGGGCTGATGACAGCTCGCCAATCCGTCAGGTTCAGAGGTGGCAGCGTCCATCGCTCATCTCCTCCAGTCAGACGTGACTTACAGAAATAAATGGGCCTGTCAGAGGCTTTGACTTTGTCAGATGAATACCAAGCCCATAAAACTAGGGCAAATACGGTTCACATTGACCTCTGTGGTTTTTTTCCCTGATGCCCCCGTGCAGCTACAGCCCGGGGTTTGCTCCATCCCTCCGGCATGGCCCTGCCCTGCACCAGGCAGATCCCCGGGGGGACGGGGGCTGCGGGGGTTCTTCCTGCAGCAGCAAACCCCAGCCCAGCAGCGCCCAGGGGTCCCAACCCCCCCCCACCCTCCCCATCTCAGCCCTTTGCTGGGGGTCACACAGACGGCGACGGCAGGGCCGTGCCACAGGGAGAGGTGCGGGGTGAGCACACCAGGAGCTCCAGCCCTTCCCAACGGAGGCTTTTCTTTAGCTCAAGCTTTAAATCAGCTCGGCAATCAAAACCTGTTAGAGAATCGGACGTGTTCCCATAGGGCTGAGTTTGAAATGATGCCCCTCTGTAAATTATTCAAGAATAGATTACGTCTTGGCAAAGCCCGTGGTCAAAATAATAAAGAAACAGTGCAAAAGGCAACTGCTGTTTGTGAAAAATAAGTATTGTCAGCCTAACTCCGGGGCCAGGTTGGCAAGCAGACCGAGCCGCCAGACTGGAGGGTCTCTGAACGCTGACTCCGGCCAAAGCGGCCCCTGCGAGTCCTGCTGCAGTCCCGCAGGCTGCACCGTCAGCGTCCCAGCGCGGGCACCGCAGGGCACCGGCGATCACCTCCCGGCTCTCCTGCAGAGGAGACGCTCCGGGGTCCCCGACCCAAAGCGCACGTGGGGGGACGCGGGCGCTGCTGGGGGGGAAGGACCGGCTGTCAACAGGAGGACGCTGGGTCTGCAGGGGAATCTCTCCATTGGCACCTCCCCGTGACGTTTCCCAGCCTGCTTCCAGTGGGGGCAAGTGCACTGTCACGGCACGAGGATGTTCAGAGCTGAACTGATTGCAGGGGATTGGTTTTTTTCATTAAACTCAGTGTTGCTAGGCTGCTAACACAAGGCAGCCCCGCTGCCATCGTGTTGGGCAGATGAACTGTCGCTTCAGCTCATTTCAGTGTGAAACACTGTCACTTTTTCCTGTTTTGTATATGCAATACTCACTGGATAGTTCAGGTCTATGCACAACGTATTTATTCAACAGTAATCGTTTCATTTCTGCAAAGGAAATATGTTCCACTGCTCCCGCAGCTGACAGGCTCTGGCATAAGTTGGAAGCTGAGGCTCCAAAAGGAGGGAGAATATGTTTATGGGATGAACCACAGCTGTTTGCAGTATTCCTCTGCCCTGGCAATTATTTTAATAGGGAGAATTCCTGGAGGGTTAGTTGGCTTCTGCACGGCGTGTGCTGTGTTCACAGTCACTAGTTCGGGTATCAGACGGGTGAACCTCTGAAGACATTTCTGTTCGCGTAAAGCATTTTTTAAAAAGGAAGAGGGCTCAATTCGGCAGCCTGCTCACACACCAGAAAATACTTGCCGCCATGGGTAGCGCAAAAAACAGTAGCAAAAATGGTACATTTCCATACTCTGCATTATGGTAACACTGCTCATGAGCATTGCTGAAGGGCCCCGGATCTCCCCCAAGGTGTAAGAAGAGATCGCCACCCAAATTAAAGATGCAGAGCAAGGTGAGGAGGGACACATTCCTACAGAAAAGGTGAATTATTTGGCTCCATAGGTTTTTGCCTGAGGAAATCAAGGTGGGACCGCTAGAACCTGCTCCCATGGCGCTGTGGTGTCTGCCTGTGCCTTAGAATCATCGAATTGTCAGGGTTGGAAGGGACCTTAAAGATCATCTAGTTCCAACCCCCTGCCATGGGCAGGGACACCTCCCACTAGATCAGGTTGCTCAGAGCCCCATCCAGCCTGGCCTTAAAAACTGCCAGGGATGGGGCTTCCACCACCTCTCTGGGCAACCTGTGCCAGTGTCTCACCACCCTCATGGTGAAGAACTTCTTCCTAACGTCCAGTCTGAATCGACCCATCTCTAGTTTTAATCCATTCCCTCTAGTCCTACCATTACCCGACATCCTAAAAAGTCCCTCACCAGCTTTCAGAGCAGTTTCTGGGGGCAGAGTCCTGGGCCGGGCTCGCTGCAGCGGTGCTACAGGGAGGTGTTTGCTCCATTGCTGCGTTTCAACGATAAACTGGAGTCTATTTAAAATTCAGCTGCGCCTTGTGAATGTGTTCCTGCTTTGCCTCAGAAATAATCAGTCAGGACAGTCCTCAGACAGCACTGCTCACTAAATAAAAACCCCAAATTCCTCTCCGAGGGGCAAAGCTCCCTAGGGACTAGCAATATTTTAGCCTGCTTGTCATCCAAGGGTTTCCGAGTACTTCAGAAGCATTAATTAAGTCTGGCGACACGCCTGTAAGATGGAGGTTTAATGTTCCCTACAGCGGGTAGCTCCGGGGTCTGCATGCTTGCGGAGTGGCTGGGACCGCGGAGGTTTGGCTCAGGTGTTGTGAAGCCCAGAGCGTCACCCGGTGCCACCAGAAAGGAGGAACCTCCGAAGCGCCGGTGAACCACCCACCACCCACCGCGGTGTGTGCCCTCGCCCAAGCGCAGGGGGCCGGCCGGCGTGGGTGTGGGTGCAGGGGAAGGCTCTGGTCCCCAGGGGCTAGTTGGGTGCAGGGGAAGGGTCTGGTCCCCAACGGGTGCGGGTGCAGGGGAAGGCTCTGGTCCCCAGGGGCTAGTTGGGTGCAGGGGAAGGGTCTGGTCCCCAACGGGTGTGGGTGCAGGAGAAGGCTCTGGTCCCCAGGGGCTAGTTGGGTGCAGGGGAAGGGTCTGGTCCCCAGGGCGCGGGTGTGGGTGCAGGGGAAGCTTTCGGTCCCCAGGGGCTAGTCGGGTGCAGGGGAAGGGTCTGGTCCCCAGGGGCTAGTTGGGTGCAGGGGAAGTTTTTGGTCCCCAGGGCACAGGTGTGGGTGCAGGGGAAGGGACTGGTCCCCAGGGGCTAGTTTGGTGCAGGGGAAGGTTTCGGTCCCCGGGCCAGGAGATGCTCCGCTGTCGCAGCCCTGCACGCCCCGAGGCAGGGAGGACCCGGGACGGCACTGGCTCTGGCTGCCATCCCCGCGACTCCGCCAGCGCAGCGCTCCCAGCCCGAGCCGTTTTGATTAGCACTGGCAAAGGTCCCTGTCCTTCAGTGAAAGCATCTTGCGCAGCCACTGTGATTTGTTTCAGGTGGCTTACTGAGAAAATGAGTAAATCCCTGCCTGGATTTTCACTTTCAAATCAGCTGTCCAAAACGTTAAATATTGGAATTCCTTACAGCTTTAAAATGTTAATACTCTCATTTTTCTATCTATAAATTCACGTGCTTTTTGTGTACAGGAAAGCTCTAGCAGTTCACCCCACCAACAGGACTTTATTGGCAAATTTATGAGTATGTAAGGCTGAATATCCATGTGGAGGGATTCATTTCATGGACCTGGTTACCAGTGGGATCCAAGAGCAGCTGAATGGCATTTGCACGGCGTGGCACTTGGCAGGACTCGAGCCATTGCAGAAATGAACGCTGGGATGAGCCCCTTCAGAAGCTGCACTGGGGAGGGAGGGAGGGAGGGAGGGATGGAGGGATGGATGGACAGACATCACCTTCCTCAGAGGACCAGCTCCTGATGGCTCCACTCAGGGCGGCCGATGGCAACCCATTAGTCTAATCCAGCAGCTGCTGGGTGCCCCCTGGGAAGTTTATTACTGTTGACATTTCAGTTAATAACGGTCTATTTTGAAGAGACTGTCTCCATCATTTCTACTAATTAATATGCTTCAGAAGTCCACCACTACGCACAGAAATCAAATTACTCTTCTTTCTTACCCAAAAATTGCCCCTCCACCCTCCGGTAACGAAGCTGAGGAAAGACAGAGGATTTCTTTGGCCACAACCCCCAGGTGCCACCAGCAGCAGCTCTTTGTCTGCAGAGAGACCCTCCGCTCCCCCTCCCACGCAGGGCCTGCTCTGTGAAACTCCGGGCCATTTGCACCACGTGGAGAAAATCCTCTGCCCACCCCCAGAGCCTGCAAACCACTTCACACCCGGGTCCGCAGGGAGTTCTCATCTTCGCAGGGAGAAAGGGCACATCGCCAACAGGGAAAGGCAACGGGAAAACAAACTCCGAGAAGACTTTACCCTGAAATGAGCTTTTACCTCGCTGCAGTGGAGGAAGACAGAAGCAAACACACCTAAGCCTGTGATTATAAACTCCGGGTCACAGTCTGGGTGTTCCTAAAAATCATGTGTTGTGCACGTCATGTTCAAAGAAGCTTAAAGCATCCGACAAGAACTAGGTTATTTACTCTTCACATGCCCTGAACATCTAAGCCTTTATGATCACATTTAACATAAAATTAAGCCTCACCTCAAGTCCAAACCCATTTTCGGGTAAAGGCTGCATCCAGCTTTCGACTGCGCTTCATCTCTCTGAAAGGATTTGCTTGGGAGGATTTGCAAATCGCACCCAAGAGCAGAGGTCCTGGCGTTGGCATCCTCAGCGCCGCGGGCGGGCTGTGGAGCGACGCCGTCTGCAGTGACCGCAGCTCGCAGACCCCGATCCGCCCAGGTATCAGACATGTTATTTCTAGTTAAAGTCATGGGACTCGGTGGCCTAAATGACAGTTAAATGCTTGAATGCTTCTGTGGAAAAAGATGTAAGAGAGCAAAGCACGAGTAAATAACATCTGCCAAAACAGGTTTCAGAAAGTTGGCCAGAAAAAAGAAAAAACCCAACAAATACCCTGTAAATCACAGAGGGGGAAACAGATAATGGTTTGCTATCACCAAAAATGCTTCTCGCATACAGAAAATGCCATCTTTTATCTAGATATTTAGATGAGAACAGAAGTTCAGTGATTTTTGTCAGTGCCATTAGTTTCTCTGGAGAGAATATTAGCACGCCACTACCGACAGAACATCAATAACAGGGGAGATAAATTCTTCTGAAGCGTTAATTTTCTCAGCGTTGTGAAATCTAACTTATGCATCATCAGTATACATCAGCGAGGGATAATGCGAGCAGGCACTGTAAACGCTGTGCTACAAATAAAACAATATAATTCGAGTGAAATCTGTTTCCGAAAGAGATTTCCAGTTGGTAACGGAGACGGGGTTTCAACAGTCTCCAATAACAACAACTCCTGTGCCGGTGCCTGCCTTTGCACAAACAGCTTTGCAATAAACGCAAATGAAAACAAGGGCCAGATCTTCCAGGTATGAATTGGCACAGCCCCACGAATCCAGCAATACCGTAATCACGGGAAAAGGCAAGGCAGGAGCAAATGGGGAAAGTAAACGTCATTTAGTCATTATGGGTAGTTAGACGCAAACCGACCCTTAGTTGTGTTGAGTGCAATACCACGGGAAAAGGCAATTTTCTCCGTATTTCCAGTGCAGGCGTGATTTTGATCTGGATGCCCCAATCATTTGGACCTTGTGAATATTTAATTCCCACCTAATTGCTTCAGTGACGACCCATTTTCTCATATTGCACTTTCTTCACCCCATAACGGAGTTAAAGAAGGAAGAAGGACCTCCCGGATGATGCAGCGCCTGTGACCGCGGGACACGGGCTCCTTCTGGGACCAGAGCTGGGCACCCGGTGCTCTAACGAGAACTGTGAAAGAGATTGAGCTACTCTTTTCTTTTTATCTGCCTTCCCATGTGTTTACTTTACCCAGGCCATCACTAGAACTGTGCAAATGCTGCAAATGATTATGCACAAACGTTCCTTGGAATTCTTTTAATTAATTAGTCTTGACTATTTTCTCACTCCTTTTACATGGGGTTTTCACTCCTGTGACTTTACTCTACCGGCTCTGTTTATTATCAGGGTATTCACTGAAGCAGCAAATTGTACATGATTATTGGAGATTATTCACTGAGAGTAAAGTGATAAATTAATTATTAATTCTCATTATTAGCACTGCTGTCCTGTTGCCTGGAGGCCTCACTGAAATCAGGACCCCGTTGCTCCAGGTTCTGTATAAGCAAATAGGGAGAGACAGTTCTTGCACCCAAAGGGCTTTCAGCCTAAAGAGGTGATGTGGCGCGGGGGGAAAGGATGCGAAGAGACAAGATGACGGGCTCAGCATCCCACCCAGCCCCGCGGCGGCAGAGCTGAGGACAGGGCTGTCCCCCGGCAGGAGGGAACCTCGGGATACGGTTTCTTCTCACTCCCTTTGTGCACTTAGAGTATCCTTGGGGGGGGCAATCCTCCACAGGGAGCCCACGTCTCTCTTCCCCCATTTGTGCGTCCTTTTTAACAGAAATGTGCACAGAGAGACAGGATTAACACCAGGGAAGGCAGCTCCTACGGGCTCTGAACCAGCCCCACAAGAGGCCGGCTCTCACTGGGCTGAAGGCACGCTTGCCGTCTCTGCTGGGTGGGGGTCCCAGCCCCTCCCAAACCCCCTACACCTTGCCTTGCCCCTCCATGCACGACAGCTACCCCAACCGCTCGGCCC
Organism: Fratercula arctica; assembly: GCA_947846985.1. Taxonomy (NCBI): domain Eukaryota; kingdom Metazoa; phylum Chordata; class Aves; order Charadriiformes; family Alcidae; genus Fratercula; species Fratercula arctica. Next base: position 3,882,396 of record CANTUZ010000015.1, read on the forward strand.
CCTGACATCCCCACATCCATGGCCTCCTCCAAGGGAAGGCACCGCGGCTCCTTCCTGCAGCCCGTCCCTTGGGCTGCTGCTGGCGATGCCCCTGAGCCACGAAACTGTCGCGTTAAAGGACTGTAGTTTCGACATTTGTCTGTCAGAGTCCCAGGACTTTCACTGATTTACTATCAGAGTCCCACCAAAGGACTTTCACTGAACCAGATTCACAAATAATCGAAATTAGTTATTTTATTGAGAGCGACAGTCGCAGATTCGAGATTGCCGTTGATAAATTCACTAACTACAATAGCACTAATTACTTAAGGTTAATATTGCTGGCAAAAATAACGATAGTACAACAACCCGGGGTAGCATTCCCCAGAGGGGGAAAGGCGCAGCGCTCACCCAGCACGGCGTCCCTGCCTGGGGTGGGGGAAGAGAACGCAGCCCCTCGACTGGCCCGTCAGGTGTCGAGTTTCTTCTCTCCCAATTGAGCAGTCATTTTCTCCATCCTTCTATCCCCAAAATTACGAGGTTTCCCTCCCCTAGGTGACGTGCAGTATGATTTGGGTGGAGAGACGAGTGCTATAGTCATATATGTTTAGCATGATCTCTAAAACCTTCATTAGCATATACAGGGGTGTCAACTTTAATATGCATTTCACAGGTAATGAGGCAAAAGTCAATTACCGGGCATGGCAGCCTCTCGAGGAAACAAAGAGCTACACAAAGTCTGTGTTTTCTTGATTTTACTGTCTCTGCTGACGAAAAGCAGGGCTGTCCTGGCTCCCCAAGGCTCCCCCGTTATTTATGTACCCTGTGATAGCCAGACAAGCCTTCACTCCCCTGGGCTGCACAACAGAGAGCAAAGCCAGTCTTAATTGCTCTTTGAGCACAGAGACTTCACCTCATTATCCAAATTCCACAGAAACCAGCCTTGCGTTTGCGAGACAAGGCGTAGCCTCAAAAGACATTACTTCACCACTACCCTACTGCACTCCTCCAGCAGAGACAGGTCCCTCAAATCCAACGCCTTCTGACCAAAATACAGCTGAACTTCTAGAGACAGACCCCCGGACCCGGGCTAAAGAGCACTCAAGGTTTATCTCCCCCCTTGGAGATCAGCTCCAGCGCAGCGCGATTACTGCTGGCCTATCGTTAACGCCGGCCTGACTATTGCAGGAATACTCAGGCTCGGATAAATCCAAGTGCCCAAGTGGGGGTGAAATTAAAGATGGTCCGTGTGGGCTGGAGCTGGACCCGGGGGAGGAGAGCAGCCCCACGGCTGCATTTCCACCACTCTGGGTCCGGGCAATTCACATCCCTGAAGGAAGAGGGGCCCCGGGCAAGTATTGACAGGATGAAACATGGTGCAGTCACACTCTCTCCCTTCTCGAGGAATGCTGCATTAGCCATTAATTTTATTTAAGTGCTTTCTAGTATGGTGTTGTTGAACTAAATTGAATCTGTCCACTGGCAAATGCCCCAGGAACAACGCAACAAGCATGCGGAGCGCGTGGGACCATTCATAAACCCAATCCATATTCCTCTAGCGAAGATGTGTTGCGAGACAGGCCTAGATCCTTCATTTAGATTGACAGGAGGAGACCCGGTAAAGTTGCGGAACATCATCTCCAAACTACTGTCTCTTCCTCTGGGGAAGGCATGTTGCTAGTCCCCAGAAAAAAATATTTTAATTCATAAATGTCTAGAAATGCGCAAGTAGCAGACCGTTCCACTGCAGTTTTGTGAGCCTTCATTAGCACACTCCTCATTCCAAATTCGTAACAAGCTGCCTGATAAGTTTTGTTCCGCCTTTCACGCCCATTGTAAATGCCATGGAAGCTCAAGAATTCGCATTTAAATCCCATTTAAAAATATCTTTCAGCCTAGAGCTACACCTAAGGCATAAACCAGACCGATGAAATGCTGATGTTGGATTTCCAGGTCGTCTGTGCAGCAAATCTGCAGGTATTGAGCACATAACTGCTGCAGCCCGTCCCGCCGAGGCGACCGCAGCCCTCCAAAGGATGCGGGGCACAGCCTGCCACGGAGACAGAGCTGCTGCTGCTCGGGGTCTGCCACGGAGACAGACCTGCTGCTGCTGCTCGGGGTCTGCCACGGACACAGACCTGCTGCTGCTCAGGGTCTGCCACGGAGACAGACCTGCTGCTCCTGGTCACGCAGGTTTTCCTCCCACACAGCAGCAAGGAGAAAGGCACTGCCCGCCCACGGTATATTCTTATCATTATAGCGCTGATTGATAGCAGTAATGATACTTTAATCAATATTAATACCACTTAATATGAGCACTAAAAAGCCCCATTATTTTTTCAGTGTAAAGAGCTATGAGAAATAAATACCTTTTCCCGCAAAGTTTGCTGTTCTACACTCAAAGCAAAAGGCAGATAAAATAAGCGGCCTGAAAACCCCAAGAAAAGAATAAGACAATATAACGAAGGAAAAGTTTTTGTTCTGTTTTGAATTAAGTCTGTGGTTTAGCTATTTCCCTACCGTCCCCTGCCCCAGGCATCTGAACTATTCCTAGCGCAGTCACGGTCTTGCTGAACAGACAAGATGGTTTTAACCTTTCTGGGCAAAAGCTTTGTGCAATATGTGCAGTTCCTGCTGAGACAGACATAAATTCCAGGCAGGACAAGCTTGCATATTTTAGGAGCCCTGGGTTTTAACATCACTATCGGCAAACGTAAAAAAAATTACACTTTTCCACTCCCTAGGGGTAAAGTGTAGGAATGAAACACCGTCTCTACGCAATGCGCAAGTACGTTCAAACCAGCACCGCCACTGCAGACGTCCTTCGCCAGCGGTCAGCCGGGGCGGCTCTCCCGCTGATCTCCAAACGAGAGTAAGTCTAGGTGTCTGCTCCTTTACAGCAACCCTTAAGCCGCTTGCTTCTGTGCCACGGACAAGTCTCTGGTTTTGAGCAAGACGCTGCATTTTAAGGCACAAACCCTAAACGGCTGTTGGGGTGTGTTTGGGCTAGGACAGCATTTCAAAGCCTGGGGGATTCTGCACTGAAAGGATGCCCGGAGGTTTCCTCGTTGATTGTGTCTGTCGGGTTGAAAGAACCTGGAGAGCACATCACCCCGATTCAACACTTCCGCAGTGACAAAACGCCAGTGACCACCCGCAGTACCTCTGCCGCTAACGAACGCCTCTCACAGCTCTATAGACTTATCCCTGGTCATTTCATTACTTTGGCATTTTCTGATCTTTGGCTCAGAGGCTTTCTTGAGCCTCACCTCCAACTTCCAAGTCACGACCCCGAAGCGCGGATGCTGAAGCGGCTGGGGAGGAGGTGAGAGGGGAGAAAAACCCCAGGGAGGAACAGTTTCTCCACTCTTACCCGGACTGCAGCTTGCAAAATGTGATCGATATGATGTATAACTGTGGAAACCCCCCCCCCACGCGCATAAAACAAGAAAGGCGCTGTAAAATGTGTTGGGGCAGGAAAATGAATGATCTCTCTGTCAACTATTTAAAAGCAATCCAGTAATGCGAACAATCAGAAGTGAAGAAAAATCAATACGCTTCTCATGGTGCAGAAATGGAAAACAAGCTGGATTTCACTCCTGCAAAATCCATGCAAACAAAACCCAACAGATTAATCCTGCTTGTCAGTAAATGTGGCCATTTCTCCAGAAACGGAACCACCTCCAGAAGAACGCGCTCTTTAGACACAACGCTGTGTTTATTGACGGCCATTAGAAATCCCCACTGGTGTCAGTGGTACACGATTCAGTCTTTACACGGTCATTATGAACAACTGTGTTTTATCCCCGATACATTTGTTTAATAAAAAAAATCCACCAGGAAGACCTCAAGCAAAGCAAAGAGAGGGGAAACAGAGCATGCCAAATTCAGCCCAATCTGCTTCTCCACCTAATGTGCAGGAAGCGCAGCAGAGGAGAGCAATACTGTCCCTGTTAGAGAAAACAGACAATTAAAGGCATGATTAGAGCGTCCCAAAGCGGCCATTTCTACACTCCAAATCGCAGCAACTCCTGGCTTCAGGTACCAGAGAGGAAACAGCACCGGGAGGTTAAAGGAAGAAATTTCTGTAGCAGCTCAGGAGGTCGGGGGGGTCCTTCCCGGGAAGAGGTTGATGGGAACTGCGTGGGGGGAGTGCAATATGGGAGGGGGGAATCAAAGGGGAGACGGATGAGCGAACAGAGTGCGATGTGGCACTACAATTTATCACGCTGCCCAGCACTTCACAGAGCTACACGATTTGTCTCGCAGGTCTCAGTGCCACGCATGCACAGAAAGACACATCTATTAGTTTTCCTCTCCCAACTTTCCTCTCCTATTGGACATATGAAATATAGCCTGAAACATCATGGAAATTAAAGACGGTGGCACTGGCCGTAAGATGATGGGAACTGCCAGATGTTTAGTCAGCTCTTGAGCCTTGGCCAAGCCTGTGTTTGTCATTATTGGAAGTACACAATTATTCAATGATCTTCTCTCCGTGTCTTTCAGCGGCAAACACAACGGCCATCTCCACCTGGCATTTGGCTCCTCTGCTCTTCTGAACATCCCCACAGGTGTCACCCGGGAACGCAGAACTCGGGAAACCTGGACGTGTAACAGCCTGGGCCGTACTCCAGCTTGGGCACCCAACACGGACAGTGCACGTGGCAAGGCCTTTAAACGGAGACGGCCACCTCCGCCAAGCGCAGGGCCAGAGGGGCCGGCGGGGGGGTGGCAGACACACCATGGTCCCCGCGGCGGCTCCTCGATCTCCGCTCGGCCCCGGGGATCGGGGTGTCCTCGGCAGCGCTGCAGGTCCGACTGCTGGCGTGAGCTCCTCAGCATGATCCCGTTCTCCAGAACCTCGGCTCTCACTAATAACACCTCAAGTCACCGGTTCCTAAAGCAGGAGAAGAAAACTCCCCCCAAAGACCCATTTTGTTTTCAACACACCCTGCGGATGCGCACGGGGCACCCGGATGCAGGCAAGACACTCCCGCTACAGGCAAAGTACAGCTCTTAAGTGGAAAATTATGATGCTGTGAGAATCTTAACTACAAAAAATACCCAGTTTTTGCTGGAAATATGTTCCCTAAATCCATTCTTATGACAGGACCACCTTCCCTCCATCACCCTTCCTTTTTGCTGAGCTGCTTATGGGATTAACCTTTAAATCAAACTCCTCAGAAAAACCAAAGTTCATGGGAATCCGTCACCAATCCCCTTCCAAACTGGGGGGGGGGGGGGAGGGGGGGGAGAAAGGCTTCATAAAACTGCAAAGGCTTCAGCTCAGCGACTTGTCAGGCCACAGAGAAACGCAAGGGAGCAGGCTCCGAAAGGCTGTTTCCAGAGAACAAACAGCCCGTAGCGGAGCTCGCGCGACCCCTCTGCTGGGAGCGAACATCTCCGGGGACCGAGGGGTCTCCTGGGACCCCCCTGGGTGAGGTGCAGGCTCGAGGTGTCCCCCAGCAGCGGCTGGGTGGGGGCGTGGGGACCCCGCAGCGAGGGGTGGCCGCGGGCGGTGGGAACCGGCACCCCCCCGCAGGGCGAACGCTGAGCCAGGTCACGCTGGAAGAATTTCAAGCAAGCCTAATCTGTTTCTTCTAATTGGGACAAAAATTGTTTGGAATTGCTGCGTTTGGTAAAGTTGTAAAGGAAACTTTATTAACGCGATGAAAACAACCCTGCCTTTTGCAGCTCGCTGCACGCCGTGGCTGCTGAACTCTTCCGAACAGCTGCTCTTCCCTTTCGGAGAAGTTGCTCTTGTGGTGTGCGATTTTTGAGGTCTCTCGCAGCATCTCCAACGTTGTGGGGGGGGGGGAAGGGAAAGAAAGATCTTCGATCTTCCCATTTTAGTCAAGCGTGCGAGCTCTAAGCTCCTGCAACTAAAATGATTTATTTTTATTTTATCTTCAGCATCTGCATTCCGTGGTGCGCTTGGATTTTGTTTCTGGAGTTGGGAGGAATGGCAGGCGGCGGCGAAGCCCGTCTCCGCCGAAGCGATGCTGCCGCTCCGTGGCTCGCGCGCGGCCGGACCAGCCTCCCCTCGCGCATCCCAGGGACTCCGGGGGCTGCATCCCCTTTCACAGGAAGCGCTTCGTCCTTATCCCCTTCGCAGCACTCCGGCTGTTCACGTAGTTTAGTTTAGTTTAGCTTGAAAGAGCTTTTCGTCGTCTCCCTGGGACGCTGGGTTCCCCGTTAACTGCATGTGGGGTCAGGAAATGAACCTTCACGGTCGGGGGGGGGGGGGCAGCTCTCGGCCGCGCTGCGGGGACACCCCCGCACCCACTGCACCACTAACGCAAACGCAGCCACCCAAAGGGCAGCTCCCTCCTCCCCAGCACTAAGAGGAGTTGGAAAGAAGGTGGCCCGTGTCACCCATCAGTGTAAAGGACAGTGCTGCACAGGCCGGGCAAATCCTCGGCCACCGGCAGCTTTTCACTCAAGCCACTCTTTCCACACACGGCCTCCGCTCCCCCAAAACCACTTAAATACAGTTTAATGCAGAAATAGAAATCTCTGCCCTCTGTTCCAAGCAGATCAGCTTCTCAGAGCAGTTGCTCCAGGCCTCTCAGGACCCCTGGCCCATCACACGCACCTGCTGGTCCCCGTCTAACAGATGGGCTCTCGTTTGCTTTTTGGCCAGCAGTTGCCTTTTCCCACGCAGGCTGTGAGCTTGCAGAGCCCATCCGCCACCACCGCAAAACACCCATCCTTGGTTTCAGCATTCCAGACGAGCTCTCCGGGCTCTGGTAGGTCTCCTTCAGGCAACCTGAAGTGAAAAGCCGCTTGCGCCCGCGGGCTGCAGATGGAGTCAGACACCCCTCGCTATTTGCCAAGAGCTGCAGCGGCCGCCTCGGCCCGTACAGCAATAGCCAGCACAGACACAGGCAAACGCCAGCAAATTTGAGGTGCAGACTACAAGTTTCAGAGTCTTTGAGCAAATGTTTTTGATTTCCCTTCCTCATTCATCCCTTGTTCTTTTTATAGCTCGGCCTCTTTGCTGTCTCCTATCCTCAAGTAGCAAATTGAGATTAGAGAGAAGACACCTGAACATCTCCTTCGGCCTTCCAAACTAAACACTAATGCTCTTAAAAGTAGCTCTAAATACATTGTTTTAAGATAGCGCATGCTAAGGGATAAACTACAGCGGTGCCATTTAAGGCACTTTTGAGAATGGGGATCAATTAATGAAAACGTTTTTGCAAACCCTGTGGCTTGTCTCCAGCCGCGGGCAGGGCAGCGGGAGTTACTGCTTCACTCCTCCCTCCTGCAAGAGAGGAGAAGGCGGAATATGCACCAGGAGCATCATCTCCATGGAGACAGCAGGGAAGCAGCGGGGGCTTTCCTAGAAAACATTGGGTTTGGTCCGAACTGGTGCAGAAAATAAAGCAGATGCAGAAAAACCTTTTCAATTATTCAGCTGGAAGAAACAGTGGATGTTTCTAAACCGACGGGCAACCACAGGATCTTCCCTGGACATCTAGATAAGCCACTATCTGCCCAGGGCTAGCTGTGCCATAAGCAGTCGAGACCTGATTCCGTTTTAAAGCAAAGGGCATCCGTCCTTAGGCTAATGGCATCAGCAGAAAGTACTGTGACACATCCACAAGCGCGCAATTTCCAAACCCACTTTGCTGCCTCCTCACCTATCCCCACCCCAATGGCGTTCTGGAGCAGCAGAGGCCACAGAAACGGCAACACCATTTCTAGGAATAGAACCAAAGTCATTAAACTAATAAAGTAACGTAACTGCCATAACAACTGCTTTTTCTGCATACGGCACCAAACTCCGCAGCAACTCACCCAAAACCACCCTGCTTAGTGCCTGTAACGACGCAGTCTTACCCTTGTGGAAACCTCACTTCCATTATTAAAGCTGAAAAATTCTACAGCTAAGCAAAGTTGCCAGCGTGCTCCTGTTATCCAGCAACATAACAACAGGAATGTCACTATTTATCCCTTTCTCTTGCATTGCTTAAACTACTCATTGTATTGTCATTTCTCATTTTGCAGCAGCTTTCTGCAGAAGGAGCCCTGTCTCATACCTAGAAAGTATAACGCATAGGAAAAGCACTCTTTAAATAAGACAACTGATGCATGGCAAGAGAGACATCAAATTACCACCTAAATGCTGCCTATGCAAACACACCAGCGGGTGCTGATGAACTGCAGTCGCTTCTGCCTCCGTCTTCCTACGCTGAGCTTTCGGGGCGATGACAATTTACATTAGACGCTAATTCATCTGTGGAGCTCAGACATGTTTTTAATATGTTCTGCGGTAACTCCCATTAGCTCTGTAGTTTGCTCAAAAGCTCTGTGGGTACAGGCTGGAAAAAACCCCGCATTTCTCAGAGCCTGCTGTGCTGCTGGCGGGGATGGGACCCCCATGGGAGCACGTATATACTGGACATCTCCGGAATTCCCTCCCAAGCCAGTACAAGTCACCTGGGAAATTAACCCTCTGCAAGAGGCTGAGCTTTTCTTTTCTTTTTTTTCTTTTTTTTTTTTTTTTTTTTTTGAAGGTGAGAATAACCCTCTGACAAGATGTTACTAGAGGCAAGCCTGTTTTATAAAAGCGGAGGATTACGCTTTCATTCCTGTGTTTCCAGTGCCACCTGCTGTACAGAACGCAAAACCTTTGAGTTTCAGGAGCTCCAAGGAACGGAACTAGAAAATTCTTCCCCACCCACGGGGGAACACAGTCACGACTGAAATTAAATGCTGAAAGATTGACATTTTCAGCAGCTCAACAGCATATTGAGTTGTGTGCTTAAGACACCCACATGTGCCAAAACCTTCTAATTTTACAAAAAAAGTACATCAGCTTCACTTTGTGTTTTCCATAAATTCATACGGCTTATGGGATGACACGTAACAGATGAGAGAAATAAACACCCATTATAATTAAAAAAATCGAACTGAAGTATGAATCTGGCTATAAATATCAAACCCTCTTGTTAAATGAATGCACAGGACCAGAACTAAAGTGTGTGAGAGGGGACAGCTGGTTTTCCCCTCCGTGTGGTCCCCAGCCTTTCCCCAGGGAGAGGTTTGAAGTGATGCTCGGTTCCATGAGCCTGACGGCACATCACCGCCACACAGCCCTCGCCGGCCGCAGGGCACTGCCTGGGCTTGGGGAACGCACACCTCCCCCTCCAACACTCCAGCCAACAGTCTGCACAAATGACAGCTCTAAACATTTGCTGTCAATAATTTTTCCATATTGTATCCAGAGCTCAGTCTTAAAAGCACCCTGTAAATTGGATTTTCTTGTCCCCAGTTCCAAATTTAAATATTAAGACCAAACCTGCTTTTTATTAGCAGTTGCCTTGCTTGCTTCTTAGGCCAGACAAAGCCATCCATCAGAGCTGGGTCTGGACCAGTGACCCATCACTGGCAGCGTTCAGTCAGGCTGGGGCTCTGAGCAACCTGATGTCGTGACAGATGTCCCTGCCCAGGGCAGGGGGGTTGGAGTAGATGATCTTTAAACGTCCCTTCCAACTCAAACCATTCTGTGGTTTCGTTCTTCATTCTACTTTCCAACAGTGGCTAGAAAATTACTTGATAAATTACATTTAGGAGGTTTTCCAATGAGTACTATTCAGCATGATTATCTGGTACATATAGACTTCCATTAAAAAGCCAGACAAGGTCTTATCAGCTTCCCCAAGAGATGTACCACGCTGTTCTGCCAGACCTGATAAGCTCTGAATATGATTTGGAACAGCCTCAAAATGTTCAACCACCTTTAATTGGGGTTGGAGCGAGACGGCGCGCTCAGCTCTGGCTCTGCGCATGCATGCAACTCCTTCGCGAAGGCAAGTTCAGTAGCCATTCTTGGTTCTGTGGTCTGAGCTTCAAGGAACATGTAAAGACTGGATTTTTCAGCTGAGTTTTTAGCTATTTACCTATTTGAGGGAGGTTGCTGACAGGAACATTTAGACAATTATTCACCGAGACAAGTGAATATCTGTGGAACTAGGAAAATGCACAGGGAGGTAATCACCACCTGGGAGAGGCTGCCAAGGCACAAGGTAAGTTACTCACTGCGTTGCTGATATTTTCACACTTCCTGACTGATTTTCTCAAGTCAAGCGCAAATCACTTGACTCCAAGCGACACCTGAATCCTTAGGACGCTCTGTAGACTGCGTAGATGTCGCTCCAGGCATTGCCAGCAGTCTAGTCCTGCTGACACGGTAGCACAGAACAGTAATACTTCACAAAAAGAGCACAAGGAGGCTTGGACAACTACACCGTGTCTTAAAATAGGCCTGTAAAGTGGGAACTCCGAAGTGCATAGGTCTGGCACCACGCAGTATCGTTAACAACTGCTGTAAGTTTACAACACGTGGTACTTCAAAGGCAGTGTCTCATGTACGGTTACATGAATCCGGGCTGTGTACGGGGCATTCCCGGGTTTGGAGTAGCAGGAGTTTTCCTGACCGGTGTTAATGATGAGTTGCGCTACAACATCAAGGCAGAGCGGGAACTGAAGGAATTAAAGACTCAAAGCAAATCCCTAAAGCCTTCTGGAGCACAGAACGATCACCTCCAAGGAATAAAATGACTAAAGCCTATAGACAGTTGCACGTCCAAAGAAAGTATCTTAATTCAGTAAGTAATCCAGTAATAAACCTCTAGGAGGTAAATGCTGTAATGATTATATATATTTTCCTCTTATGCCTGGATTCATGCTTGATTGGATTCTCCGTAATTCATAAGAAAAGGAAAAGCAGCAGAGTTTCAAAGTGCCACTCATCATGCGTATCTGTCTATAGACAGAGCCTAGAAAATTAGGATCCTGATTGGTACATCTCAAGTTCAAAATTATATGCAATAAGACTGAGCTGTAAAATTGTGTACACAGCATATCATAATTGCAGCTACTGCTGGAAGAAATTATGGCAAGCGTCTTAAATATTCTAGGCCTGAACAGAAGAAGGTTTTTCAGCTAAAACTAGAAGAGCTTCCTGTCCAGAAGACGTAACTCCAAAGGAGAGATCGGCCCGAGCTCAGGGACCTCTTGGGAAAAGGATCTGCAGTAGGTGGGTTTGTGTTTCACCTGATGAAGACGACTCCCAGCGGCCGAGCCCCCTCAAGCCCGTTATTTAAGGATTTGGTCAATCTCAGCTATAAAAGTGAACAATTTAGCTCAATTACTATCCTCCAAATGCTCTGAAACCTGGATTTAGGCAGTTGTTTCCATAACACTCACATTTTGTTTAAATGATAAGAGCGAGTGAAGCAACCCTTGCTGAGCAGCCTGTTTTGAGGAGTTTTCAGGAGCGCCTGGAGAATTACAGTTTCCTTCCCACCCTCTTTTATAGCCCAGATTCTTTATACAACTTTCCAAATTCTGGCTGGAATATTCAAACATGAATTCCCAGCTTGCCCATCTGCTAGGTCTAGAAGAGATTTCTGTCCCTTTAAAATGTACATCTAAAGTGCTCGTTTAAGTCTCAACCCCCTCTCGCGCTATTTAATTCTACAGCTTAACTTTGCAGCCTCTCAAGGTTGATACCGCTCTGTGTACGAGGAACTGCCAAGAATTTTGCACTCCTGTTTTCACTTGCTGTCTGGATTAATTAAAAAACTGAGTATTTTATGTCCTGCGTATTAAATAAATACGGATGGTTTTTTACAGACCAATAAAAGTTAAATTATGAAAAAAAAAAAAAGCTTTGTTTTTACAGTATTTTACAGTATACACTCTTGCCACTGAAAATGCAGGAGGAAAACACAGAAAACCCCTCTTTTTGATCACGCCAGTCACAAGCGTGCCCGGAGCGGGGAGGGCCCCGGCCGTAGCCAGGCTCAGGGCACCCACGGGGGCGCAGCCCCCCCTCTCCCCCCCCCGGTTCGAGGGGAGCCCTTGTCCCCGATCCTCCCCACCTCCCGCACGACGTGGGTTTCCAGTGGCTTCCCCCACCCCAGACTTTCTACATCTTTTTCCAAACCCCCTTCTCGGCCGCTGACGGTGCCGCACCCCCCGGACACACCCCCCCCCCCACACACACACCCCGGGACGGGCCAAAGCGAAACCGAAAGCGGCGGCGCGGGGCCGGGGCAGCCCCGCCATGAGCCGCCGCGGAGGGGCCGCCGCAGCCCGTTGCCTGCTCTGCATCGGTACGTGCCCCGGGGGGTGCGGGGGGCTGCGGGACCCCGGGGCCTTTCGGGAGGGAGGGGGGGGGGGCTGCCGCCTGTTTCCCGCCGGGAGCGGGCGGTGACCGAGAGCCTGGGAAGGGCTTCGGGTAGCCCCAGGGCTAACGAACCACTTCGGCATTGCCAGGCGTGAAGCGAACCCAAAAATCGCTTCATTAAAAAGCGACGCGGGGTTTCGCAGCCGTTTGTGAGGGGCTGGGGTGGCGTGCGAGGGGCTGGGGACGAGGTGGCTCAGTTTCAGAAGGGGATTTGGTGAGGGGGAGTCCAGCCTCCGCTCTGCCCAGCGCAACCCAAGAGCGGCACCTTCCACCGCGCCGGCCCGTTTCACAGGGCAGCGGTGTCCGCTTCCAGCACGGAGTGACTGGTGGGCACAGCCGGGGACATCCCACCGCGTGTCATTGCTCCCTTCGCATGTATTCAATGGGTCCATGTTCCAAGTCTTTTGTCCGGTAAAGTTTCACCTTCTCTCCTCTATTCCCCAACTAACTTAACAGCCCCGCCATGGCACAACGGTAGGGTTTCTCCCTCCAGCAGGTTCCCCGTCCCTAAGCGCCTGTCCTGCTTCCGCCACTTGCGGAAAGTCTTGTTAAGCAAAAATCACTGCGGTTGTGGAGAGCCCTGCTGCAGGGCTGAGTAAGTCAATATTCACACATTGCTATTCCTGCTGCTTCAAACAGCTCTCCCCAAGAAACCCACAGTAATTAAGAACACCTAAAATCAACGTTCTTAGTAACAGTCCTTGTACCATTGTAATCCAGGCTGTACTGGGCCTCTACTCTTGAATTCCACGGAAAAAAATGCTGCCCTTACAGCACTGGGATTGACAATGCATTTTCTGTAATTAGGAAGTATTTTGCAGTTTCAAATTACTTTTGCTGTGCTGTACCGAGGAGAAAAGTGACCTCTGCACCAAAAGTATTGCTTTATTTCAGAGCCCTCCGTACCAGCCATCCAGATGGGACAGAGTCTGGCTCTGGAACTCACTAATGCCCATCTCTGACCGCTTGCCCCAGCCCGAGGAGCTGTGTCACCCTGGTCCCTAATGCTCCCCACCAGCCTGTGGGGAGGGTCTGTGGCTGGGCTTCCCCAGCTGGTGCTCCCCAAGCTCCTGGGAGCAGCAGTGGCAAAGGGCAGGGTGTTGCTGGCTGCGCAGCTCCTTCAGAGCACCCCGGCACCCGGAGACCCCCACCCAGATAAAAATGCTTCACCCGTTCAGCAGATTTCCCTGCATTGCTCTTCACAGCATTATTCTTCCCTTTCGACTCTTGGAAGAAACGTTATTTTAAAATAATAGTCATTAAGAGGTTATATTTTAATGAAGGGAAGGTTGAGTATTAAGTTTAAATTTTTTTTATAAAAGCGTTCCCTGACATAACCAGCCTGCTAAACGCATTCATTGCGCGCGTAGGGTACTGGCTACACAGTTTTTCTGCTATTAGCAGGCTTCATTTTGTTACTCTTTCAAGATCAGCCGTGACATTTTTAAAATATCTTGTGTATGCGTGGCCGTGTCTTTTAGGACTCGTGGGGAACCTAAATGGAATCGCTGCAGCGGGCCCAGGTTTCAGCAGGCAGCTTCCCTGCGTGTTTGAGACGAGCAAGTTCAATCCCTTGTCAAAAGAGACCGAGATCGTCAGGCTCAACGTGCGGCTCCTGCTGAGCGGGACGGGATCAAAAGATGGCCAAAGGTCTCAGCCAGAAAACCTTCCTCCAGACAAAATCCCCTCGTTTATTGTGCAAGGTGAGGTGTTTGCTGAAGCCAAGCGAGCAGGTCTCGCTCCTCATCAACGTGAGGGGTCACGGGCAGCATCCCGCGTGAGGGGCGACAGCTCTCCTGGCTGGCACAGCAGCTGCCGCGCCGCTGGAGCCGAGCACAGAGGAAGAGCAGAGGTGCCCCTTCCCCTTTTTGTGGGGCCCGGGGGTGGGCTCAGGTTTGATGCCTGACCTGAGGCGACACTAATTGCATCCACAGTGGGAAGAGAGCCAGCGATGCTCTGAAAGATTCAGAGGAGACATTTTTGCCCTAAGATTCACTGTGCTTTGGGTACTAAAAATACAAAAAAAAAAAAAAAACACACAAACCAAAAAACCCTGACTAGCATTTCAAAACTCGGTGCCTGGCTCGATCTCACATTCCTGTGAAGACTTGTCCTTGCATCACCTCGCAAGAGCCTGGTTTTGGGTGACACACAGCTTACCCCGACTACACACCGAATAAAATGGGAGCCGGGCGTCCCCTCCTCTGGGTCAGGAGGATGGGACAGAGGATCAGGGTTAACTCCTGGAGGAGCCGTTAACTGGTGGTGAGACCGACCACCCGTGGAGCGAGGCCGGGCTGCGCCAAGAGCTGCGCGTAGACGTGGGCTGGCTTTGCTGCACGTTCAGATGGTCTGGGATCAAAACAAGCCCCTGCTCACTTTTTCCCCTTAGAGTCCTCTGCGGATATTCTTCCGTACGCAAATGAGGATATCGAGATGCTTGACTGTAGGATCAGCCCTTACTATACAGCAGACACCCAGATCGTCTGGCCTGGGAGGGACATCAGAGCCAGCCGTTCCGACGCCTGGTTCACGTGCACCATAACACACACAGCTGGGAAATACACCGCTACGGCCTTCCTTGTGCACGAGCGGAAAGAAAAAGAGGACCCGAATCCTGGGCAGCTTCTCCCGGGCATTGGAGAGCAACTGCATGTTTCAGGTAACAGAAAAAGCACCATTCCCCTCGGGATTTTCGTGCACTCAAAGCGCGGGAGGGACGCGGAGCCAGCCAGGGCATTGCAGCCATCCCAGGAGTTCACTGGTGAACAGCCACCACTGCTGTGTTTCAGCTGCCCCCCAAACTCCAAACCTGAGACCTTTTCAGAAGGGTTACGTAGATAAAACCTACATTTTCTTCCCCATCTACGCTAGGGTGTTACAAATTCATACTCTGGTTTTACACATTGCAACATCTCCATGTTGTCATCTCCATGCCACTTCCCCATACTAAGCTTCAGGACTTCTGGGATTATGCACCTCAGCCTATTTTTAAAAGCCTCCCAAGTTTACAAATAGCTCAAGCTAGCTTTTTAACATACTGTAAGACAAAATGCTTTTATTGAAAAGCATATGTTCTCCCTTGTGTTGAGGATTACACACACGTTGCAGAAGTTAATAGCTTCAAAACAGCTTCTCAAAAGTGTAATTGTTTCCTATTTATATACTTCCATACCATCATCGCTAAAAGCCCTGACAGTAAACACTTAAATCACCAAAGCTTTAACATAGCCATACCCATTAAGCCTTATCTTAGTTTTTCAGCAGACTGGGCACTCGGTGCTTGCACAGAGAGCAAACTGCCATGTGAGATTATTAGGGGCAGGGAGGAGTTTCGGGTGAAGAAACCGAAAGGAGCTGGTGAGCTGGCATGTGCAGAAGGTGCCCTGCCAGTCAGGGTCCGAACAAGAGCACAAGGCTCTCCTTCCTACCTCCAGACCATAAACTTGTGTTGCTTAAGCACCGTTCCCCAGGACCTGGTGTTATCTGGTCAAGAGACGCACAGCTGCGGTCTTTAAAAACAGCAGGAGGAAGCCCCTGAGGTGGAACAGCCTGGGATGTGGTGGCTGGGCCATGGCAGAAGGGTGGCTCCGGGCACAGACCCACAGTCCCAGCCCTGGGCAGGGCTCCAGCAGCCACAGCAGCAGCCGGCATCACTGTAGGAGCTGCAGAGCCCATCACCAGCACCTACAAACCCCCACCCGCACACCGAGCTTCTCCGGTCCTCCCACTCCCCTTGGCCCACATCGGCCTTTCCCCCATCCCTTGTAAAAAATAAAAAAAAGATTTAAATTGGTTGCTTACCACATCAGGAGCACTTTACCGAGGCTATAGAGCCTCACTACATCCAGGCAGATAAAATGTGGCAGAAGCATAAAACGTGGCAGAAGCTCAGCCAGAGGAGGGACAGCCTTGCAGGACCCTCTTGCAGGCAGCTGCCTAACCTTGCTGCTGCCACCCAGCTGCCTTTTATAGCTGCCCCGCAGGTTAATTAGCCATTAACCTGGCCGTTGGCTGGCTGGGTTAATCAGCTCAATTCTATTTGCCACCCAAAGTGCTGGGATGCTCTTCAGCACTTCCCAGTGCCGGGGTCACACCTGGTGCCCTGTGCACCTTCCCTGGCAGCTTTTGGGTTGGCGGTGGCTCCCGAAGCGAGGGTCGGGGTGTTGGGAAAGAGCTGCTGCTTCCGTAACGCTTCCCTCGCAGTGAGGGTGACGGAGGAGCCGTTACAGCTGTTGTCCTGCGCGTAAAATGAGGCCAGAACAAAGCGTAACACGGCAGCGGCTCAGGGACAGCCGAAGAGAGTTATAAAAGTGCCTTTTGGGCAGCCATAGACTGTGCCCTTCCTGGCTAACAGCCCCGCAGCCAAACTCGCCGTGGCCCGTGGCTGGGCACACCCCGGGGGGCGGGGAGGGGGGGGTCCGGTGGGGCTGGGGCTGCAGTACAGCGTCGGGGCACTAGATGGCAACTGGTCCCCACTGGTGCCGCCCCAGTCCCCGCGGCAGCCCCCAGCCCCTCGCCTCCCCGTGTCCCCCCAGCCCTCACACTGTCTCCCCCAGTCCCTCTCCATGTCCCCCCAGTCCCTCACCCTGTCCCCCCAGCCCCTCTCCATGTCCCCCCAACACCCCACCCTGTCCCCCCAGCCCCCCCGGTGTCTCCCCCACCCCTCACCCTCTCCCCCCTATCACCCCTAGCCCCTTGCCCCAGCCCCTGCCCATGTCCCCCCAGCCCTCACCCTGTCCCCCCAGTCCCTCACCGTGTCCCCCCAGCCCTCACCCTGTCCCCCCAACACCCCACCCTGTCCCCCTAGCCCTCACCCTGTCCCCCCAGCCCCTCTCCATGTCCCCCCAGCCCTCACCCTCTCCCCCCTATCGCCCCTAGCCCCTTGCCCCCAAGCCCCTCCCCATGTCCCCAGCCCCTTGCCAGGTCCCACCCTGTCTCCTCCACCCCTCACCCTGTCTCCCAGCCCCTCACCCCAGCCCCTCGCTGTGTCTCCCCAGCCCCTTGCCATGTCCCACCGTGTCCCCCCAACCCCTCACCCTGCCTCCCCCAGCCCCGCTGCTGGTGCACAGCTCGCCCACCCTCCGCCGCTCGGGGCTGGCCCGGGACGTCTGGCTGCACTGCGCCTTCTCCACCGCACACCGGGCAGAAGCCACCGTCCAGTGGGTGCTGCAGCAGAAAGGGGGCCACCGAAAGCACCTGATGGCTTACAGCGGGTCCAGCAAGCGGGTGGAAGGCCTGGCTGGTCGAGCTGAGATGGTCCTGGAGGAAATCCCCAAGGGAAATGCCTCCCTGTTGCTGAGAAATACAGAAGTGAAAGATGAAGGAACCTACTCGTGCTTGGTGTCAGTGGCCTCGCTCACTGCGGAACAGACGATCCAGCTGCAAATAGAAGGTAACAGCATGGGCTTGGAGGTTTATTTTTTTTAAGGCTGATGGGAAGTGCTCAGACACAAGGCGTGTAAAACCGTATTTAGTTTTGTTTAATGATGGGGGCAGACTTTATGAGTTGAGAGACTTAGCAGCGTAATAAATTTTCACTCACCAGAAAAACCCACAGTGACCGTCAACGTTAACTCCCTGTCGCTGGTGGAAGGGGAGCAGCACAAGCTGGTCTGCAATATCAGGCACTACTACCCACACGACATCCAGGTCCAGTGGCTCCGGGAGCCGAAGGACTCCTGGAAGGTCCCCGATGTCATGAAGAACGTTCTCTCCAGCAGCCACCGGCAGAGCAGCAATGGCACCTACAGCTCCTCCAGATACTTCCTGCTCACGGCGTCCCTGAGGGACAATGGCCATCGGTACACGTGCCGGGTGGACCACCCGAGCCTGCAGTCCCCCATCAGGAGAAGCGTGACTGTGGAGGTGAGAGGTACGCTGCTCGCCCGGGGACGTTGTCCCCGCACACCGGACCCCTGGCGTTGCCTGGAGGGAACTTTCTACTGATCTGTCCCCTTTCTCAGTCTTCCCTTCAACTGCTTTTCTCAAAAAAAAAAGAAAAAAAAAAATCCAACAAAATAATCTTTTTTCATCAGACTTTTTGCTGTCTTGATGAAAAACAACAAAATTGACTCCTTGATTCAAAATTAAATAAATGAGGCAGACCGCCTTTTTTTTTGACCAAAATATCCATTTCTCAGGGAAGCCAGTTCCCAATCAGTTCTGGCCCATAATTAACAGTCTTTTTCGTAAGCGAGAGCTGGGTATCTTTTGAAGCATCTCCCAGGTGCCCTTGGCAAAACAGAGAACTCCCTCAAACAGCTCTGAAATGTGAGGTGGGTTTTTTTTGTCTTGGGCAACACGAGAGAGAAACTTTGCAGAGAGGATAGAATGAGGACATCATTTCAGACCAAATGTGAGTGGAAACCTCATGCCAGGGTATTTGGGGTAAATCTAAATTTGGCCTTTCATTCAGTGGGACCAGTGGATTCCAGTGAAAGTCCTGCAGCCCGACTGCGGTCGCAGGACACCACCTGCCCACTGGGACGCGTTCTCCCCCCGATCCCTGCAGTCGCCCTGTTGGAGCTGCTGCTCCTATCCCTGTCCCCATCCCCTGCGCGCGATGGCAGTGTGGCCGGGGCCAGGCACCGCAGCCGTCGTGTGTCTCTGCCATTGGCCTTTCTTTTGTTCACGGGCAGAAGCCACCTCCTCCGCCTGGCTGCTGCTGCTGCTGCTGCTCCTCAGCCTGGCCATGAGCCTCCTGGGCGCCCTTTGGTACCGTCACAAAGGTAAGATGACCTCCAGGCTACCAAACCCGGGCGGTGGGGCGGGGAGGACTCTGCTGTGCCAGCTGTCCCCACGGTGGGTGGCCATGGCTCTCTCCAGGGAGGTGAAAGCCGTGCTTCATCCTTCGTTTAGTCACAATCTCTTTTTTTCCCTTTTCCCCTGTCCTAGTGAGGAGCACTGCTAAGGTAGGTGTGGTTTTTGCTGTCCATTTTCTACCCAACACACATTCGGTGCTTTCCATCTGACTCTTCGCTAATTCATCACTGTTTTACCCCCCCAGCCCAAACCTTACTAGAGACAGGACCTCCAGTGCCCGCCAGGTGAGCAGAGCTCCTCTGAAGAGCGTGCAAAAGATTTTGGGTGCCGAATCTGGAAGGGGGAGGGTGGGAAACCGCAGCGGGAAAGGCTGCTGTCTGCCGGGGACACGCGGACGCTGCCAGAAGCGATGGTGGCAGGCAGCACGCTGCCCGCGGGACGCACGCTACGGGGACTCCGCACCTTGCCAAAGCTGCGGCGCTCCTGCAAGGCATCCCGGAGCAGAGGGAAGCAGGACGCTTGGGACAACATTTTTTTCTGCAATCTGTGTTACCACGGCAGTAGGATGGGGGCTCTCAGATGCGATAGGCACGTACAGCAGGGAAGAGAGTGCAGTAAAACCGAGACAGCGTTCAGTACCGTGCATTGCAGGGCAAGATGAGCACTTGGTCTGCATCCTTATGCCATCCATTGTTGTGCAGTCCTTTCTTCTTCTGAAACTTCTTTTCCTTCGGTAATTATTGCCCCTAGACTGAACACATAAAGCTGTCACGAGCATATCCCAAGAGCAGCCTGTGGAGGTAGCCAGCAAAGGCCCTCTTTGTACCAGGCACGGCACGTCGTCCTTAGCCAAAAATAGGCTAAGAGTGGGAGGAAAGAACCCCTATCCCTGTCTGATGTGGAAAATGTCAAAGGTTGCTCAGCGTCGGGATCGACTCTGCTCCTCTCCTGGTTTCGGAGGACGGGGGATGCTCAGAGCTCTCCTGTAACTGCTGGCTGGCTGCTCCGAAGGTGGAGAGCTGCTTCCTCCACAGCTGGTGTGGCTGGTCCAGACCACCCCAGATGGCTCACCCGAAGTCTTTTGTTCTCCCGATTTATGAAGGCCAGTCTGACACTTCACTGATGACCTGGAAAGTCATGGAAATTGCTCAGTTGCCATATATTTAAATTCTGGCAGGAAGCAACCAAAAACCCAGCCAGTCCGGTTGGATCTTTTGAAAGAGCCAAATAGCCTGAGCAGTGTACGTTTCCATCTTTTTGGATTTTAGAATATTTTCTTATCAAAAATGAGCACCAGTTGGCTAATTTTGACAAAGGGGTACAATTCTCAGATATAGTGAAGTTCCTGCAAGATCATTTGTTTTCTTTGAAACAGAAGTCCATGCAGAGGAAGAAGGCCTCGGCACGGGAAAGGATACAGCCTGGCTCAGGTGTTGTAGGGTCAGGGGAGAAAAGAGCTGACCAATGAAGGGAAAAAAAAGTGATAAAAAGACGAATGTATTTATTCTGATTCAACAACAAAAAAAAGCATGGTTGAAAAATGCAAGAGAGGATAAATATCTCCAGCAGGTTGCCAAAACCCCTACAACTTACTTGCCTACCAAATGCCAGTAGCGGTCAGTCCCCGGCCGTGTGTGCACGGGGCAGGACGGATGAGCTGCCCGTTGCCAGCCCTCTGAAGCACTCGCCGCTGCTTCAGTTCTGCTGTTCTCCACAGGACTCCAGAGCCTGACCACGGCTGGGGAAAGAGGCAGCTTCATCTTGGGCCAGGCTCGCTTAGTTTCAGCCTGAGACGGGATTTGGCAACACACAGACTCAGCGCTGGCTCATCATCCTCTGGACAAGGAGAGAATCTGGGTTTGGTAACCGAGAATAATTTTTACAACAATAAAGATCCGTTAAGAGAAACAGAACTTTTTTAGGTTTTGGTTTGTTCTTCATCTGCCGTTCCCGGTGGAAGCCGGCAGCTCTGATGGACGCGTCCCTGTAGCTCAGGCTCTGCTGTAGGCGGGTCTGCGGAGCCCAAAGCAAAGTCCTCGCTCTTTCGTTTAAGGGAGGCTGGCATGACACACACCCCCCCTCCCCGGCTGCTGGCAGCAGCTCAGGCGCTGCCCCAGCCCCTTTCCTGGGCAGTTTGTGCTTGGCTTTGCTGCACCTGGGCAAGAGCAGCCCCAGCACATCCCCCACCGCTGCAGCCGGCATCCCCCTGAAACCCCCCCCTGAAACCCCCCTGGCACCTACTCAACAGCCCCCCGGGACCCCGTCCCAGCCCTCCCAGGCACCCTCCAGGCACTGGAGCATCCCTGCGCCACCGAGCTGGGGCTGCCACAGGGTCCACAGGCACCCGAGCCGGGCGGCCGCGCTACGGAGGGTGAGCAAAATGCTCCTCGTGGTGGAATTTTTTTCCCTGGCAAAGGCAAGTATTTTATTCTCACAGGTAGAAATTAATGGGTTCATTCCCCTCGTCACAAAATGTTAAAAAAACCCTAACGCCAGCTAATAGTTTTGTGCTTCATTCAGCCTGAGCCGTGGGGAAAATGTACCAGACACGCCGCCTCCAAACAATAACAGCTTTTTTCTGAGCGTCCTGGGAGGAAGAGATCTGGGAAATTAGGGGGATTTGAAAGGAGCCTGAGGAGCTGGAGAGAGAAAATCCAATTTCATAGTTAGCTCACAGAGGACATCCAAAGGCAGCCAAGATTCCGGAGACTGACAGCCCGAGGTAAACTCGGCTGGTTTGGACTAACTGAATTGCTGCCTGTTTATTTTCTTTGCCTCATGTGGGCTGGCTGCTGCCAGGGACCGGTTTATTCTGAGGGACCGGTTTATATTGAGCTTTACGTGGCACTAATTCCAGTTCAAACAGAACGGTTCACTTGATTAAAATTGCTAAGCGTTTGTAAAAGAGAAGCCGGGTCCTCCTCTCTCCGTCCAGTCCCAGCGTTAGGAACACCAGCAGAGGCGTCCCCATTTACACCCTCTTGCCCTGGGACGCTCCTCTGCATCAGTTAGTGACGTTGTGAGCTCAGCCGCACTCACACCAGTAACGGCTCAGCCCCGGTCTCTGCCGTCGTGTGGCTTTTGCAGGGACATAAAGATCAATGTCTGTTCCCAAAGAGCTCGGTCACTTCATGGACATACACAACGTAGTACACATATGGACACAAAATATGTTATTTATTGTGAATTTTGCAAAGACACATTTAAGCAACAAAATATACATTTGTGAACCTTTAGTTTTATACATAACAAATACAATCTGCTACCATAGCAATAAATTAAATGTACATTATTTACAACAGACATAGGCCACCAGGAACTACAAAGCACCGCCTCTCTACATAAAAAATAAACTTTGTCAGATACATTTCTTCAAGATTTATTTTCACTCTATAAACTCTCTTCACATTCTAATGATATAAATTCAGCATTTCCCTTTGCAGGATATACGCAGTGCTACATTCATTAAAACATAATGAAAGCATGCCCTAGGCGCGGGGGGGGGCAGGCTCCGCCAGCCGCAGGGGACGGAAGCCGGAGCGTGGGCGAAGCGGCGCGAGCGCGGGGTGCTGCGTGGGGGTGCCGAGCGTGGCCCCGCCGCGGGGTCTGGCAGCGGCTCTCGGCGCGGAGCACCTCCGGCAGCCAAGCCGAAAACAGCCCAGAAACCTCAGCCCGGGTTAACAACCCATCCGTGCCAGCGACGCACCCTGGCCCCTTCACCTGCCGCTCCTGAAGACCCTCAAAACTCTGGGAAGAAATGGAGTTTGTGCTTAGGATCCCCCTTTCCGCTCAGAAACGAAAGCACTGTCACGTTGTGCTTCGGTGTAACCCTGTACTTGACTCTGGGGGGGTTCGGGAGGGCAGAAGTACGTGCCCAGTGCGTTCCGGAATGGCAGCCCGGAGGGAGCAGCAGCTCCGCACCTCAGTCCCCAGGGCTGCATCGCTGGGGCCGCGGCGGGGGGAGCAGGGTCCCCCCCGGCTCCGCTGCCAGGACGTGGGGACGGGGACCTGCCTCTGCCGCACACCGAGGCCAGGGATGGGTCCGAGCCAGGCGGCAACCGGGTGCAGCAGGAGCAAGCAAGGGCCCAAACCTGGGGAGAAGGGGGGCAAACCCCGGGAGAGGAGAGGAGAGACCCTCCCCACTCAGCCGGGGGCTCCCCCATTCCCCCCCAGCCATGTTTCCAAGCCCCCTCGGCTCCCTGTGCAAATCACTTTGAGAGTGGTACACGTTCTGGGCATGGAAATGGTGGGGATCAGGAAGGAAAATGCACTGCCCAGTAATGTTAGTGTCAGTTAAGGATCCTTTCTTTTATATATATATATAAATCCCTTTTATATATGTATATATATGTGCATATGTGTCACTTATAAGCACAAAACATTTTGCAGTATATATACAGATACAGGGACACCTTCACCCGCTGCTGAAAGTGGAAAATGCCTCCGAGGTTTCAGGCCACCGGTGCTGATCCGTCCCCAGTGCCGGAGGGGACAGCTGGGGACAGTTTGGGGACCGAAAGGGACACGGCACACACAGCGCAAGGCAGCGCGGGCAGAAACCACGCTACAGCATGGCTGGGACAGGAGCTTCAAAAGCCCAGTTGCTATTTAGGATGCTGCAGTGGGTGGGATTTCACGACCCAGCATGAGGAGCACTGCTGGAAATGTCCCAGAGGATGCAGGAGCCGCTGGCAAACCTTCTGCCAGCCTCGGCTCCAGCCTCTGCCAGCCTCGGCTCCTTCGCCCAGGCTGGCGCGGGCAGAGACACGTCCCAACGCACGGCATCGCTCTCCCTGAAGCGACGCGCGTGTCCTGCCTGCCTCTTAATGCCATTCAAATAATTCTACGAATCAACCTAGGTCAAAAAGGAAAGTCACGGTTTCAAGTAAAAAAAAAAAAAAAAAAAAAAAAAGAGCAACACCGAAAATGACACCCCAGCTGACAGTAGCCACTGCATCTTCTGCTGAAAGATCTCACGGAGATCAACACCCATGCGAATGACGACGTCTATAGAATCAAGCGACTGCTCAGGGAAAGCAAGCCAAACCAGGAACAGACCCTCAAAGCAAGTCGTTGCACCAGTCAGTATTTCTCTGTGCGGCGTAAAAAAAAAAACCAGAGCAAAAGCTTCTAAGAGGAGGAACCGGGGATGGGGTTGAAAGTGCTACTGAAGCATCATCGACAGAGGTGCTGAACAGCAAAGTATGTGGAACCTGAGACATCTAGAGCTAGCTACGGACCGGGCTAAGCACACCGTGCTCTTCCTCTCTCAAAGAAAGCCTTAAGATTTAAACTCTACTTAAATGCAACTCACGGAAAGCGGGAGGGAATGTCCCCACCCGTGGTTAGTGGTATTTACTAGTCCTACACAGTGCACCTAGTGCTTGTGAAACTGCTCACCTTTCCCACAACGTGTTTTCCTCCTTTCAGCCGGTTCATCTCCCGTTAGGGCTACAGCCTTTTCCTTTCCAATGGATAAGTTACACGCGCAGGCGGGAGCACCCGTATGAACCCGAGGGTGTCAGGACCAGGCAGCCCCGTGAGCGGAGCCGGTTGGGTTTGCCTTGGCTCTGCTCTGGCCCGGGGGTGGGGAGGTGATGGTTGGCTTCTACAAGCCCTTTCCCCAGGGCAAGGAGCTTCCCCAGGAGCAGCCGCAGCCCCCCCGGGACCACCCCGCGGCTGCTTCTGGGTGCGATTCTGCCCACGCCCCCTGACACCGGCTGCCGGGCCCTTTGGTGCCCTCGCGGCTCCAGCTGTGGGAAGTTAACTCTGGCACTCACAGCTCTGCTTTCATTAGGAATCACGAACCCAAAGAATTGCTTCCACTAGAGATTGAGAACCTTATTTCATGGGGCGGTTTGCAAAGGTCACAGATCGTGGTACAGGGGAGGGAGCATCTCTGCAGCATTGCAGCGTGTCTTTCCAAAACCTGACACGGGAAACCTATGAGCAGCGTGAAATTCATGGACAGACTTCAGTAAACTTTAGGCAAAGTTCCGTAAAAGAGCAAAAGCATTTCTCGGCATGTTGAGAGAGGTATGTTTTGGATAAAGGTCACTACAGGGAAATCACCTTGCAGAATTCATAATCCTCGTCTTTCAAAACAAACAAAAGCAGACTGAAAAGCAGCGGGACAGATTCTGCAGGGGGCGGAGCAGCTTAATGCCACCCAAATCACCGCAGTGTCCTGCATTTGCTCGCCCAGCGACCCAGCCCGCAGGGTAAAGCAGAGCCCACAGGGTAAATTCACTCTTGAGTACCTGTTCTGCTATTTAGATACACTACAGCTTTAGCTTTGGTTAATCTTTCCCAGGCCTGCGCTCAGAGTTTCAGGCAGGGAAAAAGCGGGGAGTCCACACAAACCACTTCTCGGGCTGCTGTGGGAGGGTGAGTCAGCCCCGGTCACCGGCTCTGCCCCGCCGGGACCGGTGCCCTCGCCCTCCTCTCCTGCCAGAAGCCGAGCGAGCAGGGAGTGAGGGGCTGCATCTGCCCCGGAGGTTCTCAGCGGGGGACAAGCTGGAGGGGAGGCAGTGGGGGCGGCGGGAGGGCTGCTGCAGCCCCCGCCGTGCCGGCAAGAGCCGCAGGGCAGGATTTGCCCCGTTGCCTCCAAACAGCGAAGAGCGACAGAAACGCTGGGGCAGCGGAACTGCCCCGCAGCCAAGCAAACATGGAATCTTGCCCTGACCACCGACCCTTCCAAAAAACAAACACAAAACCCCTCTTTCCCCACTGGTAACTTGCACATAAAGCAGGGAGGCACCCGAACCACACCGGGGTCCGTCCTGCTTCCCCCCTCCCCAGGAGGAGCCCGGAGGGGAGATGGACGGCGCCCGCCCAGCACCCATCACCGCAGCACGCACGGGCACCCACGGGGCGAGGCGGCACAGCAGCACGGAGGGGACACAGCAGCGGGGAGGGGACACAGGAGCGCGAAGGGGACGTGGCAGCGGGGAGGGGACACAGTGTCCGGCCGCACACCTGTGCCAGGCGGTCAGAGCCACGTCTCCTCCCGCGGCGCAGAGAGGGGTGTGGGGCGCGGGGGTGTTTGCTGCGAGGGGTTCACCCGGTGGGAAGGCGGCGGGGTCCCTGTCGGGGCAGAGATGGCGGCGAGGTGGGAGCTCCGTCCCGGCGCGGGGGTGCAGCCGGGAAGGGAGGGCCCCCCGCTGCCACGGCCGGGGCGCGCATCTTCCCACGGGGTGTTGAAGAGTTTTCCCTTTGTTGAAACAAAAATTCTCTGCGAAGAAGAAAAGGATAAAAAAAGTGTCAGAGACGGCGGAAGGAGAATATTCTCACTCCTGCAGGGATGGCCATGAAGTGCTGGTCCCAGGGAGGGGGCCGAAGCCGCAGCAGTGCCCCTCCTGCGGACACCAACCCGCCCCCGGCCGGGAGAGGAGCAAACTCAGCGAGGGGCTGAAAATCATGGCTTTTTGAGACCCGTGCTCTCAGAAATGGAGATTTCTCTCATTTCAAGTTTTATGGGCTCTTCTGCTCAGGTAAGAACTTCCTAATGAAAACCCTGATTTCGTGACATAGAAAGACTCCGGGAACTGGAGCCTGTGAGAAAACCAGTAAATACATTCCTCGTGGCTTGCCAACACCTCCTGTGTGAAAGCACCCGCTCGGGCTGGTGGCCCCGCGCACGGGCAAAAGCCGCTGCCGGGCAGAGGGTCCCCCAGCCCCCAGAGCCCAGGCTAATCTGCGCTCCCTCCACCTCTGCCCAGAAAATCCACCTTTAAATTGACCATTCCATCCGGTTTTCGGAAGGCGTAGGGACACCTGCCCTGCTTGTCCACCCCCAGCGCTGCCCTCGCCTTATGAAAGCATTTAGGATGCTTTAAGACACATTATTGATCACATATCTAATAATAATCAGTGCAATTGGCCAATGTCAGCTGTCTCTGAAGGGGACACACTTGTTCAAAGCACCAAAGACAGGTCATTTTGCCCAGCACCGTGTCACAGACACTCACCTCTTACAAGTTCATGCCGACTTCTTCCTGCTAGTGGCTCTAAACGAGAAACAGAGCGTGTGTTGGGTTGCAAATAAAGGGGCAAGAAGTGGTGAAATCCCTTCTCCTTCCCCTTCCCCTCCCTTACCACTGCCCCTCGCGGGCTCTGCCTCCTGCTCTGCAGCCCCCCAAGCCCAGTCCCCCCCGCCGTGTCCCCCCCCCAACGCCGCCCGCCCCGAGAGCCGCCGGCACCCACCGTGCTGGAGCTGCTGTGGCTGAGCTTGTCGAAGCGAAACTTCAGGTTTGACCTCGGAGAGTTTCTGTTCTTTATATCTGCTGGAGGGAGGGGAAAAGCAAAGGAGAAAAATAATAATCGCTGAAGAAAAATATTTGCTGAATCCCTAGCGCTGACTGCCGCTGGACCAGCCTGACAGCCAGGCGCCTCAATAGACTGTCACGAGTGCTACCAATATTTAGTCTATCTTGGCTGAATGTTTGGCAAAATCTGTACATTAAATGTTTTTGATGGAACAAATTGAGGCTTAATTACATTTCACAGCCTTTCTACTGGAAATGCCACTGAAAAGGCTACATGAAATGACTGATCCGTATAATGTATGGGTGGATTTCCATGTTCTTGGCAGGAAAAATACAAAATAAACACTTTAAAGATTAGAAGGGGTTGGTTTAATAGTTCAGAAAATCGCTAGTGAAATAAGGAGGAGGAGGACCCGTGGGGTGCTGAGATACAAAAAGCCTGCGCCGTGCAGCCCCGCGTTCCCCCGCGCTGCTCCCAGTGATGGAGCCGTTGAGGGTGGGTTGTGCCTCCCTGGCTCTCCCACAAACACCTCCCGAGCTCATCACATCTGTTTGCATTCGGATCGCGGTGCTTCCCGGCAGGTGGAGGAGATTAGAGCCGCGGCAATCCGCAGGCGAGGGGCGAGCGCTGCAGACATCCCCCAGCCCCGGCACCGCCTCGGGATGCGCCAGCAAAGGGCTCGTTTCTGCCAATTTTACCCCCCTTGAATTGCAGCTCGATTTGCAAATCGTCCGACTGAAATGGATGGAGTCGGCGGCAGAGCGAGTTAGCAGCAGGGGTAATGGAGCCGAGACCGAGGGAAGCTGCTTGTTTATTAAATAATTTGTGAGTCATGGCTGGGTCCTTGGAGACAGCGAGTTTCCACGACTACTGCACACGGCTGTCAGGGGAGCAGGGAGGAAACAAAGCCACAGCAAGAGCCACCTCTGCGCTCTAATTTGGAAGGGAAACAAATTCCCCGTGGAAATACAGAAATGAAGCATGCGGGGCTGTCTCTCGGGAACAGCCCCGTTGGGATGAGGGTTTTGGGAGATGCAAGGGCTCACCCCGCATCCTGCGGGACGCCCGTCCTGCCAGGGCACGCACGGCTGCTGCTTCGCCCCGTGACCTTTGGCAGCCGCCTGGAGCCTGGTCAAGGCTGGGAGGGGGCTTCTCCGTCCCAGACCCCATCCCCACCCACCCCTGTGGGACCCTGGGGGCTTCCAGGGGCTCCAGGAGCCACGGCAGAGGTTGTGCCTCCCCCAGCCCTCCTGCCACCCACCTGTGGGGCTTCTGCTCATGATGACGGGGGTGGCCGTGGCCCCCATGCTCGGGCTCTCGCTGCCGGGCGAGGCGCTGTAGACGAAGACGTCCTGCTTGAACGGCGATGCCGTGGACGGCTGGCTTCCCTGCACGGGGAGAGACCAGGACATGGCTTTCCCTTCTGCAGCTACCTTTCCTCCCCACACCCGGCTGATGCCTCTGTAGATCCCTGCCCATCACAGCCCCTCCACGTGCCTGTGCCAAGGAGAACTCCTGACGGAGCAAGCTCCTGCCCCGGTGTGCCCAGCACTGTCCCCAGTGCACGCCAGGGCTCACAGGGGTGTCCCACCGGGCACCGCGACCCTCCTCCTCCTGCACCCAGGGCTAAGCCCCTGGATGTCAGCGGGGAGAAGGCACCTGGGGGTCTGCGGGACCTTCCCCCCGCACAGAGCCCACCCACGGGCAGCCGTGGGCATGCGGAGCCGTGGGTCCTGCGTGTGCCGCGGGGCGGTTTGGTGCCTACCACGCTGTCGTACTCCTCCAGGGTCTCGCTCTCCCCCGCCGTGCTGCTGAAGCTGCTGGTGCTGGAGGAGGAACGGGAGATGTTTGACCTCCCGTTCTCTTTCAGCTTAATGAAGGGCCTGGGAAGGGAGATGAAGCAAAATGAAGGGCACATGGTTGTCACTCGGGAAGCCGTGTCCTTCGGGCTATGATAGCAGGGACAGACCCTCCCGCCCACCCCGGAGCAAAGCAGTTGCCACAGGGACAAAGCCGGGGAGTATTTCTGGGAGGAACCATTTCCAAGACCATGGGACAAAGCAGCCAGTGGGTGCCACCAGCAGAAACCCGTGGGCCAGGCTGACTCCCCAGTGGCAGGGAGGGACGGGCACCACCGGCCTCCCCAGCTCCTGTGCCACGAGGGTTTGGGCAACTTCTGTCAAATACTGCTCTTTGCTCTTCCTCTTCTTTTTAAAGATGGCTATTTTCAGACCATAAAGGAGCTGTGCTCATGAATCACCAGAATCTTTTTTTTCCTCCCTTAATATCAAACTTATTTATAGCAAAACCTGGAGATGGTTTTGTTTGACAAAGTTCCTGATGGTCTGTCAGCTACAGGGTGACTCGAGCTCCAGTCGGAGGAGGACAGGGCTCCTCCTGGCTCACCTCTCCTTGTTGGGGCATATTTCAGGGGAGCTGGGGTTGGAGGAGGTTTCAGATTTCATCTCTTGAGAAGCATGTCCCAAATCTGGTGTCTTCTGGGCTCCAGAAACACTGTCACTGAGGGCACAAAGAGACAGGTTGCGCAAGTTACACAAGAGACTTAAAAAGGATGGTCAAATTATACTCCCTAACACCAAATGCTAAACTGTAAGAGCAACAGATGCTCTCTGGATACCACCGCTCCGATTTAAAACAGAGGGAAGGGATCCAAGGCACCATTCCCTCCAACACGGCAAAAGCAGCTCTCGCTGCTGGCTCGTTGCTGGCTGCGCCCCAGGCAAGGTCTCCAGCACCCACCGACAGCTTCCCTGATGTTTAACGGGCAATCGGGGTTTTTAACCTCAGTGACCAGGGCGATGCCCAACTTACCACCTGGTCCTGCTCTCCGCCTGGCTCTCAGAGCCCGTGTGCAGGCGAGGGAACAGCCCCGAACGGCGCTTGATGGGGCTCCTGGACTGGTTCTTGGCAGCAGCTGCTGGTACGGGGGGCTGAAAGCACAGATCAGTCCAGGTTGGAGAGCAAAGCTCCATCCTACAAGCTCCTATGACTAAACATCCCACGAGGAATTATGCTGCCCGCAATTCTCGGCCTGCACATCTAGAAAACACATAATGCCAGAATTTCTTTCATATTTCCCTTGTGCTTTGGGGCTGAAAACGCCAGGAAGCTAATCTTCAGTTCTTCCCTTAAATAAACCCAACTCGAACACAGCACTCATAAAATCACGCTCCGCACAAATCTCCTCACCTCTGCATTCGCTGCCTGCGCAGGGGACTGCCAGGCTCCGTCAGCACAGCCCCTGCCAGGCTGGGGAGGGAGGTAGGGACAGAGGGAGGGAAGGACGGGGGGACGCGTGGCCATGCTCACCGAGAAGGTAGTCTTGGTCACCTCGCTGCTGTTGTGTGCGATGCCCCCGCTGAGGCTGCCCGGGATGCCGCCGCCGTGGTGCTTCTTCTGGCTGCCCACCATCGTCTCCATGGAGTGGCTGCGCACCCGGATGGCTCTCTGCGGTCAGAGGGGACAGGGGACAGCAGGTCATCACCACCCTGTGGGACACCCACCCCAAACTGCCCCCACTTTCCCCAGGCACACCAGAGCGTGACCTGCCTGGTATCCCCTCCTGAGAGCCGGCGCACACCAACAACGCCATGAGTACCAGCAGCAGCCATGGCTCTGCACAGCCCGAGGACAAGCCACCCCTCAGGGAGCCCCATGGCCGCAACGAGGTCGGGTTTTCCCCCCACGACACCGGGTGCGAGGGCTGAGGACTGCAGCTATGGGACCGGAGCAACAGACGTGAGCCCCAGAGCCTGCCTCCTGCCCAGCGCCTGGCCGACCTCCCAAAACCCCCAGCAGGAATGGGGACCGCAGCCGAGTCGTTAGCCAGTGTCTGGATGCACACACCCCCGCGATCGTCCCCGGATGCAGAAAGGACGGGTCCCGCATGGAGCCTCCTGCCCTGCCTGCACCTCTCCTGCGTGCCGACCGACCTCTCCAACCCGCCCCCGAACATCCCCACAGCTGGAGGCTTCACCGCCCCTTCCCAACAGCACTTCTGTTCTTCGGCGTGCTTATGCCCAAAAGCATGCTTAGCCTGAAGCTCTGCTGCTGCTGGGCTGGCCCATCCATCTCTGTGCGACCCGGAGATGAGCTGCGCAGCACCGTCCCCACAGCAGCTGCAGATTCTCCCTGCTCCCTTCGGTCTTCATTTCTCCCAACAAGGCAGCCCCTTCCTTCACTCCACATCAGCCATGATCCCCTGGGCTCTGGACACGCTTTCCTCCGGATCGCCCTTGCTGTGTCACCAAGTCTGGGTGCAGCTTCCACCCGAGAGCCCAGTGCCCTGTGCCGTGCTGTGTGCCAGCGCTGCAGCCCGGCGCGGCTTCTCCTGCTGCAGCCCCGCTGCTGGACGCAGCGATCAACGACCGGGACTGCTGCTGTGCCAAGCTCCTGCCACCCAACCCCTCCGCCAAAGCGCCCACGGCCTCCCAGCCCCGGCTGAGGGCTGCGTTTCCCACTCAGTCTTCAGCACCGTAAACCACAGCCTGTTCCCAGCTGCCCTGAAACATCCCTGTCCGCTTTGGCCCAGGCTGGTTTTTATGGAAGCGAGATGCCCAGCGCAAGGCCTCCTGCCCTCGCTCCCTCTGGCTGCCCGCAGAGCTGGAGCAGCGCCGCAGCTCCACACACCGAGGGACACCCATGCTGAGGGATGCCCATGCCAAGGGATGCCCTGCCCGGACACAGAGCAATGACACTGGGTCCAACCCACCTCCGCGGCAGAGCCCGGAGATGTGCCATGCTGGGTCTGGACATGACGGGACTCACAGCCCCCATGGAGCCCTCCATGTCCCCTGGGAAGGGACCAAGGGCCAGGCTCTGCGAACGTCGGCGGCACAAGCCAGGGAAGAGCTGTAAGCTGTTTTGACTCCAAGTGCTGCAGGCAGAGCCGTGCACAGCGGAGGCAGAGACCTTCTGCAGATCCAAAATCTTGTCTGGGTGCTTAAACAGGACCTGAGCTATTTTTAAAGTCTCCTCGCAGTTGTTGTCCCAAGCACTTACAAATACGACCATGAGATCTTTTGAAAGTCTGGCATACGCTATGAAAAGCAGCAGTGAAATGCACAAGTTAAAAAAAAACAAAACAAAACAAATCTATACCCATATTTTAATTACTGTAGTCACCATAGTAACGGGAGCCCAAACTGGACTGTGATGCCAGCGTGCCAATTACAGGAAAGTTTCTCTTCGCAGCTATTCCCTCCCGATTGCTGCCGCGCCACCCACCGTGCCACGGCTGCCTCCGCTCCAGCCCTCCGAGTCCCCCCCGGCACAGTAAAGAGATTTCAGAGGAAACCAGACATCCAGGGCCAGACTCCTGGAGGTGCCCAGCACCGTATCCATGGGTTATCCGTGGTTTATGGAGCTGCAGGTGGACCTGCACCAGGGTACGTGGGAGCTGCAGCCCGAGCCCCAGCCAGTGCCGGGACCGTGGCCACCCCCAGCAGCCCCGCGCTGTCCCCTCCTGCCCGTCCAGTAACAAACACCAAGCAAGAGTCCGTCAGACCGCATTTATTAGGGTCAGCAATTCATACAAAATTTGACAGCGTTTGCAGGTAAAAGGAACCAGTTGCTGGCCTTGCTGCCAGCAGCGCGGGCGGGCACTCATGCCGCGCAGCAGGAAGGGTCCTGCCCGGGGCTGCCGAGGGCACGGGGCTCTGCGGGGACCCCAACAGCCCCTCCCGGGGTGGGGGCAGGGCTCCTCTCCCCACAGGGGGAGGCGAAGGCGCCCCTCTGGCTTGCTCAGAGCCCAGCACAAAACAAGCTCCGCTTTGCCCAGGTGGCACGGCCGGGGAGGAGGGGGCTGCGGGCTGGGTCGGGGCGTGAGGCACCGGGCAAAAAGAAAGGGTGGGGAGGAGGTCTCATCCCCTCCCAGCCCCCTTACGGGCCGTCTCTCCTCTCCCGGTCACTCCGACAGCGCGCGGTGCAGGACATAGGCCAGGACGCAGCCCAGCAGCGCGGTCCCGAGGCGGCCGGGCAAACGCAGCCCGGCCTGGGCCAGGGAGCTCACCGCCTGCCCCGGCACGCCCTGCAACGCCGAGAGAGCAAAGTCCACCTTCTCGTACACAAAAAGCATGCCAAAAAAGGATAATTTAACATCATTGCCTCAGACCCTGAAGCGAACGCTGTGACGTACGACTGCACAGCATCTCGATTTCAGCGTGTCTCATTCCTAAACAGGACACACCTGAGCCTCCACCCATGCCCCCCGCGGGGGCCACTGCTCGCCCCTCCTCTGCAGCCTTGGGTGCGGGATGAGGTGACTCATGCACCGGTGCCTGGCTCTCTACACCACAGAGAAAACCGTGCCTACACGGTAACGGCAGGAGACGTTTCCATACAGCTGCGGCCAGGGCAGCTCCCCTCGGCCAGGACGGTGATGGCCACCCCGTACCAGCACCCGTCCCCGCTGCAGACCCAGCTAAAACTGCCTCCGCCCGGCAGAGCCGACACGCCGGGAGCAGGATGGGGAGAGGGGTGCGTGAGCTGCATGGCATGAAGCACGGCCACAGGCATCACCCCGGGCAGGGACGCGGTGCCCTGGCTCGGGGGACTCCACTGAACACGCACACAGGGGCGCAGCCTGGATTGACACATGCCAGCCCTTCCCAGTCACGTCCCCACTGCCGCGGGGGAGCCTCACCAGAGACTTCTGGCAATGGCTCATCCCCCCAGACTCGAGTGCTGACCCTCCATTTTGAGGGACGTCCCCACTGCCCGGCTGGTCTTGTCCCTGCCTCCCATGGTGACTCATTTTTGCCCACCTCTTGTTGTCACCCGTTTAACATGACAACCAACTCCCGCCCGCTTGCCACCGCAGCCGCCCCCAGCGTCCTGCCCCCAACCCTGTCCCGCAGCCAGGGTGGCACAGCGGGGACAGCCAGCTGCCCGGGGACACGAGCAGGACTTGCCCTGCAGCAGCGGAGCCCAACTGCAGGCACAGCCCGTGCCGGGATGCTGGCCCTGGACTGGGACCCCAGTTGGAGACACAGCAAATGCCAGAGCACACTGGCGGGAGAGGAGGTGCTCCAGGGCTCTGGGGAGGTCCCTGATGGTGGCACTCCCCAACACCACAAACACATCAGCCTGTGCCTGCTCCCACTGGGACCAGCCTGGATGTCCGCTGGCTGACCGGGCGCTGGTGATGGTGAGCTCCTACCTCCTCCCACTGCGCTGCCCTCTGGGGACACCTCTCACCCCCAATCCTGCTCAACCACATCTTCCACCAAAACACGCTTTGCCAGCCCTGGATGGATTTTAACTTTGCTGTTGGCAAGGGATGGAGGTTTACCTTGAAAGACTCCAGAAAGCCTCCGTGACCCCCGTTTTCCAGCTTGTCCTCCTCGGGCCCCAGCCCCAGCATGGTCTGCGTGTGGCTGTGGAGCTCATCATGAAGGTTGTCCAACAAGGCGGCCCGTGTCCGGTCCTGGGGGAGCGAGAACAGGCTCAGCTGCGGGCCCCGAGGGAGGGGGCAGCAGCGCTGACCCATGGGACACCCATCTCATCCCCCCACCAAGGTCACAGTGGCCTCACGGGACTCCATGGCCACCGAGCGCACTGAGACACACGCACGCTTTGGTCACTCGTCCCTGCAAGCGCTGACCCAGCTCAGCCGGGGAGACGCGGCTCAGAGGAGGAATGTGAGAGCCTCCCCGTGCCGGCCATGGCACCGGGCACTGTTACCTCCAGCTTGGCAAACTTGTCGGACTTGCAGCAGGCGTTCTCAGCGTTGATGAGCTTGGTGAGCAGGAACTCCCGGAACTCGGGGCTCTGCGGGAGAGAGGCGCGGTGGAAAACACCGGTCAAAGTCTCTGCATATCTCTGGTACCGGAGTTGTTCTGAGCAAAAACCGAGCACCCTGCAGGCCCCTCCAGATGCAGGAGCACTGTGACAGTGCACGGCCTCCCGCCCCACCATAGACCCCCTCTGGCCTCACCAGAAATCAAAATAAGTGCATATAAAGTCCAGAAGTCACATTTTCCCTAAGCAGGCGTGCTTGGAAACATCTCAGAATCACACATATACTTTTTTTATGGCTTAGAACACGCTCCCCGTGTCTCAGCTCTTACTTTCTGGAACACTGGCGGGCTGGGCAGGGGTGGGCCGAAGGAGGGGACGTCTTCCCGGGCTGTGACGGACACCTGCGGAGCCAAGAGAAATGTGATTCCCGCGGGTGCGGCAGGGCAGCCCCCAGCACAGGGATGTACCTCTCCCGCAGGTCAGCAGGGGTGGGGCGGGTGATGCTCTCCCCAGCCCCGCCCTGCCACACCCAGCCACACCCAGCCCCGCTCCTGCCCCGCCCTCAGCCATCACTCCTGCTCTCACGAGCACGTTCACCACGCGCAGCCTTCCCCCTTTTTCTCCTAAGAATTCTGTTTTCATCCGTGGCTCTAAGCGACCTGCTTTTGGTTTGAAATATTCTGCCTTACTGGATCTCCTCGCAGGAAACAGAGGGAGAAGAGGCTTTATGCTGCCGGCGCTCGAGCGATGTGCTAGACGCGTGTGAGCTGTTCTGAGGCTCATTCAAACACTGAGCGGCATCAAAAGTCTTTAGCAAATGAGTGTGCTATTATACATGCACATATTTTAGATACATATGTATGTACACACACACACAATATAACAGCACGTACATAAATACGTGTGTGTGTGTATATATATACACACATGTATGTTTAATATACACACCCCTATTCCAGTCAGGCTCAGTGTCACCGAGCCCACGGGTAGGGCAGGCGCTGGGCACCCACCCCCGGACCTCGGCCTGAGACACCGAAGCAAGAATCGGCACGTGCGAGTCGCGACTCCCCTCACCTTGTACGCCGCGTTGTCTGCCTCGGGGTTCTCCACCTGCACCACAATGTAGGCGTGCAAGAAGTTGGAGGCGATCATGTCTGGGACAAACGGCGTGTTCTCTTCTTGGAAGATAATGGCCACAATGTCATTGCCGATGTGCCTCTTCCGCTGGAGCTAAGCGGAGAGGGAAGACGCTTGGTGGGTGAAGCCAGGCGGGTTCCGCTCCTTCGGGAGCAAACACCGGCTGCCGCGTGCCGGGGAGCCCCCGCGGCTGCTGCCACCACTGCCACCAGCCGAGGCCACCGTGGTGCTGGGCTGGGCAGTGGCAGCGCAACCCGGCTCAGACACTGCCGTGCAGGGAAGCTCATCTCTTACTTGTTGTGTGTCTCCTTCGGTAAAAGGCAGCTTTGTGGAGACGTGAAACATTATCTCCCTGTCCCTGAACACCGTGTACACAGACTCTGCTCCCGTCTGCCCGTGGCTGACATCCAGACCTCCTCGAAAACTGGAGATGAAGGGAAAGGTGGGGAGAAACAAAGAAATATTAAATGAAGGCTTAGCAGAGGCCGCCGGCAGCTGTCGGGGCGATAGAACAAACCATCTCATTTATCTTTATCTAGCAGCGAGCAAATAGGAAAGAACAAACCGTGCGTCACATATCGTAACCAGCATCACCAGTCTGAAACTGGGGTGTGTGGCAGGGCAGTGCCAGCAGCTGGGACTGACCACAGCCGCAGTGCCAGCCACGGGAGCGGCGGTGCCGAGCGGTGCCAGCCCACGGCCCACGCCACCGCCGGGGGTCTCTGCCCACGCCTGAGCCCCCAACACCGGACAGGGTACTTTTTCATTACAAGTTCCTTCCATCTATGGATGAATATAGCCAGACTTTCTCACAACCTCAGAACTGCAGGGAAGGAAGTTTTTCTCCCTTGGCAGCTCCAATTTTTTTTTCGGAAAACTCCCCCAGCTTTGAAAAACAAGCCAAAGCTATATTTGCTTCTGCTCTGTACATCCCGCTTAGGAGTGAGATGACTTCTGTTCTCGCACAGGAGTTATTTTTACATATGACATGGTCTCTTGTTAAATGTATTTGTAAAATCATTCTTTTTATTTAACTTACCCTTTGAAGTCCTGGAGCGTTATAGTGTCTCCCAGAAAGCTTAAGAAGTTCTTGAAGGCAGTGCTCTCTTCGTTATTGCCGAACAACTCCTCCTCTTGGGTCTACAAAACACAGGGTACATCTTTTGTCCCCGCGGCCGCCACGCACCGGGACAGCCCTGCGCCCTTGGGGACACACCAGCGCCGCTCCTCCGTCACGCTGTGGGTGCTACGGACACAGTGACCACAGAAACGCGCCTTCTGCTTGTCACCCTGCTCTGAGCATCTTCTTAAAAGCAAACGTTGCTGTTGGCAAAAGTGCCACAGCAGCAGGGAAAGGAACCCAAAAGCAGGCCCAGCTCTGACGGCGATTTCTGCTCATGTCACCTCTCCCTGCCCATCTCCTGCCACCTCCTGCCCCGAGCTCCAGGTCCCCGGGGCCACGACCAGCCCCTGGTCCCAGGGTGCCGCACGGCCGCAGGCTGTTCCCCGCTGGTGCCACCGCGCTCACCGCCCGCACCCGCTCAGCCCCCGCGGCACCCAAAGGCGCCGAGAGCGACGTCTGACCAACAGTGAGGACCTTGGGATAACGTACTGGGAATACCAAAACGCCAATGAGTCCTTCATTGGAAAATCCAAGTCTTAATCATCCCCCCTGTGCTATATTTCAAAACAACGAGGCCTTAATTATGGTCTCGCACGAGTTGCTCAATCCAAAATAAAATGCAATATGTAAAGATAATTAGAGCGCCTGTCAGAATAATCTCGGGTGAGTTATAAGACTCTGCCTCTGCGCTCCCCAGCCGAGTCCCTCGGCTAATGACAGCTTTTTCAGCAGACACGTGTCTTCATAGCCCACAGTCCTCCAAGACAAACATAACTGTTTCACTGTCTAAACATATATCTGATTAAAACACCACGCCCGCTAAAATCCATTTGCGCATCCACTTTTCCCTCCAGCAGCTTGCGGGCTGATTTCCATACTGAATTTTTTCAGTCGCATCATTTTTTAATGAGCTGGGGAAACATCCGAGCGATAAGAAATGCATTATTAGGGAGGACACCCAGTAACACAACGTGGTGCACGTGACAGATTTAACCGCGGGGCCGGATTTCAGCTCCAGGCACCCGCACTTGCGGAGCAGAGCTCTGGCGGCGGGGATGCGCCCCAGGAGAACGGCACGGGCACCACTCACCTGCCTGAACTTCTGATAGATCACCCCGAACTTGAACGTGTTGTTGACCTCATGTTCGTCATAAGACACTATCATCTGGGAAGCCTGCAGTGCAACAAAATACGAATGGTTTAATTCGGGAGTTCAAAATGCCATGCCCAGATGAGCAAACCCTGCTCAGCCTGTGCTGCTGGCCGGGCTCACAGCCCCGCTGGTGTGCTTGCCATCGCCTGCTGGCCACATTGTGGCTCCTTGTGGCCGGCAGCAGGGTATGGCCATGGCCAGGCACTGCCCAAGGGAGCGGGAAGGGCGGCAGAAGCTAAAATTCCACATAATTAGGCCAAAAGTTTTCAACCGTCACCCCAGTTTTGGTTATCAGCATTCCTGCGGCCCCCGCTACCGACAGTCCACCGGGATGCCCGTGGGCTCCTGCTGGGCACGAGCTGTGGCCCCAGCACCCAGGTGTGGGGGGGGGTGCAGGGAGCACCAACCCCTCGCAGGTTTTCTGGGGGAAGTTTGGGGCCCTTTGGGTGCAAATAACAGCAGTTCCCGCAGCGCCCCAGGTCCATGGTCCCAGCCCCTCTCTGCGGGGACCGAGTCGGAGACACTTTTCTTCCCCAACTGGGCATCGGCTGCTCTCAAACTTCCAGCTGAGGGTTTGATAGCAACACCAACCATCACAACGGAGGAACAGAACTGGTTTGACCTTGGCTACATCAAAGGGTGGTGAAACTGCCTTATAACTCACTGCTGTGCCTGCCACAGAAAAGGTACTTGAAAATGATGGATTTGCTTTGTAGCTTCCCAGGAGCGGGTCTCTATGGCAGCACAAGAGCGCACAGGAGAAGCGATCCCGGAGCGGGCAATGAGTCAGTCCTGGTACGTCAGCAGTGGGGACTGCCACCCGGAGAAAGCACTGCCCCCCACAGCAACCCACCCGCCTCCACATCTTCCTGCAGGGCTTCTTGAGCACCGGCTCAACCCATCTCACTGGGTTTCAAGCAAGCCTTAAGGCATCAGACCAAGATCCAGGTTGGTTTTATACCCCACAGACCTTTCCCTCCTTCCCCATGACCCAAGGGCAGATTAATACCAAAGTGCCATCAGTCCTCGGTGGCCATTTGACAGACGAGACAGTGGCACGCACATGCCATCAGACGGCCGGTAGCTACCCTGCTGCCCAGACGCACGCACGGCCCGCCACCGCTGCACTGCCCCTGTGCAGCCGGGTACAAAGGCAGAGAGCTGGAAGGCTGCAATGCAAATACCCATGCTCTGTATCAGAGTAGCCACTGGTTCTTGGAGAAGAGGGGAGAGTTAACCCTATCTGACCTCCTCTGCCAAATACGCGACCGACTTGGGGTAAGTTACCTCACCTTGGGGTACAGAACCGGGTTGAACTTCAGCCCAGAGGCGTCGTCGCAGAAGGCCTGTGGGCAAGGGAAAGAGCAGTCAGTGCCGGGTCCCTGGGCGTGCGGAGCAGACACCCCTGTCCTGCCGGAACTCCACAGCAAGGCTGTGAATGTCGTGTAAAGGAGCCAAATCCAGCCTCCGACTGCAGGAGCTCCGTCTTCACATCCTCTCACTGGGATGCCCTGTGGCCTGGCTGGTACACAACTGAGGATGCAGCGAGACAAGTCCCAGGTCTCTCCATGGGTCAAAGGTGCTGCCACTGTCACCTCTTCCCCCAGATATCAACCAGTGACCTGACCAGTATCAGCAGGAAACCAACAGTGGGGCCAGTGTACGCCACCACCCACCAAGCGCCCCTGGACCCCTGAGCCCAGGCACTATTGCCCAATGCCACCCAATGCCATCCAATGCCATCCAACGCTGCCCAACACTGCCAATGCTACCCAATGCTGCCCAACGCTGCCCAATGCCACCCAATGCCGCCCAATGCTGCCCAATGTCGCCAATGCCACCCAATGCTGCCCAATGCCACGCAACGCTGCCCAATGCCACCCAACACTGCCCAAGGCACCGGGCGCAGCGGCACAGGCTTTGCTGCAGGTATCCCAGCACAGCCCGGCATTTCACCTTTGCAATCTGGGGGATACTGGGGAGCTTGCTAAATCCTGCCAGGGGGATCCTTTCATGCAACGTCTTCACTTTGGACCTAGCGAAGAAAAAGAAAGGAGCAGACATCAGGGAGCATCTAAGGCAAGGAGACGCGGCTGCAGCCCCCCGCTTGCCAGCCCCATGGCATGCACGCAGCAATGCTCCGCCGGCTGCTGGGAAACAATATTCTGCAGAATTTGTTGGGCCTGGTTAGTAAGCAAAGCCTCAATTTTTCTTCTCATCTCCGCAGCTCTTAAAATATTCATAGTCTGGAGAGAAATGACACAACGGTTCAGACACGCT
Source organism: Fratercula arctica (assembly GCA_947846985.1). NCBI lineage: Eukaryota > Metazoa > Chordata > Aves > Charadriiformes > Alcidae > Fratercula > Fratercula arctica. The sequence continues at coordinate 3,923,067 of CANTUZ010000015.1, forward strand.
GGGTCTTGTCAGCTTACAGAGGGATGGCGATAGATGTGACTGGCATTATCCCGTGTCACGGAGAGGTTTACACTCGGTTTTCAGCGGGTTTAGCGACAGATCAAAGTCTCGTGTTCACTATCGGGGGTCAGGCAGTCCCAGTGCCGAAGCAGTAAAAGGATGAGCCGCTGCTTCCCACCCCACCCTGAGCCCCTCCATGTGCGACAGTCTGAGCGCTGCCAGCCTGGCTCTACCATTTACGGTAGAAACAAAACAAGGGAGTCCCAAAGAGAAAATATTTTGTTAAACAAAGCTTTTTTTTTTTCCCATACCTGAGTATAATCCTTAAATATTCCGTGCTGTCTGCCTCCTCACACTTAATAGAAAGGATCAGATTTCCTAGGCTGCTGGCTGTACAATAAAAATTTAAATGATCCTAAAAACAGAAAACAGGGCGTTAGGGGCAGGGGAGGCAGCTTGCCGATGGTGAGGATGCTGCCCCGCGCCCCGGCAGGGAGCAGAGGACTTTCCGTCACCCCGACACCCTCCTGCCCCGCGGGGACGCACACTCACACCCCCTCCTCGTGGGGACCACGGCTTTAATCCCTCTGCCTGTGGACTTTAGAACCCTGCGCTCAGCTTTGCTCAGAGGGAGGATTACGGGGCTGCGAGCAAGGGCAAGGGGCAGGCGGTGGCCGTGCCGTGTCCCCCGAGTCCGGCCGAGCCCCGTGTCCCCACGGACAGGCAGCTCAGAGCCAGCGTGGCCACCCACCGTCCTGCTCTGTGCACGGCCATCGCTGCCATGGCTGGGCACCTGCCTGTCCCCTCCCCTCCTCGCAAAGAGGCAAAATTTGCCCGTTTTGCTCCCAATTTTAGAAATTCTATTTTCTCTTGGGGGGTGTGCAATTGTCAGCCAACGGCTCGTCCCCAGCGGTGGTGGCACTCACCTTCCCCAAGAAATGCTTCCTGTAGGCTCTGGCCTCTCCTTTGCACTCCAGCCTGTAGCCGTAGGTGCTGGGGCTGAGGTTCTCCTCCTCCTCCTCGCAGATGCTGCTGTCCGACGAGGTGGGCGTGCCGAGGTTCTCCGGGTCTTCGATCCAGTATCCCCCGAACTGGGGCAGGATGATCAGTGGGTAGGGGCTGCCCTTCTCTAGGATCTGGAGGGACATGCGCCCGAGGCGGGTCAGGCAGGACTGCGGTGCAGATGGGGGGTGCAGGGGCTTGTCACCCTGTGTCCTGCCCCCCAGTTGCCCCCAGCCCTGGCACCGCAGGGAGCAAATCCAGCCCCTCTCTGAAACCTCTTCCTCTCTCCTACAAGAGGGCACATGCTACCGAGGAAAAGCAGCAGCCACAAAGCTGGGGAGGGGGGACGTGCTTTGTGCACCTCCTCTCGGAAACAGGATCTCCACCAATTCCCCTGTTATCGGCAATTTTGGGAAGACATTCGCCAGAAGGCGTTCAAGGGTGGTTCAGGGCACCCACCTCATCGATGCTGGGGTACGGGATGTAGTCTTCCTGGAAAAAGGAATGAAAACATGGCGTGTGACCATCTGTTCCCCACCAGCTGTCCCCCAGAACCACAGTCCTGCACCACCCAGCCTGGGGAGCTGCGCTGCTCCCGAGCGCCCTGCACCGAGCGCCCGGCGCTGGCGGAGAGCGACGCTTGCATCCGTCACGGCAATGGGCACAAGCCCCGGGAGCGGTGCCACCGCGCTGCCCGGGGACACGGCCCCGGGACCCCTCCCAGCTCGGGGTCTGCAGGGAAGCTCTGCAGCAGGGCAAGTCCCTTTCCAAAGGGGTCCCCGGTACCGCTGGAAGCTTCTCAGCTCTGCAGCAGAACCCAACCGTTCTACACAGCTCACCGCTGAAATACAGAGGTTTGGACATAAAGCTGGATTAGGGATTTACAGGCACCACTCTCTCATCTTTGCAATTCAATCAGTGCCTTCTTTTTAGATAGCATTTAAATCCTTTTTAGTCTTCTGAGTGACTGTCTCTGACTATACACATTAAAGCCCTGAAATAAGGGGCGGACGCTTGAAGAGATCCATGCAAGAAACAGAATTCAACCAACCTTATGTTTTTGGCTTCCAGTCCTCTGTTCTTCAAGTTTTGGTGCCTGTTTGGAACAAAAAGAATACATTGAATAATTGAATAATTAAGATGCTTTGAACTACACAGACGAAACTACAAGGGTATTTTGCTACATGGAAACCACTCTGACACGAGTGGCATGAAAAGAGGGGGTTTCTGCCCCAGGCGAGCTGGGCAGAGCTGCCAGCGTGCCAGGACAGACCCCATGGCATGGTTTGGGCTGGGCCAAACAGCTAATTTGCGGCTAACACGACATGCGGCAGGGCAACGGCCCCGGCTGCCTGACAGAGCCTGGCCCAGGCAGGAGCTCAGGGACAGCAAACCCTGCTGGCAGCCGCCTGTGCCACGCCGGGGGAGCACCATGAGAACCGTGCCAGGGGAGCACCGTGCTGGGGGAGCACCGCGAGAACCGTGCCAGGGGAGCACCGTGCTGGGGGAGCACCGCGAGAACCGCGCCAGGGGAGCACCATGCTGGGGGAACACCACGAGCACTGCATCAGGGGAGCACTGCGAGCACTGCGTTGGGGGAGCACTGCGCTGGGGGAGCACCACGCGTCCCAGCACTGGGGGCGAGCACCGCCTGCCCGCACCCCTCCTGCAGGGACAAGGCACATGCCAGGGGACACCTCGGTCCCCCGACCCTCTTCCTCGGGCAGATCCTGATGTGTTTTAGTGCGGGACAAGAGAACGCCTTGCCCTGATCCAAGGGGTACGGGGACAGTGCTAGACACTGCCGTGCACGAGCCTGCCGTCTGCAATGACGGGCAGCAGCATGCCGACTTCACCAGGGAGCCGCGGGACCGCGTCCCAGCATCTCCCCCTAAACCTCCTTTTGCAAAACTGCTCGGGGCAACATGGAATAACCTCGGAGGAAGACGCTGCTGAAACCACCGCTCTGCCCCGCAGCGCAATGGGGTATTTCTGTGCAGCTCTCTGCTGCCCGGTTTGGGCTGGGACGCGCAGCCGTGCCCCGTCTCAGCGGGGCTCACACCATGCTGGGGACCGCAGCGACAATTCACAACCCGTTATGACCCCACAAGGCCTCCCAGCACATTAACGTATGAGGTGCTGAGGGATCTCTGTCCTTGCAGCCTCTGCCGCATGGGGAACGTCCCGCGTTACTGGCATGCACACTGCTGCTCACCTGCATTTTTTCCAGCATTTCGAAGAATTCTGCAGACTGAAAAAGAAAAGAAGGAAATCTCCCGTTCAATTAAAGGAGACACGAGGTGAGCCAGCCCAAGCCGCGTGGAGGTAGGGACACCGGACCCCCCATGCTGTACCGGGCACTCTGGCTCTGGCCCTCAGCAGGAATGAGGGAAGAGACTCTGTCCGTAACCGCTGCAGGGCCCCGGCAGCAGCGCGTCTGCGCACGCAAACAGCAGCAACAAACCTTCCTTTGGAAATGACACAAGCCCAGACTGATCCATCCAAAAAAGCAAATAAACACTTCGGCAAGTGAGGCACCTACGGCAGCCCTCCCCCTCCCCAGCCCCTTACCTTGCAAGGTGCAAGCCCTGGGCCCTGCGGTTCACCGGCTGCGGGAACACCGGCCACGCTGCTGCCCGCAGCGCTGGGCTGCCCCGTGTGGGGTTAATGCCCAAACGAACTAAAGAGATTAGCGAGCCCTGGGCTCTGATTAAAAACCCGGTGTGGGTCCCCTGGAGAGCAACCTGACCCTGCAGCCAAGGCATTCGTCCTGCTCCCCAGCACCTGCTGCCTCCCGCCCCTGCCGTGCCCGCGCCCCGCAGCTCTGCACCCCGTGAGCACCCCCAAGCCGCTGCAGCGCCCGCAGGGCACGCGGCTCCTGTGCCTTCGGAAACACTTTGGGACAAGAACCAAACCCAGACCAGTAGAGCCCGTCACCGCGTCTCCAGAAGAGGCGCTAAAGCCCCGGCCGTCCTGCTCAGCCGCGCTTTCCCCCGGGCAGGGGGGACTCAGGGAGCCCCATCCCTGCCCTCACCCACCTGCGCTGCCCGAAGGGGCCCCGGCCCTGGCGGCGGCCAGCTGCGGGGTCACCCCTTCGGCACAGCAACCACCCCGCCTCAGCTGGAGTATCCTGATCCCTCATCCGGCTTCTCCTGTTCTCAAGTACATGCAAATAAATTATCTAGTCAAACTATGGCTGTAAATGTCAGGGCACTCCCAGTAAACTCAAGTCGTGGTTTCAGTTGGGATATAATTAACTTATTTATTAGCAGCTGGTATAGTGCTATGGTTTGGATTTGTGATGAGAAATACCTTTGACAGTACACTTTGGGTTTGGGTTGTTCCTACTCTCTCAAGGTTTTTCTGCTCCTCACGCCACCCTGCCAGCGCTGGGCTGGGCAGGGAGCTGGGAGGGGACATGGCCAGGAGAGCTGACCCAAGGGATATTCCATACCATGGGACATCATGCTCAGTATATAAAGCCGGGGGAAAAGAAGGAAGGGGGGAACATTTGGAGTGATGGTGTTTGTCATCATGTGTAAGTCACCGTTACACATGATGGAGCCCAGCTTTCCTGGGGATGGCTGAACACCCGCCTGCCATGGGGAGCAGGGAATGAATTCCTTGTTTTGCTTTGCTTGCGTGCGTGGCTTCTGCTCTACCGATTAAACTGCCTTTATCTTCACACATGAGTTTTCTCACTCTTACTGTTGCGATTCTCTCCCCCATCCCACCAAGGGGGTGCGCCAGCACCTGTGTGGTCCTGATTATCGGCTGGGCTTAACCCACGACAACTAGTAAGTGGCTTTTCTGGAAACACGACGCAGCAGCCCCGTGCCTCTGCTCCCCCATCCTCGTCCCACATCTCTAACCCGTGTTTGCTCCCGGCCACCCGCCGTGGATGGGCTCCCAGCTCTCGCAGCTGTGGAGAGGCTGCGGCCAGGGCAGACGCTGATGGTCCAGGAGGGAGAGCAGAAAGTGGGATCCGTAGCTCCAATGCTGCCGGCTATCAGGAAGGGTTTGCAGAGGAGGGATGCGAGATCTGGGGCAGAAGGGGTCACAACACCAAGGAGAAAGGCACGGGGGGGGTGGGGATGGGGGGTGGGGGGTGATCTTTGGTGAGCTCTTAGAATAGACTGAACTTTCTCAAAAGACAAAAAAGAGAGGAAAAAAAAAAACAGAGGAGGAGATGAAGAAATGAAAATCAAAGACCAAATGAAAACCTCTAGAGAGATTTTCTTTTCATAAATGTGGGAAGCAAAGGTTAGTTTTATGGCATGGGCAGCCCAGTGACTGGTCTCGGTTACACCAGCTGGGATGGGGGAAAGCCACCGCCAACATAGGTGGGGACTGCCGTGCCTCGGGAGCAGTCCTGCCCCTGCTGCCAGCTTTAGACTATGCCCCATTTTTATCTACTGCACCCACAGCAGGAAAAACAAACCCTGGGCTCAGAAGAGCTCTGCGCCCGGAGCTAGCAGCAGTTTAAAAAGGCTTTTCCTTATTTTGAGCTTGGTTTAGATTCCATTTGTCTTCAGGTCTCTGTGATGGACAAACGCTCTTTGAGTCAACCAAAATAGTTCCCAGGTCCCACTCTGCCAGCAGCCAGACCCGGAGAGGCGGAGGCACAGCAGCGCTGCATCCACCTGCTACAGAAAACGGGAGCGCGTATTCCGTGAAGCAGACAGCAGTCTGTGCCCTGCAGGGATTTATGCACACTTGAGGCCAAGCTTTACGGGGCCACAAATATTTTGGTAATTATAGTGGAGACAATCGCAGCTTTGTGACGCCCCGCAGGAAGCAGTGTCGAAGCAGTGTCACTGGCCAAGCAGTGTCACCGTCCGGCCGTGGGCCCAGCGCGGGAACAGGGACGCTCGCCCCGCTGGGGTCGCCCAGACCAGCCGCCCCAACCGAAACCTGCTTCTGCCTCTCAACTGCAACCAAAGCGACGCCAGAGCGGGCGGCCGCTTCCCCCCACCCTCGGCAGGACAAACCTGCCCAGTAGCTTGGCCTGATGACCTCAGAAATGCAAAATACTTAATAGCAACTATACTATTCCTTTTCTGATATTTCTTTTCCTGCTCACACGTCCTCACCCCCTACCACTGAGCACGCCACACCGGCAGCATGAGGGGGGACGTGCAGCCACATCCCGGTGCTCCAGCACAGAGAAGCAGAGGATTCCTCTCCACCAGCACCAGGCAAGACTCCAGGTCTGAAGGGGACCAGTTGGGGCACACAGTGTGCGTCCAACCGCCCCAGCACCCCGGGGCGAGCTTAGGGAGCCGGGACCTGCGACCAAGGAGCGCTTGGAGCAGAAGCTGCAGCGAGTGCCTGCTTTGGAGGTTTCCTAAGAAAATGACACCCAGGAGGAAAACCCCACAGTGGGCAGGAGCCGCCAAGGATGGATTGCGGGGGAGCCGAGCCCTGCCCAGCGCCCGCCCTGGTGGTCGCACAGCACTCACCAGCAAACCCCGCAAGAAATCCATCATCCGCCCGTGTCACCCCCCGCAGCAGCGCAGCCATCCCGCCCCACCTCCGCTCGTTAATGTTTCTCCAAGGCAGAGGCACGGCGGGACCGCGGCTTTGTTATTTCAAAGGGTGGCTCCCGGGGAGGCCCAGGGCCCCAAACTGGTTGGGCAGGAAGAGGGTGAGGGTTTGCAGGGGACGGGCAGGTGTCTGCCGGGATGCACGGCCCCACGAAGGGGATGCACGGCCCCACAGAGGGAGGCACGGCCCCAGGAAGGTGATGCATGGCCCGGGGAGGGAGGGGATGCGTGGCCCCGTGAAGGGGATGTGCTGCACCCCTCGGGAGGGCACTGGCATGGGAGAGCTGCAGCCAGAACCGGGCGCTGGGCAGCAGACGGAAAATCCGACCTCTCCAGCTGGGAATCCTCATGCACAAAAAAGCCACAGCCCTTCACAGAAGCTGAACGAATCCCAACCTTAAATCCTCTTGGAGTCAGCTCAGGACAACCCAACCTGCTGACCCAGGAGCTGCAGACTGGGCACAGCAGCAACAGTGCCTTCCCGTCCCAACAATGCCAGGCAGGAGGCAGGACACGGCCGCTTTGGCCAAAACGCCAGCATCTGTGCTGGAGACGGGCAGCCCCAGCTGCCGGGGACTCGCTCCTGTCCCTGCTCCCGCTGCCCGTACCTACCCCTCGCCCCTCTCCGTGACAATAAGTCTGACACAGATCTCTGGGAAGCACCCTAAAGTCTATTGAGAGTGGGGTAGAGCAGGATGGGCACCGAGGACATCGATTCAACCCACTCATGGTGCACAGCATCTCATCGCGGGCTCAGCAACACCAGCGCGGAGCCACTGCCCGGCATCCCCCACGCTGACCGTGACAGTCAGGGGACCCAGCCAATGTCTCCAGAAGGACCAGGTCTCTGGCTCCCAACCACAAAGTCACCCCAGGTCTCCCTTTGTCAAGCTGATGGCTCCTTAATCCCTGACATCTCCTCTCCCTGGCATCTCCAGTTCCACCTCTTAAATGTCAGCAAATACATACCAGCCCCTGCCTTTTCAGAGCCAAGGCAGCTGAGACCGAAGCGGCAGCAGGGCCACAGGGAAGCTCCAAACACGCAGACGCGCAAACAAAACCCAGTGGCTCACGGACAGCCTCCAGCCTGAAGGATTTATTCCTGTTTGGCACCTCTGGAGCTCCCTGTGCCTGGCAAAGCAATGTCCAGGTAAGACGCATGATCCTCCTCTGCTGCTCCCCGGCCGGGGTGCCAGCGCGGACAGCCGCCACCACCGCGGCTCGGCCATCGCGAGGATGGAGGGAAGGACGGAGGGAGCACATGCCGCAGGCTCCCAGCTCTGCCTTGCCTTTCCAAAAGGACAACCTGTACCATCTGCAAAAGGTTCTGGAGCCCTTTAATCCTGCTGTAAAGCAGAATACGTCAGTAATCGCCTTTTAATTGCTTTAATTACATGATTATGAAAACGAAGAACCAGCGGTGAAACAGGCAGCCTCCAGCCTTGCCCACGGGGGACGGTCCCCCAGTGTGTCCTCAGCCAAAACCATCGCCGGCCTCTCCCCCCACCACAGCCCCCACAGCCCCCACCGCGAGACAGGCCGCGCCTCGCGACGCGAGAAGGAATGGCCGTCTTTGAGATGCATGAAAAGCCAGACCTGAGCGTTTGCTTTTGGGGAGCTTACATTACCTGAAGCATACGGAGCAGCAATTACATACTTTTTCCATGCCAGGCTTTCCACAGGTTTCCGTGCCAAGTTTCCCATGCCGAGGGAAGCCTCGAGCTGAAGCTTAGACATCACTGGAGAGCCTGACCTCCCGCTGCCCCGCATCGCCTGGCGCCAGCCGAGGAGCAGCCATACCCCCCTGCCTGTGGTGGGCCTGGGGTCTCCCCCCATCGCCCCTCCTGCAGCAGCACCTGGGCAGGGAGCAGACCCCGGCCTCGGGGCCACCTCTGCAACCGCGCAGCCGGGCTCAGCCTGCTCGGCTCTCAGGCTCATTAAAGGCAGAATTTCCATTTAAAACACAACAAGGGCAAGGGCAAAGGCAGAACCTCTCAGGACGCAGGTGCTGCTGTGGCGCCTGGGAAGGCAGGAGGGAGCACGGCAGCAGGACGAGCCCCAGGGACCCTGCGGGACCGCAGCGCTCATGGTCACAAAAGTCCTGCCTGCACTCCAGCCAGGTGTTACCGAGCAATTTACCACCTCTCTGCAAGGCAAAATAAATTGCACCACCAATTTGTTTCCTCCCGCAGGGGCAGGCTGGGGCCGTGGAGCTTGTCCGGGATAGCCCACGCGAGAAACATGGACACTTGCTGCTTCCCCGGTGCTGCATGGGCAGGGGGCTCCGGGCATCCCACCACGGGATGCAGCAACACCCGAGGTGAAACCCCCCTGAGCCCCTGGCAGTACTGCCCATCGCCCTGCGCCATCCCGGGAAACTTCTTGTCCTCCGAGGCTGGGGAACAGTGTGGCAGCATTGGCTTCCCCTCCTCAGGCACCAGCCCAAGGCTGGCCAGGAACGTTGCCGGCACGAGGACCGGGAAGCACGCTCTGCTGCTGGCACCTCCCGCACCCGTCCTGCTGCATGTCCCCGGGGACACACCGCAGGCGGGATCCCCCCTCTGCCCCCATGTCCCACAGAGCCCCCAGGACAATGGCCCGCTGACTGCAGGCTCTCCCTGGAGCCATGTCCCCGCTCCCTCCCATTACTCCAGGCTTCAACCCCCCCTGACCCCCCCACCTCCTCCTCTGCATCCCAACGAGGTGCCACAGCTCACGTCACCAGCGCACCGTGTTAGCTCCTGCCTGCTTTGTGCGCCCAGGTCACACACAAAACCCTAAATAAGCCAAATTATCAGAAGCCCCACTAATAAACTCCTCTGACTCAATACTCTCTTTCCAAGCCCACTTGCTCTTAACAACCATTTAAGCAGGTTCTCAGCCACCTTGGAATCTTCGTGTTCGTCTCATCTTCTCCAGCTTAATGAGTAATTTCCCAGGTGGCAGCATATTGAGCGCTCTGCAGCAACTCAGGGAGAAGAGCTACAATTGCCTTTGTCTGGAAACACCGGTATCACAGAAATTTCTCGGTTTACTCTGACAGAAGGTACTTTTGGTTGTATTTTATCCTCTTTAGCCGAATTGGCCCTGAAGCTTTGCCCCAGGTCACTGCCCCAGCTCTCTGCTCCCTGCTCGCTTGAGACTGTTTGAGCGAGACACCTGCGAGCTGGAGCTGCAGAGGTGCTCGGTCAACCCCAGCTCACGCAGGACCAGCTCCTAGGTCTGGCCAGGTTGCTCCTGACCATCTCCCGTTGGCTTTGGGAAAACTGCAGGAAGGGCAGAGCCCTGTTGAGGCAGCCTGGCACAGGCAGGGACGCGTTGTGTCCCACGACCTGCATGTCCCCCACAGCAAAAGGCAGCGGCCGAGCGGCCCCGGTGGGAGCGAGCGGTGGGTCGGACCCTCCCAGCAGCGCCCACCTGATGGGGACGCGCCGTCTGCCTCGTGTTGGCAAGGAGCCACACACTGCGGCGCCCGGTGGGGTTGTCAGAAGGCTAACAGCACTGGGATTCTGCACCCTGCCTGGCATCGCCGCTGGGGATTGCGTAAGGGGAGTGGCGGTGCAGGAGGGTGCCCACCGGCACGCACGCCCTGCCGCCGCCACGGGTGTCAGAACACGCTGCAGGCTGAACTCCAGAAACCACCTACTGCTGCTCCCTCGGGAACAGCCCCAATCCTACAGCCGCTGCGTTGGAAGTGCTGCTCCTCACCAGCTTCACTTTCCAAAACCGGCACCTCGGCTGGACCGCGTGCCCACAGCCCGGCACGGCATCGCCCGGTGCGGCGTCACCCACGCACTCACCTTCATGGTCGGCGGGGCGGTGAGGGGGGGGGACAGCGGCCGGTCCGGGACGGTCACATCCGTGCTGTTCAGCAGCTCCTGTTTCCTGAAAAACCAAAGGCAGGTGCGTGAGCTTCCCCCATGCCCCGAGCAAGAGCGCGAGGTGAGAGATAAGGGCTTATCTTTGTCAAAGCCACGAGCGTGCAGGCCGCCTGTAAAATAGTATCTTGAATCTGAGAAAAAAACAGACAGACAGCACAAAAAGATGATAAAAGTCATCTGTAGAGCCCGTGCCCAGGGCGGGCCAGGACCCCTCGCTGCCCCACCGAGCGCCCGGGCTCCATCCCCAGGCGGCAGCTGGAGCCCGGCCGCAGGGCTGGTGGTGCGGGGCTGCGCCGGACGCGGTGCGGGGACAGCAGCGATGGGTTTCTATGACAACCTGTCCCCACCATTTCCCTCCATCTGGCACCCTCTCCCTGGGCAGGATCCGCGGCCAATCGGCCTCCCAGCAGCCAGGGCACCATGGATGGCAGAGGAGGCTTCTGGCTCGACGATGCCGGCATAAAACCCAGGGACGCCCCGGCACGGGCTTGGCAGCGCCCAGCCGAGGGCAGCTCCACCACAGAGCACCTGAGCGCTGAATCTGGAGGCAGCAAAAGGTGTTTTGAGGACACAGGACCCCAGGAAAGTGAGGAGCAGCCCCCATGCCACGGACCTGCCACGAAAGCATCACACAAAAGCCCCCCAGCCTTGAAAAGGCACGACCTCAGCCCCCTGATCATCTGAAAAAAACACCCTGTCCCTGTCACAGCAACAGCTTCCTAGGCAGACAACCAAGCCACCGCTCGCAGCGGTACTGCCAGATGCTACTCTGGGAGTCTGAAAATCTGAGATTTAATTCAGTTTCCTCTTGTCCCTGCCAGGTTAGTCCTGCAGAAACCGGGCCAAAATATCCAACTGTTTATCTCGCAGTAACGAGGTTTGGTTCCCATGGCAGCCCGCCCCGGGATGGCACGGCACGGCTCGGCGTGCACAGCAGCCAGGCACCGATGCCCGACGGGGCCCTCTCCAAAACACGCGGCTCCTGCCCGAGGGTGCGCACCCCACCTCCTGCGGCGCCTGCCCTCACCACCCACCCCAGCGCCTGCCCTCCTCCGCCAGCCCCGGCTCTCCTGACAGCAGGTGACAACCACATGCTGGTCACGGGGGAGGCTCGGATGCCCGCAGCCCCTCCTCGGCCGGGCGGTGCGCTGCGGGGATGCTGCAGGGGTGCTGCGGGGGTGCAGCAGGGGTGCTGTGGGGAGGCAGCAGGGAGGCAGCGGGGATGCTGCGGGCACTGCAGGCAAGTTTTCTCCAAGACCACTGGTGCCACAGCGGGTGCAAAACCCCAGCATCGCCTGTGTGAGCGAAGGAGCGGCCGTTCGGCCATGTCCCTGCTAAGGAGATTGAAGCGGAGGTTGAGGAGGGCCAGCTCCAGCTCTTCCTGCCTGTCTGCACAACTGCTCTGGCTAATGGACTTCTGATCCTGATGAAACCTGACTCCATCTCGAAACACAGAGATGTACACACACACACATACGTACGTATGCACGTAGATAAGCATTTAGGAGAAAGCCCCCTGCACACTACAGGTTGCAGGAGGGCACCACAGCCTCCCGCCTGGCTGCAGCCCCTCGCTGCAGGGTCCCAGCCTGCCCACACCAGGGATTTGGCATCCCTCCCTGTCACTGTGGGACCAGCTTCATGGCAGAGCAGTGGTGAGCAGCCAGAGCCGGCAGTGCCATGGAGCCCTGTCCCCGCGGCCGGCATGGTTAGGTTTGGTTGGGGGGCTGCCAGCTGCCCACCCGTGCTGGGAACGTACTGCACGTCTGGGGACAGGAGCAGCAGAGAGCCACAGCGCCTGTGACCGAGGGAAGGGGAGGACCAACAGGACGCAGATCGATAGTTCTCATTAGTCAACGACCAAGGAACAAGAATTAATGGACTTCGGCTGTAGCCAGGGGAACGTCGGCTGCATGTTGGGGGAAATTCCGGGCTGGAGCTCAAGCCCATAAATCTGTCCTGGAGGCATGAGACCAGCCCAGGCACGGCATGGGGGGACCAGCACGGCGCGGGGCAGGGTGACACGCCGCCACACCGGGCAGCGCTGCAGCCGAGACTGGCCACCGGCACACAGGGACCCGGCTCACAGCCCCCTCGGACCCAGCAGGGCTAATCCGGCCATCGGGACTTATTTCCCTCGGACTCAGCCAATCCTGCCGGGCCCTCCTGGGAAACGGGCAGCCGCAGGCAGGAGCAAAGAGGACTTCTTGGCCTCTGGGCTGCAACACAATGGGGCGGGGGGAGCGGAGCCAAAAGCTGCCCCGCAGCTGCGAGGGGCAAAGGCAAAGCAGAACCCGCAGCACCCGTCCCCATCGCAGCCACAGGGCACCGAGGGCTGGGCCAGCAATGCAGCCGCAGACGGAGTCACTGGGGGGAATACCCAGCAGTTTCTGTCCAAACGTGAATCTGGACCAAGGACTGATATTTTACATTACATTAAACCAATATATGGGGTTTTTTCCTGTGTCTTTTTTAAATTAGAACAGGTCAAATTTGCCTTATGTTATTACATCTCATTTAAGCTCTTAGCACCTTACAGTTTTTCAATGCAAGAAATGAATTAAAACGATGTGGGACTGTGCATGGGCAATAGCAGAATTCATGTCCTGCCCACCTGGTCCTTCCCTTTGTCCTCTCCACAAACTCACCATGACTCCACTGCTGAAAAAACGCCGAGGACGACAGATTTTTACTGCTTGCTCTTTGACTTTCCAGGACGCTAAAGCACAGTCTGATCTGGAGCAAACCAACTCATCCTTTGCTCTCCTTGCTTTGAACCCTGAGCTCTGCCTTATTGCACTAATCCGCACAGTGGCCTCAAAGGCATAAAACGTATCAGACTTCGCAAAGATTAAAGTTACAGGGATGCACACAAATAAATTGATTTGATCTGGGATTTGTAACAGGTTGCCATAGCATCATATTCGAAGTATTATAAAATCACTCACACAACTTAACAACGTGTTCCTCTGTCACATGCTGATTGCTTCTTTGGGGCCGAACTGCTGGAACTGCTCCTGCAATTCCGGGGAGAGCAAAACAAACCCATTCACCAGCCACCGCTTGTAATTAGCCTCCGTGCACTGGAAATACGTTACGTTAAACTGCAATCACTGACTGGGATGATTCAGTCTGCCATCAGCTATGGGGTCAAGGGCCATCAGCCTAATTCCCAAACAGATTACCCTCACGGGATGATAAATGAATCATGAGGAAGATTAGCACGTCCCTATCTGTGCGCCCGCGTGCTTGTGCGGAGAGGCAGCCCCTGGGGATCTCCCCTGAAGAGGCTGCCGGAGCCAGCGCGTGCCCAGGGCAGCCCCATGCCGGGACCCGGCCCCCGGCAGCCCCAGGGGTACCCCAGGGTCCGCAGAGTCTGAAAGGTCCCCAGCATTCACCCGGGCAAGGACCGGGGCTGGGGGATGCTGTGCAGCTCCCCGCAGTGCCCGCACTGACTCCCACCTATAGCAGGGGCCCCGGGAAGCAGCCCCAGGACACTCAACCCCCCTGGGGGCTTCCCTGCAAAGCCAGAGACGGGCCAGGGGATGCCACGGCATGTGAGCATCACTGCTTCCCTGTGCAGCAGGACGGCCCCCCCTCACCCCACGGCCCCCAGCGCACTCTGCGTTATCCTTCCCGAGGGGCTGACGGCTCTTCCAGAGCCCTGCAACGGGACGGTGTCGCGCAAGAAGAAAACGCGTCACCTGCCTGAGCAGCCGGAGTGCAGGCAGGAGGCGAGAGGGCAATGAGGCAGCGGGGAGGGGACGGGGTGGGGAAGGACAGCGGGAGCAGCGCGATGAGCTGAAGCCTGCCCTTGGCACGGCACCACCACATACATGGCTTCTGCGGTCACTCCCCACTCGCCTCTCCCGGGCACCGGGGCAGACGCACGGCTCGAGGGTCAATAACGTAACCAAAGGTCACAGCGCGGTGCTCGTGGGTCCCCCCACAGCACCCAGCACCTGGCCACAGCCGGGGGTCAGCACGGGGAACGGGCAGAGAGCATCCTCCGGAGCTGCACAGTTGGGCACCCACCTTCCCGGAAGGCAACGCAGGCATTGTTTTTGTAATTTTATTTCCTTGTTCTTCTCATTAAGCAAATTAAGAGAGAAGGAAAAGAAAGAATTAGAATCTTACATACTTAGTAAATCTAATTAAGGAAATACCTTAATGCATTTAGGCAGGCCCAATTGCAGGGTTCCCTAACAGAGACGTGAGATCAGCCCTGCCATCCCAGCACAGGTCCCCATTCCCCCTGGGGCCGGGGCTGCAGCCGGGAGGTGCCGGGAGGGACCCCGCTGCCATGACCCCACCAGGCAGGCACAGCCCACACTTATCCCAAAGGTGGGGGGCAAAAGGGGATTTTCCCCCCATTTTGAGTGTGTGGGCACTGGGTTTGTAACGCTGGTGAGTTCCCAACACAGCGAGGGCAGGTGAAGTCTTTCTCTTGTCTTTAGAGCATCCCTGATCGCATCCCAAAAGCGCCTACAAATTTGTATCCTGAATTTGGTAAACCCCATCGCCATACTGAAATTCTGATTAAAACACCCCCATTTGGTACAGAGCCAGGGCTGCTGCGACCCCCGGCGCCCCCTGAGCTCTCCCAGCTGACCCCCTGCCTCCGGGCACACGCTTCCCTCCCGCTTTCTCACCCTAAAGCCTAATGAAAAACTTCTAATGCATCCCACCTTCTTGTTTTGTTCATCGGATTTACCAGACAGGCTCCAAATTGACACGGTACGTTCATATAAATTACGCGTGGGAAGGGGAGATGTCAACATATTATCTGACACGGCAAAGTGTCTCGCACTAAGTGGTTAGCTCTACCTTTTGTTACGCTGTGTAAATTAAACACGGAGCACTGCAGGTTACGTTTATGCCTACGCTTCATTCTGCAGATGAAACCTGGCCTAAAGAGGTGCAAAACTCCTGCAGCAACAAGTTCAGCCTGTCTAGATGCTGTATCCTTGAGAAGGACAGCAAAGATCATCCTGTAAATTAACAGCCTCTATTTTTGGAGCCATCATTTTTTTGTCCTTGATGGGCATCACCTTGCCAGCTGCTCCCTTTTTAGTTTATTTAATATTCAGCGCCCAGCGTCTTAAGTTTGTACAGGGGACTGTGCTTTTGTATTGCTGCTCAGCCTCACGCCCCCCTGCGATAAGCCCTGTCATGGGGCGGGTGGTGGGAGCGGAGCCCCGGCTGCTCCCCCCCTTAGCGGGAGGCTCCTCTCCATCCCACCCGGCTCACGGCAGGGACCGAGGCCCCCGGGTCACCCTGCTCCCGGGACGCAGCAAGCGCCTGCTGACACCCCGGGCGCGCAGGCAGCTAGGAGCCCTCAGCCGGCTGCTCACAAGTTGCCAAAAAACCAACACAAAAACATGTTGGGTTTTTTTGTTTTGGTTTGGGTTTTTTTGGGTTTTTTTTTTTACAAGAGAGCCAAGGGCACTGCGCTGAGATTTCCCACCTGGCAATCCGCAGCGAGAGCCCCAGCGAGGCACCTCGCTCTGACTTTGAAGAGCTCTGCATCCAATCCCGGGGATGCCGGGCAGGCAGGATCTCGCTGCATCATTGCTCGTCCCGGGGAGGTCGCCCGCAGAGGACACGCGCTGCTGCAGGGCCCCCCCCCGCCCCCCCGTGCCCGGGTGCATCCCCTGCACCCAGCGCTGCGACGCTGCGGGGCGCCAACAGGCGCAGGGCAGAGCCCCGCCTGCAACATCCCCCCCGATGGACTGATTTACCTCGTTACGTCCCAGGCTCAGGCTGGCCCTGCCCCGCAGCGTTACCTTCTTGCACCGACGCCTGAGAGCCAGGAAAGAAAAAGCGCAGCATTTTCTGGTCTAGATTTCTTGCAATAAATCCTGTATTTGCAAACTGCCAGCCCGCAGCGGTGTGCGCATGCAGCCTCCCCGACCGCATGGCTCCCGCAGGCGAGAGCCAAAACCCTGCTCAGAGCAAGGTGACATTTAACTGCCAATGAGTTTAGCTTTAATTACTGCTCTGCACCGAGAATATTGTTGAGAACAGTTCGGAGCGTCCCACATGGGCAGTGCTGCCTGCACTGGCTGCACAGGTCACTGCTGCACCGCGCACTGCCTGTCCTGCTCCAGGGACACGAGGAGATGGCTCCTGTCCTGCTCCCGGGACATGAGGAGATGGCTCCTGTCCTGCTCCCAGGACACGAGGAGCCAGCTCCTGTCCTGCTCCGGGGACACGAGGAGCCAGCTCCTGTCCTGCTTCAGGGACACGAGGAGATGGCTCCTGTCCTGCTCCCAGGACACGAGGAGAAGTCTCCTGTCCTGCTTCTGGGACACATGCAGCCAGCTCCCGTCCTGCTCCGGGGACACGAGGAGATGGCTCCTGCTTTGCCTCCACCTCTACAGACACTGTGCTCTTTCCAGCTGGCCAAGGATTTCCCAATTGTTCTGGCTGGGAAAGGACGGCTCAAGATGCAAATAACGGTGGAAAGAGATTTTTGTCATTTACAGATTTGCTGTCTGTCTGATCCCACCTGCGGGAGCAGAGAGGACGCGGTGGTTTCCCGCAGCATGTGGGTAAACCAGCCAAGGCACTCACGGGCCATTTAAAACCAGAAGGCTTGTCTGATCCGATTCCTGACAAACATGAGCCAGCGAGCCTTGGGCAGCCGTTCCTGAGCTGATTCAATAATTTGCAAATTACAGAGAACAGCTCCCAGAAACCAGCGTCTCCAACCGCAGGCAGCACTGACGCCGAAGGGCCGCTGTCCCCGCCGAGCATCCGCGGCAGGGACAGGGACGGGAGGTGGAGCAGGAGGGAGAGCCCCAGAATGCGCAGGACGCTGCTCTGGTGAACATCCCACTGAAAAAAAGAGGGGATTAAATCTGACTTCAGCAGTACAAAGATTTCACCTGATGGCTCCTGAGACGGGCTGCCCATGAGCAGCCCTCGCCCAACTAAACTAACAGCAGCGATAAAAGACATTTGCCTTATTCCCAGTTGCCTACACCACAGCTCAGACCGATAAGCGAGTGGAGGGGTGCACCCGCACCCAGGCACCCACTCACCGGCTTCACCCCACGAGAAGACGGCCACCACAGCATCACCTGCCTTGCACGTGGGACAATCAGGAAAATCCATTTAGACAAAAATACTCAGTTCCAGATCCCAGGGGCAGGGCAGGGGCAGGACCGGAGCTAGGAGGAGCCCCGAGCCCACCACAGCAGCCGCCCCCCAGCCCCAGGCGCACGTCACTGCTGCCCTCTCCAGCCCCAGGGCGCAGGACGGGCAGGGGCGCAGGGAGCGAGGTAAGCAACCCCCCGCTCTGCCAGGGGAGCTCGGGGATGTCCATTTGTTGTGCCGCACTTTGCTGGGTTGCTAACAAGAAAGGGACATGGGCCACCAGGGACTCGGCAGCTGCCACCGATCCTGCCAGGCTTGCATATGGCTCGTGTAAAGCAAAATTCAATTGCAAACGCAGAACAAAGACCGAATGTAGGAGGAAAAAAAGCAAATAGGAGCAGGTGGAGGAACAGAGTCCCTTTTGACGATGCCGCTAGCAGCCCCTTCCTTTTCCTGCAGATTATGTCACTTTGATGGCCCTGGCAGCTTGCATAAGACGAAGCAGCCACCGTAAAGCGCTGCTTGAATTCTTGCAATCGCTCCCATGAAGGCTCCTCAGTCCACAGCTGACAGGCGAAAAACCTCCTCAGGGTCTCCTTCTCCCCTTGAGACGTCTGTGTGATTCTCGTTGTCCTCAGTAAACCCCGCAGCAAGAACTGCACTGTTCTTTGATTTTGTGCTCAACGTGATAGCGGGGAAAAAAAAAATTTAAAAACCCCCCAGAGTCGCACATCAGCGGGCAGATCTCTGTGAGAGCTCAGAGCCAGAGTCCCTCTCAGCCCTCAAGTCTCACGCTGAGCTCACTCACAGAAAGCTGGTACCTCGGGGAGAGACAGCTCTGGGAAACATCTTGCCCGATGTGAGTGGCAAAGGGGTGGCCGACAAGTTCCAGTGGGGGTGACGTGCGCGGGAGCATTCAGGCCCTGCCGGCAGCACAGACCTCCCCAGTGCTGGGACGCTCCCCACACGCAGCACGTGAAAGCGGGAGAAGAGGCTCTGGACCACGGAACGCTGAGGGGGGTAACAGGGGTCCCAGCCGCCCCCAAGCCAGCCAGCCCCTCTGAAACATGCTGGCCCACAGCTGGAGCCCACAGCCCACAGGCAGAGCTACGGCAGGGACAGGCCTGGGCTAAATGAGCCAAAATCCAAGGGGCAACAGCGGGGACGGGAATGGCCGAGCCCACCGAGGCACCCCAAGGCAGCCCCCACACCCCACATCCCAGCCGGGGCAGGGGAGGAGAGCGGGCACAGCTGTGGCTCAGGCGAGCATCCACCTCTGCTGCCTGCTCAGGACCACCAGGACCCACGGACTGGTTTGTTCCAACTGTTCCACTTTGGTGATCTACCTAAAAGCCCAGTAAAGGAGAAGAAAATATCCCAAAACAACAACAGCCAGACACAAACTATACGGGAAGGCCACCGTTAAGCCATAAAAGCATCACTAAAATCCTGCTCTCAAGGGCGCCTGTTGTCCAAGGCGAAGCACCCACGGGCAGCGGCACCGAGCAATGGGGTATGGACCCTGTGACCCAAAACTGCGGGTGGAGGAAGAGCCAAAGCTTCATCCCCTTCGTCTACCTCTGGTTTTTCAGGCTCACAGACTGGGGGGCAGGGGGATACTTTACAATAGAGATGCCAGATAATCAATTCTTCATTCATACGGTTTTGGTACAAAATTACAAATCGAACCAAAAAAAAAAAAAGAAAAAAACAAAACAAAACAAAACAAAACACCAAAACCCCCTCAATCTGCAGCAGTGCCCACATCGCTTCCACCCCGAACCGGAGGTATGCACACCCCCGAGGTTTGGGTGCATATTTCTTACTATTTTTAACGACAAAGTTGCCAGAGCAGCACAGCCCTGGAGGAGAGAGAACTCCCTGACCGAAGACGCGCGGCATAAATCAGAGTAGGGTAAATCTTTGAAGCAAACAGCAACTCCCCGTAATGAGCTGGGGGGGGAGGGGGGGGAGAGAAAAGCAAGAGCAGATGCCAGCTAACACAATATTGCGAACAGGCTATTTCCTCGCAACACAAAGTTGAACATAAAGTACAATCCGCGGCTTAGTCAATGAAAGATGAAACCATTTGTCAGCTGTTCCCCGGGCGAAAAGGGACAAAGCTGTTGAGCCGAGTTAAAGCAGTTTCTGCGGAACGCGGCGGCGCTCCCCGAAAGAGGGAGAGAGAACGTTCCCTTCGGGGGCTCCTACGAGGAGAAGCAGCGGGTGTCAGGGTTCACCGACCGCACACCCCCCCACCACCACCACCCCCCCCCCATCGCACGCTTCTGGGGTACCACCACCACCTCCCACACCCCCCCAAATCCTCATTCCTCCCCACCACCACCACCACCACCACCACCCCTGCCAGCCTCGGGGGACAAACCTCTTCTCCTTGCTCTGCCTGCGGGAGCGGTGCAGAAGCCCGATCAGGACCACGGCCGCTCGGATCCCCGCCCGCCGGGAATGCATCCTATCGCTCGGTCGGGACATGGCAGCTATTTTTTATATCCCCCCGCCCCCACCCCCCACCCCCCCCACCCCCAGCCCCTGTCGCCGCCGATTTCAGCTGCCAGCCCTCGGCGGGGCGGCGGCGGGGAGCGCGCAGGGCGGCGCGGACGGGGACGCGGGCGCGGACGCGCCCGCGTCCCCGTCCGCGCCGCCCTGCGCGCTCCCCGCCGCCGCGATGGGCACGGGTTGGGCTACGAGCCTCCCCCCGCTTGTCGCCCCCCCCGCTCTGCAGGTCGGGTTGAGCGCAGGAAATGAAAGGGAGTTGGGGGGGGGGGGAGTCGTTTTTGGTGCTGGCAGCGCTGGGGCGTGAGGCTGGGTGCGGGATTAGAGAGTCCCAGGATCCTAGCATCACGGACTCATAGAATCCCGGAATCCCGGAATTATGGAGTCTCATAATCCTTGAATGCTGGAATCCCAGAATCATGGAATCATTAGAATGCTAGAATCACAGAAGCCTAGAATCGTGGAATCACAGAAGCCTAGAACCACAGTCACAGGATCCTAGAATCATGGAATCCCAGAATCATGGCGTCCTGGAATCATAGTCACAGAATCCTACAATCGTGGAATCCCAGAATCATGGAATCACAGTCACAGAATTCTAGAATTCTAGTCACAGGATGCTAGAATCATGGAATTCCAGAATCATGGCATCCTGGAATCATAGTCACAGGATCCTAGAATCATGGAATTCCAGAATCATGGCATCCTGGAATCATAGTCACAGGATCCTACAATCGTGGAATCATAGAATCCTAGAATCATAGTCACAGGATCCTAGAATCATGGAATCACAGTCACAGAATCCTAGAATTCTAGAATTCTAGTCACAGGATCCTAGAATCATGGAATCCCAGAATCATGGCATCCTGTAATCATAGTCACAGGATCCTAGAATCATGGAATCCCAGAATCATGGAATCACAGTGACAGAATCCTAGAATTCTAGAATTCTAGTCACAGGATCCTAGAATCATGGAATCATAGTCACAGAATCATGGCATCCTGGAATCATAGTCACAGGATCCTAGAACCATGGAATTCCAGAATCATGGCGTCCTGGAATCATAGTCACAGGATCCTAGAACCATGGAATTCCAGAATCATGGCGTCCTGGAATCATAGTCACAGGATCCTACAATCGTGGAATCATAGAATCCTAGAATCATAGTCACAGGATCCTAGAATCATGGAATCACAGTCACAGAATCCTAGAATTCTAGAATTCTAGTCACAGGATCCTAGAATCATGGAATCCCAGAATCATGGCATCCTGTAATCATAGTCACAGGATCCTAGAATCATGGAATCCCAGAATCATGGAATCACAGTCACAGAATCCTAGAATTCTAGAATTCTAGTCACAGGATCCTAGAATCATGGAATCATAGTCACAGAATCATGGCATCCTGGAATCATAGTCACAGGATCCTAGAATCATGGAATCCCAGAATCACGGAATCACAGTCACAGAATCCTAGAATTCTAGAATTCTAGTCACAGGATCCTAGAATCATGGAATCATAGTCACAGAATCATGGCATCCTGGAATCATAGTCACAGGATCCTAGAATCGTGGAATCCCAGAATCATGGCATCCTGGAATCATAGTCACAGAATCCTACAATCGTGGAATCATAGAATCCTAGAATCATAGTCACAGAATCCTAGAATCACGGAATCACAGAATCATGGAATCCTAGAATCATAGTCACAGAATCCTAGAATCATGGAATCATGAAATCACAGAATCCTAGAGTCACAGACAGAATCATAGAAGCACAGAATCCTGGAATCACAAAATCCCAAAATCCCAGGTTGGAAGGGACATCAAGGATCATCTGGTCCAACCTTTCTCGGCCAAAGCACAGTCTAGACAAGATGGCCCAACACCCTGGCCAGCCAAACCTTAAAAGTGGCCAATGATGGGGAATCCACCCCTTCCTTAGGGAGATTATTCCAATGGTTGATTGTTCTCACTGGGAAAAATCTTCCTCTTGTGCCCAGTCGGAATCTCCCCAGGAATAACTTGAACCTGTTACCCCTCATCTTTTCCATGTGACTCCTTGCAAAAAGGGAGCCTCCATCTTCTTTGAAGCCACTCTTTAAATACTGGAACACGGTGACAAGGTCTCCCCTGAGCCTCCTTTTCGCAAGGCTGAACAAACCCAGTTCTCCCAGCCCTATTCATACATCAGGCTTCCCGGTCCTTGGGTCATCTTGGTGGCCCTTCTCTAGACCCTCTCCAGCAACAGAAGGGTCACAAGAAGGCTCGGGGGTGCAATGAAGGCTGAATAGATTGGGATTTAAAACCCCTGTTTTCACAATTTCTATGGAAGTCCAGGGGGTTGGAGTATGTGGACAGTGGAAACCCCTTGCAACCTTGGGTTGTTGGACAATCTTTAAAGGTCTCTTCCAACCCACAGAATCACAGAATGGTATGATCATCAAGTTCAACTGTAAACCTAACACTTCTACATCCCACTAAACTATGTCCCTAAGTGCCACGTCTACATGTCTTTTAAATACCTCCAGGGATGGTGACTATGCCGTGGTTTCCATGAAAACAGCCTTTGCCGTCACCCATACACCAAGTGCTTTAAAGGGGTGAAGTTCTATCACAGCCCTTTTAAAATACAACCAGAGGGAAAGATCCGCTCCTGCCTTGCAAACGTTTTCTTCTGCCCTTTCTCAGATCTTAGCAAACTTTTCCCGGATGGGACGGCTCAGAGCCGGGCCAAGCCAGGCTCCCGCTGCGCTCGTGGCAGGGATGAGCATCCCGCTGCGCTCATGCCAGGGATGAGCATCCCTCCCCGCGGCAGAGCCGCAGGGAGTCAGGTCTGGGAGCATCGCGGCAGCACGAGCCCTCCGGCTCGCCTGGCGCATGGGGGAGCTGGCACATGGCTTGTTCCAGGAAACATATATATATATATATATATTTTTTTTTTTTTTTTTTTTTAGGTAAACTGTAAATGATCTACTTCAAACCTTAGCACCTTTCCCTGGAAGTCTTTGTTGCCATGGTGACAAAACACCCGGGTCTCTCTGCACCCGCCCCCCCCCCCCCCCCCCCCGCCCCATCTCACCTTCCTCCTCTGCAAGTTTAATTTTCACGGGAGTTAGACACAGGACTAGCGACAGCATTTTGAGCATGTTCCTCGCCAGAGGGATGAAAAGACAGTCCATGCTGTAGGCATGTACGAGAACATGAAGGTGAAACTCCATCCCTGCATCGGTTTTGCCCAGAACCCACTGATGCTCCGCGTCTTTGTGCCCAGCCTCAGAGAACTCCTAATTATCCCAGCGTGGCGCCTGGTCAAGCCTGTGGCAGCGTTTCCCCCGGCTCTGCTCTGCCAGCCTGGCCTTACAGCAGGGGCAGCACAACCCCCGGCTGGCAGCGGGGTGCAGGACCCCCGGCACGGCTCTTCGGCAAACTGTCACAGCCGACAGGTCAGGGCTTTTGGGGGGACCCTGCTGCAAACAGGCAGTTGGGGGGGGGAGCAGGGCACGCATGGGCTGCAGGGCTCACCTCACCCCAGTAGGACCCCCCCCAGGCAGCTCCTGGGGAAAGACGGGGAGAACGTCCCCCGGCTCCTCGCCCACCGGGGAGGCTGGCACCCGCGGAGCAGCAGCCCCACAGCTTCGATGGGCCACAGGGCAGGAGCTGCCTGGAAACCCCCTGGGCTGGGGCAGTCAATCATTAACAGCGCGTGGGGTTCTCCTGGCAAAGTCCGCAATAAATGTGTTTGCTCGGAAGCAAACAGCTCGCCGTGGCCACGGAGCACATCTGGCACCGGGCTGCCTCCTCCTGCCTGCCAGCCCCTGCCGCCACGCTCCTGGCACCCACGGAGCCCTAGCTCTGGCCTTCTCCATCACAATGTTTCAGCATGATCTCTAGTCAGATGTACTCAAATTCACCAAAATCCCCATCATCGCTGTAATCCCTTTACGCACTCTACTGTAAATCAGATAAAAAAATACGTGCGATGTTATTTTTGTCAACACACCACATTAGTTCACCCCAGCAGCACCCGACGGCAGCTCAGCCGTCACCACCCCGTCCACGCTGACCTGCGCGGCACACGTGTAGCGCTTCAACGAGTCAAGATCCAAACTCAAATCCCAGATTAGTACTTTTGCATTTCAGCAGACCTCCCTGGGAAGGCAGAGGCAGCACAAGGGCTCTCCAGCACAGCAATTCCAGCAGACGAGCGCCAGGGTCCCCACTCCCCCACCAGGAAAAGCCCAACCCATCCCCAAAACACCCCCAAACGTGTGTCTGCCTTCTCAGTGCCACATCGGATGCTGCCAAACCGCTGGGGGGAGGCGGTGACAGAAAGCGAATGGGTAAGAGGAAAGAATTCTGTTAAACCCAGGTCCTCCTCTCATCCTCGCTGGCAGGGAGCAGCGCTCAACTCGCGCTGCGAAGCTTTTTAACAAAGTTTTTGTTGGATCAACAAATCTCTTTGTTCTTGGAGAAAATACCTGGCTGCTTCCTTTCAAGCAGAAATCATCAGTCTGACAAATTTCTCAGGCACAGCAAAAAAAAAAAAAAAAAAAAAAAGAAAGAAATTAGAACCCATTTCCATGCCAAGCTATACCGATTCTGCAGCACCTCATTAGCTTCCAGTTAATGGAGGGGGAGGGGTTTTAATTTTAAACCTTTTACCTCTCGCATTAAACAGGCAGCTTTGAATTTCACTGAGTCTCTCCCTCTGGAGACATTTTCCACCGTCTCTCTTCCCCTTTTCCAGACAAGTTAAGTATTAATCTCCTCTTGTTTTATGCTGTAGTGGCTTTATATTGATTTTTAAAGATGTTCAATTCTCTCGTATTTGGAAATAGAGAATCGCTTTGAGCACACACACTCAGCCACATTTTCTTCTCCACCCAAATACGGCAAACGAGCCCGCGTCGTGATCGATTTCTTCTGGACTTCGGTGCAGCTGATCTGTAACTTACAGGGCGAGGGCAAGACAATAAACGGCACGGGGCCAGCGGGGTGGGCGCTCGGTACCCGGTTGCAGCCGTGCCATCCTGGCTTGTATTAGAAATAGTGGGACCAGCAGTGTGACCAGGAGGTGATTGTCCCCCTGTACTCGGCACTGGTGAGGCCATGCCTTGAGTATTGTGTCCAGTTTTGGGCACCTCAATACGAGGGAGACATCGAGGTGCTGGAGCGAGGGCAGAGGAGGGCAACGAAGCTGGTGAAGGGCCTGGAGAATAAATCTGATGAGGAGCGATTGAAGGAGCTGGGACTGTTTAGTGTGAGGAAGAGGAGGCTGAGGGGAGACCTCATCACTCTCTACAGCCACTTGAAAGGACATTGTAGAGAGGTTGGTGCTGGTCTCTTCTCACAGGTAATTAGCGATAGAACAAGAGGGAATGGCTTCAAGCTGCAACAGGGGAGGTTTAGGCTGGACATTAGGAAAAAATTCCTCACAGAAAGAGTGGTCAGACAGTGGCAGAGGCTGCCCAGGGAGGTGGTGGAGTCACCATCCCTGAATGTGTTTAAGAGCCGTTTAGATGTGGTGTTGGGGGATATGGTGTAGGGGAGAACTTGTAGAGTGGAGTTGATGGTTGGACTCAATGATCCCAAGGGTCTTTTCCAACCTAAAGAATTCTATGGAGCCGCCCCCTCTCCCGCATAGAGAAACGGCCACGAGGGAAGCGCCGGAGCACCCTTTGCTCCCCTACCCCAGCACAGAGAAGGTCCCATCTGGTGATGGCAACACCTTCCCAGGAGGGGTTTCCTCGGAGGTCTGGGTGCTCAGCCTCTGGACAGCCAGGCGAAGGGCACCAGGGACCTCCTGCTCCTGGGGACATCGCCTGTGGCTGCCGTGGCTTCCCGAAGAACCTGCCCTCTATTTCTTGTCTTCTGCCACAGGATCAAAGGCTCCAGGACAGGCTGGGGCAGGATGCCAAGGGAGGCAGAGGAGGTGGCAGCGCCGGTGCATCCTAACAGCCCCTGCCCCCGCCTGCCCTCCCCAGCGCCTGGGGCTCTCCCCTCTCCCACCCGCGAGTCCCCCTTGCAAAGGGACGGCACAGCCTGCACGCAGCCGCGGGCTCTGCTTGACACAGGGAGGAGCAGGAGGAGGGGGGGGCACAGCGAGCTGCAGCCATGGCGAGCTGCACCTCATGGCCAGCATGGGCATGGCAAGCTGCATTGCGGGGCCAGCGCAGGCACGGCACTGCAGGTCGCTGGGGCACCCTGACCCGGGAGCAGAGCCAGGTCTCCTTGGCTCCGGCAGCACATCGGCTGTGGTGTGTGTCCCCAGCTCAGCCTCGACTCTCTCCAACAAAGGATCCCATCAAACGCATCCCAGCAAGGGCCAAGTACCCTGCCCGCGCCCTTCTCGGTACCTCTGCAGCGCATGTCCCCAGCCCCACGCCTTGTCCGCCAGCTCCACAGGGCTGGGGTGACTCTGGGCAGGCTCCGGTTCCCGCAGTGATGCCACCAGAGCATCCTTTCCTGCAGGTTTGTGAGGGACACCCCGTCGGGGCCGGCACCCACAGAAACCCTCCAGCCGGTGTCTGCACAGACGCGCTACAGGATGACTCCCAAGACAGAAAGCCGCAGCCTGAGAGGCTTCAACTGGAAATCAGGAAAAGCGAGGAGGTTGGGTGGGCCCTGGAAGAGGTCCCGAGGGGCTGCCAGTTCCCCATCCATGGAGGTTTTCCAGGCTCGGCTGGAGGGAGCCGGGGCCGAGCTGAGATCGGTGGGATCAGCCCAATCTGCGATGGAGCCTGGACCAGAGACCATGGAGCTCCATCCCTCCCTCCCTCCCTCCCTCAGCGTTCCTGGGCTCCTCAATCTCCATCCTTCCTTTAAAAATTCAGTATTACCTCTGCAGTGGCTAAATAACCTCCCAGTTAAGCAGCTGCTGCTGATTTATGAAGAAATAAAATATCTCTTTAAAAATGCTCCAATGTTTTTGCTTCAGAGAAAACAGTTTTGCAGCTGACTAGGAAGCCAGGTCCCCGGGGGCTGGTGAGAGCTCACGGCAGGTTAGGACAATTACACGCTGTGATTAATAAATCACCTGGGTGCCTGGCTCATTTATGCAAAGCCTGGCATTTTATTCTGGCCCTTCTGCTAAGAAAGAAGGATCTGAAAACACCAGATTGTGACAAGATCAAGCCTTCATCCCCGATATTACCGAATCTCCTGTGAATAAATGACACTTAGTATTATTAAGAAGCCACATATTTATGGAATCACTTTGGCTTTTCTGTTAATGCTGTAGCGAGATGAAATCACCCCCTGGGTCGGAGCAGCCCATCGACCTTCCCGAGCTGCCCGCGGGTGCATTTCCCCGAGGCTCACACCTGAGCGGCGCGTACAGCCCAGCCCAGCTCCGCCAGCTCGGGGCTCCTCCGGCCGCAGCCACGGCGTTGCCTCCTCAGATGGCGCAGGATGAGGCCCCGCCGCCCTCTGCGCCTCCCTTTGTGGGAGATATTTCTGGTTCCCTCACTCACGAGGGACAGAGCCAGAAATACACGAGCTATGCCAGGCATTTGCCACCGCCGGGCTGGAGGCATGGCCTCCCCGCAGCCCCGTGCCTGAGCCACAGCGGCCAACGGGGCGACAAGAGCTCTGCCCAGGGACCCTTCCCCAGCACCCCAGGGACCCTTCCCCAGCACCCGCGGGTCCCTTTCCCACCACCCCCAGCACCACCCATAGACCCCAGTGGGTGCTTCCCCCCAACGCGAGGGGGATGCGGGCACCCACCCCGCCCAGGTGGGAGAGCTGGGACCAGGGGCATCTGCGCCAGCGACCGGGACCAGAAGCCAGAGAAGAACAAAAGGAGCTGAAGCAGCACGGACTGAGAGACAAAAATAGTAACCGATTCTCCGCAAAGGAGCGGTCACATCCCAATTTCCCTGGCATGGGAAGAAAAGGATTTGGGAGCTTGCAAGCTCAGGAGAAAGCGATGATAGCGTTTCAAGCGGTGCTGCAGGAAGAGGATAAGAGCGCATCCAGTGTTAGAGAAGTATCACGAGAAATAGAGCTTTAGATTATGTTACATCCAGCCCTACATAAGGTGATTAGAGATTTATTTTATGGCTTCGGGTAGGAAGACATAGAGGAAATACCAAGAAAGCACAAAGCCAGTTCTTCCGTACAGGCAGCGCAGAGACGAAACACAGCAGTTTTATCTCCTGAAACGGCGCGAGACGAGTGAGATATGGCACCAGCGACATTAGCACCTTGTCAATTTAGGGTGATGGGAGAGGGGCTGATGCATCGGGGCAGAGCCAGCCCTTTCGGCTCCCGCCGGTGAGGCTGCCCTGCTGCCCCGTGCCGCCCAGACCCCGGCAGCCCCCGCACTGCCACCACGGCTACACGGAACCACAGGGTTGATGAAGTGCAAAAAGGAATTTATCTGCCCAGCTCGACCGGGAGCCAACGCGATGGGCTTGTCCCCCATCCAGAGCCTGTCCCCGTCACACAAGCATCGACCTTTTGCCTGACATGGGGCTGAGTGTAGCCCGCGATGTTCCATCTCCCCAGCGCAATTATCAGGCTTCCCAGGAAACAAGCAAGGAAAGCAATCAAAGCCACAGCAAACGAACGAAAATTCATTATGAGTGAATGACCCCTCACTGCAGAAGGAAGCCACAGCTCAGCCAGGCCTTGCCACCCATGAAGAAGGAGCCGACGCTGCCGGCAAGCCACAGCGGGGTCTGACGGCCAAGGGAGGGGTCAAAAGGGCTGGGGGGGCAGAGAGCAGCATGGGGGCACACAGGCACCCAGTGGGCAGATAGAGGGGCTCAGAGAGAAGGGACTTCAGTATGTACAGCGATCACAAAAGGCAACCTAAAAATAATGGGGGACTTAGCGGGCCCCAGACCCCGTTTTGGCTGCACCCTCTGCCCAAGCCACCATTTCCCTGGAGGTGGGACAGGGGTTTCGCTGCATCTCCTGACGTCCCCTCGCTGTGTTTGCGCAGCAGAAGGGTGAGACCAGCGGGCAGCAGCACCGAAAGCACCTCCCAGCACCTCTGAGCACACACCAGTACTAAAAAAAAATTTTTAAAAATTATAAAAATCCACAGCGAATGGATCCCAACAGATCCCAGCCCTGGCAAGTTACGCAGTCCCTTTGGGTGACCAGAGCAGACACCCAGGAGCGACAGCGAAGGAAGGAGCTGGCAGCACCCGCTCCCTGTGCACCCTGCACCGTCCCTGCTCAGGGTCGTACGGTCTCCAGGGCATCACGATGAAATGGTTAATCACTGCAGAGCGCGCGGATGATGCCAAGCACCATGTCACTGCTGCTACATTCGTGTTTGTTAATCAGGCTTTAAAATACACCTGAAACAGGCTGACATTTCTTAGAGCACTCAAACTGAGTTAGTAAGAACTGGTGGAAAACTAGGCATCAGGCGTGGCTGTGTATGGGATGGGGTCTGAGGGACAGCGTGGAGCAGGATGGAGGGGTTTTGCCACGAAATCCAGCTGAACACTTCTGCCCAGGGTGCTACCAGCAGCCCTTTGAGGCTGCTGTACATGGCAACAGCAGAGTATAAACTAAGGTATCTCTGTGTTAGCACAGCGATAAAACATGAATTTGTATTACCACACACTGCAATTAAACTTTGAGCACAGAAGACTGAAAGTGGATGTCGCAACGGGGCTATTTGTGCCCCAGACAGGCGACCTATACCATCGCAGGGGACCTGCCCACCGTGCGATGGGCACGATGCCCCTTCCATCGCCCCTTCCCTTCCACCGAGCAGCCAAGAGGAGGAAGCAGCAAATATTTGCCTACTTCGCAGGCTGGCGGGAGGTCAAACGAATGGCTGTTTTCTCAAGCGCAAGAGCTGCTGGGATTTGCACTGCAGAGCCCGGGTCTCGTCTGTGTCCGCTCCGCCGGCTGCAGCCAGCAACGTGCCCCCGCTCCCACTGTGCCCCCTAGACCTGCAGGCACCGGTCCCTTTGCCCCCGCACTTGGCACACGCCGGCACCGGGGCCTCATCCCCAGACAGCGTCAAGCAGCTCATTCAGTGCCACGTCCTTCTCATCTTCCCTGACCAGCCTTCGAAACCACAGCCTTTTAATTAGATGAGCTGCAAATTATCCACTCACTCATTTCCTCTGGTGGCCCCACTCCGGGCAGGGCAGGACAGGCACCGTGAGGCACGCACTGGGAAAGCTGACCCCAACGCCAACTCCCACCGAGGGCAGGGATGCACCAGTCCCCCCAGCCTTGTCAGGCTTTAAAATACACCTGAAATGGTGAAATACACCTGCTTCCTCCTCTTGGCTGCTCGGTGGAAGGGAAGGGGCGATGGAAGGGGCATCGTGCCCATCGCACGGCGGGCAGGTCCCCTGCGATGGTATAGGTCGCCTGTCTGGGGCACAAATAGTCCCGTTGTGACATCCACTTTCAGTCTTTTTGTGCTCAAAGTTTAATTGCAGTGTGGCAATACAAATTCATGTTTTATCGCTGTGCTAACACAGAGATACCTTAGTTTATACTCTGCTGTTGCCATGTACAGCAGCCTCAAAGGGCTGCTGGTAGCACCCTGGGCAGAAGTGTTCAGCTGGATTTCGTGGCAAAACCCCTCCATCCTGCTCCACGCTGTCCCTCAGACCCCATCCCATACACAGCCACGCCTGATGCCTGGTTTTCCACCAGTTCTTACTAACTCAGTTTGAGTGCTCTAAGAAATGTCAGCCCGTTTCAGGTGTATTTTAAAGCCAGGACAAGGAAGAAAAAAGCCTAACGAGAAGTGACCCCCCCAGTCCCCTCCCACGTAATTAACCCACTCAGGATGAAGCCTCACCCAAGATGCACGTTCCGCCTTTCGGGGCTCATCATTTGCACACATCTGGCAGCGCTGCGGGAGCCGCAGCGACCCGTGGCAGTGAGGGCTCACCCAGCCCGGGAGGATTATCATTACCAAAATGATAATCGAGGCTTGCAAAGAAAAGCTCGGCAGCCGAGCGCGGCCACACCAACGGGAGCAGAGCTCTTCAAGCAGGGCTCCCGCGGCACCGCTCACCAGAGCAAACACCGAGCTCAGACGGGAACCTGCACTTCTCTGCTCTGTGTTCAGTGTAAAACAATCGCTGATGGTCCAGGGCGCTGAGAGGGCTGGATCAGCCTTATGCAGGAGGATGTACAGGTATCTTGCTGTCTACATATCCCCAGATATCTACATACATGCACCTATACATCTATTTATAGGTTCTCACAGTTTTATTTTTGGAACCATTCCTCCTTCAGCAGCCCCCAGAGAGACACAGCTTTGATGAGGAGCTCTCAGAAAACACCTCCCCATCACACCCACCCCGGGACCTCAGCACAAGGGTGGCACTGTGGTGCTGAGTCCCCCCTTCAGCGCCGGCCCGCAGAGCGGCACCCACGCGGCTCCTCGGCTCGCCGGGGGGCCAGCTCGCTCCGTGGCAAACCAAAGCCCTTCTGCGGGCAGGAAAAGGGTGGCAGGGGGAGGCGAAGGGAGCCGGCGAGTCGGGGGCAGAGGGGGGAAGGCAGGTGCGTGGGGAGCCCAGGGGCTCGGTGCAGCGCTGGCCCCTGCCCGGTTTGCTCCCTTGAGAGACTGTGTCACTCCTGATGCTTAAACACACTACAAGGTAGTCACGCCTGTGACAGCACCACAATTACATGGAAATTATATTCTTGATAATTTGGGGTATTTTTCCCTATGAACGAATGCTTTCTGAAGAGATGAGCTCCAAGATTTCTGCATTCAATTAAATTTGATCAAATCAGCAGAGGAAATAAGTCTTTACAGCATGAGGAGATCCTTTAAATTTTACTAGCAAATCAGTGAACTAAATGCCATCATTTATCATCAGCATCACTAATAAAGCCAGATTCAGGATGCACAGCAAACTAACATCAGCCACACGCCCGATGCTTCCAGCGCCACCAGCACCCTCCTCAGCCTCTGGTCCTTCCCCAACTCCCCGAGCAGAACAAAGACCATCCCTGAAGCTGTTATTCCAATCAACTGCCATCAGCATCCAGCTGGTAAACTCAGGATTAGGCACAAAGTTTAACCTCAGTCAAGCGATGCTCCTTCCTGAGGATGCTGTGAGGGATACAGAAGCAGGGAGGGGACCCCCAGCAATGGAGGGGGGAGCAGGGAGGGCTCGGGCAGAAGGGTCAGGTTCCCAGGGGACCACTCACTGGAGCCCAGAGTTTTCAGGAGAGCCGCCCTCCACCCTGCATGGGCTCTTATGAGCCACGGGCAGGGAAACACCAGGAGAGGTGCAAGACCAGCCAGCGCTGCTCCTCCTGCAGCAACAGGGGATGCCGACCCATGTCCCTGAGCCCAGCTGTGGAAAGCCACTGCTTCGGCCCCATCTCTATGAGAGCTGGAATAATCATCCCAAAGCATCCGCTGAAAACCGAAATCCCAGGCATGTGCGTCACGGGATGGCTGCAATTCACGCTGACACCAAGGCAGGGTTTTCCTTAACCTGTGCCTGAACAGCAGCAGCCCCTGGCACTGCCAGGCACGGTGGCACCGCACGGGGACCGGCGCAGACAGGCTGGGAGCACGTCCTCGCCTGGGCAGAGCAGCAGCAGAGCTGGTGGCTGCAAAGGCAGGTCCTCCTGGCAATGCCGAATATTCAGCTGGCTGGGGAGGGGCTGCTCCAGAGAAGCGCTAATCGCGTTATGTAGACAAGGAGCCCCAGCCAAGCGGAGGGTGCGCCTGGGCCTCACCAATACCCCTCGACAGGGCAGGGGCGCTGCAGTCATTCCCCCTCCTGAGCCCCTCTCCACTGCAGCCACAGCCCCCCCCCCCCCCGGCTCCCCGGCCCAAGGAAAGCGTCAGGACGGGCAAGTTAATGTCAAGGCGTGATGGGGAGATGGCAGCCTGCAAGGACGACCAGTCTGGCACTGCTGCGGGTGTCTGCGGGAGCCCAGGAAAAACCTCGCGCTGTCTCTGGGCCTCCATTTCCCTCGATGCCAGGGTGTTTTGGTGACGGGGAGGGATCGTAGGGATTGTAGGGTGCCGGGGAGGGACTGTGGCTGCCCCTGGTGCGGTGAGCTCCCCTGCCCCATGGGAGCAGCGCCTGCGCCCAGGCAGCACCACAGATGGGTGCTGCATAGGGAGAAACACTTTCTACCTCCAGAAACCTCAGGGGGGGGATCAGCACCTGCTTTGCTGCGCTCACCGGTGACGAACTGCGAGGGGTGGCCATCAGTCCCTGCAGGAAGGCGTCCCGGGGCAACGGAGGGCAGCAGCTGGAGCCGGCAGCTCCCCAGCCCTCAGCAGCTCCCCCAGGAGATGCCACCGTCTCCGTTACTTATCTCCCTCAGAGACCTTGTTTGATGTGAGAGTGTTAAAAGACATGTAATTTGTGGAGCTAAAACACAAGCATTATCTCAGTGACACATCCGTACAATAGGGAACGTGCTGAAGTCAATCACATTCAGAAATGGGTTTCCATTGCTCTACGGCTTTTTCCTCGCCTCTTGCTCCAGATCAAAAAGATAGAAAATGATGCAGTTGTTAGCTGGCAAACAGCCATCTTCCTCGTTAAGTCACCTCGCACCGTGCAACCTCATCAACGACCGGGAACAAGAGACCTGGATGAAGCGCGCGGGGCCCTTGGGAAGTGGAGGGTACAACGCACGTGGGCAGGAGCACTCGCTGTACCCGCACCCGCATGCGAGGGAGGATGGACAGCGGGGTACGGGCTCCCCACCAGCTCCACGAGCAGGCTGCCCATCCCGCTGCAGGGTGTCTGGATGGTTGCTTTGTCCTCTCCAGGAGGAGAGATGCCCGCAGCGGCACGGCAGCGCCACGGTCAAGGGAACATCTTTTGTATGTCCAGCCAGCAGCCGCCGCGGCCACGTCCGGCCACAGCAGCAGTTGTGGGCAATGGAACACACACAGCCGAAAGGAAAACTCTCCTTCCCACCAGCCTGGGCTGTGGAGACCCTGTGAGGGGACTGAGGCAGCATCTCAGATGAAAGGACACAACTTCTGTGTCCTGTTCCCCAGTCTTTCCGTGAGCACTGGCACCCTGAGGGAGCGGACACAGACCCCCCGGTCTGATCCTGTATTGGTTACCATCACGTTCTCATTCTCCTGCCTGTCAGCCCCACCTCCCTGCCCTCCAGCTTAACGTGCAAGCGAAGAGCGAATCGCTCGGCTAACACAGCTGCACCGGGATTTTAGAGCACCAATGAAGACCTGATGGAAACCCAGTCCTGCTTCCCAGCGCCTGGTGCAGCCCGACGGCTGGCTGTCACCTCACCTCACCCAGCAATGCAACCAGGGAAGAGAACATTCAGCTCTGCCTTCCCAGTTGGAGCGGATTAACACCAAATTGCTTGTCGGAAGAAGCTGTTGCAATCCCCAGCTAACATTTGAGGGGAACGAGGCAGGACAGTGTCTGAACGGAGTGACCTTTGAGTCTTCACAGAGACTTCACAGAATGCAGCTCTGACCTATTCAAGTACCCGTCAAGCCTCTCCACGGCTCTTCTGTGTGGGAGTCTGAGGCGAGCCAGGCTTTTACAACAGGATTTGGAAGATGTGAGGTTCTCAGATATCGATGAGTCCAACCCTGATGCTGTTGTTTGCTAACCGAGCGCGGAAGCCACTAACAGCATCCCGAGCCTCACTGGAAATAACACACAGGAGATGGAGAGGGCCGTTTCCAGATGCATTAGGGACAGGGACCGCAGGCCCCACCGGCACCGTCAGCACCGAACCACCCCACGGTGAGGGGCCACCAGGCACAGAGCCGGCAGCCACCCGTCCCCACCACACTGTGGGGCTCACCGGTGCCAGTCACCATTGAGGAGCCAGGACCCCACTGCCTAGAAGGAAAAGCAACAGCCGGTGGGAGCAGTACAGTTATTAAAAAAAACTACTATCAGGAATAAACCACGGGCTTTGGCACAGCACCGCTGCTGCCTGCGCCGCTCTGGGCTCTGCGCAGCCAGGGCCGCTCACGCTCCCCAAATCACACCCGCCCCAGCGGCAAGCGGACGCGCGGCTGTGGAGGGGTGGTCAGCGGGCTCCCCGAGCAGGGCAAAGCCCCCCCCAAACCTCCAGCACTCGCCAGCAGCTGGGGACACTGCCACGGCTGAGCCCCATGGCTCCCGCGGGCAACCCCTGTCCTCTGCACACCCGGATATTCGGGAGCGCGCACCCACAAGCAGATGGTGTCTCTATCACTCCGGCCATTAAGGAGCCCTCCCCACATCACAACAATATTTGCTTTTAGACAGCTGTTACTCTGCCGAGCAGCCACCTTTCGATTGTCTGCAAACAGCTCCTATTTTGACAGGCTATAAATATGGCAGGAGGAAAGATATATAAACCAGCAGAGTTTATTAGTTCTGAAACAGAGCTAAAAATAGACCCACATGGGGTCACTAAGTCCTCTGGGCAGATGTAATTGTGGATAATCTAGCTTTAAATATGTGAAGGCTATTTTGACAGCAACAACAACATTTTAACATATGGGCCTGAGTAGCGCAGGAGCAGAACGCGCTGCTGCGCCGCCTCCAACGTCACCGGGAAGTGGCGTTTGCATGGCCGGATCCCAGCTCGCTGCCTCCGTCTATAGCTGGGCTCTCTGCAGTAATAAACTCCCAAATAAACCCAAATACCTCCAGCAAGCCACTGCGAGGAAAGCGCCTAGCCAAACACCAAATGAAGTCTCCCAGGGCAGAAACATCAGTGGAGCTGTGCCAGAACCCCCCTGAAATTTTACATAGGTAAGGCTTACCAGATGAAATGGCTCAAACACCCCAAATCCTCCAAGCTGCCAGCACCTTTCTCCTCCTGGGAAAGCTTCCTCTGTCTGGGGCAGACTTTGAAACGTGCAGCAAGGATGCTGTGTGGGGCTGGGTGTCTCCGGGGGCAGCCGGGGTGATAACGGCCCTTCCACGAAGAGGGAAGCGCTCCCGCCTGCTCGCCGGAGATAGGGGGGAGACGTTGGGACTGGCTAGATTTTGTAAATCCCCAGCCAGTCCTGGGGCTGGCCGAGGCAGGGCTGACTGTGCCTCTGCCGCCGCTCACCTCCCACGGCAAGCACTCCCTGACGCTCCCCAGCCACCCGTCCTCTGGCCACTGTCCTCATCCGTCACCTGCTGACCACGGTGGTTCCGCACACAGGAGGGTGTTTTGCAACACGACGCACCATGAGCAGCCATGTGAGGACTCGCGGAGGGCCCTGCGTGCAGCATGTGCCCCGACACTGCTGGGAGCTAACAAGCAAAGACCGACCCCTCCAGCTGGTCCCGCTCCCACCAGTGCCCATGTGCCCAGGGCTGGTGCAGCACCGCTGCCCGTCCCGGCTGGCACAGCAGGTACCAAGCAGTAGCAGCAGCCTCAGGGCTCCAAACACTCCCCTCTTTGCACATGGAGGCTCAGTGCCCCCAGCCCTGCCCCATCCTCGCTGCTGGGGCAACGGGAACAAGGAGGGCACTAGCCTTTCCCAAGCTGTGCCTCTGCTCCACCAGACCTTGCCAAAGCTCCTCAGACCCTTCTCGATTTTTCTTCTTAAAATTATACGGTGCCTCAGCAGAAAGAGCAACTCTTCTGCTCATTGAAAGTAATTTCTGTCCATAAAGAAAATAGGATATCATTAAGGCTCCCATCTCCCAGGTGGTTTTTCCCCTCTAGAAAATAGATGCAATTTTGGGAGGTGGTTCTGCACTTGAACATGGTGTCGCCGGGATGCTGGGCTGTTTGAACTCCACCAGTCACTGACCCCAGCCCAGCAAATTGTCCCAGCACGGCTGCAATACCCAAACCCCGGTGGTGTGCCAGCCCTCCATCGGGGGAACCCCTCTCCCTTCACTCCCGAGTCCGCTGGAGGGCAAGGGACAGAGGCAGACCCGACCTGCCCTGGCACACACCCTGCCTGGGCTTATCTTCGGTCACAAAAGAGAGATACCCAAAAAAACCACCACTAAAACAAAACAACCCCCCAAATCCATTTCTGTCCCGACAGAGGACCCCAAGTGTCACCCCCAGCATCGCCCACTGCAGCCACCCCAAGCCCACAGGCAGAAGGGGCAGCGCTGCCTATCGGCAGCACCGACTCACGGCCCCAGTGAGCTCCGGCAGTGGGGGCTCAGCATTTCGGGGTGTCTCTGTGCCCTCAGGCCATCCCCGGGCAGGGCAGGGCAAAGCCCTGGTGCAGTGCCTGTGCGAGACGGGACTGTCTCTATCTCGTCCCGGCAGCCAGCGCTGCCACGAGGGCAAAACCCAGATTTCACAGAAGTGGCCAGGGCTGGGACGGGCCCTTCCTGAGATGGCAGGACCCGCTCAGCCCAGCTCTGCGGTGACCGAGGCGCCAGCACCGCAGTCGAACTCCGGCTGGGGCTCAGCAAGCAGCCCTGCGGCTGCCTGCCCTCCCCGGCACCGCTGCCACCACCAGCACCCACGGCTGGGCGACGGCACAGCGCTGACCTGCTCATCCATGGGTCACCGGGCCCTAAACTGGCAATGAAAATACAGCTGACAGACTAATTTCTTTGCATAAAAAGCAAAACCAGCAGCAGCAGCGAGAGCTGGCTGACGACTCACTCCAGCTCTCAGACGTGCTGCCCTACTTTCACCCCCGTTTCGCTGGGTTTACATTTCTCCTTTTAAATTACTGACTCCCACCTTTACTTCCTCATGCTGAAGACCTCCAGCCTGGGGGTGGCCTGGCAGCGCATGCCAGGATGCAGGGACCAGCCCTGCTGCAAGGGTCCCCAGGGCGCAGCGCTGGGCAGGACTCCCCGGCAGGAGCGGAGGCAAGCCACTGCCTGGTC
This sequence comes from Fratercula arctica, assembly GCA_947846985.1. Taxonomy (NCBI): domain Eukaryota; kingdom Metazoa; phylum Chordata; class Aves; order Charadriiformes; family Alcidae; genus Fratercula; species Fratercula arctica. Next base: position 3,960,874 of record CANTUZ010000015.1, read on the forward strand.
CCTGCTCCCCTGAAGGGCACCGAGCAGTGCCGTGTCCCCAGTACCCCCCCCCCGCTCACACCAGTGCCCAGAGGAGTGACCACCACTGGGGTGCAAGCTGGGGGACAGGACTTGGACGTGCTGGTGGACGAGAAGCTCAACACGACCCAGCAATGTGTGCTCACAGCCCAGAAAGCCCACCACATGCTGGGCTGCATCCCCAGCAGTGCGGGCAGCAGGGCGAGGGAGGGGGGGATTCTGCCCCTCTGCTCTGCTCAGGGGAGACCCCCCTGCAGCGTTGCCTCCAGCTCTGGGGCACCAACAGCAGAAGGACACGGAGCTGTTGGAGCGGGGCCAAAGGAGGCCCCGGAGATGCTGGGAGGGCTGAAGCCCCTCTGCTGTGGGGACAGGCTGAGAGAGCTGGGGGGGTTCAGCCTGGAGAAGAGAAGGCTCCGGGGAGACCTTCCAGCCCCTTCCAGTCCCTAAAGGGGCTCCAGGAAAGGTGGGGAGGGACTCTGGATCAGGGAAGGGAGCCATGGGACGAGGGGGAAGGGTTTTACACTGGAAGAGGGGAGATTGAGCTGAGATCTGAGGCAGAAATTCTTTGCTGTGAGGGGGGTGAGCCCCTGGCCCAGGTTGCCCAGAGAAGCTGTGGCTGCCCCATCCCTGGAGGGGTTCAAGGCCAGGTTGGACGGGGCTTGGAGCAACCTGGGCTGGTGGGAGGTGTCCCTGCCCAGGGCAGGGGGTGGAATGAGATGATCTTTAAGGTCCCTTCCAACCCAAACCATTCCCTGATTCTAGGACTTGACAGCAGCCCGGTCACTAACAGCCAGAAGCCCCTCGCCGGGAGGGCAGCCCCTCCCCGTACACCCACGCCGCAGCCGGACCCCCCGCCCGGGCTCCCCCCGCTTCTCCCCGCGGAACGAGCGGCCGCCAAAGCCAAGCGCTCGCCCGCCGACTGCCGGCGCGGCTGGGAAGAGGCGCCTCTCCCGGCTGTTCGCCTCCGCGCTGCAAATAAAGCAGGACTTGGAAACGCTTCCACACACGCCCATCGCCCCCTCCCGGCAGAGGCTGGGGGGCAGATCGCACCGCCTGGCCCTGGGTACCTGAACCTGGTCAGAGTGGGGCGCTTTGGGGTTGTTTAAAACAACAACAAACTCCAGCATACCCACCACCACTCAAAAAAAAAAACCAAAACAAAACCAAAAAAAAACAACCACCGCTGCAACAGTGAAGGACACGAATCTGGATCCGGCGCAGCCAAAACCCAGGGCAGCTCCAGTTGGGAGCCCGGGGGGCAGATGCTTCACCTTCCCACTGCCAGGCAGAGCTGTCACCTCAGGTCTGCGTTAGTGCATCGCTGACACCCACCCGCGCAGCCCTCAAATCCCCTGGCACTGGCTGGCCCGAACGCGCTGGAGGCGGCTCCCCGGCAGCAGACGGCAAGCGGGGATGTCAGGAGCCGCAGCACCAGGGACCTGTCACCATCCCTGGCCTATTGCCCGCAGCCTCCCTGGCACTCGCAAGGGGGTTTGTCACTCCAGCCAGTGGCCAAAGCCACCGCGGGGACCTGCCACTGACACAAGGACTTGTTCTGCCTGAGATGCCGTGCCCGACGGCACGGCTCCTGGCTGCCATGGCCCTGCACTCCCACGGTGCAACGGGAATCTCCCAGGAGAGGAGGCAGAGCAGCGGCTTCACTGGGGAAACGCCAAACGAGGTACACCCCGGGTTCACATCCTCATTTGAGAGGGGCTGTGCCATCTCAGGGTGCACTCTGCTTCCTCACCCCTCGCTGCCGCAGGAACACAGGGGAAACGCTGCGGGAACCCACCCAACACCTGGGAGGGGACAGCTGGCCCACGGCCCATCTCGGACGGTTTCAGTTTCCCAGAAAAACTTTACCAAAAACCAGGGTGAGATTAGAGTCAGGGAACGGAGAAAGATGGCGTAGGAAAAGCTCAGAAGAATTTGCCGCGATTAGACGAGCCACACGCACATCAATAAAAATTGCTATAACTGACAACAGCAACATCAGAAAGGCAGAGGCACCACTGCAGGGCGAGAGGAGCGTCCGAGCTGGCAGGACGATGCATATTAAACAACCTTCACTGCAGCTGGGAGCCCAATTAACACTCCTCTGTGCACAGGCCCATTTAGAGACTCTGCCCAGCACTCAGCCGGGAGCCTGGACCAGCCCGTACCTCACTGTGCCCCCCCAGCCCCAGAACTGGCTTTAATTGATTTTAAAGGTAGTTCAGAGTCCCGGGGCGTCCTTCGCACACCGGCCCTGTTCTTCTTTTGCGTTTCGGCACCAGAGCCCAGGTAACTGATAACGGCCTCCCCAGCACGCGGCTGGGAGGGGGTCACTGCGGGAGGGGGGTCACTGCAGGAGCCCCACAGGGGGTAGATGCATTAGGTACTTGGACAGATGAGCAGTTTTGGACCAAAAGCTGTAGGAAGCCTGCCCGCCTCCCCTGTTCACCGCAGACAGCTGCTTTGCGGTAGTTTAAGCAGGTTCTTTGCAGCATAAGGCATATACTACTACAGCTACAGTATAATTGCAAAAGACGCATTTCCATGCGATTACCCATTGTAAAAGCTGGTGATAAAGTCAAAGGAGTTTACTTAGACACAATCTGCTCTCCAGACCTTGTCCTCACAAGACCTAAGCACAAACCTCCAAGATGACTGCAATATTCAGTGCAGCTACCGCCAAGAAGCTCGGTCATTCCCACTTCTTCCCGTTAACTCCGCTCTGGTCCATCAAATATTAAAGAGCCTCATGCCTGGACACAGCTCGTTTTACGAAGGTCAAGTAAATCTTTCATCTCTTCTCTTCCCGCCTTTATCTTCCCCCACCGTTCCCATCAGCAGATAAGCATCACATGCTCTTTCATGTGAATTTTAGCTGAACACACACTAACTCTCAGTAATTGGGGTACAAGGCTCCTCTGTTCCACAGGGATGTGATTATTTCATTGCTATTTTTGCATTATAAGGCTAAACCAAGAGGTGACACTCTGCCTGTAGGAGGCACTTAATTTTTATTAATTTTTTTTAAATTTATTTTAAATACTCAATGGTTTCTTAGTACATCCTCCTGATGATACCAAAGAGAAAATAACCAGATCGCAGAGGGCTGAGGAGCCACCAGGAGGCAAAGGGCTGGGTAACGTCCTGTGTGGGACATCACCCCACCAGTTCATTCCCAAGGAGTCCAGCTGGATGGAGGAGGAGGGTCCCCATGGGTTCATCCCCATCAGAGCAAGGTCCCCACGGGTTCATGCCCATTGCACCTTCCCACATCCAGCGTCCCCCATACAAGGATCTCTCAAGGCAGAGGATGCTCAGGGGTCCCTGCCTGTCCCCTGGGGCCCCCTGCACTTTCTTTGCTGCCCAGGGTTACCGCAGGGCGGCTGTGAGAAGCAAACAAACTCACTAGGCAAGCTCATCGGCTGATTTTTGATATGCAAAGATCCTTTGATAGGCTGATGTTTCCTGCAGAGTGACCTCCCAGCTCGGGAGGTGGGTTTAGCTCAGCTCTTCCCTTCCCGGGCCGAACGACCTGACCTCAAACTCCACCACGTTTCACAAGGAGCTCCAAGGAGCACCAAGGGCACCACACGAGCACCCCACAATCCCAGAGACGCTGCTGGCTTTCTGCAGGGACTTTCCATGACACAAGAAAACACCAGCACCAAGCCAAGGTTTGGAGGGCTGCTTCTGGACGTGATGCCCCTTTTGCCAGCCCGGGGACTGCAGCTGCCCCCAGCACTTTCCCATGAAGCAGGTAAGGAATAAAAAAAAAAAACTTAACAGAAGAACAGAGATCTTGATGGAATCGGTCCATGCCAAAATCCTGGGTCCACACATTCAAAATCCCGGGTCCACACATTCAAAATCCCATTTACTGCACGAGTGCCTGGTCTCTGTCTCGCAGCACCCTGGGGCCGGCCCTGTCCCAGCAGCTCTCGCCAGCCTCAGCCCCTCTCCCAGCACCCGAGCTCCTGCTGCCACCCCTGGGGACACGCACCCCCCAAAACCAGCCAGCTGAGTATTTCCAAGCCCTCTCCCAAACTCTCCATCCCCGACACACTGCCCTTGGGCACTCTGAAAGGCTTCCCAAGCGCAGCCCCCAGCCTCGCAAGGTGGGAACATGCCTGAGCTCCCCAAAGCAGCCCACGGCCCCCAGCGGCACCCAGAAACTCAGCGCTCTCCTGCCCCAGGCCAGTGGTCTGAGAGCCAGGTCCGGCCCGCTGCCGGCAGCACATTTAAAGCTGGAGCAGTGCTCCAGGCACACAAGCTCCCTGGAAGAGAGCCGACGCTTCCCAGCTCTCCTGCCCGGGGAGGGCACAGGCAGAGCTACCAGAGCCAGACCCCAACTCACCGGAGCTTCCTGGGCATTCCGGAGGCCGAGCAGCAAAGGTGGCCGTTGAGCAGCAGCCGCCCAGGGATGCTCAGTCCTTTGCAGTGCCTCCCCTGCCCGAGCACGGTCCCGGTACCTCCCCGCGGTGCCCGTCACCAAAGGGGGACAGACGAGCCCCCGCGGTGCCAAGGCTCCCCATCCATCACCCCTCCTCGACACTCCCACTCCGCAACGTCTACTCGCTCACTCCAGTCCCGAGTCCCTCAGACATAGTCATGGTTACCATAGGAACTAACAAAACCCAAATTAAAAAAGAAAAAGGAGAGGAAAAAAAGACAGCGGGAAAACGCCTTTGATGCTCTGGTGCCACCTGCATGTGCGGGTTTATTATGAGGAACGACAGGAGCAGCAGGCAGGGGAGCATCCCGCAGCCCCCCATCTCACTCGGGTGCTGTCGGTCCCACCAAACACTGACCCTGCGCAGGACCTGGCCCTCGCACCCGAGAGCCCGCTGGGACACGAGCCCACTGGTCCCCCCCTGCCATGCCACCCCGGGACGGAGCGGCTCGGTGCTGCCCAGTGAGGGGTCAGCCCAGGCAGGGCCTGCTGCAGCCCCCCGCTGCCCTGGGACCCCCCTGCAGCCAAAGGTCTGGCCGCAGCCACCCCTGGGCGCTGCTATTCCTCCCCTGCCAGGTTTCTGCAAGCCAATATTGATGTTTGCGGCGTGCACAAGGCTTCGTGAAGTGCTCTTTGGCTTGCAGAAAGCAGCTTGTCTTTTTGTTAACAAGTTACACAGTGCAAGAAAATTGCCTACGCCTGGTATCTTAGCCAGAAAGCTGCTGCAATAATAAGAGGGCGTTAGAAAACAAAAACTAATTTTTTTTTCCTAAATTTTAAAAGCTTTTAGAAATATCTAATGTGGCTCTGGCTGGGCCCCAACTGCAGAACCATTTCATGAAGCAATCTGTCCACAAACCAGAGGCGTTATGAGGTGGAAAGCATTAGCTGCGAATAGCGGGGACAAAACCACTCCAGTGGAGGTTCATTGAACGCCCCGAGCAAACCCCCTCCTCTGGCCAGGGCAGGAGGGAGAAATGTGGCCCCAGACCCCCATCTCCGCCCGAGCAGGAGGGCGGCAGCGTGCCCCACGGCACCACCGGCACGGCGCTCCCAGAGCAGCACCAACTGCCCGGCATGGTGGGGAAAGGAGGATAAATGGTATTTCTGCAGCAGAATTGCTGCACGGGCCCTGGAAAAAACAATCAGGGCACAGGGTACGTCAGTGTACACGGAGCACCAAAATCCTTCTCAGCTCCACGGGAAAAAGAAAGTCTACTAAGATTTCCGTCTACTCCCAAAAGTGGTAAACATTGATTTAAACTTCTCATTAGTTCAGCAAAAACCTGAGCAACGAGCGTGGCAACAGCGTTTCTGTTGTGCTATTTACAATGGGCATTTGCAGGCTCATTCAGGCAGCAGGCTCCCCCAAGGCTTTCCGTATACTTTTCCATTAATGAATAATTTGCACAAGCAATGATTATAGAAGGAAACCGCACGAGCCGTTACCCATACGCATTACCCTGAGCTCAAGGGAGGCTTGGCCAGGATATTTCTATATTAGCACACGGTTACGCTGACAGCACCGGAGCCGCACGTGCTTGCAATGGAAAACCCCGGCTGGAGGAGCTTATCCGGAAACCGGGAGAGGGGAGGATGTGCCAAGGCAGGAGGGAAGGGATCCCAGACAGCCATGAGCACCGGGAGAACAGTGAGCATCTGTGCCACCATTCCCAGCCCTTTCTCACTTGCTCTTCCCCATCCAGCTGATAGCATTTTCCAGCAGGGTTGATCCCGCAATGCCGCGCTCCGTCACAGAGCAGGATCTGGCCCAGCAGCTGCTTCACCAGGAGCCACACAGCCCACACCGACAGCTTTCAGCAAGTCCAGGGCAAACCCAAGATGGACCCACCAAGCAACACCAGCGGCTCACGGACCCTCCTGGGCACCAAGAGCATCTTCACCCAGACCCCCCCAGCGGTATGGGAGCAGGAGCTGGGTAACAACCACAGGACTGACTATCCCACCAACAACCACTCCCTCTCCAGACTGCAAGATTCAAAAACAAAGCAAAAAAAAAAAAAAACCAACAACCAACCCCAGGTTCCAGTGAATTTACAGCCAGAAGCTCGGTGGGTGCCCATCCTGCCGATTTCCCATCCCTCCCAAGGCAGAGCTGGTGCCCCATGAATTGCACCGTCCACACCTTAACCCACCGATCATACAGCGATTGTGTCGTTGCGTTTATTGTAATCACCCAGTACATGAATCACATTGGGCTTCCCAGGAAAACAAGCCGTGGGACACGTACAAAACTGTCTTCAGGAATGGGGAGATACGGCTGATCCGCTGCTGCACAGGGCAGGAACCGGGACGACAGCCCAGCTAACGGGACAGTGTCCCCCAGGCACAAAGCCACCTCTCAGCACCGCGTCCCTCGCAGGGAAATCACTCTACGCGAGAGAAGAGCGCAGGTACTCACTTGATCTTCAGGCTGGCAAGCATCGTCTTGTCGATCCTGGGGAGAAAGCAGAGGAGCGTGTTACTGCGGGTGTCAACGGGGGGGCTGTCCCTGCTCCAACTCGGGTACCCAGGGCTGCTGGCAAACCCAGCCCCAGCATCTCCTTTGGAGGTGCCATCGGGCTGGCTGACAGGACAATCACCACAGAAAGACTTGACCAGAAAACAAAATCAACCAAAATTTAACCCAAAGTGAAGCCTGGCAGCGTGAAAAACAAAGTCCCCCCCCAGTTATTTCCTGGTGGTGACCAGTGCGGAACCACTGCCTCCTCACCTGCAATGCCAGAGGTGAACTGGGCAGCAGAGGAGGGCATTGCCCATGGCCAAGCTCTCTCCACCTCCCACAAAACACATATTTGAAGATGACAGACCCATGAAAGGCCCGATACACTGGGACCGCCACACCAAACCCCCCCCAGCCTCGACTCAGAAGCCCCGTCCAACAGGGAAGGGTCGAGGATCCAGTGAGCTGCAGGATGTTCACACCTGGCCGGTGGCTGCCTCGCTGCGGGAGCTCAGGCTCATCCCTGCAGGGCCACCCATCCCCGCCGGGCACCAGCCACCGATTCACCCTTTTCCTTACCCCCCACCCGCTGCGACCACCCGCACACCCGCGCCGAGTGCCCCAGCCGGGGGGGACGCTGAGCAGCCCCATCGTTCCCAGCCCCGGCCGGCTCGTGTGGGGCTGGGAGCCCCCGTCGCTTCACTTATTTATTTGGCGGCGTTAATGAGTGCCTGCCTCCACAGAATCCGTGCGGTTAAAGCCATATTAATATTAATCAATGCAAATCACAGTAATGTCTCAAAACGCAAAATGATGTCTTTTGGCGGTCATTGCAAATGCTCTGTGATCTGCCACATGGAATTAATTCCACATCTCTAAAAAAAAAGAAAAAAAAACACCAAAAAACCCAAAATATCAAAACCAAACCCCACTCGTTTTTTACGGCAATCACAGAGGACACGGCAGGGCTGCAGAAATGCAGTTTCCTCTCTACTCGCAGCTTTACCTCCCTCCGCTCCCGGGCTGAACTTCTCCATGACGAGGAGGCTGCACCCGCGGGTGACGCAGCGGGGCCGGGTCCCCAGCACACTGTGCACCGCGACAGACGCAGCAGGAGCCCCGCGCAGGGTATCCCTGCTCCCCACCGACGCAGGCAAAGCCACCCCAGCTCAACCCCGGCACCTCCTGCACGCACCATCACCCTTCCCGGGTCCCTCTCTTGGGCCAACATTTCACTCGCAAAACCCCAAGGCCACGGGAGCTCCATTCCTGGCATTTCCCCAAACATCAGGTCCCGTGCTCCGCTCCCGGAGAGCCGGCACGCTACTGCTCCTACAGCCAGAGCCAGGGCACCCGCTATTTGTCACTTGATATTTAACAAGCCTGTCCACGGACTTTGTTGATCATTAAATCCAGTTGAACATTAAAGTATGCTGGTGTAAACAGTTGTTCCAGACGTGGTGACAGGCGCGCGTGAGCCGCGGGAACAGGGGGTGCCTGGGGCAGCTCCTGCAGGACCCGTGCCGGAGCGGGGAGCTGCACCGAGCGCCTTCACCTGGAACCGCAGGAATAAAAATCAATTGCTGCTATTTTGCCTCTTAGAGAGAGAGGAAAAAAAGAAAAAAAAAAATTCAACAACAAACAAAACCCCAACCACACAAGAAAGCAACCCCTCTGCCAGGGAAACCACAGTTGCACTATGACTAAGTTCTAAAGCCGCTTTGTCAGGCCCTGCCCTGCGGGAGGGTGAAGTGAAACACCCCACGCCCCGCTGCAGCCCCCTCCCTGCTGCGCCCCGATACAGCCCTGGGGCTCCCCAAGCACGGCACCACCGCACCGGGGGTGTCTGCCCCGCTGCCGCCCCAGGGAAGGAGCGGCCGGCACCGCTTGGGTGGCGATGGCCTGGGAGGAGAGGGGACAGGTGGGCACCTGCACTGGTCATTAGGGCACCCGCACTGGTCACTGCGGCCACAGCGAGCTGGGCAAGGGGTGCGGGCAGGGCTGGGGTGGCAGCTCCCAGGGCCACACACCCACGCCTGTGCATCGCCTGCGACGTTCATCCCCACGTTCACGGGCAATGGCACCGCGTGTGCCACCCGTGGCCAGCACGCCGCTGCCGGGCCCCCGCTGGCAGCAGATGCAGGCATTAGAACGAAAACCCGCCTGCACGCCGGCAGAGGGCTGGAAGGAGCGTCCGCGGGCGCAGCGCGGGCGGCTGGGTGTGCCCGGACACCCCACACGCTCCCACAGGAAGGGTGGGTCGGTCACGGGCCCGGGCGGCTGTGGGAAGATGCAGGTGCAGGTACGGGGCTGCGGCAGGTCCCTTCCTTTCCCGTAAACACACCCGCAAAGCGTTTTCCCAGCTGTGCACGGTGACACTCAACTGCCCGGGGGGTCTGCACGAGGGCCCTCAGGAAGGTGGGCACCCACCCCCCTGGGGAACTCCCCAGGACCCCCTGCCTGCCCTTCTCACAGTGCGCACGCCGATGCTGATATTTAAAGGACAGTCCGCACCCCGCTCCCCCCCAGCCTGCCTGCGCTGGCAGCACACCCCCCAAACAGCCAGCAGACCACGTTTTCCTGCGTGGCTCTCCAGCTCCTGGTTATCTTTTCCCTGCAACCACCGAAGCACAGAAGGAAAACAACCGAGCAAAGCGCAGCCGGCCTCGAACGCCCCTGCAAAAGGGGATAACGGCTCCGCTCCATCGCGGCGTGAGCTGGCAGCAGGGCAGCTCCTGGGATGCGCCCGGCGCGGTCGCGGCCCCAGAGCCACTGCTCCCAAGGGCGGCTGCGGGACAAATCTGCCCAAGAGCTGCAGCTTCTCTCTGCCACAAAACAAGCCTGCATTTCACAAAACTTATTTGTACAGCAGTTTATCGGAGTGCTTCCTTCCCGTTTGTATGTAAAGAAAAAAGAAATCCAGCTGAGACAAAATGCTTGGCTTTAGTAAGGTGTGCGCTTCTATTCCCAGGAGGCTTTGCCGAAACTCTTGACAAGTTCACCGCCCTCCCACAACCGTCTCGGTTACTCAGCATTTCCCGCAGCAGGTTTCAAGCAGCTCCAAGCCCATGGGCACCAGCACTCCTCCCAAAGCCCCCGCAGCCTGGGGCGGGGGGGCGAAGGCAGAGCGACCCTCTGCCCCACTGCCAAACAGCCAAAGCCATTATGGAACGGACAATTCAGCCATCGCTTCCCACCGCCTGACCACAATTACCCAGCACAGACTTGGGAGGGGCATAAAACACCTTGGAGAAAGGCGAGCTGCAGGAAGGGCAGAGGGACAACAGGGCCATTTTCTTAAACTATTTCCCCTATAGATCATCACATCTTGGAGGGCAGGGGCACAAGAAGCAAGTGGTCCCGCTGAATGTGGGGTGCGGGCAGCAGCCGTGGCGTTCTGCCAAGGACAGAGGGTTCAGGGACAACCTGGGGAGGTGCCAATGGCCGCGGGACCCTGCCGTGGGCCAGGTGGGACCCCACCGCATACACCACAAGGTGCCAAAGGCAGCTCTAAGAGTCACTACCCAAGCAGAGGGTCCTCGGCAGCAAGAGCAAGGAGTCAGGGGAGAGCCATGGGATGCTCTTGCAGGTGACGTGCCCACGAGAGCCCACCACGAGCCCCTGGGAGGTCCCCTCACTGCTTGGCATCCACGGGGCTCATGAGGGGCTTTGCCAGAACCCAGCAGCACCCACCCGCTAAAGCTATGCCAGGCTTCCCCGGGGGCACGGGGGGAAGAAGGTCCTTCCCAACTTCCACGTGCCCTTGTTGGCTGGGGCAGCAGGAAGGGCTCTGGCACAAGGGCACCGCGGCACCATGGTGCTTCCTCCTTTGCAGCCCCAGAGGGAAGAAAAGCTCCTCGCGCAGCACCGCGCTCCCGGTAGCAAAGGGGGAGGTGGCAAGGGAAGGCACCCACCAGCCATAGCCGCCGAAGGAGACGCTGCGCTTCCTCTGGAACATGGTGTCGTCTCGGTGCTGCCGGGATGCTGCAGCCATGGGGGGAAGCGGGGTCGGCAGCACGCGTATGCCAGCCGCGGCGGGCGCTTCCTGTGGCGTGCACGGCGCTGCGCCAGGGCGGGGGACCCAGGACTCCCGGTCAGCTGCCCCCACCACAGAAGCGCATGCACACAGGCGCACACATACACACACACCAGAAGAAGAAAAGTCATTTCCTTTTTTTTTTTTTTTTTCTTTTGTGGCCTCGGGCTTTTCACAACCTTACGCTGCAAATATCGTATTTCTCCTAATGGCAGGAGCCTCGGGCAGCGCAGGCGTCAGGGACGAGCCATGGGCACGGTGTCACCCACAGGCATCATGCTGCGGGACTGCCCCCATCCCACTTGCCATCCTGGCCCACCACCAGGGCCCAGTGCAGAGGGTCACTGGTGGCCACGCACAGGTCTCCCTCCCAGGGTGGCTTTCCCCTGGCTGTCCCCAAATGGCAGGGCTGCATTCACTGCGCCAGGCTGGCTCCCCAGTAGGGGATCCTCCAACTGAGCCTCCGGTGCACTCCAGGGGACTGTAAGAGACGGACTGTAAATTCCCTGACGAGGGGCAGGAGGCCCTCCAAGCCTTCAATGGAATGCCTCAAACACTCACAAGGAAATAAATATAATGCAGGCCTGGCCTTCAAAGAACTGATAAGGCTCACACCTCTGGCGCCTGAAAGTGTGGGAGAACTGCCTTGTGAAGACAGGGGAGTTCTGCCACTCGTGTGGTGAACTTGCTAGTTCTCAGTTCTCAAGGCCATTGTGTCCGATGAGTGACCTTTGCTTCATTGTCCGCGAAATGCATATGAAAGCGCACACCCTGCATACGCTAATGAGGATTATAGAGATCGTGCTAAACATGTACGACTGTGGCACTCGTCTCTCCACCCAAATCATGCTACACCTCACCTGGGAGAAGGGAGAAACCTGAGACGAGGCGGTCCTCAATAAGAGGGGTGGACCGTGCCAATTCAGCAAACGTAACAGGGGAAAATAAGCGCCCCTAGGAAAAAAAAACAAAGAAGAAACAAAAGAAGAAGATTGTGCCTGGAAAGATTCTTCCCAAGAAAGAAGAGGATTGTGGCTGGGAGGATTCCCTGAAAAAGACACTGGAACCAGGACCCGTGACCTCTTTATCTCTGTCTTTTTTCTCTGTCTTTCCCTTTCTCTATCCCTCAGTTTCTCTTTTCTCTTAGAGTTGTTAAGTAACGACCTTAAGTACCGCTTGCCATAAGTTGTCGTGTAACTGCTATTAACTAACAGTCTGTATACCCCACCACTCACCATAATTTGTTATATACCTAACCAATTACTGTGCACTTGTTAAGGCCTGTACTAACCATTTTGGTAAGCTAATAAACGTTTCTATATGGACCTTGAGATTTATCTCACCTTAGTCTGCACCATTGAGAATTTAGGAATCTAAAGTCACTTACCCCCCCTCTTTCCTGAGAGTGGGACGTGACAGGGACATCCCACTTTAAACCTCAACAAGCAAAAATCCCATCACCTCATCTCTCCTGGCAAACAGACCCCCGGCTGCCCCAGAGCCTGGAGAAAGGCGAGTTGGAGGAAGGGCAGAGGGACAACAGGGCCATTTTCTTAAACTATTTCCCCTATAGCTCCGTAAGACTCAAGCGTGTGGCTGCAGCCTGACCACCACCACAAACCCTGCGGTCATTTAATAACCAGGTTTCAGAAATCCCATTCAAATGGAAATGCTGACCTCTAGCTGGGTATGAGCTTCCATCAATCACAAAATCCCAAGAAAACAGGCTACCATCCCTGTACCAGCCTTCTGGCCCGTGGGGAGGTGATCCCGGTGCCGGGGGCCACGCATGGTGCCCCCTGGGCTGGCCACCCTCACACCCTCCGCCCCCCACACCAACCACCAGCACCCGCCTGGGATGCAATGGGGGCTCAACCTCCGCGGGTCTAAGTCTGTAGGAAGGGTGGGATCCCCGAGCACCCCTCCGCAGCTGGAGGGGCCGCAGCCAGCACAGCGTGGCTGTGGGACTCAGTGTGGGTGTCACCGGGGTGACGCCGGAGCCTGACCTCACATCGCAGCCAGGAGGGGATGAGCTGCTCGGCTGCACATCACCCACCGTGCTCACGAGGTACAGGAACCCAAAGCTCGCTTTCCAACATCCCGGCAGTTCAAAGACCAGCGGGAAGCCTCCGACTGCCAAGGTCCTACTGGTTCAGCTACTTGAACGCTCACCTCCTGCTCCCTTGATTTACAATAACGCCCAGCACACCCAGAAACCACCCCCCCGACTCGGCGCGGCCGGGCAGGGCCGGGCTCACACAGCTCCCGGGAGACTCCGGGCAGTTCAGCCCAGCATTGGCACTTGCAGGAGCCAAACTCCCATCCAAGCACCCAAAAGCTTTAAATTGAGAGACATTTGGATTCTGTCTGATGTGTGAAAGAAGCGGGGGGGAACAGGGAGTTGGAGAGAGAAATCACTCAACTCCAGGGAAAAGCTTGGATTGGAATCCAGCTATTTCAACTCCTACTTTCCCGCCCACAGCCATCTCTCCTTAAAGAGATGGAAATCCTTTGCATTTTAGAGCTCTTAAGGACATTATTTAAAAAAAAAAAAAAAATCCCAAACGTGATGTAGGCTTGAAGGCCATAATTGAGGTACCATGAAATATTTGGAGCAGACAGTTGCGTGGAGCACATCTGTCTCTGGCCTGCACGCTCTGGGTTAAAGCTGTGCATCAATAGCAGCGTGACGTTATCCTCTCGCTTCATCTTCCCCCAGGTCACGTCTCCCTTACACCCGTACCAGTTGATGTCTGCCCGGCTCTACTGAGCTGCTCACGATTTACATGCCTGAAAATAAAAGCAGGGAGCCTTCCCCGCACGGCCGAGCTCCGCAGTGCATCACAACACCCCCCGGCTGCCGCAGCCCCCGCGCAGCCCCGCGCACAGCCGTGCGGTGGCACGTAGCGACAGCAGCCGCGGCAAGCATCGACCTACGGCTGGCATCACACCAAAAACAACCTGAAGGGATGGCCGTTTTCCTGGGACTCTCCATTTAAACATTTACTCTTGCAGTGCCGTAAGCACCAATTACCGCACCTTGCTCTGCCGCTCCAGTCCTCAGGTGAACTCTCCGGCTGAGGGCTGTCGGAGGCACCACGGCAGCAGGGAGGGCGACTGGGAGACGCGCAGCAGCGCGGGGCTGGGCTCCCCATTAACTGCAGGTCAGTGCAGTCAGGAGGTCAAAATTACTCCAGCAGCTCTCCGTTACGCCTCGTTGGTGTAACAAGAGTGATTCACACACCTCCTCCGGGATTTTGGAGCCCAGGAGGGCCAGGACCTTGACACGGCCACAGGGAAATTGTCTCCATTTCCAGCTGCCCAGGAGAGGCGCAAGGCATCCCCTGCACAAAGCCCAGCTTGCCCCGCACCAGCGGGACCAGTGCCCAGGGATGCCTGTGGCCGGTGGGGACAGAAGGAGAGCCCACCCTGCTCCCCATCCCCACGTGCCCGGCAGCCCCCCAGGGCCGTGTTGGCCACCACAGATACAAGTGACAAACCGCATTTGAACTGGGCAAAGGTTAAAAATATACCAAGCATCCAACTCCAACCCCCCAGAGGCCACCAGCCTCCCTCGGCTCCAGGGTGTCACATCGGCGCCTGCCCAGCGCCACCTTGCCCGCACGGGGGTGTGTCCAGAAACAAGTTTGTCTGCAATGACATTTTCTCGCTCCCCCTCTGCCCCCCGAGGTGTTTCACACAGTCAGGCTCAAAAACGAAAGGAAAAAAAAAAAAACCTCTCCTCCCTTTTGAGCAGGCACAGCCAAATCACAAGCGATCAGCCCAAATTAAGAAACAAAGGCCTGTGGGAAGATGCCTCCTTGGTACCATCTGCACCAGACAAAATTAACATTTCCCAGGGGCCCCTGCCAGAACCCAGGGCTCCTGTCGCTCTGACCCCCCCCGGCCACAGGGAACAGCCCCAGCCCACCGGTGACACCGGGGAGGGGGTGCCACACAGCAGCAAGCTGCATTGTTAACAAGCCAATTAATGAAACCAAACTCTCCTGGAGCACCAGGCGCTTGCAGCTCCCTGGAGCAGCTCGGGGGGGGCGCAGCACCCGTGTTTTGGCAGCTCCATCGCACCCCACAACCAGGCGCAACAAAAGACGCGAGGGGAGGGCGCACGAGGCTGCGCCGGGAGCGGTGAACTGACAACTGCACAGCATTAAAGCTTAATGAGCACAAACTGCTGGGCTGCGATTCTGTTTACGAAAGGAAACCACAGCCCAATTCTGCACGGCCCCGGCTCTGCTCTCCTGTCCCTTAATGGGGGACCACGGGGCTCCAAACCCCCTGACGCAGCACCTGTGGCTGCCAGCGAGACCCCCGAGACCGGAGCGTCCAGAGGCCCGTGCAGCACAGCGCTGGTGAATGCAGGGACCCACGGCGCAGGAGAAAGGAGGGTCCAAAGACACCTTCCTCCCGGGTGGCTGAAGCTGCCAGCCCAGTCTCCTGCAGACAGACCAGCCGTGGCAGGACGGGCTAGTGAGGCCACCAGCCCCCAGGCACAGCCACACCGCTCAGCCCCCAGCTCCCTGCAGACGGTACCTGCTGCTCCGCTCCCGCTGGCAGCCCGGCAATTTGGGCAGAAGTAGAAAGATGAACTGTTCATGAGGGGCTCCGGCACCAGCGTGGGGGGGACCCTCTGCCCACACAAGCCCCCGGCATGGCCAGCACTACCCCTGCCGAGGGACAAGCAGCAGGTGCAGGCAGAGGAGGGGGTGGCACAGGTACCCGTCTCCTGGGCAGGCAGAGCCCATGCCACAGAGCAGAATTATGCCCAGGAAGGGCAGCGCAATTCTTTCCTTTGTTACTGGGGCTAAGAGAGACCGATTGCATCATTAGTGCTTTAATATTGCATGCGGCATGCTGAGGGTATTCATCTTTCTATTATGATTCTAAGGAAGGTTGTGGGCACCCAGAAATATTAGATTTTGTCCTGGCAGGAAGAACATGCTGTGCATATCATCAGCCTCAACGTACAAAGCAAAGGAAAACAGTGTCCGAATTAATTCTGACTCAGAGCATGGAATATTTTTAACAGCATTTTCGCCCCTTTGTGGTGTTGCTGAAGTGAAATCAACTGAGAAACTCAATGCCTTAACCAGCAGCTTCCCACAAAACCCAGCTTGCTCCCAAAGGTGGCTATTTTTACTGCTCAGTAGCCAACAGGTCTGCAGCACTAACCCACTGCCATGGGGCTTCCTCGGCCCCCGCCACCGCACTGCGGAGCGGGAGCACAGTTTGTCACCCAAGAGGTGGGTTTCAGCCGAAGGGCAGTAAAGCCAAGAGCTTCCAGAGACCCCACCATACCTCTAGCCAGTTCCAGGGGACTCCGGGAGCACCTCCTCCCCATGGCCCGATGCGTTGCTTTGCTCCCAAGGGCCAGATGGCAGCCAAGCCCCCAGCCTGCTTATTTACAGCCTGCTCGTTAAACTCATTAGGGAGGGCTCAATACATCTGAGCTTTAACTGGGAGGATCAGCCTGCAGAACAGAGCAAGAATTGCAAACACATGCAAACAGAAACGAAGAGCTAATTCCCAGCAAAACGCTCAGCTGGCCAGAAAAAGAGAGAAACTTCAGCATGTGAATTATTAGCAGCCTCCTTAAGAAAAGCCGACCTGCTGCAGGTGCTGCTAACCTGAGGAACAGAAAACAGGGAGAAAACGTGTGCTGAACGTGCCTAGGGAGAAGGGCAGACCAGGCCTCCGTCCTGAGCACCGGGGTTTTACCAGGCTGATGAGCGGGCATCGCTGGCCTGTGCACCAGCAGAGGTGATGCCCTGGGGCCCGTCAGCCTCCCCACTGCAAGTGCGTGTCCACTTCGTCCCCTGGCAGGACCCAGCAGCTGCAGCGACCCTGTAGCCAACGGCTCCAGTTCCTGCAGGCACCAGGGCTTCCACGGGAGCCCCGGGGCCCACGGGTGCCAGCCACGCACCAGGCTGCGGTCCCCACTCTGGGGATGTGGAGGGGAGGCTGGGTCAGATGCCCCAAAGCAACGGAAAGCCCCGGTGCTGTGCTCACACCGTCCCGCTCTGCTCAGCATCGCTGTGAGCTGCTGGAGAGCGAGGGGGGGCGAGGGGCAGTGGGGAGCTGCCTCCTGCCCTGCCAGGGTCTGCAGAGCCCACCGGGGACATCCAAAATATGGCAATGACAAGGGCGAACACTGGGGTCAGGGCTCCAGGGAGCTCATTTTCTGCCCACAGCGTTTACATGTCAGGGGCATGTCTAGTGCTGGATCAGGCCCAGAGGCCAAGGCTCACGCAGCCCACGCTGCACACTATGCTCAGGCTCCTCTTCCGTGTTCCCCAGGGCACATGCCACCACTAACAGCTCACGGACTCGCCCCTACATCCAAAGAGATCTGATCCCTCCTGCTCGGTTCTATGAAAACGGCTAAAAAACAGATCTTGGAGGAAGCCACTTCTCAACCCGTGACATGTCACATATCAGACAGCGGCGACAGAGGGATGCGCACGCCCAGATCCCGCAGCCAGGCGCTGCACCATGAGCATTCCCGGTGGCCTGAGGAGTGTCTGGCTGTGCCTTGGGGACCGCAGCAGAGGAGGGGACCCCAGGAAAGCAACAGGCGCCAGCTGAGCCCCCCTGAGCATGGGCCAAGCGCCTGCCCCTCGGCCGGAGCAGACCAGCCCCGGCTCAGCCGCAGCATCCAGGTTTGTAACGAGCTCCTGCACTGCTGCCCCGAGCTGCACGGGAATGTCAGAGACGGAAAGGTCGGGTGACTCAGCTGCACAGGGCTGCATCCAGCCCCGAGCACCCCCACTACCCTCCACCCCCGGGAGCAGCTCTCGCACTCCCTGGACGGCTCTTTGCACGCCATGAGCTGAAGGCACTGGCAATGGCACGACCGGCACTGGAGCCACTCACCCTACCGAGGCCCCGGGGCAGGCACACACAGGCCCAGGCTGCTCCAAGGTCACCATGAGAGGTGGAAGAACCCGCTGGCGGCAGCAACTGACTGAGCCCAGTGCAGGGGGGGATCCTGTCCCACAGCCATTGGACCTGGGGAACCCACTGCCCCGGCAGGATAAACTCACCGACCGTTGCAGGGGAGAGGGGCAGTTCTTTCCCATGCATCTCTGGAGGCATCCCCACGCCATGTGTTCCCTGAACAGGGCAGCTCAACGACCAGCAGACACAGGCAAGCACTGATCAGCCAATTTGGGGACCACAGAAAGGGCCATCCCTGAGCCCCCCCTCACACACGTCCCAGTAAATGTTGGCGGAGGGTGGGAGCAAGGCCCTGGCAGGAACGCAAATGCATCTGCGGGACCACTGTGGAGGAAGGCAAGGCCAAACTCTGCCAAGCCTGGGTTGGTTCAGGACAGTAACATCAGCAGAAATCAATGTGTTTAACTGTTTCTGGATCTGAAGTCCATCGATGCTAATTCATCTTCTCTTTGCAGTATTGATCTCGTTGCTCCCAGGCAGAGCAGAGGGGAGGCGAGGAGCCTGGTCCAGGCTGCGCGTTCAGGAGCAAACCCCGCTCTCCTGACACATGGAGCAAGCGACTCCCCATCCCTCCGAAGCTCGCTCTGCACGAAGCCTCGGGGAGTCGGATACAACCCTCCACGTCCCCAGCTGCTGCCTTTGGGCCTCCCTGGGGGGTAACTGGGTTTGCTGAGGGCTGAGCACCCCACAGCACCAAGAACATCCCTGGCGTTTGCATTTCGGACACACACATGCTCTCTGGTTACCCAGCCTGACACTCATTAGTAATTGGTTTCTCCCAGCATCGCACGACGCAGGTCTTTGCTGCAGAGGGACACGGATCTTGTCTGATCACAGCGCTGTGAACAGGAAGTCATCACACAGGCGTCCAGGCTCATTAAATTCTTCTCAGCCCACTATGAATTTAACATGCAGAGTTGCTTGTTTTCTCAAGTCTACCCATTTTAGAACCCTGTCTTGCTAGCTAGGGGATGAAATTCCCTAGACAGGCTCTCTCTTTAAGACGAGCCTGCTCGAGCACACAGATTTTCTGTGTGTCTGTTTTCCCCACTTCTTCCAACCATGTCCCCATGCACGTTCAGCACAGAGGATGCTTTGGATGAGCAGCAGACACCCATGTCCGTACACTCTCCCTGTGCCTCCCCAAGGATCCCGCACGAAGGTTTCTCGGTGTGCTGCGATACACACGCGCATGCCTTGCTCAGGATGCTCCAGGGACAGCCCGGCCCCAGGCAGGGCCGGCACCGCTGTCCCCAGCGCGTCCCCTCCATGGCCAGGGGCAGCCCAATGCAGGCAGGCGAGCAGGCAGGCAGGCAGCTGGCCATGGCTGGTGCCAGGTCCCTGGGCACCGTCACCATGGCTACCTGCACATCCACGGTGCATCCCACACCGCGGTCCCCTGGTTCCCTGCTCTGCTGCCTGCAGGAACTCATCGCCCGCCTGCCCGGGCACCACAGGGGTTGGTGGAAGGATGGTGTGTTAGGGCAAAAAATGACAAAACCCCATTCCTGCTGGTTTTCACCTACATGTCCAGTCACCTACAGACCCGTGGAGGGAGCCTGCCGCACACACATCCCCCCCAAGAGCCAGAGGCTCCCGCTGGTGGGGGACAGGCTGGCGTGGGCACGTGGCTGGGACAGGGGAACCACGGAGCATTTGGCCCCGATGACATTGGGAAGGGCTGCGACTGCAGGCTATGAAGAAACTGTGGGAAGACAGAAAAAGAACTGCTGAAACTAAAAAACAGGGCTGGCAAAACATGGGGGTGGAAGGAAAGCATTGGTATGAGATAGACCTGAACATGCTTTGGCTGGAAATTAGGAGGTTTCTAATCTTTAATACAAACAGTCTCTGGAACTGTTTCCTAATAACAGAAGTAAAGAAAACCCTCAGTGACGCTCAGCATGTTTGTGGAGACGTGGCAGGAGATGGTGCCTGCAGCAGGAGGGAGCTGGGCCGGGTGAAGCCGCCTGCGCCCTCACACCCCGCTCTCATGGGGGGGCTGCCCCCGACAGCCCCGACGCTGCCCCCTCCCCAGCCCTCCCACAGCATACTGGGAAGCAGCGACTACCCGAAGCCAAGACGTGCTGGCGCAGGATTAGATTTAGGCAACAGCCAGGGCTCAGATTCAAGGCCAAACTTGTACATGGCTCCATCTGAATATTGCAAACAAGACACACGGGATTTGGACCCAAGCTTTTCAAACCCCTGCTACATCTTGCCAATATCACCTGTATTTTTCCACTATTTTGGGTGTGTTTTGCAAGAGCTGGGCTAAATTCAAATCAGAGTCAAGAAACAGCTCTTCTGGTTTGGCATCCAACTTGGAGGCAGATGTTAACTCTAAGCAGGGATTCATCTACCCCCACGAAATTGGAAAGAGGTCTGGGAAGAATGAGCTGTTTTTAGCTCCTGGAAAAAATGTCTCTTCCTACTGTTGCTGCTGAAGTCCTGTTCCTGTTTCCACAGCAGCTGCTAACAACAACCAGAGCATCTGACTTCAGGTACACGACAGGCAACAGCAGCGGAGGGACTCTCTGAGCAGCCCCCCGGACACCGCTACCATATGGATATGCTTAGGGATGATGAGGAAGGAAGGATGATAAAACAAACATAAGCAGAGGGAAAAAAGCAGTTTTGCTGCTATGGTTATCGTGAGCTGCCCTTTGAGAGGAACCAGCAGCTGAGGGAGAACGAAATATCTGTTAAAGCTGGTGTATGCAGAGAGCGAGCCTGCTGGCTGCTATCACGCTTCTTGTTGAATCTGAATTTAGACTCCTTGGCGTGTTTCCAACCCTCAATAAATCGTGCCGTGTGGACAGATATTATGTCCCTTGTGCTACTAAAACAACAAGCGGTCTTAAATAAAACAGCAGAGCTGTGCAGAAGATGAGGAAATAAGGCAGTACCTGGCAGGATCCATCTCACGTCCTCTACACGCCAGGGATGCAGGCGACATGCTCGCGCAGCCCTTATCAGCCCCGTGGAGCTCGCACAGCGGGTTACACCGGTGCTCTGCCCGCAGAGACGAGCGGGATAAAAAGAAATGCTCTGCCTTGTGAGCAGACATTACGCTGCCTCCCTGGCAGAGATAAGCTGCGATCTTGCTCAGAGACAGAGGGGAGGCGGGTCACCCCAACAAACAGGGCACTCAGAACAACCTCCTTCTGTGCCCTGTTTCTGTCAAACACAAAAAAACTGGGGCTCCTCAGCAAAGGAGGTGCCCTGCGAAGGCAGGAGCGTAACCCCCGGCAGCCCTGCCGGGGAGCTGCGCAGAGCAAGCGCTAACGCCACCAGCTCCCCAAAGACATGGGTGCAGAGCACCTTTGAAGACCTTTTGAAGTTGCCTCCTTGAATTTTCAATATTTAATATGAGCGTTGGCAATCACCACGGCGGTCACACCGGCACATAGATCCCACCTTCCCTGTCCCCAAGCCCCCGACACACAAAGCCGACATGCCTGAAGTAGCCATCGCATATTTAAATGCAAACAGAGAAGCCGAGAATCGTAAAGCATTTCAACAATAGATCTCCCGGCGCTGCCTCGCATTTGCATTCAGACAAGCCCATCCAGGGTAAAAACAAGGACAAATACGGACTTAAATCTCTTCTGTTAAAGGCTCACCCTGGTTATTTACATTCTAGTACCCACACGCTATTTAAATACCGCTATATATTGCGGCTGCGGTTCAGATTTAGCGAGACCGAAGAGCATCTTACCTTGCTCCCCGCGCTGCTCTCCGTGCGGAGCCGGCACTGCCTGCGCGCCGCGGGGCGCTGCGGGGCGGAGCGGAGCGGCGCCCCCCAGCCCCGCACCCCCGCCCCGCACCGCCGATATCGCACCCCCAGCCCCGCACCGCGGCTACCGCACCCCCGGCGGCTGGGGGGGTCGCACCGGCTGCCCGCCTCCCACCGGCACCGAGCGGGGGCTGCCGGGGCAGAGCCACCTGCCTGAGCCCTGCCTGCTCCTCTCTGCCTGCTCAGCCCTGCCTGCCCTGCCCGCAGCCCTGCCTGCTCCTCGCTGCCTGCTCAGCCCTGCCTGCCCTGCCCGCAGCCCTGCCTGCTCCTCGCTGCCTGCTCAGCCCTGCCTGCCCTGCCCGCAGCCCTGCCTGCTCCTCTCTGCCTGCTCAGCCCTGCCTGCCCTGCCCGCAGCCCTGCCTGCTCCTCTCTGCCTGCTCAGCCCTGCCTGCCCTGCCCGCAGCCCTGCCTGCTCTGCTCACACCCCCACGCTTCACCCACGTCGCGGGAGAGGACTAAGCACCGCTCAAGTGAAGCGCATCAGCCAGCTGGAACCTGGGACTGGGTCCCTTGGGGGAAGGGAAGAATCTGAGGCTCAAGACGCAACGGACTCCTGGGCAAGGTTTAGTCACCAGGGGAGGACTCCGGTAGCATCGCTGGAGCAACACCCACCAGCAAAAGCTGAGGATCCTGCTCATTAAACCTGTCTGGGGCTTTTAGATTGGAAGGGCTGTTTTTTCATAGAATCATAGAGCAGTCTGGGTTGGAAAGGACCTTAAAGACCATCTCGTTCCACCCCCTGCCCTGGGCAGGGACACCTCCCACCAGCCCAGGTTGCTCCAAGCCCCGTCCAACCTGGCCTTGAACCCCTCCAGGGATGGGGCAGCCACAGCGTCTCTGGGCAACCTGGGCCAGGGGCTCACCCCCCTCACAGCCAAGAATTTCTTCCTGAGACCTCATCTCAATCTCCCCTCAACTGTTCCCCCTCGTCCCATGGCTCCCCTCCCTGATCCAGAGTCCCTCCCCACCTTTCCTGGAGCCCCTTTAGGGACTGGAAGGGGCTGGAAGGTCTCCCCGAGCCTTCTCTTCTCCAGGCTGAACCCCCCCTGCTCTCTCAGCCTGTCCCCACAGCAGAGGGGCTCCAGCCCTCCCAGCATCTCCGGGGCCTCCTCTGACCCCGCTCCAACAGCTCCGTGTCCTTTTGCTGTTGGTGCCCCAGAGCTGGAGGCAGCGCTGCAGGAGGGTCTCCCCAGAGTGGAGCAGAGGGGCAGAATCCCCCCCCCCCAGCCCTGCTGCACGCACTGCTGGGGATGCAGCCCAGGATTTTTTATGAAAAAATTATCTAGAGTATGGAGTAACCCCCTTTGGATTCAGCTTTGAAAGTAGATTTTAGTCTTACATGTGAGCCCCTTCATCTGTTACAGCTGAATTAAAGACAGACAGGGTGGACCAGACAAAAGAAGAGCTTTCAGGGCCAAACTCTGGGCCCACTGAAAGGAAAGCCAAAATTTCTATTCCCACCAATGGGCCCATCCTTTCTAGCTCACAGGGCACCTACCCCAGCCCCACACAGAGCCCAAAGGATGAGTCCAGACCACGGAGCTCAGCCCGGCTGTCACGAGCTGCATCGCTTTGGTCCCACTGGTTCCTAAAGAGATTCAGTGAAACCAAGGCAATTCCCTTTCTTGGCAGCCCTGCAATCTGTTTAACAGCACTAGACCTCGAAGTAGGTGATTCCAGCTACCGCAGGCACTTGGGGCTGAGCTGGGCAGCCCCCCGCACCCTGCGCTGCTCCCCGGCCACCTGCCTCCGCGCTGCCCGGTCCCTGCTGGTGGCCGCAGGGCTTGGCCAGGCCAGCACTCGCAGGAGGTGACCAACAGCCACGCAGCCTTTTAACACCATCCTGCCTCTTATGCCCAGGTTTGCTCTGCGTTGCAAACAGCCGCAGACACCGCACTGTTCCCCGGCAGCAGCCAGCCAGGGCCAGCTGCCCAAAGCCTTCCCGTGCCGAAGGAGAGGCCCATCCCGGCCAGAGCAGTTCTGCCAGCCCCAGCGTGTCTGCCGCCTCCGGGCACCACACCGCGGCTGGGGGACTGGGGTAAAGCCCGCCTGGCTGCCTGATGAGCTGTAGACAGCACCCATGCTCTCATCCTTCTAGACAGTGCTGCTCATGTGGGACTGATGAGTACATTAATGTGTACAAATAATAAAAATAAAATGCACCTGTTACATTAACCACCCCCCCCAACAGATCAGCCATCCTCTTGCTTGGCTGTGTCACTACCATTAAGCAAAGAAATAGCACCAAGTGCAAAATAGAGACACCGATCCGATTAGTGTGACAGATAAATAATGTGACAGCCTGAAATGCCACAGAGCACCCTGGTGTCAGCGTGCCACCTGAGGCACTAAAACGTTCCCTACCCGAAGCCTCCGCAGGAACGTGCCGCAGCCCAGGCGAGCGTCGGCGCTGGGAGGCGGGCACGGCTGCCCGCTCGCTCTGCCCTGTCCCCCCCGCCAGTGGGGACATGCCAGGCCAGCACAGCGCAGGACACCTCGCTGCTGCCAGTAACAAACGAGGGGCTTAAAGCTGGTAACACATCCCCGACACGGCTCCCTCCTCACTCTCCTCCCACCGAGCCGCTGCTGGCACAAATGGCACGTCCCAGGGCAGCTCCGTGCCCTGCCCCTGGCTGTGGGCACTGCCCCAAGGGGGGCTCGCGGCTGCTCCGGTGTCCGAGCTGGGCAAACCCAGCACTCAGCTGGAGTTTCCACTGGGGCAACAGTCCCAGATTTTATCCCGGTAAGAGGGGTGCAGGCACCATTCGTAACTGGCCGCTGATGTCCCACACACTCTCCAGGTAACTTCCCAGCTCACGTGGAAATCAAATTAATCCAGTGGAATTAACCCCAGTGCTACTTAACATTAATTATAAATTATATTACACGCATTTAAGTCCCACATGCCACATGATATATGTGTATCAGGGGTGAGATTAATGCAGCCTTTGACAGCAATTTGCAAAAATTAGTTAAAATCAATAACCAGCATGGTAATTTCAGTTTTTGGAAAGCCTCTCCAGCAGCAGGCAGGGGAATTGCCCGGCTATGGCACACGCACACACCACGGCTCCCGACGAGCGCAGCGGGGCACCTCCCCCCTGCTCCCCACCCAGGCGGGGGCTCCGCAGCAACCGGAGACCCCCCCTACCCTGTGGGGAGCCCTTCCCTGTCCCGAACACCCCTCCCTCCCCACCTGCCTCCTGCTGTCCCTCTGGTACACGAGATTCCAGGGAGATAAATACTTCAGGGCTTTAAGGGCTCTCGGAGCAAAACTGCTGCTGAAATAAAGAGGGAAAAGCTTTTAGCCGCGCAGCCACCCAGGGGCTGGGGGTGTTTCAGAGCTCTTCACAGGCAGGAAAACAGACACTGCGTGATATGTGTCTTGAGGCCCACAAGGCTTTTATGTTAATGGCATTTTATCACCAAACGCTGGGATGCGAACCGACAGCGATGCATATGCATCAGCAGGGAGAGCCACAGCACATGCCCGGGATGTGGCTCCGAGACACGTTCTCAAGGAGCTGTGAAGGAGAGGGTTTCAGCACCAAACCAAATCGGGGTATCAGAACAAATATTTTTCCAGAGATCACTTACAGTTGGGAGATAGGTGGCCCCTGGCTCCCAGTTTGGTTTTATAAGCAAATCCCAAATGCGCCACATGTATAAAGCGGGTCCTCAAAAGGTCGTGTGCTTGACTTGAAAGCATGAGGGGTTTAAAAATAAAAGTTTGGGGAGGCAGTCAGTAATTTGCCCTTCCCACTGCTTTAAACCGGAGGGGTGCTTACATGGTGTTTGCAGCTCCCAGCTGCGACCGCTGCATCTGGAGCCTTACTTTAAAGCGAAGCCCAAGATGCTCAGGTACTCACAGGGCTCCGGAGACAGGCTGAGGCTCAGGAGATCCACATCAAAACCACGAGGGCTTGTGACAAGAGGATCAGACAGGTCCCACCAGCACGGCAGACCACTGGTGACACTGGCAAGGGGACATGCCAGTGCTCCCCACTGCCCCTGGCCCTGCACTCACTGTCCCCCCCTTACCTGCTGGGCGAGCTCAGGTCCGCCCGGCTGACGATGCGGTGCTGGTGGGGCGAGTACAGCCACTGGAAAGCCGTCAGCGTCCTCTCCTCGATCCGAAACCGGCCTTCTCTCACGTACCTAAAAATAACAGCGAGAAAGACTGAAATATTTATTAGCGCAGGATTGTGGAGAGGGAGCTGCAGGACGCGGAGAGCAGCTGGCTCAGCAGCGCTGCTCAGAGCCCTGCGCCCGGCAGCACCACTAACGCGCTCCTCAGCGGGAGCAGCAAAACAACATCACAGCCCCATCTGTCTGCATCCCTGACCGTCCCCGTCCCTCCCTGCCCATCAGAGGGTGCTCCCACGGGCACACAGCCACGGCTGGGCTGGGGCATCCCTTCGAGGGCGTCCCCCAGGAGAGGGGACAGTGGTCCCCCACCACCAGAGCCGCGGTCCTGACTGCCCAGCACAGGCAGCAGCCACAGCTCCCCAGCGAGTGGCTGCAGCACAGAGCCTTGCAGAGGACACGGGACCCCCCAGGCCAGACCCACGTGCACCTGTAACCCCCACGCGCAGAAAAGCAAAGAGCAAACATTTCCGTGTAAAACTGTGGGAGGCAGAGGTACGGCACCCCCTGGGCTCAGCATCACACCCTGGGGCACAGCCTCCTCAACCAGCTCCCGCGCGGCCACTCCCGCACTGGCCCCAGCTTTATCAGCGGCTCCAAGACCAGGCTAATGCCTTTCTAATGTTATTTGGCATGTCAGGCCAGCTGTTGAGGCTTATTAAGTAATATTCAAGTGATGAATCAATGGTCATTATTTTGTTTAGAGAAGTACAGGTTCTCTGTTAACATGAGCAAAATGTCAGTAACAGCAGTTGTTCCCATCTCTTAGAACACAATTCTGCTGCCTGCCTCCATCCCAACAACCACTCTGAACACGAAATTTCATCAGCAAGCAATTAATTATTTAAAGCCCCAGTAGTACTGGTTGGAGACACACACACGCACAGCTGCAGCATCCACGAACCCCAGGCAGGGCCAGGACGAGCTCACCACCCGCTCCCTGGCATGTGGGCAACCCAGGCAGCGCATCCCCCCCATTAACAACAGGGATCTGGCCACGCTGCCTGGATGGGGCCAAGGGGATGCACCACAGTGCCATGGGCTCCCCACAGCCATGACAAGCGGGGACAGGGCTGGAGCCGTTTGCTGCTGCTGGGCTCTGCCGCCCGCCCGAACCCACCCAGGGCTGCGGGGTCCTGCTGGGGCTGGGGGGCAGCAACGGTGAGGGAGTCGGGAACTCCTGCTCTCGGCAAAAGGAAACCCTAAAGGCTCCTTGAGCATCCCTGGTACAGACTGACCTGCTAATTTTCTTGTCATAAGCAACCAAGCACGGTGCAGTCCCAGTGCTCCCCTGCAGCTCTCACACGTGATAATATTGCACAGAGTGGCAGGCAAGCCAGAATGTCTTTTGGGAAGGAAGTGGGGGGGGGGGGGGGAGGAGGCAGTGGGGATGGCAGACCAAACAAGCCAAGTAGCCAGTGTAACAGTTTGGGTCTAAGTGTGCAAGAAAAAAAAGTGCCCCAGGCTGTTGAGGAGGGGAAATAAATAAATAAATATTTTTTTTAAAAAAGGCTTCACAAGCTTAGAGTTATCCTCTGGCTGTTTCCACTCTGGCTGTTCACCCAGGTTTGCAGGGATCCCACCCACACCTGGGAGCTCCGGCATCCAGCCCAGCTCCGCTCCTTGCCTGGTCGGTGTGGGGACACGGGACGAGCCCTGGGCCCAGGCCCAGCTCTTACATCAGCAGCTCCGCGCGTAACCGGAGTCACCCCAGTCACAGCCTGGCATCGCTACAGCGCCCTGCTCAAAAGTCACAAGCTTTGGACGTCACAAACTACACAATTAAAACTAAAAAAATACAGAGAAAGCTTGTTTCCAATGTCAGCCTGTCCCGGCTGCTCCGGTCACTGCAATCCCCCTGTCCCCAGCAGGAAGAAGGGGACCCCCACACGCCAAAGCCCGGAGCAGCCCCAGCACCCTTTTCCCTCACAACAGCCAGGGTGCCCCCCGTGCATCCCGTGCCTGTCCCGGAGACTTCCCGGGGGCAGGAGCGAGCGCAGGACCAGGGCTCTGCTGCTCCCCCCGCTCCTCCCCAGCGGGCAGGGCCGTTTCCCACAGGCAGGATCTCGCTTTGGGATCCGACTCTTCTACCTCCACGGCACCCTAAACGCCAAAGATCCCCCCCCGCAGCCCCGAACCGCCCTCTCCCTGCCCGGGGCGGTGTGCCCCCCCCCCCTCCCCCCCGCGCTGGGACCCACCACAGCCCCACACCGAGACCACGCTGCGACCCTCGGAGTGCCCCGGGCTGCGGGGGCTCGGTCGCCCCACCCTGGAGCTCTCCCCACCCGGGATTTTCTCTTCCCCTGGCTCAGCAGCCGGGACTCCCCCCGACTAGGAACCACCCCCCCCCCCCCCCACGCCCCTCCTCATACCAAAGCCGGGGGGGACTCCCTTCCAAACTTATCCCCCCGCCTCAGGTCACCCTCCCCGAGCCTGCCGGGACCCCCCAGCCCAGGATCCGACCCCCCCGGCGCTCCCCCCGTCCCCGCACTCACCAGCGCACCAGCTCCCAGCGCCGCTCGCCCGCCGCCTTGCCCGAGGCCATCCCGGCGCCGGTGGCGGGGCCGGTGCGGGCGGGGAGCGCTGCCGCAGGGCGGGCGGGGCCGCGGGGAGTCCCGCGGGGGAAGAGGGGGACCCCCACCGGCAGACCCCCGCTGCCACCCGGCCCGGAGGCAGCGCCGGAGCTCGGACACGCACACCGGCCCCGCGGGGGCTGGGGAGGCTGCGCCGGCTCCTGCGCGCTCCCGCCCCCTCCGGCACCGGGGGGGGACCCGGCGGCACCGGCCGGGAAGGTGAGGGGGGATCACATCACCGTGCCGTTACGCAAAGCGTTACGCAACGGCCGCTCGGCCGCGGGCAGCCCCGAGGGCGCGGGGTGCGGGGCCGCACACGCCGCCCCGGGTCCAGCCCTCGCTGCGGGAGAGGGGGCTCCGCTCCGCCGGCTGCGGGGATCCCGGCACAGCCTCCGGGGAACGCAGGCTCCCCGCCTCTTCAAGGGCCTGGAGCAAGGCTGAGCCGAGTGTCACAGAGTCCCTCGGGAACAGTCACCGCTGGAAATCAACACAGAAAAAGGCTCCTGCCAGCCTGGCTCCCCCGGCCCAGCCTGAGCCCCCACAGCAGGAACCCACCCCTTGGGCCCTGGTTCTCTCGCCGGTCCTTGCTCACCCTTGAAAACAAGCAAATAATCCAGTAGAATTTGCCTGCATGAGGTCCAGGAGTGCCACGTGAAAATCTCTCTCCCACAATTTCAAAGCCAAAGCCTGGGATCTGCCTGCACCGGGGCTCCCCTTCCACCTGGAGCTGCAGGGTGTGCTCAGTTACGAGTGGCCCGTAGTGCTCGGGAAACAAACTGGGGGTGTATATGGAAGTTATTTCAAGGAGCTTCAAATCACACCAAAAGTCATTTCTCAAAAATGATGTTCTGCCCCTAAATCCTTTCTTTTCTGATCTTTAAGAACATAATTTCACAGCTCGGCAGTCTCAGCTGTTGCGCCCACAGTCCAACCAGCCGGGGGTCTCCCAAATTCTGGGCAATGACGCACCCTCTGGAGGAGTTGCCTCCTCTTGCAAGCATGGGCTGAAGGTTGTTAGGAAGCAGCCGGCCCAGAGAGGCGGTGTCCGTGCACTGCTTTGGCTGCTGGCAGCCCGCTCCGCCATGGGGTCTGGTAGCTTGGTCCTCAGCCGTGTGCTTCAGCTGAAATTATGACCAGGAAATTGTTGATACTGAAATCATCATATTTTAATGAGCCGGGCAGCAAGTGAGCTCGCCCCTCAGCGAGGCCCCGTTATCGGCTGCCTGCAGCCAGCAGCTCTGCCTGGACTGGGTTGCTCGCAATCAGATTCGGAGCCACGGGCAGATAAAAAATCCGATCCCCGCCCTGCAGAGCCTGAGAGCCGTGCTGAACTTCACACTTGTAAGCGCAGAGAGAGTTTCAGTCCTGACAGATGAATCTCCGCTACCTGCACCCGCTGTGGGAGGTCACGGGTGGGAGGCAGCAATGGGACCCCGCGGGGATGTAGGGCCAGAGGAGTGGGTGCAGGAGAGGCCAAAGCTCTCCCTTCTGCCCCTGGAGCCTGGGAACTGACACACCCCTGTTTCAGCACACGTGTGTGTTTGTCCGTGAGACTTAAAGAATAAAAAGAACCCTTTTATTAAAAAAAAAAAAATAAAAAAGAAAAAAGTTGTAAAATAACGAAAAATTTCAAAAATTGGAGTGTTGACATAGCACGTGCGCCCTAGTGCAGCCGGCATCTCTCATGTGCCCCTTTGTGCTGCCCGCGCCGTGCTGATGCCGGCTGGGCATCCCTGCGGGGCCAGAGCTGGGCTGGCAGATCTGGCCCGTTATTTCCCAACCCTTTGCCCCGTTCACGGGCACCGCACTCCCCTGCCTCCTTCCCCAGCATCGCCCTCCCCGCTGGCAGCTGGGCAGAGCAACAGCTTTTTGAAGAAGGACAAATGGCAATGCTTAGCTCAAGCAAATATCCTTACAAGTCTGATATTTTCAAATCCCTGTGGAAATGTTAAGCTAATGTTAAATTTATCAAAACCCTCTAGCTTTTAGCCCTCCATCACTTTAAGGAGCTTCTTATTAGGTTCTTCAAAGCAATTAGAAGGCACGCATACACACTACATTTCAATTAGGGTGAAAAATAATATTTGAGGCAAAGTTAAATTCATTTTCAAATTAAATGCAAAAATTCCCCTAGTAATTAATTTGGGGGGTGGAGGGGAAAGTAGTGGTCTAAAAGCACTCTGCACAGTTAGTCTAGAAAGGTGCTGGACGAAGGTTTAGCTTCAGCACACACCGAGATGCACGCTCGCTTTGGGAAGCGGCTGTTTTAGCCCGTGTCAGTCACCTCTGCTATGAGCCGTCCCACCGAACGCACGGCGTAACCACAGACAGAGCTGCGGGCAGAGGCTCGCGGCAACCAGGACCATGCAGCCCCCCGCTCCCTCCCCGCAGTGGGATGGGGGAGAGAATCAGAAGAGTAAAAGTGAGAAAACTCATGTGTGAAGATAAAGGCAGTTTAATCGGTAGAGCAGAAGCCACGCACGCAAGCAAAGCAAAACAAGGAATTCATTCCCTGCTCCCCACGGCAGGCGGGTGTTCAACCATCCCCAGGAAAGCCGGACTCCATCACATGTAACGGTGACTTGGGAAGACAAACACCATCACTCCAGCTGTCCCCCCCTTCTTTCTTCTCCCCCAGCTTTACATACTGAGCATGAGGTCATACGGTATGGAATGTCCCTTGGGTCAGTTGGGATCAGCTCTCCCGGCTGTGTCTCCTCCCAACATTTTGTGCCCCCCAGCCCAGCGCTGGCGGGGTGGTGTGGGGAGCAGAAAAGGCCTTGAGAGCTTAGGAACAACCCAAACCACCACTGTGCCGTTAACACTACTCTCATCCCAAATCTGAAACACAGCCCCACGCCAGCTGCTAGTGAGAAATTTAACTCCATCTGAGCTGAAACCGTGACATACAGTCAGAGGAAAGGGCGGTGTGTGGTCCGGAGCAGCCTCAATTGCTGGCTGGTTGCAGTGAGTGGAGTGTGAGACAATTGCTGTCTTTATGTGCCCTCCCCGGACAGATGTCTCAGCTGGGATCAAAACAGTGTCACAGACAGCCCCCGAGCAAGACTGTGACTCACAGCACAACTCCCCCCGTGCCACATTCCCTCTGCAGGGCAGCACAGTCACAGCCCCCAGCCCCAGCCTTCCCGCAGCCACCCCCCCGCCTGCCCAACGCACTGGTGGGGCGCAGGGTGCCCAGCTGGGGTGCTGCGGGAGGCCCTGCCTGCACCAGGGCTGCAGCCTGCGAGGGCTGGGCTCAAACACCACCCAGACAGACACACACAGACACAGCCACGTCCGCCTAGGTGCTGGTGTCGGATCCCCCCGAGCACCAGACCTGCCCCCCAGGGTCTGCGCCCATCCCTCCCCCAGCACGCCCACAGCCACCCAGGACAGAGGGCCCCAGCCTGGGCTGGCTGAGCCCAGTGGTACTCGGAGCTGGAGGCTGGGCGAGCTGCTGCTGCCTGCACCGCTGCCTGCACCGCTGCCTGCACCGCTGCCAGCACTGCTGCCTGCACCGCTGCCCGCACCGCTGCCCGCACCGCTGCCTGCACTGCTGCCCAACAGCTGCCCACACTGCTGCCTGCACCGCTGCCCACACCACTGCCCACACTGCTGCCCGTACTGCTGCCTGCACTGCTCGCTGACCACTGCCTGCACTGCTGCCCGCACTGCTGCCCAACCGCTGCCCGCACTGCTGCCTGCACCGCTGCCCGCACTGCTGCCTGACCGCTGCCTGCACCACTGCCTGCACTGCTGCCTGACCACTGCCTGCACTGCTGCCTGCACCACTGCCTGCACCGCTGCCTGCACTGCTGCCTGCACCACTGCCTGCACCGCTGCCTGCACTGCTGTCGCTAGAGGTCAGCGTGGGCCTGGAGCTGCAGGGAGCGGCAGAGCTGGCTGCTGCCGCCTGAATCCCCTGCCTGCGCTATCTGCAGTCTCTGCAATCTCCACCATCCTCTCACTAGGGCAGCTTCCAAGGGGAAAAGCCACATCTCTCTCCCAAATCCTGGGGCCCAGGCACTCGGATGGGTCCCGCTGCGACCTTGCTGCTCCAGTGCCCACCTGCACCCATGGGGTCACGGTGAGCGGTGCTGTCGGTACCCTCTTTGCAGTTGGATGTGTCCCAGCTGGTGTACAACAGGCAAGGAGCAGGCTGGCTCTGCCCAACAGCCTTCTGGAGCTCGGTCACACACCTGGGCTGGCAGCAAGGGACCCCACAACCTCCTCCTGAAGCTGAAATAGCATTCCTGCCATTTTTGACTCATTACGTTGCTCCCAAACCACCTCAGGCCCATCAGAGAAGTGGTTCCTGTCTCTCAGAGCAAGGGGGAGTGGGGAAGGGTCGCAGTGTAACTGCAGCGCAGGACATTGCGGCTGCTGGAGGCATGAGCTAAGGGACTGTCAGGTCATGTCCCAGCCAAAAAGAGCTGAGAGCAGCTCTCTCACAGCAAAGAGCTGCCAGTGAAACCAGTTCACTGTGGAACGGTGAGTGCAAGTGAGAGAGGTGATGGGAAATGCTAATAGCATGGGTGCGTTGTGGCTGAATCCAGGCTGCCAGGCAATTGCTGCAGAGGCAGCCGGCTTTATCCCATGCCACGCTGGGTGCAGAGGATGTGCTGTGCTCCACTGCCTTCCCTCGCAGCGCGGCTCTATCCTGGAGCGGTGACCTCATTTACAGAGGTGGCTCTCTGTCCCCGAATGCCTGACCTTGATTGTTTGCAGGCTTGTCTTTTATTCAGCGGAAAATCAATGAAAATTGTACAAACCTGGTGAAACATGATGCACTCAGAAATCACCCCTCCCTCTTCCCCCCGCCTCCCCGTCTGTAATTCAGTGCTACTCAAGTTAGTACATGAGTTAGAGGAAGATACACTGAGACATTAAAAACAGCCACCCCCCCTACTCCACCCCCCCCCACCCCAAACATAGCAAACTGCACTGAGAGGGACAAATGACACCTTGGCAAGTGTTGACCTGATGGTCACAAACGGGTGAGGTGCTCCTAGCGAGACAATGCTTGTCTGAATAAGAAAGTCTGCACTCTCCTTCTTCACACAAAAAACCTTCACCTCTTAACAACTTGTCATTGCAGGAAGGAATCTTTTTTTCAGAGAAAACAAGCTGAGAGGAGGCCACACAGGAGTCAGCGTGACTGGATGAGTGTTAGGAAGCACTGAGGCTCTCAACTGTGCTGGCTGGAGCCTTGAGCAGAGATGTCTGAATAATTCATTGCAAATCAGAAGCTTGTGTGTGAACATGCAGACCATCAGACCTCACTGGTCACCTTTTCTCCAGATTTAATGATTTTTCTTTTAGTGTGAATTAAGCTCACTCTCCACAGAAGAGCCCTAACCCCAAGCCCGGCCTTCCTTTGCTGTCAGTCAGCACAAAGCCAGGCTGTACCACACCACTTTGCATGAGGTAAGGATCCAGTCTTTGGCTGTTACAGCGCAGGTACGTTACAAACCCACTGTATTACACCTGGAGTATGCTCTTCTCTGCCTGCCCTCCTGCGGGCACAAGGCAGGACCATTTCCCATAGCATACCCGCGATCGCTTTGCCCAGCACAGGCACTGTCAGAGGTCTGAAGCATCCAAGGGGAGGTAAGCACATGGGATGACAAAATGATACCACAAACCATACCCTGTGGGCCGCCTTACAACACATTCCCAGGCTGTTTGTGCACTGAGGACGGATATACTGAAGACTGATACAGGGAGAACAGCAGCAGCTTTCATGTGAGGATGGCAGCACAATGCAGCTGAACACCAGACCAGGAACACTGCACTCTCTGTGGCAGATTTTAGTTTAACAGAACGGGAGTCAGCAGACTGTCAGCTGATGTGGAGGACGCTACCATGTCTCTGCACCTTCACTGCCATGCGAATGGAACAGGCCACCGCATCTGAGCTTCCCCTGCTGTGAAAGAGGCGCAATGAATTTAGTCGTCTTTGAAAGTGGAGCCCCAGCTGCTCTTGCATATCACAAACAAAAGGGCATGAAGAATTAGTAACCACATGAGTAAACAACCATTTCTCATCCTCTCTCTGACCACAGCTTCTGGGAAGCTCTTTTTTGACTCACTCTTCCCACCGATTTCCTCGCCGAAGGGGGTTCCGCCCCACACTTGGCTCGCATTCCCCCTGTGAACCGCCTCGGCACTAAAAACCCCGCAGGGGACGCGGACGCTGCCGATTCCCAGCCGACCCCGAGCCCCCGCCTCCGCGGGCCCTCGCTTCGCGGCCGGGCGGGCGGCTTCAGCACCGCGGACAGCGGCGGGCAGCGGCACCGCGCCCCGGACGGCCGGGGGGGTCCCGGGGGGCCGAGCGCCGGCCCGGCGGGGGGGTCCCGGGGGAGCCGACGGCCTGGCCCCGATGCGTCCTCCTCGGTGTCGGCGGAGCCCCGGCCGGGCCACGGGGGGCCGTCCGCGGCGCTGGGGCCGGGTCCCCGCCGCCGCCCGCCCCCCGCCCCGCGGAGCTCCCCAGTTCCGGTCACGTTGCCGCCTGTTTACGGCGCGGCGGCGGCGGGGCCGGGCCGGGCCGGGCGAGGCGGGGCCGCCGCAGGCAGCGCGGGCAGCTCGGGAGCCCGGCGCGGCCCCGGCCCCGGCCCCGGCCCCGCCGCCCCATGACGCCCAGCGGGCGCCCCGCGGGGCCCCGCCGCTCCCCCCAGGTAAGGGACCGGGGCGGCGGGCGCGGCGGGGCCGGGCGCGGGGATGGCGGCCCCGGCGGGGCGCGGGCGGCGGGGCGGGGAGCCGGGGGGAGCCGCGGCCGCGCTGCGGGGCGAGCGGGGAGCGGACAGGGGCAGGGCCTCCGCCGCTCCCCGGCAGAAGTTGCCCGCAGCCCGTCGTGCGCCTCTCCCGGGAGCCGGTTCCGCCGGTGCCCGCCCGCCCGGGGCTCGTTCTCCTCCCGCCGCGGGGAGCCGGTCCCGGTGCAGCGCGGCGCTGCCTCTCCGCGCCCGCAAAGTCTGCGGAAGGACCCAGCCGGGGACCAGCAAGCGTCGCTCCAAAATTCCCCAAGTGCAAGGTGTCACCGCGGGGATCACCCACTTACGATGGCGATTGACTCAAAGCGTTGGTGGTGGGCCAAATTCTGCTCCTGACGGAGGGCTGGATCCATAGTTAATTCCCCCGGAGCCAGCGGGGGAGCAAACACGGCCTTGCTTTCAGCATCTGCAGCCAAATGACACGCTTCAGCTTTGGCTGTTAGTCAGGCAGTTGTGTTTAGAGAATTGCAAGAAAACACAATAATTTATAATCAACGTTTGTATTGATTTTATCTTTAAAAAGATGTTGATAGATGATGAATAGCAAATGGGACTCCGAGTGTAATTCTGCCTCTGCTGAGACCAGAGAAGGTTTCCCACTGACTTTCCCAAGGCCAGGATTTCACCTCTAGTTTCTATTCCTGGTATTGCCACTATGTCTGTGACCTTCTGCAGGTTTCTTAGCTTCCTGCTGCCTTATTTGCCTTACATTTAAAGACATACTTGCTTCGTGACATTGTTGCAAAGTTTGTGTTCATATTCTATGAGGTCATAAATACTAAGCAGTATAGATTTCTAATATGTATCAGTGTTTATTCCTGCGCATGCTTTAATGCTGCTGGCAACCACAGCAGGATAAATTATTGACCTGTTCCTGCAAACCTTGTTTGTGCCCTCTGACTCCTGGTTAATTTGCCATTTATGGGGAAAAATGATTACGCGGATAAGGGCTGGATCTCCGTGTGTTGGTGTTTGTGCTGGGGTATGTGGACATGCAATACCGTATCTGCCTTTCAACTGCATCATCAGGAACTGAGGTTTTTTTCTTGGGTCAAAGTTTGGGGATTCTGATTGGCATTAAATAACAGACTTCAGTATAGTTTTACCCTGGAAGCAAATTCTCAAACAATCTGTCTGTGCAAAGGAAATCAGATCTTAGTAGACTTGCAACTAAATTGGTTATTGTAGGTGCTTCAAGAGGCTTCTTCAGCCATTTTGTTTTGTGAAATAAGAATTCTGATAAATTGGGGTGAAATTGTGAATCTCACTGAGGTCTTCTGATAGCACTTTGAAACACCCAGCTGAGATAGGGACTCCCAACGTGCCTGTCCCAAAGACATGGTGAAAAGATGAGGAGTGAGGAAAAAGAAAATGTCTTAGAGGCGGGGGCAGGCCCACAGGAAGGCTCAGCAGTCGAGAGTGTGCCCATGATCACCCAGGAGACCAAGCCCAGCATTGCTGCCACCCACATCAGTGCCATGGCCTGGCACCCACATCCCGGGCTTGGAGAGACTCTGCCAAGGGTCCGGGCAGGGGGTGGCCAAGTGTAGCGCGGAAGCTTTCTCTGCAGGGAGCAGCTCTCCAAGACCCATTTTGGGGTGTGCTCACCTATTCCTGGTGAACATCTCCCCGTGTTCATGTTCATGGGTTGCACTCACACAGATTCCCATGGACTGCTTGTGCTCAGCAGCCCAGAAACCTCCTCTGACTTACCCGGCACTTCACCAGCTAAGCTTTCACAGTCTCTCTGAGGAAATTTGCTGTTGAGGGTTAAGATATTAAAAGTGCATTTTTAAGGCTAAAGATCCAGTCCAAGTGTCTGCCCTGGGAGTCCTGTGCTCAAAGTCTCGGATGGTCAGCAAGAGAAACTTGGTCCTGGAAAGATCTCAGTGATGGAGCAAAGTCTCTTGGATGCCCAGTCTCCAAAACTGGAGACAGCGTTTGGCCACAGCTCTGCTGGGAGAAGGGGCCAGCTCAGACTGTAGGTGTCACCTTTGAATAGGGGCAAAAATCACCGTTCAGCTGACGGCTGCCTCCTTTCCAGCTCTGCGTGTGTGTATGTATACAACTGTCAGAAGCACGAGGGCACAGAGCATCCTTCAAGCTAAAGAGGGTTATCACTTACCCTTGGCTTTTATTTGAATGACATTGTTTTCTAGAGTTGTAACCTCATACGTAACTCCTCAAAGCCACAGAGTACGTGGTCGCTGCAAAGGCTTCCACCACCAGTTGCTTTGGCAAGTTAGAACTAGTCTGGAAAAGAAAAATATCAGCTCCAGCAGCACGGCAGGGATCAGAGCAGGGTCCCTTCCAACCCCATCCCTACTTGCTGCAGGACAACCATCCTTTTGGGAGCTGGGGCTCGGGAAGCTGGTGCTTCTTAGCATCCCTGGGAGTCGCTGTGCTTTGGCTCTCATGCCTCCAACACAGACTGAAGGTTCCCACCTTGCTTCACCACATAGAAACACAGTCATCAGCCCTTGCTGGGTGCTTTGAAGCCCCCGAGATGGCGAGCTCTGGCGTTGTTCGCTGGGAGATGCGATGGTCCAGTAAAGTGTTAAGTCAGCCGGCAGCAGCAGCTAATCCCTGCTAACTCCCAGCACCTGCCGAGTGATTGTGCTGTGTGAAATGACCAAAGCCGTGCATCAAACTGTAGGCTCTAAAGGCTCAAAATGCTTCTGCAGTCTCCACTTGACATCAGAGCAACGTAGGGAAGATATCAGTTGTTGAGGGTTCGGTTCTGGAAGCCTTTAGGGTACTGGGTGGACACAGCCTCGGCGAGGCGAGAGTTCATCCGCCCTTCTGGTAATGTCAGAGCCGCTGGAACAGCTCAGAGATGCTCTGGAAGCCTCAGGACTAAATTCCAGCTTCGTTAATAACTCTTGGCTCTTGCAT
This sequence comes from Fratercula arctica, assembly GCA_947846985.1. Lineage (NCBI taxonomy): Eukaryota > Metazoa > Chordata > Aves > Charadriiformes > Alcidae > Fratercula > Fratercula arctica. The sequence goes on from CANTUZ010000015.1 coordinate 3,998,996, forward strand.
CATTACCTGTGACACGGCTGTCTAACGGCTGGGGAGCGGAATGGCACGTTCCTGCCTTCGCCCACGGGGGCCATGGGGTGGTAGAGCAGCAGCAGCCTCAGCCCGCGGACCCCCAGGCTGCCGTTGCAGGGGCTCAGGAGCCCCAGGAGGGATCCCCCCGTCTCTGCTCACAGGCAGCAGTGCCACCGTGTCCAGCCATGGCCCCGTTTCCCTGCGAAGGCAGCTCCTGCCCTTCCTGCCCCCCTGTCCGTAGCGCCCACGGGGGTTCCATGCATGGACAAAAGGGGGTTCCATGCGTGGACAAAACGAGGTGCTGTCCCCCAGACACGACGCCTCAGACGTTCCTGCCACCAGCTGAGAGCTGTTTCTCGAGGGACACAGTGAAAGTCACGTTGCATAGGCAAAGCTGATCCAAACCCGCCGAGGATTTCCCATAGCAATTGTGAAAACAGACTTTCCCCCCCTCCCCAGGTAAATTATGCAGGCTTTTTATCTTCCAAATCAGGGACAACAAACAGATCTCAATTCCACAATTTTTTTACTTTGACTTTCTTGGTATTTATCAACTATTTATTTTTAAAGGAAAACATTTTTATTGGTAAAATGGGTGATTTCCCACTTAAAGGGAGGAGGGAAAGTTCAGTGGAAAATTTGCAGCCATTTCTACTAAAGACATTTCAACTAGACAGAACAAAGTGCTTGAAAATAGCACTACGTATCCCCCGGGCTTCGTCCAACCTACTTTCCGTCGTTTCCTGAGATGAGGTGCCACAGCTCCCATCAAGAAGCTGCTCCGGAGCCCAGCACATGGCGCCCTCCGCCCCCCGCAGCCAGGGCTGGCAGCAGGGGATGTGCCGGAGGATGGTTTCTGTTCCTCGCCTGCGGCAGATGCCAGATAACTTCCATAGCTGTTGCACTGGCACAAGTAACTTACCCCCCGCTCACTTAACGAATCCCCATCATTGCCAGCTCTCACAGTGCAGAGAATGAATGCCAGCTCTCTTGTCTATTAATTACAGTGCCATCAGGGAAGGCTAGATGACTTATGAGACCTAAAAATCATCACCTTGCCATGCAGAAGAATAGGAATGATTAGGAAGTAAAGTTTAGAGCTGGATTTCACACACCATACCATACCACACTCCCCCCCGATCCATTTTAAAATGCCAAACATTAGGGGACCGCAGATCCCTGGGGTTCCGGGAAATGCCCGTGGTTTCCATACACTCCTTACCTTCAGCCGAGCCGGACTCCGCAGACTGAGCCGAGGCTGTTTTCACTTACGTGACATTGTTCCACAGGGAAGCTTTAGGCTGGTATAAATCATACCTCCCACAATAAGCACCTTAAATGAGAAGTGGGACCTTTGTATCTGTTGCTTTTACGTATCACAGCATCCATAGGGTGAGTGGTTGGAGCGTTTCATTCCCCGAAGAGCAGAGCCATCCTAAAACTCCAAATTTCATTATTTTGCCTCCAGAAATGGCTCCCCAGGAGATGAAAAAACCCCAGTGACAATCACCCTATATGCCAAAGCCAGCTCCCATTTCCCAATATTCTTATATTAGGCTTTATGGAGAGCCCCCGCAGGCAGACGCACCCCAGGCTGCAGAGCATGCCCCGAGCCACCCCTGCGCGGGGGGCGGCCACCCCCCAACCCCCTGGCACAGCTGGGTCTGACCCCTCGAGCAGGGCACAACCACAGGAGAAGACAGTTTCTATGATTTCTACTTATTCACCTGGCATTTGAGTGATGTAGCTGCCTCTAACCCGGCCTGTGCACCCCCAGCGTCCCTAGTCGGGGTGCCCACACAGCCAGCCCCCCCGCCCCGAGCCTGGCTGCAGGAGGGGAACAGCAGCACCGCAGCTCCCCAGCCCCCCCGGCACTGGTCTGTCTCGGGGCATTGCAACCGAGACGTCCCCTGGGGAAGCCAGGCTGATGGCTGGCTGCTGGCCTTGCAGGGGGTGCAGCAAAGCAGAGCTTCCCCCCCAGCCCCGGAGGACTCCGGGAGGCAGAGCAGTACCAGCCCCTTGCAGGGGGGGTTACAGAGCTGGCAGGGAGGAGGGGGCCGAGGGGAGTGGTGTGCGGTGTGAAGGCAGCATCACTCTGTGCCATGACCCCTTCTCCCCAGCTGCAGGGCATCACCCCCCTCCCGCCCCACAGCAGTCTCCTGTACGTAGGGATGACGTCCCCCATGGATCCCACGGTGGCCATGGCTATACAAGCTGTGTCGGCAGAGCCGCCGGGCTGGGGATGGGAAGGGTGATGCTGGTGCCAGGAGCCGTGGCCAGTGAGGGCAGGCTGGGCCCGTGGGGCGATGCGACAGCAGTGGGGCACGCCAGGGAGCAGCCCGAAGCCATCAGTGCTGGAGCCTCACTGCACCCCCCCCCCCTTTCACGCAAGCGGAGACCTGACTGTGAGGGTTTCACGAGTCTGAAGAGGCTTTGGCATGAGCAAAGCTTTGAACTCGGGGCACTGCCAAGATCGCTTACTGTGGAATCGATCTTAAATGCAGTTTGATTTGATTTAGGTTGCGGGAATTATCTTAAAATGCACTACATTAGCGAGCTGGGCGTGCCGTAAACACAAGCCAAAGCGCTCGCTGCGTTCTGAAGTTTCTATAGAAAGAAAACTGAAATCAGACGCGAACGAAGGAGGGAACGGAAGCAGCTTCCCAGGGACGGGACAATGCATGCTGTCCCTTGGGCTGGATGGGAAACGTCTTCCCACTGTCACCTCGGGATGCTGCAGCTCCCCCTCCTCCTGGGCTGGGTGCAGGGAGTAAGGATGGATTCCGCATTTGTATGAAATGGTATTTCCCCGGATTAAGGGTTCTTTCAGGGGTTTATTTTTATCTCCCCGGTGCAGCGGCACAGGTAGGCAGCTCACCCCGCTGCTTTGCCGAAGCCATTAACGCGTGGTGCCGGACCCCCACCGCCGGCGGAGCCGCCCGGTGCAGGACTGACAGCAGCTCTTGTCTGCCGGGTGAATTACCGGGGAAGACGTTTCTTCTTCTGGAAGACAACATGACCCTCCTCGCCGTGTAACACTGATCGGGTTAGATGGAGCATATTGTATTTTTCATGTGTTAGATCTCTCGCTGCAGTTACTGCTTCGTAATATGTGGCTTGTCAAACGAGAGCCAAAATCATGCCTGGTGCAAGTCCCACCTGGGGACTGCAGGGAGCAATCCTGTCCCAGATGTAGTCCTGCGCAGTGATAACATGTTTCCTCGGGCCAAATTCAAAATAGAAACCAGCCGTTCCAATGCCAGGGTCCATGCGGCAGCATTTGCTGCTCGTGCAGGCTCTGAGCCTCCCAGCCCGAGCGCAGGCAGGACGGGAGCCGGCCTGAGAGGCGCTGGGGTGGTGGGATGGCTGGGGGCTGTTCCCCGGGGATCTGAGCAGGGCTGCTTCGCCCACAGCCACGTCCCCCTGGCAAGGGTAGAGCAGAGACGTCACCCACCCCGCACCCAGCGGGTTCTGCCCAGTGAGGGCTCCGGGGACGGGGCTCACCAGCCCGGTGTGCTGCTGCATGTCTGATCACGAGCCGTCTCCGCTCCCCGCAGGCCTGGACCGTGAACTTGGTTGCGATGGAGACCGTGTCCCTGGAGCACCAGATCCAGAGCGTGCAGCGGCACATCGCTTTCCTGAAGAAGGAGCAGATGGAGCTGCTCCATGACCTGCACCTGGAGATCCTCCGCTTGCAGAAGCACTGCTCAGGTGAGCGTTGAGGTGACCGCGGCGTGTGGGAGCTGCGTGCCCATGGGGCACCTTGGGCAGCAGAGCTCCTGCTGGCACCACGGGGCTCGCGGGAGCTCGCGCTGGCGTTCGGCAGGACGCAGAGGAGGCAAGCGCCAAGCTGCAGGGCATCCTGCTTGGTGTGGGACCAGGGGATCCCCTTCAGCTTCCCACTTGCACCCCTGGCACGGGTGCCACCAGTCCCTCCCCAGACCACGCTACGTGGCCACCAAATCTGGTGTGGATCGGTCCCTCTAAAATGGGATGCCTCTGGGAATGGATGCCAGCAGCTTCCTCTGGCCGCCACACTGAAGAACCAGAGCGATTTTTATTTTGAGCATCAGCTGGCCGGGTGGGTGATAAGGCAGGAGTCTGCGTTGATAGTCCATCGTTAAAACCCTCTCCCTTTGTTCTCCCGCCGGGCTCAGGGCACGCTGCCGGGTGAGGGTTATCCCCAGTAGCTCAGCACCCTCCCCGGCTGCGTGCTCCTGCACCTTGCAGCGGTTTGGCTGCAGGGGTAAGGAAAGGGAAAAAACCAGCATTAGCCAGCAAGATGGTCCTGCCTTCTCCTCCTTTGTTCTGTGCCCGCAGAGGTATTTTGATCATTAAAATGTGAAAGGAGTTCATCATTTCTCCCAGATGCCAGTGGGCTAAGGGAAAGAGGAGAGCTGAACACCATCAATGTCACCCTCCCCTTCAGCCTGGCGGGAGCGATGGCTCCCCAGCCTCCTGCCCGGCACCGACACATTCCAACTTGTGCCATCACTCTCATCAATAATTCAGCTGTAGCTAATTGCTCCTTGTCTTCCAGCCTCTCATCCTCCCTGATTCCTGGGAAACAAAGACATGTCTGCATTGATAGAATTGTCTGTTTCCCCCAATCCTTACCGAGCTTTTGCTGTTCTAATTGTTTTCTTTTAATGGCTTCATCTACAGCCTCTCCAGATAGGCAAGAAAGCAGAGTTCTCGTGCCTGGACAGGCTGGGGGGTTCTGAGTCCCCAGGGGCAGAAATGAGCCCATTGCGCAGCTGGTTATTAGTGATCTCCTCCCCAGTGCGGCTGAATAACAGCAGTGTCTGCTGCGAGGGGTGGGATTCTGCAACGCCTTTCCAGTAGGAGCGATGGGGGCAAAGCCCCTGGTTAGCTTTAAGATGAGATGCCTTTGCTGATGGTTTGAATGCCGTTACCTGGTGGGGCTGTTTGCAAGAGGGAAGAGCAGTCGGTATTTGGGCGCTTCCCCCGTTGTGACCCTGCGGAGCGGCACCGCCCGCCCTGGAGCTGTTGTGTTAGACCTGAACTTCCGCACCATCCCCTCGGTCTCCCCAAGGCATCGCCGTTGGAAATGCCCACCCTCCTGCAGCACTCCGTTTCTCAGCTGCCACCTACTCAGCCCCGAGAAGCCTCGTCTACCCGCGGCGGCGGCAGTGGCAGTTCCCAGGCGCCAGAGCTCTCAGCGGCGGAGGGAGCGCAGGCTCCGAGTGGGAGCCAAGCCGGGGGAGTCCTGCGGTGGGTCACGCAGCAAGTCAGCACCTTTGGATCCGGGCTGGATCCAGCAGCAGAGCAGCGTGTCCATAAGGGACCTTATTCAAGTAAATAAATCCCCAGCTTTGCTGCCTCTGGACCCAGGGCAGTCCCTGCCAGCTGCACTCGGTGTCCTGGGAGGCCCCGACACTGAACAGCAAAGGCTGAAAGCGGGACGGAGCCCCCGACACCCGGGCAGGAGGAGGGGGCGGCTGCTTTGGGCAAATACCGCAGCCCTCGCTGCGGGGCCAGGGCAGAGCCGGCCCCAGCGAAGCCCCGCAGCCCTGCGGTCCCGGTTGGAGGCTTTGCAGGAGGGTAGCGCAGCCCAGAGCCCCGTGCTGTGATGCAGTTATTGGAACGAGCCTCGCGTTACAGAGGAGAGTTGGCTTCCCTCCCACTCCCGTTTTACTTGCAAGGTATAAACACAGCAGAAATAGCAATAGATTTCTCTGACTCTTCTGTTTCTCCTTTTACTGGAAGATGAGCTCAAGTCTTGTGGCAATAATTAGCCTGCTCAGCCGGTGTTAGCAGAAGGACAGCGGGATGGCTGGTGCCAGGAGCAGAGCGGGGTTTGGGGAGGAATCCCTGCAGAGGATGCCGTGGACAGCAAAGCTGGCCGGGCTGTCGGATGGTCCCTCCGCGCTCTCACACGGCGGGGCACTGGGACGGTCCTCCCAGACAGCAAAGGGAAGCCCAACATGTTTACATCAGCCATATCCTAAATAAACCCATTTCTAGCTTGCCTGAGAGCATCTAGCCCCCCCAGGGGGCACACAGCCACCTCCGAGAGGGTCACAGGCCCTTGGGCAGCTGCGGCTGGGGGGCTCCTGCAGGACAGACTTGTGTCCTAACCCATGGCAGGGAATACAAAGCCCTTCTCAGCCGCATCCTGTGCCAGGGAAGCTGAAGTGCATCTCCCTGTGCAGGGGACACCCGGAGGCACCGGCGCCAAGCAGGAATGCTGCTGGGAGCCAGCAGTGTGGGAGGCAGGATACAGAAGTGCAGAGCAGCTGCATCCCGCGGAGGCCGGGAGCGCCTGAGAGCCCTGCGGCATGCTGTCCCCTGGATCTGCCCCTCGGGGGTGATGGGGACAGTACCAGGAAAGAGTCCCACCAGCCCCTGTGGCTCCAGCGCAGAAGGACCCCGGTTGTGCATTATCCCCGTGCCCTGCACTCACTCAGCAGGGCCATGTCTTCTTTGGAAATGAGTGACTGCTTTAATTTTCATTTGAAATATATCTGAAACTCCAAACCTATTATTTTAGCTTCAGAAAAATAACACTGTTGCCATTGATTTCCAACGGGGCAGTCGGGAGTGCTGAAAGCTTTCCAGAAACTGCATTACATTCTCAGTTACTTCTGCCTTCTCACTACAGATTTGTTTTCCAAGACAGACGGGCAGAGCAGCCTGAGCCAAGCGTTTCGTTTCAGAAGCATGGCAGCCGTGAGGATTAGAGTCAACATGAAAGCAGATTAAAAGACAAATGTAGGGCAAAGCTTAACCATTTGAACTCATTTTCAGGGGGGAAAAAAGCCCCAAAACAACCAAATGCTGCTGCTGCCTTTCTCCTCCTCCTCTCGGACCCGCTGGCGGTTTGATGGGCTGTGGTAATATATTCAAAAGACATTGTAAAGGAGTGCAGGTTAAAGTGAACTGCAGAATGTCCCTGAGCTCCTTCCCTCGCTGCCCTTTGTGAGCTGATTTAGTAGCCCGGGGCTAGGCAGAGTGCAGGCAGAGAGCAGGCAGAGAGCAGGCAGAGAGCTGGCAGAGTGCAGGCAGAGAGCAGGCAGCGAGCAGGCAGAGAGCTGGCAGAGTGCAGGCAGAGAGCAGGCAGCGAGCAGGCAGTGAGCAGGCAGAGTGCAGGCAGCGAGCAGGCAGTGTGTCAGGGCAGAGCAGGTAGCGAGCAGGCAGAGCGCAGGCAGAGTGCAGGCAGTGAGCCGGCAGAGAGCAGGCAGCGAGCAGGCAGAGAGCAGGCAGAGCGCAGGCAGAGTGCAGGCAGCGAGCAGGCAGAGAGCAGGCAGTGTGTCAGGGCAGAGCAGGCAGAGCGCAGGCAGAGTGCAGGCAGCGAACAGGCAGAGAGCAGGCAGTGTGTCAGGGCAGAGCAGGCAGAGTGCAGGCAGCGAGCAGGCAGAGAGCTGGCGGAGTGCAGGCAGCGAGCAGGCAGTGTGTCAGGGCAGAGCAGGCAGAGAGCAGGCAGAGTGCAGGCAGCGAGCAGGCAGAGAGCAGGCAGTGAGCAGGCAGAGTGCAGGCAGCGAGCAGGCAGAGAGCAGGCAGTGAGCAGGCAGTGAGCAGGCAGAGTGCAGGCAGCGAGCAGGCAGTGTGTCAGGGCAGAGCAGGCGGGCAGGGGCTGTCCAGGGTGGACTCATGCCCGCAGGACGCCGCCCTCGCCGCTGCTGCTGCTCCCGGCCACAGTGTGGGCACGGGACAGCTCTGCCCACGGCTGCCTGCGCCCCAACCCGCGGCACTGCCGCCCTGTCCTGGGCTGGGGACACTTCAGTCACAGGGACACTTTGCGGTGCCTGAGGTCTGCAGCCCACGTTCCGCGGTGGCACGTCTGTATCCAGCAGCCTGCGGAGCCCTGGGGAGACTGAGGGCCACGTCCCACAAACAGCAGCTCCTCTCCAGCACTGCTGCCACCTTGCCCCGCTCCACCCAGGGAGAGGAGACCCGCAGTCCCCGCGCTGCGCTCGGTGGCAGGATGAGGAGGGTTTGAAGGTTCACGTTGTCCCCGGAGCAGGGCAGCATCCTTCTGCGGGCTCCGCGCAGGGACCATGCCATCCCGCTTGCATCAAGTGCAGAGGCAGAGATCAGCCTGGAAGCAGTAAATTATGAAATACCTGGGGGGGGGCAGCTTACACTTTGGTCTATTTTCAGTCCGTTGCTCTGCTCTTTGTCCTGATTTAAAGCACCGAAAATGGTTAGCAACTCTCTTACAAAAAGAAAAGGCATTGCCGGAGAAACGGAGCCTCCCGCTCCGCTGTGGCAGGACCTGCAGACATTGCCTTGGCCGTGTCACAGGGGCAAGTGCCATGGCAGATGCCAGATCCCAAGGCTGATTAATAACATATAAATTGCTGGAATTGTCTATTTTTGGCTCATCTGAGATGGCCACGCTCACGCCGTGGGCTGGGCAGAGGCAGCGCCACAGCCACGGTGATTGCCAGTGCCCCGGCGGGGAGCAGGGGGAGGCACGGGGAGCGCGCGGGACAGGTGGGATGCGCCGTCTCACTCCTGTTTGATTCCTCTTCCAGAGCTCACCCATGACCTGGAAATAAAAGAGCTGGAAGCCCGCCAGCAAGGTAAGAGCACAGGTTTTTGCACGAGATAAGATAAGGGGGAGCGTGCGGGGGGGCGGGGGGCTGCCCGAAGAGCCTGCACCTGGAGGGGCCCATTGGGGCAGCCCAGGGAGGGGACATGGACCTTATCGGCAGGGCTGAGGGCAGGGCTGCGGCCAGGAGGTCACCCTGCACATTCAGAGTCTGTTGGCAGCCCCCTGAAATGCCTGGGCAGCCCCCCGGGGGAGTTTTGCTGTGAAAGGCAGCGTCCCTGGGCTGGCCTTGCTAAAGCCCTGACACAGCCCCCCAGGGCAGCACGCAAAGCCTGCAAACCCCCAGCCCCGGGGAAAAGCCAGCACGGACATTACCCAACCCCCCCAACGCCCCTCACCCATTGCAATCCAGATGCTGATTCAGAAAATCCCCCAGCACCTTTGGTTCATCAAACACTCAGTTTTGCCCACAAAACAATCTTTCACATTCCAAAATAAGGGGGAGAAAAAGTCTTGGTGCACGAAAGATGTCTGCGAGCTCCAGGCACCATCCCAGCAGCAGAGAGCTGCCCAAAAGGCACAGCACATCGCGCTGTCTCCTCCGGCCACCCAGGGGAGCAGGGGGACGCGGGGAGCAGGGGGCTGGCTGCAGGCTGGGCTGTGCCTGGCTGCATATGGACACTCCAATGGAGCAGGGACAGCCTGGGCACAGCATCCCACTGCCAGCGTCCCCCCTTCCCGAGCATCCTCTGCCCTACGCCTCCTCTGGAGGCGGATGCAGCTACTCCCTGTGTCTCACATGCACCCCCACAGCCCTGACCCACGGAGCAGAGTCCGGCCGGTCTGGCGCCCAAGCGGGATGCGTTGGGCAACTCTCCGGGCAGTGGACTGTGGCCAGCGAGGCCCACGGGCTACGGTGCCCCGGGGCTCCCACTGACCACCTGGCTGGGGCCATGGTCCTGCTCTGTCCACCGCCCGGTGGGGAGGGTGCGTGTGTCGGTGTCCCCGGGGTGTCCCTCTGGGGTCCATCCCACCTGGCCTTACCTCTGTCCTGAGGGGCCACGGGCTAAGACCGCCCTCACCACGCTGCTCCCGTGGGCCAGCAGATGCCACCACACAGCTCTGGGTGATGCGTCCCCGACCCCAACAGCACCCAGGGCAGGCAGGGGCAGGCAGAGGTGCCTGCGTGCCCGTGGCCGGCAGAGGATGCTCTGTGAGCAGCCCAGCTCCTCTTCTTCCTCTGTCCCAGGGATGAAGCTGAAACTCATCCGTGGCACTGCCTGGGCACGATGCCTGGCGCCGAGCCTGAGCCTGCACTTCATCCTCAGAGCCAGGGCTGGCGGTGCCGGGGGTGCACGGGGCTACCCTCACCGGAGACGTCAGGGTTCCTGTCCCTTGGCAGCACCGTGGCAGGCTCCAGGGGGATGTGGGGCTTCCAGCCCCAGGGCCATGCTCAGGAGGGGGATGCACAGTGGGCATTGCACACCCAGCCCTTCTCACCCCATCGCAGCCCCCAGCAGACCCCCATTTCCAGCTCACACCCCCCTCGCCAAGCCCAGGGTCCCTTCCCTGCACAGGTGGGCTTGCTGCTGGTGGGAGGGCCTTGCGTCCAGCCCTCTGGGTGCCATCGGTGTGTCACAGACCATAATTTGCAGCGAATCCCACCCACAGGTCTCTGCCCATCCTTCAGCCTTTTAACAGCTTACAAAGAGTAGGATCACGTTTGCCACGTTTATGGGGCAACCACCTAATTTAAGATGCCATCAAATGATTGCTCTTCAAATGCCACTCGTAATAATTACCGCGTGCAACTGCCTCCCTTAAGATCTCATTATAAAGCATTTTTTCCTCTGCAGCAGACACTTAGGAGCTGAGGCCATAAAGCTGTTGCAAATCGTATCGTAAAAAGCAGAGATTATTGCAGACAATGGGAGCAGGCCTGGGCAGGCCGGGCTGAGCGCAGGTGGGTGCCAGCCTCGGCGGGGAGCCTTCGCTCCCCTCCCCGCGCCCCACCAAGGGCTGGCGCAGGAGCTCACAGCCAGGGCTGCCAGGGGCAGGAGCCCAAGCGGGCAGGGAGGGTGCACCGGGGCAGCCGGGCCCCCCATGAGCCTGCACTGGACTCGCAGCGCGGCCACACAGCCCAGCCCTCCGACTGCCCACTGAGCCCAGCCCCTTCACCGCAGGGGTGCGAATCCCCCACACGGGTGCTCCAGCTGCCACCTCGCACCTGCGGGCGGGATGTGCCCCCTCCCCGGGTGTCCCCCAGACACCTCCCAGAGCTGAGCGTGGGGAATGCACCCGGTCATGAGCTCACAGCGGCTGCAATGAGAAACGTGTGCCTGGGTCAGGTCCCCTGGGTCCCATGAGAACCCCGCGCGAGCAGCATCCCTTTCCTTTTGGAGATGGTAATGCTTTTTGGCAGAGGACAAGAGCAGTTTGAGACACTGCCCCCCACTCCCTCCCACGCAGAGGAGATGCAGAGAGGAGGTGAAATCTGGCTGCCAGCGATGCTCCCGTCTCCTCCTTCCCATTTCAGAGCATCCTTCCCATGCATCTCCTCCAAGGCAGTTTCGCTGTCCCAAGCGCTGTCCCACCACCCACAGAGGACTGCAGCCCCCCAGGGAGCCCAGCACACAGGGCTCCCAGCCAGGACAGCCTGCAGGAGCTTCTCAGGGTGGGGGTGCTCAGGCCAGCCCTGCCCCTCTAGGGCATGGGGGCACCTTGTCTGGTGTGCAGAAGTGGGTCCCCATGGACCTGCACATGGCCATGGGGCAGGATCTGACTGCCCACGTACAGACACACCTTCAGTGCGTGTCCACAGCGGATCTAAGGCTGCCCAGAGAAGTGGAGAGAGTCACCACAAAATGAGCTGCTGTGGCTGCCACACTTCCCCTACACCCCTCGCCTCCTCCAGCCCTTCAAGGTTGTTAGGCAGAGGTGATTGGGGAAATGCAGTTTTGTTACCCAAATTGCTGTACAGGTGTTTGCTCAATGCAGTCTCTTGACACCACCATGGCAGGTGGGATGGAGGAAGGCTGGATGGTGAGTGGGATGGATGGATAGATGGATGGGTGGATGGATGGGTGGATGGATGGATGGATGGACGGATGGATGGACGGATGGATGGGTGGGTGGTGGTGGGGATGTCAGGCAGGCATTCTCCTCCTGCGGGCAGATAGAAGGGAGCCCACACGGTGCAGGGCATGCAGCAGCCACGTGCAGGGCCCCATGTGAAAGTCAGACTCTTTTGGGTGCTTGTGGTGTGACTCAGAAGGGCTGGGGCAGGCAGGGCATCCATCACCCACTGGGGTGTGGGAAGGGCAGGGGGGCGGTGGGAGCCATGGGGAACCTGTCACTCGATGCAGCGCCTCTGTTTTAACAAGTCCTGTCCATGCCCTGTCGGCTGCTGCCAGGAGCAGAAGGATGAGCAGGTCAGGCGTTGGTGATCAGAGGTGACGGCATGGTGAGCATGCAGCAGCCGAGAGGGCAGCCTGGCCATCCTGCCACCCAGAACGCTCCCCCTGAGCCCAGTCCTCCCACCCGGAGCGGGGATTCCTTCCCCGCCAAGCCCCACTTGGCTCCTCCGTAATCCTGCATCAGCATCTCCATCCTCGCTAATGAGGCTGCGGAGTCCTGGGGCTTGAGGTTGATCACTCCTCCTAAATTGGGCTGATGGTTTCACTGCTGATGTTTCCTTTTCTCCTCCAGCCCATACACACCCTTGTGCCCCCTGCTTCCACACACTCAAAGTCACTTTTAGGGTGAAAAAACAGTTACCTAGGGAAATTTTAAAACTGCAGCATGGGGCTGCAGCAAGGGAGAGGCGGCAGGTTCCATGGCAACGGCATCCTCCGCTGAAACCGCCTTTGCTTTCCCCCCCGTGTTGGGGTGTTGGACATCGCGCTGTGCCCGCAGCCCCGCAGCTGGGGGCTGCCGGGGGCTCCCCTGCCTGCCCACCCCACGCTCGGGCAGCTCCCGGGCTGTTCTGCAGCCCCAGCTCCCAGAGGTGCACGAGCAGCCTCGGTGGCACTGCTGTGACACGCCGGCAGCCACATCCACGAGCCCCCACAGCCCCGTCGGGAGCACGGGGACCCTCCGGGAGCCACGGGCTGAGGCTGAGCCCCCACCGCCTCCCCTGACCCCCTTCTGTGCCTTGCCCCCGCAGATGTGCTGGACCGGGAGCTGGAGGAGAAGTGCCGGGCGATGGAGGCCCAGCTGCAGGAGAAGGAGAAGGACAACCTGGAGCTGCGCAAGGAGCTGCGGCACAAGGAGACGCTGGTGGCCGCGCTGCGGTCCAGCCTCCGCACCAAGGAGCGCCGGTTCCTGGAGGAGCTGAAGCGGCGGAGCCACCGGGTCACCATCCTCGACACCGAGCTGCAGAAGCAGACGGAGGCGGCCGCCTACCTCTCGCTGCAGCTGCACGCCACGGCCCAGCGCCTGCCGGGCCCCCGCCCGGCCGCGCAGCCGCCCCGCGAGCCGCCCCCGCCCGAGGGCCGGCCCCGCCGCCGCGGGACCCGCCCGCCGCCGCCGCGCCGCCCGCGGGAGCCGCCGCCCGAGGAGCAGGACGCCATGCCCGACCCGGCCCTGTTCCTCTACGCGGCGCGGCCCCCGCAGCGCCCGCCGCCCCCCGGCACGGCCGCCGCCGCCCCCCGGGGCCAGAGGCCGCCCCGGCAGCCCGGCCCGGAGCCGGCGGGCAGGGCCAGGGCGGGCAAGGGCGAGCCCGGCAAGAGGCCGGGGCCCGGCCCCCGCGGGGCCCCCCGCGGCCGGGAGTAGGCGGCGAGGGGGCGGCGCGGCCCGAGCGGGCGGGGAGGCCTGAGCCCGGCGGCACCGGGGGTGCCTGCCCTCGTCCCCCGGCGGGGAAGGAGCGGTGGGAGGCGGCTGCCCTGCCCGCGGGCAGCCCGCAGGAGCCCCCGCCCCAGGGGTCCGAGCCGGGGCGGCCGGCGGCAACCCTGCAGCGGGCGGCGGAGGGGAATGGCTGAGCCGGAGCTCCCGAGGATGGAGAGAGGGGAAGAGAAAGAGAGAGAGAAAAATAAAGGAAAAGGAAGAAAGAAAGAAAGGAAGAACAAAAGAAGGAAAGGAAAGGAAAGGAAAAGGAAGGAAGAAAGAAAGAAGGAAAGGAAAAGGAAGGAAGAAAAGAAAGGAAGAACAAAAAGAAAGGAAAGAAAAAGGAGAAAGAATGAAGGAAGGAAGGAAAAAGGAAGAAAGGAAAGGAAAAGAAAGGAGAAAGAATGAAGGAAGGAAGGAAAAAGGAAGAAAGAAAAGAAAAAAGACAAAAAACAGAAAAGAAATAAAGGAAAAGAAAAAAAGAGGAAGAGAGAAAATTGGCATTTCTGCAATGAGAAGATCTTTCTGCTGCTGCTGCCCTTCGGAGCGGACGCTGGGTGTGTTTTCCCGGCCGGGGGTGCCAGGAGGTGGGAGTGCAGCAGTGAGCGCTGGGCTGTGCGGTACATGGCTGGGCACTGTGGGATGAGCTCTGCCGTGCCTCCAGCCCTGGGCATCGCAAACAGCGGGGCTGGGCTGGAGCGAGCCCCAGACGTCACCAGGAAGGTCCCCCGAGACACAGGCAGCTGAATTACAGTCAGTCCCACAGGTGCAGGAGGGTCCCCCCTCCATGGGGACAGTGCAGCCGTGCCAGCCAAGCCCCCTCTCCCTTGTCCGGCGATTCGGCTGCCTCTAACATGGATTTCCCCCCATTACATTTAGATGCAGGACTTGGATGAGCGGCTGGCCGTGAGCTGCGACCACCAGTGCCGGACACCCCGTGTCTTTCCTCGCCCCTGCAGCCTTGCTCCGCGTGCCGCTGGAGCAGTGCTGTGACCTGCACCCCCCATGCCAGGCAGGTCTGGTCTGGGCACCGGCATCTCGGCTCTCAGCTCCGTCCACAGCCAGGTCTGGGTTTCCCACAGAACTGAGCAGCCCCATGAGGAACGTGCTGCTGACCGTGCACCACGGTACACGGAAACCTGCTGGGGCCAAACCAGCCCTGGGTTCAGCTTCCATGAGGAGCAGAGGCTGGAAAAGCCACTTCATCTGTGTCCCTTGCCACATCCCCCAGGGACAAATCACTGTGGGGCCGTGCAGTCCTTCCCCATGGCTTCCCAGTCCCTCCCAGCACGGCCAGGCTCTCCAGTCCTCCTCCACCACTTCCCAATCCGTCCCAGCACAGCAGCCTTCGCCCCGCCAGGGCAGCCTTGCCCAGTCTCCAAACCAAACCAGCAGCTTTATACATCCGTTCCCTGGATGTTCTGAAACTGCGGAAACGGAGAGAGGCAACGGCAGCTCCAGCAGCCGGGCAGGGCGAAGGTCTCTGCAGGACCTGCAGGAGGGACAGGGTTTTTGCCCCTGTGGTCTGGCTACCAGCCCTGGCTGGCCTGGCCACGCAGCCGTGCTGGGGCAGCGGTGCCAGCCAGGAGCCCTGACCCCTGCCCGTAGCCGGCATCCTGCCCGGCCCATGGGCAGCAGCCTCCTGTGGGACCCCCAATGCCTCCGCGGCTGGCGTGGGCGGGGGGAAGCCGCGGGCTGTGATCAGACCCCATTTCCTTCCAATTCAGTTTGAAACCTCTTCGAAAACATCACCCTCGTAGACCAGTCGGGCTTAGCCCGCCCGAGCTCACCCACAGCGTGCCCATGCAGTCAGAGGTGTCTATTTTTGTAGTTCAATATTTATATACTATATTAAAATGCTTTTACGAGATTCTTGGCAACAGTCCCTAGGCCAGCTCTTTGGTAAAAACAAACCCCGAAGTGCACCACCTGCACTAGCAGGACAGAAATTAGCTTTTGTACCTTGTCTTTGGCTGTGATGTGAACAGTCAGGCTTTGGAGGGCAAGACCCTTCCTGCTCCCCCCAGGGCAGCCTCGAGGGCTGGGACCCCCCCTCCCCAGCTCCTGCCACGGTCTCTAACGCACCCCTGAGTCTGGGGAGAAGCCCGGCACCGCCGCGCCTGGGCAGGAGCAGGGAGCAGGGGCCCAGGGAGCGGACACCCCGGCTGCAGCCCTGCGGAGGTGTGCAGCTCCTGGGGGTGAAGGCAAAGCCCCAAGGGGAAATTTTGGCAGCCCCTGACACATCCAGAGCCGCTGGCTCAGAAGCACAGAGCCTAACAGCTCCCGCTGGCTCCTGTCTCCCCTCCCTGACTGTCGTCCCCCCTGCAGAAGACTGCAAAGAGCCCGGACAGGGTGCTCACATACCCTGTTGCCTTCCCGAGGGGGTGCGGGGGCAGCATGGGGGGCATCGGTGATGCCCAGCTGGGGGTGAGCATCTGGGTACGGTTGCACAAGGGAGAAAAGCCCCGAGCCCGGCTCTGGGTCAGGCGGCGGGGGGGCTTCCCACCTCTTTCCCATTGCAAAGTGATTTAAGGCAGGCTGTGGGTGCTGGGGGCTCTGGGGGCCCTGCTGTCGCCCACCCCCGCGGAGGCAGAGCGGGGCGGCGAGGAGCGGTTCCTGCTGCATTGCACAGGCAGCACCCGGGGGTGCAGCAGCGCGGCCACCCCGTCCCGGTGGTGTCACGCAGGTCCGTTTGGCCTCTGGAAATAGCTGTTTCTCTCAGGTTCAGAGAGGTTCTGCTGAGGATTCATCTCTGTTCTCTTTTAACGTGAGAGAGGGTAATACGTGTCCCTGCGCTGTTCGGCTGCCCCTTCAGCTGTGGCGTGCACGGCTGCTTTCCCCTCTCCGTCCTAGACAATCCTGATAGACAGAGTACGTTGCATTTTTATTACAAAATCCTTGAAAAGATCATGGTGTTCATGATGGACCTGAGCACTGAAGAGGGGAGGGAGAGGTATGATCCTTCTTCTGTGTAAATACTTTCCTAGCAATCATCATTTTTAGTGCCTAGTATGTAAATGAAGCAACCCTGTCTGAGCTGCAGGACCCTTTCCTCTTCACCGCTAATTAGCAGCTTGCTCAAGGAGTCGATCTAATTTCCAGTTCCCCCGATGGCTTCTCCCTCCTCCCGATACTCCCTGGGGTCTGTGGGCAGCCGGGCAGGCCCCGAGCCCCGCGGCCCTCGGGCGTGCAGGCAGGACTGCCTGCAGCGACGGGGGGGCCGGTTCCCAAGGAGGCGGAGAGGGAGCACCCCGATTCCCCCACTTCGTCCCACTGCAATGGGCTTGGAAATGAGCTGTTGGGGTGAGCCCTGTGCGTTTCCTTGGGCACCCTTGCCTCGGAGCGGGAAGGATCAGCTCCTGCACGCTGTACCTGCGTCCGTCACTGCTGCTTTTCTTGGGGGGGGGAGCTCTAGAGATACTATATATACACTGATATATATATATATACACACACACACATATACACGCACTTGTTTTGAAGGGAAAACACTGTATGATTGTAATAGAAATGATGTTGAGATAAATTATTTTAATCTTTGTATTTATATAAAATGATCAAATAGATCAAAATGATCCGGGGGGGGGGGAAAAAAAAGGAACGAAAAGACAGCGTTCCTGTTTTCCAATGAGTGGGCCACAGCCCCAGCGAGCCCCGGGGAGCGGGAGCAGCCCGGGCAGTGCCTGCCCTCCGCTCCCTGGGCAGGGGGCTCCTACAGACCCCCCCCCTGGGCTGGGGCTGCAAATTAGCCCTTAGCCTGCGAGGTGTAACAGGGATCTGCAGGTGCATTTAGTCGGTGCTGCCGGACTCCTTGGGAGTCCAAAGGGCGCGCGGGGCTTGGGCCTGCGCCATGTACCTGGCGCGCACAGAGCGAGGAGTGTAACCGCTGACACCTACGTGCTTTGTGTGGAACAAGCGATGTTTAATGTTGACTCGTAAAGCTTAATGATTAGACTGGAAGTGGATGCATAGCAATAACGCTCGGTTGTTAAACAATGTCTTATGTCTATAAATCACAACTGTGCTGTGAGCTTTCTGCGTGCAGACTAACAGCCGGGCACCTCTCCCCAGCACCCACCCCGTTCCTTCTGCAGTTCTGCAGAGGCTCGTGGATTTGACGTGTTGGGTTTGGTAATCTCTCTTTTCCATACTATTATTTTTCCTAATGCTCTCTCAGAAAGCGATGTCTCAAAATTGTGCAGCCCTGCGAGCGGCAGCGGGGAGGAGATGCGCCCGCTCCCCCAGCTGCAGCCACAGCCGTGCTGGGGCCGGTGGCACCGAGAGGCAGAGCTGGTGCTGGCGGCTCGGGGCAGGCTCCCCTGGACGTCTTCAGCCCAGGGCAGACTGACGGGGAAGTTCTTCCTCTTCACCCTGTGAATTAAAAAGCCATATTTTCTGAATGTGTTTGCTGGGGCTCATCTAAGCGCTCCCGGCTGCATCCTTCCCATCCCTGCTGCAAGGGTGACATTGCAAGGGCCTGAACCGTGCAGCCGCTCCCCAAAACCCCCTCGGGGGGCTGCGTGACCCTCCCGCTGCGGCACAGCACCGCGCAGGGACCTGTCTGCAGCGGGGCATGGTCCTGCTGCCCGGGGGAAGGTTGGTCCGAGACAGAGCCCAAGTCTTTCTATAAACCAGCTCACTGCAGCGAAGTGAGGGCAGGGCACAGCCGGTGGGTGTTACGCAGAGGGGCTGGGGTGGTCTCTCCTGGATGCCCAGGAAAGCTGGCAGCAACGCAGCAAGAAATGTCCTGCCTGAAGCGGCTGGAGACCCGGAGCCAGCAGAGGTCGGGGATCACCCTGCTCCGCACAGAGCATCCCTGCATACGTGTTCCCCAAAACAAGCTCCCAGGAGGGAGAGGAGTGGCAGCACCGCAGCGCCGCCCGGCTGGCTCTCCCCACCGGGAAGGTAAATCAGCAGCACGTTGATGGACTTTGATTTTTCAGGAGCTAGGTGAACATTTCGGGGACCTCGTGTGCAACGTTGTGTGCTCACTCCTGCTCCCCCGGTGAAGCCGCGGCATCCTGCCCTTCTCCGGGAACACCAGCCCCGACGAGCCGGTCTCGCTGTAGTGATGCTGCAGCCGCCTCGGTGCACGTCTGTTCTTGTCACGCTCTTGCACTGTCAGTGCCTGGCTGCCAAGTGCTACAGGGAAGGCGAAGGAGAGGAGAGAAAACTCCCTCCCGCCCATCGGTTGCCTCACGCTGTGGATAAGATCAGCGATGCCGGTGTGCCAGGGCTGGATAAGCAGGAGAAACCTGGGATCAATGAGCACCGCAGCCACGGAGGATCCCGCCAGACAACGTGGCCCGTCAAAGCATGAAGATAAAAGTGACACGTCCTCGCTGGTTACAAGCTGCCCTTTGCTTGCCAAGGCCAGGTTTTTGCCTGTCTGCTCTGCCAGCGCTGCCGGCGCCGGCCCTGAGCGATGCTGCCATCCCCGTTCCCTGCTGCAGCCATGCAGCCAGCGGCTGTGGGCAGGGGGACAGGGAGCGTGACACTCGGTACTGCCACCACATCAGATCCCTTCATTTCACCTCCTCTTCCCCCACGCCTCCGGGCAGGACCGGGGTCACGAAGCTGCCGGTGTGAGATGCGCGCCCAACACCAGCCCAAGCGGCCCCTGGTCCTCCTCGGGGTGTGGTGATGCCTCCTGCCCCTTCCCAATAGATCTCACTGATCTTGTGGCTTCCAAAAAAGATCCCCTTTCCTGTCACTGGGATTAGAGCAGGAAGGAGACTATTAGGCCATGGGAATCCCTCAAATCTTTGTATGTCTGAAAAAACAGACCCTTTCTCCCCCCAGGGACGTGGGTAAGGTGCTGAGCCCTGGCCCTGCAGGAACAAGCACTGTCTGTATTCACTTGGGTGTTCCATGGTCACACAGAAGGTCGCTGCCATCCCAGTCTTTGCCAAGGCTACAAGGCTCCCCAGGTGGGGACATCGCCTCTGCCCAGCCAGAGCCACACTCGGGACCCCGGGAAGGCTCTGGCAGAGGGAAGGGGAGGGAAGCACCCCTGGGTACAGCTCCTCCAGCCCCAGAGCAGCTGCGGTTTCATCGGAGCGAAAATATTCTCCTTGGCTGAGCTTGTGAAGCTCAGCTGAGAACAATCAAAGCCTGTGCCTCGTGCTGGGGAGAGCCATTGCGGTGGGACAGATGCCAAAGGTTTGACACTGCTCTGCTTTATTTGAATGTTTTTTGACTACATGACACCATTATTTGCTAGGACGATGTTAACGTCGACTTCGCTTTTTAACCAAGTGCTTTTCAAAACGCGTTAATACCCAGAGTATGGAGCTGTACTTTAGGAGTCGTTGTAATATGCCTTTTTCTTAATAAAGAGATTGAAATCTGCAGAGGGTTGTGCTGTCCTGCCCCAGCACCTCCAGCCACAAATCGTGGACATCTGCGTCTCCGTCCCCAGGACTGACTCCTGCCTCGGCACCTGGAGCCCCTTCATAGCTCCAGGGACCTTATAGCCCCTTCCAGTACCTAAAGGGGCTACAGGAATCATAGAATCGTCCGGCTTGAAGGGACCTTTAGATATTAGGAAGAGATTTGTTACGCTGAGGGTGGTGAGACACTGGAAGAGATTTCCCAGAGAACTTGTGGATACCCCATCCTTGGAGGTGCCTGAGACCTGGGACACCTAGGGGTGTTCAGCCTGGAGAAAAGGAGGCTGAGGGGAGACCTCACCGCTCTCTACAACTCCCTGAAAGGAGGGTGTAGCTGGGACGGGGGAGTCATGGAATCTCAGAATCATAGGGTTTGGAAGGGACTTCAGGGATCATCTAGTCCAACCCTCCTGCCATAGAGCAGGCTGGACAGGAACGTGTCCAGGTGGGTTTGGAATTATCTCCAGAGAAGGAGACTCCATAGAATCATGGAATTGCCTAGGTTGGAAGGGACATTTAAGATCATTGAGTCCAACCATCAATCTAACACTGACAAAAAACATCCCTAAACCATATTGCTAAGCACCACGTCTACCCGTCTTTTAAATACCTCCAGGGATGACGATTCCACCGCTTCCCTGGGCAGCCCGTTCCAATGCTTGACAACCCTTTCTGTGAAGAAATTTTTCCTAATATCCATCTTAAACCTCCCCTGGCACAACTTGAGGCCATTTCCTCTTGTTCTATCACTTGTTACTTGGGAGAAGAGACTGACCCCCGCCTCGCTACACCCTTTGGCCCATCAGAGAGCCCCGCACCGAGCTGAGCCGGTGGCACGGGGCCTGTGAGGCCTGTCCCGCATGGCTCTGGGGCAGACATCGCTTGGTGGATGTAGGCTCCGGCCAGCCCCATGGTTGATGGAATGGTTTGGCTTGGAAGGGATCTTGAAGACCATCTAGCTCCAAGCCCCTTCCAGCAGGTTGCTCAAAGGCCCATCCAGCCTGGTCTTAGAATCATAGAATCGTCTAAGTTGGTCTCGGAATTATAGAATCATGCAATTGTCCAGGTTGGTCTCGGAATTATAGAATCATACAATCATCTGGGTTGGACTTTTCAGATCATGGAGTCCAACCACCAACCCAATGCTCCCCAACCCACTGCTAAACCATGTCTCTCAGCACCACGTCTACACGTCAGATTTGTTAGGCTGCGGGTGGTGAGACACTGGAAGAGGTTTCCCAGAGAAGCTGTGGATGCCCCATCCCCGTGCCGGTGGCGCGGGGCCGAATGCTGTCGCCCGCTGCCGGTGACCTTCAAAGCGGCGCGGCCCCTTTAAGGCGTTGCCCGGCGGGGCGCGGAGGTTGGTCCCCGGCGGCTTGCCGTAGCGCCGGGGTCTGCGGGGGAACCACGTGGGGCCCTGGAACGGGCGGCGCTGTCCTTCGCGGCGGGCGGGCGGGCGCGGGGCTCGGGCGCGTCCCCCCCAAAAAACAAAATGGTGATTAAAGCGGACGAAATGCCGCCGGCCGCTGTGCCGGGCGGTGAGCAGCAGCAGGAGGAACCGGGAAGCCGCGGGAGGATGACCCAGCAGCGCTCCGGTAAGAGGGGGGGACGGGTTGTGGGGGCATGCGGCGGAGGGTCGGGCCTAAACGGGGCCTGGTGGGGCCTGGCTGGCTGTACCGGGGGTGTCCGGTGCAGGCCCGACGCCCCCTTCCCGGGGCCTGTGGGGTGCTGGGGGAGCGGGGCGCGGGGACTTGTGCCAACTCGTCCCGCCAAGGGGAGACCCCGCCGGAGCGCCCTGCCACGGGGGTCGGCCTCCCGTATCCCCTTCCCCGGTCCAGGCACCCCCGTTTCTTGCGGGGAAGCCGTGCCGGGGCTATGGGGCCCGCTCCGCGAATCGGGGAGGCTCCGCGCAAGCCTGTAGTGTCCCCGGGGACGGAGGCCGCGGCGCTGGCAGCGGGGCCGGGACGCGTGATTCCCGCTGCTCGTCCGCGTCCCGGCGAGGTCCGTCCCGGAGAAGCGCCCCCGGCCGGGCCCGTCCCGGCGGAGCGGGGAGCCCCGGGCCCCGGTGAAGGTCACCTTCACCGGGCCGCACCACCGCGCGGCCGCGGGGGGGGTGGGGAGCGGCCGCTCCGGGGACCTGCTCGCTCCCCCGGTCGGCCCCGCCGCTGCCCGGGCCCCGCAGGCGGCGGAACGCAGCGGGCCGGGGCGGGTGCTCCGCGGGGCCGGGCCCGCCCGGCTGCGAGGAGACGGGCGCCGGTGGCGGCAGGCGCGGGGCGGGCTGCGGCGGCCGGGCCCGGGGCGGGGGGCGGTTTGGAGAAGGGTCGTCGGGTGCCCGGCTCGTCGCGGGCACGGTGGGGCGCAGCCGTGTGTGGGGTGCGGGCGCTGCCCCCGGCATGGACGGTGGCCTGTCTGTTGCAGAAGGTAGGAGAGAGCTGGGTCCTCCCGGGAGTCTGGGACACCGGAGCCACTGACACGGTAGGAAATACTCAAAAGTAAGAACTTCGGTTTTTCTGGGAAGGGCAGGTGGCTTGTGCGAGACCTCAGCTGAAAATTACATGTTTTAACTCGTTATTTGCTGGTTGCTCTTGCTTTAAATGAGAGCCTGAGTGCCTCAGGTCAGGGAAAAGGCGCAGCCCCATGACCTGACTGTCCCCAACGCCTGCCCCAGGACTTGGGGCACGGTCCTGCAGGCTGCCCGTGCTCTGGGTTTTGCTGAATTTGGTGTGTTGTATCTTCAAGAAGTTATGGTCCTGAGCACTCATATCAGCCTCAGCCTTCTTCTCTGATGTTTAATGTACAAGAAAAAGGGCAGAAGCAGTATGGTTTGTGGCTGGCCTTCATCCTGAGGCACTTGTATCCGCTGAGCGAGTAACCCGCCACTTCCTCCCTCCCCTGGTTTTATGGCAGCGAGGTAAATTTTTGAAGTTTGTCACCTAAAGCAAAGTTCATTGGCGTTTGGTGCTGGAACAGGCTGGACACCGTTCAAGAGTGGGGAGGGCAGTGCTGGAAGCCTCCCCCCGCCTCCCCATGCTGGCTTTTAAAGCAGGCGTCAGGCCTGCAGTGCCAGCAACTGGGTTAAAAAGTTACGCCGCGTAATCCCTGCCTCTCGGGGCACAAGCTGATTGCCGAAGGAGGCAGGGAGGTGGAAAAACCCTCCCCGTGTTGCAGCACTGCATGATTGCTCAGGCACCTGGTGGGTCTGGGGAGGAGGGGGAGGAAGGCTCTTGTCCTGTCTGGCAGCCTGGGGCTGAGGCCATGTCTCTGGTGCATGGCTCCCAGGCAGAGGTGGGGGCAGCCTGTCCGCATTGGCACTGGCATTACGGGCCCTGGTTGCCAGGCCTCTCTTTCTGCCAGGGAAAATCAGCCTCTGCTCTGATGTACCCATTGCTGCCTGCACAGCTCACGGAGCACCCATCTGGGGCACCCTGCTTTGTCTGAAGGCGAGTGTCGGTGCTGCTGGGCAATGAGCGGGCTCCGAGGGGGCTTCTGGCTCTGCTGTGCCAGGCGTCAAGACTTGGGTGTTGTTTTTTGTCTGCCTCTAAAAGGCGAGAGGGCTGATGACTCTTCCTGTCTGCCTCCGGGCTTGACAAAACTGTTTGGGCTGCTCTGTCCTTCGTGTTCACGAAAACATGAACAGTTGGGGTTCCTGTAATGATTTCTGATGGGGGCAGTTATGGGTTAAGTTACCTTTCTTATTAGCTAGCACGAGATTGAGAGACAGCCATCGTGTGCAGCGTTTCTTGGATTATTTCTGTTCCTATAGTTGTCACTGCCTTAGAACAAGTTTATCTCACGTGCAAGTTTAGCAGTGCTTCTGGCTACCATAAAATGCTTTTCAGCCTTGCCTTGCCTGAATATTTGCTTTTTCTAGATAGGTCCCTCTGTCCCTGTTCTTCAGTCCACACATATCTTCAGCCACGTCTTCTGTTAAAAAAGCGGAGAATGCAGGTGTTAATGGAAAACTGCTGTGAAGGCAAGTGTAGCTGTGCATTAGTAACAAGGTCAGAAGACTGATTCCTAATCTCGGGATCTGCTATCGCTGTCTGTCGCCCGACCTTGGAGGTTCACTGGTGTTTTGGAAAGGGCTGAATTGCTGGCAGTCGGGGTTTTTTAATATGCAGTTGTAACAAGCTTCAGGGGGAGAATCGGAGGAATATTGTGCAAGAGAAATCTGATTGCCACTGCAAGGTTAAGAAGAGGAAAGGAGTGTGATAACACAGCATCTGTGTGGCAAGACGGGGGATGGGAACCTGAGGGGATCATGTCTGGAGCGGTTCTGCTGGTGGGATAAGAGAGTCGAACTCCCGCTGGAAGCTCGCTGCGCTGCCTGAGCAGCCTTCCTCGTGGGCTTCCCAGCTGAAAAGAGGAAGTAAGTAGGACAGGAACATGCACCTAGATAAATCCACCCGCAGAACTGCCTCGTGCACAGTAAAAACAGCGCTGTGTTGCAGAGTCCTGTGTTTGTCTTTGTTTTCTTGTAAATGACTAAACTTGGCAGCGCACCCCTCTACTGGCACAGCTTTCCAGCGCCCCCTTTGCTTTCTCGCGTCATGCTCTGTTGGTTGTACTAGAAAGTTGTTATTTCTAGAAGCTTTAAAGGTCTGAAGTTCATACTTTTTTTTTTTTTATTTGCACTCGAGAAGTAAAACCAGTGCACAGGGCAACGCTTGGACAGAGCACAGATGAAAACGGAGGTGTGGCTACTCCCATGGCTGTTGCTTTTTGGAAGCAGGTCAGGTTTTCACCAGTAGTCACAGGCCTGTCTAAGGGTTAGCGTTTGGTTCTCACCTCCTGCAAACGTGTGCTTGGTGTAGTGGAGCTCACGCATGCCCATTTGGCAGTTGAGCTTTGTGCTGTGTTCCACCTTTTTAACATTAGTGAGTCCGGGACGAGTGGTTGTCTGGCATTTTCCTGACAATTTAACATAGATGTACTTACACAGGCGACAGACCTTCCCTCTTTGGCTGGGAAAACAGATGTACGCTCCCAGAAGTAAGCTCTTTTCTCAAGCTGAAGAAATAACTGCTGTGGTGCTCACCAGCCACTTGACCGGCCCTGAGGGGAAGAATCCCGTGGAGCAGGCCACTAAAGTAAGGTTCCCTGCAGCTAAGTGATGTTAGAGTAATAGCATGGGTTTTTTTTTAAAAATCGTTTCCTTAGTTTGCCCTTCTCTTTCTCTTTAAAGAGAAAAGCTCTACTGCAACCCTTTGACGAAGCTGCAGGCTCAGCGGAGTTTCATGTAGTTACTGTCCAATAACATAAAACTGCAGGATTGTGACTCTTGCCCTGCTTGCCTGGGGCTCCTGTGGGGCGGATTAGCCTGACACCAGGCCTCCTGCCTAGGCTCCCTGCTGGCTAACCTCCTGCCCTTGCATCGGAGACTGGAAATGGTAACGTGGATAGTGCCTGTTAGAGATCTGCGTTGTGCAGGGTGCCCTGCGAGCAGGCACTGGGGGTAAGACTCTGTTTGTGCTGTTGGTGGCTCTGAACCCTGTGAAGCCTCCACTAGTGTGGAAGCTCTGTGCGCAGGTTTGGCTGGGGTTAAGGTGGGCTCTGGTGCCAGCTTGGGGTATGGCACTGTGCGAGGTAGGATGGGATGCTCCATGTCCCTGGCAGAGGGGTTTCTGCGGGACGGGTGAGTTTCCCAGGCTCTTGCAGAGCTGCAGGAGCAGCCATCCAGCCCGTTCCCCTGGTGCTGTGTGCGGTCTGGGGCAGCGGCTGGCACAGGGCTAGCCGGGTGGGAGGCTGCGGGCTAATCACATCTGCGCTGCAGGATGCAACAAGGCAGTGGGAGCTGCTGAGGACAACATCGCAGCCATCCGATCTCCCCTGCAGACCCTACCCAGAGCTCCCTGCCATCACCTCTGTGGGTCTTGGGGTTCTCAGCCACGTTAAGGCTTACATAGGGCTCTCAGGACTGGCAAAGTTGGTCTTTCCAGGCTTGTGCTGCGTGTTTTCTCCAGAGCTGCTGTGGTTGTGGCGACAGGCCTCAGTGGTAGCGCAGGGTGAAGCTGGAGTCTTTCCTGCAATGCTGTGGTGCTGTGGCTGTTGCCTCCCAGCACGGCTGCTTCTGTCTGCAAGACCAATGTTCTGCTGGTCCCACTGCACACAAAGTCTAACGGGATAGTTCGGTTTCAGGCTCTCGCTGTCAGTAGCTTTCTGAAACTAAGGTATGTGGCAGAATAAAATACACATACTTGGAGAATTATCAGCTGATTCTCGGTATCTGTCTGAAGTGTGACTCCTTCATCCATCTCTCTTCTCTTCAAATTTGAGAAACATGCTTTTACTAACATAGTTGATGTTTTTGTTGGTGCTGATCTTTGCACTTTGCCTCGGGTCCTAGTCTTTGCTCCCCATTTCTGTGATGTTGGAGTTGTATGTTGTTGTCGCAGGGTCACCAGCCAGCTAGTTTCAGGACTAAGTTTCCAAAGTTTTGGCCAGATAGAAAGTTTACAAATGAGTTTAAATGTAGAACCCAGGTGTGGAGAGCACAGCGGGGGTAACTCAGGGTGCCAAATGCAAAGCACGAGGCATTTCGGTGGCTTGTAAGTGCCTGAGCCAGCAGCTGTGGGACCCCGGGCGCCTCAGGGCACGGCTGCCATGCAAATGTCCCAGTATCAATGTGAATACAGAAAAGCCACAAACTTCTAAGTAGGCTGGAATGTGGCTTGAGTTGTTTAGGTCTATCCAGCCAAATCTTACTGCGGACACACAAGCACTAGGAATGGATAATTTCCCCGCTTGCCATCTATGGATTATTAGTGCCGCTGGAGAGATGTCGGGACCAGCAAGCCTGGGGCCCTTGTCGAGAGCCGCCCGCTGCAGCCCCACTGTCCTCTCCCTGCGAGTCAGTCCCCGGCGCTGTAAAGCTGCTGAGAAATAAATGCAGTGCTTATATCTCTACCCACAGATGGGTTATAACCAATTTGAGTTTAATGACAGCAGTAGAGCAGCTCTAATGTTTCACTGTGGGCCCTTATTAAAAGAAGTGCTTGTTGCACCTAAAGTGCTGAAAGTTTCTGGGAACTGTGGTTTCCGCTGGGGAGGCAGAGGGAGGCACCTCCGTGCTGTCTCCCACCTCCCCTGACGGGATGTCCTGCAGAAATATTTCCACTAGGGCCATCTCTGGAGCTAATGCCTATTCATTTAGTCAGTTTATTTACATTCATGAAACTATTTTGTGTAATTTATTATTCAGGTAAAATTTAATTTGCGTTTGCTGTACTGACACCAGCCTTCACGTGTCAAAGCTAGCACGTACCGCGCTGCTCTGCGCTTGGTTTGGCTGGAGTTGAAGAAACGCTGCTCAGCTTCATGAGAGCTCCTCACCAGGTACTCTTCCAGGAGGAGATTCCACCTCTTCCCAGAGGTCTCTTGACAAGGAGGAAAAGTTGAAGCTGCCAACACACCTGAAGTCCTTCAGAAATCATCACAAAAACATGAGTTACCAATGCTGATGTGATCTCAAAGTTGGTGCTGGCTCCCGAGGCCAAGGGATGCCTTGTCTCGGGGCTCTCAGGCCCAGAGGCTCCTGCACTGAGGCGTGTGTCGCTGGGGTTCCACGTGTACTGGGGCAGGAGCTCAAATGGGTTGGAGAGGGAGAGACTTCTCTTCTGATTCCTCTTCCCTTCAAAAGGACAACAGAAGGTAGCTGGGGTTCTCCATGGAGAGTTTTTTGTCTGTTTTTCCGCTGGTTTCTGCCTTTCTCCTGGCAGGTGGCTTGCTGGCATGGAGGTTCTGGGGGCTGCTCCTGGCCTTCCCAGGGACTTCTTGGGAGGAGGGATCGCCCTTCCTCTGGGTTGTGTTGGCCTTGAGCAAGGGATCATGTGCGCTGTGTGGTCTTGGCTTTGGTCTAGCTTTGAGATTTTTGTGCTAGGGATGTGGTGCATATTTTTTTCTTCTGCTCAGTGTGGAGTTGTGCCCCTTCCTGTCTGTGAAGTTGAGCGCTGGGGAGCCTTGCCGAGGAAGCCTGTGCCGAAACTTGGGCTACCCAGGAGTCGGGGGGCTGTCAGCCTTGCTACCCATACACGAAAGCTTTCCCAGGCAGGTCGTAGGCTGGTCAGTCTGGGCTGCAGCTCTTGCACATCACATTGCGTGTTTGACAGGTCTGGCTCTTCGCATGTGTTCCAGGAAACCGGGACCACCGAGGGGACCCAAGCAGCTGACTGCCGAGCAGTGTGTCGGTACTGGACATGTACCTGTGCGCGGGGAGCTGCGGTGCCGGGCTGATGCCCCGGGGGAAGGCGAGGAGCAGGCGGCTGCGGCATGGCCTCACTGGAGGCATGCTGTGACCTGCTCGGCTGCAGCCTCCCGGGGCACCTGGGGCTTGCAGAAATCTCCAGCTCCGTAATCCCTGCCTCAGTTGCTGGGATTTCATAAATTAGCACAGAGAGAGGAGTGGCGTTAGGGGGTTGTGTGTGTGGTTTTGTGGTTTGTTTGTGTTTGATATGGCAGAGCAGGGCGAGAGGACAGAAAATTCGTCTGGGAACTACTTACTGATTCACTGCCTGGCTGTTTTGTGCTCGCCTGCTTAGTATGGATGGCTGTGCCTGGGCCCAGGCGTGCCATAGTAACTGCCCTCGCCTTGTAATTCAATGCATCTCACTTGCTCGCAGGTTTGGCAGCGCTGAAGGGCTCCAGCACCCGTCCCAGACTGCACTGGTGCAGCTCTCGAGGTCGGGCTATTTATAACCATCTGGGGCCGGGGCGATCGGGCCGGCATCCCTCTGCGAGCGCGCCTGAGGAACCTGTTAGATACGCGTTGGGTTTTGTTCTGGCACGGCGGGGAGAGGAGAGGAGAACTTCATCTGTGAGGAGCTGCTTTTGGGCTTCATGGATAGCATGGTGGTGTGAGCGTGGCGGTCGGGGAGGGAGTGGAGGCGCACGGTGGATGAAGGTCACTGGGCAGCACATTGGAAGAACTGCTGTGAGCCCAGCATCCGATTCGGGCGAGCACGCGGGACGTGAGCTCAGGGTGTGCAGGACTTTGTGCGGAGACAGCTGCGGGTCCTCTGCCTCCCGCAAGCCAGGGGCCAAGTAGGAATTTTCTTTGGAGAAGGCGACCGACTGCGTGAGAAGGCGAGCAGGTCCGGGCTGCAGAGGGTGAGGGCTGCCGCGTGGGAGTTTGCCTCGTGGGGACTTAAATATATGTGTGCAAACAAATATAACTTTTCTAATCCGGTGCTGTATGAGCCAGGCTGCTTGTGATCATGGGGAACAGCCTTTTTGCAAACTGCTGCAGGCATGTCACCGATCTAATCTTCCAGACGCGCAGCTCTAACTCGCCCGATGAGAGGTCACCCCTCTTACCAAAGCCTCCCACGAGCTGCGCCATCTGCCCGGAGATGCCAGAAGCTGCCCAGTGTGCTGGGCCCTATCCAGACATCATCCCCAGCGAGGTGGTGACTGGAAGCCTGCAGAAGTGCACCGAATACATCCGAGACCTATTGGAGGCCAAGGACGAAGAAGGAACGGTGACGGTCTGTGATAAGAGCTGTTGGAGACCTGCTGCTGGCGCTGCCGGCCCACTCCAGCAGGCAGAGGCATCCCGGGCGGTGGCTGTCCTTCCAGCCGACCTTGGGGAAGGGCCGGCGGGGCTGGTCGGTCATGCTCAGTCGCTTGAGGCCTGCCAGAGCTGCGTGAAACCTGAGGACGGCGGCTTAGCCCATAGATCCTGCCGCCGGGAGGAGCACGTGGCGGCAGCTGACGGGGGGGATGCGGCCCCTGGAGCACGTCCCGCTGGCCAGGGCCGTGATGAGGGACGAGCAGCCTTAGTGGGTCCGGACAGTGTGCCGAAACGGAGAGGTACCGCTGCCTCCCCGGGGAGCCCTGGGACACCTTCCCCTGCTCTGCCAGCAAGTGCAGGGAAAACCCCGCCGGCCCGAAGGACAGCTGTACCGCCTGTCCCCCTTGGCGAGGTGTCATCTAAGGCTCAGGATGCAAGTACTGGTTTTGTAGTGACAGACCCTGCTGCCTGCCCCAGTGGCAGGTCAAGCTGTGATCCTGGCTCTCCGGCGCAGGCACTGTCCTCAAAGCAGCAGCAGAAGAAGAAGAGGAAGAAAAAGAAGCTCACGCATCTAGGTGCTCAGTGACGTGGCACCATGATGTGCTTCGTATGCCCGTAATGGGGGTGGGTGGCCGTGTGTGCCTGTGGGATGGGGCAGGAGGAAGGAGAGGGGAGGCAAGGTGACATTTTAACTTCACGGCAGGAAGAAAAAGAGGAAAGTGGCAAGATATCCCATCCCGGGTGTGTACTGCAGAGGGACCTGTCTGGGCCTTGTCCATGTTAGCAAAGCAAACATAAAATTTTGCTTATTTTTTTCTTAATTGATAAGGCAAATCCTTCTCTTGTTTGTGACTGCAAACATGGTCCTTGTAAAGGACGGGAGTGGGTCTGGCAGGCCTGGCCTGCAGCAGTGCGGGCAGGAGCGTGGGGCGGCGAGGGGTTGGAACAGCATTTGCTCGGAGCCTTTGGCTCCCTTCAGCCCCACGTGGGTGGGAGGAGGTGCCCGAGCTGCAGGGATGGAGCAGCTCCGCAGCTGCCCTGGGCGCAGGAATGGGATGTTCCTTCTCCTCCTTTGCTCTGTGCATCTTCCCAGTGCTGTGGGGGCAGCGGGGCCCCAGGCAGTTGCTGCAGCATGGGGGAGCAGCAGCCGCTCGGCCCCATCCCGCTTCTCCACGAACTGGCACAGCGTGACTCCAGTGTGGCACCAAGCGGTAATGGAGCTGGAGTGGCTTTTGTCTTTGCCAGAACTTCAAGGATATGAGAAACTTGGGTTATTATTTTTCAAATCTCAAGGTCAAATTTTGCCTTTCTATCACTGTACTTGGTTTTGTTCAGTCCCTGTGCGGTGGCTGAATTTCGGTCTCAAATGCTGTCTTCTGGTGCACCTGGTGGCATGAGGGGGTGTGGAGGGTGACTGACCCGAGCCGGTTGCTCGGTTTCTGGGTTAGTGCCTTGCTTGCTCCCCGTGTGCCCGTCGGCGTGGCAGCGGCGGGTGCTGGGGCTGCAGGCATGGCTGGCTGGGAGACTGCGCAGAAGCTGTCTTGTGCTGCTCAGAATTTGAAATACCTCGGGAGGGGGGAAAGGCAGAATTTGGGCCGTCAGAGTGACACTGGAGCTGATAATAAGAAATGCACTCCTAAACTCAGCGATGGAAAAGGTAGGGTTTTAATTTTCATTTTTTTTGTCTCTAATAATCTCTGTTGTTACTAAATGTGGGGAAGGAAAGGTCTCCTGTACGGAGCAGCCCATGGGTCTGGTACTGTTGCTTCCCCCGCTCTCCAGACCAGGCTAACTTGTAGGAACATAACGTTGCCATCTTTTTGACCTGATCATTTGAAAAAAGAATTAGTGACCAACTTTGGTTTAGAAGATTTGTTTGAACATTAACTAGTTATTAACTAACACTTCCCATGTTCTATCCTGGCTATCGCTGTATGCAGCCAGCGACATTCGGGCACCCTCTTTCATGCTGGGGTCTTGACCGGTGAGCTTCGTGAGGTGCCCACCACCTCTGCAGGTCGCTGTGAGTAGGAGCTGTGATTAAAGCGGGGCCTGTCACCCTGGTGTGTGTGCTTATTGTCCAGGTGCAAGGATGAAACTTAATCCTTGTGCTGAACCTCTCTCCCAGGTGTGAGCTGCTGTCAGGCGGTTGATCCTCCCGGTGAGGTGGTGCCGGAGCTGCCTCCTCCCCTCTTCCGTGTTTTGCTTTGCCTGTTCTCCTAACGCTTTAGTCTTGCGTGCACTCGGAGTTTGTTCACGCTGTGCTCCGAGTAGCAATGAGAACATCCGAGTTACAGCCCGGCTGCCAGCCAGCACAAGCCGGAGCTTAGCAGCTTCAGATGCGCCTGCGGGTACAAACCAAGGGCTGAAAGGAGGAGGGTTTTTGCTGGGATGCAGCTGCATCCCTTGGAATAACAGGGGATCCTGGAGGTCACAGCGTCTCAAGGCTGAGGGATCTCCTGGCTCTGTCTCCAGCAGGGCAAGCAGGGTGGTACGCGGAGGAGTGGCTAGGTGGTGCCCCCGGCGCGGTGGGATCGCTTCCCCGTGACTCAGCCGCCTTCCGCGGAACCGTCCGGGGTGCATCGCATGGCGCTTTCTCCTGCAGGTGAGAGCTTGCAACTGAACGCAGCTACTGGCCCTTCTGGGGCTTGAACTGAGAGTGAGTAAGAGGAGAGAGGTCTCTGCAGGTGTCTTCCAGGTGTCCCTGTTGCTCTTCCTGCCATCTTGAGTATGCTGAAATCAAGTGCCTGATGCTTTTGCCTCGCTCTCCCTGCCAGCACCGCTGAGGCTGTGGCACAGCTGGTCTGCAGCAGGCGGTAAGAACCGGTGACCCACTTTGAGGCAGGTGGGAGAAGCTCCGCTTCCCCCTGGGAGAGCACAGGCGGTGAGTCAGCTCCCAGCAGGCAACACGTCCTCCAGGCACGCTCGCCTGTGCTGCTGTCAGCTGGGGTTGAAAAGAAAAATGCTGTTTCCATCAGAACATACCCATTCTGTAAAAGCCCCACTGGAAGGCCTTAAATCAGAGGGTTAACCTGCTGGACAGCCATTCTTTCTTGGTCCAGGCTTAACTTTTGTTTCTAAACTTAAGACACTGCTGGTTGGAGCTGGATCTTCTGGCATAAGGAGACATGAAGGTGTTGCCTCTACGTGTCTCTTCTGTCACAAAGTGCAGAGCTGTACCAGCCCCGTCTTCACTCAAGTAGGGAAAGAGGGGCGGAAGGTGCGAATATGTTGTATTTCTGCAGATAAGAAATGGTTCTCTGATTTCTGAAACAATCGGTAGTCTGGGGTTCTGATACTCCTGAGTAGGGAGAAGGAGAAGCGTGGCCCTGGTTGGTGACTTCCTTGCAGCAGGCAAGCTTTCCCTGTCTTCCTCTCCTTTGCAGCTGAAGGTGTTTGTGCTCGAGACCGGCGTGTGCATGGGTTGCTCAGCGCTCGTGTGAAGCCCGTCTCCTTCTGGTTTGGTTAGTCCCTATGCACTGCTTTCCTCCTCCCCACTTCCAGCTTTAAGCTGGCCAGTTAATTTCTGCTTGCTATGGAGACACCTTCTCTGCTGGATCTTGCTTAGAAAAAAAAACGAAACAAAATCACATTTACTCAGAGATGACAGCGTCCCTTTCAGGAGTATCCTACCAACTGTTGTGGCACAGAAGTAGCTTCAGTGCCCAGCTCACTCCTGCTGGTGAGGTGGTTGGAAAGCATCCTTGGTCAAGCCTTTAGCATGACTGCAGGAGTGTGCCTGGAGCATGGCACAGGGCAGAGTGCCAGAGCATCAGGACAGGCGACGTGGCTGGAAACTAGAGCAGAGAGACAGGAGCTGGCACATCCCATCGGCTGCTCCTTCCACACCTCAGCTGCCAGCACAAGTCCACTGTTCATAAGCAGCACCTTGAGCCTGGCATCTGTGACGCTATCGGAAAAGATCCTTGGTCATGGATAGGTGGAGACTGGGGGTCTCAGGACGGTGGGCAGCACCGCTGCGGCTGTGCCTGGATTTTTCCCTTGGCTCCTGCCACAGCGGGTGAAGATGGGCTGTTGGGTCTTCAGACAGTGCTACAGCCTTCCTGATAGCCAAATTCTGCCTCCTCTTTCTGGCTGCTAGAGCAGGAGCAAAAGTCCAGTGATCCTGCCCCATTTGGGGGGCCAGGGACTGGACTAAGCCTGTCTCAGGAGCTGGTTAGTTGTCCTCTCTGGTACTAGTAGCCCCAGGTGAAGCATTTCTGCGGTCGCTTTTCTGCTCTCCCTCCTCGTCCCTACGTGTTCAGGCAGTCCGGTTGTGGGGTGTAAAGAGGGGGTTTCCCCAGCCCTCTGGGCATGGCGTGGTTTTTCTGAAACCACATCTCTTGGGGCATTCTTGCGGGGAGCTTTTCTTTCTCTTTTCTAGCATGACTGCAGCTCGCTAGAGCCAGAGCCAGGCCTCTTGTCTGGCTTGCCTGTGGTTTCATCTGTCAAAGAAATGAACAACTCGTGTTAGGGACATACGCAAAGTGACAGGGAACATGAGCAGCAGCTGCCGAGATGCTGGAGGCAGCAGAGGCTGCTAAAGGTAGCTCTGCTACCTGCTGCCTTTTGGAACGGGCGTGCTTTTCTTCTGTTTCTTGCTCTTTCACCATGTCCTAATTCAACCTTGACAGTTGTCTCTGAGGTGGGTTTGCTGTTTGCAGTCATAGTCTGGAGCAGGAGTTTGACTCACCGGGGATGCTTCAGCAGGGCTTGTCGCTGCAGCCTCGTATTGTGCTCCGGAGGTGTGCGAGGGGATACAGCATTTCCATCCCTGTTCTTGGACGTGGTGAAGGCTGACTGACTCTTCCAGGCTGCCAGAGCAGTTGGGGCTGATAGGCAAGAACTAGCTGTGATAGCTTCAAGCCACAGCGCCAGTCTGCATTTCAGAAATGACAGAGGTTGAGCTTCCATCTCCCCCGGAGCGCAGCTGGGGCTGGGACCAATGCCTTGCTAGGAGGTGAGGAGGAGGAAGGAGACCTGCCAGGTGGAGCTGCCTGGAGGACTGCAGCTTGGTGCTCAGCAGCCTCGGGGCATTATCCTGGCCTTGAGCTGCCCTGACCCCATGCAGCCTTTCGGAAGGGCTGTTCCCAGTGCCCAGGAGAGCCCCCAGACCGCTCTGTCTGCGCCGCCTGCGAGTGGGTGGCTGGGAGCACCACGCCAGAACCACCGCATGTGGGTGGGGGTCCAGGATGGGACAGCTGTGCTGTGAACGTGCCCCGTGTGGCGCGACACCCCCTCCCTTCTGGCACTCACTGCCCGGGGTGGGCGGATCGGAGCAATGCCCTGCCCCTGGATGGGGACAAGGGGGGCTTTTCCCTCTCTACAGCTGTCATCAGCAGCTCTTTCCATGACTTCAGCTTACCCTGGCAGCACTCAGTCCAACAATGCAGTGTATCCTCTTCGGCGCGGTCCCCAGCCCAGTTTGGTGGGTGTAGGCTGCTCTAGGAGACCTGCAGCTTCCTAGATCTTATCAGCCCTCTGACACTATCCACCTTATTGGAAAAGAAAACAAACCATTGCGGGAGCAGTGAAGTAGGTGCAGAGAGCTCCCCGTCCCTGTGACGCATCTGCCTAAATGAGCACTTAAAATGTCGTCACCGTTTTCTTGACTAAAATTGCTTAGGCAAGGCCTCGCCCTGGCACCATGGGATCTCTGGGAAGTATTTTGGAAATGCGGAGGGTGGCCAGATGTGGGCAGGGCCGTGGGAGCTGTTTGTGTGCCTGTGGAGTAACCTGGCTCCCACGTGACGTGCAGCTTAGCAATGCAACTGCGTCCTCCCCTCCCTGCTCCCTGGCGGAGCAGTAGTGTACCAGGAGGTATGTTGGAGCTGTGTAACATGTTGGTGCAGAGGTTACAGCTGCCTCCGGGCCGCAAAGCACCACACACCCATTTCTTTTAATTAAGAGGCTGCTTAAGACCAAGCTGAATGTGTTGTACACTGACCCATCCTTCTTGCTTCCCTTCCCTCCCCTCTCCGTGCAGGGTTTGTGGAAGATGCAAACCCCGCAGGCGAGTGAGAGTGTGTTAATTATGCTGTGAGGCGAAGGGAGGGAAGGGCCTGGCACACCTATGTCTAGTAAACATCAAGTGCAGAATGAAACGCTTGCTGCCTTTTAACCCCTGGATCGCTTGGGTTGGCCAGAGGACGGTGGTGTTGTCCGAACCAGTCTCTCCAGCCACTCGGAGAGGACAGTCCATTTGCTCATACCTTGTCTAAATCCCTCTCTTCTCACCCAGAGCACCCGTCTGGCATGGCACTGATGAATGGCAGTGGCCCACACGAGAGCCTCAAGGGCGAGAAGGATGCCAGGCAGAACGGTCACGAAGAGGCTGACCCAGGAGAAGATGGGAACGACCAGGAGGTCATTGTCATACAGGACACGGGATTTACCGTCAAGATCTACGCGCCAGGGATAGAGCCCTTTTCCCTGCAGGTACCTCCCTTTGCCGGCTGGAGAGGGAACTGAGGAGGAGGCGGGAAGCGTTCGAGCCAGGGCACACATGGCACTGTGCCTTCAGCCAGGCAGGGAAGGGGACAGGGGACTGTGCCTGGGAAGGCCCCCGTTAGCCCCCACAGCCTGGACAGTACCTTCAGGCTGCTCACAGCTCCCTGACATATCTGTCCTCCGATGGGATTAAGTGGGGAAGGAGGCAGAAAAGCGTGGAGGGAGCAGGAGAGAAGCTGCCTGACCAGTGGCTCCTAGAGAAAAAGGAAGGAAGAGGAGACGTGAGCCCCGCAGGCTGGCTGGCACAGGCCTGCCGAGGCTTTGCAAGGATGGGGAGGGTGTTTTGCTCTGGATTCCAGGTGTGGAGCAAGGGAAGGGGGAATTAGCTGAGGTGTAGCTGCTCCTTGTCCATCACAGAGGGGCTCAGGCATGGAGCTGAGCACGGGGAAATGGCCTTCCCCCTTCTGGGCTGTTTTGAAGGAGGGGTGTGAAAACATGATTTCTGGGTCTGGCTCTCAGGAAGGGAAGATCCCTTGCTTGCCCGGCAGTTTTGGCATGATGCTCCTTCGGGCTAACGTGGGTTTGGTACAGGGACAGGCGCTAGCACAGCTCAGGGGGCTCAAGCAGCAGCCTGAAGATCAAGGGAACAATGTAGTCTCCACTTCCCCTCTGCAGAGAGAGCTCTGCCTGTGTCATGTGGACAATGGCATGTGCTGCCAGATCCGGACGGGCTTTGACATGCCTAGCTGATACTCTGATTTAGCCTGATACTTCACTGAAAACCATTTGGATGAAGTATCTCTAATTTCAGGGGGAGGCGTCTGGAGTCTAAACAGAGTGGGAAGTCTTATCTCCCCAAGACTAGCAGAGAGCACAGTGAAATTACATCCCCCATGAAACTAGCTGTATCCCAGCCTAGCTTTTTTCTCCTTTAAATCCCCTTGGCTGTTAGTTTTAATAGGCTAATAATAGCAGGCCATGTTGTTTACAGCAGCTTATGTAAACTACCCTGAGTCCTCCTCGCTTGCGAGCGGTGTCAGCGGTGCTGGAGCCAGCGCAGGGAGGTAGGAGAGCAGCCCTGCTGCACGAGCCGGGGCAGTCTCTTGTGTCAGGGGAGCCCTGTGCTCGCAGGCAGCGTGCCCTGGAGGTGTGGCACTGGCGTGGACGTGACACACCGCCCTGCAGATACTGCGGCAGATCAAGTGGAGGAAATGGCTTGTCTTCCATGTGCATCATTCAAAGCCTCACCACAAACACGCGGTGTGAATGGATAAGGAAAGAGACCCTGGTTTCCCTCACCACCTTCACTGCCGTCTCTGCCATCTCTGTCCCATGCTGAGCGCTCAGCACAGTGCTGGGCTGTGACACCTCTGGGTGCCAAGCTGTGTGGGATGGAGCTGGTGCTGCCAGAGGTGGCAGCGCCCTCCCAGCAGGGACAGAAGTGATCATCCTGGGAGGGAGAGCTAGAGCTGCCTTTCCAAGCCTGGAGAAGTATAAAAGGTGTTTGATTCTGCAGCAGAGGGACAAAGTTTGGCAAGAACACGCGTGAGGACCGAGAATAACTGTCTGGGTTCTTCGCTTCTTAAGGTCTCTCCTCAAGAGATGGTGCAAGAGATCCACCAAGTTTTAATGGACCGTGAGGATACCTGCCATCGGACTTGCTTCTCTCTGCAGCTGGATGGCAATGTCCTCGATAACTTTGCTGAGCTGAAAACTATTGAAGGACTGCAGGAGGGCTCGCTGCTGAAAGTGGTGGAAGGCAAGTTTCTTCAGACTTCGGGAGGGGATGAGTGAGGGTTTCATAGGGAGTGGTTTTGGCCACCTGGCAGCCCTTTCCTGTGGTTCCCTTTTGAGACCTGTGTGCCAAAGGAGTAAGCAACTGTGTAATTCCAGTTTCTTTCCTCCCTTTTTGCTCATCAGAGCCATACACCGTGCGAGAAGCCAGGATACATGTGCGTCACATTCGGGACCTTCTGAAGAGTCTTGACCCATCAGATGCTTTCAATGGCGTGGACTGTAATTCATTGTCCTTCCTGAGTGTCTTCACTGAAGGAGACCTGGGAGGTATGGGGCAAAAAGGCTTCTCTGGTGTGGTCAGTGTTTTCATTCCCCTGACTCCTTGCTTTGTTAAAACACATCATTAACAATCAGCCGTCCCACATCATTCAGGAGTGCAGAGAAACACTCAGAGCACTTCTGCATTCCTCCTTGAGTAATTACTGGAGGAGGGAATGCTACATTTTTCAGCACTGACATTCTATCTCTGTCCATTCTAGACAGTGGCAAACGGAAGAAGAAAGGTACCGAAATGGAACAAATTGACTGCACCCCTCCTGAACATATCCTGCCAGGTAGCAAAGAGAGACCCCTGTGTGCCCTTCAGCCCCAGAACAGAGACTGGAAGGTAGAGTTCTCCTGTGTCATTAAAACAGCTATCGGCACATTCCTTGCAGCAAACTGGTGTTCGGGGATTGAAAGCTGCACTGAAGTGGACTTTGGGATTTGCTCTGCTTGATGCTTAATGAGTGCTGGAATAGCACTGCTTAGCCAAAAGAATAAAGTCCAAGAGCTTGCCTGCAAAACACTGGACACCCCATCTGGACACCTGCAGAGTGTAAAATGGCCAATATTGTGTTGGGAGGGGTGGCCAGGAAGGGAGAGCAGCATTTCTCTGCAAAGTCCTGGAGGCAGGATCTGCAGATCACTACAAATTACCCTTAGTTTTCCCATACCCTCCCACTTGGATTCTGGTTTAGAAGCTGCCGTTTGAAAACCAGTACAGCAAGAAATCCATGCCTTGTGCAGCCCAAAGGCCCAGGGTGTCTGTTTTTACCTGTGTCTTACGGTGTGAAAGGCAGCAAACTGAGACAAATTAGTGGACTGCAAATGGCTCGAGGAAGGTTATGCTCTTGAGACCATTTTTTTGTAAGCTCTGTTTCTGTAAGCAAGTGAGGGCAGCAGGTAAAAGGAATCTGGCATGTACATCGAGTGGCTCTGTAACTCAAGGGAATTTAATTCTCGCTGACGGGACTTGCTTCTGTTGTGTTCTTCCATAGCCTTTGCAGTGCCTAAAGGTATTGACGATGAGTGGCTGGAACCCTCCACCTGGTAATCGGAAAATGCATGGGGACCTCATGTATTTGTATGTCATCACGGTGGAGGATCGGCACGTCAGTATCACTGCATCCACTCGAGGATTTTACTTGAATCAGTGAGTAACTAAGATTCCTCCTGTCCTGTCCCGCAGCGGGGAGCTTGCGATCGCTGACTGGAAAAGAACCCACAAACAAACAACTACTACCTTTTTTTTTGTAGAAAATAGCCTATTTTAATTCACTGCTTACATGGGTTTGTCGGAGTTGCTATACTGGATTGGGCTGTTCAGTTATGCCTGGTACCATTTCTTCACAGTGGGCAAATGCCTGACGCTTTAGGGAAAGTTTAAACCATCCCATAATGTCATCAGCTAATTAGAGCATTTTGAGTTGGGAGGGAATTCCTTCCTGACCATTGCAACTATCTCATTTTTGCCCTAAAGCAAAAGCGCAGCCTGTCAGAACTTCCTGAGCTGGGCACAGATTTGACTAGGGCTTTTTTGGGTTTTTTTGGTTTGGGTTTTTTTTTTTTTTTAGTAGTGCCTGAGAGACTGTTTGAGTGGCTGCGCTGGGGGGCACTCTGCCTGTGCCCCTCAGAGTAGCTCGTGAGGGAGGTGCAGGGTCCATCCAGCCCAGCAGCCTGTAACAGAGACCTATTGAGTTGGGGGTGGGCAGGAGAGAACTTCAGAACAATGAACCCTGCTGTACCTGAGCGACCATCGGCTCAGAAACATCTCTGGGTGGCCTTCATCCCGCAGTGCAGATAATGGCCTGGGTAACCATAACTGCGTGTTTGAAATACGGTTATAATTCACAGAAGGAGAATGAAGCTGCCTGAAGAGAAGGAGATCTTAAAATCAAGAAGATAGAATTGAAGTGCATTTCCATGTTCTGTCTCATTACAAAGTAGAAGTGCTCTGTGTTAGACTGGCTCGTGGAAGAAATAATTTGTAGTCCACTGTTTTCCCCCAGATCTGTAAAAATAAGTGTTAAAAGTAATGAGTCTAAGGGTATCTGAGTGCAGGATCCAGGAGACCAAGTGTTCATGTACCATGTTCTTAGGGTATGGGAAGTCTCAGGTATGACAATGGCTTGTGATTTCATGTCTTTTTTTCTCTTGTAGGTCTACTGCGTACAACTTCAATCCCAAACCTGCAAACCCCAGTTTTCTCAGTCATTCCTTGGTGGAACTACTTAACCAGATCAGCCCTACCTTCAAAAAAAACTTCTCTGCTCTGCAGAAGAAACGGTAGCAGCGCTTTTTTCTCTGTAGTTGCCTCGAGTAGTCTGTTGTGAAGTCGGTTGGTGAGGCCCAGCTGTGTGGCTGGTTCTGTGGGAGCTGGACGCCTGCTTTCTCTGAGCTCCCGTAGTGGTGGGGTGGCTGGGACATGCGGGTCTGTGCAGTGAGGACCCCAAAACACCTGACTAAATGTTGTGGCAGCACCCTGATGTAACTGGCTTTCCCTCGCTGGAAACGCGGAGCTGTCGGAGCTGGTGTGCCTTGTCTGCTGTTGTTCAGCACGACAGTACCAGAGGCCAGTGGAAGCCCAGAGTCCCAACCCTCATCCACTGGATGGTATCTCTTGGCTGTAGCTCCCGATGACTCTTGCTTACAGCATGTAGACTTAGAGATTTCGGTTCTGCCTAAAGCAAAGGGCGGGGGGATGAGAGCTTGCCATTGCCATGGGAATATCGGCTGTGGGGCGTACCTGGAATTCAGCACACTGTCCCTGCTGAGAAACTGAATGTGAGGGGCAATTGGCACAGTGGGGAAGAAACCCCCAAGATGGACTGCAGCGTTTACACAAGGGAAACTGCTGGTGTGTTGACCAGCTCCTGAGGTGTGGTTCCCTTCGCTGAGCCTGCACATTGGCTACCTGCCTCCTGGGAGACGTGAAGACTTCCTAGCTAGCCAGGCAGCAAAGAGTTAATGTGAAGCATGGCCACATGCTATGGCAGTACCAGGCTGGTAACCTGATCAGTAGGTACTTCCCCCTGCATCCAAAAAAGAGACTGAACCATAAAATATCAGGGAAAGTAACATGTGAGAGCTTTGTGTAGGCTTATGGTGGAGAGAGAATAATTATTTTAAACATGTCCATGCATGTTCAGTTTCTCTAATTTCCTCTAACTCCTGTAATAATAATAAAAAACCCCAAACAATATTGTATTGTTTTATTCTCCTGTCCTTGCTGCAGGGACCATTTATTCTGCTCCAGGACAGTGGGTCCTGTGCAAAAGCCTGTCATTCTTTAGAGTTCACTTAATGAACTGCCTTGGCTCAGCAGGGTGCAAATTGACAGGCACATTGTGTGGCTTTCAGGAGCTCTGCTTCTGCTCTCATTAAGAAGATGAAAATGACACTAGACAAGGGCTGGAAATTAGCAGTGGCCTCCAGCCACCACCGTGACTATCTGGCCATTTAAAAATTATTATTCTGTATTGCTTCTTGGGCCAGCAGTAAATACAGATGAGACTCCGGCACCTGCTGAGAGCAGACAGATTACACAAGGGGCCATTTGGTGAAGCTTGCTTTTTCACTTCATTAGTGGCTGTGTGCTGTAGGCTGGTTTTATAATGCAACCCATATGGACTGGTGTGAAAGCGGAGAGCCAGAGGTGGCTCGCTGGGAGTGGGCATCCTCCGAGTGCAGAGAGTGATGGGGATCTCCGGTGATACAACTGAGGATAACACTGGGGAAAGGGGGATGGGGAGAGCCCAGGTAATTCTGCGGGCTGCTGTTGAGAGATGCTGCCCATGCCAGTCGGCCATCATGGGATATAGTACTTGTTAATGAAAGTCCACTGTGCTGCTCTCTTGTTCTGTTGTGTGTCAGAAGCTGGTGTTGCAGCAGAGGGAAAATTCTCTTAGAATAGAAAGGAATCTTCCTTTGGAAAATGTCTAATTGTTTTCACTCCCAAACTAGGGTTCAGAGACACCCTTTTGAAAGGATAGCCACTCCTTTCCAAGTGTACAGCTGGACGGCTCCGCAAGCAGAACATGCCATGGACTGTGTCCGAGCAGAAGATGCGTATACTTCTAGACTGGGCTATGAAGAGCACATACCTGGACAGGTATTCCTCTTGCTTTGCCTGAGAATGCTGGCAAGAGTTTTGCTGCCAGCTGCACTGGGAACCAGTTAACTTTTAACCAGTAGAACCCTGGTATTTGTGGAAGAGTTTTGCTCATCAAGGAAAAACTTGCGGGAGTCCTTGTTCTTGATAGTGCCCTTGACTGTAGGGGCTGTGCTGCTCAGGCTGCAACTCCCTGAGCACGTAAACCTCCGAGAAGAGCAACTTCTGCTCGGGTGTTTGTAAATCCCATGTCCCTGCTCCGACAAGTGTCACTGTGCAGAAGGCAGAGCACTTCTCCACGCCAGTCAGACCTGGAACAGCTCTTGTGTCTCTGAGCAAACTATTCCAAGTGTTTCACTTGCAGCTTTGTAGCATAAAATCTTGCAGGCCATGAGCGGTGCAGGGCTACCCGTGGGCGGCTGTCTGCCTGCCGTGTGACCACTTCGCAGTGTGCTGGCTAATGAAACCTGCACCGTGCTCCTCCAGCACTGCATAAGTTGGGCTAATGTAAGGTCTATCCCAAAGTGCTGTTGAATAAAGTCCACTCATGAGGAGTGTCCATTCCTGCTGCTAATTCCCTTCCTTTGAACTCCATGGCAGCCTGAACTCTTTCCCCTTCCCCTCCCTACTCTCACAAAATGCCTCGTAAAGCAGAAACGCTGACTTGGCAGCCCCCTCCCACACAAGGTCGTGCTTCCCACAAGGCTTTGACTCTTTCAGACCAGAGACTGGAACGAGGAGCTGCAGACCACACGAGAGCTGCCACGCAAGAACCTGCCCGAGAGGCTGCTGAGAGAACGAGCCATTTTCAAGGTAACTTTGGGCTCTGCGGGCATCTGCTCATGCAGCCCCTTCTCTGCTGCTTGTATCATTCTGGACACTTCACCTGGGCTACCCGTTAGAAACTGCAAGAGGAAGTTCCCCGTTTGTAAGCTAAGGGGTTGTCTTCTCTCTTGCGTGTCTGCTTTCTGCTCCCAGCCCCAAGGGGAAGAATTGTGCTCCTTGACCCTGTATCTCCTTGCTGACCCCGAGGCAGCCACTTCTTAGTCCTCTGCTGTTCTGTCTGATCCAGTCCTCCTTTGAGTGGGTGGATAAGGAAGAGGGGAGACACACCTAAGCTCTCCTCTGCAGAGAGCTAATGAGTCTGAGCCGTGCTGATCTCTAATGTTCTGGCTCCTGGAGCTTGTAGCTAAGCCACTAGCCAGGCTCATAAAAGTAAAAGCCATCTGACCTGCCTGCCGGAAGGCTATCAGGAGCAGAGGAGTGAAGGAGAAATTTGCAGGGAGCTTTGAGAGCAAGGTGCTGGGAGGGTGGGAGCCCTTCCTTACCCAGCTTTCTCTCCACCTGCCTCCAGGTTCACAGCGACTTCACTGCAGCAGCAACAAGAGGTGCTATGGCTGTCATTGATGGCAATGTCATGGCCATCAACCCTAGTGAAGAGACCAAGATGCAGATGTTCATTTGGAACAACATTTTCTTCAGTCTGGGCTTTGACGTCCGTGATCACTACAAGGACTTTGGCGGAGATGTTGCTGCTTACGTAGCTCCTACCAATGATCTCAATGGTGTGCGGACCTATAATGCTGTGGATGTAGAAGGGCTGTACACGCTGGGGACTGTAGTGGTGGATTACAGAGGTTACAGGGTGACAGCTCAGTCTATTATTCCTGGCATCTTGGAACGGGAGCAGGAACAGAGCGTCATCTATGGGTCAATAGACTTTGGCAAGACAGTTGTCTCGCACCCCAAGTACCTGGAGCTGCTGGAGAAGACCAGCAGGCCGCTTAAGATCCAGAAGCACAAAGTCCTCAATGACAAGAATGAGGAGGTGGAGCTGTGCTCCTCGGTGGAGTGCAAAGGCATTATTGGCAACGACGGGCGTCACTACATCCTGGACCTGCTCCGCACTTTTCCTCCAGATCTAAACTTCCTGCCTGTTGAAGGGGAGGAGATGCCAGAGGAATGTAAGAAAATGGGGTTCCCCAAGCAGCACAGACACAAGCTTTGCTGTCTCCGGCAAGAGCTTGTTGATGCCTTTGTAGAACACAGGTGAGCTGAGCTCCTCCCTTCCTCCACCCCCAACTGGTAATGGTCCAAGTCAGGACCACGCTGCATTGTCCCAGGGACATCACAACAGAGCTCCCAGAAGTGGGCAGCTAACTTCCCCATTGCTTGGTTGTGCAGGTGCAATTACAGAAACTTAAATAATGAGAGGTGAAAACAGTAGGGATTCTGACAGGGTTACAGGGAGCCAGGGAAAGAAGTGGTTTGCGTTTTAGTCTCCAGATCTGCTTTTGTTGTTTCCCATCCAAGCATTTATAAGTTCCTCTTTCCTTGCAGCTTGTGTGCTTGATGGATAGGGAACGGGAAGACTTTATGCTTCTTTTTAAGGCTCCAGATGTCTTGAATGCTACCTCT
Organism: Fratercula arctica; assembly: GCA_947846985.1. Taxonomy (NCBI): domain Eukaryota; kingdom Metazoa; phylum Chordata; class Aves; order Charadriiformes; family Alcidae; genus Fratercula; species Fratercula arctica. The sequence goes on from CANTUZ010000015.1 coordinate 4,043,287, forward strand.
TTTTCCTAGAGGGTGGAAAAAAGTTACCTATGGGAACTGCTGTAGGCACTTTTGTGGTGGGATGAGTTGGCGTTTGGGTTCACCCAGTGCAGGTGAGGAAGTGGGAGCTCTGGGAGCAGGAAAAGTCAAAATCGTGTGGTGCGGCCGCATGGTGCTGGTGATGCTCCTGCTTCTGATGTGAAGGTGCTCTGCTATCACAGATGGTCAGAGCCTGTGCTTCACTTGCCAGGAAGACAAGCCCTCCAGTTGCTGACGGAGGAGCCCTGCCCGCTGAGCAACCAGTTCTGCAGCCAGCGCCCGTCCCGCTTGTGCCACGTGCCTGCAGGCGGGCTTTGCTGCTCCCTGGGAGAGCTTCCAGACCAGCAGCCTGCAGGACTGTGGCCGTAGGGTGCTGCTGCTCCTCCTTGGCTAGCAGAGGCTGGGCTTCTCGCTAAGGTCTCCTGGCAAAATTGCTGCAGGTTTGTGTTTGAGGAGCCCTGTGCATCTGGCAGTGAGAGCCTTCCCGAGCTGTCTGCTGATGCTGCGTGTGGAAAGCAGTTTGTAACCGCTGCAAGGAGATTAGTTTCCCATTGTGATGGGTAATGCAAACCCACTTTTTTTTTTTCCTTCTTCCAATAAACTAATGTGCACTCCTTTGATTTTTGGAAAGCTTGTGGGAAGAGGGCGTACATCTTGCCTTTCCACAGGGAAACTGTATGGTCTATAATGCTAACTTTGCAAGGTTTTTCCTCACAGAGCAGCGGTGATCCTCTTGGATTCTCCTGCTGTGCTGAATTCCTCTTTTCCTTTACGGTAGGTATCTCTTATTCATGAAGCTGGCTGCGCTGCAGCTGATGCAGCAGAAAGCCAACAAGCAGGAGAGCTCAGGTGCGCTGGAAAATGGCGCCTCTCCGGAGAATGGTACTGCAGACAGCGAGAAGTCTGAGTCAGAGGATGGTAAAATAGAAGATAACGTGACTGGACTTGATCAGGTGAAAGAGCTTGCTGAGACCATCGCATCTGATGATGGAACAGGTATTTTGTCCGCAGCACCAGAAGCAGCGCAGGCCACCTGCCCTAGCTGGTGGGCTGTGTCACTGGTGGGAGCTGTGCCAGCCTGGGGGTGGTCGCGGTGATTATTTGTTGTTAAACAGGACAAGCACTGGCTGCTTCTGTCAATATCGTCTTGGCTCTTTGCACAGAGCTGCTCACACGCTAATGAATTAAGTCACCCTGGGGGCCGGTTGGGTCAGTGGGCAAGTGTCTCTGGCTGCAGCAAGCCCATCAGCTCTGCCGCAGGAGGGAGAGCCTGGCCAGCAGGCTGGCCTGGAGGGCAACGGGCCCAGGCTGCCCAGAGGCTCAGCGCGGGTGGAGGGGAGTGGGCTGGGGCAGGGCTGGGAGCGTGCAGTGCACAGACCCCTTTGGGAATCCCGGGCTCGGATTTCTGAGTATCTGTGCTTGGGGGGTGGCAGCAGATGGGTTTTCTGGGTCATTTTATGTGCTCTTGTTCAGACTTTGCATTTTGCAGCCAGCCTCCTTTCCAAACGTCTTACAATTGATGGCTTTTATAATGGATTTCTGCAGAATGTGCCATCATTGCTGCTTTTAATAGCAAAACTTTTCTCTTAATTTAGTAGCTAGGCTTGTCATTTTCTGAAATCCACATCCATTTGTATTCTATTTTTCTTCCTGCTCCAGTGGATCCCAAAAGCAGAGAAGTGATTCGAAATGCTTGTAAGGCTGTGGGCTCCATTAGCGACACGTCATTTGACATTCGGTTTAACCCAGATATTTTCTCGCCAGGTATGTGTACAAAGAGCTGGTTTTAGTCCTCCTTCAGAGGACTGCTGTGTCCAGCCAGCCACAGACAAAAAATTGTTTTCTGTAGCTAAGAATATTGCTGGCTTTTGGCTGGCTGGGCATGGCGCAGGCCTCTCCGTGAAGCTCAAAGGTAGAGAAAAGAGAAAAAGTGTAACTGATTGCCATGCTCAAGCTACCAAATGCAGGCAGTAAGCTGTCTCCCACCGCTGCGCTCAGGGGAGGTCTGCACATTGCTGCCAAGAATCTTCTCGTGATTCTCCGGCATCCCAGCTGCCAGGTCACATGAGAAGAAGCAGAGGGAGGGAAAAAATTAAATTTGATCCTAATCCTAATGTAGTAGTTTACACAAAAACCAGCAGTTGTAAGTGAACAACTGATGCTGCATCCTCAGTGAAGGGCAGGGTTTGTTTTAGTAACATTATGGTAAGCAGGTCACAGTGCCCTTTCAAATGCGTGCATCAGTCACGGGCATTTTATGTAGCTTTCCAGGGCTGGAATCAGTATTTTTTTTATTTGGAAATACAGAAGAAGCTGCCAGGGAGTTTATGGGGGTGAATGCCAAGGCTGCATGCGTGCAAATTGCAGGGCAATGGCCATATAGTTGAGTTTAGCTTGGAATAAGTGTGTGAGAAGGAGCATGTGTTTTGAAATGCCCAAGCACCTTCTAAGGCCAGTAAGGATTAGTGCTTTGGCACGAACTTTGCAACTAGAACTTAAAACCTTATTTTAATTTTGGTGTGCAAAAGCAAAAGGCTCTGAGTTTCTAGCACTTGCAGCATTTGCTGGTCCATCTGCTGAAATGTTCCCACTCCAGTCTAGCCAGTTGACTCTTCTACACTGGAAGCGTACGCAGCACTTTGCAATGGGTAGAATGGACCAGATAAAGAGCAGAATTTGGGCTTTTAAAAGCTGTGTTAAGAGTGAATGTGAGTGGGCAAGGACAGCACAGCTACTAACCAAGCAGAGCAGCTAATGCCCTTTCCACTGAAACATGCTGTAGAGCAGACGAGTTCTTGAAGAAGCATCTTTAATTCCAGGGAGACAATCACGTCAGCTTTTTACCTGCTCTTACTATATGCTTTCTGTATATGACTTGTTTCTTCTTGGAGTTGGTTTATGTGTGGTTTATGTTTTTCTCTTTTACTCTCCTAGGAGTTCGTTTTCCCGAATCTAGCAAAGAGGAGGTGCAGGATCAGAAGCAGCTGCTGAAGGATGCTGCTGCGTTCTTGCTGTCATGCCAGATCCCAGGTTTGGTAAGGAACTGAGGACCAGCAGCAATGTCCCCTCTTGCCTCAAGCCTGTCCGTTCTGAGCGAGCACTGACAGGGCGTCACGCCAGCTTCAGCGCTGGGTTCTGCTGGCAGCTGAGTTCTGGCACCTGTGGTGAAGTGCGGTGAACAGTGCAAGCATCTTTGGTGCAAGCCAAAAAAGGGGGTTTCCATTTCCCATCTTACATCATGGCCCAATTTTGCCACCTCAATCCAACAATGAATTTTTGGCACTAGTAATTAACAGCTATTGCTAAGAGTTTGGGACAATAAAGACCACATAAGTCATCCTCCCTCGCCCTGGGCATCCTGCACAACTTATTGTATTATCTGACCCTGATTGTGACTCAATTGGTGATTAATAATTTGGAGTGAACTGAGAAATTGTTCTTACTAATATCTATTGTATAAACTCCCTCTGTAAGTCTTAAGCATTTTGGATGCTTACCCACGCACCTGGCTAGATAGGAAATACCAGCTTTTTTTCCTTCTGAAGGTGCTCTCTAAATTGGCAGCTAATGCATGTGTTACAGCAGGCACTGTAACTGGGAGGGTAGGATTGATGATCTCCAAGAGGTTCAGGAATTGTTGCTCTTATGTAGGAGGGGATTTTCCGTGCTGGAAAGGTTCTTCTAAACAATGAATCCACTAGTTTTGTAGTCAGCATTTAAGTCAACCTTCGAGACCAGCTATTTAGTCTTTAAATGAAAAAAGGAGGGGGAGTGAATCAGAAAAGGGCTTGGTGACTGTTGTTTTGCAAGATAGTTGATACACTAATATATAAACCCAACATGCTGTGTAAGCATGCGTGAGGGCAAGCGATGGGTGTGTAAGCAGGCAGTTCCTCCGTGCTCTGCATATCGGAGAGTAACTGGTGTCACTCCATGATGTGGGTTGAGTGACTCTTTATCAGCACTGCAACACAACTTAAAATTCAAGTGCCGTTTCCCCTTATCAGCTAAGCGTACACCACTCCCTGTAGCCTTTTATTTGGAAATGTTTTTAGTTAGTGACTGTGAGGCCCTTAAAGAAGGGTTAGCCTGCTGGTTCCACAAGCATTAGTTAAATAAACCATGCCAAAGGGAAGGCGGTTCTCATTGCCTGCGCCAGAGTCCTCCGAGTCCCCGCTCTGCTGCTGAGTTCCTCTGTGGCCTCGGGCAAACCACTGGAAGTCTGTGCTGAACTGTGCTGAGCGCCCTCGCTGTCCCCACTGCTCTCCTCGGTCACTCCAGCCGCTGCACGCTCAGCACTCGGTCACAATCCTCTGCGCTGCTCTGTGGGGCCGCTGCCTGTTTTGCACAGGGAATTGCGTGAAGCCTGAGCTGGTGTAGCATGACTGTTGATCTCTCCGCGCCTCAGTTGCCCAGTGCTTGTTGGGAGTGCGTAGTGCTGCTCGTTCTCCACTGAGACATAAGAGTAGAAACGGTGCAAGTGGTGAGGAACTTGCACAAGCTGCTTCGAGCTCTCCACTGCAAGTGTTCCCCTTGCCCCTGCAGTGTGGTGGTCTCTGGTATTACAGCACTCTGCCCACCGAATGAGCCTTGCTTGGGGTCACCATCGGCCTTTGGGACAACCCTGAACCCCAGGTAACAGAGGCGTGGGCGACTGGCAGAGGGGGAACGGTGGTCCTGTGCCCCGTGTCCCCGCAGCCCTGGGCGGTTGCCGTCCCATAAGCACTGCAGAAATGGCTCTCCATCCCCCCACGGGGCTCGAGGCTGCGGCCGCTCGGGGTTTCCTTTGTGCTGATCCCAGAGCAGCGGTCCCAGCCCAGAGGGAGAGCGGAGGCAGCACTAAACCAGAGCTCCTGAGGAGACTCTCCGGGCTGAATCTATCCGCTTTGCCGGTGGTGGAGCCTCTGGCCCGAGGCAGGGAGCACCCGGCAGCCGTGGCTCCAGCTGATCAGTGCTCTGTGCTTGTGATTTAAATGTCATCCCTGGAAACAGCCTTCTCTGTCAGGCAACGCTATTTTCCCTCCTTAGTCAGATTTTTTTTATTATTTAATTTTTTAAAAAATTGAAATTCTTTCCTTCACGCATGCTCTCTGTAACTGAAGTTTGCACATACCCTGCAGGTCAAAGACTGCCTGGATCACACGGTGCTCCCGATGGATGGGGCTACCTTAGCAGAGGCCATGCACCAGAGGGGCATCAACATGCGTTATCTGGGCAAAGTGATCAACTTCATCACCAAGACCCCTGGCCGTGCTCAGCTGGATCACATTTTTGTAAGCATCAGGCTTAACTTCGGACCGATAATTAAAAATACCTCTGGCATAATTTACCCTGTAGAGACTCCAACTTGGCCAATTGTTTTCTCTGTGTAAAAATAAACAGCTTCAAAAACAGAGGAGGGACTAGGACCTGTAAGTGATGGATGGGGAGTTTTGCTCCCAAATTCCTAATGGCTTTCATAATGCTAGAGGGTTTGAGTGTCCTTTGTGATAGAGATGTGTTTCAGGGATTCCCAAGTGCAGTAGCAGGGAACAAACAGTTGGATTTTAAGCCATGCATTTTTTTTTTTTAAGCTTGTAAGATCCATCAGGGCTTTGGATCTTTAGCACTGTTAGAGCTGAGCTGTGCCATGTGGGGCTGTCACCGTGTGCGGGGTGGCTGTGGTCACCGTGCGCGGGGGCACAGGGGGCTCTTCCCCAGCACCAGGAGTGCTGTCAAATGCAAAGCAGTTCTGAGCTGCAGGGTAAGGACTGGGGAATGTCTTCTGCAGATCTTGATAAAAGCCCACTTCAAAAGTAAAGCGTATTTTTCATTGTTACTGCCGATTGACTCTTAATCTCTGTTCTTTATTCCTTTGGGTAGAAAATAGGAATCAGCGAATTGATCACTCGATCGGCTAAACACATCTTCAAGACGTACCTCCAGGTATGACCTGCAGTCTAACCTCTTGCCTTGTGTGTCCTCTCTAATGACTTTTTTCCCACAAGCAGAGCTGTTTGAGTCTCTTCTCTCATTAGGCAGTTCATAGGGGTTGCCTAGCAACGGGAAGTACAATCTCATTAGTGCTAAAATAGGTACAGGCCTGTGTGTAAGGGAAAACAAGTTCCCACTTGAAGATGACTTTCCCAGAGAGTAATCATTCATGCTTTCCTTCCCCAGATTCTCACTCATTATGTTGAAGGCTTTTAAAAGTGAAATCACAGCTTGTAATACCTTTTCCTCTGAAACAGTGTTGCTTTTGCCTTCTAAGAAGTGTTTTTAATTGCACAAACACTAATGCATCCTTATACCTGTCCGTACATAGCACAGCAATACGCCTGGCTTTGTTCCATTGTCAGAATGGTCTTTACATGCTCTAGTGTCTCCATCCCAGGTAGCAGCCCAAAATGGCACTATATATTTGTGGGTGTGTGTAGTTATATACTTATATCTATATAATTCTGTCTGTGCTGGTTCCACTTGCAAATACTGCCTTCCTCTTCCTCTCTTGGAAGACTTTCCTGGTTCTGGCAGGACTGGATGTGTGTGCGACTCGGGTCGGAGTAGTGCCTGTGTGATGGCTGGTGTCACAAAATCACAACTGATTTTGGTGTCTCGCTGCAGGGTGTGGAGCTGTCGGGTTTATCAGCAGCCATCAGCCACTTCCTCAATTGCTTTCTAAGTTCCTTCCCGAATCCCATTGCCCATCTTCCAGCTGATGAGCTGGTCTCCAAGAAAAAGAATAAGAAAAGGAAAAACAGGAACCTTGGAAATGCTGATAACACTGCATGGGCCAGCATGACCCCTCAGGAGCTTTGGAAGAACATTTGTTCAGAAGCAAAGAACTACTTCGATTTTAGTCTTGAATGGTAAGCAGAGCAAGTTACCCTCGCTTGTGCCTGCATCTCACCAAGTGTCCATAGCTCTTATTGTTCTTTAGTAGGACCTGCCTTTGTGGCTTCTTTTCTGTTTGAATATAAGTTTGTACTCTTGAGGGAGTTTTACAGGCTTATAATGGAAAGAAATCAGGCACAGGGCGGCGGGGGGAGGTGTAGCTGAAACCTGTGAGGCAAAGGCAGCTAGGAAAGCCAGGGCAGGAAGGGAAACCTCTCCTTAGTGGTGCAGAGGGGAGCAGAAGGCAAGGAGCTGAAGGAGTGTAGTCAAAAGATATTCGTCTATATAGGCAATGATTTAGGCTAAAGGGAGCTTGTGTTCCAGAAAAGGAACAGCTTCTGCTATATCTGAAACAGAGACGGTGAATAAGGCCGCTGGAAGGTGCGGATAGTGAGTGCTAAACCAGAAGGACAAGCAAAGTGGCCCAAGAGGAAAACCATGACTAGCTGGCTAAATCGGAGCTCAACCCTTACCTCAGGGACTGTTTGCTCTTTCCCACGAGCTGAAGGTGTTCAGACTCTCACCTCAGCTCTGCAGTGAGCTTTGAAGAGAACGCAGGTAGGATTTCAGTAGAAAGTCCTGTTGTGAATCTCTCTAAGCTTTAATAGACCGTTAGCAACCACTGTAATGTCAGTCACTGGTTTCTGTTAGCGCCCAGCTGCACAGGGACCTGTGCGCCAGATATTCTGCACTGGGGGGATGTCCTTGGGCAGACACTCAGCCCAGAGCTGAAGCTGGTGTCTGCTTTTTGCAGTGAGAATGCTGACCAAGCCGCTGAAGTGTATAATCTACAGAAAATCACCCTGCTTCGTGAAATCTCCCTCAAAACTGGAGTTCAAGTAAGATCCACGTCTTCCCTCTCTTCCCCGTCACGTTCTATACCGAGAAAAATGAAGAGTAAGCGCAGGCTGCTTTGCAGGGGACGACCCTTCAGCCAGACAGTGCGAGCCCTTGAAGGTCTTTGTGGAGTTAATGTTGGAATAGAGGTTCCAGCCCTGGGGAAAAAAGATTTCTAATCCAGTTCCCTTTTAGGGTAAACTTGCTGTGCATGTCCTTTGGAAGATTAGCCAGCCTGAATACAGCTCCTGTAGCTCACTCTGTCTGACAAACCAAACTCCCATCTTAAGTTCATACACGCGTATTCTCCCCATCCAGAGAGAAGCAGCTCTTGGCTGAGCGGAGCAGGACTTCAGGGTTGTCCTTGCTTGAAGAACCCAGGGGTTTCCTTCCCCCCAGCACTGCCGTCCCACTCCTCTGTGGATGTGGGAGTTCGGCTGGATGGGGTTCCCCTGTCAGGGCTCCAGTACTGGCACAACCGTGCCGTGGCGCACCTACATGGGACCTTCTTTCAAAACTCTGTCCTGCGGCAGTGGTACTGGGGATGTTTGACTGTGAATCCACATGTGGAATTCAAGGCTCGCTTTCCCCTCTTTTTTTTGCCAAGTACCTGTGAAAGTGGTGACCGTGACCTCTGGTCTTTCGGTTCCTCTAGATACTGCTGAAAGAGTACAACTTTGACAACAGGCACAAGCCCACCTTCACAGAAGAGGATATTCTCAACATCTTCCCTGTAGTGAAGCACGTAAACCCCAAAGCCTCAGATGCTTTCCACTTCTTCCAGAGCGGGCAAGCAAAGGTTCAGCAAGGTACAGACCCCACATGCCTCTGCCTCTTGGGGCCACTGCTGATAGAAGGAAGAGCAGGGTACGTGTGGCGTGACCCGCTGCCCTCCACCAGCACGCTCCCACCCACCCCCTTTTGGTAGACAATCGTGGTCTCCAAGACCATCTGAAACGCACCCCTGCTGTAAAGTTACCAACCATGAACAAGGATGGAGCCAGGGCAGCAAGTTCCTTCTCCTCGGTTTTAGTCCTTACACAAGGTGGTGGCCCATGGCTACGTATCCCACTACTGCTCTCGCTTCATGGGCAACGCGCTTCTCCACTAGTGTCGGGCTATTTAACGTACATACATGTATCAGTATAACTTTTTTCAGGTTTCTTGAAGGAGGGCTGTGAGCTCATCAACGAAGCCTTAAACTTGTTCAACAATGTGTATGGTGCTATGCATGTCGAAATCTGTGCCTGCCTGAGGCTGCTAGCTCGGCTCAACTATATCATGGGAGATTATTCCGAGGTAAGCAAGGGCTCGGGCAGGGTCTGGTTAGTCCTCTCATTCCTTCCCTGTGCTCGCTCCCTCCAGTGCGCGGCACCGTGTGACTTGCTCATGGGCCTTCTGTTCTGTTTAGGCCTTAAGTAATCAGCAGAAAGCGGTGCTAATGAGCGAGAGGGTCCTGGGTATTGAACATCCCAACACGATTCAAGAATACGTAAGTACAGGGTGCTGGGGGAGAAGCAGCACCTCCTGTGTCCACCTGGACTCTCTGAACCTAAATTTGTGTCTGTGTCCAGAAAACAGTTGTAGTTCTTCCTTCTGCAGCGTTCTTCCCAGAATCCTCCACTTTCATCATAAGTTTTATATTTTACTATTTCGTAAATCAAAGACCTAAGTGTTTGCATTATAAACGTCCTGCACGGTCAGTATTTGTCCTACTTAGTTTAGAATTCTGGGGTTTTGTCTGCTGAGTGTTTCTTTATATTCATTAATTCTGCTGGCTTTTGCCCTGGGCTTATGTCAAAAATGAAGAAAGAGTAAGAATCCCCTCGGAAAAGCACAAGGAGAATATCATATACATACGGGTCAATTTTGAAATATTCCTTGAGGTGCGTAAGAGGAACTGAAATGAAAGACTTCAGCAACTTCCTCAGTACTGTGTCTCATGTGGTACCTCAGTGGAGCTGCAAATCAACCAGCAGGCTTGGACTTTTCTGAGCGGCTAATCCTTTTTAACCATAAAGGATGTTCTTTTATTTGTGTGCAGCTGAGGAAGGGAGTAGAAAGGAGAGATTAGTTTGTTTTACAGAGTGGTAAGTAAAAACCATTAACGCTGGATTACTTCTTTTGTTGCAGATGCACCTTGCTTTGTACTGCTTTGCGAACAGCCAGCTCTCTACAGCATTGAACTTACTGTACCGTGCACGCTACCTCATGCTCCTGGTATTTGGGGAGGATCACCCAGAAATGGCACTCTTAGATGTAAGTAATCTTTTAGAGTCTTCAAGTTTCTAATCTTTAAGAAAACTCTTGGCCCTTAAAATGCACGTAGTGCTGACTATTTAAAATAAACATCTAGGCACTGCTTTTTCCTCCCTGGGTTACTGCCGGTTAGCGCTGTTAGAAGGGAAAAAAGGAGTTTGACTCTTTAGCTGGGAAGGCCACCTTCTGTGGCTGGAGCTCTGCTGGAGACATGGGTTCAAGAGCCTCTAATCCTTGGACAGATTCCTTAATTTAGCCTGTTCTTGTTGCCCTTATGTCTGACTTGTTTTGGACTGAGCTCTCACAGGGGAGAACGGTCTCCTGGCTTGTTACATGCTATCGAGAGATCCGCTGGGGGACTTGGGGCTGCTGCAGCCTTTTCAGCAGAGAAACATCTCTGTGGCTTTGGTATTTTCAAAGCAATAAATGCGTAGTTTGAATTTGCCTTTCTGAATGTCTGCTTGACTTCTTTGTGCAGAACAACATCGGCCTGGTGCTCCACGGGGTTATGGAGTACGACCTATCCCTCCGGTTCCTGGAGAACGCGCTGGCCATCAGCTCCAAGTATCACGGCTCCAAGTCTTTGAAAGTTGCACTAAGGTGAGGCCGGGTGGAGTGCTGGGCTGGGTCACCCAGCTGCGAAAGAGTGAGTACATTCACCGTGCGCTCATACGGGAGGGATCTGATCCGGCTGGGTCCAGCTGTACCCTGTGAAATCAGAGGCTCAGTCTCGTCCCAGCTGCCAGACTCCTTGGGAATGCTGGGCTGCCCAAGTCAATGTGCCGCATCCAAGTTTCATGTTGAAAGGCAGACATCCATTGTTCTTAAAGTTAATTGTGGGATCTGCTGTAATGCTGGTTGCCCCAAAAATCTGTCAAGATGACCCTGGTCCTTGTGGACTCTGAGCAGCAAAACCTATGTGGCAAGTGAAGGTTGGAGAGTAAGGCTAATGTAATTATACTGGGAGGCTGGGATGATACATAAACACTTGTGTTTAATTGTTTCAGCCCTCAGGGAGCTATCTTTGAGAAGAGTATAATTTGCTTTTGTCCTTTACCATAAAGCCTTGTATTTGAATAAAATACGGAGCAGCTTCTGTGTGTTTCCAAGGGAGCTGTGAGTGGTCGGCACCTTTAGGATCTGTTCTGGATACCCACTGCTCTTCGGGGCTGCGTGCATTGTCCTTGAATGCAAAACTGGCTCACTATCAACCAAGCAGTGGCCCACTCCTAATTACTACTACCACATTGCAACCCATCTGTTCTTCGTCAGGGTGAAAATAAATCTTATTAAGCACCCACAAGAGTCTGGTTTGTTTTCCAGCAGTTGATGGATATACATTCTGCAGAAGGCATCTTGCCTTCCCTTAGTAGCACTGGGACACTTGATGGGAGTCATCACCTCCCACAGAGAGTAATATTGCCAAAACCAGGAGTCTTTTTTCATTCCAGAAACACTGAGGAAGCAAAAGTCCAAGCCAAGTCAGCTCTCCCAACGGGAGAGAGCCCAGGTGACCTGGGTCCCAGCTCTGCCCCTGCTTTGCTGGGTGTTTCTGTGCCAGAAGATTTTGTTTACTTTTGGCTGTGAATAATCAAGTAATTCACACCTTTGCTTTCTAAGAAACAAAAAGACCCTTTTTGATGGGTAAGGGCTTCTGGGTGCTTCCTTCTTCTCCAGTTAACAGATCTATTCCCGAGGTGTTCCTGTGGATGTGCTGCCTTCATCCTGTTCACCACTGTGGCCTTCAGCTTTCCCGGGTGCAGGAGGAAAAGCTCCCCAGTTCAGTCATTGCTTCTGTAGGTCACTTCTCAGCATCTCAACGAAAATCCAGCCCAAAAATCAGCCAAATCAGCCCAAATTCATCCCCAGCCGGGGTGGGGAGAAGTAACTACCAGTGTCTGCCTCCTTTGACACTGGTACTAAGACAGACTTCTGGCCTAAATGTTGTTAAGTTAAAGTCGTGCTCTCTGTAGTGCAGGAATGTTTCTTCTTCATTAAAGTACCTTTAAACCCTTTTCCCTCCCTCAGCCACCACTTGGTAGCCCGAGTGTACGAGAGCAAAGCAGAATTCCGGTCAGCTCTGCAGCACGAGAAGGAAGGCTATACCATCTACAAGAACCAGGTGAGGGGCGGGCGTGCTGCTGTGTCCTGTCACTTTCCTGCCGGAGAGGAGCGGTACCGCTGCAGAACGGCGCCGCAACTCGGAACGCGGGGAGGCCTTCCTTACAAACAGCTCTGAGCAGACACCAGGGAATCTTCTTTCTAGGGACGGGGCAGAATTGCTGCCCTGTACAATAATTTACCAGATTTTATGCCAAAAGTCTTTGAGTAGCCTTCCTGCAGGTTTGTTCTTGCTGTACCCCTGTCACTGGACAGACACTTCTGTCGGTGGCACGGCCCTGTGTTCTGGCAGGGCACTGAAAGAGCTGGTCTCTTCTTTCCACTTTTTGCACCACCTGTCTCCCGAATACCAGATCCAGACTAGTTTGGTGGTTGAGCTGTTTCGTGGGCAATACCTTCTCCCGCTCGCAGCCCTTGCTGATGCACAGTGAAACTCCTGCCTCAGCCCGGGGTCTGTCTGAACACGTCTCAGTGGCACGGGGTGATTCAGCGCCGTCTCTGAAAGCACGGCCTGGTGGAGGGAATGCCGCTCACCCTGCGAACATGCTCCTACTTGAGGGAAATACGCAATGTTGATAATAAAGCTCCTAGAGGAATTTTTTGTTTGTTTTTTTTGAATGCCAAGGCAGGTGAAATCCAGCTCTGATGAGTTTCTGTAAGGATGTTGAGCTAGCAGAGACTATGAGCGCACCCTGGTTTGGGTCCTCTTCGATTTGTAATGTTGCACCTTGTTTGTTGAGTGTTTTGTTTTTTTTTTTAATCCCTTTTCTGATTAGCTTGGAGAACACCATGAAAAGACCAAAGAGAGCTCTGAGTACTTGAAATACCTGACTCAGCAAGCAGTCGCTCTTCAACGCACAATGAACGAGATTTACAAGAATGGCTCCAATGCGAACATCATGCCACTTAAGGTAACCCTGTGCAGTGAGAGCAGTCGAGAGTACTTGCCATGAAGGCAGAGATTTGTGTGTAGCTGCTTCCGAAGGACACCGGGTGTCCGCGTGCAGCCGGTGCCTGGGCAGGAGGTGGGAATGGCTGTGCCGGCTGCAGACCCTTCACAGGCAGGAGCTCCCTGTGAGGGCAGGGGCTCGGACAGACACAGCACAGGGGAACCAACGCGGACTGAGCGTTTGTCCCCTCCGCTTCCAAATAGAATGGCTCTGGCTCTTTCTCCTGAGCTCGGGCAGAGGAGCGCAGCCGACCGAGCTGCAGGGCACCCAGGGAACTGGGCAGGGACGCGCTGGCAGTATGGGAGCCAGGGACACCGACGCACAAACCTGCCCCTCTGCTGACTCACTGGCTGTAGGCAGGTTGCTCAATCCAAAAGCACTTCAGTTTCCTCATCCTAAAAAATGCTGTCATCTCTCACCCAGGTGCTTTGTTCTCTTTCCAAGGATTTGGCGGTGTGGGGAGCTGGGCAGCGGCGTGGGGGCAGGAGTGGGTTGGCCCTCTTGGGGCTGCTCTTATCTGCCGGGGCACCTGGTGGCTCTCACCAGCCCCTCTGCGCCGTATCTTGTGGGGGGAGCGTGTCCTCAGGCGTGCGATGGGAGCTCGCCTGGCTGTGCTGGGCACCAGCGGCTGCCGGCGGGTGGGAAAGGCTGCCAGCCGCAGAAGGGGCCGAGCAGGAGAGCGCGCTCGGGCAGTGGGTGGATTTTCTGCTCGCTGAGAAGAACTGGGTACAGAACTGAGGAGTGTATGGCAGAGTAATTTGAGCATAAGGACCTTGAATCGAGTAAATGGTGAAGTCCTAGAAATAGTGTCCAGAGGCTCAAAACCAAAAAATGGTTATAGAGATTTTTACCCTTGTTACAACACTTGAAGGAGGGGGGGAAAAAACCCCAGTACATTTTGAAGGGACATATACACTGCATTTAACTGAGTCCTGCCGAGTTCAGAGGGGAGGTGGCCCACAGTGACTGGCTGGGGACCTCTAGATGCTGCTTTTCAACTTCTGGATAGAAAGAGGTAGAAAATATAAATTATGCCACCTTACAGCTATTAGTGTGTCATATGAGACCTAAGTTTTCCTAAATTGTTGGTAAATGGTGTTTAGACTTGCTTAGGAACTTTGAGTTCTGTCTGGATTTTGACTTAAAATTCCTCTTTTTTCTTATACTGTAGTTCACGGCTCCCAGTATGGCCAGTGTCCTGGAGCAGCTCAACATTATCAATGGAATTCTCTTCATTCCACTAAGGTACAGTGATAACCTTTGTGTGTTGAACCTTTAGAAATCAAGTGGTCTTTTTTTTTTTTTGTATTATCTTTGCTCCTGAGATAGCATAAACCCCACGCTTCCCCCTGCGGTAAGAGTCACTGACCCAAAATGGGGAGTTTCCAGTGAGCGTAGGGTCCTCTTCTCTTCAGGCAGCACGAGGCAAATAATGGCAGAAATTGTCACTTCTGCATAAAAACTGCTGGGTCCCCTGCAGGCACTCCTGAGCGCTTGCGAAGGGACGCTCTCTGGGATCTCTGGGCAACCCTTAGTGGCACTAAAAGAACTCCTGGTTGGAGGAGCATTGCATGAAATGTCAGGTGGCTCTTTCAAAACTGTAACCCTGAGCTTGTAGCAGCAGTCGCAGCTCAGAAACCCCAAACTCTTCTGGGAAGCTGATGGAAACTGGGGAGGCGTCCTGGAGAATGGATGCAGCAGTGGCCAAGAGCAGTGGTGTGTGACTTGCCCCATGGGTCGCTCGGCGAGCGGCCAGGAGTCTGCTCTCAGCCCATCACCCCAGCAGCAAAGGCATTCCTTCGTTTGGCTGCGCCTGTGGAGCGGGAGGCAGCTGAAGCACTGTCGGTGGTGTCGGCGCAGGTCCTGTGGGTAGCGCAGAACAGCGCTGGCTCGTCCCCAGCTGCAGCCGCTTCGCGGGGCAGGGGCCGGAGGGGTTCCACCCCGGCTCCACAGTGTTTGTTTGCAAAATACACTAGCCGAGATCATAATGCTAACCCTGATTATCATCATCTTTAAGACCACTATCAACAGCAGTACCCTTAAATATATTATTTTTTTCATTTATTATAAATTGTCTCAGACTTCAAGTGGAAAATTTGATGGGGGGGTGGTGGTAAAAGATGAGCTGAGCTGGTATTTTCCTCAGGCTGTCAATAATCACTGATGGCAAAAATTGCTCACTGCCTTGGCCCAGTGGCCACTGATGGGCCATGTCCTGGTGCCTCTTGGTTCAAAACCAACCGGCAAACTAAGGCCCAGCCTCGCTCAGCTGCTGCCGAGACCTTGGCATCTGGCAGGAAGAGGCAAGTGCTAGGAGCAGTTCCTGGTTTACTGAACACTACCTTGTCCCTGTGCTTCCCACCGTTCCTAAACCCAGGCTAACGTTTGCTACCCTTCCCCGTTTCCCCTTCAGCCAAAAAGACTTGGAGAACCTTAAAGCAGAGGTGCAGCGGCGCCAGCAGCTCCAAGAAAGCATAAAAAGTGGTGAACAGCTGGAGCCAGAGGACAAAGCTGTGGAGGAGAAAGAGGCTGAGCCGAGCACGCCTTCTGCTGTGAGCCCCGTAACGCAGAGCTCTGCTTAATGTGTACCTCGCTTAAAAAAAAAAAAAAAAAAAAAAAAAAAAAAAAAAATTTAAACCACCCTTTTCTGAATCTGACCCAGGGTCTCGGACTCCCCTGGAGCAGCTCCTCCTTTTTTGACAATGTTATTGCACTGGTACAATTAATACACAATGCAAAGAACTAATCTGAGAAATGTACTCTGTCTGCCTGAGCTTGTGTCCCCCCGCGCAGGGGCAGGGGCCGGGGTGCAGCAGCGCCCACGGGGCCGGCGCAGCCCGCGGCTGCCGCGCCTGCGTGTGTGTACGTGTCGTGTGTGTGCGCAGCTCCTCACTTATTTCTACTTTGTACATATGAATTCCAAATGAACTGTCTTGAGGTATGTAACATTTCTCAGGTCATTTTTATGTTGACTAAGGACACTGCTTTGCTAAACCAGTACAGAACCAGCCCCATCCACTGCTCGGCGGTCTTGTAAAACGTGGAGTCCAAGCCAAAAGATTTCTTCCCCCCAAGTCACTGTCCCCATTTGTGCTAAGCAGCCATATTTGTATTGCTCAGCTGAGTGAAGCCTGTACCTGGGTGTGGAAGGGGGGGATGTACAGCATTTTCTACATCAGGATATAGCCATTGGGTTCCTTTCACCATTTTTTCTACTTTTGGTTGGCAATTTGGCAATTCAGTGGGGTTTTGTAACATTCACATTCTAATTTTCAAGGTAAAGATATAGCTAGAGAGAGAGATATACATACATATATATATATATATATAAAAAAAAAAAGAGATACTCACAGTTCCACCTCTGCTCTGCTTGCAGCCGAGTAACTTAGGATACTGTATCCAAAGAGCGAGGGCTTGATGTCTAAAAAGCGCACAAACGTCCATTGTAATGGAAACCCCAGTGCCTCGGAGAGACTGGTCACGGCATCAAACGGGGTCTGAACTGAAGTGATTTAGCAGGAAATCGTGGCCCTATTAAAAGTGGGGGGAAGAGGGCAGAAAAAGGGCCGCGGTCTCACTTGTAACACGGAGCTGATGGACTGTCACCTGCTGGGCAAGTTGAACCAGGCTGGAATCAGGCATTTCCCACAACCTGAAATTACTGGGCTTTGGGGAGGGGGGGGTTCAAATAAAAACTAAAAACTCCCACAGCACTGAAACCTATGGCTGATATCTTCTTAATTAACTCTTTTTTGCACACTGGTTTTGAGATTGTTGCCAGGGGAGCGTCCATTGCTGGCAATGGATGTTACAGACATGGCCAATGCCGCTAAACAAACCCATATGTCCCCTCCCATCACACGTGTCTCGGGGTTGTCACCGAGGAGCGTGTGCTCCCCTGGCCACACTGGCCCCAAAGCAGATAACGTGGCCACCACAGGCCACAGTTATGGTGACAGAGTGAATGTCTGTCTGCCACAGCCCGGGCTGTGGAACAAGGCCCATCCCTGGCCACAGCCACCCTGTGCCGCCAGGGTCCCGTCCCCCCCCGTCTCGTCTGCCCGGGACAGAACCTGTGCTAATTCGCATTGCTGCTTTACTGACCTGCTGGAGAACAAGTGCTGTCACTGTGCTCTGTACCCTCGGGGTCCTGTACCACGTTACAGGTATCTGTAACTCCTGGTGGGGGATCAGGGAAGGGGGGGGGGGGGCAGCCTCCCAGCTGTGAGAGGCAACAAAGCAGGAGGAGTCTTTACTGCAAAAGAACTTGCTCCTATTAGAAAAATTCTGAATTTCCTGGAAAGCAATCAATAAATGACTACAGTGCATCTTTCCTACAACATTTTTCTTTTACTAGTGTCTTTCAGTCCATTAAAAAAAAAAAATTTAAACTATTTTAGGTACCTTTATTTATTGGTTTCCCTACCACTAGATACCACTGATCTGAACACCAGCACTGGGGCCACCACTTCTGTTCCTTTGAGCCCGCGAGACCAGGCACAGCTCAGCCGGAGGCTTCCCGGCCCGCAACACTCCTGCTGCCAGGCCGCAGGCTTCAGGGCCCACTAAGCTCCTCTCTACCTGCAAATCCTTGCTCCCTGCATCCAGCGCACACTTGGTGAGGCTCGGGACTGGTGGGTGCAGCCGGGTTTCACTGCCCCGCGCAGGGGCAGGGGCAGCGCTGGGGCCTCTTGGCCCAGTCTGGAAGGGGTTGTGGTCACGGGAGCATTTCGGTTCAGAAGCCTGCACAGGGTCACGCTGCCTCTGCTCTGGGTACCCTTTTCCGCTAACAAAGCGCCCCTGTGGACAACTCAACTCCAAAAGCTCAGTAATAAATAAAACTAGTGCCAGGCTCGCAAGCACAGCGTCCACGCGGCTGGCAGCGGCTGCTCTGGCATCACTTCTGCCGCGCCATCGCGCTCCGGGGGGGAGCAGGGGCACAGGGGCTCCGGGGATTGTCACAAACACACAAAATGAAGCGGAAGGATGCAAATCCTGGCTAATAAGGCTACTCAGCTAAGCAGGGTGGATGCCATCATTAGTTGTTAAATAACTGCATTTAAAAACTTAAGGTCTGTAATTTTCTACCTCTGTTTGGGGCTGGGCGCTCTCAGGCACTCGGTGCACAAGTTCTTAATACAAAACCGTAGGAGACCCTAGAGGCAGCTCTGGTCCCAGTTCACAGTTACAGCAGCTCCACCCTCTCACTGGACTCTGTCCGGGCTGGCTCTGGCGGGATTTACCAGCCCATGTGTGTCAGGCAGAAGCCCCGACGCTCAGCCGGCCCTGTGGCTGGCAGGGGACCGTGTGCCACCGCCGGAGAAAAGTAACTGCAGCAAAGGGAAATTACTTCAGGAGAAAGATGAAAACCATCAGCAATCCTGGAGGAGGCATGTAGAAATACACTGGTTTTGTCCTCCTTGCTTTCTTTCCAGAGGGATTTCCAACACTTCATGTCATGAGCCATACCCAAAACCATAAAAGCTGCAACTTTCCCTCAGGGCCCGGTCAGCAGTGACACCTCGCTGCGCTCAGGGCCCGGCCCGGGCAGAGCCCGCTCCACTGAGGGCATCGTCTGCCCAGCAGCAACCCAAAGGCCTCTCTCCACCTGTAACTTCTGCGCATAGTCAACCCTGTCTGCTGAAAAATGTTTTAATACCATCAGTGCTATATCAAAAGAAAACAACTGTGGAAACCAGCCTCGTACCCTTATAAAGCTGCCTTCAATAAGGCCCACGCTGCATAATCCACGAGTCACCAAGTCAAAGGAGAAAACGAAACTCTTCAACACCCCAGACTGCTCGTCACAACTTAAATTTTGACACCCTTTATCACTCCCTTTTGCTATGTTTGCAAACACATAGGAGGTTTTCCTCCTCAACTCGCACCTAACAGTGTCTCTGGGCCGCACGCTCGGGCCACCCCCTCGCCCAGGCAGGCCGGGACGTCTGACACGCGTTACCTCTGGCACCGCCTGGAAGTCTGTTGGTTTTTTAAACAAAAGTCAGTCTCCCCCAAAAAGTCCTCCCCGTGCTGTTCCCGCTACTAGCGCCAGGCAAGACACTTACCCAGAACGTAGCTGGTGGGAGCTTTGTTTTCATTCTCTCCCTACATCAAGGTCACGGTCGCGCCCTTGCTCTGCCAACACTGAAGAGATGCACATTCCCGTTTCCCTTCACTGACCCGTTTAGAAGCAGCGCTCCAGGCAATGACGGCCAGACCATGGGGAAAAAAACCACACACACACACACGCCAACTGAAACACCACCATGGAAAGAAAACATCCAGGAGCCATTCGGTGCCCCAGCCCCAGGCTCCGCTTGCCTCGGGAGGCAGAGCCCGGATGCTCCGCGCTGAGGGTTCACCCCTGGGAGCAGCCTCCAGCCACAACCGCCCCGAGCGAGGACACAGGGAGAGAGGGCTCCTCTTAGCTCTGCTGGACAGTCATGATCAAGGTAAGGGAAAAAATACCCCAAAGACCATAACAAAGCAAAACCCAGGCAAAGGCAGCGCTGGGGCAGGGCTGATAAGGGCGGGAGCTGCCCTCCTGCACCCGCTCCCAGAGCGTCACCAGTGCCCTGCACTCCGGGGGCGCGGATCCTTCCCTGCGGCACCCCCGCACCCCCTCGGCCCCCCTACCCAGCACCCTGCACAAACACGAGTACGGGATCCTTCGTGGGGGCAGGGAGCCTGAACAACAGACATAATGGCTGAACCTGGTGATCTGAAAGGTCCCTTCCAACCACGACCGACAGCCGTTGGCTCTCCCGGCACCCGCGGGGCCAGCGCTGCAGCACCCACACCCCAGCGGCTCCAGCCCCGCACCAGGAACACCGCTCCTCCATGCCAGACCCGACACCAACCTCAGAAACACACTCAAACCTCTCTATAAAAGCCCCTCACTTCACCATATTAACCAAGAAAACCTTTGACTATTCCAACTGTAACCAACTGCCTTAAAACCACTTCGCATTTCCTCAGGCCAGCACAATTTGAGTTAAAATTAGATAAAAAGCAGGTGGGGGAGCAAAATCTGAAGGGTGAAACAGCAATAGCTTTTTTCAAAATAGTTTTAATTCTTGCATCCAAGGAAACAAAAACACATCTAGTTTTATATGCATTTAATAGTTTACCAATTGGTACAATAAGATTTTTTTAATATGCAGAAAACATGAATAAATTTTGTTTTACACAGTCTGAGAGCAACAAATCTTACTGTAAAACACAGAGCAGTATTATATACATTCCTTTACTGATTTTTTTTTTTAAATTTTTTTTTTTTTAATTAAATTGTGTCAATAGCTTCAGTTAACTCCTACAGTCTGGGAACTGTTTTCTCCAATTGCAACCTCTAACATCGCTCTTACGAAAAAATTTGACGTTTGCCTTCATGTCAATGTCAGGATCAACTTCTATAACTTGCCGATTTTGCTAACTTCTCTTCAGAAGGAAGGTGGGGACGCCTGAGGGGCAGGGAGGACAAGAAAGCAGCTACTTACATGACACAGTGGAAAGATAAAAAGGCCAGTTAAATCCAGTTGTGACTTGTAAATCCAACTCCACCTTCCCCGCTCCTAACGCTCATCCCGACCATTTTATGCACGTGCTCTCGCTAGAAGGTTCTTGGTATCGACTTCTTAAATACACTGGACTTTATGTACAACTGGACAGCAAATAACTCATTCTAAGTGCGCTTTTCCTTCACTCAACTCAGTATTTTTTTTTTTTTAATATTCAAATCATTAAAAGGATTATCAAGCCACCACTGTCTACAAAAACAAAAGTATAATCTTTTTTTCTTTTAAATAGCTTTCATGCGAGTCAAAAGCTATTTAAGAGTGCTATTACCAGGCAGGTCACACAGAAGGAGGCGGCGGAGGAGAAGCAGGTAGTGCGGGGGGAGCAGCCGGGGCTGGGGGAGCCGCAGCCCAAGCGCTGGGACACGGCCGTGCCCCACAGCCCCCCCCAACTCCCTAACAACTAGAGGCTTTTTTCTTTTTCATTAGTGCCCCGGGCACATCATTGGTCACACCATACACAAAAGCAGGACGGTTTTTTTTTTTTAAATCTTCTAAAGTGCAAGATGCTACAGAACATCAACTTCCAGATTACATCTAAACCACAATAAATGTTGCACTTTCTCAAATGCATCTAAGACTTCCTGGGCACATGACGTTAGTGTGGCACTGGAATGTCTGTCTGGTTTTAAGCCAAAAAGTCTGTATTGTCTATTTGGTAACACAGTCTAAATATAAATATTACTTTTTTTTTTTTAAGCAATGACAATTTTAGAAAGGAGAATGACAAAGCAGCAGTGAACCTCTTAAACCCTCTAACAAATGTATTTTGTAATCCAAACCAGTAACCTCCTTATCGTACTTCTTGTCACAGGAAAGGCACAGGATGAGGTGACGGAAACATCACAGCGAGCGGCAGCAGCTCAGCACAGCGCAGCACCACGGAGCCACGCTGCGGGAACCCTCACACACTCCTGTGCTGCGGCTTTCGCTTTTTTGTCTAAACAGGGCTTTCACTTTTGATCCCTTCAGGACCATCCCTGAGATTATCCACTGCTCCCCAGAGGAGAGGGTAGCACATCATGCTGCAGAAGTACTTAGCGGGGTGCTCGCCAAAGCCATTAAATGCTGCTTACACACTTGAGTCAGGTCAGTAGTGGGAAAAAATGCAGTAGACAACTTCCACTTCATAGGTACCTTTAATTTCTCATTCAGGTTTATGAATTATGTACACGAGTGTGGCTTACTTTATACTTAAATAGAGTTTATAGGTCCTACCAGGAATTAAACAGCCGTATTACTTTACAGTTGCAGATGCACTGAGGAATTTTAAGATGCACTACTTGTGTATCTGGAATTCTCAAATAGGACAAAGAGCAGCAAATTTTTCCAGTCCAAGCAGCTAACAAACAAAAAAATACTTTATTTGTGCATGCTTAACTGCAGAAACACACACTGAAGATGACATAAACCACTGGATTTAAGAGATTAGCCTGAATCTGAACCTGGCTCCCCCAAGTCCCCACCTCAGAGCTCCGTTTCCCCCACCCCATCCCAGAGGCGCGTCTGCGCCAGGACCCAGCGTGACACCCAGCTCCAGCAGGGACCCTCCCCAGGGGCTGCAGGAGCCACTGCCGCACCCTCCCCGTTCAGTGCATGCACCCTCCAACCAGCCCCACAGGGGTCAAGGACTCGTATTTTTAAAAGGGACAGTTTTAAAAGCCATGTATTAAACAAAAATGAATAAAATAAAGCACAAATTCACCTGTTAAAACATCAGACTGGTACTTCATTATACTGTAAATTTTAAAGTGAATTTTTAAAAAGACCTGGTTAGTTTGATAAGTATTGTAATTTGTAGTTATCTACAATGAAATTTGTCACAAAAATGCTGATTAAAATATTAATTTGGAATATTTTCATTCACTTCGCATCAAAATAGGTAACTTTAGGGATATGCAAATTAAAAACTGTATACACCAAACAACATAAATACTAATAACCAAGCTGGGCTAGCTTTGCCAATAGGATTTGGTCTTGGTTTTAAATGTTTACTCAATAGCATCATTCCCAGAGATGGACTTTGTTTTGTTGATGGTGTTTTGTTTTTCTTTTAGAAGCCTGAATCAATCTGTATCTGCCATTACAATCTGATTCTCAAAGTATTTAGTGCTTTCTTTAAAGCATTTAAATCCTGTATCCCAAGCTATTTGTCAATCTGCAAACCACGGGACGTTTTTATTCAAGCCACATTGTCTAGTCAAGGTAAGTATAACCTCATTTTCCAAAGGGTTTCCAAGGAGGCACTAAAGAAACCAAGAAACCTTTGTATACCCCAACCTCCTGCGAGTGAGTACGAGGGAAGTGGACTTTGATACTGTTGTGTAATAGGAATTGCACATCTCTAACAAACATCAAAAGCAAACAGCAAGTTGTACCATGGCAGTCATTTGGGAGATTAAGCTCTAGTGGAAATTAGATCACTAAGTTCTAGTGGGATGGACAACTCCTCCTGGAAGTTCGTCTAGCATAAAATAAAAAACCAAACAAAAAAACCATTTAAACTTAGTTTAACAGCACAGCTTAACCATTGAATGACCAAATAAAAAATAAATACATTTATCACATCAGCTGCTACTAAGATTTGTTGTCTTACTTCAGGTTTACAGTTAGTTATATAAATATACCAACCCCTGCGTGATAGGAGGCCAAAACAAGTGTATTCTGTTGATTTGGCAAATGTTTCATGACAAATATTCCAGAGTTTAATT
Source organism: Fratercula arctica (assembly GCA_947846985.1). Classification (NCBI taxonomy): domain Eukaryota; kingdom Metazoa; phylum Chordata; class Aves; order Charadriiformes; family Alcidae; genus Fratercula; species Fratercula arctica. The sequence continues at coordinate 4,066,633 of CANTUZ010000015.1, forward strand.
AATTTCCATTAATTACACATAAGGTTCAGAAGATTCTGAATTGCAGCCTTATTATCTAGTATTTAGAGAAGATTTATTAAGCACACTTAAGTGATGTTACATAGATACACATTTCTGAAAGAGCCCTACAAAACTTTTCCCAAATGAGGTCACCAATTCAGGCACCAACAGACAGCAGAAAGAAAAACAGGTATAATTATCCGACATAGAACGACACTGTCAACTATTCAGTTAAGTGCCCTATTTCAATTATCCAACTTCTGCCTTCTTAGGTCTGATGTGACCAATGCCAGCCCATGTTCTTAAACCTATGGTACTTCTAGACAACGTATGTAAATTTACAGTATACAATTTGGATTCACCATGCATGAATACTTTGTGTGTAACATTTAATAAGCTCAATCTACATCCAGAATAATTTACATGAAAGGACAATATTTATTTAAACAGAGCTCAATGGGTAACCATGGTATCTGAGTGCATCCAGAGGAAAAAGGGGTCAAATGTGAATTCAATCAACGGCACTCCCACACTTTTACTGTTTGATCTACACTTCCAGTAACCACATATGGTGCCGTCTTGTGGAAATCTGCGAGGAAAGAAAAGCTTATGTTAAGAACAAATCCAAAACTTGAGTATTTTCCACTCTCACTGAATGTCACCACCTTTTCAAATAATTATACCAGCTCAAAGACTAAATTTCAAATCTCATCATATCTGCAAATCTGAAGGCAAATTCTCTCATGCTATAATCTCATGAAGTGTGAAAATCTACTTTCAGTTCAGTTATAAAGGAGATTTCATGGAAAACAAAACCAGATAAAGTTATAACAGAGAGGAGTCCAAAACACCTCAAACTGCTCAAACCCTCAAGTACTACCAGAAGACAGATTTTCATGTAAGAGATATTCAAAGAATCAGAAGTCAAGAAACTTGACTTTTTGCTGTAGACAGTACAGGCTGTGAGCTAGTATGTAAAAAAGCATGAAGTGTACTGTTTTCTCCTGAGATTGCAAAATATTTCATATATACAAATCAATTTTGGACTGGATCAGCAGACAGCACTGGGAAGTTTAACCAAGAGGAATCAAAAAAGCCTCGCTGTGTAGGAAGGCAATCTGTGAACTGAAGCAGCCAATTCCAAGGTTAGCCAATCCATGCTAATGGTTTAACGATCTTCAACTCACAACTTTTCTTTGCCCCTTTCTGATCAACTGTCTCCAACAATTTAAGAGTGCAGTGAAGTCAGAAACCCTGCCCCAAACTGCAACAACCTGCAAGTTTGATTAGGAAACCTTAGTAGCCGATTCATGGTCCCCTGCTAACCTAACTTACACTAACTTACATGGCTTGGCTACCGCAGCTACGAGCTGCCAGAGCAGTACACAGAGAGAAGCAGTAGAGACAATGCCTGAGTAAAGTACCTTTGTTGACTAGGGAGGGGTTTTGTTTGGTTTGGTTTGGTTTTGCCAGGGCAGGGGGGAACTAAGGTCTACCAAGACCTGGTAATACCAACCAGGAATGCCCAGGAATTCAAAGTATATTTTTTTCTGCCCATTTTGCTTTGCACCCCCTCCTTTTTTTTTTTTTTTTCTGCTGGGCAAGCATTTGCAATACAGCACTCCCCAAATGCCTACACACTCGGTGAAAGGTTCCAGAACACCCTGGCAGCTAATGTCTTTATCCAACGTGCAACACTGGCAACAGAAGTGGAAAAATCCAGCACACTGAAAATTCGTATCTGTCCTTATTTGATTAAAATACACATAGCACAAAACTTCACTGGAATGCAAAGTGTGAATGCCTAGCTTGGTGCTCAACTGCAGCTGGAGAAGATGCAGAAAAAAAATCTGCCTCCCTGGCTCTGTACTTTGCAGTAAGCCCAGTAGAACAATACATACCCAAAGAGGTAACAAAGTGTTCGTGCGCATTGAGGGTTTTCATGCATCGTTTGTTCTTGAAGTCCCAGACACGTAGAGTCTTGTCATCAGCACAGCTCAAAATAAATTTTCCCCCAGAATGGAACAGAACGCCACGTACCCAGTTATCATGGCCCACCTTGTGCATAAGGAGAAATCAGTGAGTAGATGCATGTTTTGAGGCAGAGCATTCCATAATTTATGCTACGGCAAACTGAGCGACTCCTTGCCCTGTTCCCACAAGGACAGCATTTAGCTTTCTAAAGCCTATTAGAACTCAAAAGTTTATCTTCAGTTTCTATTATTACATCTCTATCAGCACTACCAACAACGTAAGTTCCTGTCCTTGAAGGCAAACAAACAGAAGTCCTCGTGTGATCTACCACTGATCCTGCTCCCCACCCCCAGCACCAACATCCAGTCCAGCCTGGAGACAGGCTGGGAACAGCAGTCCATAGCCTGCGGGAAGACCAACACGTCAAAAGAACATGACGTTTTACAGAAGACAAAGTTCAGATGATTATTAGCATTTCTGTAGACAGACCAAGCTACTCATTACAAAAACTACACCATGGTACTCCTGCATTTATACTATGTATTTTGAGACTCTTAGTATTTCTTAGCAACAAGACCTGAAATACAGAAGCCATTAAAACAACATATTTCCACTGTTTGTCTTATTTCAATAACTCTGGCTTCTCTTGAAAATATAAATATGTAAGATAATTCATTCTGTTAAAACTGGTTTGACATACGCAGCTATGACCACCAGAAAAACATCAGTGAACTTACAAGTGTCATAAGGCACATGCCAGTGCTGATGTCCCACATCTTAATGGTCTTGTCTCTGGATCCAGACAGCAGAAAAGGCCCAGGCTTGCCGCTCTTCTTAGTCTACAGAAAATTATGTTTTAAGTTATGGCATATATGGGGCAGGGAGGGCAGGAAAGGAGGGAGGAAGCGGATCCCTTCCAAATGCTCTTCCTTAATAGCAAACTTAGATTGTATGACAGGTTACAGCTAATAAACACAACACCAAAACTGAGAGTCACAGACATTTTGTTACTAATATTAGGAGAAATAAACAAAAAATGAAAGGAATTAAACAATCTGTTAACAGAAATGACTGTATGTTCTGCTGATGCACCAAGCCAAATAGTACTCTAAATCCACACTTCCCTACTGCGAGACATCCTCTTTTAACAGTAGACACAGTTAAAGCAGAGCCAGACATCTCAGGACAAAAGAGTATGAAGTTCAGACATACCTTCGTGTTCTCATTCTCCATAAAAAGGAATGAAGCAAGTTTAAGAATTTTTGAAAAGTTCCTACTCTGAACTTATTTCTATTTGTAATCATGGAAAGTACGAAAGAAAGACTTAGTTCTCAGAACATGAGATGTTTCAACTGTGAAGTTAAGGTTAACTTGCTGCTCCTTCAAAGCTAAGGACTGTAATGTGTGGTACACGGGTGATCAGACCAGCAGAGGGCAGAGGAGACACCACTTCAGATAATTACCACTGCAAGAGGAAGTGAACATTTGGAATTTAGTTTTAATAATTTTTAATTAAAAGATTATATGGATCTTTTAAGGATGCAAGTAAAATTTGACTGAATTTATCTCTAAAATCCATCACTAGACAAGTCCCTGTGTCTTCAGTGTAGCTACTCTTCCCCTTGGGTACGCGTGTCCTTTTTGAGGAAGCAGGCAAGGCCAAAATGCTTGGGGTTTTTTAACTAGAAACTGGAGTTAATTTCTAGCAATTTCTTCTACACTTTGGCATCCTAAACGAAATTTCTGCGGACCTTTAGAAAGCCTTTCTTGAAGATTTAGTAACTGAACCAGAGAAGATGTATCTGTGATCACACAAATGGGGCTTTATTTTGGTTAAAGAATACTTGATCCTGTCATTAGCTTTGTACACTAGGACATGGCAGTCAAAGCTTCTCCAGCACAATACACCCAAGGCAGCTTCATTTCTGCATTCTTGACTCACTATTTCCCCCACACCTTTCAATTGCTGAGAATCCTTATAATCTTCCCTTTACACCAGATAAGCTACCTTCCACATCTCTTTGCTGAAATATGTGAAAGTGGGCACACTCTCAACCTTCTCAGAAACAGAGTGTCTCTCCAAAGTTCACTTTTGTTTAGTGTAAGGTAGGGTCCTACTGTTAAAACACACAAAAGCATGGATCCTATGAAGCAAAGATGGGGGATTAACAGTACACCAAGTATACTCAGCAAAACACACTCATACACCTGCTGCGTCTGCCAAGCACTGTGAGAACAAAGCTTAGTTGTTCTACATACTATCCAGTAAGTTCTATATAGATCATAGTCAAAAATCTTATTTATTAGCATTGGAAACATTACCTCTGATCCCGTAGCTTCTGATATGGTGGAGTATGAGCTCTCGGGAGCCCAGGAAATGCATTCTACCACGTGCTCGTGTTCTCGGAGCTCAGCTTTGCATTCCTTTGTTGCTACCACCCAAACACGCACTGTCTGGTCATTAGAACAACTGGCAATTAAGGTGCCATCCTGGTTAGGTCGCACCATGCGCACCCATTCTCTGTGACCTGTGAAAGTCTTCACACAGTAACTATTAAAAAAAAAACAAACCAGAAATACAGCAGAAGTCAATTAACATTGCAATAAAACCATTACACATGCCTTTGAAATTTAAGGACCCTTGACCAGCTCTTAGAAGTTAAGATAAAATATTTTAGCATGCACATGTCCATCCTGCCTGGTGATGTACAAGGCCATAAAAAAGTTCATGGAAAGGAAGCTGACATGAGAAAGAAGTGACAGCTAAGAACTGCCAAATCCTTGTTAGAGTAGAAAGCAGGAAGCTTAGGGAAAAAATGAAGTTGACAGGATAGCTTGCATTAAAGGGGTATTTTAAGAACAAGTAGAGATTTACAGGTCATTCAGATAGCCTTCATCTACAACTTCTAGCAAACGGATGGATTAAAGAGACAACTGAAGAATGATATAAACGAGCAAAAAAAAAAATAATCATGAGACACCTTGATCTACGTCAAGAAAGGTAACGTATTTCTCCTGCCTCCTCTCAAGCTCCCTTTAAACTTGTGGTTAACCACCAAATTTATATTTCTACCTGGTCCTGAGTTATGGTGTTCTACTCTCATAGCTCCCAGAAAGATAAAGCCAGGTAAGTTTTAATTAGTCAGTACTAAAACCCTGTGTTAAATAGTTTAAAGGCAGAATCCTTAAGTGAATTATTCTAAAGGGTACAATATCATACCTCAATTCAAATGTTTGCTGATATTCAAGATTTATGTGGCGTATTTCCTACAACCAGTGGTTTGTGCGTGTTTGGAATAGGTGTGGATGTTTAGCCAGAAGCGCGCTTACCCTGTTTGGACTTCCCACATTTTGATAGTTTTATCCCTTGAGGCAGAAACTATATGATCTCCATTGGGCATGATGGCTACTGAAGAAACATTATGATCATGACCTAAAAACAAAATCAAACCTTTATTAAGTGGTACTGTAAGAGTTTTTACAGACCACACAGGACTTGCTATTCATTTATCTTAGACAAGTAGCTACAGCAGTAGTGCATGTTTTATGGAATAAGCTTTACATGTAAATTTGAGGTTTTATGAAATAATCATTTATATTTTTAGAAACCACGCAGTCCACACTGAGTATCCTTTAAAATTGTTTCAAAAATTTCTTTAACATGTTTTAAAAGCAGACACTCACCACTGCAAGCAACACTTCTACACAGTTACAAAAGCTGGTAGTTTAGAAGACAGCGCTGCTACAGTGACTGTCCTCAAAATCGTCAGTCAGGTCTGATTACAGTACGCTGATGCACCATGCAGAAGGTGTTTAAAAGGGAAACAGGTCTTCAGTGAGAGGCATGCCAAACCTCACTGCAGAAGCTTCATGCTTCAGACATCTGATATTAGGTTTTAATAAAACACTGTACTGCATTGATTCAAGAAACAAGTAAGAACCAACTGTATGTACACGACAGCAACTTCTACTGCTGTTGAGAGGAAGACGATCAATGCTGAGTCAGGACAAAGCATCTGGATCATTTCCTTAACACAAACTCCTTAAGACCTCGTGTGTGTTGTTTCAGCTCTTGACTCTACTCATCCCACAAGCAATGGGACATAACATATGAAAGGGAGATAACACACTCTGTAAAGATTATTCATTTCCAGTATTACAAAAAATTAGAACTTAAACTTCCCAAAGTGGCAAACATTAGAATTAACTGTTTTGAAATTTTAGTATTATCCAGAACAAGCTGTTGGGTGTGGGTTTTTTGACAAGTCCAGTGTACAAGCTTGACTGTAACAGTTTGTATATAATTCATGCACTTGTCTTACTTTAAGCTCTGAAATTGTCCCTTCTAGAATTGTTGGGACTAGAAATGGATCTTCTGAGATCAGTAGTTTACAGTATATATAACTTCTCAACAGCTTAGAGGCATTAAACAGCTTCCTTTTTTAATCTGGAGATTTGATGTTCTTCTTTCAAAAAAATTATAGTCAGTAAATTCACTAATAAGTTGCTTTTTTTCTTTTATGGGCAGCTACATTGCATCTTGCAAGCCCTGTACCTACAATGTACAGCTTTACAATTTTCATTTCCATTTTCTCCACTAAGAACTCAGAGCCCAGGTAGTTCACCAAGCAATCACACCAGTGATCAAGTATCTGAAGTGTCAGAGAATACGAGTTTCAGTGGTACTTTACAACTCCTCACTGGAAAGATTATTTGTTTCTTTTTACTTGAAATTGAGTTGAAAGGATGTAACTGGCAACACACGTGAAGCTAGTTCACCCACACTCATGTTACAACATCCAGTTCATAAAAATACATGAACTGCATGTGTGTGTGTATATATATATATATAAAAATCTTCAAAGACCAACACCCCTTGTAGCACTACTTTATTTTCTTGCTATCAGCCAGCTGCAATGTCTGTTCTTCCTCCACAGTAGTGTTCTGTGGTGTTTAAAGAACTGTATGCACAAACGGCAACAGCTTTCTGTTTTCTTTGGTATATGCACTTGTGTGTGTTTATTTTCGTAAGTCTCAAACATTCTCTATTCCTACTTACCACTTCTACAAGAAGATATTAAAAGCAAGACAATCAGCAGTATAAAAATGCTTTTACATCAAGACTATAAAATAAACAGTTGTTCTCGATATAGAATCTCATAGTTGTGGTTGTTTTACTGTCCCATTTTTTCCTACGGCTTTTGAGCCTAATGCAAAGGGCATGTCCATTGAAATCAGGCAAACCCGAAAGCAGCAGACTGCACAGTACATACACAACACCTTTGGCACTAACTACTTCCTTCCTGAAGCAGTACGTCAGTGAAACAGAGGATGAAGGCGGCAATCTTTTACCGATTTGAAGCCACAGTTCTATTGTCTAGTAAGCATTTAATTTTTAGCACTAAGCCCCTGTAACTACCATTTCATTTCAATTACATTAGGGGATGCTTCCCACAGCATCAAGCATAGCGGATTTGAGACGTTATTGCATTCCATAGACAATAAACATATATTTTATTTACAGCGCACTCAAAACATCAGAACATTTCCTTCCCCACCCACCCCCAGCTTTTCTTTTGGGCAATACTCTTGGTTTATAACCCCTTTCCACATCAGCAGTTTTCTTGAATGAAAAAAAAAAATTAAAAAAAATCTCTTCACTTTGCAGACTAAATCAATTCCCTTTATACCTTACCATGCATAGTTCTGATGCACTCAAAGCCCTGGAAATCCCATAGCTTAATGGTCATATCAGCAGAACAGGAGGCCAATAGTTTGCCAGTGTGGTCAAAGGAAATATCTTGCACAGAGTCTGTATGCCCCTTAAGGGTTCGTTCAAAGTCTCCTGTCTCATAATCCCACACCTGACAAGTGAACAGAAAATCCGTTAACAGCAACCTATTACTCTTTGTATTCTCCAGCCCTACATTTGCACTCTGCAGGCCAGTCTGGCACCTTATTCAATAATTAATTGAGCAAGAGACAAAGAAAGACAGCCCTAAAAAGCCTAACAGCATAGAAAAATAAGCATTCTTTTTATAAGGTCTTGTAACTTATAAATTAACTGAATTCATGCCTCTTGAAAACTGTTTTTCAGCTAACTTAAAGCATTATAAACACAGCAGGGAAACAAGTTCCATTGTATCTAGAAGTCTTAACAGACAATACCCTTAAAAACAAAGAAGATCAATTTAGAAGACACTGGGCAGAACAAATACGCTTTGTACAGATTGCTTTTCTCCATCCCTTTCCATGCTAGTTCCCTAACTAGCGATACATTTTCAGTTGGTGGGGAAAGCATCATCTTTAACAATGTCCCCTCGCCCTTTCCCAAGCTTTACTGTGGCTCCAGAATTTACTTGCTGCTTCAGAACTCAATAGCAAATATTCTGAATACTGAAGAGCCATATTCCGAATGCACTGGTTTAGGGATGATAACCCAAACCGCCCTGAAGAGTTTGATATGCACACACTAGTAGATTACAGAATTTGTCAGAGATTAAATAAACATTTGCCATTAATAACTGCAAGACAGCATGAAGTCCCCATTCTCACCTCCTAATTAAGTCAGTCTTCTATCATCTAACCACAAACAAAAGCCTTTGAAACAAAACAAGCTCGTACATATTTTTTTTTGTGTCTCTCTCAAGCACAAAATTAGACATTTCATTTTAAATTATGTCCTAAACAAAACAAACTCCAAAAAACACTAAACAAAGAGAATCCATCATCCCAATAGATTGCAATCACTGGGAATGCAACAGTCAGAAATTAAGCTATACAGCCTGACTTAAAGAATAAGAAAATTCATCCAGTGTATCCAGAAGAGTAAGCAAAACCAAAGCTAATTAGTCTCCTCCGTAACATCTAGCACACACAGAGCTGTCACTGTTTCAGCTGGCCCTGTCTGCTTGAAAAAAACCAACAGGTCTCTCTGGTAAAGTCTGCTGCAGAAACAGGTTAAAGGTTTTTATGAACATCTGACATCTTTTATTTCAACCTTCTCCAACAAGTAGCCACAGTTAGATCAACTTGTATTTTTAAGCACATCATTTAATACGCTACTCAATGTTTTTCACAACAGCACTTTTTCCAAATAGTTTTCAAACCAGTGTAGAAGAGAACAATGAGAAGTATCTTTCATCAGGATAATTCCCTTAAATGGTGACATTCAAACAACAAGAAAAATGCACAATAATGTCTTTATTGGAAGCTAAAATGAGAAACAAATCTCTTCACGCCACTGGACACTGCAGTAAAGGCCTATGAAGACCGCCTATGAAGACCACGAAAGTTACTGAAAGTCAGGGAGACTTCATGAGACTTGCACATCCCAGTTAGAGTACATGGGAAGAACTAGTTTTCAGTTAAGATTACAGCTGCATAACCACTTTAACTCAGCTTTAAAAAATAATCACTTTTGATGACTTGAGGCAACTGTCTTCCTGCTTCTCATCACAGCACTACCCTGTACACTATGCCACTCCTCCTCTACTGAGCAGCCAAAACGCATTCCTCCCCCAAAGATCCTTTTATCTATTTCTCCAGTCTCTAAATCCACATTAGCTTAATTATTTTTTCCCGCAAGTCACAGGATAGTAAAATACTCTTGAATGTATTAATTGGATCAGCATAAAACTAAAATTTGTAGATTACACAGGACATCAAACTTGAAAGAACTGTCCCTATTGAAGCTGAAGCAGAATCTGAAACAATCTTCCATCAGTACAACGTACATCGAGCTTGAAGTACTAATGTTACACATTACACATCCTCTGACTTGCTTAGTTTAATTTTATGTAGCACACATACCTTTATTGTGGCATCCTCTGAAGCAGAGACCATAACACTGAAAACTGGATGGAAAATCACTCGGGTGACAGGACTCCTATGTCCACTCAACGCATACTTCTCTGGAGGACGAGGAATCCACTCTTTAGGGTCTCGTTTCTGACCAAGAGGTCCACCTGATGTAAATTCTTCCTTAGCTTCATTCAGCTTCGACTCTAATTCCATTACCTAAGTTTATGAATTTCAAAGAGACTGTTAATTTCTCATTTTATACCAAGATCTAATTCACCTTCACTCATTAATAATCCAAATACCAACTTGCTCCCAGACTCACAGTAAAGCAAAGATTGCATGGATCCAAACTGATTACCAAAGTTCAAGAGTGTTGGTATTTCTAAAAATCAAACTTAATCATTTATCATTTATTCTTTAATCAATCATTAAGTATGTTTGAGATACTATTTTGACAAACTATTGAAGGAGGTTGTGTTAACGAAAAGGAACGCTACTACTGCAATGATGTTCTGTATCCCTGAGATGGCATGCATCTTAACCAACAGCAGAGACACCCAAGGTGTAATAAAACCCTAGATATATTAACCTTCACAATAGATAGGTCTGTTGTTAGCATACTGAGATTTTTTTTTTTAAGCTTTTAATACATTCTAGATCCACTGAAGCATTACTAAAAAGAGTTTTGTACCGTCCACTTGCAGTAGAATCACTTGCTCTAATGCACTGGAGTTAATGGTTTCTTCCCTTTAACGTAATGGGTAAAGACAACTGGCTACACAGGATTTTACGTTCTTTCTAAACCAGTCAAGCCTTCGGGAGACAGCTATTCAATCTTTCCACTCACAAACTGCCTTAAGGCACCTCTTTCCTTTCCAGCTTCAGAAACTGCACATGCAATCCATAAACTGAAGTCAAGAAATTTTTATAAAGAAACCGAGAGGATGTCTCTGCCAGCACTGAGATAGAGAAAACATTTGCTACAACACGGATTTCGCTATTTTCCCTACTCAAGTCCTCAAAACCCATCTTTGAGGCATCACTTTCTAAACCCTGCATTTGTCTGACAAGAAAAATATGTAACATTCTGTTCAACAGTGAATGTCTGCTTTCAGTCATAAGTTTTTATAAGTAAATCCATCAGATCTCTACTTACCTTCTTTTGTAATCTTATAACAGATGTCCATTTTTTTTCCAGAAGTCCAGCATACTTCTTATCTAACTCTTCATTCTGTGGAGGAGAAGCATTTAAATAAATTAATAAATTCTAGTTCTAAAGCCTGTAGAAGTGTTTCTTTAAAGGCAACATAAACTGCTCGTTTTAATAAAGATCTCTTGACCACAGAAAGAAGAATTCAAGCAAAATGTTATAATCAGTTTTATTAGTGACACAAAACAACCACACTTCAAATTTTCATCCCTACAATTTACACAGAGAAGAAAACATTCTCAAAGATAGCCTCCTTTTTCACAGCCATCAACTAGAGCATTAGGAACCAACGAACTCTTACCTTCAGAGCGAAGGCTGTGCTAGCACCATTACTTGTTAGCACAATGCGCTCTCTCACGGAAAAGCACACTGTTTGAAGGTGGGAGTACATATACTCCAGCTCACTTGAAAGGCAATTAGCCCAAACTAACTCTGATTTTATCTTTTTTTTTAAAAAAAAACCAACTTGATTATAGTTAACCTCAAATTACCATCATAATATTGCATTATTTTGTGCTACCTTCTCAAAGACAAGCTTTAAGTACACTCTCCCTGCACCTTTACTTCAGTAACCAAAGCAGAAAGGAGACCATCCACCTGCCCTACTGAACACCCCCTCAGCTACTGGAGAAATCAACACGGATTTTGCACCTCTAATGAAACTTTAATGAAGAATAATTTTCTTCCACTCAATATTTCTCCTTTGGGCTCTAAGGAATAGCTGAGGAGCAACAATGAACAGCTGATGTTATTGTAAAAGCCATAGTAGTACTCTTTTTTTCCTCCTCCCACCTATTAACACAAGAAAGAGGAAGACAAGCAACACAGAAAAATAAACATCAGAGGCACAGAAGAGTAATTAAATGCTGCACACTTTCTTTCCATGTACAAAATGACAATCTGATACTGGAATAATTCTAAACTAGATGGAGAATAACAAAGACATGGGAAAAATAACAATGGCATGGCTTACTCCATAAAACCTCTGAGGACTGGCTGCCTTGGTCAGAGACCAGATGTTAACCTACTACTTCAGGGGCATTTGTAAAAACTGGAGTTATCTGCAGGAATAATCAATACAAAAACTGAAATCCCTCTTTGTAAAACTACACTTGAATCCTTCCAATTTACTGAAATAATTTCAGTCTTAACCTTTTATTTTGTCATTTTAGTACAGGCCCAACCAATTTGGATTGTCTTGCAAGAAAGTCACATGGAACTTTTAGCAACTGCATTTTCTATTTCCCTCAGGACCACCTAGCCTATTTAGATCGCCTTTTTAACCTTTGGGAAGAGAAGACTTAATTAGGTTGATAGATAAGGCAGATAAGGGAATGGTATTAGGATTTTCAATTATGTTATTCCAATTCGTCATTTCCACTTATTTATTAGATACTGGAAGCAGATTGGAGAAATTAAGTCACATTTCAACCAAGCATTTTGGAAAAAGAACAATGCAGGGTTTGTAATAGAGAAAAGGCAAGGATTTATCAAAAGTCAGCACATAGAAGTTTACTACTCAATCCAGGTGTCTCCAGAGAAACTTAAATGAAATCCACATCTATGCTAAGAAGTGGAAGTTTAAAAACGATATTAAGAATCATCTGTTACAAAGGCAAATCAACAGAATTCAGTTGCAAGAAATGACTCGTCTAAGTCAATAGCATCCCTACAGTCTAACAAAATAGAGCTGTTTACCAGAGCTGATCAACCTCTATTAACCATTAGGGCTTGCCCTCCAACCATACGGTTAACCAACTGGTATGCGGTTTCAGGCAATGATTTAACTACTGACCCAATTCCAATCACAAAACAGACTTCCACCGTTTGCTCTGTACGATAAAGGAGAGGACAAAAGCAATTCTGTTTTGTCTGGTTTCTTAAACATTACTGTTGTTTAGGCCACCAAAGCCTCCAAAGCTGCGTAGTCTTACACCATGTCAAATCAGGTTACAAGAGAACAGTCTTCAGTTTTCTAATTTTGTATTGCAGAAAGTTTATGCTTTTATGCAGAATTCCGTGACAAGAATAAGAACAGTTAAGGAAATGAGCTACAGGGAGGGGAGGGGGGACGGACACAACAGCAGGAAAAAAATTACATGTGTTAAAATTAGACACATTCTTCTAAATATTAAGCACAGACTACTTCAGGTCAGAAAGGACCTCTTGAGATCATGAATTCCAAATTCCCTGCTCAAAGCAAGGTCAGCAAGACTGCCCAGACATTTGTCCAGTGAGGTTTTCAGCATCTCTAGGGACAGACTCCACAACCTCTGGGCAACCTATTCCAGCACTCAGTCACTCTGGCAGTAAAAAAAGAAAAGTTCTGCATTATGTTCAGATGGAATTTCCTGTGTTTTAATTTCTGCCCGCTGGCTCTTGTCCTGTCACTAGCAGCACTGAGGAGAGTCTGGCTCTGTCATCTTCACACCCTCCCATCAGGTATTTTATAAGCAGTGATAAGATGCCTCTAAGTTCCCTCTTCTCCCAGCTAAACAGTGCTAGCTGTCAGCCTCTCCCCAGATGAGAGATGCTCCAGTCCCACGTGGAGATGCTGGAATGAGTCCAGTGAATGGCCATAGTTTTTGGGTTGGTTGTTTTTGTTTTGTTTCTTTGGGGGTTTTTTTTGTTTGGTTTTTTGTTTTGTGGTTTTTTTTTTTTAAATACCATCTTCCATCACCTTTCTTATACATTCACATTGGCTTTTGTCAGCTTTGTTTTCTAGCACCTTTCATCTTGAAGTATCTAGGCCCTCTCAGGACTTGTATCCTTAAAAGACCATTATAGGAAAAACTCAGCATTGTATAGATGAGTGGTGGCTAGACACAGAACAGACTGAATATATGCCTAAGACATTAGTTGAAGATAAAGGGTTTTGCTCAGAAACTGCTGAGTTATCCAATGATTATTGAATTTTATGGCAAGGCAATAAGCTATATGAGTTTGTCACCGCCAGTCCTGAAACTGCATGCACTAATAGGTAGGTAATAGATGTGTATGTTCAGAATGGATGCAAATGCTATAAAATTATAAACTCTTTACGTAAAATATAGATGAAGAATCTTGCTTGAACTCACCACATCTAACTCAGCTTCCTTTTTAAAAACCGAATATGCCTCTTCATAGCCATTAGAACGAAGGTAATCTGCTATCGCTCGATTTCTAAAAAACAAAGAACAGTATCTTCAGACACAATTCTGAAGAGAAGAATAGGTGCAGAATTACATTTAAAAAAGCATGATCAACACTTAAGTCTTCAATACAGTACAACACCTAGGATTATAACATTTGTTAAAGCCCAAGCAAATTTTACAAATACATTTGGCAAACAGATTTTGCTTTGAGACGTCAACAGCAGGATACACTTTTTATTGTGGGTTTGGTGAAGAGGTTTGGGTTTTTTTAAATTTTAAGTTACCGAATATTGGAGTAACAAATACACTTATCGATCTGTATCGCATATAAAACCCATAGCAGATACAAAAGTCATGACCATATCTACATATTAAAATTGTGGCTTTATCTTTGAAGGAAGCTATTTTGGGTAGAATAGTTTAGAGTAAAAAATTTTACTTCAGTTGAATCTGAATGAAATGCTCGGTTTAAGAGAACAAGTCTTAGCTTTGTTTTTCAGAATGATACAATAACTTTTAGTTAGATTACAGGATGGGATACTGCCTCTAACCAAAATGTACAGTGCTTCACATTTTACATTATCTTCAAAATATTCCGCACTTTGATATAAGCCAATTACCAAATTAATCTGTCTTGACAGCATGCATTTGTTATGGACCTACTCATAAAGTTTCAATGTTATTCTAAGACTTCAACAAGCAGTCAGCACTTTTTGTCTAAGAGAACAAGACTAAGGAAATGCTGCATTTTCAAAATTTACTTCAAATGGATAAATATTTTCAAGTTACACAACAAAGAAAATTAGCTTAGGACAAGTAAGCTCAACATTCTAAACGGACTTAAAGGTAAAATTACTTTCAGTTACTTTATTAGCCTCCAGCAGGAAGCGTAGTTCTGTTTTCTTATTATCCCTTACTTTCCTGGGAAGGGATACATGTGTATATACGAGCATATATGGGGAGACATACACATACTACTGTATTTAAGTAAAATGATATACAGACACTTTTTAAAAGCAAAAATCGGAAGGTCATCTACACAAGGTATTCAAGAGAAAATTAAATCTTAAATTTAATCAAGGCGGGGTTTTTTTTTTTTTTTGTTTTTTTTTTTAAAGTAAGAGATCTAAACCATAATACACCATACTTGATCGGCACGTGAGCACTGACACTCTGTAAAAATCTATTTGGAAACAAAAGTTAACATTCAAAGTTTAATGAAAATGCAACACAAACGTAAAAATAACCATTCCTTACAGTTCATCTCGTTGCCTTTGTGACAGCACCATGGTGGCTGCGATGTCAGGTTAACGTGATTCAGCAGTGGCTGCCTCCTCAAGATCGGAAGTCTAAGGAGCCCTGGATCCACAATTCAGTCTGCCACCGAGTGGCTTAAATCAAAAATATTTTTCCAGACGTGAAATCCAATAGGAAATCCAGAGGCATTCAACACAGAAGATTCAATCCATCTAGAAGGTGGAGAAAGAGACACCATTAATTTCCTCTACGTAAGCATTTGGTCACCCTGGACTGACATGAAGATTTCAGCACTCAGACTGCAACACCACTTTGGACAGAACAAGCTGACAAAATTGTAAATGCAATTTTATTTTGCTAGTCAGGATTATGCCTTTATAGCACAACTCCAAACCAGACTGAGCAGCCTGGAGAGACTTGTACACTTTCTTATTCCCTGTTTTCCCACCATTAGTCCTTCAAGAAGGGAGCTGAAGGAGCCACAGTCACAGCTGACTGAGCTTCAGTCACAGCTCAGTTCTAGTTTGTAGACAACTCCACCATATTTTCTTGTGATGAGAACTATAAACAGCCTAGTGTTTGCACTCACTACTCCTACCAAAAAGCTACCCCTCAAAATCCTCTCTCCTTAGGCTAGATTTTTTATCTTCTGTAGATTTCTCTCTTCATCAAACTAAACCCAGCAAAGTTGATTCAGTTAATTTTCAACACACACTAGAGATCAGCTAACGCTCTCCTGTATCTTTCAAGCTTTGGGGAGAGATTAAGGAGAGAAGGGAACATTCCAGAAAGGGACTACGGAAGGTGCTAGGGCACACTTCAGGCCATAAGCAACAGCATCAAGGCACACTCAGTTTGTCATGGTAGCTCATTCGAGGCATTGTATCAGGCAGTTCTCTAGGATTTACCCAAACAGCATCTTTAAAGACTATGGCTATAATTCAGCACGTGAACTTTGCAGGAAAATTATTACACAATTATACTAGACAAATTACTTTTTCTATTCTAGTAATACTGTCAGAAGAAGTCGCAAGGAACCACATTCTGAAAGACAATATTTGCCTTCTTTTCAGTATTGTTTCAATTCGGTTTACCTACAGTTAATTTTTCATCTCACCCATACCTGGTACAGCAAATTTTTAAACAGATCTTCAATCTTATCAGAATAGCACAATTACCACAGTGTGGAGTTGCCACAAGCCCACTGCTTCAGCTGGGTTCAGACTGTGACTCGATCACTACACATCTGACAATGCAAGCCAATTCAGAATATAGGTGAAATTTGACCTATTCAAGATAGCGTTCAAGTCAGTCAGAATTAAGCCTTTCACAAATTACTTTTTTCCCCCCACACACTATTTAATATCTTATGCAGTAACATGAACTTCAGTATTAGTGCACCATCTACTTCAACTGGACAGTTTTAATCCTAGCAAAGACGACATCACCAAAACCATTTCAGCAGCACTGCCTTTTGATTTCTGCACTGCAGGTACTCTTTTGTAAGCAACATGATTATGAAAAATGCTGATGTTAGCATTATTATATTGCATACCTGACGAGAGTCTGTATATAACACATAATTTACTCAAGCCATTAAGCAAGTTTGACCAAGCAGCTTTTAGTAACACAACAAACCAAACACGACAATACACAAGGACTTAGGAGACACTCATGGGTTTGTAAACTTTCTACCAACTGCTCCAGGAAGCGCATGTTCCTGCTGCCTCTCCCCTGCTGCTTCTCCACCACACATACAGCTACGCCAGGCTCACTACAGAAGCTGGATAACCATGTTGGTCAGGAGCCTGTTTGAAACAAAAGCCTTTCTTATAAGAAAAAATTAAAGAAAATACTAAGCTCATATCGTTGTCTAACTATCCATCACAGGGGATCAGGAGCTTGTTTGTAAACTTATCTAGGCTCTGCTGTCTGCTTCAAAATAAGCTTAAGCGGCAAGTTGCTTGTATTTCACTCTGATGGTGGATTTCCCACGTCAAATGCTCCACACCATAACACTACACTGCAAGCCATTTAGGACAGGAGCACACTAAACGGCAAGACATTATTTAATTAGTTTGACCTCTTCCCTAATAGCTATTTCAGAAACAATTCGGTTGAAAACTGATAGCACAGGCTGCATCCTTTCAGACAGCAGAAGCAAACACTTCACTTATTCTTGTCCCACATCTCGCTTCCTGACAGGTAGAGGCACAACTGGTTTGCATCTTCTTCTACTACTTCTTCACTACGCAGAGTATTGCATACAAATTAATGGAAATGTAGTTAATATAAAAAAAAATAAATCTACTGAAAAGATTAGAAGAAGTGCCCTCTAGAGGGCAATGCTGCTATAAATTTAAGTACTGGAAAACAGAGGCTTATAATGGCTGAATCTCTGCACTTCATTATGAACATAGCAACGTGTTCAGTAGTGATAAACATTGTGGAGAAAAACAAAATAAGGCACTTCTTTATACACAGAAGGACTGTTCGAAGCACTACACAGCTGAACACAAAGATACAGACTTCCAAAATCTGCTTACAGTACTACCATGGTAAAAATCACAGTATTAAAAACAGAAGGTGGGGTTTGTATTATGAACTACCACTAAGCAGTGAATGCCTTGTAAATCCAGCATCGCTGCAATAACTCCAGTAAAAATCATACTCCAATATTTTGTCAATTTTGTCACTGCGCCTAGGAGATGCAACTATAGCACTTGCTAAAAAAAACAGCAACGATATTTATAAGGCAATCCTTGAGATATCACCTAGTTAGAAAGGCATTTTCTTCCCTTGTCAAATGTAAAGTAACCCCAAACTTCTCCTGTATCCCCAACACTTAGCAAGACCTGGCCTGCTCCATTGCTCTAACTCTGCACTGCTACTCAGAACCAGATCTTCGCACTAGATACATTTCAACAGCTACAGGGCAATGCTGCTGTTTCTGCTATGAGCAAATTACAGCTGATCCACAATAAGTTACCAATCAACTAATCTACAGTATCTCGCTTCACTGAAAAGTGTTTGTTCCAAGCACCCTTCTCAGTATTCCTGACTTTTTAACTACAAAGGCATTTGAATATAACACAAAGCATTTTTAGGGCAGCTTCCTTCATATACACCCTTTAAGAAAAGACAAAACAAAAAGAATGAAGATAAATGAACAGAAAAAAAACAACAAAAACCATAAAAAAAACCAAAAAAATAAAAAAAACCAAAACAAAATCCCACATAAACAAAAAAAAAAATCCCACAAGTGAAACCAAAGAACCCAAAAGGACCCAACTTGAATTATCCACCAGTGACAGTTTTAGAAAGAGCAGCAAATGGATGGCTACTATCCATGCACACTCCTTTTCTTTAGCCAGAGAGGCTTTGTGACATCCAGCACTCAGTGGAGCAAGACCAACCAGTCCTTCCCCATCGCCTATCAGGGTTCAGAGTCACCACTGCTTACACACGCCCGCAATCCACCTCACTCAGGGGAGGAAAGTCAGTGTTCAAAGAGAACCCCTGGCAAAAAAAAAAAAAAAAAAAAACAAAAAAAAAAAACAAACCACACCAAAAAAAACCACTATGAAAAAACACCACCTGTTCATTACACCTTGCCTGAAATCGATCATTTTTAGTATCAGCAGCTTACTGCGACTAAGGTGGTGTCAAGACAGAGCTAGATCTCTTTGAAAGAAAAGATGTCTTCATGAAAATTTTGATTTGTTCTGTATTAAGTATGAAAAAAAAAAAGGCTGAACCTAAACAGAACTATCCACAGAGTAACAGCTACTAATTAAATATAAAACAGGGTGTGCCTTTTATTAATAGCCCCACTTAGACCGCAAAAAGTTGTAGTTTCTAACTGAAGACCCATTTGATTCAATATCAATAGTCTGCATATATAAAAGCACAAGAGCGATGAGTGATGATGAGTGGCAAACCTCTGCATATGTACAAACTTGCAAGAAAAGTGGGTTACAAGTGTTTTCAGCAAGATCAGTTGTCTTGATAAGCACTTTAAACTTGGAAACCAGACCTGGCTGATCATGTAACACCAACAGGTTGGACACATCAAATGTTTGCTTCTTCCTTCTCCTGGTAAAGCGGTATCTGCTCCGTTTTCTAGAACGTGCAGGTACGCGGTGGGAGAAGAAACACTCCCCCACCGTGGTGCAGGCAGGCTGCTACTTTGTGAAACAACACAAACCATTTGAAACCTGTATGGGACATCCTCCTAGCTTCATTAACAGTAGCATATGCTCAACAGACAGCTCCATCTCATCCCAACTGCTACCTTTTAGCTAAATGGAAAGATCAGCTTTTATACTTGGGACTGGTAGAAATGTCTGAGCAATAAGGATAAAAGATCTAATTCAACCCTTAAGTGCTGTAGAACTGGAGCGGCATACTAAGGCATAATCTTTTTAAAATAAATAATTAGCCAAGAATCATCACAGGCCAGATTTTTTTTCCCTACAAAAGCTTCTAGAACATACAGAATTATTTATAAAGAGCAACGAATTGGGCAGAAAGACCTGAAAAGCAGAAGAATCCTTCTTTGTAAGCAAAGGTGGAAACAGCACAGAACAGGTTCTTCCAACTTTCTCATAAAAAAAAAAAAAAAAAAAAGAGAAGTGGAAGACCCTCTCTCTCTTCATGTCTAAGAATCACCCCCCCATCTTCCCAAACTGGGATTGAGAGACCCCTTAGCTTCACCATGTACAGCCTTTAGCTGGGGCCAGCTGCACTCACCACAGCGCTCACCCACACTGCGTGAGGACACGTTTACTCCCACTGAAATTGCGCTGAGGCTCAGAGATTCTGCCTGACATGCATTTAAAAACGGTCCCACCCTGACAGTGACTAAACACATACCTTTTCCAACTGGTTAGTGTCAAGGCACCCAGCTGAGTAACTTCACACTTGAAGTGGGCAGCACAGATCTGATATTGCATAGGAACCACCCTCTTCCTGAGGATGACTAAGACACCCAAGCAATTCAAAAGACAGTTGCTTCTTCCTGACATTAAACAGTAGGTCCTTACACCGATCTCTATCAGCGTGGTTCAAGTGTTTCCTAGATTACTGGAAAACTTTGCAATAACAAGAGAGACCTGCTAACCATTCATAAGATGCACAAATAGCAAAATGAAACAGGTTCAGCTATATTTGTTAGCTCTTTGAGACAGCTATGCAGTAGGTATTCAAAGCACAACAGCTAAACTATCAGATAAAGTAAAAGCTATGAGAGGAGAAAAAAAAAAAAAGAAAATCACTTTCAGGCAAGAGACAGTCAGAATGCCCCTCAGTTCATGATACGTCATGCCAGTAAGTGATAAACCTTGGCTCATACGTATTTCTATGATGGTGTTTGTACTTGCTTCAGGAGACATTTAAATACTATTTTCCATAAGTATTCTCCAAATATAATTGAGAAACAGATTATGGAATCAAATTAACCCTTCAGCATTTTAGACGACCTGCCAAAAATACCTGTTCATTTACCTGAACTAACCTCAAGCCAGAGCAAAGTTACTGGACTTAAAATTCCTAAAATTGCCCACTCTGTAAAAATTTAAAAAAAATATATATCAAATTTAGTCTGTAAATTACTTCAGAATTCAATATGGTTTTGCTTAGAGTACACTGGATGCTAAATAGCACTAAAATTTGGTTTGAATACATATGTCTGGTAAAGACACTGTGCCCAGAATCTGACATTAAGCTTTTACCTATTTCAAGCTCATCATCTACTTTGCAAACCTACAGCAAGACTAAATGTAAGTTTTCAAACACACTTGAAGACAGAAGTTTTTAAAATCAAAACCAGCCTGCGTTCTTAACTACTAAAACAGTGTTTCTGGCCTTAATCCTCGACTTATTGATTACTGCAGTTAATTACCACATAGATACCCATAGATACCACAGTTCACCCAAATATTTTAGAGCAGGATGAAAGTTTTGTTATTTTTCCTGTTTCACCTAAGCCCTTTGTTCTACTATTGTTATGCCTGTTTAGCAATTGTAATAACTCACTGCTCCAGCTTTAATCAGAAGGTTTTATCTGTACATGGCAGGCTACCATTCAACTCTTTCAAAGTAACATATATATTGTACTTTGACAAAACTGAAGCCATAAATATGGAGGTCAAAGAAATCATTAGCTACTAGTTATTAACTCATGATATAAATTATACCTTCAGTAAGATGCTACATTGGACCCTGCAAGGTATTAGTTCAGTCAGGGATTTAGCACCCCAGAAAGAATGAGGGCTTTTGTCCCTTAAACTGCCTTACAGGAATCACGGGAAGTAACTGCACTGGGTACCTACCAGCTGCCAGCATGTAACAACCAAGTTTATTAACTTCTCCACTAATGTTGCTATCAACAGGGTGTTTCATACTAAGTTCTTATGAAGCCCTTCCAAATCCAAGCATTTTCATAAATATATCCTGAGATACCAAACTCTGCCATTGCAACCAACCTTATAGTCCTCAGTATTTTATCAGCAAGACCAGTTCAAGGTTCTCCACTGTGTTTCCTTTGCTGCCATCAAGTGTGTCAAAAATACTGCTTAGGGATCAACACCATAAACACATCACTGAAAAGGCTCAACTGACTAACACCACCGATTTCTGCTCTTCAGAATAAGTTACAGTAAAAATCACTCCCAATTGAGATATGATCAATCTAAATTTCAGTTTAGCAAGTTAAACAATTACATATTTTATTAGAAACAATATATATATCAGTAAACGTAAAATACATAAATGGGAAATAACATTTGTCAAATTCATCTTTCATTCTGGACATACGCTTGCTTTGCTGGACTCAATTGAGTTTGGCTCTGTAGCATGAGCAAGACTCAGTCTCACAGGCAGGTGTCAGGATCTCTCCTTCCACCAGGAGTGACCATGCTACACTGCAAACCCCTCCGGATTGCTGCCTTGTGGACCAGTAGCACTCTGCAAGGTTTAACATCTACACAAACACCAAACACTGACATACAGACAGAGAGCAGAAAGTTATTCCAAGCTCATCATGAGCCAGTATTCCTTGCTGCAGGTTCTAACCAGATTTTTCAAGTCACCTCAATAAAGCTGCAAAGAGTAATGTAGAGAAAGATGTATTACATTATAATGTGAGCCTTTACAAGTTTCACAAGTTCAATTTTACGGGCTTTTTTCACGGCCTAAGTTACTCTGATTACTTAAGCCAGGGCTCCCCTTATCAAGAAAATCCCCACCAGCACCACGATGAAAGCTTGTCTCACTCACTGGAACTCCAGGCTCAAAAATCTTTCTCACTCTGGCAATTTAACTCCTCAAGCCTACAGAAACATTTGCTTAGTGGCTACTACAAAACAGTCAATCAGCTTAATACATTCTTAAGCACTTTTTCTATCTCCCGTAATTCCCACAGGCACATTTGTCCTTCCTGTATTTTATGTTTTCTCTCTTAACTTTTTAATTTTTATGAGTTTAACCAAGAAAATCAGTTTCAACATCATTCCTTGGTTCACAACATCTGCGGCAGCAGTAAACAGTTAAATAGATCAGCACCACCCCACGTTCACCCAGCTGCTGTCTGGCTACCTACCCACCACTGCTGGCTAGTCTGTTATGGCAGATCTTGCAATTCATGTTCATAGCTCCTCGAGGAACTTAAAAATAAATTAAATTTCTGCAGTTTTGACGACCGTTGCTTAGGCTCCATGAACAGTCGAACAGTCTTCCCCACAAAAACACAAGCTACATGCACTAAACACGTAACTGTAGCTCATAATATATGAAATTAGAAGAAATAGATGGCATAAATTACAGAGCAAATACATTAGCAGATAAAGAACAGACCAACACCTTTCAACTCTGAAAGCTTATCAGAGTTGTGCACTGCTGTGCTTTAAGAACAGTAAATCTTGGGGTTTTTTTTGCAGAATCCTAATACCCTAATAAACTCAACTACAAGACCATTTGTTTTCTAAGTATTATTGTAACAAAATCATGTATTTAATAATATTCCATAAGAATGTTACTTTGAAAGAGATCAAATCTGAGACCATGTTCTCAGACTGTCAGGTCAGGCACACCTAATACTAAGTACCTGGGTGTTAAAAAGGCATATAAGCCATTACGAACATAAGGAACAGACAACTGGGTTCACATGATGAAATCAATTACAAGGTTTTAGATTGCTCACATTTAGCTTCAAATTTAAATCTTAACTTGCAATCATTTAAAGTTCAAACAACCTGTGTAAAACTCAGAATTGTCTTGGGTGTCCAGCTACATGCTACCAACTTTCAAGCAGTTTCGCTAACACATTCTACTGTTCTTAAAAGATTTTTTACCTGGAAGAAAACTCATGTTTTCTTCCAAGTTTATTAATGTATCTGAAATGCTAGTTCAGTTAGCTTCCCCTCTTCAGGCAATATTACAACCATGGTGAAAGGTAAGTCACTTATGAAGTGGTAACAGAGACCAGAGCCACCAAAAGACTAATAGAATTGATGTAATCAGAATTAAATTCCACAGTTCTTTAAATTTGAGACAATCCATTTACGTATTAACGAAGTAGAAATACTTGTTGCATTGTCACTTGCTACATGCCTGGCACATTAGCCTCACAAAGTTTTTCAACAGTATTTTGTTTCATAACATATTAACAAGAGGACTTAAAATGATTATTTGGGAGTATTTCCAGGCAATTAGTGCTACAGTTCTTTATGGGAGAACTAGATTAAATGAATTGTTCTCTTATACCTGTACATTATAGTGCTGAATTCTAGCAAGTATATAAGCACACTTCCTTTTAATCTAGACCAATTTTTAATGGTCTGATTTTGTTTTAAACCCAGTACACAAAAGGCTGCTTTATCAAACTCAAGCCACAGAATAGGACAACTCTTGCCACAAATGTACTGTACAAACAGATTTCATAGAAGCTGACATTTAAATACAAATATAATTAAAAGTGAAGTAATATCCATACTTCTTGGGCATAACTACTATGACCTGACAAGGTTTCTTAGAAATCTGTCTCCATCTGTTGATAGGAAAGAAGAACGGTGGCAAGTAAAATAAAACATCCAGTTCCTTTTTTGCCCTTCATCTCACCCCCAGTTACAGCAGAAAAGCACATATACAGTATAATCACAAGAGAACAGCCATGCTATTCTTCTTACAGTGTGACGAACACATCTTATCCTAGAAAAATGTTAGAATTCATCACCTGCTAAGCCAGCAGGGATGAGTCGAAGAATACAAGCAAGCTACTCATTTATGAGCTGGGCTAATCTTTTTTCCACTTTTCAGCCTTCAGCAGTACAGCTAGCTGAAGGATTACGAAAATGTGAGCTCCAGCAACTATCTGATTTTGGAAAAACAAAACAAAAAGCAAATCTGATCTGAATTACAACTCTGAGCCTTATTTTTAATTCATATGTTTAGTAAGCCTGTTATTCTGCAATTAAGTGGTCTTAAAATGCCTGTAGGTCTTAAACGTAAGTGCTTTGCCAAGTATATCAATATAGTATTACAAATAATATAGCATTTTGTGCAGTGTTTGTTCACATTTTGCAATACATTACCAAAAATATTTTCAATTTCAGTTAAAAAAAATTTGCTTTCATAAACCTTTAACACAAAACACCTGAAAAATCCTATGCCTGTTTTCTTATCCATTTCACCTGCTTTTACAGGTTAATTGAATTGACTTTGCTAAAAACCTGACACTATAGTTTACTTCTGAAAATAATTCAACAATAAATCCACAGGGAACTGGAAAGTAATCTATAGAAGATCAGATACACTGCCTATGTTCCAAAGACTTGGAATGCAGGTTGCCATTACATCTAAAAAACAAAGTTAAGAGATGTCATCAAGATGCTATGAAACAGAAGCAAGTTAATTACTCTACACTGCGTGTTCCCTAATATCCTAACTAGAGATTTGTATTTTAAAATAAACTTATACGTTCATGTACTTTTCTGCATTATTTCAAGTTATAACCACTACTTAATAGATCACTGTCGGTCGCTACCTACCTTTAGGACTGTAAAACAACAAAAGACATTCTTGGTCTCATTACCTTCCCACGCACCAACACTGCATGACTTCTTGATACTTTTGGACCAAATTTGATAGGGAAATATTTTTGGGGGAAAAGTAGTCTTTAAATTAATTCAATCTTGACATTTATTTGCCATCTATCACTTCAGTTTTGCAATTCTGGTAGAAGTATGATACAGCTAACTCTCAGGAGAACATCTCAAGCATATGGTCACTACATATCATTTTAGTGCCTTTAAGCTTCTTCCTGGTCAGAGCTCCAGTCTGTAGTATACATGTAGTCTTTGGCAGATAACAAGTGAAAACATCCTACTTCTAGCCTGCCTGTTTGGTTCAGTGTGAAAATGCAGGTAAACTTAACTACCAATAAATAAACAACCTGGAAAAAAAGCAGGCTGCAGTAAAAAAGAAACCTTTAAAATGTGTGAAAAAGTTTGGGACATAGAACTCTTTATGCTGTTGTTTAGTATGTTGTGATAGTGATATGATAGCAAGGAATTATTTCACAAAATTAGTTTTAAATTTGTATCAACCCCCACTAGGTTTTCACTGCACTTCACTGGAAACCTGAATGACCTTTTGGTGAGATACGGGTTAGTGAAACTGGGGAGCGAGGTGCAGAACAGACTGAAAGGAAAGGGAGGAGGGGGATTAGTGTTACAGTGGGCTGAAGTATTACAAGCTAGGATGCTAAACTTGTTCAGAGAAACGCACAATGCACATCATGGTTCATCTGGATGACTTCAGCAAAAGATATTTTTCAAAATCATTTTTGCTAGGTCAAACAATACATACACAATTTGTGACAGCAATTCTAGAACACTGTATTTTAAGCTACTTTCCCTGAGCCTCTGAGAGAAGAGAGCATGTTCTCAGAATAATTTCTTATGGTTGGTCAGCAGTCATGCACTGGATTTGAACTTTGTTCTTTTCAGTTCTTCCCCCCATCCTTTTCTGGCTTGAAGAATTAAGTAGTAGTTTTGCAACTGTCAAGCAGGTCACAGGAGTATACCCAAATTTAAATATTTCAATTATTAAACTGCCTGTTATATTGGAAATGTGATGTTAACAAAAATGATGATGAATTGATTAAATTTATATATGAACAACATTTGGAAGGAAACTTGAAGGAACGTGTACGTTAAAGCTTTAAAAACAGAAGGCTGAAACCACAAAGAAATCCAAAGAAAAATTCAGCCAAAACTTCCACTCTTCAAATCATGAGAATACTGTTAGTCCTTTAGCTATTTTCAAAGCTTGTTAACCAAAAATGGCTTCACTTGACAAGTAAAGAGGGGAAAAAAACCCAACCCAAGAACAAAAAAACCTGAACATCGCAATTGCCATGCATACATCTTATCCTATTACAGGGAACGGAGTTTAATCTTTCTTGACACCAGTACCAAAAGTAATTAAATCAGCGTTCTTGTAGAAGGTGTCTCACCTTTCTTATGGCCCATCTTCACCTACTACACTACTGCCTCTAAAGTAGATCTGAAGTTGTGGGAACCAGTCCCTGCAAAATACCTGCCTTCCTCTTCTCAGCTTTCCCAGCATCCCTTCAGCTCCCATCCACTCGCTCGACATATAAATTTGTGCTTGTGATATGTTGTGGTACTGGAAATTATCTATCATTAATACTCCCAGCCTTATTAGTGTGACAAAACCATGAAAAAAATAAATTCCAAGTTTGTTGGAATAGTGTTAGCTCTTCGCAAGATTTTATTACAAAAATGGCATACGTGATGTTAGAACTTTAACCCCATCCTCACCATCTGCTGTGGATGAATACTAGGGTTGGAGCTCCTCTGTTAAGCTTCCCCCAATCTAGTTGGTGCTTGCTGCCTACAAATCCAGCTGAGTAAGAACCAAAAACTTCCACCATTACTGATTTAATAGACACCATCTGCTTCAAAATACATATACACACTCACATTAATGACATCATTCTCTTAATAGATTGTAAAGACACTGGCATTTAAATAAACCGAATTGTTTACCTGACCTTTTTCTTTACCCCAAAAACTGCTGAATCAAGCACAAGACAACCTGCCAACATTGTTTCTTTACGGAAGAAACAGTCACTTATCTACAGACAAACAGGATAGATGTTTCTAACTGATTTTTCCTCTAGTCTTAAAGAAGGATAAACTTAACACCTTTGCTTTAGCATTAAGCTACCTCCATGCAGAAAAACAAAGCAGAGGCAATCTGCAGGGGCAGGGGGGCAAGAGACTTGTCTAATTAAACCAGAAGAACTTAAGACCTGTGGAGCACAATAGGAACAATTGTCATTGATACAAGAGGGAAGGTATAAATAATCTCAATCACGAAGGCCACTGTGCCATCTCAGATGTAAAATAGTACGGCATCATGCCATAAAACGTTTTACCTTTAGCCCTACCTCAAAGGCGGAATGCAACTGACTCACCCACACGCGCTGGAGGACAAGAGGTGCTTCAGAAAAGCGTATCTATGAACTCACTCAACAGAGACCTATTTAACAACAGATCTGAGAAAATTA
This sequence comes from Fratercula arctica, assembly GCA_947846985.1. Taxonomy (NCBI): domain Eukaryota; kingdom Metazoa; phylum Chordata; class Aves; order Charadriiformes; family Alcidae; genus Fratercula; species Fratercula arctica. The sequence continues at coordinate 4,094,606 of CANTUZ010000015.1, forward strand.
CAGGACAGACATTTGCTGCAGCACCACCTATAAACCTCAACCACAATGGATTGTCCCATAACTGGAAATACCTTTTGAAGACTGCAGCAAATAGTTACTGGTTAAAAATATCAGGTAAGTCTTCCAGAATCAACGGAATCACAACCACAAAGATATATTTATTACACCTATTTAATCACCGTCCTTATCCAGAAGTCCATAAGCAGCCAAGTCAAACTGCTGGGCTCTCTCAGAAGCAGTACCAACAGGGAGGAAATGGCTAAGTACTTCTAAATGTATTAACAAATACTTTGAATTCATAATGTTGATTTTTTTAATATAGTTATGCATCAGTGCACTTGATACGGCTTAGTATGACAATGCTGTGCCCACATGATTTGCTCTGAAGAGGATTGTGTGTTTATAGTACTGATGAAATGGATCACAGTATACACTTATTTTCTAAGTATCATTTTTCTTTGAAATTTCCTTAACAGTACATGTCAGCATGAAGTGGTATGATACGCGGCTTCCATGACAGTGAACTAAAAGCAAGATAGCCTAAGTCACACTGATCTAATGCCCTCAAGAGAGAGCATGAGCCTAAAAAAGATAAAAGAATGAGCTTTTAAACATGGTGAATGAGACAAGCATTGCTTCATTCAAGTCCTGCCTCAATGAGTATTAAGAAAAGGCCCTTCCTTAAACAACTAAGATAAGATGTAAGTTAGATATACACATCTGTTGGGGCTAACCTGCAGTTCCTAGCAAGTTCACCAGGTTAAAACTAGAACTAAATTATTCATCAGACAAAAATCATGGTTCTTTCAAATGTTTCTAACATGTAACACTCATCAGCAGATCTCAAGATGTGGTAGGAATGAGGAAAACCATTGTTCGAAAATAACTGTAATAGAAGAAAAACAGACATTTAGCTCAACTTAAGTTAAGAGTATCACAATGAAGCTGACATAATACAGCCACAGTTCAAATCACAGCACTGCATTTCCAGTAATGGCACAAGCCTTCCATGCAGAAGATGACCGTGTGTGCACTCCTGCTAACTTGGACAGCATTTATAATAAAAATTCTGAAGAAAACTAGTTTTAAACAGGTCAGGATTATGTTTTAGTGTAAATGCCTATTTTTAAAAACTTAAGTTGAGGTGTAACCTACTCTGTCAGGCAGATCAAAAGCCAAAGCAACATCACTCATTAATAAACACCTGTGCTCACAACACCCAAAAGCCACATTAGGAGCCCCATTGCCCTTGTGTCAGGTAATAAAGTAGCTGCCGAGAAAGCCATTCAACCCAGGCAAGGTTTAATCAACTGAATACATGTTTTAGTAGACAGGCTGTTTGCCAATGATATTTAAGCTCTTATAAAAAGGAGAAAGAGGAGACCAGTTGTAACTTCATTAACAGATCTGCACGTATAGACAGTACGTAACTTACTACTACTCTATGCTAAACCTCACAGAAGAAACTCAGATCCATTTTGATTAACACCCATGGTTCTGATACATGGGAAATATCTTCAATTGCCATCACAAATTACATGTTATAGGTTAGAAACTCCCCCACACCCTATACAAAATCTGAAATTATTATTTATTAATACTAATTACTGATTTTTACTGCCTTCTTGATTTCCTGAATTTAGGTCTAAGTAGTTCTTACTTTCAGGCTGACAAGCATTTCAGTGTTCACTTCATGGACATTTCAGCAGCCTTTCCACAGTCTTTGCCTTTAACTTTGAAAACGGGCCTGAAGTTCACAAAAAAAGGGGAAAGCTGACCATAACAAAACTGCTCAAAAGCTGCCCCCCTTCGTACTACAGTACACTCTAGTTCATGAATACCAGAAGCAGCTACAGAGGGTTGTAAATAAACTTTGTCACAAACATACACAGTATATTTCTGAGCTATAGAGAGGTAGGGGCTTTCCAGCTATTGTTTGCCCAGAATACTTTACAAGAGGCTACAAACACATTATAATTAGCACTGATGGGAGTTGGTTATAGAGTTCTTGAAGACAGACAAGGTTGGAGTGTTGGGAAAGACAGTCAACAGATGTTAACTCAATAGCTGTCCCATCGATAGCAAGTTGGATAGACAAAAAAGTTGAGAGTAGACAAAGACTACAAACTGAGCACTGGAGGCTGGGTGGAGCATAGGAAACAGTACAGGCAGAAGAGTCAGCAATACACACAAGACAGACCTTGCATACAGTCATAAAGGTAAGCATTAATGCCTTTTTCTTTTGTAGAACAGAATTTAACAAATTATTCCTGTACCGAAAGTAACTGCCATCATTCCAAGGACCAAAATCAACCAAAGTTATGAGGAGGCAAGTGTTTTATTGTATTCTTCATCGCTCCTAGCCTGGATTCATTTTTAGACACAGGCATTTAGTGAACACATCCACTGAATCCTGTAACATCTACTCAAGCTGTTTATTAACAAACTACATCTTATAAAAAAGCCACTACCATTTAATTTAATTTTGGGCAAATTAAAACCAAATGCAGTCTCATCTGTGGCCATCTACCATGAAAAACTGGATTTCAGGAATGAGACAGACCCAAGAAAAAGCAAAACCTTAGCCTGCTTCAGAACCCTTCGTATTCAGTGTTGGACTTGCTCTGATCAACACCGAATTCAGGCGGGAATGCCATGAGCCGCATCTGGAACAGGAAAGGACTTTTGCAAGCAGCCCCTCCTAGGTGCTTCATCTGATCCCTATTGTATTCCCCAAACCCTTTGTTCTAACACCTTTCCTACACAATTTTAAGTTTAACATCAGTGCTACCCCCATGATGCAGCAGTACCCGGGTGGTACAGTAATACTCTTACAGAGCCATATTGTTCACAAGGGCTTCCAAAATCTTGAGATGTTAATTTATACGAACTCAGCATGTGAAGAAGGGTAATGCAATAAAGTCCGTATACTAATAGGAGTTACTCTACTGTGGGCACCAGAGAAAGCAGGGATTGTCCTCTCTGGTGTGTCCACCCATAACGCAGTCTAACCAAGAAGTTGTATGAACAAATAATAGCACTAGGCAACAATACAGTGGGTTCTCTATATTTCAGTGAATCTTGTGTGTAAAATACCCCCACAAAAATTATAGTTCTTACCTACAGTGTGAATAAAATCAACAAGTGAATATCTAAGTCAATAAATTGAAAAGGTTATCAGACAAAAAAATGCTGGCTTTGCAACGGTGACTGGTCACTTCTCACTGTCAGACAAATCAAGATCCACCCTGCAGAAAAATAAGCCTCAAAACAGAATGTGAGATTTGTTTCATTTCAGAAGGTTCCTGCACCATTAGATTCTTCCCCAAAGAAGAGACTTCATTGTTACGGCAATTAGTATTCCTCCACCCCAGCAAAACGCAAGCAAAGGAAAAAAAAAAAAAAGCTATGAAAGGGTAATCTAGCCATTTCGCAGCTTTGCCTCCTTACTCCACCCAGTCTCTTCTCTGCTCAATGGCTGCACACAGCATCCATAAACATGGTAATATCAAAAGAAGCACACAAAAATGAGATCCCTGAAAATAAGCTAGAAATTTGCAATAAATCCTTCTGTTTAAAAATATTTTCTTTGTTTAGTTCGCTAACATAATTTTCCTATTTAACAAAACGACTCTAAGGGCAAATAACATTTTGATAGCAGACCCTCCCTCTTCCAAAAACCAGCCAAATGCTGCACAATCATTTACGAAATGATCATTCCTGAATGTAGGTTCTTTAACCCCCATCTCCTAATCCTATAAACAATACTGTCATAGGAATATACACTTAAAAGAATCTCCACATAAATACATAATTCAGCCAGGTCAATATGCCCAAATACTTATTTACAGTAAAATAGCGTTTAATAAAGACTTTTAATATAGCTTAGATTAATCTTCCACCATTCCCTGATTAGGTAATTCATTATGAATTGACTTGACCCGCAACAACCAAGCCCTCTGCTGCAGCACTATCAGCAAGGAAATTTTACTGGTAATACTATGGCAAAGAAAGGGAAGGTGTCACATTATTATTGGTATTAAAGGCCAATTTTAATTGCATCCACCTTAAACAACAACAACAAAAAAATAATCTCACACCCACAGAACTGCATAAACCCTAAAGTTTTCAAAGGAGGCACCACTCCCACCCCCCAACTTCCATCAAAAGCCTTGCCTGCGTATAACCTCCTGCCGAAACAAAAACTCGAGAGTAGCAATAAATAGAGGATTTTAGCAAACTCGATTGCTATTAAAAGGTTTCCAAGGAAAGTCTGTGCGACTGTAGACAAGGAGGCTCCGATATGACCCCAAGAAGGAGAGATTAGACTTCCCTCCCCCGTTTTCACTGCAGCTGGTTCTGAAGGTCTGAGCCACCTTCTATCAATGCTTTCCCCGCTGGATCACCGCAGGAAAACACGCTAGATACGAAACACATTCTTAAAATAACACCTACTCCTTTCCCCCGAATTATCAGTTCTGGTTTTGTTGTCTGTGCTGCGGCCGGCCCGGGAGGCGGGGGCCGGGAGGGACGGCTGCCCTGCCCGGGAATGCCCGGGGAGCGGCCAGGGGCTGCCCCCCAGCAGGAGCCCAGGGAAGGGATGCTCGGCGTCCCCCCCGGCAGGCACACACCGCCCTCCTCGCCCCAGACGATATTTTTATTATCATTTGCGTCCGGCCCGCCGCCTCCCCCCCGGTATCTTGCTAAGTCACCAGAAGGAATGAGGCGGCCTAAGATGAGGGGGGGGCACGAAGGCCGGGAGCCCACGGCGGGGCCCTCTCCCCCACCCCACCGCTCCCTTGTCTGGCCCACTCCTCCCCCGCGCCCTCTTTTCCTGCTAAGTCACCGGCGGCGAGGACGGCGCCGGAGCCCGGCGAGGGCCCGCGGGGACGCGAGGGCACCGCGCCCTGCGGCCCCCACCCCACCCCGCCGCGCCGGGGCTTGGGGACCGTCCCCCGCCTCGCTTGCCTGCCGCCCGCCCCGCCGCCCTGCCTCCCCCCCCTCCTCCCCGGCTCCCTCCTCTCCAACGGGCGCGGCCGCCATTTTGAGAGCGAGCTAGAGAGAAGGAGGGAGGGGGCAGGAGAGGGAGCGGAGGGCGGGGAGCCGGGGAGGAGAGGAGGGGGGAGAGACAGAGAGGAGAGCCGAGAGCCGCGCCAGCCGCACGGCCCGCCGGGCCCCGCCAAGCCCGGGCCGGCCTCCCGCGGGGTTGGGGGTGGAGGGGGAGAGAACGGCGACCGGGAGGGGTGGGGGGGAGGCAGGCGGGGCCCCGGCCTTACCCGAGCCGCCGCTTACGCTCTGCTCCGCTGGGCCGGCGCCGCCCGCCTCTCCCATTCACCGGTGCGGCGGGGCGGGGCGCGGAGGAGGGGGCCCGGGGGGTCCCGGAGGCGCTGGCCGCTCGCACCGCTCCGCTCCGCGGTCTGTCAGTGGCGCCCCGGCCGCCGGGAGGGAGGGAGGGAGCGGCGCGGCCCGCCGCGCCTCTGCGCATGCGCGCGGCGGGGGCGGGGACAGCCGCCGGGCGCCATCTTGGGCGGCTGAGGCGCAGCGCGCCGCTCCCGGCCTGCCCCGCGCCGCCCGCCTCCCGGCCTGCTCCGCGCGCCTCGCCGAGGCCTGCGGCCACGGTCCGACGCCAGCCAGGGCCCAGCGCAGCAGCACCGACCGGCACCCCAGGCTCCCTCCGGCCCTCCTTGGCCCTCTTGTGGCACCAGGCGGGCGCCCTGTCAGCGCCCCTTCCCAGACCCCTGTGCTCCGCACACTGTGGCTGCTGTGGCAACCTGCTGCCCTGTCACACACACACACACACCCACCCACCCCGCCACACGCTGCCTTTCTTTTCATCAGCGTTTTAGTTAGTGGTGAAGTTGCATTAGTGAAGTCTGTGAATGTCAAAAAAAGCTGCAAATATCAGTGAAGAGACTTAATACTACTGGAAGGGCTAGGAAAAGAAAGAAAAGGCAGAGTAAATAACAAGTTTATCTGTATGGTGTAGCTTGGGCGGTGATTGTTGGGACTGCCTGCATCGCTAGTGCCCACACGGCATGAAGCACATGATACCTCTGCAAAGCGATGGAGAGAGGGGCGAGACGGGTCCCTGCTGTGCAGCGTGGAGCATCATCAGGCGCTCGTGAGGGGGCGGGTGCTGGCCTTGTCCTGACCCAGCTGCTGCCACGGCCAAGAAGAACCTGAAAGCGGAGTTACACTGCTCCTTTCTGTGGGATGTTGCATTCGGCCTCACCACACAGATACGCTGCTGTGGCGTGTTCTGGCTTGTGTGGAATCTGCTCCTGAGACAGCACTATTTTTAGTGAGTAACCTTGTCCCACAGACCTAGAGTGACCAGATTTGAAAGAAGCATGCATGTCATTTGTGACCGTTACCTCTGTGTGACTGGAGATACAGGAACTTGGCATGTCCACGTGCTTCTTGCTAGTGCACATTCACAGTATCGGTATGAAAAAATAATGCTCTACACTTGGAATAGAATGTTATCATAATCTTCTACAAATCCAACTTGGTTAAATCTCAGAATATCATTGGTTTAATATGTCAGTGTTCCTTATGGTAAACTGAGGCACAGACCACTGATAACTGAATCCACGTGCTCACAAGAAGTGGCTGGCGGAGAAGCGTACAGAGTCCTGGAGAAATGGGCTGCCACCTCCTTCATTTGCCATTTAAGTCAAGCAACTGGGTACGTCAGAAGCCAAATTCTCCTCTCAGTTCTTGATTTTGCAATCATTATGGTCTTCGGTGGTTTGTCTGAGTATCAGTGACAGCAGTCCTTACCCAGGTGTTTTGCAGAATACTCCATTTGGTAAATGGTGGAGATGAGCTGGCAGCGGACCCAACCAGTGTAACTGCTTAATCGCACTAAATCCAGATGTGAAACAGAAAGAGCCCTGCTGTTACAGGAAACAGTTACATGTGTCACTATCAAAGACCAGTGACCAAAGTCACCTCTAATGTTGGCAGACATAACAGCATAATACAAAGTTAAACGTGGGCCATAAAGTTTTCTGAAATGCTGATTTGAGGTAATAAGTAATTCCACATGTGACATTATCCCTATAGCAAAAACATAAAGAAACTTCAAGGGAAAGTTTCGTAATCAAAAGCTGTATAGTTTTATCTGTTTCTATTGCAAGTAGCAACTGAGATTACTAACATCTAAAATTTATGTAATTATTCTCTGTTTATGTAGTGAGGGCACTTGACTGCTTTCTGTCAGCCTCACTGTTTTGCTGTGGCTTGTGGTCAGTCACTTTCTGTTTTCTTTATGTTTTTATTTTATATAGCAGTAGGCAAGAGAGGGCTATTTAAACCCAATACACAATGCAAAACTGCAACTGCATCCACGACAAATTTTAAACATGAACCTGCATTTAACTTATTTTTTCAATGGACTGGATTACAAGTTTTAGATCCATTTAAGCTTTGAAAATTTCTTATCGTTTACACCCAGAGATGATGATATCACAGACATTCCCAAATATACTGGTGACATTGAAAAGGGACTAAAAGTATAGAGTAATTCAGATTCAATATACTGATTAATGTAATTAATGATGAGATGAATAGTTAGATAAATCAGCAGGCCAAGTTTCTAGTGAGGAGACAATACAGTGTGGACCTGATCCTTTTGTTAATGAAAAACCATCAAAACGGACCAGTGTGTGTCAGTGTCCCATACCAACATTTCAAGGAAGTGTTCAGATACTTCACAAAAAAGAGGATTGGATCTGGCCATACTCGTTTTTTTCCCCACACAGTATTTCTAAATTTCTGTGCTCACCACGGCATTAGCACTTTCCTTCCGTGGCAGAGCTAACATTCCTGATTCCCACTTAAGGCACTTGTCAGTGGTGTTTCATAGACACGTCAACATAACAAACACAGTGCATCAAAACTGCAAATCTGCACGATCCTTCGTGCCACTCAGGTATATAGAAAAATAATGTGTCCAACTGAAGATTATTATTTCCTACATTCTAAGTCCTAGGGGGTATTAGCCATTGGTCAATTTTAGCCTCTTAAATTATTCTCTGGCAATTAACATACTTTTAATTTTTAAATGTGCTAAGTAAATTTTCTTATCTCTTAAGATGCATACAGTCATTGGCTCGTTTGTTTTTTAATGTGCTGATTATAAATGGACAGGCCATGAAGTAGCTTAGAGCCTTCCGCTCCTACTGGAAGGTAAAGGATATGAGCCCTTTTCACACTCCGGTTAATTACCCATAAACATGTGCTCAGTTATATTGTTGTGCATGGAGCTTACATCCTCAAGTCCCGTGGACTTCAAACTGATGATTGCAAGCCTTTGAGTCCGATGGTTCAGCCATTTTTACACCATCCGTACCTCTTCAGTGTATTTTTTACCGCATGGGGTGGCACACAGGGCTATATCTACTATGCCAGAGATTACGTATTTCAAAATGTTACATCAAACCTTGCTAAAAGGTTTCTGCTGAACACTGAAAACCTCATTCAGTGATAATTCACGTGTTGCCTATGAATGAAAGCTGTCATTAATATTCTATCTGTGTACATATTTGTGTAGCAGAACATCCCTAGCAACGTACCACTGTAATCAACTAATTTACATGTTGCGAGTCCATCTCGGTGCCTGACCTACAAAAGATACAAGCTGTTACAACTACAGAGCTTTGGGAGATAAAAAGTTGCACAAAAATGCCTCCACAGATTTGAACTGAAAGATCGACTCAGTTTTAGGTCGGGAGTAAATTCTGGTGACACAAATACTGTCATAGCTAGGTGCTAAGCACATACCAAAGCAAAATTAAGTTCTCGTTGTGCCTTGCTGTTCAATTTAGTGAGTCAATGGGCATGTCTACCTGTGTCATTAACCCTGTCATTGGAATAAATCACAAGAAGTGAGAATTTTCTCATCTTTTTGTTCACTAGTAAATAGTGACTTCTCTGTGGCTCAAGCAAGACTTGCCTCTAAAACTGCAAAATTGTCCCCTTTATTGTTTTATAGATGAAAGTACATGCAAAAGTTTCTGCCATTGTATATTTTTTAATTGTAATATCACTTGGAGTTTAACTTAAAGGTATTGAAAAAAATATTATTTTTTCAACCAAAACAGAGAGAAAACACCTATGTGTGGGAAAATGTTGTGTTCCCAATGCAAAGCATAGTGCAAAAGCATTCAGATTCCTTTTTAATGTCTATTTGGATTTTAGAAATCCTACTTCCAGTACTCCTGTGGCCTTTCCTATATATTATCAACATAAGGAAGAGGGCATTCTGTAACTGTATCCCTCTCTACCCGACCTTCTTAATAGCATTAAAAAGAAGAGAAGATAAACAAAGCTGGTCTCTAATGTGTTCCAGTATTGAGAACCTTGGCCTTGTGCAAAGTCTTGACCCTTCACTGTAGAATTTCTAACTGAAGTGAACCCCTTTTCAAATTTATTATAAAGAAAGTGAAATAATGAAATTTTCAGTAGGTCTTGCATTGTAACTTCTAGAAGTTCACGTGCCTATATTTATTCCGTTTTGCTTCTCAACTTAACTGGTCATCATGCACAGGTTATAAATGGTTTACGCTACTAACAGTGTCAATGTTGTCTTTCTACACCTTGATTCAATAGTCTGTACTTCTGTGGATATTATTTTCACGTAAGTTCTTTAAACTCATGTTAGTCCAGCAACTGCTTTTCCTAGAGCCAAAGGATGAAAGTCCAGGTACAAGTAGCATTTCATCAGCTTATCAGTTGTGGTTTTACTGGCTGTACCCTGGCAGAGGACCTTATATAAACTTTATTGTTCACCTTTGAAGTACAACTTTATCTGACAGCTCTAAGCCTGGGTCACTTGTTAAATCACAATTTATCTGCTGGCTATTTTGTGTTTCAGTGAGGATATAATCAGTGGCTGCTGTGCCTCACATTCAACCTCCTCTGGCTCCATACAGTGACATATTAAAAGTATCCCTTTTTTGTGATGCTGTGAAAACAAGTATTGCATATAATAACCTAACAAAGTTTTTAACATAAGAGTATTAATTGCAGGTATTTATTGCCATACAAGAAGATGTTTTCTGTTCCCAAATGTTTAAAATTTATATGAGAATTACACCTTTTTAAAAGGATGAATATACTTATTTTAAAAACTTTTATTTAATATTTTCAGCAAATTATTTTAAATTTAATTTATTATTATATATATTATATATAATAAATATATAATAATAAATTATTATATATTAATAAAATATTAAATTTAAATTCAGCAAATTATTTTTAAAACCTTTATTTAATATTTTCAGCAAATTATTCCTTATACCTTCAAAATGTTCTTATGTGAATGCCAGTAACATACATTGCAATTAAAAGCATAGTAAAGCAATGCAGGGATAATAAAAGATCTGCCTTTCAATCTAATTGGGCATGCACTTCTGCATGCAAAAGATGCACACAGTTTTCATGCTAATTTAGAGGTGTACTACAGCTGAACATGCAGATTAGGTCATCATAGACTCCTGTAACTAACTTGAATAATTTGTGTGCATAAGTACCTGATTTGCATAGAAAGGTGCTGCAAATGCACATGCAGATATTTTAGATCAGATAAATCATTCATCAATCTTACAGATATGTTTCTAAGCATATTGTAACTGCAATTAAGCAAATTTTGATGTACTCTGTAAGTGCAAGCCTTTGTTGTACCTCAGCATCACTTCTTCATTCACACCTATAACCTCTAGAAATCCCACTGCAGAATGAAAGAAAAGAAACTAAGGATACAGATTGTTAGAAGTACCTTCACAAATTAGTGTATCAAAGTAAAAAAAGCAACTATAACATAAGAGTTGGTCAGTATAAGGGTTGGGGAAAATAGTCCAAAGCATATTAGCATGAGGTAGTATTAAAGGAAGGGAGCCCAAACTAACATCAATGTATTCTTAATCCATAGTTATCCCAGATCTGGATTAAACTGCCTTCTGGAGGATTTTTTAAGGCCCTTTTTATATTGAAGTGTTTACCTTTGGTCACAGCATTTCTCCTTCTAATGGGTTTATATTTTAAAAAAGACTAAGATAAACTTTTCTGCCAAGTATATCAATGGAATTGCTGGTGAGTCAAAAGCATAGTTAGAAACAAAGCAAATGTGTTGTTTTTTTAATTCTTTAAATTCCATTGCTAATTATAGTAATGTGTAATCATGGATGTTGTTACTGCTGACACTATCCACCTCCCTTCTAAATTCCTTTCACTATATATTCCTTTTCACTTGAAATAATAAAGCACTGCCGGCAACGCTAAATAACATTGTTTGCATTTTATATAAGCATCAGACAGCAAAGGGTAGTCTCACTGCACTCAACCTAATATCAGAAGATGTTCTCTTGTTATTTTTCATGCTTTTATAGTTTTATTGCTTATATATAACATTAAAAATGGGAATTTAATTCTAAGAAGCAAATCCTCTAAATCATTTCCAACCATACATGTTAGTTTGTTATTGCAGAATCACCAGAAGATCTTTAAAGTTCTGCTTTTACAGCAGAAATCTATTGCTCACAATATTGTAAAACAATAGGGGAATACAGCCTCTGCCCCAAGATGCTGCAGCATTCTAAATACAACTGTAATGGAACAGGTATCTTCATTTAGTTGTTCCATGAAAATTAGAGACGATGTAATTCCCAATGTCATTTCCATTCTAGATGTGGGAAATGGAAAAAGCTGTATAGAAACTGTAACTTGTGTCTGTTGTGAAGGAAGTTTACCAACAGTTACTGCATGTCTGTTGACATAACATCTCATTGTTCCAGCCAGATGCAGGGTGAGCTGAGCTGCCTCTAGGACTGAGTTGCTGCTTCTCCGGAAGGATGATGGACTTTGCAGCTGAAGTTATTAACAGGCTAGCAGAGGAGGTTTATAACATACAGGATAAGGTATGCAGGAAGCCTGGTCAGTAGCTACTTGAAAGATGATTTTTTAATCTTACTTGTCTTCTTAACAAAAATATAATCGGAACAGAAATACTTACCTCTTACAGGCATAATGAATGCTCTTTTCCTAACGTACAATCTATTTAACTAACAAATCTGCTCCAAACTTCAATAAACTGACAATTTATTCCCCCATTAAAATCAGCAACATTTTACAAAAAATAGAGCTATTCAGAATTGTAAATGCCATACTGATGCTTCTTTTTTTTTTTTTTATTTTAGAATATTCATTATTACTAGAAAATTGAAATTCTCTTTTAGATTAGAAAATTCATAGCTATTGTTTCTCAGTAACACCACGAATGTTATTGATCTAGCTAGAAGGCTTAGGAGTTGAAATAGATGTGTGCTGAGACTGCTGTCAACTTTTAAAAAGATGGTCCAGGTTTCTTTCTAATAGGAAGGAATATTGCAGCTTCCTTACTACCAGGAGGTAGGTGGCTCATAATGCCTTATGATTCACATCCATAAGAATGTACCATGAACACCCCATGCACAGATACTCACACGCCCTAATCAAATTATATGTTTGACACATTCTTAAAATGAAACTTTCTGAATGCAATTATACTCGTCAGTTGTGCTGTGATTCAGTATTATGCTAGCTGGTAATGAAATACACCAGTGGCTGTTCTTCACAGCATATCTCATAAGGAAACAGTAACCTTAGCTTGCCTTTTTACCACTGTTTTCCTCTGGAGAACAGCTATAATTAATACTATGTAATCTAAAATGGGTTGTGAAGAAGGACCACTTAGAGACATCAACTGTCGCAGTAGGTATTTTCTAGTAAATGTACTGAAAATTCTAAGTGGAAGAAAAAAATCTGAGATTTAAAACTTTCTTCAGACAGCAAATACACAGAAAGAGAGAGTGGGGCAGAGTGCTCGCTCTTACTCTTGGGATGCTCCACTGCTGCCCATGTGCAAGCTCAGCATTGAAAACTGTGAATGACAGAGGCAGTAAAATGATTCATTCTGTAGTATATGAATACATATATTTCTTTAGTTAATCCCTTCTATCTGAAACTATAATTCTGAATAGTGAGGAAAATGGTAGAAGAAGGAACATCTGTCCGTTTTTGGAAAAGTTACAAATTCTTAACACTGATATACTGTGATGTTGTCCTGTGCTTTGTTCTCTCAATAACTCTTCTTCTATTGGACAGTCATTTAATGTCTTTTGAATACTTCTTAAAACATTTAAAATGCAGGCATTATTAATTCATGTTTATGAAGTTTGTTTGTATTTATGCTTCAATAAATGTCACCACAAAAATAATATTAACAAGTATTGGGAAAAAATCTCTTTCAAGACTGGTGGTAAAGCTCTAGGTGACTGTGACAGAATTAATCATCTAACTGGTCTGTAACGTTTATAGCAGAAAGTTAACGTGCGTTCAGACTCTACTGGCTGAAGTGCTTTGTCAGACCTTTGGTATACTTCTGTTATTTGTTCTCAGCCTAGTTTAGTGCTCTCAGTGACCCTGTTATGTTTATAGATATAATTAGAAAAAGATACATTTCAGGATGTGACATTTTTTGGCCAGGTTAGAACGTGCACTTAACAATGCTTTGGAAAGGATGAATTATCCCAAACTCTCTACTGTGTTTTCTGTATTCATTCCAAATAGGAAACTCTAAGCAAATTTAATTAAATTAATGTATGTTACCTAAAAGATTGATAAAGACTGAGTTCTATGGTTTTAAGAGCTCCCTATGAAAAAAGGGAGTAGAACTTTACCTGAAGGTAAAAAATTATCATCCAACCGTGACATAACATTTTGGAGGCAAAACTTCCATTGCTTTCAGTTAGAGCTGCACTAAAATAAGATTACAGTTAGGTAATAGAATGTTTTATTGAATAGTTTCATAATTCAATACATTATTATATGACTGAAAGAGACATGGGACAGAGTGGTGTCAGCAAATGACAGGACATGTTTTTCAGAGTGTTTACCCTTTATTTTACATCAGTACTCCTCCTGGCTTATCCAGTAATGATATACAACTTTAGGAACAAGATGTGAGGCTGGAATGATAAAAATGACAGTTGTAAGGTTCAGTTTGTTACCATTTTAATGCATAGTGACATCCTTGGTTAGAAATTGTGTTAATAAATAATGACAGTTCTTATTTGGAATTGAGAAGAATTTCTAATTGAGACTGATTTACTAATTTTAAAAAAAATGGGAGTAAACTCCTCTTTGGTTCATTTACAGAATCCCAGTAGATTTCCATTTGGCCTGGAGAGTTTTCTCTGTCCCTGTTTTCAGGCTTCATTGTGTTATCTGTATTCACTTCTTTATCTTGTATGGCAGCCTTTTCATTATTAAGCAGGCTCTGTGAAGGGTATACTAGATTAGAACAGTTTTGTCATTTTATGGCACAGGACAATACAAAATATCTCCTAAGATTTCTCACATACTGATAAAGCAGGAGATTTATTGATATGAACTATTTCTAACACATGTAATCTGTAGTAGTCTTCCGAAATGTTGTATTTACAGAGCTACTGTGGAATTTTTCAAAAACAAACAAACAAACAATTTGCTTCTTATAAGAATTTGTTCAGAAGGATGTAAACCAGCCAAAGATGCTGAGCAGTCAGCAGAGACTGAGAATTGCATAAATACATCTGGGTTTGCAAAGTTGTTTCTTCCCATAGCAATATGTCCTAGGACTTTTATTTCTTAGGGCTTAGAGTTCATCAGGCTGATGGTGCATAACACAGCTGAAACAAATATCTTTTGTTTTGTTTTAAGTTGTCAACGTAACCATAATTTTTTTACAAAAAAACCCCAACAACAGCATTGGGGAGGGGAGGCAACTGATTGACTTATTATGGCAGAATAATTAAGTTAGGCAAGGATGTTAAAAAGAAATTGAATTATGGTAAGACAATAATAACTGCTATGGGAGTCTGGACTTTAAAATTTTCAGCTGTAATAGATCAACAGTCAGTTCTGTAAAATTCACCTTTCTGTAGCCACCTACACATCTGTGGTAACAGGCATTTACACAGCTGATACATACCAGTGTAAAGCTTGATTCTGAAGCAAATATATATGCAATTGCCTTTTGTCACAGAGGCTGTTGCAGAAGCAAAAAGAAATTAAGCAGCCCAGAAAGTGCTAAGAGTTACTTTAGTAAGTTGAAAAGAAAAAGTAAGTTCCGAGGGGAAAATACTGAATCATTTGGGGAAAGTGGTTTGGTTTTTGGAGGGCCTCATTTTCTGGTATGGACTTCTGCTTTCTCCATCTCCTGCCTTCTCCATCCACTGATGCTCAGGGTACTTTCACCTTTATTTTAATGTGAGCAGAACTGGGCTGCATGTGCTAGCACAGCTTTCAGAAGCATTCTTTGAATGTAGAGAAATACCTGTAGGCAATTCCAACAACACAGCTTTTATTTTTATTTTCTTGACAGAAGAAGACCAAGCCCTGAAAACTGCGATGATTACATTTTAATATATTTTTAAAGAATTCAAATAGGTTTTAAATGCCTAAGAACAAATGCTCAAGGGAAAATGAAACAAAAATCTTTCCACCTTCAACCTAAGAGATCAGTCTTTGGAGTGTATAACCTGACAGATTCTGTACGTTCACTGTTAGGTACTTTGTACAAACTACCTCTTTTAGTTCAGGGTGTTTTTCCCACAAGGGAATCTTTCCATGCTCCAAGTTAATTATGTTTCTCTCCTCTCAGGTTTCTTTACTACCTAGAAATTTAAGCTAATGTAGTCTATTTTAGGTTTTTAAAAGTGCTCAGTGCTATGGTATCTATGTACTAATCTAAAAAGATTATAAAAATCTCAATACAGGGAAGTAAGAGGACAGGTAGGGATCATCCTAGTTCTCACAGAACATAATATCTTTTGGCTGGCTTAAATAATTGTCCTGAAGTAGTACTGTATTATGCTATGCAGAATGTGTACATTTTAATGAGGTGAGTTAATCCCTATATTCTAGGAAAAGACCTTGATAGCATTATCTGTCACTACTTACAATACTGTATGTATTAGAGTGCACAGAGCTATTCTTGGACTGCCAGACCAGTTAAAGAAAAACAACCTTTTACAGGGATTGCAAATTTAGTTGCTTACAGGCTACCGATCAGTTGCTGCAGTGTGTATCAGAACCAAGACATGGCTGCTGGGTTTGCTGTGAGCACCAGAGCAACAGAGGCACTGGGAAGGTACTAAGGAACAGATTGCTGGCTTTTGCAAGTTGCAGGGGCTCAGCAGCACTCAGCTTCAATTTGGGTTGATATTAGCAGTGCCAGCTAAGTAACAGAAAGAGGGCCAGATACTTTACTAAGATAACGCCAAATGCTGAGGTTTTGTAATAAATTCCTTGCCCCACAATTTCCATCATCCTTGTCTGCAGCTGGAAGTCTTCAAAGTCTGTTAGCAAACAGCAACAAGTATTTCACTGACACCTAAGGTGGGGAAAATAAAACACCAGCAGTGCTAAATGTCACGCTTGGAAATGACAATTGTACTTGTTCAGCAGCCCTTCACCAGATGAAGATTAAAAACTAACATGGGTCCTTGTGATGGGATGCATTGCCAGTCAGAAAAATGGAAAGCACTCTCAGAAGAGAAAGAGCTGAGCCAGCAGAATGCCTCAGAAGGAGCTCAGTGCCAATGAGCTGTTACCTAATAACTTGGTTGTTCAAGCTCTGATACAGAGTCAGAGAGCACAAGACAGTCCCTTGTAGCCTGACACTTAGACACCTGAAACTGAGTGTCAGCTAAAATCACTGGATTTTTTGGTTTTTTAGTATTAGTAGTCCAGTATTTATGTGACCTATGAGACATAAAAGGGAACAAAGTGAAGTTACATGTGGATATAAAGCCAGAATGGAGAAGTGGGGTCAAATAAGCAAGCAGGAGCCTCTCTACTTAAACCATGAGCAGTGAGGGCTCCATAGTCCAGTAGTGATGAGACAGTGTTCCCAAGAGCAGATACCAACACTACATGGAAGATGATGGCAGTGCACACAAGTCAGCAGGTACACTGAGCGCCAAATGCACCCCAATGCCTTTCTGTCCCCACTTTCCAAGAGAGCACTGGGGTGACCTGAGAGGCACCTGGCGTGGGGACTGCCAAGGGGAGTGATGTTGCTCTGCAGGAGGAGGCTTCTAAAGGACAGGGAAATCCTTTCAGTGGCTGGTGATGTTTGTGGTTTGGTGTGTGGGTTCCTGACTCACCTATAAATTCTTACAAAGACTGGCAGTAATTCTATTGGTAGAGGCTCACCAGATGAAGAAGAATAAACGCTGCTCAAAGGTAGTCAGAGATGGTGCTCGTGACAATAAGGGCTACCTAAAAAGCAGTAAGAGTTTCCTGAAACCTTTTCCAGCATGGATGCAGGAAAATCAGTTGTCCAGCTGAAAAAAGGTTAAAAATAATGTGAAGACAGCAACTTGATTAGTTTAATGTTCATTCCTGTCTTAACGAATATCTAAAATACTTTCTTCCACCTTTAGACAGTAGAGAGATACTCTTCCTATAATTACAGGGCTATTATGAAAATTGGAAAGAAAAAAAAAAAAGGCTACAAAAGATAAGTAGGTTAATTCCAGGAAAGTTCGGAGATGTGGAAGCACACAGCTGTTGTACTTCTAAAAAGGTACCAGCACTGTGTCTAAATGGCTGCTTCTGGAAGACAGCTTCCCCGAACCGAATTTTGGAAGTGAATTAAAACACAAACATTTTGTCTCAGCTATTGTGTTGCTCAGGGCACTAACACTCTGAAACAACATGTAGGAGGGGAATAAAAGGGAGACAAAGTGGCAGATCACTAGGGAATTTGCCTGACCACCTTCCTTCCTTTCCTTTCTAATATTTTGATCTTGGACCACGGAGTGTAAACTTCTAATAACTTATTAATGCAAATATATGTGTCTATTAATATATTATTAGACATAGACACTCTGTGTGTGTGTAAATAATACAGTATAGATATATGCCTTCATGCTTATAATATTGCTAAAAGCTTGAGCTGAACTTGCCATGCAGTTTCAGAAAATTGAACAGAATTATTTCACATAAAGAGACTTCTTCAGGATTAACCCCATCTGCTACTTCAATATAATATCACTTTGCCATTTTTCAGTGCATATTTTCAGCTCATAACATCTTTTTGATGCTTACACTCCCTTGGTGCTGCAATTATTAGAGGTGAGCTATTTATCTTGTGGTTTCACAGTAAACGTTAACTGCTCTAAGACAGCACTTGCAGGTAAAAGACGTGATCTCCCTTTCTGCAGTTCCCAACCTCCTCTTTCTGTCCCCATGCTGTTCCCTCCCTTTGTGTGATGAATGGGTGGGAAGAACAATCTCAGAGAAACATAACCAAGAGTGAAAAATGACCCTAGTTTTTACCTGGATCTGGTTCATGATGTGTTTCATCATGTGGCTACACAAAAAAACTTTGGCTGGGACAAATAAAAGGGCTGTATCAGGATACAAATGAGCAGGTGGAAAAGCACGTGGCTGCTTCTCTCAGCACCAGCGCCAAGCTATACTGCTCTAAACTGTGGGTTTAAAACTACAGTATACTGCCCTCCAGGATCTGTAGCACACGTACAATGAAAAGAGAAAACCAAGTTCTATGACTGCCACTTGGATAAACCAAAATGTTTCTGTTAACTTCAGTTAAACTGTGGCTGTTTAAAAATTCAGAAGATGCATCCTTGAGCCACCTTACCCCTTCTCAACCTGGTCCAGTTCTTTAAGCTTATGGGAAGTCCCCCATTAAAGTCAGCTGGAGCAGGCCCTTTAAGGTGCAAATGAATCTTTGGTTTAAATTAACACAGTCACACCAGGAGTGAATATAGCCCTATTCCAATCAGTGATCTAGTTTTTGTACAATGATTGCAATTAACAAAGTACATTATTTTCAGATCACTCTTAACGGATGTAAGAGCTTGACATTAGCTACTTACTGTATCCCAAGACCAGCTTAAAAACATTGCAAAACCTCATCATAGTACATTTGAAATTGAGTAGAAAAAATCAGTACTTGTAATACTTTTTTCTTTAAGATCTTGAAGTAATACAATTAATTTTCATGGCACAACTTGGGATGTTTCACTGTGTGACGCTGACAGTACTCTAGAATTCTTTACTGATGTATTTTTGTGCACTTCATTCTTCATTTTCCATTGCCTTGCTCCTTGTGGAGTAATTTAAACATATGCAAAATGAATGTTAAAAAATCAAATCAAAATTGTGGCCTTTCTCACTAAGGTTTTGCAAGTGCTAATAACAGGGTGCAAGGCAAGTGGAGAATCTAGCCTTCAGGCATGAATCTGATTTCACATTATTCTTGTCCAGTTCTTTGTTTTGATGTTATTCTTAATTTTTATCAGTATTTTTACTAATTAAAAAATACTCAACAAATTACAACATTCAAAAATTGTTGTGCAACTCATCAGCTAATACAATTTTTAATCTGGAGTGTTGAGAATGACGGTGTTGTGAATGAATGGAGTGGGGGCAGGGAACTTGCAATAATTTAAAGTAATTGGCGGAGAAGGCAAGAAGCTCGTTGTATTCTCATTTAGCAATTGAGGCAGGAGTCTGTCTTTATCTGTTGTAGCAGACAGAGGAAAGTAAAGAGAGGAGGGGGTCATGAATTGGGTGTTTCTTTGTGAGCATACAAGTTGTGGTAAGAAAGATGAATAGAGCAAAAGACAGTAGTTACTGTCAGTGTCCACAATAAAAAAATGTCTTAGCAGGTTGGCAATCAGCTCGTCAGAGATTCTGTAGCCCTCGTATTAGCCAGGTGGCCAGTTCCCCACTTAGCCTGCCAAGTGAGTTGATCATCAGCTCAGAGCCAGACAGAGTGCCAGGTGGCCAGATCCATCACTCAGCATCCAATTAACAAGGACACTGGTTGGGAGCCAAGTGGAAAGGCAGCTCTGAGACAGGGAGAGGGAGCATCGCTGTACCACCAGTTCTGTCCCTGTGTCAGGTCCAGCTGCCTTTAATTCTTCTAGAAAGCTTGATTTTTTCGAGTCTTTGCTTTGAGTTGTTTTCATTGGTTGATTGGTTTTGGTTTGATTTGTGGATTCTTTTTTAGCAATAAAATTGTCTAAATCTTTTGGATGTCTCCAGTATTATTCTTTTACAGCACTTCCTCAGTGGCTAAGAACAGAATGGTGCTGTACTGTAAGTGCTGGGTCTGTCCATACTAGAAAGAAACTACCCAAGTCATTTAACTTCTGAACTGCATTTGAGTATTAACCCAACAAAGGGAATATCAACCCATGTCTGGCACTGCGTATCATGGCACAGGTGGACCTCACCTGATTATACCTGAATTGCTTGGCAAGAAACGGTCCTCCGCTCAGTCCTCATCAAGAATTTTAGATATAGGGGCAGTTTTCGAACTCTGTTTTTCATACTGTTTCAACATTTAATAAAGGCAATTGTCCTTTAAAGGCCTTTTCACTTCAGTGGATTTTGTAAGATATGTTTTATTACATACACATGACTTAGGGGGTCTACTTTTCCAACTCTTTAATTGTGTCACAAATTTTCCATAGGTTTAATCAGTAGTATGAAATTCAATGTTTGTTGTCATTATGTGAGTATAATCATGCATTTCCTAAGAAAGCTTTGGAAGACAATCAGGATTTGGGAGACAGGGTTACCCAGTGAAGCTGATAGTTCAAATGATCCTGTGTTTGCTGGGATAGCTGTTGTCCACATTGGTGACTGTCTGGAGGTCCCTACATGAAGTGCACATGGTCCTTTCTCGAGCCTTGCTAGTCTGCTGTAGGAGCAAAGCCAAAAATTAAAAATGTTTGAAGTCTTTTCCACTCCCTGGAACTCCGGTTGAGGCCTGTAAGTAGAGAAAATTTGTCAGTTTTATACACATATTGTGAATAAATAGAGGTCTTCAATTTGTAGTAACTTTCATAAGTACTAAGGTATTAAAAAAATCAGGGAAAGGGGAGTGTTTAAAAACATCTCTCTAGGCCTCTCTCATAGTCTGAAAATAGCATTCCACCTTTAGGCTGGCCGTTAGGGCAAGATAAACACTTTTGAATGAAGCAAGCCGACTGGCCAAAAGTGAGATAATAGTTTATAGGAATCGAGCTATATATAGCCTGAAGGATACAGCAGTTCGAACTACAGTCTCCAGTGACTCACGGGCAGCTCGAGGAAGGTGCTCTCAGGGGAGAGGCTTGTCCAATGGCTCACAGCTTTGCTGCAGTGAACACAAATGAAAAACTCTGGTAGAGAACGTGTCAGGGTTTTGTGGTTCTACCTAGGCAGCTACAAATAATAACATTTAAAACTCAGCTCCACAGGCTGGGTATCGGACTTATCGCATCTGACTGCTTCGTTATATGTTAGTACAAGGATATGCATAGAAGAACAATTAGCTACATCAAACAGAGATTGTTTAAAAAGATGGTGGTTATCTCACCTGACAGATGAAATACAGAATACCAGTGCCCATTTCAAGTTCTCAAATACTTGATTTGATTAAATCATGTAATACTTCTTTGTATTATATTTCTCAGTGATAAGGCAGGAATAGCAGTTTTGATCCATAACTCCTTCAAATCCATAAATTATCCCAGCATTTTTGGATGAAAGAGTTAGTAACTGATGTATTATAACCCTGAGTTGACTCAGAGTAGCCCTGTGACCTTGTGTTAGCCTCTCCCACCAGTTTCCGTAGATGCAAAATGGAGCTAACAATGCTTAATTATCCACTCTATCTACTAAATAGGGTTAAGGCTAGGGACGTTATGACCATTTAATTACTCTTTGTAATAAGCTCTGAAAATAAGTGACTATGAGCCAGTGTTGTTGGAGTCGATGGCATAGCTGCTGGACGAACTTTGTGCGGGGAGGGTGGGAGGGCTGCGTGCGGCTGGAGGCTGCGCAGCCGCTGCGGCTGCAGCGTGTCGCTGCGGGCTCTGCAGTCCCAGCTCCGCACACCCGGGGACTGCGCGGAGCTGGGCTGTCTGCTGTGGATTCCAGCGCTTCCTCATGTGGATTCCAACACTTCCTTGCCTCTTACGAAAGGGTGCAGTCTAGTGATCGCTGAGCACCGTGCCAAGCTCCTTGCATCATCCGCTCTCCTCCCCCTCTCTCCACCACAGCTGTGATAGTAACAATTATGCTGGGAGGAGTGTGTCTATCTGTGGCATTTCTGCCCATTTGATCCCTCTCAGACAATCACATGGAGGTGGGGTTTCTGCCTTGCTTACGTGTCTGTATTTCTAAATAAGCCTCTCCTTGTATTGCTGCTCTGCAGTCAACATGCCACTAGACGGTCTCTGCGCTGTGCCATGTACAGCAGAGCGTCTGCAGCAGACGATAACAACTTGTGGCTTGCAAACTGCATGGAGCTTTTCACAGCCGCCACCTGCAAAGACCAAATCCCCAAACACCCCGCTCGCCTCCAGAGCACCCCGCTATTCATCCCCCCATTCCCCGACTGACCAGCCCTTCGGCCGCACGCAAGGAGGAGGGAGAGGTTCTTTCAGTGCAAGAGAGCTCAGAGAGAGAAAAGGCTTTATTAGGTCAAGTTTTTGATGATCAGTGGCAGGACACAGACTCCCAGTGGAGGGCAGATAATTACCAAACTGACGCTCACCTCCGTCACCAAATACACTGAGCCCCGAGGAATGCATCAGCTCTGCCTTGTGTTAGTACACGTTCACGCAGCTACTCCAGCAAACCTAAGGATATCCATAATCTCTGGCAGTGCACAATGAACAATTTTAGTCCCTGAAATGGTTTTATTTTGAAAACAACTTAAAATAACAAGTTTTTGCTTCTGGCTAGGTCAGAAATGCTTCACTATCTTTGTGAACTGTAAACAAAGGACTTTGTGCCTTTTTCTTATATTTTAACATAACTGCTTTTAGAATATCTCCATCATTTTGGACGAGAAGAATGGTGTTTTCGTGTCAGCTTCCTAAGGGCAGTTAATTAATGTAGTAGTGTACATGGATGAAGGCTGTGCCCAGTCCAAGAAAAAAGAAAAGACAGAGAAAGGAATGGTCAGCTTTACATATTTCAGAAAAAAAAAGTCCCAGATAGGTCCTTTCCCAGAGAGTTTTTTTCTATGTTAATTAATTCTTCAATCTCTGTTAATGTTTTTTACCAGCATCATTAGGCAGTATTTACATTTGTTTATTTTTATATTAGAATGTTGATGAACAACATGTGAAAGAACCAAACCAAAATGAGTTCAAAGATACTATCACTTTGTCATTAATGTAATTTGGGGCTTGTTTATCAACAATCTCACATTGTCGGATGCCAGTTGAAAATCTGCTGAAGGAACATACAATTGAGTCTAGTCAGCTGCCATCACAGGGGATCATATAATCCTCTTCCTAAATGTCTGTGACACCATAGAATTTTGTGGGTTCTTTTACCACAAGAGGATCAGTGTCTTCTCCAGGTTAGAAGAGCCTCTCCTGAACCTCTCTTCTCCTGTGGTTCAAAATCCATACTGCGGGCAGGCGCCCATCTCCTGGATAGGCAATAGGGAGTATTTTGCAAGATGTTTTAAGGGTGAAATTATTTGCTTTGATTGTGAGTGGCTTTCATTGGCAGCACTACTAAATTCGTGCTAATTTCAGTGTACATCTGACAAGTTAAGCCCTATACATTTCTAAGGGTGTAGCCAGCAATTTCGGATTTCCCTGCACCAGTCCCTGTGTGTCCCCCCTTGACAGCCATGTACCTGTTATCTGCCAGGGTAGACGTCCCATTGCACATCATCTGCTCCTGCTGCAGCGCGCGCGGCTGCATGTGCCTGGCAGCATGCTCGGGAAGGGCCTGATGGAACACAGAAAGCCCCTGCCAGTCACCATAAACAATGGTGCCCCAAGGAAATGAAAAATTGCCTGCCTGTTTTACACCCGTGTGCTTTACAGATTAGAACATAGCTTTAGGTATTTAGGTGCTTTAAGCCTGACTGCAAGATTTTTTTTACCCCCATAATAATGAAGTGGAACTAAATCGTCTATTTTCCAATATGCCACAAGGCTGATTAAATAGGAGGCTGGAAAAGGGGGCTTAGAGTCAACATTTAGCTTTGGGTATTCTTTTGTTTGTTTGTTATTTTTTAACAGTGGGTTGGAGAAGATTACAAAGCCTGAAATTAATATAAATAGTTTCCTGATTAAAAAAAAAGAAAAAGCAGAAGAGAAGTTAATTTAAACCTTGCCCTGAGGAGCTGGCAGCTCAAAGCCAACACTGTGGACTCATGTAGTAGAACTGTAAATAGTAATTCCTCCCCAAAAGAAAAAGAAACTCATCTAGTTGGTTTTGCTTCACAATGTTCTTCTAGCCTAGCTGTTTGTAGCTATTACTATCATATTCAAATTAGGAATTAGGAAACTATTATTTATAATAGTAGTGCCTGCCTAGCTCTTCTGCTCTTCAGAATACTTTGTTAGCATCAAATGATTCTGCAGTGCTCCTGAAATGGCAGTGATCCTCATAATTGTAATAGAGCACACCTGGGAACGAGCCCTGCCCATACACGTGTGCCACATGGAGGCACACAGCACTTCATCTACAGAGGTGCACAGACGCAGTCCGGTGGTGGGGACCTTGTGGTCCAAAGCCCTCATCTTGTGACACTTCCTTGTCAGCACCCCCGTGTCCTCCAGGATTCCCCTTGCCATCACTCAGTTCTGCGTTCTTTTGCGTGATGGGAGTCAATGGTGAAGTCATGCCCCAGCAGGTAGAGGGAGGAGGAGCGGAAGGTCTGCGGGGTACAGCTGCCAGTGGGTGAGCGGGGAATGGGAGAGGTGGACAGCAAAAGGAGAGCATCTTGGAAGTGCTGAGGGGTAAGAACTAAACTTCTATGGAGCAAGGCAGGACAGGAGCAAATCCGTCCAGGTGATTCTGAGTTAGGAGGAGGAGATCAACTTTGGAAAAAATATTACAAGTTTGGGTGGAGAAAAACCTATTATAGTTGTGGTATTTGAAGTGGGCTGTAGTAACGGACCCTGTCGTTGGAAGGACTATTGGAATGCAGGCTGTAAGACCCAGGGAGTCCCTCTCCTGCAGGCGAGGAGTGGGGAAGCAGCAGCAATCACTGTTGAAGGATGTAAAGTTGGAACTGTAGTATGAAGTTACTTCAGTTCCTATAATTTGTATTTGAATGACTATAGGAGTTAGGAATTTAAACTCTTCAGCTGTCTCACGTGACAGTAGAAGTCCCAATCCATTTGGCGGGTCTTGTATTTACTTACAGCATCAACATTAGTTAGTAATGTAATAACACTGATATCTTTGTTTATTATCTGTAAGGCTTACGTGGGAAGGAAGCTTAAATGTCCATGTCAATAGTTGGGTGGAAGAAGGCAGGAAGGGCCTGGTAAGGTGTTAGAGCGAGTCAGGGGTGGAATACCAGCCTGCTGCTTCCCAGCGCCCACAGTGTGACCTCCAGACAAGCGCTTTCCATTCGCCTAAGCACTTGGTTTTTCTGACGAAACCTGGCAAAGGATCAGGCAAAGCCTAATGGAAAAGCTGTTGCGTGCTGCAAGCGACAAACCCCACAGCATTTTGCATTTATTTTTGTTGCATTTGAAGACATGGCCTGGGTAATCTAATATGTCTTTTATGTCTTATCTTGTATTGTTTCTGGCAAGATTGCTTAGTGAGCATGCCACCTTTAGGCATTATTGATGAAAAACATTTGAAAATGGAACCTTAACAGACTGCTTCTTAAGAAATATGAAAGCCCAGATAATGCTTACAGCAAATCTAGGGCTGCATTGCCCGCCTGCACAAATAGCCGTGATTTACTACCTGCTGAGTTCCACTTACTGAGGATGTAGCCCACTAAAGGCATGCTGTGCTTAAATTTTCTTAAAGACTTTACATATGAACATATGGTAGAAATACAATGAAGCCATTTCGAAATATTGGTGGAAAATAATACACCTTTACTTATCCCTATTTTCTTATTTACAGATCTGTGCAACCAGAAATAACATCTAAATGTGTTTGTTTACATCCATATTGTATCTTATATCTGTTAATTATCAGGTACAAAATATCCCTGTCTCCACCTAGTGCATTAGGAACCGTAGAGGGTTTTTTTGAATCACTAATTGATATAGATTTTTTTATCTATTGAGAAAGGGCTGAAAGTGGACTTAGCAAAAAACGCCGTGTTGTCCTTTAGTGAATACCATCCAAAATGGTTTCAGCTCTTACTGTACTTTGCCATCTCTAAGTAGCATACAAAATTATAAATATATAATTCTACATTAATTTAAATATATATACACTTAAATCTAGTTTTACAGCACTTTGGGGAAGATGGGGATAACTCTGACCCAATTTTTCACTGAAGTGATTAGTAGTTCTATATGCCTCAAACTGAAATACATTAAAAGGTGCTGTCTTGTTAAAGTTTTATCTCTGGTGATCAAGTTTATTTGAGAAGTCTGTAGTTAACCACTCAAAAATAGATTCACTAACAGTCACTAAGTAATTTCCGAATATTTAGGTCAGTCATTCTTCTCATTTCTAGTTTTCAGCTTTTGAGACAGAACCTGGTACAGGTAGTTAATGATCTGAACTCCATCAAAGTTAGCGTGAATTTTGCTGTTAACTCCAGTGCCCAGGACTTTTTTTAAAGGCTTTCTCTAAATGGTTTTAAAATCTGTTTCCTCCGATCTGGGGGAACTGTTGGCAGAGTGGAGCGTTTCCTGGTGTCAGGGTTCTGATCTCAAACCTGCCACTGCTGTTCTAACGCACCCGCTGATCTTGCATCACACCCAAGGGTGCCCTGCACGACTGGAGGGTCAGCACGGGGAGACTGAGAGGAGCTTGCTCAAACTCATAACAGGGCTGACTAAGGGATTTTGATTTTAGGAACTGTCTGTGTGCTGTAATGTCTTTTTTTCTTGACCTGTTCATGTGTGCCTTTTGCTGTGGGGTTTTTATTTTCCACTTTCTTTAGGAAATAGAGAGGAGGAAATACAGACACTGGATTGCCACATTAGAAGTTACTGTAATTTTTCTTCTCAAGGTGCGACAAATATCTTGATTGGTTTTGTAAGCTATTATTAAAAAGTCTTCAGCACGTCTAGAGAGTCACGGCTACAGGTCCCTGTGGGCCATTTGCCTCGCACTGGCGCCTGCCGGAGCTCCAGGTGGAGGAGGTCGGTACTCCCAATGCTGCAAAGCTGCCCCTCGGATGTCTGTATGGCCACGTCTTCTCTGCCCAACTTGCTGTGCAGCTTGCAGGAGGACACTGTTAAAAGGCAACGTTA
Organism: Fratercula arctica; assembly: GCA_947846985.1. Classification (NCBI taxonomy): domain Eukaryota; kingdom Metazoa; phylum Chordata; class Aves; order Charadriiformes; family Alcidae; genus Fratercula; species Fratercula arctica. The sequence goes on from CANTUZ010000015.1 coordinate 4,121,875, forward strand.
ATGGCACTCGCTCAGATTCTCTTTCAAGCTTAAATGTAGCAAAATTTCAGCATGGCTGCCATTGCAGTTTCCTGTTTCAGCCTTGCTTCTGCTCAAGTCCAATTGTTTTGGTTAGTTAGGAGTTCTTTTGACTGAAATAGCTATGTCAGTGTAAGCCCAAGATGTTTTAGGTTTTCTGGCATAACTTCCTTCCCTTCCTTTTCTGCTATGTCAACTATATCTGGGCTTGGGGATTTGCTGAGCTTTAACAATCCCATTATAATCAGAGCAATGCAATTTGCCTGTAGACAAGCTCTTAATGTCATTTACAGTGATTATACCTGTGTCAAACTTACCGTATTGGTTCAGAGCAATCTAATTATTTTAAATAATTATTTCAAAATAATTGTAAAACAAATTGGTCATCCTTTTTCATAAAACTGCTTCAATTATCTTTTTCTTCAAATAAGTTTTTCTCCTTTTTGATCTATTGATATTATGAGACCTCCTCTTGTTCTGCCTCGGAGGCTGCCAAGTGCAGCCAAACTCAGCCCATTCGGTGTCAGGACTGGATTGTGTGCATCTGGCTCAGCAAGGATGTCATCGATCTGCTCCGAGCTGCTGCGAGAGAGCTGTGTGATGCTCCATCTTTCCTGGAGCACAAGGAGCATGGCTCGGCAGTCAGGGCCATTCCCGGCAGAGCAAAGGCCAGCCAGCCACTGGTGCCGGGGCCATGCAGGGACCCTGCGGATCACCCCAATGAAGTCTCAAAGGTGACCTTGCAGCAGCAGGTCTCCTGCCCTGGCTTGGAGTCCCTTTCATGAGTGCTTCTCTTAAAGCATGTTGTTCTTTGAGATAAAGAGCTTCTAATGAAGTGGTTTCATATAATGTCAATTGAATAATTAAACGGTTTTTTATTTTAGGCTGAAGAAGTGTTGAAAAATCATGCTGTTAATTTTACAGTAGGAAATAAATGCACAGAAGTACATACCATCAGGAAAATGGACCTGATCCTCATGTCCTTAATTCTAGTTCTGTATCATAGACTTAAAAGCAGTTACCAATTTAATTTTTTTATTTTTTTTTTTAGTTATGAGGGTTGGTGAGAATCAGTTCTGGTGTTTTTAATTTCAAAGTTGTTTTCTAGTGTTTATCATAATTTCCAAAACAAACCCTAATTTATATGTTAACATAACTTTGTCTAGATTGGTTTTTTGTATGTGATTTTGTCACCAGCTGTTTTGTTGCTGTTAGTGGGATGTTCAAGAGAGGTTTTTTTGGTCCTTAGCAACATTATTGAGTGTTTCTGTATTTCCTTACAGTAGATTTCCACCCTGGGCAAAATGAATTTTTGCTCCAAGATTAAGTACCCTGTCCCTGTATGGGAAGGAGTTGGCATTTCAGCTTTTGCTTCGTACTGCGTGTGACTGGCTCTCTTTGCAATATAGTTGGGACCTTGCCAAAATGGAGTTCTATAAAAGTAAGATTCACATCATCTAACTTGTAGAGTTGGATTTTTTTATTATTATTAGTAGTAGTAGTATTTTCTGGATTTTCCATTTTCATTTGATGCTCCTTGGCTCAGGTTCTCCATTACCTTGCACCACGTTCAATGATTTTATGCTTATTCTGGCTGGTTGTGCAAACACCCTACAACCACTTTGCCAGTGCAACTTTTCTCACCCTTTGGAGAAACAGATTTTCTGGCCTTTAACCCTACAAAGAAGAACATGAGTTTAGTTTATCTTAGTTTTCTGTACTTTGATACTTGATACCTGAAGATTTTAGGAGATAAAGAATGAAAGTTTCCTTTTCTCCTCTCCTAATTCAGCAGCACATCTTGAAAGCTCCTGATGTGGGATGTTTTCTGTAGCTGTGACTCTGGACACATTTTGATCAGAGAGAATCAAATTTGGAATTGAAGGTCTCAAGGCATCTGCTGTCTGCACTGAAAGCCAGCCAGCTCTGAAACGCCTTTGTGGGGGCTGTCCATGGGAGGGAGACAGTGAGCTATGCCGGGGGTGTGGAAAAGCTTCTTTCCATCCCTGGGAAAAATCGCCATGTAGCTGGGGCCAACTCAGGAACGCTTTGCAGGATGCTGGTTCTGCGTGGGAATTAGCACGTGGCACAGGACATTAATTTGCTGTCAGGAAAGCAGTGAAACTGGGAACAAATGAGTTGCTATCAGATTCATAAATGAATCCCCAAAAGAGAAAAAAAGTGTATTAAATCAGGCACTTCTTATACCATATACTTGACAGAAATGTGAGACTTGAACAAATGCTTTCAGCATCTGAAAATATTATCGCTATGTAGTATGCTCAGATTCATCCTGTCTTTAAAAATTTTCTAATGCCAAACAAATGCCGTTTGGGTTTATGTATTCAGACTAATAGTGACATCCAGTGGCTGATCAACCCAACCACAGGAACAGTAACAAGCATTTCAAATGGAGCGTCCAGAAGCGATGAGCTTATATTGATTTAGATCAGATGGAGTTTATAGTAAATACATGGATTATGCCACCTTCAAGATTTTTGTGATGGCCAAACCCTTGCCGCCTTCACACTTGCTCTTCTGGGAGGATGGCGGTGAAATGGCACAGTGTCTAGAGGAGGAATTGCTGTGTATTCTCCTGTGGTGGTGGGAAGCTTTGGATACAAATCGACACCTGGTTTAAAATCTCATTTTATCTCTCTAAATGAGTCTTACAAAGTACATAAGCACTTTGGACATAAGCAAAGCTGTCGGCTATTCTGAGAGCTGCCTAGGCCCTGGGGAATGTGCAGGGCTGCAACAGCAGTGCTGGCTTAAAGCGTGGAAGATTGTTTCATGTGCTCCTGAGTCCTCCAAAGCCTTTAAAAGGAAACCACATTAAGAAAATGTGACTAATAGAACTGGTAGTGTAGTGCCATAAACAGGGTTAGGGTTTCTCTGTGCCCCCAGAGCATCTGATCAGGCTCTGGGCATAGTGGAAGGCTTTATTTATTACCAAGATGTTTGTTATTATTGGCTTTGGGCCCAAAAACAGCAGCTGGAGCTACCATTGTGAAGATTGACTGCTGCAGCCCTGGGTGTGCCACAGAGGAAGAATCCATTGCTGGTTTGTGATGGCTGCAGCACCCTTCAGTATGGTGAAATGCAGTGGTGCGGTCAAACTCTGGCATTTCCTAAACCAGCCATCCTTTTACCTTACTGCTTAATTTCTAGAAAGCGCGTTTGTATTTTGTTTCCCAGAGCAGTCTGCAGGTTAAAGGAGATTTTAGTGAGGTACCATTCACAGGGCTTTAGGACATCAGTAACGACAGCAACACTGTGTTCTAGGAATGAAACAAGGTATTTCAGAGAAACCTCACACAAACCCAGTAACATCTCCCAAAAGAAGTCTTCTGATATTAAGCGTCCAAATAGCTTGATAGGATAAATGGTTGCTTCCAGCATGAACAGAACCAATTTTAGACAGGAGTGCCTAATGTGCCTGTCAGTACTTCAAATGAATGATTAAAGATAAAAATAGATTTATTATGTTTTCAATTGCATTGGCCTCAGATCTGCAGGAAATATGGCATCTACTTGCTGAAAACACCCATGTAAGACTGTCCTAATGTATTCTGAAAGTGATTTCACGGTGTCTGTTGAGCACAACTGATTGCATTGTCACAACTGTAAATGTTTCCAGTCCTGGTTGCAATTACAAGAAGCACCTGGTAAATTTGTTTTGACTTTACTGTCTTCTGGATAACTTAACAGTGCTAGGTGATGTGAGTCCCATGTGGTGGTGTATCTCATTTTCCTTTCAGAGGCTGCCAGTAAACTGCACACATGATGGGACAACTGCTCTGTCAGACTGCCCTGAACACAGATGTTATCTGTTCTTGTTTGCACTGTACACAGCAGAGCTGCAGAGCATTGCCGCTCCTCTCCCTCCCGGCCTCTCGCGGGCTCTGGAAGCCCAGTTCCCCTCACTGGGAATCGCTGCAGGAATTCCACTGGCATCACTGGTGTCACATGGTGGAAACACGTGTAAGTGGGGCTGCACCGAGGCACCTGAAGTGTGAACCGGTGTTTGATCATCTCACCTGCAACGGGCATCGAAACACAACTTGGGTTTGCTCATCAAGAGCATCTCAAGAGCCCAGGCTTCTGCTCCTCTGCTTAGATTAGACTTTCTACAGAAAGATGCGTGAGATACACACTCCAGAAGCACATATTAATGAATGTAAAAGAAAAGGTGTTTTCTTTTCAAAAGCTTAACTTCATGTGATGCCACTAAAAGAAAATAGTTTTTTTCCCCTTAAACCTTTGATTAGTTTAGAGTATTTAGTTTATTTACTCTATAACTGAATTTGGGATGACAGTATCCATTTTTTTCTCTTCTAAAATAACTCTATTTCACTTGCCTCTGACTTGTGGCTTAATTTCTAACAAATATTACCAAAAATATATAATAGCATCAGTAATACAAAAATATTGCCACAATTCTATTGGAAACCTTAAACACTTGTTAAACACAAGCCTTAATGCTTGTTAATGATACATTCTTTATAAGGCTGAAGCACGCTTGTGGCAAAAAAAAACGTCTTTCGCAAAAAACCTGAGGAGAAGATCCCTCCATCACACCTGCTCAAAGGGACAAATGATTTCACTCTTTTTATAGGCACATCATTTATCCAAAGAGCACCGAAGAGTTAACAGATCTTGTAGTTAAGTGCTTAATTAGCAACTAAAGAGTAAAGTCAGAAAAATTCAGTTCATTATTTGTCATGGATACAGAGTACATTTCACTTTACTATGTAGAGTAATACATTTATATTAAGACTTTACACTTTCAAGGTTCACAGGTCAAGATTAATCAGTTGTGACCTTGGGACACAGCTCTTCCCTTCATGAAGTAAAAGCTGAGTAAGGGAATCTGAAACAGGGGTCCATACGTTTATATATAGCTCGATCTGATTGAATGGTTAAGGTGTAATTGAACAGCAAAAATAACATTCCTTTTCAGAGGAAGAATTAAAGACCTTTGGAAAAAGAGAGGTGAAATACAAGTAATTTTTCAGTGCAAGTGACATTATGAATTAATCTCTAACATGACTGAGGTTGATGGTTATAGTGTTCCTTTCCTACTATAATTCTTTCTCCAGAACATTTCTTCCTGCTTAAAATATTCAGCAGAGAAAGATACAAATATCAACATTTTTAAATGCCAGGTGCTTTGGTAACAAAGGTATTTGCTGCCAAACAGAATACGTTTGTTTGTACACGACATCTTTATTTACAGAAACTTTATTTTTTTTAATCTACTTTGTATCTTTTGTAGGAGCAAAACAGACTATAACTTGGTAATGGGTTGTTGCAGTCATGCCAGCAATGTAAATCGACAAGAAAAGATGCCTAAAAAGTAAGGACCAGTTTCTCTGCATCTGAACTCGGTTTGACTTTGCAGGAGAGCAAGACTCCTGTCTCAGCTTCTGGGCCCTGTATATGTTAAAGCTGAAGAGGAACAGCTTTGATTTATATCCCGACAGTAACTTTTCAGTGATTTTTGATGTAAATAAACTCTCCTCTTTCATGCTCCCCCCTTTCTTTTATATCCACCAGAGCATCTCAGACCTCTACCCTACTGCATGGGTAGTGTTTCCCTTCACAAGGGGAATTCCTCACTCACTGTCTCTGGCTGGTTCAAGGTTATTTCGCGCCACTTGCCAGGCCTGGCACACCAGACATTCTTGACCTGATAGTTCAGGTTATTTTTATTTGTGATTCTGGAAACAAAAAGCCTTTGCAGTTCCATGCATAATACTGGCATGAAAGTCTGTGTTTTGCTTGTGGTCTGGCTGCGGTGACACTATTCAAACTGTTGTACTCAGCTACCTTCACAATTATTTTAAAATTGTCCACTCCATGGTTTAGCAAATCTTCACCTATTTCCACAGATGTAGAAGCAATTCCAAAAATACAGTATTTTTGCTTAGTTATGTAGTTTTCTCTGCCCTGCTCTATTCTACACATTATCCATTAAAGTTTACACATGCCTGCAAAGAAAATGCATGAGTGTTACCACAAAGAGTAATTATTTTGAGCCACAGCCTTTCTTCCTATTACCTTCTGGTTTTATGAGCTTCTCTGCCAAGACTAATCAATGTGTAAACCTCAGCATGTTTGTAGCTAGTTTCATCTTTTTATAATAAAAGTTGTATTTTATAGCTTCCAGGTCTTGTGATTTCATCACAGCTTTCACAATATTCACCTTTTCCTTAACTCCTGCAGGCAAATGTTTTGTTATTTTAACTATTCCTTTCATTTTCGCAGTTGTTGATAAAAGCTTGCAAATATGACCCTATAGGCTTGACGATTTCTAGGGAGATTACAAAGCACAAAAGCTTAACCGTTTAAAATGAGGTACTATTTTAGAGCTTAACTCGAGAGAGTCTTCATCCTGATTCACAGTTTTGGAATTGCAGGACCGTATCTAACCTACTGCTCATTCTCTCTATTATTTTATATTGATGTTCCAACCCAGAGAAAGGAATTTGGAGGTGCCCTGTCATGGTTATTGGTAGCCCTGGACTAGCCCAGCTGTGGTGCCTTCACTGCCAGCAGTTCACAATCTGCTTCGGTGGCGCAGCTCAGGGACCTGCCTTGTGCTGCAGGGATGTCTGGTGGCACCAGCATTGCCGAGGGTGACAGTCACTGAGGCAGGACTCAGAAACACACCTGCATCCATTGCCATTTCCACGTCCTGTGCCTCGCACTATGCTTTACGGCTTGATGTGCAATTTCTACATCGATAAGTATTATTTGAACCTGAACTAGGATTTCTGCTGTCTCTTTATAAATCCACTGAATCATTTATATTTGTATTAAGGTTTGTAATCTTGTTTTTGAAAAAGAAGCACTGACCTTTGGCCCATGTCATTTGCCAGACTTCCTCTAAGCTATGCCGTCAGGTATTACAGGGATAATGAGGTGGAACAATTTATTAATCTGTCATCCCTGAGCAAATGAGTTACATTTGTTTAGAAGCCTTAATGCAGTGGTCATAGGTTAACCATCTTGTAAAATCCCTTAGGCTTTTCTTTTCGGGTATGAATAAACTAGGATCTTACTGACTTACCATATATCAAAGAAAATAATGGGTGAAAACTATAATTAGTGTCAAAAGTTTGTGGATTTTCATAGGGTCAAGAATTCACTGATGGCTTCAGTGCTACAATTCATTGCACCGACAGAGCTCTACACTGCCTTTAGAAGAACTCTATCCAGCACCGCAATTTGCTTCTGGTCGCTGAACTGACATCATAAGAGCTCGTGCTTTTGGTGGGTGTAAGGATGAATTTCTGCAGGAACAGCTATTCCAGAGTAATAGTTCTTAGTTGAAGCAGAAGAGCTGTTTGTATATGAGATCAATGAGAAACTGCAACTCAACAACTAGAATATAGCGGCAAGAAATCAGCAAATTTGATTTTGAATCAATTAAATCTTCAGTTAAGCCTGCTTGGCAGTTCCATATGTATTTGTTCTGTATAGAAATGCAAATTTACCATTTGAAAAATGCAAGTATTTTCAGATGAATCGAAATGCCATTGTACTTTCTTTCTGAACTTCAAATGCTCTTTTTCATCATCTGTCACACACACACTTGTTTCTATTTAACATTTTCAGCTATTTTGTGCATAAAGAAAATTTCATCATGAAAACACCTGCTACAAGTGTGTTCTGTTGCTCTCAAAGCATGTGCAATTTGAACAGCCCGTTATAATCCTGGATTAGCTTCCCTCCCAGCAGATGCTCACTAAACTGCTGCATCCAGTCTAGACCTCATGTCCCACATGTTCTTGGCTTGCTGAGTCTGCACAGAAACACTGTCTGTCTGGGCCGGCGCCTCTCCTCCTGCACTCCAGATGCAAACCAAGTGTCTGGTACCACTTTTGGCAGCGGGAGCTACACAGTCTGGTTGCTTAGGCGCTATCGTTAGTCCTTGCTTTCTAAATCTTTTGTAATAGCTATTGAATACGCTCATATTATTTCACAGCTGCACACCCCCTACTTCACTGTTTTCTTTGAAACACTAACAATGGAGAACATCAGCACATTTATGTGCTAACAGCCCAAATAACAGACATGATAAACAAACATATGAAAACCTGGGGAAACTTAATGCAGACCCTTATTTAATTTTTCTTATGCGTTCAAAAATCAACAAAGATTTTGTCAGTGTCTTCTGACCTTCTACTTAGTTTTCTTCTAGTCCAGAACTATTCCCTCTCCTTTGCCTTTCCCCAAGTCTTTCTAGAGGACCACTAGGGTAACTTTTAATCCCTTATTAGCTAAGCTTGTGCAAGGCGGGCAACCCACCTAGAAGAATGAACTCCATGGGGAATTATGCTGCCTAATGTCTGCAGATTTTCTCATTTGAAGAGGCGATTATCCTGTAGTAGCCTCTGACCACTCTACATTTGCCATCCACTGACAGTGCTATAGGAATCACAGTTAAATGATATGGCACAATTTTACAATCATCTCACCCACTCTTTTAAAATCAAAATGCCCCTTGCAATTAGAAGCTAACACATTCAGCCATATGCTGATTTGTCACATAGTGCAATGTAAGTCCTTCTTTGTGATTTTGGAAAATAAATCTACAGATCTCCTCATCTGAGTTGACTCTCCGCAGAGCAGCTGCAACAAGGCAGTAATTTCCTTACAGTCTCACTTACTATTTTTCCATTTGTTCTTCTGTCTGTCTGCCGATGTGCCATGTCAGTTTTGGTGCTCTGCTCTTTCATTTTTTCTGAGAAGATGAAGAACGAAAAAGTCATTGTCTTGCATTGTACGCGCATCCGACTCTCATCCCAAAGAAACCGAAATATTTGGGGGTTCATCTGCATTCTCTTCCCCATCCAAGTTGAACAGAGGGCAGAGCCAACAGCCCTCACTGCCCTCAGCCTTCCCCAAGGGTGCTCTGTGGGCCTGTGTTGCTCACACAAGCTGTCATCTGTCTTGCCCACTTGCACGCAGTTGTCCAGCTCAGCAGGACCTTTGCTCACACGCTCCGAGTCTGAGGTGGATCCAGGGCAGCTGCTCCTTTGCCGAGATGCAGCCACAGCCCGTTTCACAGCCCATGTTGCAGGAGGTAAGGTTAGAGCTTTACTCACCCGACTGCAGGCAGCAGTGGGTACTCTTGCAGTGCAAACTGCTATTTCTCATTTTGTCAGTCTTCTGGAGTTACTGTGAACCTATTGAACTGTCTGTGGTGCCCCTGGGATACAATGCTGTGAAGCCTGTACAGCAAAGACATCCTCCCTGTTTCGAATCCCAATGAATTATTATCTACCCAGACCCTCCCCATCATAATCCACACTGTCTCTCCTCAGCCCTCCTAGGCTAAGCCAAACATCTTGAAATCTGAGATTCTCTCTCATTTCCCTCAGACTGGATCTTGTGCAGAGTTGAGTTCATTGCTATAGTTAAATGATGAATAAGGTGGGATGAATCAGGCCAAGGTTTTACCTGGAATTAAGAAAAAAAATCATAACAAACTTCCAGGTTAAGCCTGTAGGTAAAAAATGCTTGATGACCTAGTCCAGTGCAAGCAGATTGATTAATTCCTTGAATATCAGGCCACTTGCATTTTAAATATCCAATTCAAATAAATGCACCTTAAATTAAGAGTACTACCTATCATGTTTAGGGCAGAGAGAAAGTCTAAGTTAAGATATTGCTGATGCCACTATTGTACTGTGATTAAAATATGGCTTTTGATTAGTAAACAGATGGATTTTGATCTGCATCCTGAGCCTGAATGAATTTGTTGCCAGTTCTTGAAGCGATTTGTGTTCTTGGAATCAAACTACCAAACAGTAACAGATGTGAGGACATTGAGCTGTCAAGAGCTTAATGAAGTAAAACCAAGATCACTAACCAGTTTTAGAGAAGGGTTAAGGGGATCCCTTTTTGAAAGCTAATTATTTAGGACAGCACACCTGTCATTAGGCAGCAGAAGATACCAAAAATTAACCATTTTCTCGCATGAATTCTCGCTCTGCCACATGTGGTTGAAATGATAGACAGCGTTGTAGCTCAAAATTAATTGAGCTTTCAAATCTGGAGAAAGTGGGAGAAAAAAATTTATCTAGGGTTATTAAAAACAGTTGAAATCACTAGCACAGCATGCCTTACATTATTATGAAACATTTCCTCTTAATTCTTGTATTATAAAGACATTTTGGTACCCAGAAGGCTGATAGTTAAATCCAACCACACAGAGACATCTGCTTTCAGCATGGAGTGGCAGCATAGAGAAGAGCACGGCCTCGCAGGGAAGGCGATGGGCAGGGCAGGAAAAAAACAGGTTTCAAAGTCTGCTCAGGTCTCCGACCACGGGCAGGTCATGTTGTGTGAATCTGGAAGGGTGACACTTCCTTGTCTGCCTGCTGAACTCTGATCTGGCAAAAACTGCCGCAGTGTCTGGATAGTGCCCAGCATAACCGGGCCTTTGTTCAACTGAAGGCTTCCCAGCCTGATGCTGTGACACCATGTCAGTGAGCAGAGATCAGTTACATGTATAATGCCTTTGTTTCATCAGTCTGAACGAAGTGTGAGCTTCGTTAGTAATTATATTTCAGCTTTGGTAGTGCTTTGATGACCCAGGACATCTTGCTCAATGAAGGCAGGAGTTGCTCCTTTCCCTGATGTAAGGATGTAAAGTCACAGTTAAAGCTTTGAAGATGCTGTCTATTGCTTTCTGTCCCAAGTGAGATGTGATTGAAAAGCTAACCTGTGGGGCCAGACCTGCGGAGGAGCCCAGAGAGCCCCCTCCCAGTCTCACAGCACACGGCAGCCTCCGCTCCCTCCATGCCATGCAGGAGGAGTGTCAGCCAACGCGGCTGCGGGGAATCCCCTTCCAGCCAGGGACACTTATATTTGCAGTGCTTATTTGATCCTTCCAGTGGGAACAATTTAGGTTAATCACCAATCTTCATTAATCTTATTGCTGTTGTAAAAATAGCCATTGTGAGAAATCAGTATCTGCTGGATTAAAGTTGCCTTTTCTGGGTACTTTCCAGTGAGCAGTGCTTCCCGCAGTCGTGCGTGGAAGAAACATGATCTTTCCCAGTTCTGATTTTCTGAGGGTGTGGGGGGGTGTTGGTCATGAAGCCATCTAGAAAGATACATAACTATGAAATAACGCTTCTGTGCAAATCAAAATTCTGCTGACAGAAACTGTAAGTTAAAATATGTGTCTAAAATAATCTTGTCTCAGTGGTGAGTATTTCCTTGAGATCCATCAAATCCATATTTCCATGATGCCTGCATTGCTCCTGTGGAGGCTGGGGACCATGCCAGGGTCTGCCTGGGGACGGGGGGGCTCTTCATGGTGATGATGGTTGCGTGACTCTGTACGGGGTTCTGTATGCGAGTAGTTTTACTCATGCGACTCATACTATTAAAATCAATCACCTTCTGCTGGCAGATGTAGAGGCCTTAAAACACAGGCATGTAGGAGAGACACAATGGCTGCCTGGCAGTAAAAGTGTGGAAAGGAGAGGAAAATCTTTGTTACTCTTTCTTTCTGCCGTACACAAAGGATGCACGTTTCTGACCCCAGGGCTCCCCTACAGAAAAGCAGGTTTATAAATCTTAGGAGATTGCTGCATTTTTACAGAAGATTTGGGTGAATGTATAACTGCCTCCATAGGAGCTTTTTATCATTTAGCATCCTACTGGTGTCTGGTTTTCCTCTCCACAGGAATCCTGCCCCAAAATGATTGTAAATTACCAGGCAGAAATCTTTGATCACTCACCAATTATCTCTCTTCCTTTCAACATGTAAAGCTCTCTATATGAGGTAACTCCAGTAACTTCAATACAGAGAGTAACATTTAAAATCAGCATATTGGGAAGCTGGTTACCTCTTACTCATTCTTGAACGGAAAATTTCCTCTGTGGTTCTTCTTTTATACTATTCTTTTCAATGTAAACACAGGCCTAGTGTGTATGCTTGAATAGCATTTACTTTATACACCTGTTACAAAGACTTCAATATTCTAGCCAAACCTAAATCTTTGGACTTTATAGGCTATTTTGGTGAGCAGTAATACCTTGATGTAAGTAGAGAGCTTGAGATGGAGAGAGGACTCTCACTTCTTACCCTAAACTTTTCTTTATTTTCTTGGAAGATGGGGGGAAGCAATAAGATAATCAAGATCTGCTTCAGCTGAGCCAGTAAGCACGGACTCAGCTTTAGCACTGCCATGGCCTCAAGATCGTAGTCCTGTGCTTAAAACAAAGGCAGCTTGCTGGGCTGGAGCCTACGTTATCAAAGGGATCGTATTCCTCCTTCATTTCTTAGAACTGTGAAGAGAAATATTTGCTTTCTTTTTGAGTGAAGGAATTTTCGGTTGTAATTCTGTGCTGGTTTTATATTTTTAAAGACTTAATGATACTTTCCAAATGGCAAACTCCATTTTTAAGTTTGAGATGTCAGTATGATTTCAGCCAAGTTACACGTAAGGGACTGAAGTCACATGCGAGTTGGCCTTGGAAATGAACCGAGGGAGCAAATCGCTACGCGTGGCTTTTTACAGGATTAGGTTTTACATTTGCAAAATTTTGACCTTTTTAGGTCAAAAGATTCTGCTGATTCATGCTACCTCATCCAGCAGTAGTTGCTGGCCAGGAGGGCAGCTGTGGTTGAACCAACGTCTCGAGCAGAGTGAGGAGCAGCCGGAGAAGGACCGTGAGCCGCTTCCCTCTGCCAGGGAGCAGAAGCCAGCACCGCCACTGGGAAAATTCGATGTGGTGGCATCACTTTGACATGCAGGATTTAGTACTCGGGGCACAGAGCTTGGGCACTGAAATAGCTGCTGCAGCACACAGAGAAGAAGGAACGGGAACTGGCAGATGTCCAGTCTGGGAAAAAAGCAGTGCTGGAGCCAATGTTACATCATGCGTTAGTTCATACTGCATTTACACTTACTCTGTCTAACTTCCCCTCATTTGAAAATTATTTAACGGTACAGTATGGACTGGAAGAAATTTGTTCTTCAATATTGACACTTTACACTCTTAAACAACTTCCCTCTACAAACTATTGTTGAGTTTAACATATTCTCAAGTTCTCATCTTGTAGTAAGCTTAGGACTTTTATTTTTTTAACTCTACATTAGCTTACTTACTCCTTCCCAGAGGGAAGTGTCCCACATACTGAATCCAGCAGAGTGGCAGCCACAGAATTAGACTCTCTCTTCCCCTGTGAAAACATTGCAAAGTTTCTCTTGGATTTTGTTCTACTTTTGTTAAACCTATCCAGTGTTTTTTATCTATAAGATAAGTTTTACTGACTCTTGCACTCCCAAAGCAGATATCTAAAAAAACCCAGTGATTATTATCTATCTATATTACAGTAACTATTAAAAAGATGGGGGAGCATTAGTGTGGGTACCACTGAAACAGGCAGATCTTGCCATGGAAAACAAGCATTCGGGATAGGAAAAACCAAACAGCACCAAAACAAAGGGTGGCAGGTAAACAGAGAAGGGTGAGAAGTGCCTTTCCCCAGGCCACAGCAGGGCAGGAGTGAACCCCGCGGAGCTCTGCAGACATCCTGCCGCAGGGCTCCGAGGGGCCGCGGGGCTGCTGAAGCCGGGGAGAAGCACAGCTGAACTGCCCGCTCTTGTCAGCAGAGCAACATCAAGTATGATGTGATGTACTGCTCAGATTCTTAAGCCAGTGAGTTCTGTGTATAGGATCATAGAATCATAGAATCATTTAGGTTGGAAGAGACCCTTGGGATCATCGAGTCCAACCATCAACCCCACTCTACAAGTTCTCCCCTACACCATATCCCCCAACACCACATCTAAACGGACTCTTAAACACATTCAGGGATGGTGACTCCACCACCTCCCTGGGCAGCCTCTGCCACTGTCTGACCACTCTTTCTGTGAAGAATTTTTTCCCAATGTCCAGCCTAAACCTCCCCTGCTGCAGCTTGAAGCCATTCCCTCTTGTTCTATCGCTAATTACCTGTGAGAAGAGACCAGCACCAACCTCTCTACAATGTCCTTTCAAGTGGCTGTAGAGAGTGATGAGGTCTCCCCTCAGCCTCCTCTTCCTCACACTAAACAGTCCCAGCTCCTTCAATCGCTCAGTATGTGCAGTTATGCTCCTATAGAGTGCCCTTTGATGCTGTACTTGATGTGAAATCTACACTAAAAGTCACGCTGACAAAATCTCCTGGGCAAACACAGCTTACACCTGTGCTTGTACTGTCAAGCCATGTCAATCGTTTCGTTGGGGTGATCCAAAGTCACCAATTACCAGGCTGGTGCCAATGTTTGCACTTGACTTGCATCTTCACATTTAAAAAATGCATTTTACCATTTTTATAGTGTGGTGAGTACTGAAAGTGGATCAGTTACAGGGGATGAGCAAAGCACATTTGGAAGTGGGAACCACTGGGTTCTTTCCAAGGCAGTAACACCAGCATCATCATAAGAACATTCCTTTGGTTTACACCCTTATCAAGAATCAAATCCATGCAACCGTCATTTTACATAGCTCTTACTGCGGTAGGAGGGCTTTGTGCCATTGCGAACTACTGTTTTTTAAAGGCTAAACCAGATCCATTGGTTCTTTATTCTTCTTTCACTCATTATTTTACAGCAAAAAGAAAACTTTTCCTACTAGAAAGTCTTGAAGTAAACGTGTTGTAGGAATTTGGTTTTTATGGATATGTCTTCATTCACAATCAGTAGATAATTGCATTAAGCTGTCTTTACCTGGAGGGATTTGAAAATCATATTAAACCCAACAGTCACATCACCGCTCAAATGACATAGATCACTTACGGATTAAGATGCTCTCCTCCTCCCTCCAAAACTAGAAAGACCTTTTAGAAGTAGAGGTGTTACCACCCGCCACCTGCCTCTCCAGCTGTCGAAATCCTGAGTCAGTTCATTAAAAACGTGCAGTTTTTTGCATTATGCAACTGACCCTCTGTTTTCTGGAGACTATTGAGGTGAACTGAAAAATACCCTCTCTGTGCTCTTGGTGGCTGGGTGATCTGCCCTGCTCTGGAGGAACATGCTCTCTCCATCATTTCCTTTAGCTCTCCCTGATGGAGCCAGCGCTTGCGGGCACAGGACTGGCATGGGGCAGCTGCCTGTCGTCTCAGAGGTGTTATCACAGGCTCTGAGAGCCCGGTGGGTGATATCCAGCGGGCAAAAGCTGTGCACTGGGCTTCACACTGCTCTGCCCCCAAATGCGAAATTTCAGCTGTCTTTTCTGTTTGGTCTTTTCTTCCACAGAAGTGAGTCACAAAAGATTACAGGTAATAATAGGGGGAAAGTAGATTTTCTTCCCTTTGATAGATTGTTTTTATTTATAGTCCAGTTACATCATAACAGCCTGCTGAATACAGAGCAGGCCATTTGTCCTTTATGCAATCTGTAAGAACAGGGGCATGAAAAGAAATAACCAAATTTCCCTGTGTGTACATTTAAAAGTGAAAACCAACAGCAACGTGCACTCAGGGAACAAAATAAACCAAAGGATAGTTCAGGAGTGATCATTTCTATTCAACTGTACGAACCATTCGCAAAGACACTTGTGTTTTTTCTAGGTGACAGCCCATGCGAGGAGACCACATCTCCTTCAGCCAGCTCCTGGCTCCTCAGCTTTCAGAGCTACCGGCTCAATCCGTCGGGTTTGTAATTATTCATTCCAGTGTTACCTACTGGGGTTGCCTTGATGGAGATCGCGTGAGGGGGAGCAAGGAGCAGCAGCTGAGGCATACATCTGTGTTCATAGACATCATGGCACCCCTTCCCTCGGAGCACTGCAGAGGGCTTTACATACATTAATGACCCATGTGCGTTTCCACCCCGCCGAGGGCTCACCCTCGTTTTAAAAATGAGAAACCTACAGTACAGAGGAAAGGGGTTTATTTAAAGCAAAGGTTGCTAGATTAATCTAGCAGGAACATTTCATTTCAAACCCATTACTCTCACTCTTCTTTCAGCCCTCCCTGCCTTGCTGGCCAGGGAAAGCCACAAAAGGATGCTCTTTAGCGGGGTGGGCGCTGCAGGTGCGGGGGCACTGCCCAGCCCCTGCCCACTGCCCTCCCCATTACAGGGGGCTCGTCATTCCCAGTCACCCAGCAGCAGTCTTGGCGCTGGTGCAGGGACATGCGTGTCCCTGTCCCTATATGTGTCCCTGTCCCAGGCACTGCGCATGCGCGCACAAAGCTGCAGCTTCCCCAGGCGGTGGGGGCAAGGGCCTTTCTCAGCTGGTGGCAAAATAAATGCAAGTTGCTAATACAGCCCTGGGATGCAGGCAGGCTGAGGAGCACAGCAAGAACTAGAGCCAGCTAAGCAGAAATATTGGCCTACATTTTTTTCTCCTCCTGGTAGAAGGCATGCGAGTTTCTATGGCAACTTGTGTTTTCTGTTCGTCAGGCCTACTGACTCACTTCTGGGGGAGCTGCGCAGAGAAAAAAGATTGTTTTCTTTCCCTGCCAAGTCAAGTGCCTCCTTTTCTGCAGCCCATTGCTCTCCTCTGAGTTCATCTGGTTGGTATTTGAGGCTGGCGTAGCTTTGCAGAATCAGCTTAGGGCCACAAGAAAACAGTCAAACGTTACAACATCCTCATCTCCTTGAAAAATCATTGGAAATTCATTGAGTTTATCTGCTTTACAAGAGGATGCCAGCCTAGCTGACTCTCTGGGATGTGTTGGGCTGGCTGGGGTGACAGCGCTGGGCTGTGCAGGAGGGGAGAGCGGTGGCTCCCGGCACGCTGCAGTTGGCTCGTGCCGTGGGGTGGACCAGAGCATGCACTTGGCTGTGCTTGTGAGCACCGATGGGACAACATGAGCAGAGAGGTCTGAAGGAGCCGTTGCCAAGAGCAGCTGTCTGTCCTCATGGTGGCTGGAAGGGGAGTCAGAGCTGGCCAGGGGATGGCTCAACGGAAGGAGCGGACACATGTTTGGAGCCCAGAGCCAGGCAGTGCAGAGCACATTTGTTCCTGAGTACTTTTGTGGTGATAAGCCTTTTTTTTTTTTTTAATCTACTAGTCCATTTTGTCTTTTACTGACATATTAGACCATCAGCCTGGCTTTAACACCTATATCCCAAATGGCTTCCCTCACGCAGACCAATGTCCATTGCTGAAAGATTTGATTTATGGCTTTGTGGTGGCATCTTGAGCTTCCCGAATCAAAACTTCCATGGGAATGGACCAGCATGCCTTCCGTGGTCTCACCTGATCGCCCCAGTTTTTCTAAGTGGAAAACTTCCAAGGTATACAAGCTTAGTTTTTCAGCAGTGCCCAGGGATGCTGAGTAACCATTTTTCCTTGAAATAGAGGGGGAGCTTTGCATCTACTGCTCGCAGGCTCCACTGAAAATTCCAGCTATTACACCCTGGAGAACACTGTGAACGCTCGCACGATGAGCAATTCTTCTGAAGCTTTTTCTTTTGCCTAATCACAAACATATGGCACACTTTGAGGGAAATTATCTTTACATTGTTAGCTTTGAAATGCAGCCTTCTTCTAGCTTTATAAGGTCACAGCAGCTATCCAGTTAAACGGTAGAGCAGGAATAAAATGTTAACGTAGCATGACCTTGGTCAATCAGTTAATCTTTCTCTTCCCTATTTACTCCAGCAAAACAAAAATCCATCCCCACACACTGCAAAGTGCTTTGAGATCCCAGGGTGAAAGGTACATCATAAGCCAGAGTATTAATTATTTAAGCCCTGATAGTATGCTTGGTACTGGAGGGAATACAGATGAATTTACTGTTATTGTCTGTTTGTTTATGTGTAGCTACGATTTACATTGATTGCCGCGATGCAGCTGCCAGCAAACTGCCCAGGTTGGAGTTTGCAGCCACGGTGCTTCTCCCGCTTTGAGATTCATCCCACTACGGTTTAGAAATGAGAGTGGGGTATGTGAGGGCTCGAGCAGCAACAGTACTACTACTTCAGGGAGTAAGAACGTTTCAAAGGACTTATGTCAGCATTTTATGTAGAGCTCCTCATTAATTATCTGCAAGGAGGAGGGGGGTTAGGACGTAGCCAGCACTGAGAGTCACTGTGTGCTGTCAACCCAGCATGTGTTCCACAAAATGGTATATGTGCGTAACAGGGAAGGCAAAGGCTCCTTCCTCCTCTTCCGTGCTGCAATTGCAGTTCTCGAGGTTTTGTGGGAAACCCAAATCTAAAAACGCTCATATATTGGTTTTCTGGTTGTTACATTAAGCTGGATTACGCAGTGTAAAGCATTGATTTTTAGATTTTAGAGTGCTGAATAATTTATGTGCACATTGCCTCCTGAACTCGATTGTGGCAGTTTGATCGCTCTGGCCCTTCTCAGAACAGATCCAGACAACAACTGTTTTAAGATACAGGCAAACTTTGAACTGTCTTACTGTTTAGCATCTGCTTTAAAAAATGGGGGGGGGGGTCTTTTCTAACATTATGTTATATTATTGAGGTTTTATTTTACAGTGTCCAATGGTGTCATCCTACTGCAAGCACAAAGCATGATTTTTAGAGCTGCTGTTCCTTAAAACCTGCCTTTGCTATGATTCCGTTTTAATGTGGCCATATATTACAATATAGAAATCTTCAATACAAGCATGAGTACATATAGACAGAAAGGGAAAATTGTATTTTTATGAACCATGCAGATGTTGATCATAAATCTAGATAAAATCCGGTTTCAGAACTTTTGCCAAATTGAATTGGCTTGTGCCATTCAAAATCTTCTATTTTCACAAATGTATATTGTAGAATACATTTAAAAATAAAACAACATGTTGACGCATAAGTTATTTAACTGGCTGTTTGCACTGCCATTGGGCAGACTTTGTCTCTGAAGAGCTTAATACACTCCTGTATGCATTTCAGTCATGTACAGAGATTGAGGATAGAATCATAGAATCACAGAATGGTTTGGGTTGAAGGGACCATTAAAGGCCATCGAGTCCAACCCCCTGCCCTGGGCAGGGACACCTCCCACCAGATCAGGTTGCTCAAAGCCCCGTCCAGCCTGGCCTTGAACCCCTCCAGGGATGGGGCATCTCTCACCTCTGGGCAACCTGGGCCAGTGTCTCACCACCCTCAGCGTGAAAAATTTCTTCCTTATATCTAGTCTAAATCTACCCTCTTTTAGTTTAAAGCCATTACCCCTTGTCCTAATGTAACAGGCCCTGCTAAAAATTCTGTCCCCATCTTTCTTATAAGCCCTCTTTAAGTACAGAAAGGCCACAATAGGGTCTCCCCGGAGCCTTCTCTTCTCCAGGCTGAACCCCCTCAGCTCTCTCAGCCTGTCCTCACAGCAGAGGGGCTCCAGCCTGTGCAGCATCCCTGTGGCCTCCTCTGGCCCCGCTCCAACAGATCCTTCTTAGAGGAACACCCCATAATTCCTTTGGGGTGTTTCTCTGGTGTTTCCCTCTTGGCTCCCATTGCCTCAGGAGCCTCTGGCTCGTCTCCATAAGGCTCCAGGTGTGCTGCAGTCTACCCAGCACATCTCACAGCAAGAGGCTGTGGGCCCTCGCTAGCACCCCGTCTCTCTAACCTTGGCGTGTTGTCCCGCAGCTTTCATGGGCAAGCCTGGTATTGTCCCCCTCCCCCTTCAAGCCTAGTTTAAAGCACATACGTGATAGGTATGTAATTTTGCTAACAACTTCATTTTATTTTTAATATTCTGCATCTTTACTGACTGTAGCAAACAGGGCAGAATGTGTTGATTATCCTCTTGCGCTGGGTCAGCTTTGGTTAAATCATCAAAAGCAAGAAACATCTATTAAATGTTATTTTGCTGAGTCCTCAATTTAAATGAACTTGCAGGGAGCAGCAAATATTTTTCCTCCCGTTTTCTCTAGACCAGTTTCTGCGTCCCTCAGAGGTCACAGCCTCCCCAGAGAGGAGCCTGATGTCTGAGAAACACTGCTCTGAACAAGTCCCAATGCTGCTATTCAGCAACACTGTAATAATCTCACCTAAATACACCAGCTTCCATCCATCAAATGATTGACCCTATATATGAAAACCCCTCAGTAATTGTAATCATACAATGCTGGCTAGCAAACTGGTCTTTACACTGGCCTCCACCAGTGCATTGTCCTTACACAATAAGTTATTGACACCGTGTCTGAGAGTGACATTTGTAGTGGGGTTATTGACAGTGATTGTTTGGTGCTGGATGTAGGTGGCTGCTTATGGCGCTTTGTATCCTGCCCTGATCCCACCTGCTTACCCTTGGCTTTATAAACACGGAGATGGAAATCACTCCCAGGCAGGGACGCATAGCCAAGGCACGGCCAGGACTCTGTGATGAAGGACCTAAGCAGGGGCAACACCCTCGGCATGTGGGGAAACACAGGGCAGCATCCTCGGCGTGTGGGGAAATGCAGGGCAGCATCCTCAGCGTATGGGGAAACGCAGGCCAGCATCCTCAGCATGTGGGGAAACGCAGGGCAGCATCCTCGGCATGTGGGGAAACGCAGGGCAGCATCCTCGGCATGTGGGGAAACGCAGGGCAGCATCCTCGGCATGTGGGGAAACGCAGGGCAGCATCCTCGGCGTGTGGGGAAACACAGGGCATCCTCCCCAACGGCGGCACTGGCTTTGTGTGCCAATACCTCGCTTCGAGGAGGCATCAAGACCTGGTTTACATTACACATCCCTCTCCGTTGCCCCAGCGGGTAAGGTTTACTCTCCCAAACTCTCGCATCCTTGTTTTTTACTTGGCTGTTTCACCAGCATACCCTCTTTTGGTTGGTTTGGGTTTATTTTAGTTGTAGATTTATACAGCTTTTAGTGGGTTTGCATTAAAGACAAGGACTAATGTGATGTATACTGATCTCTCAAATGGTATATATGTATATAGCACTCTCAGAAACCGTTTGCCTCATAGTACTGCAGAAAGGTAAGTGCAGCATCATAAACAATTTCCTGATTGGCCCATCAGTCTGGAAATGTTTGCAGAATTGAAATAATATTAGCACACAACAGTGCTGACATTATGATGGCTTCGCAATAGAAAATAACAGAAAACCTTTATTTTATTATGCTCATTTCTCTTTATCATTAGATTTCGGAGCTAATTATTGCCTACCAGCAATGCCACAAACTTAATAACGCGTGTTTCTAGAAACCTCTGGGCACACAAGCCCAGGGGTGTGAGCGTAGGGGGCTGTACTGCTGCTGGATGTGACCGGGCCGTTATCGCCCCCGCCGCCCGTGGGGGCCCGGCCGGTGCCGGGGGAGCGCGGTGCGGGAGCGGCGGGGGCGGGGGTCCCTCTGCCGGCGGCCGCGGGCAGTGCCGGGCCGGGGGGGGACGGGCTGCAGAGCGAGACACCCCCGAGACACCTTTTGGTGTGTCAAAATCGCGCTGCAGCTTTCCTCTCCACAATTCTTTTATTTGGCACAATTTTAAGACAGTTGAGAGGTGACCCCAAGCAATGTAGCGGCAAAAGCCAGTTCATGGAGAATACTTGGCTTTCTCTCTGTATTTCATAGATGAAATTCCGTCGTTCCCAGTAGGCATTATATCACAGACAATGGCTTGCAGCAGATTGGGAAGATATGTTCGGCATTCATTTCTTAGTCAGCTCTTGCTCCCCAAGCCCAGGAGACCTTAGCACGTAGCCTATGGACTTTGGCTGGACCTTCTCCCCCAACTAGGTATCAACCATTCCAGAAGCACTTTCTGCAGCTGATTGCAGTCTTGCTGCTACCTGGCATTTCCCTGTTCTGCCTAAACAACAGAAAGTCAGGTTTTTTACCTGCTTAGAAGTCTGCAAAGCGACTATTAACTGCCTCGTGCTTTAGCACAGACCACACCAGAAGAACAAATCCAGAGCTGAACAAATGTCCAGACTGCACAAGCAATGATTGCAGGATTTAGCAGCACGCCCCAAAATGCCAAGTGCCCAAAAAGCCATCACTGAGTGTGATCACGGGGAGCCCAGTAAGTGTTTCTGAATGCTAGAATGACTCTTCGGTTCAGTTGAGCTGAACCAGCCTCTCTTAGGCGCTTTTGTAGCAGTGTGTGCCATATATCGCAGAAATATTACGGACGGTGCTGAGGTGAATGTCACCAGGAAGAAACGCATCGTGCTGGTGATGGCCCTGTCCCGCTGCTGCAGGCCTGATGCACGGTTGCCGGCGTATGTAAGGCTGATTTAGCAACAACAGAGATTTTACTAATATGTATTGTGTTGCTGTGGTTGACATTATTATATTGTACAGAGCTTTGGTGTCCACAAGAGTGACTGAAAAACAGAGGGTGAAGAAAAGTTACTTTTAATGCTTCTGGGGGGTTAATATTAATATACCTTACAGTCAGGAACTTAAAACACCTCAGTCTGTTTGGCTTACTGAAAGACAATAGCATTACAAAACGTAAGTAGTTTTGTGGGAGGAAACACAAGATAGGTGTACACAATCAGTTCCTTACGATAGCAGAGAACGCTGCAGTGAGGCCGAGCGGCTGGAAGGAGAATTCAGGCTTCTTCAAAGGGAAAACTAAGCACCACTTTTTACTGAAGGGTGTAATCAGCCCCTGGGACAAGGGGAAGCACTGACTTCTGTTCATGGTGTTTCCAGATGACAACTAGGTATTTTTTGGAAGATACACCTTAGCATAATACAAGCTGTCCTTATGTCATGCCAAAGTTGCTGGACCAGTATGGAGATTACTGGGTAAAACCAGGAGTCTGGGGAGCATCCAAGACCTTGTGAATCCGTTGCTGGCACTTCCCAGCGCTGCCCGAGGGTGGGTGCCTGAGGATGCATGTCAGGCGCTGCCACCGGGAGGAATGGGGGAGCTTTCAGCCATATCTGCAGATCTGTGCGAGACCCATTCATCACATAAGTCCTGCCTAACCACTCTTCATGATTAAATATTTACAATAAGAATTCATTCATCATTAAAACCATAAATAAAAGGATTACAGAGAAAGTCAGAATGGCTCGGTCAGGAAAGAGCACTCATTATTTTCACCCTTGTGGGTTTTTCTGCATTCAGTCCTTGAATTTCAAAACGAAAATATTGAGATAAACTCCGTCTTTCATACGAGTACAGTTGGTGTAATTTCTTATTCAGTGTGAAGCCTGAAAACGGAGAATAAACACTCATCTAATCATTTATGCTCAGTCATAATTTGGGCCCTGAGCAACAAAGTATTTAAGCAGGCAATAAAACTTTAGGCAGTCAAGTATTCCCACCTACTCCAGAAGGATTATTCAGAGGCCCGAAGTGAAAAGTTGTTTATTCAGTGTAGGGGAAGAGCAGAACGAAGCACATTCACGTGCGCTGGGAGCTGAGCCGCGGTGCCCGAGCTGGGGAGACGGATGATGACAGTTTATGGTCTGGGGTGCAGAAAGCAGAACTCAGTCCTGTGCGGCCACCGGCTCGCTGGGGCGATTCCCTGGCTCCCAGGGTTTTGTGTGATCTAGGAAAAGCCGCATCACTTTGCCTAGGACTGCCCCAGTGACCCAGCCTGATGCAAGCGTCTGTGAGAGCGTGGCAGAAAATCAACTACCCACGTTGTTCATCCAATTTTTATTTGAACATTTACAAATAGTGAAAATTATTTAACTTTAGAAACTAATTTAGCTGGGGTTCTAAAAGACATTTAATGTGCTTACATTACCCAAGGTGCTCTAAACCCAACTATATTTCAAATTAAATACAAATAATTTTGGCTGGGATGTAACCCTCTATTTTGCTAACAAAAAAGTTCCCATTTAGGGATTATTTTTTCTACCAACAGGCACCACTAGGAAGCGATGTTCCATAGAAGCTCCTTCCTGATGAGAAAAGAAATGGGTGAGCAGGTACCTGATGATGCACAGCGGCCAATGCGACACGGCGGGATTGCCCACAGCCGGCCGACGCACAGCCGGGGCCGGGAGCCAGAGCGTCGGTGGGAGCTGCGGCGTCCGGGCTGCTCCCCGGCTGCAACAGGCAGGTGACGCGGGTTTGCTGGGGCTGCAGCACGAGTTATAAAGAACATCCTCATGCCAGCAGCACAAACACCCAACAGCTGCTCCTCGCTGGCCTCAAACCACCGCCTGCGCCGGGCAGCTCCCACCAGGAAATGGGTGTGAGTCATTTCTGGACTGGGGGAGGAAAGCCTCAGCGATGAGCGTTGCCAGAAAGCTGAACTTACGGACCGTCACCTGACGCAAGAATTCTGAAGATGGCTTTGTGTAAGGAGGAGCTGTTTGCTGCATAGGCGGAAAGGAAATAAGCAGAATAACAGTAAGGAGACTGTGGAGTTTTCAGCAGTATTGCAGTTATTCTTCCAAATTTGCACAGATGAAGTAGTTTTTTTTTAAAACATCCATCATATCCCTAGGATAGAATATGACATTTAAGCTATTAGGTGATCCTTGTGGCATTTTGTGTATAGGTGGTATTGTAAGATAGTGTCATCCTTAAAATGGCCATTTTTCATCTCCTCTGAAATCTTTTCTTTTTGGGGCAGGGGGAAAGGGCAGATACAAGGAAAGATAATGGGACCTATAACCACTGCTTGTTTTCCCTGCACTATCAATATATGAATATCACAACCATAATTATATCTATATAAACCCAAACCCATTCAAACTTTATATAATGCCATCAATAACCCTGAAAATAAAGAAATGCATTTTACTGAGTACAGTAAGGCTTTGAATTTGGTGTGCTATTAAAAATGCTTAAACATTTTGGTTTTTTTTTCACAACCCAGCTTCATGTTTAAGATATTATCCAAATTCACCACTCATAGTGTATAGGGGCAATTTCATTCATGCTCAAGTCCACTGATTTTAAACTTACTACAGCCAGAATATAGTAGAGATTCGTATCTGTGACATCTGAATATCATCTGATATGACCTAAAGGACTGACTAAACAGGAAATAATAAACAAATAACAAGTTAAACCACCCTGGGCATTCCCTCAAACAGGTAAAAAGACACAGGTCTGAACCTACATATGCTTGTAATGGAAACAAAAGCTTTACGTCCTCGTAAGTTACATCTAATCTTTGGAGAAGATGAAACAAACGTTAGCCAAAGGATTTGGCGGAAAGTTTCAGACCCAGGGACGGAAGCCGGAGCCCTCCTGCAGGACATGGGTGGCTCCCAAAGTGCTCCAGCGCTGTCCCCGGGGAGGCGGCAGTGCCACCAGCTGCGCAGCAGCACCGCAGGGCTCGCCCGGGGTCATTCCTGCCCGCGGGCGGCTGTCAGGAGCGGCCGGATAAGGAAGAGCAGCGTATGCCCGAGCAGAGTCCAGGAGGCGCGTGGGGAAGAACGGCCCTGACTTCAGACCGAGCCGCTCCCCGGCGTCCTCAGCCCCGGCATCTGCCTGTGCGTGGCTGGGTGGCACAAGGAGCCCAGCCTGCTCGTCACGGGGCAGAAACTGGACCTCTCTGGACTTTTAGCACATACGCCAAGTTTTAAAAACTCTCCCCAAGTGTTCACCAAGTCGATCCACATAATCTAAGTGTTCTGGTTTACGGCTGCCCCTAGTAACAGGGTCAAATGATTCAGCGAAAACCTTTCTTAATGTAATCCTCCAGAGGTAGATGAATACACAGTTGATGGATTTTGGATGCGTTCCCAAGCTGCGGCATCGGTTGGGTCCAAAAACTCACAATAAATGAATTTAATCAGGAAACATCGCTCCGATATGAATGTTTAATGGCACTGGTTTATACTTTCCGTTGCCAAAATCAGGAGCTAGCTTAGCAGCCGAGAGCCCTCGGAGCTCAAGGTCTCAGAACAAACAACTCTCCTTAAAGTGTTGCAAAAGATGTTACCAGACAGGCAGAAGGAAAGTTCTGCCTCCTACTAAAGGAGTTAACCCAGCACAGGAGTAGAGTAAACTATTCAGACGTTCCTGAAAATGTTTCTTTTGAAAGCCACGTTCTAACGAGTATACTCCTTTAGGCCACTGGCTGTTGTATTGTCAGTAAGCTCCTCTAATGATTTGTTCTTGTTGTCTTGTTTTTTTACCTCGCCTGCTAAAACCCGAGAGTTCGTGGCACTCGCAGGGGTGCAGAGCCAGCAGGGCTCAGAGCCGCGCTGTAAAGCACAGGCAGGTACCGCAGCGCTCGGCAAGGGCACAGGCTCTGTGGTTAAGGGGGATTGCAGAATAGCAATTCCTCCTTAAAACTGAGGCCGTCTAGAACTCTCTGTAAACCTGTGTGAATGATGAGAGAGGTGGCCAGAGAAAGAATCTGTGGTTTACTGCACTCACACACAGAGACCTGGTCTACAAAACTGCAGCCCACACCATCAACTTGGACTGCAACAAGTGTGTGTCCCAGCCGTGGATTTCAGCCCTTCTTCCTCGCAGATAGCCGGTCCAAGGCACCTTTCCGGTGTTGCTATCTCATGGTCTGAATGCCCTGCCGTTCGAAGTGCCGCACTGACCACTTCAACACCTGGATCCTGGCAGCGCTGTGCCGCGTGCGGTGCAGACGGCAGGAGCTGTGGGCTGTCCTGCCTGAAGCTCTGCCACTGCTCCTCACCCTTGGCTGCTCTGCTATCACCAGGCCACCCCCATTTATGAACGTAACATGCACAACACATGCAAAAACCATCTAAATATGAACAGGTTACAAAGCGAAGGACTTAGGAAATGTCAGATTAAGTTTGCCCTGGAGTAGCTTTTACTGAGCTCCTTAAGGGTGTGTGCATTGTGTGACTTATATTAGTGATCATACTATTTTTATACAGGCCTCCCACTGAGTTCAGCGCACGGCCTGGACGTCCGCTCCAAGGAATCAGGGCCAGGTGATGAAGGGCATTCCTGTTGTTAAAACTCCTTCATTTACTGCAGAAGTTGTGAGGAGGTTTGCAGGAAGAGGACGGATGGATGAAGAGCAGCCGAGAAGTTCCGTGAAAAATGATGCCCATCCCTCCATTAGCTACAACTGCCCGATGGTACCGGGCGAGATCCTCCAGCTGGGCTCTCACAGACTGTCCTCATCTACATCTTCCACCCTCCAGTGATGACGATACACTCATTAATGTTGTGAGGTATTCAGATAAGCCAGAGATGAGCTCACGGCAAAGCCCAGGAGGAAATGACTCCTTCCATCTGCAGAGGAAGATCCAAGGAGCATGCAGTAACCACGGAGCGTGCAGTAACTGCGGAGTGTGCAGTACGTGAGGGCATCAGCCACGTGCTGGGTGAGGAGGAGACACCGTCCTGAGCGGCTGGTGCGGGCGGCGTGGCAGCGGGCACGTTTAGAAGCCAGCCCCAAGCGCCACAAACCAGTACGGCCCAGCTCACCAGGGCCTGGTTTTGCCACCTTCAGTGGCCATTCCTCAGAGTAGTTTTTGGTCTGTGAATTCCTTAGATTTTAAAGTAGAATAAAAATTCTCACATGAAAATCTTTTTTTTTTTTTTCAATCCCATTCCTTCTAAGAGCAGCATTGTTATTTCTGATCAGTTTCTATTTCCTTTACTTCAGTGTCTTTTCCCAACCCCAAAACTGAAGTCAATTAGAGGCACATCCTTAACATGGAAAATTTCAGTGTGGATAATTGAAGTTTAATTTCGTTTTGCAAGCTACTGAAAAAAGGCCCTTACAAAGGAAAACGTTAACTAATGTTAATCATAGGCAGCACTTTCATCTCCGCTGCGAGGTTTTTCCAGAAGAGCAGGCGCTGCTCGCGGGGAATTTCTGGGGACGCTTGTCATGACGCTCCTTCCTTGAAAGGGCTCGTCCTGTCCAAGCGGCCACCGACGGACGCGGGGCAGGGGAGGTGACACACGGAGCCCCTCGTCCTGCGCACCCACAGAGCCTGCGACCCGGGACAGCTCGGGGAAGGTTCTGCTAAAGCGGGGCAGAGGACAGGACATGGGAAAAGGGAAAAATTGTACCTGTGTCCCAGCCTGGTGGTGCTCAACGCTTGCGTTTATGGCTGCTGCGGTACTTCGGATGGAGCGCAGATGTCACGCTGGTTAGCCAAACCCATGGCAGATGCGTGCTTAAAAACATAATTTTATTTTCTTGACTTTGGGGTATTTGGGGAAATCCACCCGTGGGAGGCCGGGGCCAGATGACAGACACGTCACCCCACGTGCGCTCGCTGCTGGCACCAACACCCCCCACCCCCCCCACCCCCGCCCTTCTCGGCGGCAGCGCCGCAACCTGCCGCAACTTACGTTATTAAAAAAAAAAGCCGATTTCGGTTAACCGCCGCCTTGCGGGGGGAGACGTGGGCGGCGGCGGGTGGGGCGCGGCGCGGCCCCTTTAAGAGGAGCGGCGGCGGCGCGGGGCGCCCATGTGGAGGTGCTCCATGCCTTGTTGTCCTCCGCTCCCATTGGCCGGCGCCGCGGTGACATATTGTCATGGGCCGCGAGCGCACTGCGGGGGGAGGGTGGCAGGGAAAACCCGGCGACCGGAGCGACGCGACGCCGGGACGGGGCGAAACCGGGGGCCGCGGCCGCCCCCGCGCAGCCGGCGGGGCCGCCGGGACGTCCCCGGAGGGGACGTCCCGACGGCCCCGCCGGCTGCGCGGGGGCGGCCGCGGCCCAGGCCTCCCTCCCCGTCCCGTCCCGCCCCATCCTGCTCCGCTCCGCGTCTTGCCGCCGCCCGCCGCGTAGTAGCGGGGCCGCGCCAGCGCCCGCCTGTTGTGTTTCTGTTGCCGCCCGCCATCTTGTCGCCAGCGCTGCTGCCGTCGGGGCGAGCCGCCGGGCGGCGCGGCGCCTTGCGGCCCGGGCCCGCGCTACCGGGGAGGAGGAGGAAGAGGAAGAAGAGGAGGAGGCGGCCGGGGCCCCCGCCATGAGCATCGAGACGCTGCTGGAGGCGGCGCGGTTCTTGGAGTGGCAGGCGCAGCAGACCGCACGTGGTAAGGGGACCGGCCGCGCCGCGGCGGGGAGGCCGCCTGACAGGCCGGGGGGTGGCGGAGGAGGAAGGACCGGGGTGGGGGGGGTGGTGCCGGTGCGGGGCGCTGCCGCCGGGGGAAGCGGGTGGCCGCCGCCGCACGGGGAAGTGACAGGGCGCGGGGAAGGAGGCGGGGGGGGGGGGGGGGGCGGGAGGGTGGAGCGCGGCGCCGCCCCGGCGGGGGCTCCCCGCGGTCGGGCCCGGCCCCAGCCCCGAGGGTGTCCCGTCCCCCCCCCCCTCCACATCCCAGGTGGCCCTGGGTGAGGGGGGGGGGGGTGGTGGTGAGGGGGGCGCCCGGCCGCCCCCGCCCCGCCCGCGGGCGCGGCGCCGCCGCCGCCGCGGCGCGCTGCGTGTCCCCGCGCGGCGGGGCGGGGGCGGGGCCGCGCCGCGTGACGCGCCAGGCGCCGCCCGCCACCACGTGCGCGCCGAGCGGCGGCCGCCCCGGCGGGGAGCCCCGCCCCCTGCCCCTCCCCTCCCGCCCCGCCCGGGGCCGCCCCGGCAGCGGCGCCCACCGCCCGGGCCCGTTCCCCCCGCGCCGGGAGTAGCGGCCGGCCGGGGCCCGGGGCCCGGCGGTTCCGCCGGCTGTGACGGGTCGGGGGCCGGCCCCGCGCCCGCCCGCCGCGCCGCCGCAGGGGCGGTGGGGCCGCGCTGCAGCCCGGGCGCAGTGACAGCGCGGGTACCTGCGGCAGGAGCCGGGGGGGGGGGGGGGGCGGCTCTTTGTGTGCCGCCGCGGCGGCCCTATTGTCTGGGTGATGAGTCATGTCCGAGACGGGAGATGCGATGAGGCAAGAGGGCCCGGGGACGTGCAGGGGCGAGAGCCGCCTGGATGGGGAACAGAACCGGGAATTGAGGGCTGCGGTGCTCCCTCGGCCGGGGCGGGAGCCGGCCCCGCAGCCCCAGCAGCGCGGGTGGCAGAGCTCTGTGCCCCCCGTCTTAAGCCGGTGACAATTCCCTCGCCTTTCTGGCCAGATGCGCTCCGTGGCTGTCGATACCTGCAGCCCGTGGCTCACACGCTGCGTGTGCTCTGGCCATAGCAGTGGTTAAATGCCGGAGAACTGGTGTAAGCATTTATTACATCTGCTGCTGCTGGAAAAGATTTTAATTATTATCCAGCTGCCCCACGTTATAAGACCGTTTTGTAAACGGATGCAACAAGTGAGGATCTGGGATGCGTCGGAGGACGTGCGGACTGCAGGGCAGGAGGGGCCGGAGTGACCCGGCTGTGTCGCGCTGGGTGACCTCTGAAGGCTGAAATAATTTCCATGTGGGGCGCAGGCAAGGCAATGCGCCAAAAAAAAGAAATGGGGTGGGCTACGGAGCAGGGACGCGGAGCAGCACACACGGATATGTGGGGATGCTGTTCCGCAGCAGAGTCCGCTCCGGGGGCACCAGCCTGGGTGAGCTGCGCAGTGCCCAGCGCAGGCCCGGCGGTGCCCCGGGGGCTGCACGTCCTGCGTGAGACCCGCCGTTACGGCTTCTGCTGCAACAGATGTGGCAGGGCTGAACCGGCGGCGGAGCAGCGGCGTGGGTGCAAGCGTGGCCACTTCAGGAAGGCGTGAGCACCAGGAAGATGTGTGGCGTGAGAGGGAGGAGCGCGTCACTTGAACTTTGGGAAACAGGAAGGTGTCAGGGGAGAGCACGAGCAGAGAAATCGCTGGGGAAGACGGTTTGGGCAGCAATACAGCATTCTAGATTGGCTTCTTCCCCTTGCCGCCGTATTCCTCCCCTGCCTCTTCAGAGGAGCGTTCAGAGAAGCTTTGGGGTCTGCATTACACCCACAGTTACACTGCGTAACTCCGGGGGTCCAGTCTGGCTTTGAAATCAATCCAATTCAGGAACAGCATTAAACATGTAAAACAAAACCGATGAAAAGCTGCTGGGTCCAGAGCCGAGGGAGGTGCTGCAGAGTGCTTGGCCTCAAGAGCAGGATGGGACCCTGCCCCAGAGTTCCCGCTGAGGCAGTGGTGAGTGTGGTCTGCGGCTGCTCCTTGTGGCTCTGCCCAGCTGTTGGCCAGGCCCTCCTGGCAACTAGGTGGCAAAATACCATAGATACTCAGGCTGTTGTTTTTTATGAGGAAGAAAATGGATAGAAGGACAAACTAGGAAGCTTTAGGAGAAAGGAGAGCAGAATGGCTTTGGGAGGGAAGAGGGTTAAGGTACGGCTGGTCCCCTTCATGGGGATTCCTGGCAACCTGGAGTGCTGCCATACTCACACATGAAAACGCGGTATGTGAGGCATCGCTGCTTGTCCTGCTGGCCCCGAGAGCACCGTGGCCACTGCCCAGCCAGAGAGGGGTGGTGGAGGACACCCTCGGTGTGCCGTTCGTGATCAGGAAGGAGAGCTTTCTGAAAAGAGGAGATGAGGAAGGATTCCCCAGAAGCAGACAGCAGTTGGGTCTTCACGTTCTGCTCGGACTCGCTGGGAGGTCAGGCCAGCAGCTTCTGTCACCACGTTGTATGTGTTTTTGTGGTTGATAGCTGCTGGGGTGCAGCGTGAATGATCCCCAGCTCTGGGGACAGTGCGGGTGCAACTGCGGGAGAGCTCCATGGGCTGACCTGGAACGAAATGAGGTCCCTCAGGGAGCAGAGTGGTGTCTGCAGAGCTGCGAGATCGGCCCCTGCCCCAACATCTTCCCCCCTCCATCCGTGCAGCACATGGTGCCGTGTGTGACCCCGGGGACTCCCGAGGCACGGGGAGAGGTGGGTGGCGGAGCGGGGCGGTGGTGTCCTGGGCACCCCTGAGCTGCCTCCTGCAGCACGTCCCGCATGTCACAGGACTGCAAATAAAGCAGCGCTTGGCTTCGGCCTCAGATCCTGCTGCAGTCATCGAACTGTGCGTTCTGTCAGCACACATGTGGCGTCCAGGCGCTTTCAAACCTGACACGAGTGTCCCAGAACGTCCTGTTTCCCTGTCTGTAACCGGTGCCTTTGCTCAGGTCTGCTCTGTTTCCCGGCAGGTAACACACGGGGCTTCTCCTGCTCCTCCGGCCTCTCCCACCAGTGGAAAATCAGACCATGTAGGCTTCGCTTTTCTTAATTTGTAACCAGAGCAGTCTTGTTGTGTGCTGGCAGCTCTCTGAGGGCCGTTCATTGCTTTGGGGAGTTGTTGGGACACTGGTTTTCACATGGAGCCTGCCCTGCCGCCAGCCTGCGCATGGCACTGTCACCTCTTGTGTCCCCAGGTAACCGCGCATTGCCTACAGTGTGGTTTGAACTGTGTTTACAAGATGTTTACCCAGAAGCCTGTGGAATATTACATTTTATATGTATTAATATTTCAGAGAACATAATTTCAAATGGCTGAAAAAAGCCGAGTCAAAATGCATCAGGTGAGATGTACCCGTAAGAGCGACAGCTTGACGGAGTAGAGCGACGTGGTACAGACGCCACTGGGACCTCGGGGGCGAAAGAGACGCCGGTGCTGTGGGGGTCCGCGAGTTGCGGCGCTCATTGTGAAAGACGAGTTCAGACTTTGCTAAAACACTTGCTGGAGTTTAGAGGACGCAGCCCAAGTGGTTGGTTGTCGTCTCCCTGGTAAACTGGGAGCAAATGAAATGCAAGTAACAGGCTAAGTTAGAGGGAATTGTGTGCTTATTAATTAAAGAACTACCTGGATACATCTAATAGTTTTTACACCTATAGAATGCACACTCTTGGTGACACTTCCACAACATAAACACTTCTGCTATTCACTGACTTGAAATAGTATTTTTCGGAGGCTCTTTCCCTCGTGTGCTCATTGCACATCCCAGTTTGATCCCGCGCGTCTGCTTGGGTTTGTTGGGTGCTTTGTGCTGGGTTGTACGAGTCGGGAATGGTTCCTTACGACCGCGTGTGACGGGTTTATGCAGATGTGCAGAGAGAGGTAACGAAAACGAAACCGCAGTGGTTTGGCTCGTCATCCGTACTCCTGTTCGTACACTCAGCAGACCCGTTCTCCTGCCTGATGACAAATGTGATGTAAATGATGATACTAGTAATAACGTTATTTGGATCTCATTAGTTTTTTGGGGAAAAAACAAAAGATTAGAGGGAGATGAGGGGGATAGTTGATGTTATGCATTTCTTATTATAATATTAACACTAGGGGAATGCAGACAATAACAGACACACCCTGGACAAAACACCATGTTGGCCACGCGCTTCAGTGTTTGATTGTTTTGGGAGTCAGGATTTTGAAGCGCTCTTGTCTCATCCACATCTGCGCTTTCATACTTCATAACGTTGCTGCCGATAACCCTTTTTTTCTGTAAACAAGCGGCTCACATGCGTGTAAATGCATATGTGTACACATGCACAAACCCACAAACTGAGATCCTTTTGCTGTCTCTTACTTGTAAACTCCAGAGGCATTTGACTTGAGTTAGAGGGTGGCTGGTTTCTTTGAATGTAGGTTAATCCAAGAATGTTTCATGATCTAAGAAAACAAATTTATTTGTAATTGCAAGTAACTAGTACTTGTTTTCTTAGGGTTTTTCCCATAGATACTCATCTATGACCTGCTCAGCTTCTGCTCTCTGCTTTGCTTGATGCTGCTCAATTATGTTTATGGCTTTTCATTTTTTTCAACATTGCCAGCAAAGGTGGCGATGGAACAGTAAGCGTAGTCCTAGTCCTTTCCCATCTCATCTAACTGCCAGCTTGGTGCATGTCTTAATTGCGTGGGGTTGATAACGAGATGTGCGGTGGCCGGAGCGGTCTCCCCTGGCTGCAGTGCCACCCACCTCCTGCTGGTGGGCGAGGAAGAGGAGCAGCTCACGCCTGGTATCCGCGTTTCGGCAGCGGCTTGGTGCTGTGCTCAGTGTGGTCCTTCTCCAGTGTTCCTCAGCAGGTCTTAGGGTGTTGAGACACATCTCCAGGAACCCCGTAGGGCTTTTAGGCCGTGTCTGGGTGCCCGCAAGCCCTGAGCGTCCCTGGGTGCGTGTGGCCGTGTCCTCAGTCATCGCTGGCCTGCTGCAGGCAGCGCTTCCACCTGCATTTCTTCAGGAGAAGTTAAAGCACTTCCTGACAAACAGTGCAGTGTTTATCTTTTGCCGGAGGGTTGCAGGTACGGGAGAGCCACGCTGCCGCCCCGGAGGACGCCCGTGCCCCGGCGCGGGTGGGAATGGCTCTGCCAGACACCAGCACAGCTCCACGTTCTGCCATCGGCGCAGGCCTGCCCAAAGCATGGAATAAACCCAGAGCAGGCTGGCTGCTGGAAAATAATTGCCTCGCGTAATCCTAACCTGTCTTGTTACTCTAGTGCTAGACTAGCTGTTGTGCTCACCTTTTCCTTTCTTTTTTGGCCCTTTTTCTCCCTTGACGATGGGCGCAGGCCATCAGGCCTGGTGGTGGAGGGTGAGGGAGTCGCGGCGGCAGCAGAGGGGACGCCTCCGGCGTCTGTGTTGTCTGCAGGGTTCATCTCTCCTGACGTGCTCCAGTAACATTCCACCTGATTGTTTTGTGAGGCAGCACGGCGTCCCGGGCCCGCAGCGGGGCTGGAAGTTGGGAATCTGCTGTCCTGAACCCCCCGATGCCTTTTTCTGTGCTGTGGGGCACGTCAGTTGAATTTTGTGTACGAAATACTGAACTTCCCAAAACCTGACAAAACTGTATAAACATAAAAACTTTTTTTTTTTTTAAATTGATGAGATCTCTGATCCTGAATGGAATCTTGTGGCTGTGAGTCCCACGGTGTAATCATATTCAATATTTGAGAGGGTTTCCTTGTTTTTAACTTGTTGCTTTTCAGGAATTTGAGAGCTGTCGTGCTGGGAAGTGCTGGCTGCCCCCCCGGGGGCTCCGGTTTAGGACAGAGCCACCCCTCAGCTGCAGTCTGAGGGGAAAAGTAAAACTGTATGTAAGTCGTCCTTCGTTGCCCATCTGTATCTCCTCCTGCCTCCTCTACACATACAGGCATAGAGGTATGCTTAGGAAGGGAGCGATAATACAAATACAAAATAGAGCATGCAAAGTTTGCAGGCCTTCCTTGCCCCCCAAAAAAGCAAAATTCCCTTCCATTGGCTGATAAATTGTTTCACCAAGGGACATCAAAGAGTTTTATAGTCTTCAGGTGAATTTTGCAGCACTTCTGAAAGGTCCCGGGTGGAAGAGCTGAGGCGCAGGGGTTTGAAGTGCCTTACCTAAAGCTGCGCCTCGCTAAGGCAAGATGTAAAGTTGGGCTTTCTGGTCCCCAGTCTCCTGTCCAGCTGGGGGTGGAGGCTGGAGTAGAGAAAGCCCCAAGACTTGCTGAACATCACACTATCTCCTGACTGGAAGCTGCCTGTGGTACATTGCAGAGGATGGGGCAGGGATGAATAAGGAGTTTTTTGTCCTGATGAGTTGAAGATGTCCCTGCTCATTGCAGGGGGGTTGGACTAGAACGCCTTTAAATGCCCCTTCCTGCCCAAACTATTTGATGATTCTATGAAATCAGGTCCATCTGATTGCAGATGGTACAATTCATTCTACTTGCTAGTTAAAGATTCCCTTGGGCTTTCCCTGTGCTTCCTTCAGCCTCTGATCTTTTTCATAGCAGCACCTGATAGAAAAAATTTGTTTTCTTCGTGTTTCCATGCTCAGGGTTGTATGTAGAAGCATGATGTATATTTAATGGTACCTCATGAGAGCGTACACGGTGGTGGAGGTGCTGTGTGTTCGCACACAGAGAGCGCTGCTGGGAGCTGTGCCTCAGAGCTGTTGCTGGTGATGGGATTCCCAGTGTCCCTGGACAGCGTGCTTGTATTTCTGTGTGTAGAAGAGGCAAGGGACAGGGACAGACTGTCTGGAGTGACCTCAGCAAAGTGCTTTGGTGCCTGGGAGCTGGTTCTGCTCAGGCTGGTGAGAGATGCTGGGAAGGGGATCAGACTCTATAGCGCTCACTCCCAGCTTTTCAAA
The DNA here is from genome assembly GCA_947846985.1 of Fratercula arctica. NCBI lineage: Eukaryota > Metazoa > Chordata > Aves > Charadriiformes > Alcidae > Fratercula > Fratercula arctica. Next base: position 4,157,636 of record CANTUZ010000015.1, read on the forward strand.
ATCGCCTCGTGTGAACAAGACCATCTGAATTTGATTTCCGCTGTGCGAAATTTTGGTCGCATTCCTGATTCTGTTTCCTTCATATACCTGTCTAGCTTGTTAGAAGCACGTCCTTGCTCAGGGAGTCTCTAGCCCGATGTGTGAGTATTTGTATTTCTCAAAACATGCCAGGTTTTTATACTGCAGCACAAAATGCTCCCTGGTTCAGTCAGCCCCTCACATCAGTGCAGTCATGTTACCATGAGAGAAGGTTTGAGGGGACTCCGCAGCACCTCACGTAGATCCGTCGATGATCGGGGTGCTGTCAGACAGTCGGGCAGAGCAGGCGTCTCCCTCTGGAGAATCTCCTGCTACCTGCTGACAGGTTGAAGCATTCAAACAAGTCTGTCGCTCTGGTTTTGATTAGCTTTTTTCTCTCATATTAAAATTGCAGTGGCCGAGTGGTAGGATCCTGCCAGTGAGGACATGCTGTAGTTTTGGGTGTGATGTAGACTGAGCTCTTGTCCATTTGCAGTAAGCTCAGTGAACAAAGGCCGTACCAAGTACTTTTGATGAAGAACATGCGTTTAGTGTGTGTCTGGACCATCAGCAGATGATGCTGTAGGTTCGAGGGTTTTGTTGTGCAGGTGGACACACTGGCAGTGGTGCTGTAACGTGGGCTGGGGGAGGATCTGGACTGCTCTGAGATCCCGTTCTCCTCTCGGGCTGCCGACACGCTGGCTCTGGGAGTCAGATGTTACCTTTGGGAAGGGCCTTGCTGTGTGACTGAGAGCAGTCTCTGTGAATTCAGAGATGGCAGGGATAACTGCCCTGGCACAGCCAATTCGGGTGATCGAGGAAAGCTTCCACTCCTGTGCGCAGTTAGTGTGCTTTGATGGGCACATACCCTTGGATTCTTATCTCCTTTTCTTTTTCAAGTACAGAGATAGGATTCTGGATTTGGTAAGGTAAATGGGTAACCTGCCCGTTTCCGTTCATTTCCATGAGAAGGGAGCTGACTAGTGTGAGCATCTTGTGAAAACAATCCCTGGCACAGCCCTGGGATGAAGGTGCAGCAGTGGGCTCTTGTTCTCGTCATGGGGATCGAGGAACGTTACATGAACTGGTGTCGAGCAAATACGCTTACCTAACAGGCTGGTAATTAACCAACAGATCCGGTTTTGCCATGACTCAGTCTGTTACGTGAAGTCATTTAACCTGTCTTTGCTTCAGTTTCTAGTGTATTAAAAAAGCTGAGCAGTGTGTCTGACTTAAAGAAGTTTGCAGCCGCTTGCATCCCGGGGGCCTGGGACCTGCTTGCGAGCGGTGGGTGAAGGGGGTCTCGGAATCTCTTCTTTGGGCACATCCAGTGTCTGGGCTTTTTCTTTTAAGAGTACACAGTTTGTTTATAATACTGTTTATTAAGTCAGCCCATGTTTACCATTCTTTTCCGACTACTGCATTTGAAAAGCGTCGTCGTTGGCTGTGTTTCTGCAGACTTCAGTGTGTCTCTCTGTCCCGGGGCCAGGAGGGGAGACAGCGGTTCCCTTGTGTGCGTTGGGGCAGGTGGGCTTGGATCGTGCTGGTCGTCAGTGCCGCTTTTTGCTCTGAACTGCGGCACAGAAGCTCTTCAACTTGCAAATAACAGCTTACCAGAACGCGTTACTTTGTCTCCCTGTTTCTTAAAAATGCTGGTGCCCAATGGAAAAGCATTGAGACAGCACCTCGTATAGAAACAGCTCTGTGGCTGTCTTCCCCGGGTGAAGCTCCTCGGATGATGGAGCAGTCCGTAGTCGGTTGTGTGCTGTTGGTAGCCACTCTGCCTGTCAGAGCCAGTGCTTTTCTGCACTTCATCCTGAATTCTGCAGAAAGGTACAACCAGAGTTTTACATCAGTCCAGCCTGTCAAGCTTCGGTGCTCAGCACTGTCACGGCTGGAAGGCACTGGGGTGGTCTGTGTATATATAGTGCTGTCCGTGATGGTTTCACTCTTTTAGCCGTCTTGATCTGTTTTCTTTTCCTTTGTAGTACTGCTAAACCCTGGCCTTTATTTCTTTCTTCTGCCCACTAAGAGTTAGTTGTAACTAAAATGACTGTCTGGAGCCACTTCAGGGTTTCAGTGAAGCACTGGAATAGCAAATTAAAACACAGTGTAAATTATCCATTGAGTTGTTGCTTTGAGAAGCGTCTGACAGGTATTATTTAGTTATGATTGATTCTTCTTTGGGGCTTGTGAAATGATCTACAAGATTTCTTGAGGGTCTTTCCAACCTTCCTTTCTGCGTTCCAGGAGCCGCAATGGTTTTGTTGAAGGGAAATACTAATTTCCTCATAAGCCATCTGTCTCCATAAAGAAGGAATAAAGCGTGTCTGCTTCCTAGATTTTATCAGGCAAGAGGATCATCTTGTCATTTGTCTAATTTGTTTCAGGTTTGGATACTGAGGTCACTTTGATTTCTAAGAGTTACAGATAAGCCTGTCATGCTGAAATCACTAATGGTCTGTATTGTTGGTGCTAAGGAGGGATAGTTTATGTGAAGGCTGATTTTCCTCTGCTTTTACAGATATGACATAAATGTGTCATCATCCTCTGGCTGAGAAAATGGAGATTCAAGTATTTTTGTCATTAATAGTGGATGGTGACATCGTGTCCAGATAAGGTATGAAGAGCGTGTGGTGTGCCAGCGCTGTGAGGGTGGCTCAGCAGAGGGAGTCTCAGGTGGGAGCCGGGGTCTCTGAACCCCGAAACTGCAATCCCAGGCGGGCTGGTGTAGCTCTCACTGCTCTGGAGTGTGTCACGAGCTTCTGGCTTCTAATCCTGAAGGGTTTCAGTATCCTTTGTGAATAGCGCGCTTTTAAAATGCGATTTAGTCTTTCTTTAAGAACATGACGTTTGTGGCCCAGTCTGTGTTAACAGGAAGGGAAATGGGACGTCTTGGCAGCAGGCTGAAATCTCAACGCAGCACCCAGAAGAGCAGCAGCAAGTGAGGAGCCGTTGAGTGCCTTGTGGCTGGCTCTTGCCGTGGTGTCACCGGCGAGGGCTGCTCGGCCACGGGCACGGCCGGGAGCTGGGGCTCGGGGAGAAGTGCTGTGTCTCGGGGCTGCTGCGTTACTGGTGGGGAAGCAGCGGTGTGAAGGGAGGGACACCAAAGAAAGTGGGTTTAGCAGAGATGGGAGGGAAGAGTTGGGCTTGTGTTGTGCTGTTGTAACCAAAATTCAGAGGGGCTCAGGGAAAGGGGTCACAATCTCAAAGGGGTCTCAGTCCTCCTGCTTGTTTCTAGGCTCTGGAAAGCGCCGGTGGCTGTTTGCTGGCGGAGCCTGTGTGTCAGCAGCCTCGGTTATGACTCAGAGTTGGCCGGGCTCAGGGTGAGCGTTGCTGCTCTCCAGTACTGCTGACTCTGTTCCTATCATCCCTTTCCTGGTTCTCCCATCCGGAGCCTGGGACCTGCAGAAACAGAAACCAACCTTCAGGCTCCAAGCCTGCCCTTCCTCTCAGCGTGGCCGTCTCCTCCCCAAGCGTGGCCAGGCCAGCCTCGCAAATGGAAGAAGTCTGGAGACTCCTTCTGTCCCCAGCCCTTTCCTGGGACAAACCAGGAGCAACTCCTGTGGGTGACGCTTCTGTAGAACCGGTGTAAGTGAAACCCAGAGCTCTCTTCTCTGGGTCTGTAGCGGTTCGTGGTGTGCAGCATAGGCTCCCAGAAGCATTGAATGATTCAGAGAAACACTTCAAACTCTTCAGAAAATTACAGCACAGAACATCCAATGCCTAACTGTTCTCGGAGTTGAGTCATGTTCTCCCTCTGTACTGGGGAGGGACCTTTCAGCTTACGTGGAGGTAAGATGCTTGATTATGCAAAGGCACATGCCGTTGATAAGTTCTGAGATGATAGCGTCCCTAGTACAAAACAGGAGCCATTAAAAAGGGCACTGAACTGCCGTAAAGGCATGCTCCCGCAGCACAGCTCCGCGGGAGGCTCGGTGCTGTACCTGGCGCTGCCGGCCCAGGGGCACGTGCAGTTCTGCCTGCGCAGCTGCTGCCTTCGCTGGCCATGCTCGCCGTTACTGATGGGTGGCATTTCCAGGGCAGGCAAAAGGGAGGAGATAAATTTAAACCCAGCAGATTATTAGGTAGCAAAGCTAAGAGTGCCTGGCACTGTTTATTCCTGGACCATCAGGGCCTTAAAATAACCGGTCAGGAACGCTGACCCTGTTTTTGTGTCCTCCTCTGACAAGATTTGCTGTTCCATCCTGTTGCTGCTGGCGCCCTCCTTACGCCGTGCCGCCTCGGTGGCTTGGCCGGCAGGCTGAGGTCCCCGCTCCCGCCGCCTGGTGTGGGCAGGGTGAGGATCCTCGTCCTCTCGTGCCTCCGTTGGGTTTCAGCCCCCTGAGGGTTCGCAGTGCTGGTTCGCTCCCTTGATTCAGTCCTCGGTCCCTTTGATGAGAGTGTCAAGAACTGAGTGGAAATGACACATAATTTTGGTGCGGCCCTGCCGCGTCAGCTGTCCCTCTGAGCCCAAGCAAATACCCTAAGCCTTGCAGCTTTCTCCATGCCGGGCCTGCAGGAGCTCATGTGATGAGTAAACTGTGCATGAAAGAATAAGCCATGGCATGCCAGTTGCCATTCTTTGTTTTTGTCTGTATCTGTGAAGTAAAGTGGGTGAACTTATTTCATATGGAAAAGCAAAGAGCTCTAGGGGGCTTTTTTAAAGCGTGTTTTTAGTTTGTTTGTAAGGTGTGAGCACAAAATGAGCAGGAGACAGAGATTTTCCCATCTGGATGGAAGTGTTTCTCTCCTGAAGCGGGGTGTGTTAGGAAGAGGCGTTCGAGACCCTTCAGTCCTCTCCTGGGCGGGAGGGTCGATGGCGTCCTTTCTTTTTGCCTGTGGATGAGTCAGATGCAGAGAACATTGGCTCACTGGTGTCAGATTTTGGCTAAAAAAAAAAAAAAATCCTTGAAATAAACTCTTTAGCTCGAGGGAGCTCAAGATTTGCAACACCAAAGGCCTTGTTGGCAGCTTGTCAGCAGCCCCAGGGCTGCACCTGCTTCGCAGAGACATTTACATAAATATTTCTGATCAGTAATGCACGCTTCTAACCTTACTTTCCTGTTCTCTCGGCTTCCCTGATGAATGAAAATTACCCGTTGCAGGAATTTCACTGCTGACTCCCGCGCGTGTCCTGGAAAGCATTGCCATCAGCGCGACCTCAGCTGTGGTCTCCTTTCTCCATCCTCTGCTTGGCTGTCGCGGCGCTGTGGCCAGAAGCCAGCGCAGGAGTGAATTCAGCACGGGCAGGTTCTGCTGTCCCCGTCAGACCTCAAGCACTGCTGGGAGCTTCCATGAATTGCCACCTTTGCCGCTGCCCTCCCTCCGGCACGGGGCAGTGGGTGGGTGGAAGCTGTGCTGTCTCTCCTCCGGTGCCTGCCCAGCCCCGGGAGCTCTCCCTCTCCCAGCAACTGGCTACCTGTGCTGCCCCGGTGCTGGCCACGTGGCCGAGCACACACGTAGGAAACACGATTAGTCAGCAGGTCACTGGGGCTGAATTTCCTCGTGCATCCTGTGCCAGGCCATCACGTTGGCTCTGGCTGCAAACCAGGCAGCAAAGTGGAGCAAAAGGATTGCAGACAAAGAGCTTTTATTTATTAGTTATTAATGTTGTTCAGTTGAACCAGTCTGAAATCATCGGTAGCTAAGGTTTATGTTGTTTACATCAGGGGATTCCTGCTGGGGTTTTTGCCACCCTGCCCTGCTTTACTTGTTCCTTTAAGGAAACGTTCATAATTACCCTGAAGTATTTTGAGAAAATAGAGAAATACTGCATTCAGACTCTGGGCTTCTATTTAAACAACCTCCCGTTTGGGAGTCAGTCAGACCTTGAGCTCACTTACCCTCCTACTTGGTGCTACAAGGAGTTGAATTATAATTTTGGATTTGAATCTCAGGCAACCATGGGAAGAGTACTCTTTAGATGTGATATCCTTCCAGATCACTGAATTTCACGCGGTGCCTTCCCAAGTGCCGCAGGTCAGAGCCTGGAGACGTAGCCCTGGTGCTGGAGCTTGATCCAGGTGTTGCTTTCTGCTTCTCTAGGTGCTGGGTGCTTGACCCCGTTCCTGGTCTCATACGGCGTGTGTTCGGCTGTTGCTGGAGCTGAGCTGAAGGAGGGCTGCTGAGGTTTGTCAGGTTTGAGGTTCCCCCCTTGCCCCGCCAGTAGCAGGTTCAGTGCCTCCCCTGAAGCTCACGCTGGGCGTCTCTTGGGGCACTCCTTGGTGGCGTTTGCCACCTGGGGGGCTCGGATGCTCTGGGCAGGCCTGCTGTGGCTCTGGATGGGGATGTTCAAGCAGACAGCGAGCAGAGTTGTGCCAAACGGCTTTGATGAGGGTTGGAGGAAATAACGTTGTATGCGGTAGAAATCCTGAGCTGAAGGGAGCTGCAGGAATCCATGTTGCCTGTGAATCGGGGACGGTGATGCTGCGCAGTCATGGGTACCAAAGGTCATTCAGAATCAGGAATGAAAGTGTTGTTCCCTTTATTGCGCTCTCTTGCTTTTGCACAACACCCCTCAAAATCAAAAGCTGGGCAAGAAAGTACCCAAGCAGCGGCAGGGCCCGTCGGGTGGTGTGCGAGGACAGGGCAGCTCCATGGCTGGTGCTTTACTGGGGGGCGCCTGTTCCACTTGTATTTTTTATAGCTGCTTCTTGAAGATAATCAGGGCCTTCAGCGTAAACTGGTAATTCCAGGTTGCAGTATGTGATTTTCTATGAAATTTCCTAAATATACACTCTGACTTTAGCATTTAGGTCAAGCCCAGGCTTCTCCAGGCTCTTTCAGGATGTCTCTTAGAGCTTCCTCTCAGTTACCTGATGCTGGCCACTGCATAAGACAGGATACCAGCCTGTATGCATCGTTTCTCTGATCCCTTGCTTGATGAAGTAAGCATTTCTTTTCCAAATATTGGTGTATTACTATGAAGAAGCCATAGCTCCAAGCATGCTGTTGGTTGCAGCTCCTTGGAGGCTGTCAGGAATGGAATCCGCTGAGCGTCACGGACAGCGGCTTCGGAGATACTTGAGGAAGGCTGTGAGACGTCTAGATGCCAGGGCCACTGGCGCCACAGGACTTGTATAAATAAATTTCATTTGTGCTATGTTCACACAATTAAAGCCGGAGACCTGGATCGCATTTAATGAGGTTTATTTTGCTAGTCGGGCCACACAGATTTCATTTACTTTGTCTCGTGTTCTGAAAACATATAGGAACATATGCACACCAAAGCTAAGAGCTTGAATAAAATCGAGAGCAGTAAAGAAGTGCCCTGGTGGGTTTGTATCCGTGTAAAGTCCATGAAGCTAAAATTTACATTGATAGTATAAAATATAGGGTATTTTAACCTAAGGAGCTTGCCCTGCCCTGCGGCTGCTGTTTATCTCTGGGCCGTTGGATGTCCTGAGCAGTGCTGGGAGAACTGGGAGCCGGGGATGCCTGGCTCACGAGGTTTCCCTGTCTCCCACACACAGGCTCTGGTTTACGAGGCGAACCTGAAATGCCCAGTTTTTCCCTGGGATTCTGTTAGTCGAGGCTGTTCTCCGGGCTTGTCCTTACCTCCCTGGAAGTGAACGTTGGTGTTGTCTTGGGCCTCTCACGGGACCAAGGTGGGCTCCTCGGTAAAATGCTCAATAGCTCTTTGCCAATTTAAAAACAGAAAAGGAAGAATTGGAAATGTTTTGTTGTGGATTGTTTCCTTCCGCTGTAGAGCAGAGCGCAGCGATGTGTCTCCGTGGGACACAAGCAGGGAGGGCTTTGGCAAGGTGGGGTAGAAGTGGGCATCGCTCGCGTGCTGAGTTCTTGCGCAAGGGCTGGCGGGGACGGATCCTGCACCTAAACCACATCCCTCCGAGAGCAGGCACCGGCTCCTGGCCAGGCCCTGCCACAGCTCTCGAAGGTCCATGAATCTTGTTCAGCTCAGTAATGTTTGCCCTTGGCAGAAAGGCCTTGCGATTTATGGGTTTGGAGCTTGTGAGCGGGAAGTGACTGGATCAGGCCATTTCTGTCCACGTGGAGCTGTGACAGAGAAGGAGGTTGGTCGGGTGGTGTCTTGCTTTTCATCTGCTGCTGCACTTGTGGCGTCCCAGAGGAGCCGGGAGTCGCCTCGGCTCGGTCTCGAGGACTGAACACGGGGCAGCATGTGGTTTATATTTAAACAGTCCGTGCTGGAGTGAAAGGGCAATGAGTGGAAGGTGCAGCATGGCTGGGACACGGGATGGATCTTCAGGGGCTGCCACGGGTCCTGCCGTGGGCTCAGGGTGTCCCGTGGGCCAGGCTGAGTTACCCCCACGGCCTCCATTTCCCTCTGGGAAAGGCCGGTGGTTAGTCACGAGCCTGGTTAGAGGCGGTGGATGGGGAAGGTCAGGGAAACGCCATTAATCACTGTCGGTGTTTCTCTTCCAGAGGAGAATGAGAAGCACGAGAAGCTCCGCCTGGAGAGAGAGCAGGAGCAGAAGAAAGCCGGCAAGACCAGCGTGCCGCGGGCCAACAGTGCCATTATCCCCGAGGAGCCCCGGAGTGAACTGCTGGTGCCCATCTCCCCCCCAGCCCCGGCCCCCCCGCCGCCCCTGCCCTTGGCAGCCCCCATCTCCGTCATTCCCATCCCTGTTGTCACCAGTCCCCCTCAGCAAGCCGCCCAGACCACCCTGTCCCCGCCGCTCGTGCAACGCCACCAGCCCCTCGTAAGCACTCCCAGTGTCACTAAGGAAGCATCTTCGGTTGCGCCAGTCATCCAGAGGCCGCCGGGCCCGCTTCTGCCGGATGGGAAAGCTGCTACCCCCCCGTCGGGCAGCCCGAAGCAGCTCCAGCATTACGCGGCGCCGGTCCTGGCCATCTCCCAGCACCATGTGGTCCAGCAGCCCATCCAGCCCCAGCCACACCAGCCCCTGCAGCACCCGGGAGCGGCCCCACCGCTCGGGGCTCTGAAGCTGGCTCCAGCAGAAGACACGAAACCAAACGAGCAGAAGAAGAGACCTGGAGGGTGAGTGCACCTTGTGTGTGGAGGCTTCTGAGAGGGACCAGACAAAAAGATACTGAAAGCTGCATCGACCTGGAGCAGCTACTCCTTTTGCAAAGAGTTGTCAGACCAGAAATACCAAGATCCGTGGATGTTTGGATGTCTGGTTTTTTGATAGCAGGGTTTCTTAGCTTGATGTTTTTTTATTTTTCCCCCCTGACCACACACTGTAGGGTTCTGTACAAGGATTTCTTTTTCTAAGCCAGAACTGTCTTAAGAAGCAAGTGCCAGCACTGCCTGTCTGATCTCAGGTGGCATCTGGTATTATGCTTGGCAAAAGATCTCTGGTTATACTGGTCAGGGAAGTCGTGCAGCAACGCTGCTTGCAGGAACTTTCTTAAAAACTGGGATGTGATCTGGGAGGTTTTATCTGTGGAGGACAGAGATCACCTTAGCTGCTGTTTCGATTTCTTAGTGCTGTAAGTGCTGAGGGGCTCCTGCTTGTTCAAAACTCCTGCAGCCGGAAGGGACTGAAGGCTGATTAATCTGTCCCCACCCTCGGACAGGACTTGTGACTCTGATGTTGCTCCAGGTTAGTGTTTGTCTAACTTTTTCTTAAGGACTTTGGCTGGTGGAGACTCTGTCTTCTCCTTAGTGGCTGTTTCCAGACCACAGTATCCTAATACGCAGTCTGGTATTATTTCTCATGGACTGGGAGAACAAATCATTCCCTTCTTTGCAGCAGGCTTTTACCTGTTTCCCTTGGCCCCTCGGCCTTCCTTCCTGCAGGATAAACGACCTGGATCTGTTCAGTTTTTCCTCCTGGACACGTTGTCTAGACCTCTGACCGTTCTCGCTGCTGCCTGCAGCTGGCAGATGACTCTTCGCAATGGTGTTTAAAATGGTGTGCTCACCCCGCGGAGGCTGGGTGGGCAGCGTCTGCGTGTCCTGCCTGTTCAGCGCAGTAAGGCACATGTACCCCTGCTTTCAGGGCAGGGGTGGGGGTCTGGCTGGGGTTCAGGGGGGATGCTGCTAGATGAAATGCCGGCTGGATCCCCCCCTTGCTGTGCAGCGCAGCAGCGGCAGCCTGGTCCCACTCCAGTACGGCTCAGGCTGCCGTGCTGAGGTAGACCCAGCAGAGATGGAGGCCCTGCCAGTCGCTCCAGTCCGCCTGGCCTGAACCAGCGCCTAAACCAGCGCCAGCAGCAGAGACAGACAAAATGCAGTCCTCTCCGGGGCAGGGACCTCCTCGGGAGAAATATTTTGTCCAGGTCAAAATCTGACCTTGCCTTTTGCTCCCTCCTGGTGGAGCTCAGTATTTTGGATTTATGAGGACGTGGCAGTTCACCTTCTTTTCCCCAGATCCTCTGGTCCTCATGGCATTTGCTCTGGGCTGTAGTGCAGAACCGCTGTAACCCAGCTGTGAGCGGAGCATGAGCACGGGGCTGTGAATTGGTACCGACCTTCCCTATGAAGCAGTGGTAGTTTCGGTATCGTCTTGTGGGAGCAGGAAGAGATGTAAGATATAGTGGACAAAAAAGGGGTCCATAGTGTCTTTTGGGATGTAGAGATCCCAAAATGCATAGGAGAAAACCGCGAAAGTAATGTAGATAAGAATTTTTAAAGATAATGGCCTTTGTAAAATGCCAATATAATTCCTCTAAGATAGATTGTGATCTTTAGAGCTTGTCTATAAAATGCAAAGCTGCAGAGACGATAAGTATATTTGTGCGTTAGTCAAGCGGAGCAGTCACGGATGATGTTGTGTGGGTTGGGATGGGTGCAGAGGGGTTTCCGCTGGCATGGGGGTGCTGGGGGGTTCCGCTGTGTGAGCGGGCAGGGGAGCCTGGGGCCACACGGCAAACGGCTCCTGCGCTCTCGGCTGAGCATCGCTCCCGGGAAGCTGGAAGGGCTGTCACCCAGCGCGAGGTGCGGCATCACCGCTCGCTCTGTGCCCACAGTCAGTGTTTTCCGTGCAGAATTTCTGGAGTCCTTGGCATAGGCACACCAGAAAACTATTGTCTGGTGCTGAGCAAGTTGCAAAGGTTTCCTGAAATGCATTTTGATGGGGCACCCCAAGGTGCGTGCTCCTCGGCTCCCCAGAATTGCTCCTTTGGACATAAGCACAGAAAAGAGGTTTTTTTCAGCTTGTAAATGTTTCATGGGAAATGGCTGTCAAATATTTTTTTTTTTTTAAACAACTGAATATTTATTAAATATTAATTCCTGAAATGCTCACCTCAATGTTGGTGTATTTTCATCCAAAGGCAAATAATTATTTTGCGTAGTGTATGGAAAATATTTGAAATCTCCACATGTCTACTAATGCGCTTTATCACCACAGTGGTGGAAAACTAAGATAACATGAATTTATTTGGCCTTTCCTAAAAGTATTTCTGTGATTCAGAGGGTAGGGACAGACCAGAACCCTAAAAACCAGAAGCTCACCCAGGTTCTTCCTTTAGCAGTGACTGGAGGATTCCTGGATTACTTCATTCCATATTTATGCTCAGCTGTGTTATTTCAGGCACAGGACAAAACTAAAGGGGCTTGAAGTATGTCTGCCAAGTCCCGTACACTTTAATTTGAGACTGCATAAATCTCACCCCACTGGAGTGTAGGCGTAGATCAGAAATGGGTCAGAATCTGGGTTATCTAGTAGTGTATAAATACACACAATTCATACTTGTGTCTTTCCCTGTTGATAGTAGCCCTCTCTGTATATATACACACGTTATACTCCTGCCTCTTTGTATCCTGTATGCAGTGTATGTGTAATGCTTATCCCATCTAATATGCATGTAAAGTATGGAGTTTATATAGTATAGGTAGAAATATATATGCAACTAGCATTAAAACAGTGATATCTGAACACCTCTGTTGCTGTTTAATACTTACCTCTGTCCGAGACACACAGACGCTGCTGAAAGTACAGGTTGAATGGCAGTAGTTTTAAACCTGACACTGAGTTTATCTTTGTTCTGTTTGGGTTACAGGGTTGGGACCAGGGAAGTACATAATAAATTGGAGAAGAACAGGTGCGTAGAAAGCCAGGGGTTTGGTTTTTTATTGTAATTCCCCTTCCTTTCTTTTTTTTTTCCCCTATAATCTGTTAATATTTGTTTGGCTTTGGTGGATTTTTGTTTGTTTGTTTTTTAACAAATAACCTGACCAAAATTCGTAGTGACTTTTATTGAATTGTGCGATATTGCTTTGCTTTCTTATAGCTCAATTCTGCATCTCTTGCTTCCTAGTATGTTTTACTTAACTCTGTAATTACGTTACAATAACCCTGCAAAGCCCTGATCCTGCAAAGTAAATCCCCACGTGCATAACAGTGTAACTTCTCTTTTGATTTAAAGTCATAAACTAGCCAAGGTCAGGGGCCAGTGTACGGTGTGAATACAGGATAAAGACCAGTTCCTGATCCAGAACTCTTCTAAATCTAACTAGCTAAATTGGAAATACAGTAAAGGCGGAAACTACAGCACAGAGAGATGAGATATTTCATTTGAGATTGCACAAGGGTTTCTTAACAAACCTGGGACTAAAATCTGGGCATTACAAGCCACAACCCCCACGTCTTTCTGCTGGACTGAGCTGGTTGGAAGCATGCAGGTAGTCTGGGTGACTGCGGTGCACATGGGTGAGTGCTTTGCTGGATTAAGGCCCAAATTAAGCTCTAGCTCTCTGCTAAATTGGTTGCTGGTGTGTGCTCCCACAAGCTGACAAGCCACCTGTGTTTTCTTTAGACGTGCGCATTTGAAAGAATGCTTTGAGACATTAAAGCGCAACATCCCCAACGTAGATGACAAGAAGACCTCAAACCTCAGCGTCCTAAGGAGTGCCTTGCGATACATCCAGGTATGTGCAGCGTTCGGGTGACTGCTGGCTGTCATTGTGTAGCACTTTATCTGCTGAAACTAGAGAACGGTGCTGTCTTTGCTTAACCAAGTTGCTTATCTGCTTCCTGTAGTGCAAAGGAAAAAGGGGAGAGGAAAACTCCCATTCCCCCTTTTCCCCCTATGCAAGTCCAGTCTTTTGTAAACTCCAGATTTCCAGAACATTTTGATTCTCTAGAAGCACTTGCTTCATGCAGTCTCCTTATACTAGAAGTTCCTCGTTAACTGCAAGTCATCTGAACCGGCGATGGTGATGCAGCTGAGGTGACTTTCACCTTCCTGAACCATTCAGATGATCTTCAAAAGGGACATCCAGACCGTATAAACTAAAGCTGCTCCTCTTGGATTAAGGGGAATTCTAATCTATATGTTTTGGTGAGGTTTTCTGTTTGCTTAACGAAAACAGACTGGCTTCCACAAAGGTTTTGAATGTCTCAAATTTTTGATGAGACAGAGATGTAAGTACAGGCCCTTTGCTTGGAGTTAGGGAAAGGCTGGAATTGGGGGTTGCAGCGTGGAGCTCTAGGTGGATGGGGTACCAAGAATGAGTCTGGAACACAGTAAAGATAAACTTCAGTTGTGGTGTTTGCATGTTGAGTGAAGTGTCAGTGTTTGCTTATTGTTGTTTATCTCATATTTGACACTGTCAGAAGTTTTGTCAGCTTTGTGCGTTGATTTGTTCTTATCCAGCATGTTTTCCATATTTAATATTTGTAAAAGTGGTTAATGGTAGCACAAAAGAAGTTCTTACAGATGTCCTCTGTGACTGAAATCAATAGCATGTAATGCAATTAAAACTCATCTGGAAGATGGAAGAGTTGCTAAATTTGTAGTGCAAATGAAGAGAGCCAGTAGAGCTCCTACGTTTTGGCTGGAGTAAAGGGTGCTGAGAACTGTTAACAATGGACTTTTACACAGCAAAGCATCCTCTTTTTTCCTCACTTTCTTCCCATTTTCCGCCATCTCTCAAGTGCCATTTAATTCCTGTGTTCAGAAGTACTGGGCATTGACTACTTGCATCTATTTCACTTTAGAGATTCAGTGATTACTCACCACCTTTCAGAATTAGAGCAGCTCAGGCCTTCTCATTAGTCTTCACCAGTGACTTCTCTTTGCAGAGCCTGTCGCTGGGGTAAATTCTAATGGTGCCCGGCCACTGGAGGATAGCAAACAAAAGGAAAAAGTCAATGTTGCTTAAAAAGGTCATTTTTGGAGATGTGGTTGTATTGCAGCCTAACGGGCATGAGAAAAGATGTGAGCTTTTAATTTGATTTCAGGCAGGCTGGTGTCGGTAGGGATGAGCTTCCACGGGCAGTAAGGGAGACGGAGCGATCTGATCACCCGCTCTCGCCTTTGGGAGCTGAGCCAGAGTCAGGGTGTCACAAAGGGAGCTGACGCTCTGTGAATATTGATGCAGGTGCAGACCTATCCGTGAGCAGACTCTGCTCTCCGGCAGCGTTTCTGTTCTGTGCTTTTGGAAGACAGATTAAAATTCTCTTTGAGGATGTCGGTGAGGATGGCTAGTTCTTCCTCTCCCTCTTCTCCGGATCTGTTGTGAAATGCTTTGAGGCTTAGACGCAGTGCAATTTTGTGCTCCCTACAGGTGTGTGTACCAACATCTCCGTAAATTGCTAGGAATTAAACTCTCGTCACGTCCTGTTATGAAGCGTAAACTGCTTTTATGATGGTCCAGAAGGTATTCACTGATTCAGAACTGCATTTTGTTTCCTTTAAGTTTCTGCCACTCAGGGTCCGTTTCAGTGACGCCTCTCAGTTGTTTTTCCCAGCATGGAATGGCTGGGATCGGGTCTGTCAGCCCGACTGCTCCGGTGTGCCTGTGCTGGTCTCTGTGCCCACAGCCTGGGGCTGAAGGGGGTCTCGGGCTGGTGTAATTGCAGCGTATTCAGTCATTCAGTGCAGTGAAAATGCAGAAGTTGTGACAGTGAACATGGCAGTATTTGCATCCTGGTGTCGGGGTCCATCACAGCGTAGGTTGCCGTCTCTGCGCAGCTCTGGTTTACCTGCTGTGCTGCCTGCGTGCACCACGGACACCGTGGCCTGCGGGAGGAACTGCTGCGGTGACTCGTCTCAGGTGTGTGGTGCCAGTGCCAGCGTCTCAGAAATGCCCCAGCACCCGCGTTGCCTCCGGGCTGCCTTCGGGGAGCGCGCAGTGAGAGCCCTCTGCTTCTCCCTCCCGTTTCAGCGCAGAGAAGTTGAACTTTTTTGTCCAAACGTTTCTCCTGTCCATATGTCTCTCCAGCTTCCCACTCGGGGGTGGCCTTAGGGGTAATGGAGCTGGTTTTGTGGTGGCACACAGGGGCGCTGCAGGAGGCCGGGAGCGGGTGGGGAGATGCCCCACAGTGGCACAGTGGGGTGCGGGAGGCGTGCGCAGGAGCAAAGCCCGGGTGAAGGCCTGGGACCATGGGCGCAGTGCTGGCTCCCCTGCCTGGAGCCGGCCCCATCACCCGTGAGGGCCCGAGGGCAGGCGCAGCGCTGGGACAGGGCCAGCCCGCGCGCTGCTGCGTCCGTCTGTCCGTCCATCGGCTGGGCTGGCGCCGGCAGAGGGGAAGGAGGTGGGTCGTCAGCCAGCCTGCGGCCGGCTGCTCGCCCGCCACGGCAGCCAAGGTCATGGCGACCTCGGGCCCACTTCCCGCCCTCTCCTCTGGCCAGGAGCTCAAGCGCCAGCGTCCCCCTCCACGTGTGCAGCGAGCACATGGCGAGCGCCAGCCCGTGTGTGACGAGATGGCCGGTGAGTGGGCCGGCTGCCCAGCGCTGGCAGCGTGGCCAGCTGGCTGCCCCACGGGCGGCGGACACAGCGCGGCTTGTGTCACCTCCCAGCTGGCGCAGGCCACACTCATGGTGCCTCACCACCTCCTGCTCCTCCTGCTCGCCGCCTCCTCCTCCTCCTCAGGTGGCGGCGGGAGCGTGGCGGCTGCTGCTGCCAGAGTCCACGCAGCAGGGAGTGTCCCGAACGGAGAGCGTTTTCCTTGTCAGCGCCTTTGCCGTGCGTCTGCGCCTGAGTCACAGGATGCTGTTGCGCTAAAAGTTTGAGTGTTCTAACTATTTGCCTGAAAAAACAGATGATTAGAAATCTGATTTGAATTTTCAGAGTTCAAAATTAATTTTTTTTTTTTTTTTTTTTTAAATTCAGTTTGATTTTAGCTTAGATCTGCTGCAACAAAAACAGCGTGCATCAGCATGGGGACGGGATGAACTGCCTGAGGATGACACCTCTCCCCAGGGTTACAGGGAGCATAGGCGGGACTGCAGACACCTCTTACCAGCTCAGGCAGGGTGAGACGGATCCCAGCCTAATCTGCAGACAGGAGCAAGGCCAAAGAGAAGAAACATTGCCTTCTTGGCAGCAAATGATGCACCAGACTTGGTGTGTTTCACTGGACGGACTGGACTCTCTCCCTTGCAAAAACAAGAGGGGGATTGTACAAAGGAGATTTAAAAGTAAAACCTCTTACTCTCAGTATAGTAAAGTAGTTTTTCACTAAAGCGGGGAAAAAACACCAAAAAACGAGTCCCAAATGAGTCTTGCAGAAGAGCGCAGCGTGCGGGCCCTGAGGCTCTGCTTAGCTGGTGATGGGTGCCCGCGAGGAGTGTGACAGTGCACTAATTGTTGCAGCCTCTCTTCCTGCAAAATCCTTTCTCCCCATTCCAGCTGGAACTTCTTTGAAACAGGCTGTTTGTTTCCTTGGCTGGATTTAAATATTTGTATCTGCATCAAATCAGATAAGTCAGAAAGTTAAATTCTGAACTTCCCATGGAGCTGTCATTTTAATTTATCCTTAAGAGTTGGGCTTGTGCTCTGCAACAGTAAATTAGAATCTCTGCAATTAAACACACTGTTGCACAAAGGAAATTAGGCTGAACCCAGCTGGAAGTTAATAATCCTTTTAAATGGTGATTCAGTTCCAGGCGGTGTAGGCTGTTGTGCTGAGGGAGTTGTCCCTGTGGCCACGGAGCGGGTGGGCTCCGGTCCCCAGCAGCATTTATTCCACAGGCCACGTCGCCCTTCGTTCTTCACTTTCCTCGCTGCAAAACATGAGTGAAAATGCTGGAGACCTCCGGAAAGTTTCTAAGATGCATGAGGTGATGTGTTGGGGGAGGAAAATGCTATTTGCTTTGAGAGAGTAGGGCCCTGTCCCGTCGGCTGAGGAAGGCCAATGTCAGCCACTGGAGCAGTGTCCCCCGGCAGAGAGTAGGAGGACAAGTCTGTCATCTCTCCGGACAAGCTGTCATCTCTCTGGGGAGCCACACTACCAGAGGGAATTGCACCGCACTTGTCTTGTGCTGGAGAAGGTGCTGCTGGTGGCCAGGGAGCGGAGCTGCGCAGGAGTCGGATGGTTCGTGGCCAGAATGTCCGTGCAGCTGGGTGCTCTGATCTGATTCCCTTTGAAGGATTCCTTGCCCCCTAGGAAATGTTGTAATCATCTTAGTTGGAAGCTAATTGAAGCCCTTAAGCAAGACTGTTTTCTCTTCTGCGTTCTCAAACTGTGCCTGTCACTATGGTACCTGAACACCTTCCACTTTCAGGGGTTGTTTTCTGTTGCGTATTTAGTGTAAGATGACATCCAGGGGATTTGCTCACCAGGTGACATCGGGACAGCCAAAATGAGCCAGCTCGTGAGCAGCACAGCCGCAGCCTGACAGACCTCGCATCACAGTGCCAGTTTCCCCCCTACAACCAGAGTCAAATGCTGAGTAAATAATAACGTGCTTACAAAACATTAGACAGAGCTGAGCTTCCCAGGGCCTGCAAGAGGCAAAGAGTAGAATCCTTTGCAGTTTGCGAAGCAGGGCACCGCTGTGATCCAGACTGCTGCGTGTGCTGCTCAGATGCTTGCAGGAGTGTTGGGGGATGTTCTGTGGTGATAGATTTGGACCTTAGTTCTACAGAGGAGTATTCGCTCTGATTACGAAATCGACTTTGCTTACAAATTCATAGAAGTCATTTCCCAGCCCTCCTTGCTGCTTGTAGTGTTACAGGTAGAAAATAGCTGTGATGAACTTCCGACAAACTGGTTGTATTCTACACCGTCTGTTGCCTCAGGAAGGGTAGAATTCCTTTCTGCGCCAGGAGCTGGGGCTGGTGTTGGCTTTGTACCCGGCGTCCCGCTGACCTGGCGGGTACTGGAGCAAGGCCACTGACTGACACCAGCTGGAAACTTGCCTCTTGGGCCATGCTGCAGTCCTCCCAGGAAGCAGCCAGCTAAATTTTTGTTGCAAACCAATCTTTTGATTTTTCTGGTTGTAGGTACTTAGAGAAATCTATACATGAGTGCTGAAGCCATTGAGAAGTCACGAGACTGCTTGTGTGACAGGCTGCAGGCCCCTCGCTCTCACTTGAACTGTAGACCAGCTGGCCAGAGAAGTATTTTACCAAAGTAAAATAGTCTCCACGTTCACAGTGGAACTCTTCCCCTCCCAAGGCTGGGGAGGTGCTGGGCTGCGGCTCCCTCCTGGCTCCTCGTGGTGAGGGACCACCTCATGGTTTCTGTGTTCCTTTCCCAGGAGCTAAAAAAATTGTTCATGCTAAAAAAAAATCACGGTGTGCTGGACTCAAGGTAACTGACATCTCTTTTGATTTCCAAGTAATGACTGCATTGTTCGTTTTGAGGGAAGCGTGCCTAATTTCCTTGTCTGATTACAAACATGGGCTTCCTCAGCTGGACTGCCTTTAGGTGGCCATACTGTGGCCTCAGCCGACCTGCTGGCTGGGTCACCACTGCCCAGATGGATGTTATTTCCCTTTGTCATATGGAACTGCTTCAGGCTGAAGTTAAAGCAAGGACAGAAGTTCACAGGTCTCGGATCACTGTCAGATGGAAAGAAAAACAGTAGTTCAGCAAACTCAGACAGTGGGTGCGGGTGTGAGGTAGGCATCGAGGAGCGGTGATTATCCTGGACGGGAGAATGGGCTCTGTCCCTTCATAAACAAACCCCATCATCCTGCAGCAGAGGACGTGTCAACACCAGTCATTGTACTTGGATGGGGGAGGCTGGTTCAGTTTTTCACCATTAGCACGTTGGTTATTTTGCCTTCCCTTGTGCCTGCTCCCTCCTGTACCACCGCTGTTTGCAGCGCGGGCTCCTCTGCCACCTCTCCCATCCATGTGTCCCCGTGACACGCTCTCACAGTCACTTGCTAAGCTGAGAGCATGGGGTGCTGTGTCAGACAGACAATAAATTACAGAGCTGATTCCCCACCTCCTGCCAGGAGCAGAAATCCATCGTGAACTGACTTACCTGTGCTCGTCGGTAATGCTAATTGTTTATATGAGATGTTTAAACTGTGTATCCTCACCTAGTCTCTTTCGGTGTTTCACGCTGCCTGAAGCAACACGCTGTGCATCTAAAAATGGTGCAGTTTCCCATTTATGCCAACAGTAAACAACAGAATTTACTCCCTCAAGAGCAGAAGGTATACAAAGCACTGTCCAAGGATGCCCAAATAGTGCATGCAAAAATTCCTTGTGCTGTCCTTTTTAAGCTGATCTTGTGAACAGACCAGGTAACTGTTTTCACACTTGTTAAATTTTGCTGTTAATAACCACAGCACCTTCTTCTTTTAGTTTGTTTTTATTAATTCATCCCTGTCCAGTCTCGAGGACCAGAACAAGACTAGTGGATTTTTACAGTCCGGTGGTAATGCTGAAATTAGGGTCTCGGTGTCCCAGGGGACACTGCAGACGTGCTGGTTCCTGGTGGAGGGAGGTGCCATACCGCAGACAGAGACCCTGCTCGTCTGACGTTAGCGTTTGGTCCTGTATAAAGAACAGAGCTCATTTACATTCAAGCATTCCAGTGGCTGGATTATTGATCAAAATGCATGAGCCAAACTCTGCTGAATCCAATTAAGTTCCCCACCTTGAAGAGTGTAGCTGAAACTGTTTTTATTCTGTGCCAGCTACTAGGCGAATATACCTGTCTTCTATAGAACTTGCCCAGTAAGAACTGGGTCCGTTAGTGCTCTCAGTGCCTCCTTCATGTGACCAGCACTCACATGCCAAGCAGTGCTTCTTCACGTTGTTTACCTGACCTGATCAATTGATTCTATCTTGCCTAATTAGCCTGAATTTCATCGCCAATAATAAAGGCTCCTAGCAATAATAAAGGCTGTGGTCATGCAACATGGTGTCATGTGTAGACTTCAGAAAGAGAGAAATAAGACCTTTTAAAAATAGCGTTTAGTAAAGTATAGCAAGTTGGAACCTACTTAAAAATATGAACTGGGTAAGAACTAGGCTGTAGGGCTGATCTTCCGCTGGAGCCAGCGGGAGCTGTTCGTGCACAGCAGGAGCAGGGTCTGGTTCCTGCCCTTGATGGAGTCACAGAAGAATTGATTGTAGCTTCAGAGGCATGACATCGGGCTGCATCGATACAGGAGATGGGGTGCTCTACCTGCGACGCCGGGGGATGCTGAGAGCACTTCCAGTCCCTTGGCTCTCGGTGCCGGTCAGAGCCAGCCTGAGTTCCGCTGCTGGGTGTGTGTCTGTCGCTTCCAGCACGCAGCCCGGGACTGTGTTAGCACGCAGCAGCGCTGGCATCGTTTCTCCTTTGGGCGACTTGCATGGTCATTGAGTGGAAGAAACATGGGATTCCCATGTTGAATTGGAGGGTTTGGTACTCGAGCTGGCACGGCCAACAGAACTGATGTGGCTCCCAGGCAGCCGCGGGCATCTGAAACCGAACCCTCTGCCATCCCTCCCCAGCTGCAGCATGGCCGGGCTGACGGGAGGCTCCATCCGGAGAGCAGCCAGCGGCTTGTGTTGGCAGGAGCAGCCACAAAACATGTCATGCACTAGAGTGCTTAAAAATGCCCAGTGTTTGAACCCTGTTGAGCACGCGGAAGCTGTTTCTTAACCTTTGCCAAAAGGGATGGCGATTATTATTTTTTTTAACAGTGACTCATACACGGGAGCGTGGAAAGGGTAGACAGAATTCTAAATCCTCTGTGTTTTTTTTTTTTTTGTTAGAGTATCTACATCTATCATACTGCTGTCATTTAAGTGGTAGTTTAAAGAAGCACTCAAGGTTGTAAAAACCAAACCAGGCTGTAAGCGGAGTGTAGCAGGGGT
This sequence comes from Fratercula arctica, assembly GCA_947846985.1. Lineage (NCBI taxonomy): Eukaryota > Metazoa > Chordata > Aves > Charadriiformes > Alcidae > Fratercula > Fratercula arctica. Next base: position 4,178,605 of record CANTUZ010000015.1, read on the forward strand.
TTGGAAGCGGCGGGTGTGTGTAGCCTGTTGGGGCACTGCTGCAGTGGGAGAGCATCGCGGGAGGCGGGTGTGCGGGGCCTGACGCAGCGGCGATGGGTGCAGCTCGACTGCGCGGGCTCTGGTTTGTGTGTAACGTTGCAGAAGTCACCTAGCTTTAAAACAAGCCAAAACCCCCAAACAAACAAAAAACCACACCGACATCGTAACTGGTTTGTTTTGTGTTTTTGCTCTTCCCTGAGAGCCTGGGAGGGAAGAGGTCGGGGACCCGTGGCACAACTCACAAACGCGGTTTGGATTCCTGTTCTCGGTAGCAGTAGCAAAGGTGTGTGTTGTTACTCTTTAAAATTACAGTGAAGGCGTTACTGACCTATTAAAAGTACAAACAAACAGTTGCAAGAAACAATAATCACTGTTTGTGCCTAAGAGCAGCAGAGTTCAGCCCACGTTACCCAGCGCTAGTCGGAGGTGCCGGTGGCAGCCTTGCCAGATATTGTCAACTACGAAATAATAAACGAGGGGGATTTTGAAACTGTCGTACAGCAGCAGGAAGTTAGTATCAGCTTAATCTCCTGTTGTCGTGTCGGTGTTACTCCGATGTGATAGAAATACTGATAGAACATGCTTTGGAGGATGTGGAAATGCGAGTGAGGTTTTTACAAGACTCCCTGTCTCAGTTGTTATTTATCAAAAATCAACAGCGACTCTGATCCTGCCTGTGCCCTGGACTTGCCCTGCCAATTGTTGTGGGTTTATCCAAACACTTTTCTGTGTGCTGCTGGGACTTCTTTTCTCCCCCTTTCTCTTCCTTGTCCCTGGGGGAGACCCGCAGGCCGTGGGAAGGGGGGTGACCCGGGGAAGCAGTGGAGCTGCTGTTAACACAGGCATCAAATGAACAAACCAGAAAAAATGGGTTTTTTCTTTTCCAGTTTCTTTTTCTTTTAGCTGTCTTGCTCATCTTTTACATCGTTATGAGTTAAAATACTATACCAAGTTTACATTTAGGTTGTCTCTTTCACTGTGGAATTCTTACTGTTTTCTTAAATCCCTGTCAGTGACCTACTGTTCACTCAGGGACAGCCCATGTGGCACCCACGGGAGAAAATACAGTCCGCAGTCTGATAACGAGGGTGTCAAGTAGGGACTGTTGGTGCTGTCGTGCTGAGATAACATCTTGATCTGAATAACCAGGCTGCTCAGGTCATCTTGAGACAGCATTACGGGAAAATTACGTCTTTGGAAGTTATGGCTCTGGTTGAAAGAGGAAGGTAGACGGGAGGTGACCTGTACAAAGTAGGTGTGAGTTGGGTGCCATCTGTTGGGCAGGTACCTGATTATTCACTATATTTGTATTTCAGGAGAAGAGGAACTACCTCCCCAAGGGTGATTGTGCAGTTTCCTGCAGCATTAGAAAGAATAACTTTTATTTTGCTCCTCTTCCCAAAGGACTGAGGTCTTTGACAGGAAAGCGTCACTAAAAGAAGATTGATTTCACTCGGCAAACGTTCTGCAGTGATATTAATGTTGCGCAGGTTGAGTGGGTTTGCAGAAAGCTGGTCGATTCTGGCTATATTCTGCTCTTACGGAGTAGTGTGTGTCGTGATTCAGAACGCATCGTCTCCCAATAGCTGGCACCTTCCCATCACTTCATATTTATGAATTTCCTGGGACTGTACCTGCTGTAAGGCAGTGTCTTAGCCCAGCGGGGCATGCTGTACCCTGCAGAGGAGCTTCAGCCTTGGGACCACCTTCACGAGCGGCGGTGGGGAGTCTGAGCGTGGGCACTGTGCAGACACACCGGGCACCAGAGCTCTCTGCCAGCTGGTGCTTGCAGCCCGTGAGCACAGAGGCAAAGATTTTCCCTCAGGTGCACGGCTTTGATCCATGGCCTTGCAGAGGTGCCAGAGTCGGTTTGTATTGAACAACTGGGTTTTGCGTCCTCCTGCCGCTGCCCTGGCCATAATGATGAGGGAAGGAGGTGGAGAGAAATCCCCTGGTGACCCAGATCTGCTCCGTGGGCCGTAGGTGGAGCCATCGGGATGTGAGTAACTGGCACTGTCCTCCTTATGAGGATGGAGAAACGGGGCAGAGGGGTGGTGCGGGAGGATGGCATCCTTCTCCGAGTCACCAGGACCTCAGCCTCCCAGGCCCACTGCCGCAGCATGTGTGTGTGGGGGGGTCCTCTTCTGCTGGGGGGGGTGGTTCTGTCAGAGCTCACGGTTGTTGGGGACCCCATCATCTGCCCCTTGGCTGAGCCAAATGTATAGGAATACAAACAAAGGGAGCGCCGGACCCAGGACCCATCCAAAACTCTGCTTTGTCTCCCACAGCGGCTGCTGTGAGATGCCTCCAAGAAAAATACAAGAATGCTGCAGCGAGTCGATGTAGCGATAATGTGTCTCCACATTAATCTCCTTATCTCTAGCAGCGAGAGATCTGGCTGCAGCTCTGAGGCGTAACTGCTCGTGGCCCTCCGGAGCTGCTGTCTGTGCATCGTCACGTAGGCTGGGGAAGGGCTTGCGAGGGTCCCGTGTCCAGCAGTTGCGTCAATGACAATTGCTCATGGAAATGCAGCACGCTTTACTTCTGCTTGCAGAGAATTATTACAGTTGTACCAGAGATACATTTCCCAATTTTCTGAATAACAAACACCACTGGGGTATTTTGGGGTATTTTGGGCATCCAGAATCCATTAGCATCACTGAAAATGACTCACTTATTTCCTGAATGACAAAGATAATTTAAAAAAATAATAAAAAAAAAAGGAAAACAGACAACCAAACTTAACGCTTAGTCATTGCAAATAATACTTTTTTTTTTTCTTTTTTTTTTTTTTTTAACATTGGATTTCCCTTAACCTTAAAAGTTATATCAAGGAATAAAACAGATCTGCTAAACTGGTAGAAGCCAGCAGGGTTTTGGTGACTGGCCCTGGGCACGGCTATGCCCTTCCCTGGTTTGTATTTCTACTGTGTGTTCCAGTCATTCGCTCCTTTTTTTTTTGGTTTTTTTTTTTTGTTTTTTCTGAATTTATTCTTTGTCCTCCTGATGTGGATTCTTCCTACCCTCTACCCTAGAACTGTCTGTACTTGTCCAGAGAGTGGTGCTTTAGGAGGCCGGGTCCTCTCGGATCTGCAAGGCCAGTGCAGATAGCCACGTTTCGGCTGGAGTTTTGTTCACGAGATTATGGCCCAATGTCTTTTTTTATCAGGAGTCTTAAGTGCTAACAATGTGCAAAGTAATAAATGTAAGTAACAATGCACGTTCTGATTTTCCCATGATTTCTCTGCTCCGGGCAGATTTCCTGTGCTGTGAAGTATTTCTGTCTGGATGCTCATCTCTTCCTGTGCAGTGCGATGGAGCAGAGGTGGGCGCACACAGATGCACGGGGGACAAGCCCCTGCCCGGCACATTTCTCTTGTGCTCGCAGAGGAGTCGGTGCAGCCTCTGCAGCGAGCGAGAGGTGACAGTGCTCGCTGCATGCTTGTGAGGATGAGGTCCCCTCCCAGACCCCGGCAGCGCTCGCCGGCTGCTTCGACACGTGGAAGAGCCGGGTGAGGAGGCTTTGCCGAACATCGGGTCCAAGAGACCCGCGGGCAGACCTGCACCCGGCCGTCACCCTGCGCTGCAGGTCGCCTCCTGTCCTTTGAAGGAGGGTATCAGGGTGCCTGGATGGGGTCGGCCCGCTGCAGGCTGCTGGTGTTGAGACCCACGAGAAGCGTGGGTGGTTTCACCTGGCAAGTTCTATTTTGATTTTGGTGCTCATATGAGGTATTAGCTTTTAGAGCTTAGGAGGCTGAAGTCGGTGCACAAACAGTGGCGGCCTGAAGTCCTTACTCTGCTCCACCTCTCCCTCAACACACGCTGCCACTTCTCATGGTCTGTTCTCATGGTCTGCTGAGAACCAGTGGCTGCAGGACCCCCGTCCACGTGTCCCTCAGTGCTCAGCACTGTGTGTTCACACCTCAGAGCTTTGGGTCCAGCCCGTCGGGATTTTTACACTGCACCTGGGGAAAGTGAGACCGTGACGCTGTACTGAGCAAAGGCTCAGGAGACCCCACGGGGAAGCTGTGGTGGTATGAACTGTCGGGGTGTAGCGGCACGTGGGTGATGTCAGTGGGGTGGCGCATGTGGGGAGCCAAGGGGCAGCGCTGTCAGCCGCTGCGGTGGTACTGTTGTGCCGTGACCTGTACTTTCCCATCAGTGGTACCAGGCTGGCGCATCCGGCACTGCTGCAGGATTTCATCTCCAAGAGCCAGCTGAATGAAGCAGTTGCCATGGAAACCATGGGTTTGGTTCCCTTGGCAACCAGCTGGGGTTCCACACAAGCAGGAGCGGTACCGCTATTGCCTCTGCTGATGGTCAGATCCTGCCCAGTGCTGGTGGGCCTGTTGGCAGGAGCTCAGGTCCAGCAAGTCCCGGGTGCAGGAGCGGGTGCTTTGCAGCCGTGCTGTAGTGGGTGCTGTCACCTTTGCTAGCGCAGGCTAGCGTGCATGCTCGCTGTGGAGGCTGGGGACACCCGCCTGATGCCATGGGGGGACCCGGCTCTCAGGGATCCTCCTTTCGTGGGCTCTCCTTCATCTCAGCAGGTCGGGTTGGGCTGAGGCAAGAGATTTCTCTAAATGCTGGGCTTTAAACAAACTGCTCGTCGCACCTGAAGAACTTAATAGCAAATTTAGCAAGGTTCAAAGTAGGAATGTCCAAATTGATATAACTAATGCAAAACTCCCAAAGTCCGACAGGAGAGCGGGGCACCTCTGCCAACAGGGTCTTGGGGCTTGGGCTGTTTGGGGACTCCGGGGTGCTCGGCACCCCTCTGTCTTCTGATGTTTCTGGTTGCAGCATTTGTGGAGGCAGGCTGGTGGAGCAGTGACGCTGTAGATATGCTGCAGCACGGCAGTCCCTGCAAGGATAAGATCCTTTTCCTTAGGGTTAAGCCTTTTTTTTCCCATTATATGTAGGAATCAAAGCTCTGTATGGCAGTGGAAAGCCTGCCCATCTGGGTCGGGTCTGAACGGCATGGTCTGAATCCCGCAGGAGGGATTGCTGCTCGGGGACCTTCCCTGGCCCCGCAGCTCCCGGCTTGCTGCAGTGGCTGCGATCCCAGGAGCAAAGGGTTAAAGAATCCAGTTCAAAATTGCAAATCACTTTCATGATTGCTCATTGATGAGGAATTTTTCATCAGTGAACGCCACGCAATAGAACACAACAGCTGAAATAGGCTTTTGGAAAAGCTCATAATTGAAAGTGTGTTTCTAAATTGCTAATATAATGTTTATAAGGGCAGCTTTTCAATAAGACCTTTTAAACCTCACTAATGCCAACTACAGGGCTAACGTTATTCTTGAGGCAAGCACAGACAAAGCATTGGGGGCATTATTTTCAATCTTGACATAAGAATAAGCAATTTAATTACAGCCAGCTATAAAATGGAAAATTCTTTACAGTGACAAATGACGGTCGCTGTGTAGTGACAACAGTGGTTTGTTTCTGTTTGTTTACCAAATAATGGCAAGTGGGATGCACACATGGACCAAAAAGCAGCTCTGAAACAGCGAGAAGAATGGGCACAAAGGAGCGGCACGTTACAACTGGTATTGCATCAGGTGTTTGCTGTCACTGCAGTTGTGCTGGTCGTGCTTTAATAATCCACGTGGGTAAAGGCCGCTTTGAAGCTGACAGCTACGTGTGAAGGAGGAAAATCAGATACTCATGGCGAGCAAAAGCAAACCCACGTATGGATTTTAATTTGGTCGCTGCTGTTTAAATAGAAGGTGAAGGGACTCTTCACCGCAGCCCTTGCCTCCTTGTTGCCGTTTCCACCTGCATGCGGTGGTAGCAGCCGCTCTGCGCAGGAGAAGGTCTGTCAGAGCCGGGTCTCCAGCCCTTGGTCCCCTCCCGGCGTTGCCCAGCAAAGGACTTGCTCATGGCTTGAGAATCAGGCGTGTTTTCCATGTGACCACTCTGGTACTTCATATTACACACACGCTGAAGTGTGTCTGTGTGGTTAAAGCGCCTTTTAAATACAGCTTTCACATTCCAAATTGTTCTTGCAGGGATAGTGATCCCTGCAGCAAACGATTACCGTGCGCTTTATTTGTCCTCGGCTCCCTATTTCAGGTGTGGTTAGGAGTTAAATTGGGAGAACTGTAAATGTTCAGAGTGAAATGATCAACTCGTTTTCACCAGAGCCAGCCGCTGATTTGCAGAACTTCACAACTGTCAAAAGCCATGATGGATTCAGATGAAAATGAGGAAATACGTGATTTCTTCCTGGGGTAGCTCAGCTTCCCCCACCTCAGGGTCAGGGCTTACTGGATCTTTTAAGTGCTGCTCTTGCGGAATTTTTTTAAGTGCATCGGAATTTTTTGACATGCACAGAAGTGAAAAATAAATCAGTTGTGATTCTCGCCGTAGTTTCCTCACACTGCGGAGTAAAAGTTGCCTGGGCAACCCGGGCTTCCAATTCCTCAGCGTTAAAAAAAGAAATCCCACAATCATCGCTGCACACACATACGGAGGAGAGTCTGTGCTGAAGTTTGTTCCTTGGAAAAGAGCAGTCTCGGGGGAGGGGGGGTGTGCGTCTGTTGAGCTGGGGGAGATCACGCTGCCTTCTTTGGTACACGTGGGTTGTGCTCGGATCGAGTCTCGCCGGCTTTGGGTTGTGAGTGCCCAGCTGCTTTGTACGGAACAGAGAACCAGCGGGGAGGAGGAAGGGGCACTGGGTCTGCTCCCCGGCTCCGCGGGGTCCTCTGTGGCTTCCCAGACCTCAGCATTGTGCTGCGCAAGGCGCGGGACCTGAGCCCGGGGCAAGCCCCACCGCGGGCGCGCTCGCCCACCCAGCAGTCTTTGCCATAGCACTTTCCCTGGATGTGCGCAGATCCTCATCCTCGCCAGGGACTAAGTCCCTGACACAGCGTGAACCAAGGCTGTGTGAAACTCGCAAAGCACATAACTGCCTGTCAGGAGGGAGCTCAGCTGCATTTTTTTTTTTAATTCTTTCACATTCAGATAATTCAAAGTCAAATAAACTTTGAAATCACACAGATTTTCATCTCTCCTAGCATCTCCCAGCCCAAAGTTGCAGCAGATGCAGAAGGGAGGAGAGCAGAGGGTTTTAACAACAGCATTTGAAGTCTAGCTGCAAAGTCAGGGCTGGAATAGGGACTCCAAGCCCGGACGCAGGGACTGCCAGCCGTGGGCTTCTGCTGGAGCACAGCTGTCCTCAAGCCACATTGTCTCTGCAAGTGCTTGTCCTGTCACCCTGGGAGAGGGGACTGCTGCGATGAGAAAGGAGCCCGCTGGTGGTCCTGCGATGCCGGGGTGCTTGTCGAGCTGCTTGGTGTGTGGCAGGAATTTTTGGTCAGTTGATTACAATTATGAGGTTGGGCTGGTTTGGTTTTTTTAATACTAGAGTGTTTCGGATTCAGCTGAACCTTGGGAGGAGGAGGGACTCCAGCTGCCTCGGTTACATCTGCCAATATCGTCAGCGGCAAAGGTGTGTTTTGGTGAGCCCTCTGGCCTGCTAGCTGGTTTCCTGCTCCGACAGGCAAAGCCATTCAGTTCGAACTCTCCTCAGGATTTCTCATGTTTTGGTGCCACCATCCTTAAAGTAGTGACTTCCAGGGGCCTGGGGGGCTCCAGACCTGTCCCCTGCTGCAGGGACTACGTCCTGAGAGAAACAGCAAGAACCTGCAAGGGAAAGTAGCATCTTCTGGGGAGGGAATTCAGGAACAAGGGTTTGAGTCTTCAGGCCTGGGTCAAACCTGGAGGTGTGCGTCCTTCAGAAGCTTGGCAGACGGCTTAACCATCACCCCAGGTACCAGCACCTTATCAGAGCCCTCATCGTTACCGTTCCCGGCGGCCGGGGATGTGGGTGGTGGCAATTACAGACCTGCAGCTGTCGCAGACACACCTGCCTCTGCCTTCATGAAATTTCAGACCTTGAAAGACAGATGGTCAGGCATTTGTATGTATTCCTTTGATTGAAATTCCGTTCTTAATTACTTATTTTGTTGTATGTAGTTTCAGGGCCCCCTCTGCCCGTTTCAGCTCTAGCCGTATATGCCAATTCTGTTGGAAGATCCCAAAGGTTTGGGTTTGGTGGAAGGAGTGTCTGTGTGGCTGCTTCTTATTTTAAAACTGCTCTGACTTTTTTTTTTTTTGTATTGCGTAGGATCTATTGTGATACTGCTGCTGCTGTAAGAAATTCCTGTTTTAGAAAAAATGTACTGTAGGCCAACGCATATCATAGAATCATAGAATCTTCATGGTTGGAAGGGACCTTTGAGATCATGGAGTCCAACCATACACACACACAAAAAAACCCCTACAATCTCTGTCACTAGAGCATGCCCTGAAGTGCCAAATCTAGATGTTTCTTAAATACCTGTAGGGATGGTGACTCAACCACCTCCCTGGGCAGCCTGTTCCAGTGCCTGACCACTCTTTCAGTAAAGTAATTCTTCCTAATATCTAATCTAAACCTCCCCTGCCACAACTTCAGACCATTTCCTCTGGTCCTGTCATTACTCACCTGGGAGAAGAGGCCAACCCCCACCTCTCTACACCCTCCTCTCAGGTAGTTGTAGAGGGCAATGAGGTCTCCCCTCAGCCTCCTCTTCTCCAAACTAAACATGCCCAGTTCCCTCAGCCTCTCCTCATGGCTTGGTCTCCAGACCCCTCCCCAGCTCGGTAGCTCTCCTCTGGACACGCTCCAGCACTTCAGTGTCCCGCTTGAAGACACCTGTCTCTGAAGGTGTTTTCTGTTTGGGAGTAGGTAGGCGAGCAAAGTCAGAATGACTAAGGTTTGGCTGTGGCTGGGGACTTTCTGCTGACTGACGGGAAAACCTGGCACCTGGTGTGGGCAGGATGATTTGCAGAATAACCTATTGGCAGGCAGATGCCAGATAGCCCTCTGTCCAAGGGGCTGCTGGTGACGCTGGTCAGAGGGGACATGGGGAGATAGGCACCCACCCTCTTCCATACCAGCCACCGGTGGGAAGAAGGACCAAGGCAGGAAGGTCTCTGCTCCCTGTCCCTCTCCAGCAGGTTCCTGCAGGAGATGGGTGCCCACCGCTGCACAGGAGCTGGTGGGTCAGGGTCGAGTCTGTTCCTGCTCCCAGGCTCCGGGAGCTGCCACCCCGACAAGCCATGTCTCAGCACGGGAAGGGCCGGCAGCGCGGGGGGAGGCAGAGCCCATGGCACTGGGCTTGGAGCAGCTCCATGTCCCAAAGCCCGTGCAGGTGGAACAGGGCACCCAGAGAGCGACAGCGAGCTCCCTGGCCCCGCTCGCTGGGAGACTCACCCTGGTGCTTGCTAAGGGTTTGCCTGCCTTTTCGGTAATTAAAAGTTTGTAACTAATTACCAGCCTCCCTGCCCATAGCCTCATAGTCGTGCTTTCCCCTGGTGCTGGGAGTCTTCTCACAGCAGGGAAGGGAGCCAGATCTGCTTGACTTTGCTTGTGCTGCGCAGGAAACGGGTGCTGAGCCTGCCTGGATTTCTTTCTTACGCTTCCTGGAAAGCTGTGTTACCGTAGTCTGTCCTTCTGTCATCGTGCCCCGTGAGTAACTGCAAGGAGAGCGCGTTTGGAGAGAAAACACTGCAGAGGGGCTGGGCTCACCTCTGTATGCAGCAATCGTAATCTCGGGCTTTCTCCTACTTACTGCTTTCCTGATTAGATAGTAAGAGGGAAGACAGTCAGATGAGTTCTCTTCTTGCATATTTAGACCTGAGCACAGGCATGTGCACCTTCCTCGTTGCCTTTGCCTTGCCCCCCGCGTCCCGCCCACGTCCCTTCGGCTGCAGGGAAATCAAAAGCACACGCGTGGTGTTACCGTGTTTTCTGGGTCAGGCAAAATGCTTTGCCCGCACTCAGTAGGATAACAGACGTTAAAACGGGCGTATGGATTTTGGCTTCGCCGTGTGTGGATCTGAACGCCGTCTCCAAGCTAGAGGTCAGTGCTGGTGCAGAGCTGGGAGTCCCCGGAGCCCGCGTCCCCACGTACCTGCGTCGCCTGCACCGAAAGACCTCCCCGCTCTCCCAGTGACTCCTCTCACTGTAGGTTACGGGGTCTGCTGGGGTGTCCCAGTGTAAAACCTTGCCGTGTCTGCTGCCTGCGTACAGGTTAAAAAGCAGCCAGAGGGACAGAACTGCCCCCTTTGCCTGAAAACGGTCCATTTCGAGAGGCTTTTAGCTGGGCTAAAGCCAGCTGTGCCAGGAGGCAAAGCACAAGCCTCCTGGAGAGGAGTTGTCTCCATTTACGCGTCTGGAGTGATTGTGCCCTGCTAATATGCGTTGTTTGGCCATTTTAAAAATACTTCCTTTTTTTGTTATTATCAGGACAAAGGTACCTTTTTTTTTTGCATTTTCCTTTTCTATAAGAAGACAGGAGCTACCCTAGTCCTTGTGTTGGCTTCGGCTGAATTAAAGGCCTGGCTGAACAGGCTTTAAAGTTATTCCTGGCTAACTTTTGAGATAAAAAACAAGCAGAACCATTGAAACGCCTGGGGTCAGGTTCTGATTGCAGCTGTCCTGGAGAATTTGAGAGAGAAGTAAAGAGCACGTATTCAGGAGATCATGAGTCTGATCCTCTGCCGCCCTGCTAAGGGTAAGATTTGCTTTTAAATTCAGTGTCTGCCCGCAGCGAGTGAAAAAGAGCATCCGTGCAGGCTCTGTGGAGGTCTGTGTAGCTGGTATTTTCAGAAGTGTGTACGTGATTTAGATTCCCAATGGTGAAACTTAACTTTAGAAAATAGACAAGCTATACGTGGTTTTGCGGATTTCACTTATTTTGTCTCTTTTATGCTTACAGTACGTGCTGACCTGGGCTGGGGGACAGGTTCTCTATCCTGTTACTGTTCAGTGCTGCACTGGCTTAAAATCTCATAAACCAGCACCTTCTGTGGAGATCGGCTATTGGTTTTCTGCTGCGCTGCTCAATAATTGATCCCTGTCAGATCTATGTGGTTTATATTTCCCATTAATAGTACTGGGTAGTGTTTGGCATTTTTGTGTACTGTGCTGACTGACGCAGCATCTCTTCCCTCCCCGGCCGATGAATGTCAGAGTTGCAGCGCTGAGCGGGCATTAGCAGCAGAGGAGGACATACACTCTCCCTTCGCATTTGACTGCAGGATCTCCCCCCGTGATGTGGGTGTTGTCGCTCTGAGCCACCTCTGCTAGGTCAGGAGCTCTCCGTGTGGTGTGTGTTGCTCAAAGGCTAATTAATACTTGTGCTTTTTCTTTTCTTCTGACCATATAAAAGTTCCCTCTCTCTCCGTGATTTATGTGCTGGTTTTGGAAATGCGCCCTGGTTTTGTGTAGACCTGCTTGGGCTTGTGTGCCTGAAGCTTGTCTTTCTTCCCCAGCTACTGTCGGTTGGTTTAGTAAAAGATACTATCTCTTCCTACACACTTTGTCTTTGAAATACTTCAATATGTCTCTGGTTTTATCTTCCCGCATAAGAGCAGAGTTTTCTGCACGGGGTTTCTGTCTTTGTGCGAGGATGTGGGGGATTTTCCACCGTTCTCAAGCCGTGGGCCAGCAGTGGGTTGCTGTGCAGGAGCACTGCTGTCTGTGTAGGTGCTTCCTTTCCTTAGGGATGCTTGGGAATAGATGGATGTAGTAAAACTCCCTAGCCCCACTCTCCACGTGGCTAACTCACCATGGTCTTGTGTCCTCTCGCCTGGCGATCAGAGGGAACTGCACCCATGTCCCTCCCTCTGCACCGTCCCACCAGCCTGCCGTGAGCCCTCATCCTCTTCAGAGATTCCATAAGGCTGGTGTGGGGAACTGAGTTCTGACCCCTGTCGCTCTCAGCTGATGTTGAAGTGCAACGAGGAGCTCCCTTGGACTGAAACAGAAGAGAGGAGTGAACGCAGTCCCGGGTTATGTTGCTGCACCTCCAACAATCCCTGTCTGGACCTCGGACAGTCTGCAGCACGGTCCACGAGCCCTCTGCACCCTTGAGTCGGGTTCGCGAGCGCTCTGCACCCTTGAGTCGTTTGTTGGTGTCCTTACAGAGGTTCTTTCTTGCCAGTGTTTGCACAGCCGTAGCGTCAGCGTCCCGTGTTTCGCTCGGGAAGTCAGCAGGGTGGAAGCGCTGTGCTGGGAAGGGTCTGGCTTCCACGTTACAGATACGAGTCATAGTTCAGTACTCTTGATTCTTGATTTTTCAGTTCTGTTGAGAGTGAAGGAGGAAGAATGCAGGAAGATTTCCGTTTCTGTCTTTAGAGTGGCAGAAATACTTTTTTTCAGAGAGAAAGACCTACAGCTTTTCCTGAGGAGTTCTAGGCTTTAAACTTACCCCTGGAGTTGAAGGGACTCACACCTGACATGGTGAAGCATTTCAGTTTTGGAGGCTCATCCGTTTTCCTTCAGAAGGCAGAAAACAGTTGGCCAAAGTAACGCTTTAGGTTTTCATGGCCAGCTCTTATCCTTTCCCTTTCTGCTTGAATTCGAAAGGCGTAACTATATCTGAGTACGTTTTACACCAGTGTAACTGGTAATAAAAAAACCCGAGCTATGGGCATGGGAGTGACCAGGTTAGTGTAGATTATACTTGTCTTTGTTCTCCTTATATTTCTTTTTCTTCCCTCTGTCTTTAGACTTTAAAGAGGAAGGAAAAAGAATATGAACATGAGATGGAGCGGCTGGCAAGAGAGAAGATTGCTACCCAGCAGCGACTGGCAGAATTGAAGAACGAGTTGAGCCAGTGGATGGACATCTTGGAGATTGACAGAATTATTCGACAGACAGTTCAGCCAGAGGATGACCAGGCATCTACCTCGACAGCATCAGGTACCCGTAATTTTTCTCTTGTAATCACCACTGTACATCACTGACACAGTTACATAGTGGTGGTGGGGATCTTCATTTAGCACCATCAAGGTTTCTTTGCATTCAGGATAAAGTAAAAGGTTTTCAAGTGGTTTGTAATCGTTGAAGGTGGCCTAATAATACACTGCCACTTGGGTAAAGTAAACTGAGAATCTTGCATCAGCGTTAGGTAGATACAAAGTGCAGGTTTGGACGTCCAGTCTGCTGGTACCTCAGGTGGAGCTCCCTGCTTTCAGAGCTTAGGTGTCCTCTTGCGTAACTGCATCCCTGCTCATTAGAACTGAGTGGTGCGTGAGCATCCCGATGTATTTGTGTGGATGCGGGAGGGTGTTCAGCCACATAGAGAAGAAGGAATTGGTACAGGAAGGATCACCAGATTATTTGAACTTAATGAGCCTTCATGTTGTGTGAAGAGGATTCACAGTTAAGATGAAATGATACTAACGAATATCTAGCGTGCTGTTCCCAGTAAGAAGTTTCTGTGGGATAGGAGAGTGCATGCTTTTCTCCATACCAGTGCTGTGCAGCAGGAAGAATAGGCAGTCCGTGGATGTACGGTGCTTTGCTTTCCAGAGATGAGGAGGCTGTAGCAGTCTGTAACCATTTGCAGCAGTTCCTTCAAATCGTGACAGCATTTGCTCTCGGCACTCCAGGCAGACGATACGGCGGGGTCCGGAAAGGGAAAACCCAAGTTTTTCTGGTTCATTCAGGCTTGTATCAGGCTCATCACCCTTGCACATACTGGCAGACACCGAGTGTAGGCTGATGGAAGTGGGGAGTAGGAGTGCTTTGTCAATAGGAGTGTCAGCCGCTCACCTCTCAGCTGGCCTCTGCTGAAAATGATGGCTTCAAGCTACTACTGACCAGAGAGCTTGCAAAAGGGAAGTGTCTTCCCTGGTTTTCCTGCTGCTTCTGTATCTTCTGAGATTTTTATCTCTGCTACACGGCTGCCTTTAGAGCTGGCAGTGGAAGGTGCCCTGCTCATCTTCCTGATCTCCGCAGGGTCAGCACGTTCCTGCATTGCTTCGTTAGTTCCTGGGCTGGACAAGAGTCCATTTTCCAGAACCAGATGAGGAACTCGCTGCCATGTTTCTCCATGGCTGTTTCCTTCCTGCTCTGGGAGCAGACAGGGTGGTACCGATTGGTGGAAAACTGGACAGGAAAGGAAACCCTGTTCCTCTTCCCAGAAGGAGCCCTCTTCAGCCCATTCGGAGTTCAGCCCAGCTGCTCTCCTCTGCCGGCGTTGCTTCCCCTCCCTGCCGAGCGAGATCTCTCCGCCTGTTGTGAGCATCCCTCTTGAGCTGGGACTTCGAGCTCGTCCCGCCTGCCTGGCACCGGGTCCTTGGCCCACAAGCAGAGAGGAGAGGGGTTTGCCACCCCACCTGGGCTCGGTGGAGCGTGCTGTGCCGTGCCGTGCCGTGCCGTGCCGTGCCGCCTGCCTGTAGCTCAGTGACTCCTGCTGTTGTCTCTTCCGCCGGTGCTGCCTTTTAGGGAGGCTGGTTAGTCCAGTTCGTGCTCTGCTTTCTTTTTTATGGGAGTTTCTTCCTTTCGTTTTTTCCAGAGGGTGAAGACAACATGGATGAAGACATGGAAGATGACAGGCCAGTGAACTCATTACCAAAACTAACCCAGCGCCAGCACCCAGAGCTCCTGAAAGCCGTCCCTTCGAACGCTGCTCCCCACCACCCGGCGGTTCTGCCTCAGCACCTCTCCATCCAGCAGAAACAAACCCCAGCCCACGCACAGCCTCCCATCCAGACACAAGCACTGGTCCAGCCGCAGGCGATCGTCCCTGCACAGACTCACATCGTGGCGGCTTCCACAGTGCAATCGACTGTTATTGCCCACACCGCCACTACCCACGCTTCGGTCATTCAGACTGTCAACCACGTCATTCAGGGTCCACAGACCAAGCACATTGCTCACATTGCACCTTCCACGTCCAGCCCTGTGCAACTTACCACTGCTGCTCAGCCTATCGGCCACATCACTGTGCACCCCGCCACCATCAACCACATGGCCCACCTCGGCCAGCAGCTGCCCATCTACCCTCAGCCCATGGCCGTCAGCCAGCCCGTGGTGAGCCACATTGCTCACACCATCTCGCACCAGCAAGTGAATGGAACCACAAACCTTGCCCAGCAAGCGGTGATGGCCAAGCCTGCTGTAGGAACCCAAGTTGTCCATCACCCGCAGTTAGTTGGGCAGACGGTCCTAAATCCAGTGACTATGGTAACCATGCCATCATTCCCAGTGAGCACACTGAAGCTGGCCTAGAGGGGATCGTCCGAGGGCGAGGTCTTTGTTGGGAACCTTTCCTAAACTCCATACATTCCAACCACGTCCGACTCCGCGGGAGGGAGGTGCAGAAAAGGCCGAGTGGCAGGACGCCGGGCTGGGCTGTCCTCAGCCGCCCAGTCACCCCCTGCCGCTGGCAGCCAGAGACGGGGCCTCTCCGCACTTGAATTTTGCTAATCCGAGGAAACTTCAAAGACAGTTGTTCATGGTGATTTTTTTTCCTTTTATGTGTAATCAGTGGAATATGGATATGATGTTCTTAAGACTTTAATTTTCCCCTTTTATGTGTTGCTTCTTTGTAGAATAAAAATTGCTGATCTCTTTATTGAGACACTGCGTAGAATGGGAAAAAAATCATAGAAGTCTATATTTATATATATGTGTGTATGTGTGTGTATATATATGTATATACATATATATATAAATATAACATTTGAAGAAGGCCTTTTGTAAGGTTGATTATTTTGCAGGATTATTAGACAAAATTCATTTTTGGAGGAAAAAGACAGAGTGTCCTCTCTAAACAAGAAACTTTAAGATAGATGGTTTGGTGGACCAGGGTACATAACACGGTGACAAAAAAAAAAAAAAAGTCAAACCATGTTAAAGGTATTTCCCGTCAGTATATTACATTTCAAAAAAACCATCTAAAATCACTGTGACTTGTTATGGCATTTTAAGGAAATTCTCTGTCCTGTCTAATAAAAGGAAAAAGAATACACAACCAGACTTCATTTGTTGCAGTTTTATAAATGACTTGATTTTTACAGCTATGTCAAAAAAATAATGTTTTTTATTATTTTAATGGTGGACAATGTTTTGTTTGGATGGTTTTTTGGGGGGGTTGGTTTTTGTTTTGGCTTGGTTTTGCTGATGCAATAACTGATTTTGCAGCGCTCTGTGCATGGCACTCCCCCTTTCAGGATTCCCCAAGCCCCCAGATTTCCTGGGTTCGTTTTTGTTTTGCAGGGGTAGATATTTTGTGCTGGCAACTTGCAATATGTTTATCTGGCCTGATAGAGCGGAACCTGGGACAAGAAGACCAACAGAAATTCAGTAGATTGGCTGCATGGGTTACTTTTCTTTGTTAGTTTGTTCCTGAACTGACCATGTTTTAGTGTGGGAGTCAGTGGGTTAGAGAAGGGATAAATGTGCATGCCGTATCTTCCAAAGCGCAGGCAGTTTTGACATCTTTTTTTTCTTTGGGAGGAAAAAAGTCTAGTCTTGTGTAGGGTAATGGTCTACTGCAGGAGATCAGTGCGTATAACTTGTGTCTTACAGACAGTGAGATGTGCACCAAAGAACGGCCCCTCATCCGAAGGGCCCCTCTCGTCCGTCCCTCGCGGTGGTCAGGGCAGATCTCCCTGAAGTCAGCGGCAAACTCTCGCGGAATCAGGAGAAGAGGGATGTTGTTGGGCTCTGTGGGTACTCGCCCGCCTGATCGGGAGGTTGCTTAGGACATGTTTCATTGCTGACTGAATATTCTGGTCCTCGCACCATTTTGTGTGTGGTACTGCTGTTAATCATCTCTTTTCCGTCTTCCTCTCTTCTTAAAAACAAATACTCCTCAGTCCTTAATGCAGGCGAAGGTCCTGCGGTAGCCAGCGGCCGTTCCCCTTCGGGCAGGATGGGATGGTCCCTGCGTCCCACCAGGCTTGGGAGGAGGAGGTGAGGTGGGGCCGAGCGCTCGCACCTTCGCTGGGCTGCCTGGCTGCCTCTGGTTTCGGGTCGAGCTCTTCCACAGGAAAACACTCTGCCCAAAATGCCTGTGGGCTCCAGCGGGACCTTTGCCTGGTCGTGCGCTGCTGTGAGCAGTGGTGGAGTTTTAGTTAAGAAAACCTGCCGGTGCCCTGCCATCCGTGCTGCGGTTGAAGCTGTGCTGGGGGCAGGAGTAAATACTGCAAACAGAGATCAAGCGTGATTGTGCCTTCTGAGCAGACATGGCTGAGAATCGCATTAGATCTTTATAAAGCCCTGGGTTGCTCCATAGTTAACACTTCTTTCTTTTTCTTTTCTTTTTCCTTACATCCTTGAGCGCAGGAAGCTCTTGCCCATGTTGCTAGCACAGTTCCTGCAGCAGAATGGACAGATCTTTAAGGATTCCTTATCCTTAAACCACGTTTAAGCAGATCGTTTGTTCTCACTTCCAATGCCCCGTTAGCACTGTGGGGTCAGCAGAGTCGCCGGGGCTCCATCGTCTCCATGAACCTGCGGGGGCTTCCCCGAGGACGTTGCGCTTTGTGTGACAGTGTTTTGGAGAACAGCGTTAGATAGCAGGACAGTTGCTCCTCATCAGAAACTCTTGAAAACAGTATTTGCAACAGGGTCATCTCCCTTCTTAGGAGGAACCGCGTGGCTATGCTGTCTGTAGCTGCGTTAGGGGGGGGAGGAAGCTTCTTTCTGCCTTTCTTCACTGGTCCAAGTCATAAAATCACAAAATGGAGGCCGGAAGCCTCATTCCTAGTCGAGAGTAGCTGAGCTCATTGAAGGAGGAGAAGCCCAGCGTGGGGAGCGGGGCTGAAGCACACGCGTGTTGGCCGAGACCCCCCTGTCCTGGGGAGCAGGAGCCGCGGGATCAGCCTGCGCGGGTCAGTCCTGCTCTTCCCACCCGCAGGCCAGCATGACGGCTTCTTTCTGCGACGGAACCTCTGCTCCCACCATAACCCCCTTGGCTTCTTGTCCCGACATGGGGGCCGGCAGCTGGCGGTGACCAGGCATCCGGCTCTCTGCGTTTCCCACAGTGACACGTGTCCGGGATGGAGAGAAGAGTTACCGGTTTACTTGTCCGAGGCGAATGAGCTTTTGGCTGGATTATTTAATGGCCTTTACTCTACGGAGAGGCCATGCTGCTGACCTCATCTCTTACTCCCTCATGGTTAAAGGGCAACAGTGTCACTACACTTCTCACGTACAAATCCCGCATCTTTGCCAGTTTTTCTCTCCGCCTTGGCGTTCTCCGGTGCCGGTACCTCTGACCCCATCACCGTTGTCAGCCCCGGCGTGAGGAGCAGCTTGTCCCGCTGGGCCAGCCCAGGAGCTGCTCCGGGCGTCTTGGGTCCCCCCCGTTCTCATCTGCCTTTTCCATGGCTGCCAGAAACGTTTCTTTGGGGTTTTCCTGTTTGTTTTTTAAAGTCAGCAAACTCCTTTCTGTTCTGGGGGGAAAAGAGGAAACCACAGCCCTTCTTTCCCCACGTCTGTCATTCCTGCTCAGAAACTTCGGATTTGCGCTAATGCTCTTAGAAATTATGTTCAGTACTGTATAACAAGGGGCACTTTAGAAATGTCTCTCCTCCTTTGATATATGTGTTTTCCCTATGGAGAAAGCTATATATAAATATATATATATATGTACACTTTGGGATTCAGAAGATCTAATTTGTCCCAAAAAAAAAATCAATAAATACGAAGTTTACAAGAAATCTCTTCTGTTGTTGAATAATATTAGTGACTGGTAACCGTACCACAGAAAAAAAATAGCAAATGGGTTTTCGGTGTAGTAGTTTTGAGAAGGCTTTTCTGTCCCATCAAACCTGTCTCGGAGCCCGTCGGTTAGCGGGGATGCTGCCACCGAGGGCAGGCTCAGGGTCCGTCACCTGCGGTGCTTCCCGACCCCTGCTCCCCACAGTTCATGTCACGCTGCCAACAGCAAAAACGTGCTCAAAAGCTTGTTCTGTGCTAAAAACTTCAGCCAGCGCCGTCGTGTTCGTTAGAAATAAACACCAGCAGGTCTGTGTGAGCAAAACCCCTCGGGCGGCTGCAGTGACACCCAAAAACACTCTTGTTCCACAGCTCTGCCGGGCCGGGAGCTGGGCTGTGCTGACCCCGCGGACGAGCAGTTTTGCTCCTGGGGGCCCAGCCTGGCCGAGGGAGCCCCCGCGGCTGCGCAGAGCCGGGGCGGCTGCCAGGAGGAGCGGGCTGGTGGCCGGGCACCTCTGCTGCCTTGCTTCGGGCCACTTCCCTCTCTCACCTGCCGAGTGCAGACAGAGAGGAATAAACCCAAACTGCTACTTTAAAATTATCCTGAAAAGAGTTCTTGGAGCTGACACTTTAGATGGTAGGGGAATGTATTCCTGACCTCACCAGTAAAGATTCACCAGAAGCCCGAAGTTTAGTTAGGAAGGGAAATGACCCGATTCCCCACATTCTCGCCGTGGCTCGCGTGGGCTCCGAGAGGCGGCGGGTCGGGTCGGGCGCCCTGTGCGTGTGTGTGTCGGTGTGCGCGGCTGGTGCCTCCCTGCGCTTTGCTCTCCTGCGGCCGGAGCGGGACCAAGGTGTTGGAAGCGGTGCCGGACCCTGCTCGGGACTCCCCCGGCCGGGGCCGGTCACTGCCTCTCGCTGCCTGGCATTTGCCATGGCCCTGGCTGGAGCCGCCGCTGTCCTTTGCTCATCCTCCGATTGCTCAGGATTTCTAAAACTGATCAAAACAGTTGGGGAGGCCAAGGGAGAGGGGAGAGTTTAGAAAGGCAGATAAATTACCAAAAGTAATTATAACCATTTTTTGCATGGTATCAGGTGGACAAGAGTTAGAAATTTTTGAATTCCCAATTCATTCACTCCTGTCCTAGTATGGGGTGAGGGATTGCCTTGGCTGGAGCAACCTTGGCATTAGTCAGAGCGTCAACGGTCTCAGTCGTGCCAGCGCTGCGGGGGACGCGGTGACTCGTGCCCAGGCGCGGTGACGGCCAGGCTCTCGGCGCAGCATTCCCTGGGGCTGGCGCCTCCAGCGCGGCCGGTGCTCCGCAGCGGTGGCAGCAGCCGAGGGCCACGTCTTCAAGTCTTGACTCACACCTTTCTCAGGCAAAACCCCGCTGATCTCAGGAAAGACTGAGGAGAGACTTGAGGATGCCGCCGGTGGCTGCTGTGGGCCACGGCGTGTGCGGTGCCTCATGTGCAGCCCAGCTCCCAAAGCTGAAAATGTGCAAACTGCATCTATTCTGTAACACAGATTATTTTTATTTGCATGTAAGCCAGACCATTGCCTTCAGCCCGCTTTTCAGACAAGGCCGCTTTTCTGCTGGCGTTTGATTTGTGGGGCGAGAGGGGACGGACGCGCAGCAGCCGCCGGTGCCCGAGGCAGCAAGTTCCACCCGGCCGCGGCACGGACCAGCCTCGGTGGGTTCCAGAGCTGGGCTCTGACCCAAACCATGCCCTGGGTGTTCTTTTGTGTCGGTGACCCACAGGGAAGGAGTCGCGTGCTTTGTTTGTGGTCTGTGTGCGCCCCGAGGGGGGGCTGAGCAGTGAGGGGTGGCCTGGGGAGCAGCGGGGGTGGCTGGCGAGGGGGCAGCACCCCCTTCGCTCGCCCAGGGCTGGCCAGGGCCCTGTGGCCTGCTCGGTCAGGGGGGAGCAGGATGGCAGCCTGTGTTCCACAGTGTTCCACAGCGTTGCTGGGTCGGTGGCTCGCGGGCTGGTCCCCGGGCTGGTTCCCGGGCTGGTCCTGGGGCACCGGCACGTCCCTGCCTGGCAGTGGGACTGGGTTCTGCCGGGGGCACGGTGGGGGCCAGCCCGTGACCCACCTCTCACAGCCAGGAACACGGGGCTGGACCCACAGGGCTGCCGTCAGGCCTCGGCTTTTGCACCGGGGGGTGTCCATCCATGAAAACTGGGTGTCGAAGGCAAGGAGGGCTCAGCTGGGCACCCCCCCGGGGTCGGGTTTAGTGTCCTGCAGCAGAGAGCTGGGCGAGGGGGTGTCCCTCCTGTGGAGGCTTCCGCTGTTTCAAAATCGTACGCAATTTACCCGGGCAGGAATCCCACCACCAACTAATCGGTGTTCAGCGTTATTTCCCTGCGGGTCCAGCGACCGGCCCGGCTGCTGCCTGCTGGCGTTGGACTACTTGTCTCTTTTTCTTTAATTAAAAGTGGCCTTCTGTAACAAAAGAATAAAAGAAACAAAAAAAACGTAAAATGCCTTTGAGTGGTGTAGGTGGAGGTGAGACTCTTGCTGCTTGTGTCGGTATTGGTGTGATTGTCCGTATGCACGCCTGTTTATATACGTATAGACATTCAATGCAAGACTTTATCGTGTCTCCGATTTTTGTATGTGGCCTGTGTCTCTCTTGGACTGGTTTGCATCCTGAGTGAATTTTTTGCATTTTTTTAAAAAAAAAAAAAAAAAAAAAAAAGAAAGAAGAGTGACAATTGTGGGCTGGGTGGGCAGAGGGGCGTGTGGAGACCTCCCTCGGGCGCGGGGGGAGACCTCATTTGCCCGGTGTGAGGACAGTTGGTGCTTGTTGGCCCCTTTGCTTTCTGTGATGTGTACTGAAGTGTCCCCAGCCAAGGCTGGATCAATCGCTGCCCACCTGAGCACGTGCTGCCCCGGCCCCTCCACCTTTAGGCCCTGGCTTAAGCTCAATTACCAGGCAGCAGGGCCCGGCTGCGAGACGGCGTGGCGGGGGGGCACCTCCCGCGTGAGGCTCCTGGGAGACGTCGCATCTGTGGTTTGTCTCCAGTGAGCAGCTGTTCATTTCAATCTCATTCTAATTCTAAAAGATATTGGAATGAGGGAAGGAAAACTGTCATGCTTCCGCCCTGTTTTCCATCCCTTGCTATGATTTTGAACAGATAAAATTGATTATAACACTGTTTGTAGATTATTTTCTTCCCTAGTCAAACATCAGTTGTTAGGAACAGATGTTTTGTGTCAAGGAAAAAAGGTTGTGGGTAGGGTCAGCCGCGGCATCTTTCTCTTCCTATTATATAGAGCTTAAAAATAATAATCCAAACTCTGAATCATCAAAACACCGGCACAAGCTCAGCACTGGGTATGTGCAGCCCCGCTCTGGTTTGCGGGGCCGGGGTCGGTGCTGTTCCGCGCTGGGGATTGACGTTCTGACCGAGCCTGGGACGCCGTTTTGCTCCCTCGGTGGGATTCCACGGCTCTGCTGTCCATCGGGATCAGGCCCGTTACTTCCCACCCTTTCTTTGTGCTGGGAAAACGAGCGTGAGCGTGGGGAGCGCTGGTGGTGGGATGCTGAGCCCCCCGCGGCCTGTGGGGGTAGAGGCTGCCCTGTGTCCGCTCACGCTCCCCCAGTCCCATCCTGATTCCGCGCCCCCTGGGGCCGCAGGCCTCCAGATGAGAAATCCCGGTACGAATGCCTTACGGATTTGCCTTAACAATCCGATCCAAAAGAGTGTGTCCTGACAGAGTGAGAAATCGAGTACTAATTGCATCCGCCCAACCATTTATTGGCAGCTGGTGGAGCGCCAGCCTGGGCGCCGCGGGGCGAGGAGCTGCGGTGGCAGCGGGGACCTCCCGTCCCTGCTGCCAGGGTCCCCCCCGTCTCGCGCTGCCCGTAACCACCCCCCCCGGCCGAAAGCGTTTGCCTTTATCCCCCTGTGCTCTTTGCATTAGGAACGTTCGCCGAAGACACCGATGGCAAGGGCAGAATTGCTGCCAGGGCTGCCCCGGGTCCCAGCCCCCCCGCGCCCATCACAGGAGAGCCCCCGCCTCGGCACGCGCTCACGCTGGGCAAATGCTGTCTGTTTGCAGTGAGGACGTGTCACTGCGTTACCCATGTATTGAAATACTAAATATTGAAAAAACCTAGCCTGTAAAGATTTTTATGTGTTTGGATACATCTGCTATGTGAAAAAAAAACAACTAATTTTGTACATATTGTATTTTTACTATTCAGCTGTACTATACCGGCTCTTCATGCTCCAGAATTTAGGTATCCAACATGAATAATATCCATGTAATAAGCACTCGCCTGAAATAAATATAAAACTGAAATAAACACGCACTGAAACCTGAACGAGGGTTCTGCCTTTTCCTCCTCCTGCCTCGCGTGCAGCCCTCCCTGCGCGTGGAATTTCCCAATTAGAAGAGCAACTGCTTTGTCTCCGCCCCTGGCCGCGCCTGCCCCCAGGTGTGTTACTGATGGGCCCCGCGGTGGGGGTTATCGATCAGTCAGCCCCCAGGTGGGGGTTATCGATCAATCAGCCCCCCGGTGGGGGTTATCGATCAATCAGCCCCCAGGTGGGGGTTATCGATCAATCAGCCCCCCGGTGGGGGTTATCGATCAGTCAGCCCCCAGGTGGGGGTTATCGATCAATCAGCCCCCCGGTGGGGGTTATCGATCAGTCAGCCCCCAGATGGGGGTTATCGATCAATCAGCCCCCCGGTGGGGGTTATCGATCAGTCAGCCCCCAGGTGGGGGTTATCGGTCCGCCCCCGGCTGTGTGTTACCGTCTGTCCCAGCCCCAGCCCGGAGCCTCCCTCGTGTCTGGGTCCGGTGACGGGGAAAAGTGAGCGCTTGCTCCAACTCCAGAATTTGGGACAATTTGGGAGACGGTGCCCCGTACCCCTCCGTACCCGACCCCCCCGAGCCCTGGCCCGCAGGTGAGGAGCCGCCGCAGCCGGGCCCGCGTCGGGGCGGGTGTGCCCGGGAGGGGCCTTGGGGGCCCGGGCGAGAAGGAGCTGGAACGGCGGCCTGGCGGTTCCCCCTTCGCCCGGCGCCGCTGTCGCCGCTCTCCCGCGCCCGCCGCAGCCCCGGGCTCTGCCTGCGTTCGCCGCCGCCGCCGGGACGGGGACGCGCAGCCCGGTGAGGCGGGGCGGGGGCGAGTCAAACCCTCTGGGGCAGCCTCGGCGGCAGCGGGACGTCTGTGCGGGGCGGGGGGGGGACGGCTGGGCACCCGGGGGAACCGGGGCGGCCCGCGGAGCCCGGCCCGGGGCTGGGAAGGGCTTTGGAGCGGGGCTGCCCGGGGGCGGCGGCGCCGGGGAGCCGGTCGGCTCCGCTGCGGGGCGGTGGGAGCAGCGGACTGGCGGCGGGGGGGGTGTGGGGTGCTGGGGGGGGCGGCGCCGGGCGCGGGCTGGTCCCCGCCTGGCCGGAGGGTGCGGGACCGGGGGCGTCCCCGGCCGCAGAGGGGGCTCGGGGAGGTGGGGGGGTTAGAGGGGCCCAGGAGGGGTCTGGGGGGCTCGGCAGAGGGTCGGGGGGGTACGGGGGGGGTCAGAGGGGCTCAGGGGGTGCTGATGGTGCCTCAGCCCCCGGGCACAGGGGGACCAGTGAGGGAGCTGGTGGGCTGAATGGCCCAGTTACGGGACACCTGAGTAGAGGCGCCTTAGAGGGGAATCTGCGTTCTGCCTTCCTCAGGAGTTACTTTGGCTTCTCCATCCATGGCGGGGGTTGCCCGTCGCACCTACCGGCCCATCAGCCGCTTTAGCCAACTTGGACGGGTGGGCGGAGGGGGCACTTCTCAGGCTGAGCCACAGAAAGCGGGTTTCGCTGTGACTGTTGTCTACAAACGCGACCTTTAAGATGCAAAGTGGCAGAACCTGGGCCTTGACAGGAGCGAAAAAACCCCATTAATTGTTTTGGGGTTACACTTTGGTAGGGTTGTTAAAAGCGTCACTGAACTGGAGCAAATGTTGGCCCAAGCACACAGAAAAAAAAAAAAAAAAATCCTAAACAAAAAAAATAGAGGCCAGAGCGTGTGTGTGTGTGTGTACCAGCGTGTGTTACACAGCAAAGCACCCAACTCCTTCATCCCTGCAGAGTTCGTAGCTGGTTTTCTTATGTCTAGAAATATCAGAAGATAGTAAGATGCGGTAGGAAAACGTTAACTATAAATGTTGCTTGTCTGTGGCCGGGGCTTTCAGCATTTTTCCAGCGCTGGCTCCGTGTTTCTGCTGGTTTGCTGGGGCCGGGATGCTCTTCGGAGCCAGCTCAGGCTGAGTCTGGGGGTTGGGAGGTGCCGGGGCAGCAGGAGCTCAGAGCCCAAAAGCTTCATCAGGCAGAATCGCTGTGCGTGACGCCTTTGAACATCCCCCCACCGCCCCCAAAATGTCAGCTTGCTCAGAGGCTCTTTTTGAGCTATTTCTGGGGAGGGGGTGGGGGAACTCCTTCATACGCACAGGGACACACAGAGGCTGGGGGGAAGCAGCCACCCCCCCGCCCCCGGCTGCCAGCACAGGGTGTCCTGGGGCTGAGGCCCCGCAGTGACGGGCAGCCGGGGCTGGGGGTGCTCCTGTGCGACACCCCCCCACCGGGGCGAATACCCAGCCCAAGGAGTCAGGAAAAAAAGTCAGGCAGGAGCTGGCACCCCAGGGATGAGGGGCTGGGAAGCCATGGAGGGGGGTGAAGGGTGTCCTACCAAACCCAGCACTGCTGCCGTGGGGTTGGCCTTTGGGTTTTTTTATTATTTGGGAAACAAAAGCTTTTCTATCTAGGTGAGCTTCTGAGCGTGGAGAGCAGGCCTTGGACTAATTAACAGGATACTGTAGGATGTGGCGCTAAACTCTATGGGCCAAAGTTGCCGTCTTTGGCAAAACCAGCGGCAGAGCTGAGAGAGCTGGGACCTCACGGGGCGGCCAGGGCTGGCTCTGGGCTACAGGCGAGGGGCAGGACATTTCTCTTGGTTTGGTTTTCCCCTGGCAGTGGGCAGCAGTGGGGCTTTCACGGTGATGAAGCTTCACTGAGATGCTGCATCTTGCGGGAGTAAATCCCCGTTGCTGCAGGGGATCTGCAGCTTTGAGGGAGTAACTGTCTAAATACCTATTTTAAAAGTTTCTGAGAATTTGCAGAGAATGCTGAGGGGGTGGGTGTGTGTGTGTGTGTGTGTGTGTGTGTGGTGCAGTAAGAAAGAATGTCCTGTAGAAAAGAAAGCAGTTGTGCAGCCCCAGCTGCAGTGCCCACCTTCCCCCTGCCCACCCCAGGTCCCACCTGCCGACAAGACGACGGCCGAGGACAGGGCGGCGCTGGATGGTTATTGCAGCCAGCAGGTCCTTGGATACACCTCACCAAGGGCTTATCCCCTTTTATAAGGGTAACTACACCATTAATGGCTGTAACAGTCTCGAGCAATGGCTGGGGGATGGCTTCCCGCACCCCAGTGCAGCGAGCCATTTGTTGGGTGTTTTTTACAGTCAGTAGAATGGGGAAATGCTCCGTTATCCACCTCCCACCCTCCCCCCCGCCGGGGACACACCTCCGGGCAGAGCTTTCCACCCTAAAAACCTGGAAAAGCAATCACTGCAAAAACCGCCAGCAGCAAACCAAGCGCGGGGCGAGACAGCGAGGTCAGAGGGAGAGAGAAGCGGCCAGAGGAGTTTGAAGGGGGAACGGGGCGTGATGGAGGAGGAGCTCTCCTGGAAACCCAGGAGATTTAATTCTAGCTAGATTTAATTCTAGCTGCAGCACGATCAGGCCTAAAATTGCAGGATGAAAGTTTTATTTTTTTTAACACTCGTCACAGGCCTGTTTCTGCTCCCGCCCCCTCCCCAGGGCTGCGCTGGCACCGGGCTCGGCCTGGTGTGTAACGAACTGAAGTGTGTAACTTAAAGCAGCCCTTAAAGTCATCCAGGGGACGTTCGCACTCCGTTTGGTGATGACCTGTTTACTTTTCAAATACCGCTGGTACAGCAGCCCCTGCGCGCTCCTCAGAGAAACATTAATGACCTATCGCACCCTCTTCCCAGGCAGCCCTGGCCTTAGGACTCCCTGTTCTGTCCCTGGAATTACCTTGGGGGGGAGAGAAATCACTTCCACAGAGCTGCGCAGATTGCCTTGACGGTAAGTATTTATTCGTATGTTACATTTAAACATAAATAACTGAGCAATAAAGAGAGTAGTCTGCTCCCAACAAAAATAAATAAGGCAATACACAATGTTAATAAAATACAATTAGACAGAATGTTATAACAAATACAACAAAGTTCTTAGAGGTTTGTTTTTTGTTGTGGTTTTTTTTTTTTTTTAAATAGCATTTTATAGTACATTCCCAACATACCAAAGAAAAATAGTGCAGGTTTATTTTTTACATCGCTTGCTCAGGCTCTGTGGGTTGGAGGGTTTTCTCACTCTCATCAATTTTTTTAAAAAATACTATTTTGCTTTTCAAGTGACCAAACAGCCGCACCAACTGAAGCGCTGCCGAGCCCTTCCAGCAGCCGGGCGCGGGCCCGTGGAGCTGGGGGACACAGCCAGAAATACAGATGTGCTCAGCCTGCGGCCGAGGAGCCCCCCCAGCGCGGGGGCAGCGGGCGGATCGGAGCCCAGTCCTGCTGTAACTCCCGCTGGTGTTATTTTAGCAGCGTCAGGTGCAGAGGGGGGTTTCCTTCCCCACAGCCTCCTCCCAGCGCCTTCCTCAGAACTGAGTGGGCTCCTCTTCTCACTTCTGTTTCGTGACCGTGATGCTCCTGCGCCCAGAGAACACACGCACCTCCCTGACGGCATCGGGCTACACCAGCCCCGGGCGACTTCTGATTTGGCTTTATTTTACCCTCCCCATAAATTTTTAGAGACTGTTTTAAGGGAGGGTTTGGCTATTGAGCTGCAAAGGGCTTGGTTTGAGGTTGGGTTTTTTGTGTGTTTTTTTTTTTTTTCCTTTTTGGACTATTATTTACCATTTTTAGTTCACTGCAATCGTAAAGAAAGATCTAAGCAGTGATGGTGTTTCTAGAACCAAATCTACCTTTTTCCTGGGCAAATACCCCTCAGCTCCTGAGGGCCCCAGGGCAGCGCTCGCCTGGTGCAAAGGGCCGGAGTGCCTGCTGCGGGGTACTAACGAGCAGAGCCACGGAAGTAAATACCTCCTATCGGTATTTGAATCTTCGAACGTAACAATTTTATTCCCTACACCTTTTTTTGCTAAAATCCTATTTTGAAAGCTCACGTGAGCTGATCTAGTTCGTGTAAACTTGTCTGAGCGACCTGCTCTGGCTGAAGCTGTCCCTGCCCATGGCAGGGGTTGGATGAGGTGGCCTTCAAAGGCCCCTTCAACCCAAACTATTCTATGAAAAGCACACAGAGTTGCTTTCTTGATAAGGTTCAATGGCAACAAAGCTGTGTAACCCTGTCTGCTCTGAAGGATCAAAAAAAAAAAAACCCTAAAACCCCAAAAAATTCAGATTGAAACTTTTTTTTTTTTTTGGTAAATCACTCAGGTTCTAATGGCAAAGGGCAGAATCGTTTGGAATAAGGCTTTCTAGGAGCACAGGTCATGCATGGAAACTGCAGCCAAGCCCATGAGCAAAAGCCTGCTCCATCCCTCCCTGACCCAGAGCCACACTTTCCTTAGGAACAACGCGCGCCCTGGGAGGGAGGGCTGGGCAGACTGGCGATTTCATCCGTGTGAGGAAGGGCCAGGGCAGCCACACAGCTGCAGCACCCAGCTGACCCTCCCTCACCTCTGCTCTCTCTGCAGGACGGGGAAAGTGGATGCTGCTACTGAAAGCATGCGGCCAAGCAGGAAAAGAAGTGGCAGAGAACTTCCACGGGGCATAGGGACAGCCCTGCAAACCAGCACAGGCTGCAGCAAAGTGCATGGGATCCCCTGCAACAATCTCAAATGCTTCATCTGGCAAGTGCTGACACTGCTCGAGCAGAGAGCGCCTGGTTAACGTTTGCAGGATCCCAAGGAAAGTCCTCCCGGAGCGCTCTGCAGCGCGGGTAGGTGTGCAGTGAGTAATCCGGAGGAGGCGAAGCTCTGCTGTGTCTGCTCTGGAACGTGGGAGCTGAACTTCGTGGCACTCCGCAGAGACGCAGAGAGCGTGGGAGCTGCTAACGTGAGCAGGGAACCTGCTCCTGTGTGCTAAACTCGTTACCCTGAACTACGTTAGGCAGATCTTGTCATCTGGGAACGTTTGCAGAGTAAGTTTGCAAAGTAAAAGGCAGGCATGTCTTTGGCATGTGTGGGCCACGAGGCTCAACAGTGTGAGCGAGTCAGCAAAGGCCAACTGATGGTTTTAGCTAACGGTGCCAGATCTTCACTGCTCATCTTAACCATGTTATTTAGTTTAAGGCTGGTAACCTTATTTACTTTAATTGCTGCTAAATACAAATGCAAATGTTTTAGCAACAGGCACTCACACGCATTCTCTTGCATGTTCAGGACACAGACGATGAGTCCACCAACGTGCTGCTCCCAGGACCCAGTTCGGTGCTGCAACACTCGAGTGAGTATCGGATCCGGCCTCACCTCCATGGAAGGCTCCGGCAGAGCACACAACGGGCATCCAGGCTTTAAAGGTGCAGTAAGTCAAAATATAAACGTTCTAGTATGCCAAATTCCCCCTTTTTACTATCTCAAGTATGTAGATAGATGGTCTTCTAGAGGGGGAAGTAAGAGAATGCAAAAAGATTTTGTCTAGAAATACAAAGTGAGTGTACCAAGGACTATCAAACACAAACCTTATCTGCTGAAGGAAAAGTTCTGGTTTTAAAAGTCTGTTACAAATCTCTTCGATATTTATTACGTTACATGGAAGATGCAATTGAAACACCATTTTGAAGTTACAGTGCAAGAAGTGCTCCGTCCGCTAGCTCACAACAAGGCCCACAATGACAGTCCGTTCGTTATCACTTATTTTCGATCAGCGTCTGCACTTTGTAGACAAGGTCTCTCGCTATCCTCAGAATTTCCTCGGCATTATGATGCTCTGCCATTTCTAAAAGACACAGGCAAACATGCTTAACTGTCAGCGGCAGGAACTTTTCTGCCCTAGCACTGATATTCATGTAGCATTAGCATTAATTAATTAGTGTATCATTAGCAGCAATCCAAAGGCATTGCAGGGGGTTAGGTTTGTAGAATTAAAGATAGATTAAGTGGGTGAATCCCTTAGTGCTGGCATCAAGATCTAATCCTTTTGGTGTCAGTTTTGCTGCAGAAATCCCGGATCAGATCTCGACAAACCTGAATCCTCAGTTCCACAATAAACATTTCATTCAGCTTAGGCATGTGCTGGGGTTTTTTGTTTGGGTTTTGGTTTTTTTTGGGGGGGGGGGGGAGGGGTTGTTTTTTGGAGGCTTTTTCTTTTTTGAGGTAAGCATTAATGTACAGCTTTGGAATAAGAATGGCTGAGGCAAAAACAAAACTAAATTTGGGGCTTCTGCAACAGAGAGCTGAAAGCCACAGCACTGATAATTTAGTAAATTACTGTGATTACACAAAATTGTTTCCAAACTTCTTAAGATATCCTAACAGGGAGCACTTGTTGAGGACTAACTTGCATTCTGCAGCCAGGAGGGGACCTAGCTTGCTTTGGCAGAATACGTTTTGCTCTGGCAGCATCTCTAGACCACTGTGGTAAGCAATCAACCGTGGAAATGGTTGGGATGTCTTGTGTGGGCAGTTGCTTAAATGTTTCAGCCTCAGCAGGGTCAAGCACTAAGCAGAAATGACTCTGGCAATCTTAAAACCTGCGAGAGACTTTTGCAAAAAATGAAACCAAGGGCAAAGAGTCACTGTGGCAAATGTTTTTAACAGAAAATGTGAAACTTGCTCTGTGGTAAAAACTACCACTGACACTGAAAAAGCTACTGTCTTCTGTGGTCCACACAGCTCTTAAAACACTGTTGTTTGTGTGTGCCAGGTCAGAGCTTCAGGAAGCATGTGAAAATCTGGGCTCTTTGTTTACATGAAGGGGTAAGAGATTCAGAGCCTAAAATGACCAGGGGCTTGTCACAACAGCAAGAACACTGCACAGCTGCAGACAGCCTGAGTAAGGGAGAAGGAGCAAACTCTCCTTGTTTTTATCAAAACGGCTCTCTTAAAAAAAGTTTCTTACCATTAAAAAACTTGATGATATCAGTGAAGTCCATGTTGTTATCACGGATAATCTCTCGATAAACTTCCACAAGTGCTAAGGCAATGAAAAGGACAAAATGTTCTGAAGAGATGTGCTTTGCTGCCCAAATAACTTCCCACACTGTAAATACATCCTCGTACAACAATTCTGAATGGGAATAAACATTACAAGAGCATCTGATTATTCAAATTGACCATTTTCCCCTCTCTAACTAATGTCTTACAGGCCTTACGCAGATATGAATAGTACTTGCTGACTCCTCCTTTGCCTCTCCCCCAGCCAACTCCTCTCACTTGTGCAAGTATGGCAACAGAACTGAGTTTAAAGGAAAATCAAGAACGAATGTAGGTGTGGTGGAGCAGACAACCCCAGGACGATCCCCAAGCTGCAGTAACCACGTGGTAGCAGACACGCAGGCCTATTTGTTGTAGGTAGGGCTATATGACAGGCTGCAAATCTGAATGCATGTCTGGGGCCCCCTTCATCCGGGTCTTTACTGTGGACCTATTGATGCTAAAGGTCTGCTATTTGTAATTGGCAACAATTAATTGTAGGGTGGCTGTGTCTAAGCTAGGTCTACGCATGCCACTATTCAGATACGGCCCATGGAAGCTTCGTCATCTTGCACCGTAAAGGCTCATCTTCTGCCCACTCTGCGACAGTGAGGTCCAGGGGACTGGGATGTGGGGGACAGGTGATTCTCCGTGGAGGAGAGGGTTTACTGTTAAGAGTCACAGTTCCTCCCCCCTCCCTGTCAGATAGTTGCTCATAATAAATAGCTGATGGGTGAGTATCATCTCCCTCTATCACCTTTGTGCTTTAGCGTATTTGGGAGGGATGTCTTTTTTTTCATTCTTTGTGGATCAGTCTGTACCTCAAAGGAGCCGCTGACTTGCCCGACAGCAAGATGCATCTCTGGATTATCAACAACTGCTTCTGCTAGAGTGGGGGTGGGTGTGTGGGTGTGCTTGTGCAGGGATCCTCAGATCCTGGGGTGCTCCCACTATATACAAAGTACCTCACTCAGCAAAGTACAACAGCTCTTGAGCTATTGCTGAGCTGCTCCTTGTTGTCAAATGGATTAGAAAGGAGGTTATCAAAGCTTACAAAGCAGTGGGATCAACTTGGGATCACCTTCTTGAGCAAATGGGCATTTGCACAACTCTAAGCTATAAGCATAGAACATTATTACCTCTTTTAAAGTCAAGCAGGAACCAGCGATAGCAGAAGTAAAAGTGAGTGTAATCTCCATTCTGGTGCATCAATTCAAAAAGCTCTGCGTCTAGAATCTAAAATGCAAAATATCAGCTGTCAGAATCTTGTCTGAAAGTAGCCAAGACCAAAGGTGTTGGAGTCCGGTTAAGACTTCCATGCTGCTCTTTATCACCCCATCCTGTGGTTAGTCAGAGCAGCTGCTTAGCACAGATACACCCTTTTACCAGGTGTTTGCAAAATGCTTGTGATGTGGGTACCCTGACACAGACTGATGAGGTGCAGAGTTACTGCTGTGCAGGTATGAGGTGACAATAGTCCATCTTCACCGTGATTTTAAAGGTGCAAGCAGTAAGTTACAGATCCTACTGATTTTCAACAAGTGGCAAATTTTCATCTTCTCGCCCAACTCTACTCTTAGATTGTAACATAAGAGCTGGGGGGGACCTGGGAAAAAGAACGAAGAGAGACTTTCTCATCCTACGTTTGTAGTTCTGATGAGCAGTGGCACAGTTCCACGCTGCAACATCTAAGCTCTCTGGAACTGAAAAAGCCCTTGCCAAAAGTCTGATAGATGTGTTAAATGTGTAAATACATCTATAGTCATTCCTCACAGATGTCATCCCAAGGGCTACTGGATAAGCAGGTGGCATCCTCTGACAGTCTTGCTACTCAGCAGAAGCACTGCTGCCATGTTCGTGTGCTGCCTGCCTGCTGGCCATCTTCTTTGTTGACTGACCTCTGTTTTCATGACTTTTTAACATGTCACCTATCAAACCAAACAATGGCTTATCCTGATAGTTTTCACCCTTCTTTATGCCAACCTCGCTCAGGTGCCTGGTGCTTTCTGGAGTGCAATGTCTAGGCCTTAAATCTGTTCCAAAAAAAACCCTTCAGCAAGCATTCTGCATGAATACAAATATAGCTATGGTTACTTAAACCTGTGAGAAATTAAGTTAGTGCCACAAATATCAATGTTTTCTCTTCCAAAAAGCAGTGGAGTCTAGATCTTACTGCTGTTTCTCATTGACTTCAGTTGGAGCTGGACGGAGCCATAAATGGGAGTCAGTACACTGTGCAGCTGGTGTGCTGGAGGCAGAAGTTTGGAGGGTTTGTTTTGTTTGTCAAATTAAGACAAATTGACCTGCTCTAATACACACTCTTCACTATCACAGCAAATGCTGTCCCCTGAGAAGCTGGAAATCAACTTGGGACTGCATAAAACAATTCTTATCCGCCCCAGCTCTGAAGTACCAGACGACTAGGAAGCCCAGTCATCGGAGTTCTGCCCTTCACTGTGGTGTCAAGCTAGTTCCAAGCCTCTGCCACAGCCTCATCTTCTTTCAAAGAAGATTAAAAGAAGACTCACTTGGATTAGGGACCGCATGTTGGCAAAGTGTGTGTCCATAGCACCTCCATTGGGGAAGTTCTGGCTCATCCTCTTCATCAGGTGGCTGAAGCAGCTGTAAGCCAGTTGATCTGCAGATATAATGCAGAATGATCAGTGTTGCTATTTGTGTAACTTCCTTGAACGAAAATAACATACTGCTGGACAAGGGAAAACCAGGGTTTTCCCTCTGTTGTTCCCTAACCCCATCACCAGCATTTAGATGAAACACAAGGCAGTACCTGACTCTGGACCATTTTTACTAGTTATGTTCCAAAAGAACCCAGCTTGCAGTTGAGTTTTCACCTTCAGCAACTGCAGAAACACAGCTGCTTTGAAAATTTAGTAAAATTTGATCTCAAAGTCAGTGAGTGAACAAGGAATCCCCAAGATACTAATGGCAGCCATTTCAGCAACAGCCACACGTAGAGAAAATACGAATCAGGAGCTGCGGGTTTGATTTTTCCTGTGAGCTAGCCCTGGTTAATGCATACAACTTCTGAAACAGCATTTCTAAAGAAAGACCTCCCTAAAGATACCAACGTGTTCCAAAAGAAAACCCTTCCTACCATTGTCAAGTATAACCATCAAAGGAGCCAGGAGGTCACACATGCCTTGAACATAACCAACTTCTAGGTGCTCCCAAACATAACTGCAGAAAGAAGAACACACAAGAGATAATAGGATTAAAAATCCTCTTGCTGCATGGTGGCCTCAAAAATTTCTCTTACGCCTAAAATACAACTCCTTTTGGCAGCTTTTAATTGTCTTGTTCTAGAGTGCTGTAAAAGGTAAAGCTGGAAGTCCAGAGAACTACAACAACTTAAATCTTCCAACACACTGGTATAAAATGATGAGTATTTCTGCTGGCTTTTTTCAAGGTAATTCCTAAAGGCTTTATAAACAATCCACGATGGGGACAGAGCAGCATGTGAGACAGGGATCTCTCTTGTAATATGACTCTTGCTGTAGGCTCTTCATGTGTTGTGAAAGGGTAAAAGAACACGATCAATTGTCTACTTACAGGATGAATTAACTAATACCAAACTTTTCTCTTCCTGTTCCTCAAAAGCCAAATATTGTATTGAAGTCTAATTTGATTATGTGAGATCAAATCTTAAACAGCTGTTGAATGTGTGTGTCTCAGAACTTTTTGACACTTCACATTCCAGAGTATTTCACAGCCCTGTATTGTTTGCTGCTTGGCTAGGGAGGACCAAACCTTACACGCGTGGCTTGCATATCAGTAGTTTGTGAAAAAACAGCTAACAAAAGCATAACGGTCTATGGAAAAAACCCCAGATTTTTAAAAGGTACCTGTTTTTTTGGCTTTTGTTTTCTTTTTTCCCCTAAGTGGAATCTTGGTATCTTTTCCAAGTGTTAAAGCCTATGACACTTTCTGCTTTTAAGTGTGTTTAGTTTAATAGCCTTCATGGCAATTTGCATTCCTAAAAGTGAAAGCTAGCTTTCTATCGATTCCAGCTGGTCTCGGTGGCCTAAGATGCTGTTTTGATTTTGCCTTGATTTGAAGATGTAGTCTTCCTGCCTACTTAGTAGATGTCCCTCAACACTGTATCTGGGCCCCTCACAATTCTTGTCATCTTTACAGCACACCATTAGAGCACAGATGTATTATCCTCCTAAGTAGGAAGCCAAAGCTAATAGTACATTTAGCAAATAGTTCAAGGTGACTGATGGCTCAGCCTCTTGAGGTAGAAAGAGAATTTCCTCAAGCCTGCATTCCAAACTTGGACCACCTATCATACCCACGCTCTCTAACCTACCTGTTCCTCCTTCTTGCAACATTTTTAAGTTCATTAGTGAGAATTTTTATACAGACTATTATTTTCATATTATTATAGTTTATGGGTTATGACAGAAACGTGAAAAATAGTTCAGTTTACAAGTTGTATTACCTGCACATGACATTTCGGAGTTTCTCCAGGTTATCGGCAGTAAAATACCAGTAATTCCGATCACATCTCTGGACATCTTTATCAATTCTGTGCAAATTTAAGGCAACAGTGTCCAATAACTCTATCTAGAAGAGAAAAGTTTTGGTTAGATCTGCTGAGTTTATAGAATTTCCAGGACTTGGTGCAGATTTGCTCTGAGAATCAACAAACCAGAAGTAGTACAATTATACTTTGGGCATATGAGAGCATTGAAATACTCAATTACTGTCAAAACCCCCAGGTAAAATGCATACACTTTCACTGGTAAATGTTGCAAGCCTGTCCTATTTCCAAAGGGTTATTTCTAGTTGAACAGCTTCGGCAGAGAGAGAGAGGCAAAAACTGAACTACTGATATGTTGACAGCAACACTAAGAGAGATGGTGGAGCCTTGAATCTAGGTTTAGGCTGTGGTTCAATTTGATTAAATGTGTAGTTCAGCTTGAATTAAATGACACTGAAATCTTATAAGTGGTGTGTCGTCCACCTCCTACACCTCCCCCCAGACCCTGGAAATTTTTATCTGCTAGAACTGTACCACATTCTTTTCCTTGCCCTCCCACTCAAAAAGAGACCTAGATTTTTTTTGCTGTCTTATTTCCAATCTAGCTCAAAATCCAGATGAAAAGATGTGGATGCAAAAATCCTCAGTTATCATCCCACCACCTGTAGTTCTAGTTTGGGATTGTCTCATTAAATCCTATCTGAAAAAGAACAAGTCTTTGCTAGAAGAGCAATGCTGTGCAGAGAGATGACGATACCGATGTTGCGACCTACTGTGTAGGATGCAGCGCAGACAGAAGCAACATCCATTAAATAATCCACCTGGGAACACAGCTGCTCTTCTGATACAGAATCCTGAGACTGCAGCACAACTGACTTGGCTTTCTGCAGACGTGGTGTGTCTGGATCAGTCCTTTCCGAGTCAGCGCTAGCTTCTTCTTCAGCCCCATCTTCGAAGGAGACACTCTGCCCGTCATCGATACTGGACAGGATGCCTGAGGCCACAGAGTAGTTTCTCGAGGACGGCAGCCCAGAGTCAGGGGAGTCAAACTCCACAGACTGTGGCTCTACGGCAGCGACTGCTGCTGGCGTGTCGGCAGACACCACGGTGAAAGGGGGATCGTCCTGACCCTTTGGCGTTGAGTCCGTTTCATCTACAGATATGAAGACCTTAGGGGTGGGCAGGGGAGAGAAGATTCAGGTAAAGCAAGGGAGAATAGAGAAGCAAGAAACATTCATGTAGCAAACAAACCTCCAGCCACGAGCGAGAAATGACTACGTTACTTCACTGAACAAGATCACTGATTAATAGAGCTTCCCTGCACGCAAATAGTTGAGAGCTCCTCACTCAGTCTTTATACTGAAAGTTTAAAAATAATATCAATTTATGATCTCATATCCATTTCCCAGGACCACGTCTTCCCCTTTGATAATCTTCAATTAGAATACCTTGGAAAGCCATGAAGCTTCCCTACCTGCAACATCAACACTAAAAACATCTGGTGACTGCAATATATCTTTGAAGAAGACCAACATACCCCAGGCCTCCGACAATCCAGTTCAGCTACTGCTGTTTGAAATCAAGACTGGCCTTCAAATTCTTTCACCATGCAGCCCCTTTACCTCATCTCTTGCTAAAAAACTCTTTCTTGAACTATTTCAAGTTTTATTCTCTCTTGCCTTATGGAAATCAGTTAGCTAACTGTTTGCAGTCTGCATAAGTAACAGATGCCCGGAGACACTTTTGGCACGCAATTGCCATCTCTCCTGTCCAACAATGTGAAAAGAAACCCCTTTCTTGCTTGTTCAAGTTACAGAGGGGTTAATTCAGTCTGCCTTTCTGCTGCTTTGCATCTTATCTTAGACTTACAAAGATCCCCTCTCCCAAAATAAAATCACACCCAACCTGTCAATCAGGGACATGACAGAATCAAAAATGTGCTTTAATAGTAGTGATCTTTTGCTCTATGCTGGATTTAAATAAAGGACCCACAAATAAGAGATCTAGAAAGCTACTTCTCTACCGAGAGAAGGATCCTCTATAGTATGTGAACCTTAAACCCCTTAGGCAGGTCCTGCTCAAGAACAGTTACAAACTGCCCTAAATACAGACCCGTCCTTAGCTCTATTATGGAGGCACCACAGCTTCCACTTCTGTACAGGACTGAAGTAGCTCCGGACAGATGGAGCTGTGCTAACCCAAGTCTCTGCTCCCCTGGGCTGTCCCTCTGCCAATGCCAAGCCTCCCGTGCTGCCAACACCACGTGGGTGGGTGGGAAGGGAGTACCTACATCGTTGCTGATGGTAGAGTCCCTGTGAATCAGTCGCTGGACGTGGCTGTCAATGCTGCTGCCCGACGAGAACTTTGCCAGCGTGGCGGAATGTGATTCTTTCTCTCGCTGCTTTACAATGACCTCGCAGGCTTTCCACTCAGCCATGACCTTCTGATACCGGAGAGCAATGTCTTCATCCACCTGCAGACAGACAGACAGATCCTGAAATGCTGGTCCTCCTTGAAAGAGAGCATTAAAATAAGTGGAAGCCAGAAGGGGGAGGTCTAAAGAAGTGTAATATCTCAAACCAAAAGCCTGAAGGATCCTGAAACCCTCTTGCTAGAGTGCACATCACTGTGACTGGAAAGCACAATGACTGGAGCACTAAAAAGTTGTGCAGGGAGTACTGCAGGGAGTAAACTATCACTGTAGATGCCAGAAAAGATTCATATAAGCATGCGTATACGTTATCAACAGTGCTTCAACGTTGTTCAGGGAAGAACAAAAGATGCCACTGGCTTTCATGCGAAGCTTCACATAGAAGTCAGATACAATCTGATGGAGCACTTGCTGTCTCTAACAGGATTATTCCTGATTTCATTACACCTCCTTCCCAACTCCTCTATTCCAACTCTAACATAGCCCTTGCGATGAATTCCAGGTCACACATTTATAGACACCAGCCTGCACAGAGTTAGATGCTGGAAGAGCCTCCTGAGCAGCAGAAATCCCAGCTCACACAGTCCAGTCTTGTGGCTGCAGTGTGCATGGCCAGATCCAACCACCCTGGTTCCCATAGTAATAAAACAGATTTTTGCCACTGCTGGCTGCCTCCATTGACAGACAGACACAGTACTCCCCCCTTGGGCTATTAAGGGACATGTAGTAATTTTACTACTCTGTCACTTGTCAAGAGTTGAAGAGAAACCGCACTTGTGAGTTGGCTTCAGGCTCTGGACTCTCCTGGCTGGAGTTGCTACCAGAGCATTCCTGCTAAGAGCGGCAGGCTGTTTGTCACTTGAGGTAGCTGTCGAGTCATAAATCATAAAATACAACAGTTAGTGGAAGGCTGGAGGACAGCCATGTTTGGGAGTGCCCCAGATACCGACGAATGACTGCAAAAATATCATCAGAAGGCAAAGATGATAAATCACCCGCAATGACTTCAGTTAAGGACATAAGATTCCTATATGCACAAATGTTATGACTGTTTTCATGTCATTCATTTAATAGACTCCTACATTGAATGGTAAGCTTTAGATTCCAACAGCACATTTCTTTGAGGAGTCGGTTACTACTGTTATTTACTACTGCTGTTGAGTAGCTCATTAGAGTTCCAGATAAGGTTTGGAGCACCCCTGTGTTAGTATGGTACAAACTCAGGGAAAAAAATTTCCTACAGGAGGCTGCATTCTGCAGATCAGATCTTTTATACCTTGCCATGTATATTTATGAATTTACTGTAATTCCTATTATACAAATAGACTCAAGTACTATCTCTTCTCGCAGAATCTCGTATGTTCTAGCTGTATACGTGCATGTGCCCTTTGAAGTTGGGGCTGGAATCCAAGAATTGTGGCTCCAGCTCTAAAAACTAAATATCTGTGTCCTTTTTTCAGTTCCAGATGTACCTTCTTTTTCTACACAAGGATCGTAAATCTGATGGCTCACATACCTGTGGAGAACAGAGACAGCAAAATGCGATCTATGCAAGAAATCTCCAATATCCTATATTTCTTGAAAATTTGAGGTTAAAAAGTAAAAAAGAATAAGGAACAGAGCTGCAAATGTAATAAATTCACACTGCATGTAGAAGTGCTGCAATTTAGCCAGATCTCTGCTGCTGAAGCTCTGCACCAAATTCATGGAAATGTTTGGAAGGGCTGTCCCTTTTTCACAAAGACAATACGAGTTACGGAACCAGTCCACGTGGTGCTCTAGAAGGACTTCTTAAACTTGTGCTGTATGCAAAAAAGAGATGATTGAACAAGTTCCCTTGTAGAACAGACGTACTTTCCAGCAGGACTATGACAATGTGTCAGTCTGGCTGGATAATCTGGATTTAATTCTCTTCTGAGGCAGTTTGCCTGGCCTTCAGGAGATAAGGAAACCAGCAGGACTTATTGCCCTCGGTGGTTTCTGAGGTTCTTCGTCTTCTGATGCTGATGTCATGCGAGGGCAGGAATTTGCCTCAGCAGTGCTCAGCGGAACATTCTTCTTGTACACACTATAGCTGGAAAATCTAAACATAAATACCTACAAAGATGACTGGACTCAGGGTGACGAATCTGGATCATGACCCAGTTTGAACAGTTAAGGGATCTGTTTCTCCATCCGTGTTCAAAACTGGTTTATAAAGAATAGTGTGAGGAAAAACAAGTCAAATTGCTGTAGCAATTTTTAGTAAGAAGAAAGCTGCTTATAAAGAGCCCATTGTTTGCAAGATAGCTATTTTTCCCATTGCAAGGCTCTAGGTGAGGCCACCCTTCTGATCTGCAGGTGGTCACAGGGATATAAAATGTCTCTTGGAATATGAAATAATCGGCAATTAGCAAATGCCAAATGTTTTGATGTATAAACCACTCCTTATCCATTTAATCCAGGAGAGGATCAGTTACTGCATGAGTCCTACCTCCCTGGTAATAACACTAACAGAAAAACAAATTAATGTGTTAATTATATTCCAGGGCAAACTTTATTACCGTTCTAGACAGTTAGCAAACATTTGGGTGATTCTTAAAAAAAGCTATGTTAAAAGCAGTGTTTTACCAACATACAAATCTAGTCCTTGCCCACAGGGCAGTGTCCTACCATAGCCCTGTGGCTCTGTGAAGGAGAACATCCCTTTCCTCAGCAGTCAAGGAGTAAGACCAGCGGCAGCGCTGGGGTCTGCGATGGCAGACTGGTTTCCCATGACGGCAGACTGGTGTCCCATGACATATGAGCCCAATGGCTGCAGGAGACCTTTACGATGGTGGCAGTACCTGATCTGCCCAACACAGCAAGCCTACACTTATGTTCTTGCTCTGCACATGGGTCGGCTCCACAGCTGCATTATGGTACAAACTTAGGTCTATTAGGCATCGCCTGAGGGTACTGTATTGGCTTTGGCTCCATACTGTGAGGAAAATCCACACCACATCCATAATGTCAGCTCCATCAGATCAGATAGAGGGGTGTAGCCTGGCAGACACAGGAAGCATATAGGATTAAGGAACTGGACTGTTGCTGTATTTTAATCAGCACTCTGGCTTAGGACCACATCTAGTTTCTGTTTGGTAACCGTAGCTGAGGGAAGGCACAGCGGTCTGCTGTTTTGCCCAGCTCTATCTGTTTGTTACCAGCCTGGTTTATTATCAAGGCACTTGCTTAGTAATCACAACAAATGAAAGCACTCAGCAAAGTAAAAAGTTGGTATTGCTATGAAGAGACTAGCAAAGGGAGATAGTATAACTGAGAGATGGGCAAACTGTGGTTTCATTAATGGAAACTATATACTTAATGCTAAGTTTCAGACTGCGAAATAAGGCTGTGACATAACCCAGGCAATTACTCACTGATCAATGTTAGCAGCGGCATGGGAGATATTAAGAGGAATAACGTCTCCTCTGAAATTGCACCCTGTGTTTTACAGAGGCACATCTTATTTAAGTCTAGCAAAAGCATAATGAACTTACAAACCAAACCTTCCTCTGAGTATTTTTAGCCTCTAGACAGCAACTCCAAGTGCACTTCAGAAGGTACATCTGGGCTGTTCACAGCTCCAACAGAAGTCCACACATGCAGATACAGTATCGTGTAGATAAAGCAGTTATTTCAAAGAGCATTTTGAAGTATAACTCAGCTAACACACCATATAAAAGAAGCATGACTCAAATTACTATCCAAATGTCAGATGTCCCCCCATTTTATAAGTGACAAATTTGTGAAAACAGGATTTGCTCAGAGCAAGCGTGTGTCACAGGCACAGGTTTCCTGACTTCAATAAAGAACTCCCTTTTAGTGATTTTCAGACACGATAATGTGATATCATAATCCCTCTACTAAGAGGTGTTACTCATGTTTTCAGCAGCATTTTTCCCTTAGGAATATTAAACAATAATAAAGACTAACACTTGCTATTCGGAAAACAAAACCTGTTCTGCAGATGTAATTCAGCTCCCCAGAAAGCTGTGCTTACCTTATCCATTTCCTTTTTGGCCATGCCGAATTTATAGTGACCTAACAAGAATGGCCATACTTCCTTTCGAATCTCATGCTGCACTCCGCCATAGTAAACTCTTCTTAGTAATTCCAGTTCCTTGTAATTCTACAGCAGTCAGAAGAAAGAGGTATTGAAGGTAATACATCTTTATTTTCCTCGGGCACGCACTTCATACAAAGTGTAAAGAGTGAAACGCACGCACAGCACTAAATAAATTTTGCAACTTGATTCAAGCCTTCAGGGCCCTAGCTCAAATCCAGTCTAATGTAAGTTGTCATGCCTCCCATGAAAATAATCTAACTTTTAATAGACTGGAGTCATCATAAGATCAGTTGCTTGGATGTTAATTGATATCTTTGCCATCATCAGAGAAGCAAAGAATAAAAGAGACCGTAAGAATCAACTCACTCTCACTAGAAAGAAGTGATCCTGTGAAAACACCTTTAATGCTTCCTGGGGTCCATTCTAAGGGACACCGTGCTCAGCGCAGTAGTGCGTGGGAGCCAGGGTAATGATCATAAAGGCATTCTGATACTTACCTTCTTGTCCTTCTGATACTTGCTCCAGACCTCTTTAGTCAGCCCGCCTGCAGCACTGGATGGTTTGTCAGGGGGGATGATGGTGTGGTTCACGAGGGCAGACAGATGCGTTCGCACCGTTGACAAGTGGCGGCA
This sequence comes from Fratercula arctica, assembly GCA_947846985.1. Taxonomy (NCBI): domain Eukaryota; kingdom Metazoa; phylum Chordata; class Aves; order Charadriiformes; family Alcidae; genus Fratercula; species Fratercula arctica. The sequence continues at coordinate 4,220,974 of CANTUZ010000015.1, forward strand.
ATAGGCAAGCCCTGTGGTGGGGGCAGGAGGTAAACTTTGATAAACGAGCCATCTACCTCATACCAGCAGCCCCTCTTTGAAGATGAAGCCGTGACATTTTAAACCCGCCACTAATAATCTGTATGAACTAAACTTGCATTGTATTGTATAAGAAGGAAGAATTGCAACAGAGCCAAAGATTAAATAAATCTTATGTAGACTAATAAAATCCAAGTAGCCTATTACTCTGCAATGTAAAACTACATTCTGTCTTCACTAAGCATCAGTTTGCCCACTGCTATATGCAAAAGCCACAAAAAATAGAATTATGAAGCTATGACACTTGAGTCACATCCACCCTACTGCCCTGAGGTGATCTGACTCACAACAATAAATTTGGGGTTGGACTGCTTTCTAGACCAACAGCCCATGTTTTTTAGATAAGCATATGGATGGATACCACTAGGGCTGGATATAAGAAGCTTCACTTACATCCATAAAAGGCTCTGGAAACTATTTGCCTCTTCATGCTGTCACACAACATCTTTAATGGAGTTCTGTGGAGAGACGTTAACAGGAGCATGATAGGTGATAAGGGCAGAGAGCATCATCAATTTTACGCTGACCCCTATGACCTACATGTAGCAGTTCTTTCTTGGCACCAAAATTTATTTAGTTAAAGGACAACAATAATGACAAATTACACTTTTTAAAGCCTTTTCCCCAGCAGCATTTTGGCCCCAAAAAAATTCACCTGGCACATTTAGCTGTAACTGCTGCAGGTGCATTGTAAAGGTTCTTGTCAAATTAGATGAATTGTTGCCCTACATTGTAATTGTTGAAGAAAACGTTTCCAGAGCTGAAATACATTAAACTAGACAAAAGAACGAGATGCAGTTTTTCTATCAAAATGTGACTTGAGAGTAGTTTAATAGGTGAGTTTTAATTAGCTAAATATCTTGCTGTATAACTCCAACTTTTTATGTTAGAAACTACTAGAAAATTGTTGGTCTTTGTCTCTGGTGCTGCAACCAATAAAACCTTCCTGCTTTTAACTGTGGCATGCACAAAGTCTCCAGGAAAGCTCTCTGCACCACTTGCTCACCTGTCGTGGATGCAGTTGCAGCAGGTAGGTATGTCGTAGGGCGAGCTGCCCGTTGAACAGGAGACACAGGAGGAACCTTGGCTGCAGTGCTCCAGCTGCCACGACAGCAAGTTTGCCCCAAAGCCTTGCATCTCGATCATTTCGCTGGTGTCTAGGAAAAAAACAAGCAAAACAGCATGCCATCAACCTCTTTTCTTCTTTCCCCCTCTTCCTTCTGTGCATCCTGACGGCATCATGCTTTACTTCTCAGCAGGCTCTGAACCTTGATTCCAAACAGGGGGGAGCACCATCCTAGTGACCTCAGCAATGCTGCTCTCAGCACACCTAAACCAGCTGCATGCTGTGCATGGTCACTTCCCGTGAAGTCAAATCCCTTCACCATTTCCCCCTTTCTTACCCATGCATATCCCAGTTCGTGTTCCAAGAGAACAGAGAAAAGGGTGCTACAGTAACAAAACTGGTTCTTGTGTAATGCTACGGTAATGTTAGTTATGGCCAGAAGAGATCATCTAACCTGACCTTCTATTTAATTCAGGTCTCAGAATTTCATTTTGCAGTTCCTGGAATCAGCCACGTAACTGTTAGTCCAGCTAGAGTGAAGGTTTCAGCATAAAAGAAATTAAGACAAAGTGACTCAGTTATTTTCAGAAGATGCTTCTTTCTGCCTCAAAACCAGATCCTAAAATATTTAGCGCAGAAGGATAGTTCAAGTCCTACTAATGTCAATACTGTGTTTATAAAAGTAGGATACTCTGCAGGAAAATGTGATCCAACAGTACAGTGCATTTTCTTGAGTTATCCCTGCTCCACCAAACCTATTTGCCTTTTTAACCACCTTCAGCAAGGCAACCCCAAAAAATCCCCAGTTGCCTTCAGAAAGCTTGGCTTCAGCTCTTCGACTTTCCCAGCTGGCATTTGAGCTCGTGGGTTTTTTTGTTTTTAATAAATAACTGGCCTTTCAGCTCACCCATGATTAAAATTAAGGCAAATGCCATAATACTGTATGTTACTAAATTAACATTCGTAAGCAAAATCCAGTCCCCTGGGCCGTGCTTTTAAAACATACATTTGTTGGGTGGTGGTAGGGGCAATTCCAAACCATCTCATGCATTTTAAATCAAGGTAGCGTAAAGCATTTTAGTAGTGCCTATTAGAAAGTGGGCATAGGTGAGGAAGGAGTGGAGTAAAAACATTTGTTAACAGAAAAAGCACAGGCTCATGCGGAAGCAGTCATGTGTGTTTCATTTCACAAAACAGTGTGATGCAAAAATGCTCTTCACCTTAATTCTTCAGGAAGGAGCTGAATGACCCAGTATTTATTACAGCTTCGTATTGGGTTCAAATAAAAACCATTGGACAAACATTTTTAGATCATTATTTTTTGCCTCCCCTCTACAGACAAGAAAAGTGGGTTTTTCAGTTTTAGGTTTTTATTTTATTTTTTAGAGAAACAAGAAAAGAACCCCACAGAACCTAAAGATTCAGATGAAAGGTACCTGAATTAGTGAAGAATTAGAGTGAACAGCATCTTTTATTTAATTGTAGTGGTGTTATCTGTAACTTCAGCTACATGCAAAAGTCGAGCATGTTGCAAAATGTAAAAGCAAATGGCTAGCAAACCTGCTACAACAGTGTTGTCATTATTTACAAGGGAAGCTGCTGGACAGACAACAGCCAATCCAGTCTAGTTCAGCAGGAATCACTACCCAAACAGCAGACACATTCCTAACTTTATCATCACCTTCAGGATTAAGTAAGCAAAAGCAGATACCTGACAGTCATTCTGGTGGGATAACTTAAAATTTCCATCACCTGACGAAAGACTAAATTGTGTTTCTTATGCTTTAGATCACAGTGTTAGCCTCTTAACGCCCGTATGTGGCAGTGTTAGACCTTCTTCCTTTCCATTATCACCCATATCCAGACGTGATCAGTTAAGACACACAGAAACTTCCTGAAACAGTATCTTTTTTCAAGGGGAACATGGTATTTTTGGGGTTTCTTTCCATCCATACCTTCCAAGAACCCTTTATTAACTTGGGCTGGGCTTTATCAGTTTCTAGGGGCTACTACCTTGGGATAAGTGTGTGGGCAGCCTAGAGGAAATGAGGAGGATCTCCTTGAACACACGTTCATATCCCATTAACAGAACTTAAGCACTATACAGAGATGCAGGGCAATTACTGTCTCCTAAAGTCACTCCCATCAGACCAGGGCTAACACCCAGTTGGAACCAAAGTCATTGCTCCGCTATTTAAAGGTACAAGTGTCTTATCTGGAGACAAGATACATTGTGTTTTTCTTAGGAAATAGAAATACCAGAAAAAGCATGTTCATGCTAATGCAATGAATGAAAAATATAGACAAAGGCCAAACTTGCAAGCAGTTGCTCTCCCTCCTGCTTCCTCTGCAGATGCCAAACTTCTGACAGCTACTTTACAGCCTGATAACAGAGAAGATTCTGTTCTTGCTGATACTGGAGAGGTGGGCCCATGCCAACCTCATGAAATTCAACAAGACCAAGTGCAAGGTCCTCCATCTGGGTCGAGGCAATCCCAAGCACCGATATAGGCTGGGCAGTGACTGGCTTGAGAGCAGCCCTGAAGAAAAGGACTTGGGGGTGCTGGTGGACGAGAGGCTCAACATGAGCCGTCAGTGTGCACCAGCAGCCCAGAAAGCCAATTGTACCCTGGGTTGCATCAGAAGCGTGGCCAGCAGGTCAAGGGAGGTGATTCTCCCCCTCTGCTCCACTCTCGTGAGACCCCACCTGGAGTACTGCATCCAGTTCTGGAGCCCCTACTACAAGAAAGATAGGGACGTGCTGGAACGTGTCCAAAGAAAGGCCACGAGGATGATCAGAGGGCTGGAGCACCTCTCCTATAAGGACAGACTGAGAGAGCTGGGGTTGTTCAGTCTGGAGAAAAGAAGGCTCCGAGGAGACCTTATAGTGGCCTACCAGTATCTTAAGGGGGCCTACGAGAAAGCTGGTGAGGGACTTTTTAGGATGTCGGGTAATGGTAGGACTAGAGGGAGTGGATTAAAACTAGAGATGGGTCGATTCAGACTGGACGTTAGGAAGAAGTTCTTCACCATGAGGGTGGTGAGACACTGGCACAGGTTGCCCAGAGAGGTGGTGGAAGCCCCATCCCTGGCAGTTTTTAAGGCCAGGCTGGACGGGGCTCTGAGCAACCTGATCTAGTGGGAGGTGTCCCTGCCCATGGCAGGGGGTTGGAACTAGATGATCTTTAAGGTCCCTTCCAACCCTGACAATTCAATGATTCTATTAGGAAGAGGGGGAGGCTGTTGTTCTGATTCTAACAGGAGCATGCCAGATTTGGCACATGCACTCAAGAGGTATCAAGGCCAAAAGTCTGGAGGTATTGAAGCTCTGCAGTAACTGGCAAGCCCGGGGGGAGAAAAGATTTCACATGAACTAATGAAAGGGCCTCGACACAACCTGCCTGTCTCCTGAACAACTGCAAGCCTTGAATCCACGCTATACAGGAGGAGGTTGGCCTGGGGGATGGATTATATTGTACACCCTTCGGCTTCCGCCTTTGAGGAAGCGAGGACTTCTCAGTCTCCAGAACTACACTACTAGAACCCGAATGTTTGCTAGATAAATTTCCTGAGAATACCAACTTAATACATCTGTTATGAATTGCTTTAGGAAAAGCATTAGATGGCAGATTTTTTGGAGAGTCTTGCAGCTGATTATCTGAAACCCACCAAGCCTATGAATGCAAGAATGGAATGAAAGCACCCAACTAGAGAAAGTTTTTGCACGTTCAAAGAGTCTTCTCTGCACGCTTCTCCCCTGTAGAGGTATCCAAAGTGTGGGAGCATGGCAGCATGCATGCTTGAACCACCCCTGGGCTGAAATTGTAACTCACTACACTGCTGCCCTATTTGTCTACACAGGCACACTCCATTTCTAACTGCCCAGCACATCACTGCTGTAATGGTTCACCTCTGATCCTTCCTACACAAGGCTGCCCTCCCCAGTATGTTACGCTATACAAGACTAACTCATGGAAGGAGAATACAAAGACCTGTTATACTCCCTCCTTGTCTTGTGAGAATATGCTCTAGTATCCAGCTTTTACGAAGGTGGGGCAGGAAGCCTCTGGAAGGAGAGAAGGTTTGTCTGTTCAGCAGCACACACGCTCCAAGGAGAGGGAAGATGCTGTTGTATCCACTTCCCACAGGTTGTGAGCATATTCGCAGCCTCTGCAGAGTCAACTTCATCTCCAGGTCTCATGGCATGAGTGAAATGTTTTTCCCTGTAATAATGCCAACACTGTTGTATGCATCAGTGGAACGAGCTGCAATAGAGCTCTGGGACACAGGGGGAGGAGGATAAAAACCTTTCATCCTATTAGGAGCTGTGAGGTTCCGAGAGCAGATCATTGATAGCATTGCGTGTAGCTTATCTTCCTCCTCCTCATCATCGTCAACAGAGGCAGAGCGGCTGGCAGCTAAGTGGTGGTAGTTAATAGTTACTGCTCAAAGAAAATAGTGAAAGAGGAGCATAAGAAGAGAGAACTCGACTCTGCGGGAAAGCTCAAAAGGACATGTTCAGCAAAGACAAAGGACTTGAATCCTGCCCTCTTCTTGAAGGCACAAGCTCCTGTAAAAGGATATGAAAGGTGAGTTTCTTACAGAAAAAAAGCATGCTCCACCAACACAGGCCAGCTTTTGATTGTTCCCAGAGCACACATGTCACATCATGGCAATGGAGAAAGGTCCCAGTGCCAGCCTGCAGTAAGTGAGTATGCTTTTTAGCAAAACTCCACAGGAATCCTGGGCTCCAACTAGCTTCTCTCCTTCACCGTGCCCTTACCAATGCTGTGGCCTCTTCCACTCTGAAACCTGTGCCAGATGCATCTGGACAGCAAATATTCTGCTCCCCAGCTCTGTCTGGCGCTGCAGACATGCAAAGCACAGGCCTCCTCCCGAGGAAGCGTGAGGCAGGAGCCAGCTCTCTGTCTTGCACTCAGCAGGCAGGTCTGTGCTGAACGTGCCCACAGAATCTGCTGTCCCCTTGACTCAGGCAAAGGCAGAACATGCTTTTGCTGGTGAGCGCATGGACTTACCTGCGCATATCCAGAAGCCCTAGTAAAGCATGGCCACCACTGTGGTTCGGTCCCCTGGGGTAAGGAGGGTTCAGTTGAGATTTCTGCTTTTTCAGCTGCAGTAAGTCCCAATATGAGCAGTAAATCCAAATCCCCTGTAAACTTTAGGGTCTGATCTTCCCGGGAAATTCTTGCTTCTTTGCCAAGGGGAATAAAACCGAACATGCTGTTTGAGAACTAGCTCAAATGCCTCCTTGCATGTAAGGAATTTTTATTCACTGATGACATGAGGTGGTTTGGTGCTTGGGAATTCATTTCTTTTCCTTGGAAGGGCCTTTATTTATCCATTGTTAAGTTCTTACTTCCAAACCAGGAAAACTTAGCCCAGGGAGTTCTTGGGGTACTTTAAGAGTTGAGTTTATGTGTTTTTTTTTTTTTTCCTAATAACAACATTATGAGCAAGCAACGTGGCCAATAAAAATATCCTCACTTTGGGAGCAAAACTGCTCTTGGCTAGTCAAGCAATCTTTTTACTTTTTTTCTCAGTTTGCAAGCCCAGGGGAGTATTTTGAAAACCTTCTCTGCAAAACACAGAGTAAATATAAATAAGATTCCCCACCTCAACTCCATTTCCACTAAGATAACAAGTTTCACTGCATTAAGGAAACCTACAGTAAGCTGTACCTGTTGATCACAATTATCACACACTGATGTTCTGTGATAGGGTGGGTTTTTTCCACAAAACAACCCTGGCTTGTCTGTTACCTTCAGTTACTTCCCAGGATATTACTTCAAGGTTTTCTTAGGTTTTTGTTTTGGTTTAGGTTTTTGTTGTTGTTTTTGTTTGTTTGTTTTGTTTTTTTTTTTTTTAACAAAGCAGAACAAAGGGACTTACTGTTATCATGCTTGTGTCCTGGACAGATAATTCTGAACACATAATCTGTAGAAGTGTCTTCAGCTGGCATCTCCTCTAGGTCCACTGATTTGTTGCTGTTCCGTTTTCGAAGCTTTGGAAATACCTTGCCCTAGAGAAAATAACGATTCCATACATTCAGCTGCAAATAACTAATAGAGCACAACAAACTAAGTACTTCAAACCTTTGTCATCTTAAATCTTAAAACTAAACTTTCAATGGTGGGAGGAGGTGAGGGAGAAAACAACAGTAGAATCATATAAAGTAGGTGCTTTAGGGGTAGTTAACACAACTTTTCTGTGTACTTAAACCACAGCTTTTTCTTGTAATCCATAGGAATTGGTCACCCAGCTTCTTCAATAATCCAAGCCGCTGACAGCAAGTATGTCCCAGTCCATTTGAGTCTTGGTCCCTCACGTTTGGGTTCAGATTTTGATACAATAGCAGATTCCAGTTCATCGCTCAATGGGGTAATGAAGGTATGAACAATTTTTATAGACTATCTGTATAAGAATCAAATTGGACTAAGCGGAGTTATTTTGCCTTCCAGTTTACTATAAAACAGCTGGAAATCAATGCCCAGACTCAGCGGAGCAGGATGGTGGTTGAACAAACACGAAGATCAACCCTACCTACTTCAAGCAGCTCATCAGAAAAGGCAGTACCTTGCCCTGTTGGGACCAAAGTGGTGGCTCCAGCTGACCACGAGGCAGAAGACCATTTTCCAGACAGGAAAGAAATGCGAGCAGGTGACCTCCTTGGGGGAAGTGCAGCGGAGGTCTCTGAGTTCCATCCTGACTCACCAAGACTAATGTCCATCTGCTTTCTGCTGCAAAGGAGGACAAGGGGAGTCCACACTGTTACACCAGAACGTCTCTTTTTCGCTCTTACCTTGTAAGCGAATTTTACTCATGATCATCTCTAAGTAGATAAATAAACCTCTGTAAGTCACAATGCAATCTAGGGATGATCTCAGTCCTTTAGTCCTAAAGAAGCTCAAAATACAAGCAAACTATGACATGCAGAAACATTTAAAGTGATTCTAAACACTAATATAATAAATAATAAAGGAATAACTAAATTCAGCCTCTGGTGTATGACATAACTTGACGAAGGACGCACAATTTAGAATGAAGAACTACCTAATGGATATAACCAGAGACTGTCAGCTTTATTCTTGTGAGAATTAGCAAATCACGTTCCCTGTTGTAAATTTTTCTCATCTAACTCACTGTCCCTAGAAATTTAGCACAAATAAGGAAAACCACCCTGGGCTCTGGATACTCTTTTAAGCATAATAATCTGCTTCTTGTACAATTTTCAAAAGAATATAAGTGAATTAGGTTCTTAATTTCCTTTTCCAATGCTGAATGAATGAGGCATCTGGAGCCACCTGGGTAAAGGGGAGTGTCTAAGAGCAGGGTGTGCTCACAGCATGGCTGTGCCAGTTCCAGTCTGGTAGCCAGGTGCCGTGGCAGCACCACCACGTCTGTCATCTTGTGCAAACAACAAAAATCATGTTGTGTATATGTATTCCTGGCACCTGATAGCGAGACAGCTCTCTCAGTGAAGAACAACAAATGCCGTCATGTTTCATGTCCGTCATTTAATTCCCCTTTTGCTACAGTACTGCCACAAAGCAGAGTGGGGATGCGCCTGACCAGTCAGTGAAATCCTGGAGAGGCACAAAGTGTCCCAGGGAAGCTGATGGAAGTGAGGCAAATGGACCTGAACTGATGTTGCAATTGTCATCCTCTACCAGCCAGGATTCTAGATTTTAACACTCATCCCCATATGTCCATAACTAGTTAGAAGTGTTAATGACACCAAGGGAGGAAAAGCAAACATTCAAGGGGCTCTCCTGCTTATGTATTTTAAAGCAATATACATAAACTGTTCTAAAACAGGCTTGTAGTTGAAAGGTCCTTTAGTCCAAGTGTAACTCAAATCTGACTTCAAATAAAATTTCTAAATGTTCTTTGTCATTGGGTGGTAATTTTGACTTACGGCTTGTGGTAAGGAAAGCAATGGGAGAGACACTTTGTTCCAGATTCCTCTCCCTACATTGAGCAGAACGGGCTACTGGGAACTGGATGGTCACAGGGTAACAGAGGGTGGCTCTGGTCACACGCACTCCCTTTCTACAGGCTGATGATCTCACTATAGACATGGCTGAACAGACCTGCTTTTTTCCCCCTCTCTCCTTTTTTGGAACGGTCAATGGATGCAGGCCCATGCTTATAAAGCCAAAGCTACTATGTTTAATACCCGCTGATGAAAGTTTCCCATAAATGCTGTTCTGCACTGATGCTCAGAAAAAAAAAGCACAGAGAAAAACCAAAGAACATAGAAAACAATTGACAACTGGGGCAGTGTTAGGCAGAAAAGTTCTTACCAGGCCTTTCAGTGAAGACATCTGAAGAAGAAAAATGGTTTGCTTCCTTTTGCAATAAACCCCTAACAGGCACCATATGAAATGGCAGCAGCATTAGCAGCATTAACGTTCACCCGGCAGAAAGGGGCTTTGGGAGCACCCCCATGAGAAGAAGGTTTATGCTTACGTTGCTGATGGCAGTGGATGCAGACGATCTGGCTGAGTGGCACTATTAATGCGTAGTCCCAGTAAACACTAATAGGGAAGGAAAAAGTACAGGAAACATTTTTTTTCCATATTCAGGAGTGCTTGTCGTTCCAAGCACCCAATAAAAAGACTATCCTAAATTAATAACTGCTTATTAAATTGGGTCAATTAAGGTAAATTAATAGCCAAGTAAAAGGCAAAGGAACTACTTCTCCACAGTGGATATATCTGGCACCCACCTTTTCATAATCTCCCTTTCCCTCTTCGCCTCCCCTTCCCCCCCAACTGCCCCATACCAGGTTACAACAGTGCCCTGGCTAAGATTAAAATCCCTGGGGCACAGATTTCATGACGGTCCTTGTAGCTGGGCTTCAGGACAGCTGGGTTCAGTTCCATCTTGCACATGTGATTTATGGGCAGCAGCATGTAAATCCGTTGGGGCTCAAGCGTACAGATTAAACACTGGAAACAGCTCTGAACCCTTCTGAGAACAACCTCGACAGAGTTTAGCAATAAAAGCAAGGGTAAAGAAAGACAACGACATTGCAGGTCTCTCTTTTGAGGCTGAAATTAGCCATGCTTGCCAAGTGATTTGTGACCCTCTGAAAGGAGGGAGGTACTAGAATTGTAATGATGGAGGGTAGCGTTGAGCCTTTTCTCCCAAACACCTGGAAAAGTAGGCTTTTGTTTTCCTTTTGAAAAGGCCTTATATCCAAGTGCACTACAGGACATTTGGAAAGGTGCTTCATCTGTGGCAAAACAGGAACAGAACCCAAGCTGTCTGACACCTCAACTTAGGCACTATGAAGCCCTTCAATTGTATCAGCCTTGTTACACTTACGTCATATTGCCAAGTATACAAGAAATAAACAATGCGAATGCTTCTGATCTTTTTTTGAACACGACTACCTTTTCTCCAGCTCTGAATCTCCCAGGGTTCCATTCATCAGCTGATTTGGAGTCCATTTTAATGTCAAACTATCTGCTGACTGATGAAGGGAGAGATATCCAGGAATTGCCTCTAAATCATCTTTCTGTTCACAGAAGCAACAAACAGACAATCCAGGTGACTCAAGCGCACAACTGTAATTGTCATGTTCCAGTCTCCCTGTGCCCTACAAGCTCCAGAGCACTGCATTATCTAGGAACTGCCGAGGGAAAGTTGAACACCAAAAGTACTGATATTTAACGCTGCTATTAGAAAGAGGGGGAAAAAACACAGCAGGGTGACTGGGTTTATGAAATATGGTCTAGTATGATTATTCCTATCTATAGGCCCACTTCACAGCTCACACTGGTCAGATAGTGAAAGCATTTGTCATGTCTTAATCTACCTCAGCATAACAGAGTTAAGTGGGAAGGCAGCACTGTCCTGAGGACAAGACATTAAGCAAGTACTCAACAAGCCTAAGTTACACCCTTACCTATACTATTGACTTCTCAAATCACAGCCAGGCAGCAGCTGTGTGTATTGGCCCAAAACTCAAAGTACTCACCGGCTGGACTAAGACGTTGTTTTTCCCATACAAAAGGTGTGTTCGGGAGTTCTGGTGCAAAGACTCCACGTACTCTCTTGCTGAAGCAGCAAAGCGATCTTCTGACGTGCTCCCACTTGAATGCCGTTTCCGGATCTAGCACATAGACAAACACTGTCAAGGCAGATCAGGTAGGACAGGAATGACTGTACTGGCAGGCCAATAAAACAGGAACGGTTCCATTTAGACAAATCTCTGTAGAGTGAAACAACTTCTGGAGCCAGGAGACCTTGCAGAGAAATGACCTGGACTCTTACTCACCCCTGACCAAGGCAGCTCATAGTTTCTTGTGAATTACACGGTCAGATCACAAGTGTTAAAAGCCACAGAATTTAGTCCTGGATCTCAAACTTTTCTACATACAGATAGAGAGGACATTTGGGCCCAAATGGACTTCTAATCTGTGATAAAGGCTCCATTACAGAAAGTTGTTCTAGATTCAGATTTCTCACTCTTGGAATTGTTTTTAGTATTAACCTGTGCCTGAACTCCGAAATAGCTACACAGTAAATACCTACTCCCAGGGCTGGGCGCTTCGAAGGAGAGTCTTGGCGACCGTGTACTCCATGAATCCGGTGTCGCTGAACAAGCTCATCTGCTGAAGGGTCTGTCCAATAGTGATCTGCTGTTTTTAGCTTGGTGTACTCCAAAGCACAAGGTCCAACTGAAAAAACAGACCAAAAGAGACACCTCCTGAGTCTGTTCAGGAAGATACTTAGTCTTATCCTGCTGGCCAAGTACTGAAAGTGAGATTTCCCTCTCAAGCCAAGTGAATTTTAATGATCGCTTAGTGAATCTACAGGATCAGCCCATAATATAGACAATACATATAACAACGTGTCAGGTCCTATTATCTACGGTTGTATGAAAATATTCCCGTAGGACACAACACTCTGCCATAGCGGCACTAGCAGTTACAATCTGCTAGCAAGCATTCAGTAAAAATCCATTCCCATTCTGTTCTCTGATCCAACCAACAATTAATAATAAAACCAAATGACCGGCCTCTCTGGTCTCATAAGCAACAAAATAACTTCTATTACAAATAGATAACTACACGCTAGAGATAAAAATCACCTTTTGTAACACTGTCGTAATACAAAATGTTTTAAGAAACAGTTTATTTTCTTTAGCATAAGAAGTAACTTCACAAGAACTCACCTAGAAGAGAAGCCAATATTGGGCCACACACAGGATCTGCCAGTAAGGCTTCTTTCTCATAATATTTACTAGGAAGAAAAGATCAGAGGCCAGTTTAAAAAAAAAAAAAAAAAAAAAAATATCATTCAACCTATTTTAGACATCTGCTTTAGAATTAGATCATTTTCTGAACTGTATCGGTAACACTGACTAGATCTGCATGGACCATAAAAGGAGCCTAGAACAACCAATTCAATAGACCCACACTCCAGACTTCTGTAGTTAACAAGACGACCACCACTCCTCCTTTGGATCCATATTCTGCCCGTGATCAGCTGTGTAATCTCAGGCAAGTCACTTCCCCTCAGAATGCTCATTCTGCCTCATCTATTTTTGAACTGAGCTCTTGAGAGGCAGGAGCTTGCCTTTTGCTAAATGTGTTTAGCCAGTATATTTGATTTGGGGCTCTGGGCACTAACACAATATGGAGACAAACAATAACTCTCTGCAAGCAATTTTGTCAGTTTTCCACAGAGACCAAGAGATCCACACATTCTTAAACATCTCTTCCATCTGTGAGGAATAATCTTGAAACACTGTCAAGAACAATGAACTGCTGCAAATAGTAGCTCTTGCAATGACCCCAAAGTCTTCCCATCGCAGCAGGCAAAGCTGACTTATAAAACCACATAGCCAAAAAATCAAAACATCCAAGTTTCTTGAACTGCCATTATCCTCCGTTGTCTCTTCCACTAGATGGGGCTCAAACTTCTCTTCCTCAAGAACAGAAGAGCTGAAGGATTTAAACATGGAGCATTTGAGCAGTAATGTCACAAAAATGCATAAGAACAAGCCTTATGAAGAGTTTCATTTTATTCCCTAAGTCAGGTTCTCAAAATCACACAACTGCAATTAAGGACCCGATCCTAAGTCACTTGAATGGATGGAGAAGGCAGTAAGGTGAACATCTACAATAACCAGTAACGGAACAATGAGACCAAACTCTCTTGATATGTGTCTGGATGAATTATGTGGAAAAAAAAGATTTAAAAATCCTTGTAACAGCAGACATTGATACATGGGACTAAAATGCTTTCATTAACTATGTCTCTGGGACACAGCCAACCCTCCCACCGTCTCTTCTTCACACAGCTCTTAGAACAAAGTGGCACTAGATTATCCCAGAGCAACAGTTTTCTTTGAACAGCACAAAGACCTTCCTTCCATTCTTTCTTTTTAGTGGCCAGACAGATCATGAAAATAAAGCTGATGACAAAGAAAACAGTAACGCAAACTTGGAAAATACTGTGAAAATAAGTTCCTCTGCCCTAGCTCTCTTCCTTGTTCACACCCATGGGCTTCAGACAGTCAAGAATGTGTCCCCCCAGTGTGGAATTACAAGAGCACTACTGCAAAGAAATCACAGAAGCAATGGGCACAGACGTACCTTTCTGGGACCTCATCAAGCTTTAGAGTTCCTGCCTTTCTCTTCTTATGAGAAATTGTCCCCAGTGTGCCCCATAATTCTTCTTTATCAGTTATGAGAGGGTAGGAAGGGTAAGAGCTAAGAACCACCTCTTGGGAAACCAAAGCTAATGCTGGACAGTAGGAAGCAATGATGGAGTAGAGAGGATTTGCCTTTTCCTCTTAAAGAGTCCCTGTGGATTACATCCATAAAGCATTGATGTTCTTCTCTGGTTTTGCAAGGGAAGATTCACTTTACAGAAAGTTTGACTTTTCTAAAAGGGAAACATGATTCAAAGAACCTGTTTTCACAGCCCTAAGGTTTTATGTCAATAACAACTCCTGTTCTAAACTCATTTCCCCTTCTTTCATCTACAAAGGGCATTTTCTTCCCTGACATCCTAAAGTTCCAAAGGATTATTTTCAACTAATATGAGTGAATTAAGCACTCCTGACTATTAGAAGACATTTCTATTCCACTGAGGTCTAGGCCCTGTTAGAATTTGGGCACCTAATATACTTCAAGTTAGTTTTTTATCTGATTTCTGGAAAGCTGTATGGCTGTTAACATTTTTTGTGAGTCTGAAACACTGTCAACAATTCAAAACACAAGTACATTTTTTTCTAAATGCCTGTGCAACTGGTTTTCTTCTTACCAGAAGTCTGCACCACAGAAGTTTGCAGAAGACTTTTGATGAAATGCCTTGTTACAGATCAGTCCAACAAGTCCCCGTGCTTCCGATTCTTTCCTTACCTGCAGTTATCAACAATATACTGCACAATCTTGTCGAGCACTTTCTCAATCAATGCTGTCCGAACCCATATGTGTTTGATGGCCTGAGGTGTCAGGACAGGTGCTTTGCTTGTGGTTGATCCCTGCCTCTTAAGGGGTTCCTGCCCATTTGGCTGATTTTTCCTGCAAAAAGAGACAAAATAAATGTAGTCAGACTTCAGACTTTTCTCACAGAAAGCTCTCCAATGAAAGGCTGCGTGGAGAGGGGTTGGAATACACAGCCCATATCTGACATGCATATCTCTGTATTAGCTGTCTACATTACTGTGTTAGTCCTCACTACCACTGGGGTGTGGAGTTTTAGTCAGTCCATCATCAGGGATTTTCTGAAAATCATGGCTCTAATGATTCTGGATGCCTCAGTTCCGAGTTATGAATAGAAGTCTGTAAAGATTATCTAATTCACAGACAGATGCTAAACAAGCTCTAAAAAAAGCTATAGGCCTATATATAAACAGGCCTATATTAGGTATCTCGGGATGGGCTAGGTAGTCACCTACCAAAAATACCTTTTCTGCTTCCGGAGCTTTAGGAAAAGACCAACATTTGAGCTCCTCCAAAACTCCCACATACTAGGCTGAAATGAATAGGCTGTAAATCCATTGCAGACCATACACCCCAAAAGAATGAAAAAAACCAACAAAATGCAAAGTTTAGCAGAAAATAAACAGCACCTGATGAACATAAGTTTGCTTCTTATCAAACCAAGCTTCGCACTTAGTTGGGAAAGCCACAGAGAGGACGGTAACAAGAAGATCCTTGTCTCCTAGCTTTGCCTGCTACCTCCAGGCTGAAGGTAGCCACAACCCCAAGGAGACACACAGCTGTTTCAGCATGGGATATTCCCACTGAGACCAGAAGGATTTGAGATAACACAGGCAGAGCTTTTCCAGGGACCTCCTGCCATACCATCATCAGGCAATCCTTGGGCACAGGCCCATCTCTTCACTCTCTCTGTAAAGCACCATATATAGCTATAGCACAGTCTGTGCTAGCGCCTTGGCAGTGAGATCCTACCTCCTACCACCCACAGAATGACAACGAGACAACTAAGAGATAAGCAACATCAAACCGAGAAACTAGAACTATAGCAAATGAGCATCCAAAGCCAGCTGGGAGCTTGCTTACAGCCAAGACCCCCTGCTTGTTCCTACAGCATAAGCCAGCACAGCAACAGGTCCACCTCAGAAATGAGGAGCTTAATGCTGCCTTTTTGTGGCAGGATGGCAAGCTGGCTGTACAGCGCAGAACCACTTCACAAGAGCAGTTGTCAACAAGAATGCGGGGGCTGCTCAGCACGGTGGTCTCTGAACCATGCGGGAAGCTGTCATTCCTCTCTGTGGAGTTAACTGCTACCCAGAAAATCTACTTGACTCCAGTCCAATGAGGGACAGTGGCACGTTGTGCCCCAGGCATGCTGTGGGAAGGTGTTTGCTGCATTAACAGGATGGTACGTTTCCCTGTAGACCCCAGTATGCCATGTCACTCCACAGCTTCACGTGGCTGGAGCTGCAATTTGCATCATGCCAGGGAGCAGTTTTGTGCCTTCTCAGCATGTGCTCTTATCCATGCCGGGTGTCCTGTCACAGCGAGCATCCACCTCTCATCCACTGAGTACTGGTGTCCAAAATACGTTTTCATACTGACAACAATTCTCCCTTCACTTCTTCGGTGGCACTGACACAAATTATCACTTGTCACTGTTGAGATAATTAATGGCCTGCACAGATTTGGAACCAGAGACCGGTTTTGAAGCTGAATGTGCTGCCTAGAGCTTTCCAGTTTCTAAAAAGTGACCCACAAAAAGGAAAATGGGTTTGTTCTCTCCATTTCTCTTTCCTGCTGCCTAGTAAAGCAGCTGAAACGTGAATTTATGTTCCCTCCTCTGCTAGCTTTGCCTGCGGCATGAGACAAGGTGACACGGTGACCACACTGCTCCCTGCTGAACACCTAATATGCAGCAGCAAGTCACAATGCACGATTTTATAAGGTGGTACCAGCCACACAGAGTCTCCCGTGACAGCACTGGTGGGGCACTGCCCCAAATCCTCTCCTCCTAAAACACATAATGCAACTAAGCCATGTGTCCTCAGCGTAGCAGGTGGTGAAGCTGTGCCAGCTCTGCCACAGCACATGATGACATCTTGTGATGGGTCCATACTCCTGCATCAGGTAATAAAGTGCAGTGTCAGGAGAAAGGTGGACTATAAAGCTGAGCACTGGGAGAGGTCCCTGCTTCTGCACAGTACTGTAGGTTGGCCTTGGCTCTCCATACTCTGCACAGGGTTGACAGGGGAAGACTAACCCTCTTTATCTCTTTCCCAGAAAATTTTCCCCTTAAAATAGTAGAAAGAAGGTTCAATTTTGTCCTAACTCTCCAGGAAAGAAACCCTGACATCTTCAACAATCTGCAGTAGAAAATCCATGTTCTCAAACGATGCTGTTCTTTGACAGCACTCAGGTCAGGTCCCCTTTCAGGAAAGTGTTCAATTACAAAAACTAAATACGTCAGTTGGGGGCTGTTTTGAGTGAGATCTGTAATCCCTCTCCACATTTACAGAGTCCCTCGTCCTCCACTAGGCCATGACAGAACTTCTACAAGGAAACATACACACAGTGACAATACCAAGTCAAGAAATACACACGATGCCACTGACATCAGAGGAATTCATATGTGTTTAATTGCACGCTAAACAGGGGCTTCCTTAAGCCACAGCCTCAGGAGCAATTAGACTGCTACAACACTTCCGTCTCATTTTATACGTTCAATGAAGCAAGTCCACCCCCTGCAGTATTTTCTAATAGAGTCTCTTTGCTGTGCATGTTTTCTACAGCACTTAAAATCTGTGGTTGTTAATAGCTGAAAAACACACAGGGTTTCTCCAAGAGAATTTAAGTTCATTTGCTCCTTTCTGTAAGAGGACACAACCAAAGGTATCTGGTGGTTAGAGTAGGGTTCGTGTGGGCTCTTAACCGTGGAGGAAAGCTGGAGAATTTTAGTAGAAAGCATCCTTCTTCCCAACATTTAAAAAACTAACATTAATAAACTCCCAGTCTATATCAGTAGGCACACAATTTAAAAATATACCAAAAATAAATACGTACCTGTTAAAAACTATATAACAAAGTTTGCTAATTACAAGTCTAATAAGGATAAATGCCAGAAAATTACAGAGAAATATAAGTGCTAATTTAAAGAACTGTCAATAATTGAAGACTTCAATGCAACACATTGAAATCAAGGTCTCTTGACAAAGCCTTTCATACAGCAAGTTGATAAAGAGGCTTTCACCACTGACCACCGCTTCTTGAGCTCATCCTTCTTCCTATCACTCTTTGTATCCATCAACTTAACTATTTCTACCATAATATCCATGAATCTTCTGTTACTGGTTTGGCAAGGAGTGTGCCAAAACAGCTTTTCCAGTAAGTCTGTTCTTCAGTTCCTTTTGCCACCCACATCCCTTCCCACCAACAGTCCAAACTGGTCCACCATAGCCTGACTGTGAGCACTCTCTAAAATCACCAGTTATTACTCACTTTTGTTACTTGGTGTGGGCTGGATGCGCTGATCCACTATATACTGAGAAGCAAAACGAAACACCAAAGGCCCAATTCCCAACCTCTGTCCCTTTGCCAGCTGTCAGCTTGATCAAACAAAAACATTTGCCTTATAGTTACAGACACTGAAGAGACAAAGCTTTAACAGATGTGGCCAGGACAGACCCCTTTGCATTTACCAAGCAGTCTCTGTATCCTCTCCATGCTGCACACACATCCTATGAATTTTGCTGCTAAACAGACCTCAGCCTCACCTGCTTTCTACCTGCTGCTGCAGTTCCTGCACTTTCTTGCATATGTCTCCAGCTACTGCATACGTCTTGCCAACTTTGGTGAAGAGTGCAGCCACCTTGTCGGTCCGCAGGAAGCCGGCAGCCCTGCGCTTCAGCATGTGCAGGAGACACGCTTCCACAACACCTGCAAGGAAGGGAAGGAGATAAAAAGTTATGGGCACTGCTCTCCTTTGGTCTTCTCCTTGGTGAATGCCACCTAACACTCACTGCTCAGGTGTGGAGTCAAGAGAACAGAGGAGGGGGGGGAAGAGACAGACAGAAAGACAGACCAGATCTCAAAATCAGATGATGCAAGCGCGTGTCTAATCCGCAACAATAAGCACCTTCTAAGTTACAGAGAACATCGGTACATAAATGAACAAAAGGATTGAAATATCTCCCAGTAGTTTCACCCCATTTTATGCGTGTGACTGTGAAAGAATTCCCAATTCTGCTGAAAATGAAGCCAAAGGCAAAACCTCTTCTCAACTCCTCGTGGCAGATCCAGGTCCCTCAACTCAAGATATAACGAGTTAGAAATCTGCTTTTACTGATGATCTCTGTTTTGAACAGAGGCTCCTATTTATCTTTGTGAGTTGCTGCATCCATTGCTCTCACTTGTATTTGTCTGTATGGTCTGGTGTTTGCAATGAAAAGGACTAATTGGAGGTCATACCTTACTGTTATTTGCTACTCATTTTTAAAATTGTTGCAGAAATTTTAGCACTGGCCTGTGAAGAATGATACTGACAAGAAGGCACCTCAGGCAAGTTATACAGAGTTCAGGTTCCAACCTGAACTGATCTCCAAATGCAGAACATGTGAAATTGCTGTATTTAACCAACTACTGGCATGCAGTCTATGTCTGCTATCATTTAATCTACCTAGTGACCCCACAGCTTTCATTGCCACAGGATCTTGATTTGCAGAAACCGGGTAGAACAAATCATCCTTTTATTTCTGATTATTAAAATATTAACTCTTCACGTCCCAAATGGAAGTGAGCTACTTATTACGCCACCTGTCATTGGAAATAGAATCATAGAATGGTTTGGGTTGGAAGAGGCCTTAAAGATCATCTCATTCCACCCCCTGCCCTGGGCAGGGACACCTCCCACCAGCCCAGGTTGCTCCAAGACCCGTCCAACCTGGCCTTGAACCCCTCCAGGGATGGGGCAGCCACAGCTTCTCTGCGCAACCTGGGCCAGGGGTTCACCCCCCTCACAGCAAAGAACTTCAGACATCACTTGGTTAGGAGCTAGAGAACAAAGTGACAGACCTAAGGAAAAGACAGCATCACCTTTGACGGATACAAAGTCACCCTGCAGTCACAGGTACTGAAGATGAACCAGTTGTTAGGACACTTGCTGGACTAAAATCAGCAGGGCTGCTGGAAAGCAAATAGGAAACTGAACAATTATGCTAGGGAAGATAAACCCCTCCCAAAGCACTGGGGGGATACAAGATAATAAAGCCATAAAATCTGGTAAGATAGGCTCACCTTCCAGCAGAGTGCATCATCTAGCTTTGGACAGAAAGATTAGAAGACCTATGAACTGAGAAGAAAATGTAATACTGCTACGGCTTGTGAGGGAATAGAGATGCAGCCAAACCTACAACTATAACAGATCCACCTCTGAAGTTCATTTTGCAAACCTGACTGTAACATGCTCTGATGGTCAGCAGTAAAAGACAGCATTGCACTATTTCAGCCTTGCAAGACCGTATCAGAAATCTAACCAGCTCTCATTTAAACTGCTGCAGGAAAAAGAAACAAGATAAATACAAATAAAAAAAAAACAAAATAAAACCCAAGCCTTCCCTGTCTATCAGCTTTTAAATTGAGACTGCAGATGACTCATCCAGCCAAGACTGTCCATAAAAAGGTATGAAGAAGAACAGACCAGTTCATTCATAGGGAGGGGAAAAAAATCCAACTTTATCTGCACGGTGTGCACTCGCTGAAGCCAGGCAGGCACGCCAGTCCTTACAGAAGGGCTTGAGTTCAGCATCTGAGCGGTGCTCTCCCGTGTTTAATGACAGCAGGCAGTCCTGCGGTAAATTGCAGTTAGAATTGCCACATTAAATTTTTGTTACGAGTAACAAATGGTACTCCATCTGCTCTGATACATATTGCAACTCTCCCAAGGTTCAGCAGCTAATTTTGAAAGAAGACAGTATTTTGTTGTGCTTTAAGCCCAATACTTGTCAAGTGCCGAGCACTTCTTGAGGACTCACCCTCCTTATTGTATTCAATGGCCTCCAAATCCCATAATACCTGAAAGTTTGCATTTAAAAAAGACCTGTCCTCACTGTCCAGTCCCTGAAAACTAACCCAAGTCGCAGGCAAGACTGAATGGCACGCAGAAACTCCTCCTGTGTCTGGCTAGCCTAGAAGCTACAGCAGTCGGGGCATCACGGGATGTGTCTGTACTGAACAGCATTAGTAAAAACGTCCCCTTCATCGCCAGTACCACTATCCTATTGTCTTTGCTATGCAAGACTGAAGAACGACCTGCTGAATGAATAAAAAAATTAAGAGAAGCATTTATGAACATTTATTCACACCGTGCATCTTATCACACTGGAAAAAAAACTCTAATTGGCTTCCTGCTATCACTGCCTACATAAATTAACCTAATGTGTGTTCAGAAAGCACAACCATTTGCTCTTAGAGTGCAGAAAACAGCACTAGAAAAACAAATTGGCAATGCACTATGGGATAACCACGCCACTATTTTGCTTTCAACTGTGAAGGCAGATACGTTTTTAAGCTAAGTAACATTGGATAAAATCCGACAAGATAAAATTTCCATGGAAAGCCCTAATTTCCCTATGGGACAGCCAGGGGAACTAAATACTGATGGCTTAGGGATTTGGGATTGTTCATTTTTAACAGTTTTTATCGAGATGCAACTAACCTGAGTTAGCAAAGGCAACTCCTCTAACTGTATACCCTGAGTTCATTCTCTGTAAAATAGAGAAGTCAATATTCTCTCTTCTCCTCCTTCCTAGTCCTAAATTTATTTAGACAGCAAATTCTTCAGAATAAATTTGATATATTCCCTTATTGCACAACCAATATGAAAACCACCACAACTAAAACTCCAATTTCATCTTAAAATGAAACAAGAAACATGTACTATCTTAGCAGCCTCTCCTCAAGCTGCCTCATCTGAAACATGTCACGCAAATGCTGTTGGCAAGCATGCCCAAAGCACAGGATCGTGATGCACTGTGCTGTGACCAGCTTCTTCCAACACTCGAAAAACAGGGACAATTCAAATAAACACAGGAAAACCCTACACACACAGAGCCATCCTCCAATAAATGAGTAACTCAGGAGATTGGTGAGCCTTGTGGAAAGCAGTACAGCTGGTGAAATGAAATAGCATGTCTCATGCACTTACTGATAATGAAGGACTTGTTTTTTTCTTTTGTTGCTGGTTTTTCTTTTTTTTCTTTTTTTTTTTTTTTTGAATAAATAAGAGCACTTGAGCATTCACTGCATTCAGTTGATGCCTTCAGCATAATTGCTCGTGCTATACAAATCCACACCCTCGCCTGCTTCCAGGGCAAATGGACAAAGTTGCTGTTGTGTTAGAAAGTGGTCAAAAGTAATACTGGCCCATCCATGTTATTTCCACGTTGCTGTAACCCAAATAAAGCCTCACTGAATGGTACAACAAGGTATTCATACACTTTTACACCCACTATCTCTCTGAAAAAAACAGTGTGATTCACCTTTCTTTGTGATCCCTTATTTAATTGCTTATTACCTTCCAGTTTCACTTTAAACAGGACTGACAAACTGCTGTTTGGATGGATAGAGTATCCTAAATTTAAAAAAAAATTGTTATTACTTTCTGTATTAGACTAAAGTCCCATTGCATCAAGCACTGTATAAACACATACTGAGAGACAGTCGAACATACATAGGTAAGACTGATAAAAAGCATAGAAAATATGTATAAATTTATCCCACTTTTTGCAATGAGAGAACAGCATTCTTGAATAGTTAAAAGGCTTATAATCAGGAACTGAGGATCAAGGCACTTATCAGCATTTTATCTGTAAGTAGATTTATCTGGAAGCAGAAAAGAGAGCTTATTCAGCCTTGTCCCCTTGTGAGATGGCCAGTAAGTCGCTGTGTTTCTCTTCTCCATCACATCCCCAAGAAAACACCAATAACCCGCCCATGATTAGGGCTTTGTTGCAGCTGGCCCTAGGCTATACTGGAATAACTGTCCCAGCATTTCTTATTGCTGTTTGCAAAGAGGGTCCTGTCTGGGATGAACCCAGAGGAGTCCTAGCTCGGGAGAAGCAAAAACCAGACTCACTGAGATACTGTACGGCAACAACGGAACATGCCAATGGTCTCAGCTTCTGCAAACTCCTCTTCTCTTAGGATATGAGCCTGACTGCATCAATCAAGGCTACCGAGCAGCAAGTCTGACACTGCTTCCCACGCTGGTGTACTTCCCAACCAGAACTACTGCCTCAGAAGCTAACCACCCCCTTGCTTTTTCAACCCATATTATGCACAAAATCCTCAGCACAGCACTATTCCCCGAAAGGAGGACCAGGACACACGGGCACATCCCTACTTGACCCCTCTCAGCTATCATCTTATACCAGGAACCACCCGCAGCAGTAAAAGGACATCTGTAGGTGGCAAAGGCAACGCCTGTGGGCTTATATGAGTGGGAGCCCGGTGCTGATGACACCTCCGCGAGCGAGGCTGTTTCTGCTCAAAGGAAGAGGGAGCATCTGTGCATCTCAGACAGCAGCAGCAGCAGGGGCAAGCGCTGTTTGGTTGCCCATGGGGTTTTGCAAGGCCAGGTCGAGCGGCATGGGAAGAACAAAGAGCAATGACAGCATGGGGATGTTCTTCACATCACAGTCATAGATCCTGTCTAGCAACCATCACAACAACTCCTAACCCAGCTGCTGTTTTGCTCTGTCTTTCAATTAGAAATAAAGAAAATGAAAAAAGTAAAAAAGCTTTCCGGATGCCTGAAGCAATGCAGCAATAATTGGTTCCAAATCTTAAATGAAGCAACCTGCCTTTAAAAATAACTGCAAAGAAGTGCATCGCTGTTGCTTAGGAAACAGGCTCTCTTCCCACCTTTACTGTTGTGGGTTTTTTTTTCTTTCTTTAAAACAATAAAATATTAATGAAACAAATTTAGTGAAAAGCACAGCAGGCACAGTTTTAATTATTAATAAATGTTGCAGCTGCCATGGAGGGCAATTTCCACAGTGACTGTCCCTAAAGCCCCAATATTTAATTATTCCATTGTGACATTTCTCATCACAAGGACTTGGCATAACATTAGTCCCCAGCCGACTGTAATACACGTGTAGTAGTTATTTGCAGCGGAGAGACACTGGAATTAGCTGCTGGATTGCCTCAGAACGTATGCTCCACGGGACAAGAGATCAACGCACCGTGTCCAGTTCTATGTGCAAGGCACCCTCAGATCTGGGCTCAGGTTACAGTCCCAGCCTGTGCCACCTCCAAGTCACTTCATCCTCCTCTGCGTCACCCACGGGCTCAGGCTAACAGTACTGCCTGTCTCCAAGTTTTCTCTCCAGGCTCCTTTACACAGGGAATTATTCAGGTAACTGACTTTACATTCACATCTGACCTAACCTGAATTAGCTTTCAAACACACAGTGGCTTTAATCCAGTTAAACTATGAAGCATTCGAGGAGGGCAGTACATCTTGGAGCACAGATGCCCTCCTGTTCCAATCCAGGGGACCATACAGATGTCACCGCTGTAGCACATGACAGCAGGAAAGCACCCCTCCAGCACAGGAGCTTCACAGCGCATTAGCTAAGGAGGTCGGCTACCTGGAGGAGTCAAGGAGGGCTTGTTGCTGACCGTGTGTCCAAAGGTGGACACCGATCTCATCGCACCTTCTCAACATGACCCACAGCCAGGTTCTGCTGCACGCGTATACACGGCCAAGCTCAGGCAAACAGGAAACTTTAACTCATCCTGACCAAACTTGCAGAAGAATCACCTCAAGTTGCAGAATCTTTCAAAAGATATGAGGACTTTGACAGTGGTGCTGTAATGGCTTTACAGAGAGAAAATACAAGGTATTTGAGGATATCTCCTTAGCTCTGCTTTCCTTTTCTCTTTTTGTTTCTCTTCTGTTTCAAACCAACCACAAAAATTAGATTTCTATTCTCTAAGCACTGGATTGGAACAGTAAAAGTACACTTTTTACAGTGAAATAAAACAGCATTTACAATCTCTTCTTCCTGAAAACCTCTGCATCTCTCCAGGAAAGTCTCTCCTTTCCTGTGCAGGAGGGCCTCCCCAAGCCCAGGCTCTGCAGTCAGCCTGCTTACGCTTCTTGCATTCTGGTAATCTGCAAGGGAATTAGCATTGTTTCTTGGCCAGCTCTTGGATTTAAATCAATTTTCCATGGCAGGCTCTCAGCAGTCATCTTGTAGGCTTGTGGGAATAGGTGAAAACAAATGGAACTAACTCATTTACTCTGAATATAATACACCCCGCTCCTGTTGTTCTGCTGGACGGTGTGAGAAACGATAAGAAATCTTAATTGAACACATGAAAAGGTATGGTCTGCACAGACACTCCTCTTCCCCATTTCCACAGTGCATCAGCATACATTTTCAATCAGTTGAAATCAATATAAATTACGCATTACAATCACACTCAGAAACACACACAAAAAATCCAACCAGCATGCAAGAGAGATAACATGAAGAATACATGGTAGAGCTGGAGGGTGGGAAAAAATAACCTTGACAGAGAACTATTTTGGGGGAAGAGAGCTGGAGAGTTCGGTAAATGAGTTTCTGCAAACCCATTTTTCTTTATTTTTAAGAAACCAAACACAGGTAATCCCCCTGGAGTTGAAAACTGGAGAATGCAGAGCTCAGATTGCTGCCTAAAAAGAAGGCACCACAATGCATTTTAGCGGTTATAGTTAGAAGAACCTTTGGGACAGGAAAATGAAGTTATTTACCTATTTTAAAGAAAATGAACCATTTTTCCCTTTTTGGAATCTGACACTCTAAAAAGACATAAAAAGAGATGAAGATTTAGCTGTTTCTGGAGGAGCTGATAACATCAGGAAGGCATCAACAGGTAGTTTTATGTACAAACAGGGAGTTTGTACCACACACACACAAGCTTTGGGTAATTATATGTATGCATGCGCATGGGTAAATAACTCCTGTAAGCTTTCTGTGCATAGCACAATGCAATCCTCAGCCTGCCTACTGTCACTATACTTACAACAATAAATACATACAAAAACTGACTACAGAAAAATGCTGATATTCATTATGTATAGATTGGAAGAGCAGCACTGCACTTGGAATAAATCAACACAGGTCAGGTAATTCCCCTGTAATGCTCAGCTGACAGCAGCCATCGAAAAATTCATTAACTGCAACAAGTTTTGAGGAACATCCCCTGCAGTATCCACTGCTGAATTTAATTAAGTGCAGATATGTTATTGATTTGCAGTCCAAATAATCACGGTCCCCAATAAGCTTTGGAAAATGTCACTTTTTTATTACTTCAACAAAGCTACTACTTGCAAGGTCAGGTGAACAAGTTCAGTTTTCTCCTTTTTTGCCTTTATGAAAATCTTGACGTGACTTAATGGAGTGTGAAATAAGAGAGCTCCAAGGATGGGGCTGGGAGGACGGTAAGCACAGAAAAGAAGGCCTGTGGAAGGATTATTTATGGGGTTTATTTAGCAGATGGAATTTTCCTTAGACAGGAAGAAATACCACTGCTAAATACCTTGTTTTCATGGAAACTGTGCACAGGGAATTGAATTCATGAGGCTGAAGAAAATAAGAACAAGTGAAAAGAGGAGGATGATAAAGAAGCAATCAGATGCTCACGATCTCCAGCTGCTGTTGCTTCACCTAGCTAATCACAGATCTGCCCAGTTTGAAACCAATTTTACTATCAAGTTATAGCATGCCATGTCATTGAGAAATGCACACTGTGTAGATGAGATACCCAGCTGTACCCACATGCTAGCTACGAAGCAAACGACTGCAGAGGAGATATCCAAATTTGCTCCTTTGTCCAAAGGGTACTGCTTTCTGCATTTTATGGAAGACGGAAAAACTGAATATCAAGCATGCATTGAAGTCTCAATCCCCATTTGACACTCTGTCTTCAAATGCCAAGGATCATATACTCCAGATACAGTTGTGCTGCAAATAAGGGACTTCATGTGACAAATCCAAGTACGCTCATGGGACACTAGGCAAGGATAATGAGAGTGCTACAGCCAAGCTCTCACTCCCACCCACCTCACCCGATCTGTGATACATCATTCATCAAGCCCAAGCATGCAGCAGCCACTGCAGCCGAGATGGAAGGATCCCCTCATCTATCAGAACAAAAAGCACTAAAAACCAAAAGTGGTCCTCAGACCTCTGATGCTGTGATTTAAATATCATAGTATGGGTATGAATGATATCTGCAATCACTTCTTAATTTTCAGGGTTAAATACATAAATCTCCGCAATGAAAGAGTCCATATGTCACTGAGACAGAAGTACCACCTTTAGTGCAAAGAAACAAACAAATTGCTTCACAGAATAGAAGAGTAGGAGGCAAGAGTATAAGAAGTAAAAGTCCAATTAAATATTTTCTTCATCATCACAAGCTCAAACTAATGCCTCAGTAGTTAAATACAACTCATGCTTCATAACTGAGCATCCCTTAATAGCTACATGCAGCAAAGTTATCTATTCTTTTAGTTTTAGTTATCTATACTTTCTTTTAGCATCTATCCATTTTTTATTTCATCACAAGACTGTGGACATCCGAAGCCTGCAGCTTCACTGCAAGTCTGGTATATTTACTACACATTCTTATTTATAGCAGCTCTGCCCTGGTTATATTAGAACATCAGCACTGCTAAGAGATGGGTACCTTAGGGAGTTAAAAGGCACTGTATTTCTGCTGTGGCTCTTATTCTGACTGGTCAGCTGAGAAGTCAAGGTGCCCAATGCTAGATAAACTGAGAGGGCAGACTGTTTTCATATTTCATTTCATTTTCATTTCAAGCTGCAATATGAACACCTTTAAAGTATCTATTACTTTTACTCATGTTTGTTAAAGCACTAATGTAGGAAATCACTTGGAATCCATGCAAAGGAAAATACCAAGGTGATAGGTGCTAGTAGAACACCAAGTATTTTTATTTTACAACAGCACAAAGAGACATTATCCGTGATTAGGACTGCACAGAACTAGGTCCTGGGCAGCTGTCTAGGGGGAGACAGTCTCTGCCTCGAAGACTCCATCAGTAAAACTGCACTTGATGACTACCAGAAAAAAAACCTTTCCATTTCACTCTTGGAGGTTTCACATGAAAGGGGATCCACTGTTAAAGAAATGTTGAAAACACACTATAAAACAATGATTTAATTTGAAAATTCTACTTACGATGAACTGGATGGTTTAATCCATATCAGTAGAAAGTACCTTTTCCACCTGGAAGCCAGGTAAAACCATCAGTTACTGGGAACTGAACAGGCAAGGCTATGTGGTTTAATGGTTAAGCTGATCTGGGCTCAAGATACTCGTGTTTTCTCTGCCACACAGACAGGACACAGACATCATATTTTCAATAAATCCCTGCCACAAAATATTCTAAATGGACAATCCTCAGTTCTAAAGATAACTCTGGCTGGAAAACATCAGGGCTGGAAGTCAGTAACTGCTCCTCTTTAAAATCTTGACCATTAAGCTTCAAGGATTTCAATAACCTTCAGAAAATAGAGGCGTTTCCATTAAACACTATTAAGGGTAAATCAAAATTACTGAGGTTTCTCTAAATAATTCAATATGATCCAACTTGATGGCCCAGGACTGAAGTAAAACATTTAGCAGAATGCTCTAAAAAGCATGAGAAATTGTATTTCACTGCTCAAACCAAAACCACATGCAGTTCAAAACCGGTTTGATTTCACATCAGAGCCAATATTCACTCTCTCCTCTCTCCTCTATAGCACACCACTCATTACTTTAAAGCAGTCACCTTTGGAGCACAACCAAAAACCCTTTAAACTTGTGTGAAAAAATATTTGCCTCCCCCCAATTATTATCATCTGGTATTCTCTTCAGGCTAACATTTATGAAGTGAGGTAGAATCTCTATAAACTATTTTATAAGCATTATTCATCACTGAAAATGTTCCATTTGTTTTCCAAATAGGAGCAGTAATACAGGGAGGTATTTTGTTTATGACACACCTGCATTTCCATAGCAGATTTTAACCACATTTTTAAATTTTTAACTACATTTTTAAAAATATCAATGCCAAGGGTAGAAAGCCAGAAAAAAATAAATTAATAAATTGTCTGGTTGGACAATGGTTATTTACATCTATTTCTACATAAGTCACATTTCTGTGAGCTAAGGAAAAAAGAAAGAGAGGAAAGTGAATTCTTATTTTTTTTGTCAAAACCAGGAGCACTGTACTATTTAGAAGCCTCGAGGGAATCACCTAACACCCCCAAAGCATAAAGCATCTCTTCCTAATGGCGCTGATTTTCAGAGGAACTGGAAGGCTGTAACTCCACCTGAAACTGATGGGAATAGCTCATTGTGTGGACACTCAGTCACTCCAAAAATGAGGTCCAGACTAGCTCCAAGTCAATCTCTTGTTTCTTTCATCTGTTAAAACTTTGCTGCTATACCTTAAATAGGAGGCAGAGAAAGGGCTTCTATCAGGAACTTATTTCTCACCTTAAAAACAAACAAAGAAGAGTTTCCCACACTGCTGCCTTCCATGATTTTACTGCAGGCCTATGGATATTTGATATTCTTCTGAATGATTTACCATCTTGAAGAATACCACTGGATACGAATCTCTGGATAAGAAATGTATTTAAGAAGTACATTTCTATTCCTCAGTTGATTTTATTTTCCTGTCATGAACTTTAATCCAGTCTTGTAATTTAGGGCCATGAAGGAAAAGATTTCTGACTCATGATTTTTCATTGTTCAGGGCTGGCAATCATGACGTTTGGTGACTCTGATAATCGCTTGGATTTCAGGTCCTGAACGAGAAAAAACAGAACACAAGCTCCAGCATCATGAAGTCATTGTTCCTAATTAGATCTTTTCTTGCAAACACAATTAACTTTGTGCAAAATGGGATAACAAGTCATCATAAGACCAATGAAGAAAACAGTCCCACAACTAGCCACATTTTTTGTGGTTAACCCTTATGTATGTTAACAGCTGAGATTCCTAACGAGCACTACCAGCAGCTCCTGAACTCAGACACGCTATCCCTCCCTGACATACCCCATATATCTGGGCTTGAGGAGTCACCAGCTGCAGTCATGTTCAAAGGTTTCCTGGTTTTCCACTGCCAGCTTTGACAGAGATGTATCCATGGTTTCAGGTGAAACTATTTGACTGTATTCCAACAAACATTTACAGACCCTGAAACTTAAGATCTTAACTGATCTCAGATTAAGCATGCGGCTGCAGAAAATCCAGCCACACAATTGCTTTCCTATTGTCTACCACCTCCAAAATGAATGGAGTACTCATCTGCACTAGGAAGATGTGACGACACCTAATTAAAACTGGGAAGTAACTGTTAAATTGTTTGGTAGAATCTTAATAAGCGTTTTGCAGATTAACTGCAATCTCCTGTTACATCCTGAATTGGTTCTAGAATGTTAATGGGACCCAAGACCCACTCTGTTTCCCGGAATTTGCTAGTCCTTTCACTATGAACAGATACTGACTGATACAGAGCTATTCCAACTAACATTTCCCTCAACTTATTTTCCAAGAAGGAAGCATCTCACACTGATGATTATCCAAGTCTAGGTGCCCCACTGCTCTGTGAAAGGAAACTGCAATGGATGGATATGGGGCCTCCACGTTAGGTCTCCTCTGGAGTGCGGAATTAAAACCTAAAGCACAGTCGCTTCAAAAGCACTTGTGTGTGATAGTTTTCCTCCACTTCGCTTCTGAGAACAATAAATGCTTGTGCAATCCTGCTGTACGCAGACACTTTAGGAGCTTGAAAGCAAGAGCACACAACACGAGATACACCCCAACAAGGCAACCAGGGCATAAACAGTTCAATGATACTTACTGTACCAGGTCAGCAACTCTCTGAATGAGATTTAAACCTCACATGCTCTTTAAAAACTCTCAGATAGAAATGACAGGTCTTTCAGTCTCACTTCCTCAAAACTACCACACAGGCTAATATTGCTGGCAACAAGTCCATGGAGTATGCACGTACCCTGACGGGAACACTGGCAGAACTGCATGTAATATGCACACATGTTAAAACAGACAAGACAGAGTGTCCATACTGCTCTGCCTGAAGAGGAATACAAATACCAGCTCAGGAGTATTTCACAGAAGCAGCCATTGTCATCCTGCCTGGCATTCAGCTCTGAAGTATCGCAAGATCGTATTCTAAAGTCTCATTGCACCGAAGGAAATGCAGGGAAGCTGAAGGAGCTACTTCACAGCTTAGAGGAGCGTATCACAGAAACTGTACTGAGAACAAGTATGATAATACTTACCTACCACCTGGCCCATCATGCCTACAGACCCACAAGGCATCCACAAAGGAGAGGATGCACCCTGCGGAGTCAGCCAGGTGCGCACGTACAGTCGCCCCAGGGACCTCCTCACCCACCTGCCTCCTCACTCACCCACCCCTACTACCATGTCCAGCAACCACCAGAAGTTTCGCAAGAAGCTGCTTCCAGAGAAAACTAGGCTAGTAGTTGGGCAAGTCAGCACTGGGTTCGCGTTCAGGCAAGTGTCTGTTCACTTTGGGATGGGGGATATCACCTGAAAGGGCTCAGGTCATCGCTTCAAGGACGGCTTGCTACTGTGAATTCGTTACATCACCAGCTCCCTCCAGCACAGTGATCACATCCTTCTTTTGTTTGAAGAACTAACTGCATGCGTGACTAAACGTAGTCACGGATCATGTATAAACACCTTCATTTAATATTCAGATCCAGCTCTGCAGTCGAACCATATTACCTTTCCCAATGCATTATCGGGCAGATCATGACATGGATTTTGGTTTTCTTTGTTTAGATCTGTGATATTTAAACACAGCATTACCCAGAAAAAAACAGTAATTTTCATCAGTTAATAAGAAAAGAAAACCAATATGCATAATGGAAATGGAAACAACAAAACCTGAGGTTAATGCAGCTCGATCAAGGGGCCAGGCTCGTCTTTAGGCTTAGCAAGGCAAGCTCCCCGGTCCCCGCTCACAGGAGAGGCTCTCTGCTCCTCGCCTCTGCACATCAAGGCTGGAATGGACCAGCACATGAAATCGCAGGTTCTGCAGTGAGTATGCTCAACAAATCTATCCAGTTACACCAGTAACTTAACACTCAGAAATAGCAAATTAACTGCTTGAGTTTTAGAGGGGAAAAATGTTTCTGGTCTGTAAGTCTGGTCTCGATAAAAGACAGCTTTAGAACAGATTCAGAAGGCAAAGATAATTAAATGACACTTCGGTATGGAAAAAGAAAGACTTCCAAATGCCTCTGAAGTGAAGGACTCTAACCTACACTAGGGGTAAATCAATTTATATTAATAATTGGAAATAGGAAGAAACAGCATATTTATCTGAAGTATACCAAAAAAGATACGCAAAGTATCAAGAAAACAAAAAGAAGATAGGAGTTTTGCCATTTTCTTTGACAGAAGAGCTTCAGTGCCTTACAGAATTTGAGTTCAGTTTGTTCTCTAGTTCACAAGTGGTTAGGTCACACTCGCATCAACATCTCAGTACCAACAGGAATACAGTATGCAATTCAGAGAGGTGCTTGGGTCTACAGGTCTTCCCTTCCTTGCCAGCAAAAGATGCAATAGTACGATAAAACCAGAGAAAGATGCCTGAAACATCAAATCTAGACCTACAGCCCATTCCTGGTTGACTTGAGTTCAAGTTCAGACACTCAGCACATTTGCCCCACTGCTGGCCAGCAGCCAGTTATCATGACCAGGCATACCAAGAGCTTAGAACCAGGCAGTGCAGTTGTGAGGCTCTACACCAAATAAAAGCCTCTGGCTGAGTGCGCTGAACAGAGCTGCCTTTGTGCAACTCCTCCTCTGTCATCATCCAGGCACAAGAGAAGAAATTTGGCTGCCACAGTAAAATATATATATATATTACGCATAATGCCCGTAACGCTCTAAGCAGGAGCATCCCAAGAGATGAAGGGCCTCTTTGTGCAGCCATCCAGTGATATCACACCAATGGCTGTGGCTCTGAGGATCACTAGATGTGCACCATGCGCAGCTACAAGAGCTGTAGCTGCTGCAGCTATCGCCTCTCCTCCGGCGTGAGGGGCTCCGAAGAAAAATCAACACCAGTCCCTGATGTGCTGGGGAAGGAACAGACAGCGGCAATGCCCCTGCAGCAAACCCACCATTTCCCAGCACAGCTCCTGCGCAAACCCCAACAGCTCCCCAGAGGGGTCTGAGGCACAATTCCCAGGGACAGTGAGGGAACCCCCCAACTCTCTCCTCTCCATTCACACCCCAAGGACCACATGCAATGCAAACCTGTGGTCCTCAAAGAAGGTTTAAAGGAAGCCTCACGCACAACATTAAATACCATTCTACAGCTCAAAATCAGAACTGGCCTTTTCATTTCAACCACAAAGGCATTCTGTACATTTTAATTAATGGGTTTAATTACTGGTAGCAGATTTATTATTCAGGTCAAAAAACCCCAACCTTTTCATGCAGTTCATCCCTTCCCTAATTCAAATAAAAATCTCATTGAAAACCCAAGTTCTGCAAGTTTTGACAGTGCCCAAGTTACCATTTTTACTCTTGTTTACTGCTAACCTCCCCCCAAAATGTGGTAACTACACTCACTTTGACAAGCAGACATGCTGGATTTACATCTAAACAACATACATTTTGATTCTGGTGCATCCCAGCTCTCAATAATCCACCTGAAGTCTATGGCAATTATTTTACAGCATGAGAATTCAGGATTATTTCATTTAAAATGCTCAAAATATTTATTCAAAGAGAACTGATTACCGAGACTCATTTCAAACAATATAAAAATACCTTTAAATTATAAACCAGGCCAAGCACAGTCGACTCCTATGAACAATAATTTAATTATGAATCAATTCAAGTTCACATTGCCTTTAAAACAAACATGCGGTGAATGTTGAACACTTTGTGTAATCCCAGTTTTCATTTGTCAGCATCCTTGCTACACTTAAGTAATAATTACATCAATCAGAACAATATGCTGTTAACTTCACTGAGGGACATATTGTCTGGACAAAGTTTGTTTTCAGAGTACTCATCAATTTACGTTTAAAAACAAGACATTAAAAATATGCTCTACATTTAATTACTATTATTACAGGAGCAGTGTCCTTCTGGCAACATAACCCATTCATCAGGCATCAAGTATGCACCGTGTATATGGCTTGCTGTAAGTGTCTTTTCCAGGAGAAGGCTCCCCACACACTCTCTTTTCTTTTTCCTCCTCCCATGAATAATGCACACAAACGGAGCGTACAGTTTGAGCAATCGGGGGCAGTTATTACAGCTCTGCACAGAGTAAACAAGCAAAACATCCCAGTGACCCATGATGCTGCAATGAACAGAGTCTGGCCACCTGTTCCACCACAGACGCAACAATGGGGACGAATGGCAGAGAAGGAAGATAAGCCTGCAAAGCCTTTCCCAAAGTTTATCTTGCCAATGTTGCTGGAGGCACGCAGACACTGCAAACTGGGCAGAAGCCCCTGCCTGTGCCCTGCTGAAGGGACCAGCTCCGTAAAGTGGTCTTGGCTGCCCCAGTTCCTCAGGATCACCTTGATGAGCAGACAGGACAAGAGCTCATCTCACTTGCACTAAATACACCCACTAGAAATGAGACAGTTCTCTGAAAAACATCAAAATGCTGGTTTCAAAGATGAGATTTAAAGTGTCTGAAGGGCTCTTTTTTTTTTTTTTTTTTTTTTTTTTTTGACAAGATAAAGAGGGTCACTAAGCACAGTTTGAATTGGCTTTCTGGAGTAAAGATATCCTAATGTGGTATATTTCTAGCTTCTGTGAAACCTTCTGTACAATTTTTTAGATGAAAGGGGGAAAAGAGATGAAATATTAAAAAGTGAGTTAATGAAAGATCTTGACTGGACACATAAAGGGGACCACTTGGAGAAAATCAGTCCTGTCAGATTCATGACGTGAGCTACACACCCTTGAAGACATAAAGAACAACATGCGGGTAACCTTGTCTTGGATCCGTTAATGAATATGGCATGTTACATTATGTTTGCTGTATGAAGCTGATTTGAAAAGGTGTTTAGGTCTTTGCTTATAGCAGCATGTTACTGTCAGATTAAAGAGGGACAACCACGCAGAAAAAGGCTTAGCAAAGCTGCAGGTAGTTTTTGGACAAACACAGTAAATGTAATGCACTGAAAGGGGAAAACCCTGCTTGCCGATTACTGCAAATACACGTTAGGTAACTGCAGAGACAGACAGAAGAAAAGCTTCCTTTTTCTGCCCCCTTTCCCTCATCACAAGTGTAAAAGATGGGAAGGGCTAGTATTCCTGGGGAGAACGCGACCAGTCACGACAACTTCAGGGAAGTTGGTGAAAGGATGCAGGAGGAGAGCGACAGCGTCTTCCCTGGCCCGCAGAGACGGCACTCATCTGAATAAGCATGGCACGGTCCCTACGTCATGCCATGTCAGCTAGTTACTAAGGAAACGGCACCAGATAACCCAGGCTGAAAAGATCCCCATCCAGTTTCTAACAGAAACGCCGGTCCACTAAAGATGCTATGAATATGCACTGAGCTTGCGTCATTTCATTATACTTGGATTGACAGCACAATACCAGTGAAATTCACTCAACAGCAACCTGCAGCCCAAAGAAATTTGGAATTTTTGTCCCAACATGGCACATATTAGCAACACTGCACACAGTCCAAACTGAACTGCTTCAGCTCTGAATCACAGAGCTAGATCTTTTAGAAATCAGAGAGGATGAAAGAGTAACTGGAATGTAACTAGGTTATAAACTGGGTTGAGAACAAATACAAAAACATCTGCATTCATCGCTTCCCCACGAGGATGAAAATGTCAGAGCTGTTTTCCTTCTCTCAGATCACACAGGAGAAAACTACAGATTGTACGCAGAGTCACTGTGGTTACAACAAATCTCTCCCCCTGGATGAAGGGATCTGACTGGCACAGGGGCATTATACCGTCAGGGCCAGCAAGGGTGGCACAGAGCTGCCCTGGGGCCAGGGAATGACATTTCCTTCAGGAGCTTTCGAAGGTGAGCTCACGGCTTCATCCTCTATGCTTAGCAGGTTAGAGGGGCAGTGCAGAGACTGTGTCTCCTATCTCAATACGCACATTTTCTGTGGTCTCATTAGGGTGATCTCGGGGCAGGAAAGGGGCCCTCCTACCCACTGGATGCCAACGCATCTCCACAGTCAAATCCCATATGAGCTCCTCTCAACTTGCAAACGAACCCTACACAACATGAGCTGCTCTTCTGTCCAATTGCATGCTATGGATTGAATCCAGGACTGTAGAGACACATTTCAAGGGCCAGACCGTGAGGAAACTCATTTGGGCTCAATGCCCTGCTGTAATGTTACATGGAAAACTTCTTCTGCTGAACAGGTGATGCACCCAAGCTCTTTCAGAGATGCTGTAGTCCAGCATGGGGCTGAACGGTGAACACCCAGTCTGCCATCTCAGCCTTGGGTTTGTAAAGGACAAGAAACTCCATGTACTGTAACAGATGGACACCTAAGGGTGTGGGAAAAGCAGCACAGACTCCTGAATCGGCACCATCAGCCATTTAGGACTTAGGAGAGCTACGAAATTTTCAGGTACTGATGCAGACAGGCCCTGAAAATCAACTACCATGGATGTAAGAGACTTGCTAAACTCAGCCTTGCAGGAGCGTAAAATGATTCACAAGAATTCTATATTTATAACAAAGATTCACTGAAAGTGACTCATGTACTGAGCCAATCCAATTTTAAATAGAAGGGAAAAACCTCTTGAAGAGGCAGATGAAACTGTAGTGGGGGAGGGAAGAGAACTGCACAGACAGGAGAGCCCCAGCCAGAAGCTGTTAGCCAAAGCTACTGGAAATGGTTTCTCCATTCAATTAGTTGAAGTGATAGCAGAACATTCAGCTTCACCTACTTCTGACTTAGAGTTAATTAAGTCCTACATTCAAAGCAGCTGCCGGCTGGAATACTTCCTTAGGATAGGTAGGATTGCCAGGCAATAATAAGGCAGCTCATGGAGAGTTATTAGTTCTTCAGACCCTACAGAATTCAGAACATAAAACCAACTGCAATCACAGTGGGAGGAAGGGAGAAATATTAAGATGTTACAGTATTCCTAATTTTGGCCGACCAGATTCTAACAGAAATAGCTGCCGCCTCACTACCCCTTACATCAACACTGCAGCATATCTTATAGAATATAATTTCAAAGACAGAGAAGAGACATGCAACACTAGGAGCTCTCCAGATCAAACAGGCAGCCCGCAGCAAAGGCAGCAGCTCAGGGCTCTTTCACTTGCTCCTATCTCGGGACCATTTTCCTCAGTTACCTTTTCTCCTCTGTATAGTACAAATATACAGTAGATAAAAGGGGAATATTTAACATAACCACAACCTAAACGGAGGAAATGGCTACAGTCTTTATTAATAGCAACAAAACATTAGCCAGAAAACGTGGCCAAATCTTGCATTCCTGCACTGAATATGTAGGGATGAATAAATTCTCCTAAGCTGTAAGTAAAAGATAACTTGGAAGCAGCAAGCGCAGGCTAGAGAAAGATTAGCCTTGCATACATAATAACCGCGCACAGCAAAGCAAGTTGGAATTTCAATGTTGCCACAGGAAAAGGTTACTATTCTCTGACTTTGGCTTTCAGTAACATGTGTCAATACTTCTTTGTCTGAACAGTCCACTTATCTCCAAAGCCAGATCTAACTTCCACTCCTCTTAACCTCTCCACTGTCATCAACACATAACTGGGTATGCTTGGCTGCAAACGCTCCATTCTGTGAAATCCAGAAGTGTTTGGATGATGGCTGTTCTCCAATCATTCTCAGCATCGCTCTCAGTTAAGTCTTCAATTTGAAGCATGAAGAGAAAGCATCCAAGAATTCACCAGACAACAAACATGTTTACGATTGTACATAGCTTTAATTCTCAGCAATATCTTCCTGTGATGTTTCTCCACACACCAAAGTCTCATGAATACCGTTAAATTTTTATTTGCCCTAGTAAATTATGGACTAGATTTCAGAACTGTTGAACCAGCATTCAATAGCTACTTCTCAGATCCCGAATAAAGGAGCTAAATCTCCAAAGGAGTACTTGGTGTGAACTTTTGGGAGCTGACCTCTACTGAGAATCCAGCATTGGACCATTCTTTATCCATCCACCAACACAAGGTCTGCTTCACTCCATCATCACAACACACACACAATGAGTATAAGTCTGCAGGGACCAGGCAAACCACCACCAAATTTTAGGATTTATTCAGACTTTGATCGATTCTTCACAGAGTCCTGAAACACTAGTTGCCTTTGGTATATATGATGTTATTGCCAAAGAAACTTTAATTTCTTGCTAATTCTTGATAATGCAACTTCAAAAATACAGTAATGAGGAAAAGTCACCAACATAATGGCTCACTGACTGTATTAAAAATATATATAAGAATCCCCACAATGTCAAAGCCTAGACCTCGATTTCTCAAAAGGATCATTTATGTAATACAGCATGCAGTGCAGAGTGGAGAGCAGAGAAGTATTGTGCAGGTCTGAAACATGCCAATTAGCCAGTGGCATGATGCTGGCTAAAAACCTCACCGAGATTTTCATTGTTTCTCTTCTTTTAAAAAAAGGCAACAGCTCTTTCAATGACTTTTTGAGCTGGACTCTGTCACCTATACTCAAAATGAGACACTTTATTCTTCAAACACATTAAGACAACTTAGAGAACAAAGTACAATGGCCAGATTTTAATCCATGTCTGTGAAAACTTCATTCTTTGGCAGTTATTCTCTGGGTTGTATCTTATCTCCAAATACATATTTTTTAACCTACTAGTGTTTCCTAGTAAAGCACCTTGTTGTTTTGGCTTGGCACTTATTTTGGACAATGCCATTTTAATAAGAGTTACTTTCTTATTTGTAATGTACACACAGATGTAGCAAATGAAAAGGTGACACGGGCCTGAACTCCATGATTTCTAATATTTTAATCCCTGCATTTACCAGCAGAGAAAACACATTTCTATAGGAAAAGTAACATTATGTAGTGTTAGCTCTTTTGTTTGTCATTTACCACATAACGCGATGATGTGACTGCTGTCTTCATGTACAAATTTCCTGGTGACAGCTTCTTCCATGATCTGCTTTACCTAAAACAAAAAAAGAGAAGTGATTGTAAGATCCCAACACAAACCAGCACAGGACTTGGGAGTTTCAGTTTCAACCTTTGCTTGCCCTTTCCCCATCACCAAAAGACTAACAACTCACGCAAGTCACTCTTTGCAGGGAAGGAAGGATAAAAGCATTTAAGAAAATAGGAGGTTTTCATGGGATGAGGGAACCTCTGGCAGAACAAGCACAGGTCTATTTGGGGCGTGCCCCTATAAAAGGCTGAACTATTTCAGAGTGCCCTCTGAAGAACTTCACCAGCGGAAGTTCCAAGGGCTGTGCAAAATTTTTTATGTGATTCATCCTTGGCCTTCCTGTATATAGTTACTTCTGCTCATGAAACAAGATTATGTATTGCCATGTCTTCTTTCCACTTGTGGCATTCTGCTCTTTTTCAAGCACAAAGAATCCCCGAGCTACACAGGCATATATCCCAAGAGAGGTTTACAGCAGCCTTTCCCCCATTTGGGGACTTTACATGCCACAGTAATTACAAACAATGCTCTCAAAGCTCTGCTGCATCAGACACTATACAGAAATAATACAGTACCTACACTGAACCTACAGTACCTACAGTGCCTTCAGTTTTCACTTCTAAATACAAATGAACAATTACAGTGAATAAAACTATCACACTTCTTACTGATTCAAAACAAAGTTCCTCTCCAGTGTCAAGGCTGATGTGTCAAAGTTCCGGAAGGAATTCATTGCAGATTACTGACTTTCAAAAATTAAGGAAGAAAACAGGCAAATCTCACAATTAGGGTCTTGAAGAGAGGCTGCAGTTACCCTCCGTCCATCTGCTAGCTTATTTCTCCGCCAATGGCTTCCTCAGCCTCATACCAGATGAAACCTATTTGCCTCAACCAGCTCATTTATCAGACACTCATTTCTTCCTGGCCACGGAGCACTTCCTTTTCCAGATACAAATCCACAATCATTTTTGGATTCTCTCATTTGTGAGCTATAATTACAGGGGTAGGACACTCTGCCTAAATAAATGCTGCATCACTTTCAATATATGAAAGTAAGTGCTACTGTGGCAGAAGACTTAACAAGATACTCTTTTTCCAACATTTTTTTCTTTTAACTTGAAAACAATTTTTACAGCAGTCCTGGAATCCAACAAATAGTGAATTATCTGGCAGGTAATCACTGTGTGGCTACTCTTCACCAACACGCTCAGCAGCGTGGCCTGTCTATCAGCTTGGTCTGACCTGACTACCAGTGCAAGCTGTAGAGCAATGTCACCACCAGGCTGCCGCAGGGGCTAGGTCTGCATGCCTAGAGACCTCAATCTATGCTTCTCAGGAGGGTTGGCAACTGGGCACTCAGCTCTCGGTAGGCTGCATCTGGTACCCAAGATAACCACTTTAAGGCGAGCTGGGTTACCACGTCTTTGCAGCACTGATGGGTCCAAAGGCTTGAAGCCTTCCCACTCAGCGCTGGAACCAGGAGAAGCTGCAGCTGCGATGCTCCACGAATAGCTGGGCTCTGCACTTGCACTGCTGTGATGATGAGGCGGCAGCTGCCTTCTCCAGTTTGGAGGGCTTCCTCCTCCAATAAGATCATTTGCGAGGCCAACTCTGGATGCTGTAATCAAGCATGCCTTCCCCCTGGTAGTCCCCTTGAGGTCTCCATGCCCACTCCTACACCCCCACCCCGGCTGGCAGCAGTCCGCAGCTCCAGCACTTGCTGCACGAGCGTTTCAACACATGGCGTTCTCCTCACCCCACATTCTGGACCAAGTTGATCTACAGAATTTGGGCTTCTTATCAAACAGGAACCCTCTGGGTTGCAAAGAAAGCATTGGGGGAAAAAAAGGAAACATGTAAGAGGCTTTGAAAGTAGAACATGTTTTAAATTTCAGGACTTCAAAGCAAGTCTTTCGCACTTTAAAAATCCTGGCTCACTGTTCACATACTGAGGCTTGGCAATATAAACTCCTAATAAGGCAATTTGTTTCTTTCCTGTGGTATCTCTGACATGACTATTAGAACTTTGGACCTTACAGTAAAGCAGTGGGAGGTGGAGGAGTAAGAGGATATCAAGAAAGAAGCAAAGGTGTGAGCAGGTCTCATGGATGGCATGTCACACAGGAAGCATCTGGATTACCCTGTCTATCCAGCAACCCCCCTCTCACATTTTTATTCGCATCATTGTTGATTTACAAGCTTGATGTCTGTCCTGGCAGGAACCCAACAAAACTTGTTCCAAACCTCACCTAGAGGTTTGAAACCGTCTAGATAACAGCACCTAGACAAAGCACAGCTCAGTAAAGGGAAGGGGACAGGACAGCAGCACAGCTCTGCCTGTTTAAATTCCAGCTTAGACCCTGACCTGCATTTTCATGTGGGAGGCAGCATGTTCCAGCAAACAGCTTGCAGTGGAAGCACAGGGACAGTGCCATCCACTGCCTCCAAGCCAACTCATCTCTGTGCCTCAGACGACCCATCTGTGAAAGAAGGACAGTGACCCAACCTTTGCAAGCTGTTCTCATTCCACTGGGATGAAAACTATATTCAATCTACCAAATGAAAGGCCTCATTTACTAAAGGGAAAAAGTACCTCTAAGTGCCCCTAGCACTACGGTGGACAGAAGAGGAAGCAGGAGAGAGCTGCACCAGGGTCAGTCATGCACACATGACTCAAGTTCACGGACATGAATTCAGGCACCATTCA
The DNA here is from genome assembly GCA_947846985.1 of Fratercula arctica. Taxonomy (NCBI): domain Eukaryota; kingdom Metazoa; phylum Chordata; class Aves; order Charadriiformes; family Alcidae; genus Fratercula; species Fratercula arctica. The sequence goes on from CANTUZ010000015.1 coordinate 4,262,581, forward strand.
GGACTGCAGACTGTGATTTCAGTCACAGCTCCCCAGAGAACCATAACTGGAATTCAATTTCTGATGACAAGGAGGAAGAAGAGTCATTTACCAGGAGCAAGAGCTCTGCAGCTCAGAGGCCAATTCCCCGCTGTCACACATTTCCCAGGCATACCCCAATCATCAGTCTTTATTAGCTCAGTATGTTAGTTAGATCTCAGTGCATAGCCCAGGAAGAAAAAATTTAAAGCGTATAAAAAATTAGAAAGAAAAAGGTTTCAGATGCAATAATGAACCCTACTTTTATACAGCAGCACCATATGGTCAGTCTATTGGCAGATTTTGAATCCAGGACCTCCAGAGCAAGGCAGTACAGACCAGACAAGAAACTGGTGTTTGTTCCCAACTGCCACCAAATACAGAGCAATCTTTGCACATTTTCTGGAGAGTCAGTGAACATTATTAGAAAACGTTTTCAAGGCAAAGACAGTAGATCTGAAGATTCAAAAGCTGAAATGCAGTGTTCTTCAATCCCACGTCATTCCTCACTGCCACGTAATTCAGGGACGCTCCAGGCAAGGAGCTAAATCAAATGTTTCTGATCAAATGGCACACAAACCTTTTTTTTTTTTTTCTCCCTTGCAATTTTGTGCAGCTCTCTTTGTAGGGAATTATGCTGTTGTGTCTCTGTGTTCTGGGGAGGCACTTGTCAATGAAGCTTTTGAGCATAAGCCTACACAGACACCCACTTGCAGATACTAGTGGACCTGATCAAACTGCAGATTAATCTCAAAAAAAATCCCATCAACAACCCACCTCCCTGCATTCACCCATCCACCCGCACAGGTAAAAAAATCTGTTCAGCCTGCTGAACTCCTGTTTGTGCATGGGACAGAGGGCTGCCTCCTCCAGCTGGAGCCAGTGCTGCCAACAGAGAGGAGCCTGGAGAGAAACCTGCCCAGGTGGGAGGGAGGCAGCAGAGGTTCGGTCGAGGTGCGACACAGGCTCCCTCCATTCCCTTGGAAACATTCTCCTCTTCTCTGTGCCTCCTCTGTAAGATGGATACAGGATCTATCCATCTCAACCAAGCTACTCATCTACACCTGCCAGGTGGCACAAGCATGCAGAAAAGCAGCAAGCAGCGCATCAACTCCTGTGCATTTCAGTCTCTCTGTGACCCAGCAGCACTGCACCAAGGGAACCACAGGGAGTTCAATGACAGGCTGAGAAGACATTCAGCTCTCCCTGGAAAAGGGAACAGGCTCCACGTGCACCACATTTACCAACCACTGGAGAGCAAGGATGGGAAAGCTCTGCCTACCCAAGTAAAGATCTTGGCACCTGAGGAGTGAAGAATATCCTGGTGGTAGCATTATCCAAGTAAAGCAAAGCTCCTTGAATAGAAGCTGATAAGCATTTGCATGATGTTATGATGGATCACTGCTCCGACTTCCTCCCACACCCTACAATGGCTAAAACTTTCAGAACTTTCAGTCAAACATCAAATATAGATCATAATACATGGATTATTTAATAAATTTCACCAAAGAAAAACACAAGAGAAATGCCTTTATGTTTAATTTTTTAGTTTTCATTATAAGCAAGTTTTTAAAATGGAAATAAACTCCAATTTTGCAGCAATCTGCTGGTATAAGAGATCAAGAAAATGAACACTAAGATACAACATGCACTAACTATATACTTATTCACAAGCATAGCGCTGGAAGAGACACACAGATGTGGCCTTTCCTGTCCCTCTGTTGAGTTCCTGTTGCACTCTAACGAGCACAGACAGTTAGGACCTGCCTTACTGCACTTTTGCTAAAGCGTCACAATGATGGATTTCTGACCAGGGCTAATCCACCTCATCTCAACATAGCTGCAACCTTCAGGGTTAGGAATGACCTTTCAAACCAGCACCACTCTTTCGAAATACAGGTTGTAGTGCTTTCCCCAACCATGCATCATGATGGGACACTGGAGAAGCACCACAGGGACAATGCAGTGTTGAAGGCAAAGAACAGTGCTCATAAAATCCTGGAATAATGAGGACCACAGCTAAAACCCACAGCATTTTTTTCTCAAAGGAGAAAACCTTGTGTCCAGCATCCATGCCTTCTTTAGCTTGTGTAGTTACTGTTCATCTCATTTACTGATCCCTCCTGCTGCACTGACTCTTTGTTACTCTCAATGATGATATGGGTGGTGTAAATACAAGCTGTTAAATAAGTACTGTATTTCTGCTCAGAAGTGGTTGCAATTGCGTTTCTGAAAGGCTCTGAAATTTTTCAGGGTGAAACTGCTGAGGTTACTGTTATCCTGTTTGTTTCACAGCGAGAAAGAGTGCTGTGTTTAAATTCAGAAATGGCAAAAAACCTCCATTTCAGTAGGCAGAAGGAAACGGCCAGAGAAAAGCCCGTTTTATGAGTCTGCTTGTCACAACAGATTTTCCTGCAGAGAGAGATAAATGTTTGAAACGTGAACTTATAAGCAGCCTCAGCATGAATCCCCGTAGAGTTAAATTTTCAAAACACATTACACGTCCTCCTCTCTATTAGAGCCAACAAAATACATTCTTTACCAGTGGGAATTGAAAGTCCATCTGAGAAAAAAAGCAAACAACATTAAATTTTCCCAAAGGAAAAATGCAGAAGTTTTTTCTGAGAGGGAGAGACAAAATAAAACAAAAAACCACTTTGCACCAAGTGACTTTAGAGACAACCATTTTATATTTTACGACAACTGAATTTTAATAGGCTCAGTGTAAACAACATACAGAAATAATATGCTTACTCTGAACCCCATTAGATACTGTGGTTACATGAAAATAATTCAACAGGAGGAAAAGCCTGGGTTTAAAGGACAAGGGAAGGGAATGATTGCTTTGAGAACGGACATCGACTAGTAAAGTTTTCAAAACAAGACCACCAACACACAACATGCATGCAGGTAAAACAGGCTATCTGAAAAGTCACACAGAATAAAAAATGATGTTGAAAGTTCTATCAGAAAAAGTTAATGGCTGTTGTTAAGGGCAGCATAATCCGGTGGTTGGTATATCAGTGGTTTGCATTCAATTCTTAGCTCCGTTGATTGATAATCTAAAAGCAAAATAAAATCTCAGTGTCTCTGACTGCCTCCTGATACCATTTGTTAATGTAAGCAGAACAGACAGGGTCCCCTTCCACAGGTCCGTGCATTGCACAGGCAAGAGGTGTTACCTTAACAGGCAGACAATCCCCAAAAAGTTCCCATGACTATAGGATGGAAAGCTCTAGGCTACCCCCAAAAAGCAAAGCCAACACAAATCCTCTAAAAGAGCATTTGTGAGGATTTGGAGAAGAAAAAAAAAAAATCAAAGGCAAAACAAAAACGTAGATGACATAGAAGGTATAAATAACACTTTCAAACATTATTCAAGTAATTTAAAAGCTAGACTCCAATTAAAAACATTTTAGAGACTTTAAAAACAAATTAGCCTCAGATTTTTTAATTATATACCACTTGTTCTCCTTGGCTCAAGCTGGCTTGGATCATGAAAATCCATTTCACTTTCAATCTCGTACATTAGCACAAGATTGCAGTGTTCAGAGTTGGAAAACATTTCTCAAATTTATTTATATATTTAAACATTAACCCAGGAGAGCAAGTGCACACAATTCTAAATCAAACCTTACAGTATCGTGGCTCAAAGGTCCCAGTTTAAGCTAAAATTTCTAAATAAAGTGGCAGGTTCATGGCTGCATTAAGCCGCAGCAACTAGCATGTGAGCAAGCAATGGTTATCACCTGCACGGTGCCCTGCAGCCAGGTGCTGGCTGGGTCATTCTAGGACATGGTCCTACAATTTTGTGTACAGAGCGTTCTTTACGTGTCTGTCCCTACTCAACATTTTCCAGTCAACCTACACCGACTGAAACATCTGGTATTTTCTGGTTTCAACACTAACAAATATTAGGACACCAGATTCAGGCTCAGGAGCCTCGGCCATAGCAACAACTTTTCACCTGGGCTTTAACGAATCCTGCTCTCTGGCTACTTCTAATTTCCCCAGCTGTGAACTGGGGGAAGGGAAGGAGGCGGACAGTGAGCTTTTTAAAAATACTTTTTATTACTGTGATGGGTAAGCATTACATCCTCACTAAGCTCCTGTGTGAAAACAGGCAGCTACACACAGCTGTTACACTGCCAATGCCACAAAAATGCAAAATATGGTACTGGGGTGTCCGGGGGAGAGGCGACCACTCACTAAGGTGGCAGTTCCACCTGGAGCGTGTTCAGGAAGATGCTCAGGGACCAAGACAAGCTTACACCTCCTACCACGACATCCAGGCAGGGACTCCAGGCAGCGTCCTGCGGGAGTGGGTCTTGGCATAGTGGCAAAAGCCACTCCACCCAAGCAGGAGCTCCATCCTGCCAGGCAAGGAGTACCATTCTCTGCAAAGACTGAAGCACTACCAGCCCAAACACAAGTGTGATGAAGTGCCACCATCCCCATTCAGGCACAGGGTGCTCAGCAGTCTATCCACGAATGGATCTCACGCTGTCCCAGCACCAAAGTGTCACACAGCCGTCTGTAAAAGCACTCAGCAACCTACATCAGCCCTCCTGGCCCTTCCCCAGCACGCTGCCTAAGGCGCAGGTACGACCCCCGGGGCTCACTCGGGAGCCAACTCAGCTCAGCCAAGGGTAGCTCAGGCCTGGCTTTGTCCACTGGTTTTCCCCCTTTCTCCTCTAAAACTCACAGCCAAGGACGAGTTAGCGAAGAACTAGAAACAAGGGAAACACAACCCCCGGGAAAGGGACAACGGGCTCCTGACGGGCCCCTGCCACGGCCAAGCGCCGGCCCCAGGGGAAGCACCCGTCGGGACCGGCACCGCCGCTCCCCGGGGACCGGCCGCCCACCCGCCGGTTTTCCCGTCAGGGGAAGGTCACGGATTCCACACGGGCAGCACTGAGATGGTTAAACCGTTGTCGCCGAACAAACCCTCACCTCCCATTCACGGCCTCCCATAGGGAAACTAGGATTTAACCTGATCTGGCTAAAGCTTTATTTTATTTACCTGAGGCAAACTCTGAACTACCGGCCCTACTGCCAAAGAGATTAAACGCATACATCACGCGGAAGGTTCAACGTTTCCTCACCAGCCCGAGCCTGCCGCGGGAGCTCAGCCCGCCCGGAGAGGGGGAACCCTCCGCCGCCGGGAGTGTGGGGCCCTGCCTACCTCACGGCCCCGGCCCCGGCCGACCCCCAACCACCGCCCCCTCCCCTCCTCACTCCCTCTTCCCTCACCTCCTTCTTCACGTTCCACAGCAGCTTCTCCTTCACGGCATCCGCCGAGCAGCTCATGGCGGCAGGGGAGCGGAGCGTCCCGCCGCGCTCAGAGGCTCCCGCCCGGCGAAGGCTCTGCGATGCCTGCCCCGACCCCGCGCGCCGCCGCCATCTTCCCCCGCTGCTGCTGACGTCAGGCGGAGGGCGGGGCCGCACCTGCCGCCGCCACCGCCCCGGCTGAGGGGGCTCCATGGCAACCGCGCGGGGCCGGGCACAGCCGGGAGCCCGCCAACCCCGGCCCTGAGGCGGCCCCGCTCTCCTTCGGTACCGGCCCGGTCCTGAAGGAGCCTCAGCCCGGGAGGGGCCCAGGGAGCCCAGTACCTCACAGCGGCCTCTCTGGAGACGCGAAGGGGATTGAAGCATCAGGTCAGTGACATATGTTAAATCCGCTTTTTATAGTGCCGATTTCCTTATTTTCCACTAAAAGAAGGAACAGCACGCTCATCCGTTTGATCTGCTTTCTGATGCTGGCAGAAGGACTACAGGGGGCCTAGGACACCCTCAAGCTCTTCCTTCTGAGGCACATAATGATGTAAGCAAGAGCCTTCCTTTAGCAGGGGTAATCGGGACACTTAAACCAGAGCTTGCTCTTAGAGTCCTCCAGCTACTGCTGAAAACCCTACATTATGGCTGCAAAAGCCACCACAGGAACACCCAGGCAAAGGGGAACTCCCAAGGAGAGCGTGTAGAAAATAGAAGAGATGGGAGGCAGGAACAAGACAAGACCTCCAAATACTGCAGGCAGAAAAGGGAAAAAGAAGAGTTGTTCCACCTTGAGCGTGTAGCTCTGTGCAAATCTGAAAGAGGGAGCAGATAGAGGAGACTGGATCTCAGTACTCAGTCACAAGAACCAGAAGTCCTACAACAGTTAATAGAAGTAGGCTATTTCTACAAACCCTCACAGAACAAAGTCAGGGTAGGAGCACCCACCTTACAGGCAAACCATTTCTCCACAACTGTGGGAAGGAACAGGCAGTATGCACCAGAAACCATCGTTACTCAAGAGAGGTTTCTCACCTTTCCAAAAAGCAGGATTACCCAACTTCTTTCAAAGACATTCAGGTACTTTGTGGAATAGTTTTTGCAGTTGTTGCTCACAACAAAAAACTATGGCTTAGCTAAGAGAACAGGGTAATAGCAGCAAAGATAACAGCTAAGTAGAACAGACAGGTAAGATTATGTTGGCTACCTCAACAGCACACCTACTGCAGAACACAGACTGAATCTCTGACAGACCAAATCTCTGGATCTAATTCCCTGCTAGGCTGCTCTGTCAGTCAAGAAAGGTTAAAGATTTTCAAAATACAAGTTAGGTTACCTTTGTGATAATACAAACTGTGTGTAGACTTAATTAAAGATCAAAATGCTCTGCAATTCTTATTAGGAAATGAAGTTATTTCCATGAACATGCAAAACCACTGTAGCCAATTAATTGTTCTGCAATTAAAGGAAAAGCCCAGAGAAAGTCAAAACTACTTGTCTGTGGTGTGCCTGTAAGTACACTGACACCTCCTACAAATAGCCTACACTTGCAGGGCATGGGCGAAAGGTAGCAATAGCTCTATATAATACAAAAGGCATTTGCTGATACAGTATTTCTGTGGTTCAGGAATCCTAAATACTTGGTGAGGATCACAACTACAATGCAGAACAAAAGTACAGAGACCAACATGACAAATAAAAAGTTATGATGCTGGAAAAAAAAAATCACAGAAGACAAAATATAACACTTTATTAAAAATTAGTGTTCCATTTCCATTTAATGCACTGATAAAAAACACTTTAATCAATAGCTAATATGATTACTGCATTAACTAAGTATTTTATCCATAAGGCTGACCCTTAAAAGTTACACATATAAAACAAAGCCTGATGCTACAAGAAAACAGCTTGATCACAGAATGTCAGTTTAAGCAAGATAAGGAATCATACTTGCTATCCTCTGGATACAAAATATTATAGAAATCCAAAGTCCTTTACTATTATTAAACAAATTAAGCTTCAACATCCCTCTGAGGTTGGGGAGGGTCATACCACCATTTTATTACAGATGAGGAAAAATTATGCACATACAAAAAAACTGACTTGCTGTATGTCATTGAGTTAATGGAAAAGTTGGAAACAGGACTCATGCCCACTCACCCTTAATAAAGATTGGTTATTCTAACAGAATGGATGGTGTGAAATTTGTCTGTAAAGATTTAATGCCAAGGATTGTCAGAGGATATAATCTAATTGTGTGAAGACAAGGACTGCTGGGCCAGACACATTCGGCTAAATTAGACTTCATCAGTATTTCTAAGAGTCAATTGTGTCTGAAAATTAAAAAAAAAAAACCCTCTAGAAATATCTAATCAAAACCACAATAAGCATTGCCTGTTCCAAGCAGAATACAGCTTTTCAATAACACCATAGTATCGGTCCCTCCAATGTGCTCCCAGTCTCAGTCAGTGATTTTTTTATTTTAACCAAGAAGTGCAAGAGAGAAAACATCATCAGAATGGAACGTTACAATAGGATAAATGTCTCCTGTTCCAAAAACTAAATGTCAAGGTGTAGGTTAAACATTTAGTTTTGTCTCGGCATTTATCAAGCAGTTGGAGGCTGCTACCCTGCAGAGCTCTCTCTTTTGACATTATTGCCTAATTAACACTGATACTGAAAAGCTGTTTAACATAAGACATTCACTCAAGGCACCAAGTTTCCTTCTCTGTAGAAAGACTGAGGCTGTTTTGCAATATGTGAGAACCCCATTATGGAAACATGCAACCCTTTATTACAGTACTCGTATATAGATGTCAGTTAATGTTTTCCATTCATTCTCAGTCTGCTAATATAATATTTGAATGCACAAAAGTTCACGTAAATTTAGGAGTGAAGAGGACAGTAAGGTTTCAAAAAGAGTTCCAGCAGCTAATGAATGCTAGCTGATATAGTTAGAATTCATACATTACAAATGAGGCAAAAAGGCATTTCTTCGTCCTAAAGGCTACTATAAATTCACAGGCGCATCAGTAAACACATCCATTGGTGACGGTCTATGTAGGAAACCATTACAAGTCTCTTAACTTGCAGACAAATGCATATAGTTAGAAATCTATATTGTCTTAATAGGGATCATAATTTGTGATACTTAGGAAGCATCTTACGAAGCACACCCTCTAGAAGTGGACAGCTCACTACAAATAAGTGAATGCTCCAGTTCAAAACTGCATTATCCTTTTCAGTGCTGCTTTTTTTCCACTATACCAGGTTGTCAAAATGTGTTCTAGAATGTCTTGAATGTTCTTGTCAAAACAATTTATAGCCTTTAATTAAGTAAAGGATGATTAAGATGAGAATACAAAGCATGTGTTACATGAAAACTACAGTATTCAAAATTATCAAGACCTGGTAGTACCAAGACTGTATAAATCAACATGCCATGATTTTGGTGGAAAGGACATTAACATCCTGTATTGGAGCAGTTCCAGATAAACAGGATTCTTAAGAGAAAATGTAGTGTTCTATCACTTGTATTAGAAAAATGTTCAACTCATGAACTGTGTAAGTGATGGTTGCATCCATGTCTACATTTAGACTTGCTGGGACTTCATATAAATTATCATGTAAGCACTCGGGTAAGAAGGCATTCCTGATTTTATCAGAAACCCTAGCAGCCCTACCTAGGGAGGTGATCTCTAATACTATAATCATTTTAGCCTTGTGCACGTCTGAATAGCACACATCCCAGAACACACCTACACAGAGGATTTCCTAATGTTCTCCCATTCCCATCTGTCCACCAGTGGAGGGAACTATAGAACTGTTAGTGAAACCCAACCACAGGTATTTAAATGGGATCTCTCAGCCACATCCTGAAAACCTTATCAAGACAAACCCAGACCGTGGTTTTGAAATGTCTTCTGAATAGACAAAACTTTAGTGTTTATGTAATTAGATTTTACTCTGGGTAAAGCTTACAGAGTGTTCTGTCCACAGTGGCCAAGCACTGTTTAACATCATTCCAAACACGATTCCAACTCTAGTCACATCTTAATCTAAAAGCAGATGGTTTGTGATCAGTACTAAATGAGGGTAGAGAGGGGAGAATGAATGGGGCTGAGAGAAGGTCAACTGAAAAGGATACCTATGAATGTTTAAAAACACTCATAACTGCTTACAGTTCTTAGTGATATTCCACATTCCACAGATATGAAGATGTTATTTTGCACTTTTTTTAAAATATTCTCACAACCCAGATGGTTCTCAAGACCGTTTGTTTCCAAATTAATTTAATCTAAATTCAAATCAGAAATTAATACTACTTGTTGGCTATGGGAGACATGGAAAAGAAAACCAACTAAACAAAAACACAGGCTCTTCTCTGCTTCTTACAACGTAATAATGAATCCTGGGAGTACAGAACCCAGCCACGGAATAAGAGTCTCTGGACTAGCACACAGATCTGACACTCATTCTCTTTCACACATTCCTTCCCATGCCTGTACTTACCAAAAAAAAAAAAAGAAATGCAAAGATGACATTTTTCTGCTTATAACTTCTTTTTAAAACAATTTTGCAAGGCTACCAGCATCACTTACTTAACCTGTTAACATTCACTATGATAGTGACAAGAAAAAAAAAAACAACACAAAAAACATTTGCCAAGAAACAGAAGTGCCACACATTTTAAATGGCAGTCTCATTTGTTTCAAGATTAGAAAAAAGTACAAGAGAATAAATCGAAGCTATTAAGTATAGCACAAAGACCCTATCACTACAGGCTCTGCTGGTAGCTTCAAAGCGCCCACCACAGTGTAATTTAAATAGTATCAGTGGAGGGAAAAAATTTAAAAAAAAAAAAAAAAAGTATCCACATCACACACTAGTAGAATTAAAGAAAAAAACCCACAAAAGTCTTTGTCAAAACTAATCTCAGCAGCTGTATTTTCACTGGCACAATAGAAAAACCAGCTGGAAAACAACAACTTACAGAAAGCAATAAAAAAGAAAAGAGGTTATTAGACTTTTAAAGAGGCCTTTCACAAAAAGGCAGGTGCATTACTGTGGCAACACTACTTCCTGAATGTGAGGAGGATTAAGTGAATGCCTGCCACGTGCAGAGGTCTGGCTAGGCAATAAAATCCTGAAAGTTTGAAGCCATTAGTGTTTTCTTACCAAGCCTCATAAATGTCATTTTCAAAAGCCTGACTGGAAAGTAGAAATAATTTTTTTGCTCCCTCCCCTGTTTCTATTACTACCAAACCATCTACCATCTTAATTCTACTTAGGACTTCACTGTATTAATTTAGGATGATTTTCTTGTCAGGCTTTTGCAGTAATTTGCTTTAAAACTTATAGGTAGACTTGGCACTGGTCAAAGCAGTTCAAGATCAACCATCATGGAATCTGAAGCTTCCACGTTCATGTATAAGACAGGAACATAAAAGCAGTTGTGGAGCACGCTCCACTGCTGTCACATATCCATAGCTGCCAATGAACAGCCATCAAGTAATAACCATTTATGACAGTGGTAAAATTTGAATCTGCAACCTACAGATGAAACTTACAAGCACATTTAAAAATACAGTAACACCTTTTCATACTAAACTTGAAACTGTTTCCAGATACCCAGTTTGCAGAGCAGCCTTGACTCCAACCTTCTGAAAAGTCCTTTACAACTAGCACCCAGCCAGGCACTCAGAATAAAAGTGATTCTTTCAGTTTAAAATTCAGGATAAGCTACCTTTCTCCTGTGTCCAAAGCCTCTTGCAGCTTCATGTTAGAACAAGATTTTTATGACTATTCTTCTCTTTGCACTTCAACTTCTATGCTCTAGAAGGGACTCAGAACATGAAACTTGAATTTATCTAGCATTATAAAATGTTGTTTCACTGCAATTTTTCCCCTGCTGGTTGAGAAATTTAACATCAAATAGCACTTTTGGGCCACGTGAGGAAACTAATGTAAGACTAGTTCCCCAGATTACTATTGTTTATATGAACAGGATTACACTATCAAAAGCCCAAACAATGGCAACCCTGCCAGAATCTGTTCCTGAAGTTTTCTTACTTGAGGAAGTTTCTTCCTTCAGCATAGCCATTTCTCCATCTCCCAAGACAAGTCATTACATATATATTTAGATTTTCAAAGTTTTCTCATTTTTCACAAGGGCAGTTTTTTTGATGACTTGACTCTTACCTCTTCGGAAGAGCTTGCCTTAGAATTAACGAGTTTTAAAGACAGCTCTTTCAGAACACAAACTTTTGCACGTGTACTAAGGGAAAGAGGTGGGAGAAATGACACGTGCAGTGCATCTGACTATTGGAGAGCTAACCATTTCCTCTGGGGGTTATCAGGTGTAGTGTTTGCTAAGAGTAGTCATGTTCAAGTTCTCTCCACCCCTTCTTCGGTATCTTGATTTAAAAACTGGAAGTTCCATTATGCAAAACCCTAGAAGGGCAGGCATCTGGAAAAAGATTTTCAAATCATGCCATCTCATTCAGGAAAAGCAGTACTTCTCACAGAAGTAAGAAAACTGGCAAGTCACCAAATATGCAAGAGCAACCACAAACTGTCAGAATCAGCGCTCCAAATTCCGTTCCTCATGTGGCATGAAAAGGGGCCAGTCTGTATTTAAAGCACACGGTGCGAAATTAACATCTTAGTTTTCAAAGCCCTTGGCCTTTAGCATTGCTTCGTGCACACAAATGCCCGTTTGCTTCTCTAGGGAGCCAAGAAGCCAAATGAAGATCAATCCACAGAGTCCAACTGATCCCTCCCTACTTGATCTCCCTCAAATAATATTGATACAAGCCTTGACACCAAACCCTTTCTCCTTGATTGATGTGCTAGTGGCCAAGCTGACGGTCGTCATAGGTGCTGTATCTCTTCACATGGATTCGGCGCACTCGGTCACGAAGTTCAAAACCCTCATCATCCTCACTGTGAGATGCCTGGCTTCGGCTTCTGCTTGTGGCTTCCAGCAGAGAGTTATCAGGAACCCGTGGCGTTTCATATAGTAAGACATTTAGCGTTTCCTCATAAATTCGTGCCTCAGGGAATTCAACCTACAGAAAACAGCACATGTCCTTTTCCTGATCTATATAACATGACTGGAACACATGCCCATAAATAAAAAGATACTTGAACCATAAAAAGACACACACTTATGACAGTAAAACAATTGTAAATGAGAAAGTGAGCAAAGCAGTCTAATTCCTAGTAGAGCATTACTCCCACCACCAGCTCACTGACCTAACCTCTTCTTTTAGATTGTTCTAGAATGGAATACAGTATTTCTGATTCCTGAGTGATAATGTTGGACTCTGGTCACCTTACCTGCACCACAGCAAGTCAGAAGTTAACTCCTCAAGTTAGGGAAACTCTGTAGACTTATCAAGCTAATCATTATTATATTTTCACACATGTAACCCATCTCTTTAGGACGTACTGTGCTTGAAAGCAAGTCTTAAGGTAAACTTTGCAAAATCAGAGATGAGAAGAGTCGCTGGAAGTGTGGTGAAATCAAGATCGGTTGATTATTGGGAATCTGCACTCCTGTGGAACTTTTTTTTTTTTTAACAGATATTCTATAGTTTTGCACATAAAAGCAAAGTGATAATAAAAATATCATGTTTCTAAACAGTGTTTGCACTGAAGTTTCTATTTCACTAATTTCATCCCATCCATTTCAGTTACTCAGGTTGGGACAGTTCTTCTCCTTTTTGGCATATATTTTCCAACACTCTGGAGAAATTTATACTCCCAGACACAACCATTTAGTCCTATTACATACAATGATTACATCAGCGCAAGTGAAACACAGTACAAAGTAACTGCAATGAAGTAAACTTATGTAGGTGTAATTAGGAGCACAATTAGATCTTTGCTTCATTTAATTAGAGAAGAATTTAAAGGCGTTTACATGCTTTAGGGACAAAAAGTCAGCTTTAAGAGACTAATGCTAAAATGCATGTGCTTTCAGAATTACCATTCTTACTCTTTCCTTCTTCAAACCTGCTATCATATTGAGCCTTCTCTGAATTCTATGTAGTATGCAGCATCTTTTTACCAAGACACCAGCTCACCCTGCAGCTCCCTAAGTAGCAAGCCACCGTACTAATTCTGACATCACTGACCAATCAATTCCAGTCAATATTCAGGAGAGTTGGTATCAAAGCCTTTACAATAAGTGATATTGCTTGCCCCCTAGCAATTTGTCTTAACTTATATAAAATCTGTATCTTTCTGTGATGTATCATCAACCTGATTTTTTTTTAAACCATAAGAGATAGGTGGGTAGAATCTCATTACCTTGGTTTGCTTCTTCTCTGTAGCATACACTATAGATGTACAACAGACTTCAGCAAGTTTCCGCCCCTGTCCATAGAAAGACCAGCAGCAGATTTCATCCCCTATAACATCCTTAATGAAGAGAACTCTGCCATTGAATCGGAGAGAGAGTTTGTCAAACAGTTCTATGTTCTTCAGTAAGTTGTCATCTGAGTTACTGAAACACAGCAACAAAAGAAGGGATACGGTTTTTGTGGTTTTTCAACTAGCCATCTCTACAGAATTTATATGACAATCCCACTACAGTTTTAAGCATTGATCTAACTGCAGAATACAAATAAGTAGTGACTCATTGCTATATGCTGCCAAGAAAAGAGAGGGTAATAGCCAATTCAGATACAAATAGGATGCTCTGATCCCCATGAGCAAACACACCAGCCTTTAGAGGTCAAGTTATATAATTAATAACGATAGCATAATTTCCCAAATCATTACATCAGCTATCTACAACTATCTCTTGACTGACACTCAAGACTATTAAATCACATCCTAACTGCAGTTCTCTTTAGCTTAGTAACAGCAGAAGTCCAAAGAGTCAATGCAAGATCTAGATGTCCTAAGGAAAAAAAAAATACATTGTATTATAACTTTAAAATCAAGTAAAGCTATCAGAAAGCTACTCTTAAAATTTAAAATGTTTTACTTAAATAACATCATGACGAATCAATGTCCTGTTTGATTAAGTAAAAAAAAAAACCAAACACTAACCTAAAAGCATTATTCCTCTGACATTAGCTTGAACGCAGCTGTATTGAAAATAAGTACTCTGTGCCCCTTTGTCTCTTTTTATAGGTGGTTGGGAAATTATAGGTGGATACGTGGAAATTAGTGAACATATTATTGCCTAGACAACAAAGCCAAGCTCGCTAGCTTTAACAGCAAAATTCCTTAATCTTTGGTCCCAGAAGCTCATGGTTCACACCCTGCTGCCAAAAAAATACCCAGAGACATGACCTTGTACTTTTGTACACAGTATCTTAACTTTTGCAAGTTCTGCAGTAATGCTATGAAATACTCGTGAATCAAGACACTGCTAATAAGAACAGCTGACTGGGCTTTACATAAATTATTTAGTCTGAGAAGTACTTCTGTTCAGATCTAAATCAAAAAAGCATGATGTGCAACCAGACAAAATCTTCAGCTCGCAAGAATCATTTGATAAAGCAATCTGGGATTCAGCAAGTGACAAGTCCCAGGCTCTATCAAGTGGCAGAGCTGGGAAAAGAATGTAGAAGTCTTCATTGTTATATCACACTGACAATGTAACTGAGAAAGATCCTTTTATACTGTTGATTAGGAAGAATAGATGGAAAAAAAATCTCTGCTTGCTATCAGCCAGTGTGGAATTTAAAATAAAGATGCCTCATTTAAACGCCATCAAGGCATGCAGATTCATGTGCAAGGAATAATTAGAACCCTACAGCTAGTTGAGATACCAGCATCTCCTGGTATCTAGGATTCTGTTGCCCTCATTACCAGTACATTTACATTTCCAGACCCGTGGTGACTAATACGCTATTCTGTGCTTGCTTTAGTATCACTGCTGTAAGCTAAAGGGTAACTCAGGGAGGAGCGCAATACAACTGGCAGATACAGAATGCAGTCTGCTGAAAAACAGGCTGCTCTTCAGCACTCCCACAGGTAGCATTTCCTGACTACCTGAAATATCATGATTGTTAGAATCCATCTCTCTGACAGACAATCAGTTTGTCTAGAGAAAAAAGCTGCCAAGATTGTGTCTCAGATTGAAAAGGCCGAAAATGAGGATTCTGCATAGCATAAAGGATTACTCACATCACTTCAATGACTGCATTGGGAAAATCCAAACCCATTCTGATAGCATAACCAAGGGATCATGATAGCTACAGCATGAAACTAAATAAATAATGTTACTTTATACAGGAGGAAAGCCAGTAAATTCTTGCCCTGGCCCTATCTGGGTTGTTCCTGAGCAGAACAGATACTTTCCTTTGTAACCAAACAATTTATTCATTTAGAGGCACTGGAGGCGCTGGAACATCAAGAATTTCTGTAGGTCAAAGAGTGCTGGCAGAGGTATATGCAGACTCAAAAGCAAAGCTAAATTGACAAGGTACGGATCATGGCGGCATTAGCTTTCCATTGATGAGGTAACACCGGTTACCAGTTTGCGTTGCACTACCTAAGTTACATCTAGTTTCAGCCAATATTAATAGCCTCATCATTCTTCTCTCCTGTCCCTTGTTTCTCTTCATCTCTCACACAACTGAACTGTACACTAGACTTCAACAGATACAGTTTGTTGTGTTCTCCCCCCATTTAGATTCACATCAACCAAAAATAACCGCACACAGACCCATAGAAGAGGACTTTTGTAAGCAAAAAAAAAACCCAAACAAAAAGAACAAGTTAGGTCATACCACATCTTCCTCCATTCCCATTGTCAAAGGGAAATTTTCCCATTACAGTGGGGGAAAAAAAACCTGACATACCTGGTGTAGGAGTATTTGTTGTTGCTTCTATTATAAAGCAGCTTAACAACGGGCTATTGGGAGAGACAGAAAAAAAAGCAGAACAGGTAAGTTCTGTGTTTGAATATGTTTAGCAAAAATTCAGTTTCTCACTGGACAGTTGCAGAAAAGCAGTTACTTTCATCGATGATTCTATCAGTCTCTCTTCTTCTTTTGGAGATGTGATAATAGGGATGCTACAGACAGGCTCATATAAGTCTTTCTTGTCCTGTTTTAAAGACAGAAGAGAGAGAGGAAATAAACTCAAGAAAGATAAAAGCTAAAACTAACATCTACTGCTGCCATCTTCTCCAACCTCTCCAGCCATGTTCCCAAATCCTGTGATGCAAAGGAAAAGCTCTGCGTTGCTATAGTAACCACACAGCGTTACCTTGATCTGCTACCCAGAAACACAGCAGAGAGATTTCTTATCCCCAGAAGGCAGCAGTAATTGAAATATTGGGATGCAGGTGGATGCCCTTCTTAGCTATAGCAAGGACTCTGAGCTCAAGTGATATTTGGTTTAAGTGGGTTTATTATTCCATCCTTTTTTGAAGAAAAGGATAGTAAGAGTTTGCACTCGTTTAATCAACTCAAAACGCTGCAGTATACAAGAATATCAGCCACTATGAACTGAACATTTGGCAAGAACAGCACGTCACCAAAACGGACTTCAGCCCCTTGTGATACAAAAGCAACAATCAAGAGCGTGTAGTACAGTCTGTGACTCCAGATTTCTCATGTAGCAAATTAAGGAAAGCTCAATAGCTAACAGGAAAGCCTTAGAACATTTTGTTTTTAGAAGAAAGATGTTAAATTTCAAACCATAAAGAAAAGGGTCAGTGTGGCTTTGCATTTATTTCAGTGGACAGAAGTGTACTGAAAATAGTTCGTGAGGCATTTATTAATTACTAAGTTTTGTCCTGCAAGAAACGTGCATTTCACAATCTTAAGACTCATAATAAGTTATATATATATTGCATCTGGGATAACTTCATTAAAATGTTGGCAGAACAAGCTGATTTCAATCAGCTGAACTCATAGGGACTAGTAACGTGAATAAAGCTACTAAGGGCTTACATATTTGCCGATAGTAGTAGTAAACTGATACAAAGAAAAGTCCTTAAAGTAATCAGTGGTTACCGTATAGGTCTTTTTCTCCATTAAGATTAAAACTTGGAAAAAAGTTACCACATTTTCAAAGATTCAAACCCATTCTCGCCCATAAATATTATCTAGTTAGAAGTCACATAACTTGGGGAAAACTTAGACAAGTGCCATAAGGTCTTTTAGAACGTATGCTCAAAATAATCATGTTTATTCAATCAGTTGCCTTTAAATTTCTGGCTTTTATTTCATTTCACACAAGAAGAATTAATTCACTATCTATTCCCTAAATAAAATTAAAAAAATAAAGCCCATAAAAGAACAAGTCCCTCTATTTAAATGACAAATTGTAAATACAGTTTCAACTTCATTCATCCTCCTGGCATCCCTGTGAAGTAGGAAAGTTCTACTATTCCCATTCTGAGTGCGCAGCTGGACAACTTCTATTTCTTACCTGCAGGGCTGCTTGACACATGTCCACTAAGCCCTGAATGAGATAATATTTGGCTTCTGCCATCAACTCTTTGATCTCCTGTCTGTGTTTTGGAAGTGCAATCGTGTCATCTCGGAGATAGTTTAGAATTGTTCCAAAGTGCTTCCCACAACGGTCTATAAGGATCCAGCCTGAAAAATAACCATCACATTTTAATCACCTCAACACTAGGGGGCAAGAAAAAACTCCTCAGAGAGGTTAAATAAGCCTAGTGTTTCCTGAAACTGCATATGATACTCTTCCCATTTCGTTCTGTGGAAGCCTTCACTGACTTTGAGCAAACTGAATTTGGTAACAGAACAGAAACTGGCAGCGGAACCACTCCTTTGGTAACTCCTGTATGTTCTCGCTACTTTCCAGCGCCCCAAAAGAAAAGCCTCAAGCTAAAAATACTCGGCTTCCTATCGCAAGACACTAAATTTGCTGCAGGGATCCGATTGTGCTGTATCGATTGATCAGTCAGTGGGTTGCCTGACCAAAATTATTTTCTGTGCTTCATCTTTTCTGTAGTAGATTCTGATTAAAGGAATGGACCTTTTCAACTACTATAGGAAATCACCAGTTTACATCTATTTAACTGATTGCCCATGCCATTCAAACCTATTAAAAAAAATAAATAAAAATAAAAATAAGAATCTTATTGTTAGGTAGGTTTCTTTCATTTCATTCTTGTCATATTCCCAGCAAAATGTGAATGTGCTGTATTTGTATGGGAATAAATGTATTAACTGCTGCTACAGTGTAATGCTGGGCAATTAGAAACTTATCGCTAAGAAAACCAAGGAAAGACTAGAAGAGAGAATTCACAAATGTTTGCAACAAGCAGATTTGGGATAAGTTCTGTGGCCTAACAAGAAGAATTTGGCAGTTTTGCAACCATGGCTTTTGCTATTGTTCGGAGTTAAAGAAAGAGAAGTGTTCCGAAGATGGCAAAAGGTAGACTAGCCCAAAAAACCCAGTATGGGAAAAAGGCTGTTCTAGTCTCCAAACAGAAACAAAAAACAGGACAGAGACAGACCAGGAAGGAGCAGAGAGGGGACGCAGCACAGGAAACAGTAGTAGACAGACAGTTCTTGCAATTTTAAAACATCCTTATTGTCACATTCACTAGGAAACAGGATGTCTGACTTGCTGGCAAACAATAGCCATGTAGGGGACACACAGGCAGAGGGTTTAATACAGTGCCAAACCCTTTCCATAATGTCAAAGGCAGGCAAAAAAGCATCAGTTAGGTTAAACCACTGCTAGATTCTCCAGCTGTAGCTGTTGGAACATGAACCTTATCCTCCATTCAGGCTGAGGCTCTTATACAAAACTGCTGGACTAAATGAATTTAGTTGTATGTATCACTCAACAAGACCCAGCCTACTCAAGGGGAACTTGGTTTAAATGATATGCAAAATCCACAAGTAGTTGTTTCAGTTTAAGTAAATACACTGTTGCGCATCAAGTTTAAATTGATGTAATCTGGGCATGCGGAGGAGATTTCACATAGGAGTGTTCAGAAACACCAAGATGTTAAATACTTGCCAACCTCTCTCAGCCTCTTCTCCACAGTGCCACAACCCTCATTCCTAAGGTGTCACTTTGTCCTGGACTACTAAAGAAAGGAAAATGAAAGCACTCATAGCCATTGCTGATATCGGTCTTCTTACTTGTTCTACTGTCTATAATGTACTACAGATTTTTTTAATGCCAATATTCAGTGTCCAGCAGGAGCTGACATACTCCGTGACTGATGGCTAAATACTGTCACAGCATCATAAGCCACAAGTGGAACATGCTACTGGGAGGAGGAAAAAAAGCATTTTCAACACAGCAAGCAAGGCTATTCTGACTTTTAAAGACAAAAACTGAACGTCCCTCCCCACATACGCATTTCAAATGATGCCACTACATGACACCACATAAACAACAACCCACATACTGTCTGTTCAGTCTTCATAACAACATCAACAATCTGCATACCAGCTATGATCGTACGAAAGAGAAACAGTCCTTCTGCTAGTTAATTTTAGTAACAAAAGAACACATTTTTATAAAGCACAGAGGATTTTTAGCGCCAATGGGAGTTGGCTGCCTAATGTTCAAAGCTATTTTTGGAATGTATCTTTCCCTACATCCTTAACTGAGTGTAGTCCTAAGACAGTTAAAAAACCATGACCAAAACCCAGTTGGTTTACAAAACTCTCAACAACAAGAGATGTTCCCTTACCTTCCTTGTCTGTGAGCACTTCCATTCTGCCGCTGAACATGGCCTTAAGCATTGTGTCGTGCCTGGTCAGTACTTGTACTGTAGTGTAATATAAAGAGCCGCCAACATTTAGTCTCACATACTTGTTACCAAGGCTGCCCGCTTTGAAGCTGCAAGTTTTGGGCTTGGGCCCTGCAGCTGGACAAAGGGTGGTGGTTAGACACGTGTCCCCGGACATCTCCTTCTGTAGGTAGATGACAACCCTGCAGAGCGTGGGCTTGATGGATTCCGCCGTGATTGGTGAAGAGTCACAAGTCACCAGAGGAGGACAGCAAGGGAAAAGCGGTCATAACCACTGGGCCCTGGAAACAGAAATGCATGAGATCAATACAGAAGCCTGGAATTTCCATTTACAACAAAAACATGAAGCCCACAACAAAGAAAATACACTTTCAGTAGATTCCTACACATCTACACACCTTCTGACGCAACAAGATTTAGCTGATTTTCAGACAATTTACACAGCAGTATAACAGTTGCTCAGCACCATGCAGTCAAGTTACGGTTACATTACTGTTAGTGAGGGACGCTAAACTTTTCTGGACTTCCTGTTATTTCATCTACAGCCAACACTACAAACTCCATACAATACCACAGTCTGAGTTTAAACCCTAGCTGGAATGCTGCTCCCTCTCAACTTCCTAAAGAACGTAACTCTTTTTGTGCAGAGCTGAAACACAATGGAAGAGCTTTCTGCCCTTCACTCGGCTGGGCACCTCTGTGCATGGGGTTTGGTGGTGGTAGTTTTATTTTTTAACTGGAGACATTTGTACATGTCTCTTCCAATGCCTCCACACTGAAATGCTGGACCATAACATTCTATTTCCTGGCGACTCCATTCATTCAAAACTCTTCTTCCTCCATCCTGGAATGCTGAGCAGTCAATGCAGTTTTTATTTAAAAAAAAAAAAAAGATAAAATTAAACACTACCTTCACATCAAGTATGTCCAGTCTTTGGAGTATTTGTCTCAATTAAAAAGCCAGCAAGACACTCAGACGGTCACTGCTTCTTTCTCTCCCCTGTCTCCCTATGTTTATCGTTCCATCGACAATAAGCTCAAAATGGAAACAAACAAATAAAAATTAAACTCTAATGGGACAACTCTGAAGTTTTTTAACTAGAAAAGCATAAACACAGGTTTCTTGCCTATCCTTCTAATAATTATTGTTCTCAAAAACTTTTTGCTGGTTTTTTTCTTGCTGTTGTTTTTTTTTTAAATTCTTTCAGACTACAAATATCTCCTCCCTTCTCTGTTCTGTGCCTATGGCACATGAGTAACCTTTTCTAAATAAATATAACAACCTGCTAATTATATTGCTATTCTTCCTACGCCCCTTTTCCTTCTCACCCCACCTCAGTTTTCAACACAGAAAAAACCCACAACCATCCACCTGTAGAGCAAATTACTTGGCAGCTACTGATGCTATCTTAAAATTGTCAGAGATTTGAATAACTACTGAACTTAGAACAACACCTAAAATATAACGTTATTCTGCAATTCCTAACTCAATTATTCTGATCAAGCAGACACCACAAACAATGTCTATTAAATAACAAGCAATGCAAATATTGTGCAGATCATCAAGACACAAACCAATTCTAAGAATTTTAGTGACAAAAAAGCTCAGTTTGTCTATAAACGCTTCACGTGGAACTCCCACTACCTGCCACCATCCTTTACTGTCACCTAATCACCATTAACACAGTAGCAAGCTTCAGCCTACATCCCAACAAGGCAATTTTCCAGCTACATCACTTGAGTCAAGTAGCCCATGAGCAAATCTAAGTCAAAGGCAACTGCACGCTACACGTGGAATTGGCCAGAAAAGTACCTCTTGACTGCTAAGCAAGCAGTAGCAACCAAAAAGCGTGTCATGGTGTCATACAAGAAGTTCATTACTCACAGCAGCTAAGGATTATAGAGAATCAATCAGAAATTGTACAAGCGTTGTAACACAGTTCCTCCTAACTAGTCGCAGGTGTTTACTGTCATCCATCACGAATAAGTAAATCAAGACCAGAAGTAACTACACCTTGTCTGGCAGTTGAGCCCTTTGCTAACAATGGAAGTGTGCCTTAGGTCTGTACCTTTGTCATCGGTCTCCTGCCTTGCTTTGGCAACTCAGCAGTCCCTTTTTTAGAACAAAAGCATGTTTTTAAAGACAGACAGACTGGTTCTGTAACAACAGAGAAATCCAGACACAAACAGAACTCTCCAGCTTCAACAGCGACTGCCTGAACACATTCATCAGAGCTGCGTTTTCAGGCAGATCCACCGCTCCAAGCTGTTACTTCTCCGACCCAGCAGGACAAAGCTCAACACCAGCAGAATCCCCTGCACGGCCGACCCAAGCAGGAGTCAGTGCTATCGCTCCAACGCGTTCATTAACTAATAAGCTAGGAGGCTTTTGCTGTAAACAGTAATGTAACCTTTAATTACTCCCATTAACACAAGAGACCATTTTCTCCGTCCCTTCCTTCCTGCCGTGCGTGGGAGGCTGCGGAGGACACGGCACCAGGAAATAGGCCCTGCTGAGAATTGCCATAAAAAGGAACAATTTTAGCGGCTCCATGCGGAACCCCCACCCCCGGCCCTTCCAAGCGGAGCCACCCGCAGCCGCACCCGCCTCTGCCCCGAGCCCCCGGCCTGTCGCTGCTTGACGTCCGCGGCCTTCGCGTGTCCCGGGGTCCCGGGCGCCGCCGGGCTGGAGCGGCGGGGCAGGGGCGGCACTGAGGCCTGACACACCGGGGGCGGGCGGCCCCCCCCCTACCCCGCGGGACCCGGGCCGGCGCCTGAGAAGCAAACAGAGGCTGCCCCGGCCTCGGGACGGCTGCGGCGAGGGCCCGGCGGGCGCCCGGGAAGCGGGCCAGGCCTACACCGCCCGCGACCCCCACCCGAGAGGCGGCCCGGGAGAGCCGCGCCCGCCCCGCGGCCCCGGCGCTCGCTCGCTCGCTCAATCGTTCGTTCGTTCGTTCGTTCGTCCGCCCGCCGCCTTCCGGGAGCCGCGGCCTCGGCGCTCGCTCACCCGCCTGCGGCCGACCCGCAGCCCCGCCGCCGCGGCCCCGGCTGAGCTCATTTCCTCCGCGCTCCGCTGGGAACCGGCGACCCGGAAGCGCTTTTCCCGCCGCCGGCACTACGGCTCCCAGCGTGCCCCGCGGCGTCGCCGGCACTACGGCTCCCAGCGTGCCCCGCGGCGGGCGCGGCTCGTCGCCGTGGCAGCGGGGTGGGCCTGTCGCCGTGAGGTGAGGTGAGGTGAGGGGTTCCCGGAGCGGCGGGAGGGCCCAGCCCGCGGCGAGGAGAGGCGTCCTGCTCCCATCGGCGCCGCCGCTGCACCCCCGCGCCCCCCCCCGCCATGGCGCAGGCGGCGCTGGGCGCGGCGGGCCTGCACTTCGACGAGCTGAACAAGCTGCGGGTCCTGGAGCCCGAGGCGGCGCAGCAGACGGCTCAGCTCCGCGAGGAGTGCAGGGCCTTCCTCGACAGTGAGTCCCCGCCGCGCCCCGCGCTCCCCGCCGCACCCACAGCCCGACCGGTGCCTGCCCGCGGCCCCTGAGGAGAGGGACCCGGCCGGGCACCGGGGCCGCAGCCGCCGGCCCGGCCGAGCGCTCCTCGGGGAGGGCCAGAAGGGCAGGCAGGGGTGCAAAGGGCTGTTTGACTCCCATGGACGCTTAAGGGCTTTTCTGTCTTCATCCCCCTTTTATAGCCTACCTAACAGCACCGGAAATCTTAAAATGTACTTGTTTACAGTAAACTAAAAATATAAACCGCATCTAAAAATTACAGCGTGTAGTAGAAGCATTAGTCTTCTTTAGGGGTGTTTTGAATATCACTTGACACCTTTTTTTCTTTGCAGAAATAGTAGAATTTCAAAAAATAGTGGGTAGCTTAATAGAACTTGTTGATCAACTGGCAAAAGCTGCTGAAAGTGAGAAGATGAAGGTACTGTGCAATTAGCTACTGGCTTGTCATGTACTCCACTCTGTACTGTGCATGAAAAACCAGATCTCTCCCTGCCGCCTTTTACAGCATAAGCATCTGTCGGTCTGGTACAGGCATTTCCATGGTAGTTAATATCTGTCTGTCTGCAATATGAAAGCACGGGCTTTTTAATTGATGTTAACATCTGGAAAACTTCTATAGGCACAGTCCGTATTGCATTACTCCTGCATTTAACAGTCCTACTGCTCCTGCTTATCTATATATTTGCACATAAATAGAGCAGGTATTTTTTAATCACACCTTCTGCTGCTAGAGCTTTGTCCTCAAGAGGCAGGAGAGGCTCTGGGAGGAGGAGGAAGGCTATCTAAAGACCAGATCAGTGGATAGCTCTATAACTGCCTTTCAAATTTTCTTTATTTCTATGTGTCCCCAGGTGGTGTGGGGTTTTGACACCTTATTGTGGAAATAGAAATTAATGTCTAGCACAATTGTAGAGAACTACTTTTTCCCTTACTTGTTCTGGGGAAGAAATTGTAACCAGAGCTTGTCAGTCTGTATGAGCAGTCACCAGTGACCGACCAGTCCGTATTTCCAGAGGAGTCAGTGACTTTTGTTCCGTGAGTCTCAAATGCCTTAATCTGCCCAACCTCCACAGGGACCGTTTGCCTGTTCCACCAACCATTCACTATTCAGATGTCACCCTCCTTTATTGTGAGTGTGGCTGAAACGCTTCAAAGTTGACCTGCTAGTAGCGAAAGGGGTTAGAAAAAATAGAAAATCCCAATACGACTACATCCCTGACCGTCCTGTTTTGACAGGCCATTGGTGCACGAAATTTGCTGAAGTCTATAGCAAAGCAAAGAGAAGCTCAGGAACAGCAGCTTCAGGCTTTAATAGCTGAGAAAAAGATGCAGCTGGAAAGGTAAGTTGACCAGTGAACGTTGTGCTAAACCATCTAACGCGGGCTGGGTGCAGCTGGTAACTGTTAGTTTTTTCTTTCAGATACCGAATAGAGTACGAGACCCTGTGTAAAATTGAAGCAGACCAGAACGAATTCATTGACCAATTCATTTTTCAGAAATAGAGGATTTGGAGATAAAAACAAACTAACTTGGAAACTTGACCATTCCAGAATCTTGAGGATTTCAAAAATATGCAATTTTTCACTGTGTATGAATGAATAGATGGTTTGTACCAATGGAAGCGTCTTTTAATTCAGTGTGAATTACGCTAAAAGTGGCAATAAGGAGGGCTTTCTAACAGATGTAAAGACTGTTCTATCCTGTGATTTTATAAAAGTTTTGTACAGTCAGTAGTTCTAATTCAAATTATAGTTGAATTAATACTACTGTTGCTATGTTATGTCTCTCACTTTTTGAATTGTACAGCTCTTTCAAAGAAATTGGGAAATAAATTATTGTTTTCAGACTTTCTGGATATACCAGAAGTAGTTGCTTCTGCTGTGTTATTTCTGAGCCTAAGAGTTCACAACTGCCTGGACACTCATAATGATTTTCCTGTATGTGGTATTTTTCATGTCTGTAAAGACGCAAAACACAATCGGCAGCAACTTTTATCAATGCTGACCACATTATTTTTTTGTATGGAGATAAAAGGAAAAAAAAACCCAGAAATTTATCATTAAGAGAAGATAAAAAAGCAGAAAATAGGGCAGCATTATGTCCGTACAGGCAGTAATATTAGCGTCACGTTCTTCCACAGACATTATTAGCAATAGAACTGCAGACTGGAGAGACAGACCATTCTATGCGCACGGTGACACCAGCAGCGTGTGTAAACTATAAATCTGAATGTGACATTTACAAACTGAATGCCCGTGATCTAAAAAATCAAGCCTCATGTTCAAGTGCAAATAGATGCGTTTTACGTCTGTCTGTAGGCAACCAAACATGGAAATGTGGCCTTTTCAAAGCCTGGGGAAGGCTCACGTTCTATAGCAGAGAAGTCCTGAAATACACAGGCAGCGACCGAAAAGCCACCTCAGTGACCTGAACTGTTACACAGGTGCCCAAGTTTGATTCGTGCAGATCGGATTGAGAATTTAAAAAAAAAAAACAACAAACCCAAACCCCAACCACCCCAGAATTTCTATCAGTAGTAGGTTGTATTCACTGTGACATATGCATGTATTTACTGTGTGAACCATCTCATGGTCATTCTAAGTTCCTTTTAGTCATTCCCTTAAAAAGATTAAATGCAGTTTAATGCGTTTAGTTATTTATTTCCATACTAGAAGTGATTTCACGGAAGAGAGAAATTTACAAATCCTTGTTTACAATTCCTGAAGTACTTCAAAATCCTCTAGGAAGGACGCCTCGTTGTCAAACAAAGTTCACTTTAAGCATTCAGAAATCCAGATTTTTGGCACATTTATCACTGATCAGACATTTGCAATTAATCAAAACTGAAGCAGAGCAAAGGAAGGTGAAATTTTAAAGGAAGCGGCAAGGAAGTTAAGAATTACAGGATTTGAAATGCTTCAAAAGCACGGCTTTGCAAAGCTGTATATCATCAGTTATGGATTTTGCAGAATACGCTTTTGGAAGACAATTTTTTTTTTATTTAGTGGTTTTCTAACAGTCATCTTGGAAAAAGGGAATGTGAAAGAAAAGTCTCAGCTGCGGTTTTCCCCCCCGTGACGCAGTTACACATCAAGCGGTTGGCAGTTTGTGTTCCCATTCCAGACGTTGGGCACAACCGGCAGCGGGAGAGGAGCGAGGTCCCTCTCCCGGCGCATGCCCAGAAACCAGGTGGAATTGTGGGTACCGGCGTCTGCCAGAGCGATTTCTGATTGAAGGAGAGCCGCAAACTCAAACCAATTTATCTTGCAGGAGCCAGATGCTCCGGTCAGAGCCCGAGGCAGGTGTTTGTCCCAGACTCCGACAGCACAGGCCCTGAATCAAACCCAGAACCAGCGTTGTGCTTCAGAGCCGGCTACTTCCTTTTCCTTTTCTCCACGTGGCTGTAATGGGGGTGGAAGAGCATGGTGAAGAGAATGAGAAGTGGTATCAGCAAGTACGGCGCGTATATCGAGAGCAGAATTAGGCGCTCGCGTTGCGTCTGAGGTCCCACGTGCTCAGACTTGGAGAAATCGTGGAACAGGATATGTGCCAGGATGGCAAACAGTGTTGTCGCTACGTGGGTGGAGTAGATAATGGCAGGAGTCCGTATCCATTTGCAGCCACCTGTAGAGAAGCAGAAAGGAAACAATATGTAAGTATTTTGAAACAAGCAGAATTCGGTGGCTTTTAAATGAATAGAACATTAACTGCTCTATCTCTGACAGGATAAGCCATAAGCTGTATTAAATAGGTAGTAGAAAAAACCCATAAATACTAGTAGCAACCCAGGAAAATGATCTACCTTTATGGAAATTTAGAACGATGGTGCGATTGTGAAAGTAACAAAATGAGTACACAGGCCTGACCCCGAACTGTATCTACCTTGGCAGCGTGCCCCACGTCAAACGTTGATGCTGGTTACCTATAAATGGCTGCAGCGGAAAAGGGCCTACAGTCCCAGGTTTTGTTTCTGACAGGCCTTATTCTACGCTGCTTTCTCAGCTAAAACTTGCCGTGAGAACAGCACAGCTCCACCCCGCGTCCGATGGCCCTGTAACTGCTTACGACTGACAAATAAACTTTCTCTGTGGCACAGAAGGCAAGCGTTAGGCAGAAACACTGGACAGGACATAACGCTTACGCCTGTCTCATACCAACCTTTGAAGAAGGCGTAGACTGCGATGGGGAAGAAAGGCATTTGTAAGAAAGCTTCGCAATATATAAACGCCTTAAACCATTCCGGGGGCTGGAGCATCATGGGGTCTCTAAAGGAGGCTGCGTACCACTGCAACAGCTCCATCAGCTTGAGAAAAAGAACGGAACAACAGATCAATGCACTGAACATCAGCCCCAGCGGGAAAAACTGTGGCCTTGACCCTGCTCTGGCGGCCAGATGGGACCATCAGCGCAGAGGGGAAAACCAAGCGATCTCATCCCGGTACACGAGGCTCCGTACTGTGACTCGGTTTCAGGAGGGATTACAGTTCCCAAGTCTTCAAATCCATGAACCCCTTCCATCAAGTATCTATTCAATTTGCATTACGGGCATTTTTAGGGTTACTATAGCATTAAGTGCAGTTGCTTCCCAAAAACTATTCCTGAAACGTCATTTCCTACCAGGAGAAACCCAAACCACAAAAAATCCTTTTTCTGACTGTCCTATTGCCCACTGAGGTGGGCAAACACTTGTAGCACTTGCGGTCCCAGTGGGCAGGAGGAGCCAGGCCCACGCTCCCTCGGGAAGCGCATCCGTGGGGCCGAGGCTCCTGACTCCGGCAGCTGGGTGCAGGGTACAGGGTGGCGTAGGGTGCAGGGATCCTGCGTTAGCACGTTGCTATTAGTTTCCATGACAGAAACGTAAATTCCAGCGCAGCTTTAGGTTGGACTTTGAACGGAGAGATATGTATTGAGATTTGCTGGTTAACTATTAATGAAAAATGGTTTCTGTAATGGAGTAATTCTATAGGCAATTCTAATGGCAGAAATCAAATTCGCTAATTGTAAAGCTTGGATAGGAAGTTATGGTGCTGATGATGAGAGCTGAACTGATTATCTGCTATCCAGCTATTATTTTAATTGACTTTGTCATGTTTATTGTCTTCTATAAGTTTATTCAAAACCCAGCAAACCAGAGATTTTTGCTAATAAACTCGGTTGCCGGTGTCCCTGCTTCTGCAGCGGTAACAATTCCCTTGGCGTTTTTGGCAGGAGAACGAGCCGAAACCGGGCTCCCGGCGCGACCGCGACAGCGACGGCCACGTGCGGGCCGGCACCGCGGGGCCTGCGCCCGCCGGGTCCGCGCCCGCGCAGCCGGGGCTCGCTCTGCCGGTTCGCTCCCCGCTGCCTGCGAAACACGCCCGGTACCGCTCCCGGGGGGTGGGGTGGGGGGTTACCGCCCGTCCGCCCCCCGGCACCGCGGGCGTGTCACCGGCCAGCCCGAGGGGCGGCCCGCGCACCCCCGAGCTGCGGGTTCAACGCCGTCAGTCGCAGCTGCGAAACGCGCCCAGAAGCGATCGCCTTTCTCGTCCTTCCCCAATGAATGACTTGACTAAAAATATTAGTCATCGCGTGGAAAGCCAAGGACCGAGTTATTTTTAAGAACTATCTCACTTTAGGGAATTTACTGCGTTTTTTCCTCCCCCTTATGCCTCCACACGCTGGATTCTGCACAAAACGCCCCCGGCCCCGCTACACCAAACGAAAGGCCCCGCAGAACCCCGGTCCCGGAGGCGACCCCGGCCCGGCCCCGCTCCCGCTCCCGCCCCCGCCCCCGGCGGCTACTCACGGCGGGCGGGTGGAGGCCGGCGGGCAGCAGCGGCTGGAGGTCGATGAGCAGCGTGATGGGGATGTGCGAGAGGAAATAGAGCGCGAAGAGCCGCTCCCGCCAGCGCGGAGCCGCCGCCATCGCCGCGCCCGCCCGCGCGCCGCCACGCGCCCCGGCCGCGCCCATCGCCCCGGGGCCACGCCCACCGCCCGGGCCCACGCCCATCGCCCCGAGGCCACGCCCACCGCCCCCGGGCCCACGCCCACCGCCCTAGCCGCGGGAGGAGGAGGAGGGTCGGGGCCGGGCTCGGAGCAGCCGCCGGACCCCGCCCGCCCCGCCCCGCTCAGGCGCAGCCGCCCCCGGACCGTGCTCCGCCCCCCCTCCCCCCCCCCCGGTTTTTTCCATAGTTTTTACCAATTTCACTCACATTTCGGCCAAGGGCGGGAGCTGGGAAAAAGGACGCACCGCCAATTAACTTCCTCCCGTACAGCCATGGCTGACAGGCTGGGCTTTCCTCGACAAATTGCAAAGCTACGGCATTTAAAGGTGTCTTTTCCTATAGATGTTGCACCTAGGATCGAGCTGGGGAAAAAACAGTTTCTCGACGCCACTAACGCCCCCCCCCCCCAAAAAAGGTTTCGCCCCTCCCGGGCTCGGAGCGCCCCCCCCCCCCCCGCAAGTCAGAGCCGAGGCAGGTACCCGCGGGGCTGATGCCATCCTTTATTGAGCACAGAAGCTGCCCCAGGGGTCCGGGCGGATTTTATATCCATCATCTGCTGGGATGCCAGTCTCCCCCCTCCATCAACGTCACAAACAGTTTTAAAGCAGCCATACCTGAGCGGGGGGACAGAAGCACAGGGAACAGGATTTCCCATTAAGCTACGCTTGACAGAAGCGTTTTTGAAAGTTACAAAGAACAAACAGTTCAAGGATCTCAAGATATTCCGTTACTGAAACAAATAAAGGGTAAAAAAGATGATTAGAAAAAATGGTTACCCAGTAAATATTAAGCCCAGCTCTTTGGTCCGGTGAGCGTTGGTACGCTCCCAGCAGCTCAAATCGCAAAGTCCCAAATACGCCAATATTAAACTGGCTGAAGGAGAAAAGCTCTTCCCCACTTTCCTAAGTGAGTTGCTTTGAATCAGTCAGTGGTATTTCATTTCACTGCACGCCAGAAACGGGGTTTGGCAATTACTTTCCCCCAGCAGACGCTGTTTAGCTCCTTTGCATCACCTTCAAGACGTACGCACAGAGATCGGGGCCTCCGAATAGTTGCACGTTCCTTTGACAATTTGTGAATAATTTTGAAGTTACTCTTCGCACTCACTACTTCTGTGCTCTTCTCAAGGCACCATTAATAAAAGGAGACGCAGAAGCTGTATTTAGAGAGCTTAAAACTTATGATTACAATCTGTAATTCATTTGACGTTTGTATCAACAAAGCTTTAAACTGATCAAAACGCAACTCTGAAAAGCACAAGCCGGATTTTAACCCCCCTGGGACAGAAACCAGCTCCCGCTGCGCTGGCGCGGAGCTCGCTCTCCGTGCGCACACCGGTGCGGAACCGTCTGTGCCAAAGATGGCTCTTCAGAGGTCTCGCTGTCATTGGAACTGAGTTACATCAAACACGTAAAACGCAGTTGAGGCTACAGAAAACATGACCGTAAGAGGTTTTTACATACATTTGCACGCACAATTTTCATTACGCATTTGTGCCAATTTTCATTACTCACTCTGCGCAGCGCTTTGCCCACACTCATATGAAGACACCCTGAAAGGGAAATGTCCGAAAGACATCTTATTGTGTTCATGACTGAGATGAACCCATGGACCTTCAGCAACTCCCTCCAAAAAACACCCCGATGCCCAGAGTTTCGCCGCCGCCTGCGCCACTGGGCTCCCGCCCGAGCGAAGGGCCCGTCCCATTGCAGGCTTACGCCGACGGAGCATCTAACGAGCAGCATTAAGTAAAAACAGCAGCGAATTCATGGCAACTGTGTCTCAGCAACAGGCAACCACGAAGCAGCAATGACACCACCATCACCAGCTCCAAAACATGTTAAAATTTCCCTCCTAACAGTACAGAGGCTTCTCGGAAGAATAACGGAGAGGCAGGGCCAGGAGCCACAACCTGCGCCAGCCCTGGGACGGGAGCACCCGCTCCAAGGGTTCATCAGTTTATTTCTCCTGAGGCTTGAACCGTATCGTTCCATTTGTTTCATCTTTAAAAAGGTCACACTCATAAAACATGAGCGTTTTCAGCCGCATTCCGCAACGCCACTGCCCGTTGGATTCTTTGCATCAGGACTACAGAAAACAATGACCACGTTTTGTGCTGAAAAAAATGATACGAACTTTGCAAATGAAGTAAAATCCATCCCTGCCTGGATGTCTTTCAACCTCCCAGTAAAGTGCAACTCAATTGCTTGCTTTGATTTAATCAGCAACTTTTGCCTTTATCCAGGATCAAGCGTAAAGAGTAAATGAATATTTTGTTTGAGAATTCATATATATGCGCATATATATGCCTATGTATGTATATATGTGTGTGCGTGTGCATGTGAGTGTACAAATCAAAGCCATGCCCAAACCAAGATGTCATAAACTCTTTTTACTTCTATTCTTTCAGACAGTACTCAATCAAGATCGTAACGACTTATTCTTAAATAAAGGTGGGAGATGAGACAGGAAATAAAGATACCACCACTTCTTTTTCAAATGTCACATTTAATGTTTTCACCACTGTACTTCAAATCTACATTTTACAAAGTGACCAGCAAGTGTGCCACATTAACTGACCAACCTCTGAGATTTTACCTTTCATACCAGTGTCTTCTCGGGCTCTTTTAATTAAACACGTTTCTCATTCAAGTGAATTGAAATGCTTCAGTTGGTTTTATTCTCAGGAGCCTCATAAAAAACAAAGATATTGCACCATCTTTGTTCAGTTATTCAATGTTTGTCTCTTTCACAGCAAATAATTACTTCATTGAAGTTAAAACTTCCAAACATAACTTACTAATAGTCTCCAATTTCAGCTCAGATCACTCTTGTTGAAAATACTCTGCTAAATACAGATAACTTACAATAACTTTAACAGTTAATTGTCCATAACAAACACCACGGTTTTTCTCCAGACCAATGCTCAAATTTTAAGACCACCCTTTAGTATTTCTTTGTACAGGTGAAAAACAGTCTTCAATTTTCTAGTCTTGTTTTAAATATAAAAGTTGGAAGGGACATTCAAGTTTCAAGTCTCCACACTGAACTTAAAAAAAAAAAAAAAACAAACAAAAAAAAAATCATGTGGAGGTAAACAAACCAAGTTGTATACTCCAGGAGGTAGAGGCCTTCAATTTGTGTTCATATATACATATGCACAGAATTCAGTGTTCCAACAGAAAAAGAATTAGCCAAAAAGTAATAAAAGTTATTTACTACTGTGACATTTCAAGACTTCCACAGCTTCGCCTAAAGACACGAACACAATTAACATAATTCCCTATGTGCTTTTTTTTTTTTTCCTTTTCTTTTCTTTTTTTTTTTTTCTCTCAACTGTCCAGTGCAGGAAAAAGTTCTCACAAAATTTCACAGACCTAAAATGTGCAAGCTAGTTTCTCTCTATACAGCAATGATGTCGGGGACCTCTGAAATTAGCCCATAAATGGAATTATTTACACACATAGAAGATGCATGCTGGGGGGTTTTATGTAAGAAAGAGCAGAAAAACTTCTAATAAAAATAGATTAAATATATATATATATTTATACCGGGTAAGGAAACAGAAGTTTAGTCTCTCCTAGTCACAAACTCATTCTCTCTACTCACAACATCTGGTTTGAGAACAGCACACATCACCACCACAGCTCTAGTGAGAAGCTATTTATAGGGGTTGACCATCAGGTGTCGCGGCCACTTCTGTGGTCACCGGCATCTGACGTGACTTCAGGATTGGTCGCAGTCAAGTTTTCTGTATTCCTTAGTTTTAGAAAACCCAAAATCTTCAGGAATGGCTCAATATCAAAATGTACGTCTATCTTTTTGTACAATCTCACTTCAATAAAAAAAAAAAAAAAAAAAGAAAAGAAAAAAAAGGAAAAAAAAAAGAAAAAAACCTCCCCGAATTTGGTTCAATTCTGTTTGTTCTGAGCTGAGCCATCACAGCTGCACTAGAATTCATAAAACACGTGCAACTCTGGGTAAAATATTTTCTTCTAAAAGCACAACCACTTTACAAGATTAAAAGTCTAGTACATTTCTAAATATTATTCATATTGTACAAGTAGTGGTTGTTAATTTAAAACTTCATTAGTAAAATTACAGTACAAGCATGATTAACCTCCAGAATTGCAAATCCCAGACTCCAGTGGAAAGCTACGTTACATCTCAGTAGTACATTATCCTCCACTTCACTCCCAAACCAGAGGAGATGGCGGCATCTCGGATGGTTGAGCAACCGTGGAACTAGAATGCGGGTGACAGAAAATCAGTGTTCATTTGCAGTAGCCAACAGACGGGAAAGTTCATGCTCGGCCAGAAAGCAAACGTTTCACGGAAAACAAAAAACCCCACCAACAGCGAACCAAAACAGCCCGAGACCAACAGCTAACAACAGACAACAAATAACTGCGCTGTGCTTTATCTACTTATTTTCTTAACGATTATCCATCTATCCCTCATTAATTTTCATGTTTTTACAGTGCAATTCTACAATCAGAATTCAACTTGTCAATCTTTCAGTTCTAATTTTTAGTCCGACGCTAAAATATTACTTGAAACTTTCGCATCTTTTACTTAAATTCTAGAAGAACTTATAAAAGTATTTTTAAAGTGTGACCATACATGTCCTGAAGGTATTTTTTGCAGAAGTTATCTATGGGCCTTTCCTACTCTCAGACATTTAAAAACATAAAAACATTTTGGATGTGTGAATTCTGTACTACGAATAAATGTGAATTAGTATCAGATGTGATTACATACAGTTACCTAATAAAGCTCTTAAAAGCAGCAGACTGCGGGTTGATGCAGAGAGGCACTCTGTTTCCTTTCTGCTGTTCCAAAATGAACTGATGAATTATTTCTGTGCACAGGAGAAAAAGAGAAACCACCACAGCATTAATACTTTCTGCTTGAGGGAAATGCAACGTAGACTGGAGGACAATACAGCTTCCTCTTCTGAAAGGCCGTTTTAGTAAGGACAAAAGAACTCCAGCTTCCCTAAATCTCACCTGATGCCACACCTCAGAGCATAAGCTCACACAGGCCTCTTCTACGCACACTGAAGTAACTGTGTATAAAATAAAACCCCAGTCCCCACCACAACACCGAACCAGTTAGAGATTAAATCCCAATTTGGGGGTATAACTTTTTGAAAAGCAAAGAATTCTCAACTTGGAACTTGGTTTGCAAACACCGAGAACACAGTGGTGTTAGTCCAGGGTGATCCATGGACTCAGTCACCCCCACCAAGCACAAAACTGCCGCTTGAGCGATTAAAGCAAAAAAGTAAGTTTTCATAAGGAAAGGGGAACTGTGTGTACAGCTGCCAGACCAAACCTCTTCCCCAACACACGTGTGCACACACACACCTCCCCGAAAAGCAGAGCCGGGAGGTTTGGCACCGGCCGGAGCTCCCCAGGTGCGGGGGGTCCGTCAGGGGCCACGTGCCAGGACCTGCCCCGCTGCCAGCAAACCGTAAAGGCGGCTTTAGCTTTTGGAACAAGAGATTTCAGAGAAGGCAGCAGAGCCAGGTACAGCTCTGGAAAGAGAGGAGGGAAATGGAAAGAGTAACAGGATAAAAAGAAAACAATGTTACGTGAACTTGTAGGAACTAAAATTGTAAATTTCAGAGTTACGAGTTCAGGATATATCCGAAATAAGTCCCGTTACCATGGCAACATCACAGAGTATTTTTGTCCCAAGGTAACACATTTCTGCCCCCTCTCTTCCTCTTGAATTATTCGAGCTGCCACCAAAGAGACCCAGCCCCTGCCCGGTGCCTGGCACTGGACGGCATTCAGGAAGGATCTGCCTTCCCGACCGGAGCCGATGGATTGCAAAAGAAACGAAGTCTGTTTTACGGCTTGTTTGCTGTGATGGGATCAGACTCCAAACCTCGAGTGCCACAAAGCGACTGCTGGCACACAGTAGCCATCTGCAGCAGTAGCTTCTCTGCCAGCAGCGGTGACGGAAGGTCACCAGCCTGAGCGCAGCCTCTGCCAGCGCCGCGCGTGGCACCAGCAGGGACACCATGACAGCGGCTGCTGCCCCGGCCCTCGGCATGGCCCTCCCGCGCCAGCAGAGTGTGGCAGGAGAACTACGAGGCTCCCCAGCTCCAGCCCTTGGGGAGGTGCCCCCTTTCTGCAGGAGAGCTGGGGAAAACACCCCGCGCCCCAACAGGGAACAGCAGCGACAGCGGGGAAGGTGGCTGTGACGCTGGGAAACCAACAGACTTCTGCACATCAGCTAACGCCTGTGATCATGTATTAGGTCAGAACGCTTACAAGCAATCCCGTTCTTTGAGTGAAAAGAAATTATTTCCAGTATCTGCTATGGAAAAATACCCGAAAGGAAACCCCACCTGGGTTAGTGCGCGCAGCCAGACGGCACACCCCAAGGACAGACTGCCAAAGGATGGGGCAGGAAGAGAAATGCAGAAGCAAAGGTTAATTACCACTCACCTTTCACCTGCCGAACAGAACTGAGGTTCTTTTCAAAAGTGTCATCAAATTTGGGGTTAGTGATGGGTTCAAAATCACTCGTATAAACTCTTCCAGTAGATGTGGAGAAACAACATTTACACATACAAGTGTGGTATCGCAACCGCCCTTCATCAAGATATGGGTGAGCTAAGGCATCCTTAGCAGATATTCTTTTGGACTGAATATTGCATTTAAGGAAAATAAAAGAAAAAAAAAAAGAATTAGGATATTTTCAGAGGTATTGAAACAGTCTAAGGAATACTTACTCATCAATTAATTCTAAATTTTTTAATAAACACCTAATCACGTTGAAGGATTAGTTCAGGTCAGAAAATGCAGATCTGCAAACGCTGCCACTAGGGGGAAGATTTTACTTAAAAACAAGCAGCGTTGCTAAAATCACACTGACCTTCCTGTGCTATAAGCTAATGATAGAAAATGCTGCTAATAGGATTTTTAGAAATATATTTTTCAGTAATTACTTTCTCCAGATAACCTTAAAATTATGGCTGCTACAATGAATCAAAATAAGCCCAAAGAATTTAACGTTAACAAATACGGCATTTTGTAGGTCCATACTCTGCAAAACATTTTAATGCGTCCTCGAGCAGGTGTTTCAAAAGTAAAACACAAACTGAAGCATCCCTGCTAACAGCGCAATTCAGGATATGGCATCTGGAGTGCTGAGAAGTACTTTACACGCCAGGTTTCAGAGAACCCGCGGTGAAGGTGCAGGGCAGGTGGTGGAGCGAGGGGTTAAATCCTGCAGCCCACTGCCACCTACTAAGAGGTTTCTGGGCACAGCCCAAGAGTGGTACTCGGTCTCCAGCACCAGCCCCTCGCCACAGGAGAAGACTATCTGCTTCTAAAGAGCTGCAGACACGAGCGCTACTGCAAATTCACGGTGTAATGAAATCCGTTGTTAAAGGTGAATTAAAAACCAAACCAAAACACGAACAGAACAAAAAGTTACTTGCTCAAAGAGCAAAAGCAGTGGCAAAGCTTGGAATACAACCCAACTCTCCCAATTCCCAGCGTATTTTTTAGATGAAATTAAAATCACCTGTTCTAAAGGATTGTCCTGATTCTTAAAAAAAAAACCCAAACCCACATTTATTTAAATGCGATTTGGGAATAACAGCATTCTGAGTGTTAAGGGAGTCAGAAAGGAAAAAAATTAAGTTGTTTACATGGAAGTTATAATTTATCACTTCCATTTTTTTGTTTAGTAAAGTGATCTTAAGGTTTAAAAAAAAAATAAAATCAAAAGGTACTGCCTTCTGAATACTTTATCAATTACAAGCTTCCCCCTTTGCAGTTCAGTCAATTTGTCTATTTTTCATTTGAAATGTTAGGGGTTTTCCTGTAAAGATGAAATAACCAAGACCATCGATTCAGGTACCAGCTTGTCTAGTGACGATTCTGTACAGTAAGCCCAAGAGATGAAATCCAAAATCCACAGCAGCAAGTTTTTATCAGAAAAACAGATGCTCAGTGGGAAAAAGATCCTGTGTGTGACTGTGTGGATGTAGAAGGAATTTTTTGTGTGTCGCAAGACCAGGAACACCCACGCGTCTCTAATTAGAACTGCATCAAAGTATCTGATGTTCTGCTACCTACACCTAGCTGGGAAAAGATGGCATGATTCACCAACACCCTCTTCTTTCTCACTCCGTCGTAGCTTTCTTCAAAAGACCACTAGATTTTAAATGCGAAACCCCCATTCCAGGGCGAAATTAATTGAGCAATTATAAGATGATACTTTTATGTCTTTTACAGACCCAAAAGTCCCGAAATGCAATGCAGAAGAAAATCAGTTAAAGCAGTCCTTTACTTAAAATATTCATTTAAGTAGCAGCCAACAAAAACTGTTACAGCAAAAAAGTATTAGAAATAATTTAAAATCATACTTACTGGATCAAAGACCAACATTCTGCAAAGGAGATGAACTGCTTCATGTGTAGCTTGACTGGAGAGCGTGTACAGGACAGGGAGGGATGGCTGCAGGGAAACAGGAGAGAGAAGAGTGCGGAGAGGTCTCCGGTCAGATCCGTCAGCGAGAAAAGGCCGTTACAGCACGCGGTATTTTATAGTTACCAAGGACAAACTTCTTGTTAAAAAGGACAGGCACGACCTAACACTTTCCAACGAGACTGTGATCACTATTACAAAACTCGGCAATTGTAACGGAGATCTAAATGGTTATTTTTTTCCTTACTTCAGATGTAACCCCTGGACAAACCTATATTTTATTTATTTATTTTTCTATATCGAAGCCACTTCAAGCTGTCGCTGCTCAGGGGGCCAATTAACCACGTCATTTCCAGTATTTCATTTTTCTGATCTCAATCACTGCCAAATTATGGATTATTTTGCTTTTCCTTACCCAGGCGATCCATATCTAACCGACAGTGACATCTAGTACAATTAAAATGAGCTTCAGGCGTACAGCGTTTTACAGGGGGTAAAGAGGCGGGGGAGCAGGGTCGGGGCGCGGCGGGTGCTGTCGGGCAGGAGCCGTGTGGGCACCAGGAGCCGGAAGCGCCCGCAGCTGGCGATGGCGCGGTTCCCCTCTGCTCGGGCCCACAAACCGCTCCGCGCCTCCCTTGGTGTTAACACGAGGGCAGCAAAATGCGACGACAACCCCTGTCCCCACATCCCCAACACGTGGGAAGAAGCACTGCCTGAAGGGGCCCAAAATGAAAATAAAATAATCAACAATAATATTAATGTTAGATGCCATTCGTTTTAAAGCATTAGCTATATCCTAGGCTCTCTGGAATGAACGTCAAAGATTTATTTTTTTTTTTAAAGCCACAACAACGCCACTTTCCAAAATCAAGTTAAATATTTTCCTGCTTAATTGACAGGATTCCTGTTCTTATTTAGCTTAGAGAATGGCAGTAGAGTGCACTACAGTCAAAGTCAATACAGTGTTGTGAAACAAGTGAAGAGTTACTCCTCTAAAGCGAAGGGGGGAAAAAAAACACCAAAAAGGAGTAAGACAGGGGAAAGGAAGTCTCAGTTTTCACACTTGGAAGAAAGTAAAACCACAAACCTATTGAAAAAAGAAACCAAAACCCCCAAGCAAAGAACAGCTGAGCCCCGCAGGTAACAGGCCAGGACTGCTGCAAAGGAGATTCCTGCTATGGAGTGCGTTACTTCCAAGGCCAACACTCCTAAAATTTTTATTTTTATTTTTTAAGGAAATGAACCGTCACATACACGTGCAACCACACACACCCCCCTTTGTATTGTTCCCGTGAAAATTCAAACCACATTCATATCAGCCAGTGAAGGCAGGTGCTGGGGAGAGCCGGGAGGGCAGGAGGAACGCTACGGAGTGCTTCACCTGCGCGGGGATTAATTACTGCTGAGACGGGGGAAGAACATTACTAGCCGGCTGGCAGAAATGCCTAAAACGTTCTGCCTACAATATAACAAATCGATTGGAAGCTAGCTAGCCTATTTATGGGACGATATTCACTCGCAAACTTAGACCGGTATCTCATTCGCATGGATCCACAGCATTTCCAGAACTGCGTTAACTCTACACAGACTTTAACTGGGATGCAATGTTAGTATTTGACAGGCATCTGTTGCTTCTACCCGTTTAGCGAAGTAAAGGAATATAAGTTATTTAGTTGCTGTAAATTTGCCAGTATATAAAAAAATTACACCTCCACAGTGACATCCTTGTAAGTTATCCCTGAACTACCAAATACAGCACTAAGCACTGCTCAGCCTTAGTTTCTAAGTGCAGTCTATAGAATATAAAACTATAACATTTGGTAACTTCATATGATTTTTCTAATGTGTAAGTACCATCTACACAAAAAAGCACTGTCATCCAAGCGCTGTGATTAAGTAGGTTTCATCCAGATTCTGGGGCAGAAAAATATGATTATATTCATTACTTACAGAAGCTCTTGCATCCAGTACAAACGAAGGATGCACTTTTTTTGCTACGCTTATGCCCCGTGTCTGCACCATTCTCTGAGCACCTGGTTATACACAGCTTTTGGAGACAGCATTTTCTCAGCAAACTGCAATCAAGTGCACAGCTAGAGATCAGGAACAGTCCTGGAGAGTACTCGCAAGGGCAGAAGAAATTGGTGAAAGCTGAATTTCTGTAAGATTTGATTATCACGGAATGATGGAATGGTGAGGTCCTTTAGCAAGTAAGGTGCATCACGCTGGATCTCTCTCTGCCCCAGCTGAGGGTGCGAGGACCACAGTGGGGAGGG
Source organism: Fratercula arctica (assembly GCA_947846985.1). Classification (NCBI taxonomy): domain Eukaryota; kingdom Metazoa; phylum Chordata; class Aves; order Charadriiformes; family Alcidae; genus Fratercula; species Fratercula arctica. Next base: position 4,302,805 of record CANTUZ010000015.1, read on the forward strand.
GATGATCTCCAGCACATTTGACTCGTGGCAGTGGGACAGCACGGGACTGCGGCGGAGCCCGAACCACGGCGTCCGTGGGAGGAGACGCTCCTCCGAGGGCTGCCAGTTAAGCAACTTCATCAATTCACTCAACTTTAGTTTGAAGTAAAATCTTTAAATACGAAACTGACAAAGAAGTCTACATAGTATGTAAATTTTCATTATGCCAACACACAGTGGGATGGGTTTCTTAAAATCAGAAGCTTCATGCATTAATCTATTATTACATAAAGCAGCAAAACGCTTTACCCCTTAACTCCTACTACGCTCACCTACATGGATTAAAAATAGTTTGTGTGACAAAGTAATCATCAGTTTCTAACTTGGTTTTCTCTCCCTATTAATCTAATTAAGAAACTGGTAACATTCAGCTATTTATAACCAGCAAAACCTCCATTTTAAAAGATGAAAAGCCAGGAATTTGCATTTGAACATGAAGTGTGCTTGAAGGTGCAAACAGAGAAATATGATTAAAGAAGTCAACTCGATGCACCGTAAGCCCCTACTTCCAGGTTGCAGCCGAGCCCACAACTCCAGAGACTGTTCCACTTCTGCGGCACTCCATGAAAAACCAACGGTGTTTTCCTCAACAGACACAGGACTAACTGCCTGTAGCGTATTTCCTATGACTGAGTGGCTGTAGGACATGAAATCTGTATGGAAACCTTTTATACCACTTCACCCCACTTGCTTGTTAGTATTCCCGTCATTCCGCGGTCAAGAGACACGGCGTTTCAGTGGCTTGGCACTGGGACTGGAGAATCAGGAGACATCCTTGGGCCCATTTCAATTCTTGATTCAACACCCTCCTTTAACACTGAACCAGGCTAATAATACATTCCAGAGTTCTTGCTTGCTACTACGAAGAGCACAACTACTGCACTTTGGAAATGTCAAGCGATTATCAAATTATCAGAATTTAAAATGAATGTATTCTATAAAGTATCTGGATATATTTGTATACTGTTACATTTTTATACATAGAAAGTACAGTGGATTTATTTCTCCCAGCTTCAATCACTACAAAACTTTTTTTTTTTTTTAAACACCTCAAACCTTGAAAGCGCAGGACTACGTGCTTAAGAGTTACAACTCTTCTAGCATGTGATAGCAAAAAAATAGACTTGATTTCTTTTAAAAGTGGTAGAGAAAGTCTTAAGGAAATCCTCCTATTATTAACGTTGAAAGAAAAAAAAAAAACCTGTCATAAGATGGAATAGAGACAAGTTGATGTAGTGAATCAAAAGTGCCAAGGAGGCAGAACTCCCCCACGTTAATAATATAGCAGAATATATACCCAGTGCTCATTTCTATGGTAACTACTGTTGTGGTGAGTAGACATTTGAGAAATTACTTCAACACGCAGAAAATAAAGATGCCAACTTAACTACTGGAAAGATCTGATGTATTAACATGTACAGGTTATTAGTTTTGTTAATTTTTACTATCTAACAATCATAAAAATGACCATATTGGAGGGACAAACTACTCTATTACTGCACAGTGGATTCCCGCATAAGCATTTCTTTGTATCTATTAACACTACATTTCATTTGCCCTTTTTCTTGTCCAGTCAGCATAATGACATCATCCTGCCTTTTTTCTCTGGTTTGTTTTTTTTTTAATTAACTTTACTTCACTTGTGTTGAATGCTGCATCTCAGTTTTTCTCAGCCCTTCAGGGACAGCTCAGGTCACAGCAGGGATGGGTAAGGGACCCTTTGGTGATGGGCTGCTGGACCGTTCTGTTTAGGGACCTGGGTAATGGGCGATTTCCACTTCGAACACTCTTGATGCTGTCAGTACTGGAGTCCCTCCGGGGCTTTCTGAACTATCCTGTCAATTTTAATTTATGTCTCTCGCCAATATTATCACTTAAATTTAACATCTTCATTCAACACAGCTATCAAAACGCTGTCACTTCAAAAAAAGACTTTCACCTGTATCATCAAGTCAAACAATACATGTAAGACAGAAGCCAGAAATGCACTTTACTAGTGAAAAACCACCTTGTCTCAATAGTAGTTAGAATAACTACTCCGTTAACCCCCGCCACTGCAACACCACAGCCACCTTTGGTAAACCTAACCCAGCTCTGACATTAAATATCCAAAGTATTTCAGAACAAATGTGCCATGAGAATTTAATCAAGATGTGAAACGCTGCGACGACGCAGCGGTAGGATCCCACACAGCGGAAATCCTCACTTACAGGGGCCGAGGGAAGGAGTGGATTGACCGTATATAAAAAAAGGCCAGTAATCTCCAGCTCTACCTGTTTATGAGGACCCCTGAGTATATGTGCCTTGGCGCCTTCACACGCCGTCCTCATTGCTTCCAGCGACGGGGTGCCCAGCAGGTCTGTGATCAAATCCAGCTGGAGGGACAGAACATACACATTTGAGATCTTAGACATATATTTATATATTTCACTATGACAGCAGATTCTTAAGCTAACGTGAATCACTTTTAAGGTACGAATCAGTTCAAAACCACTATTTTACAGATAGTAACTTACAAATATTAACACATACGTTTAGTAGATAGCAAACACAAACATTTGTAATTTCACTGAAATAGCCCTAAGAAAAGCTGATTTTCAAGTCTGGGAGATTTTTTTGTTTACAGGTTTAGTAAAATATTTTATTGCAATTTAAAAGTCAATTTTACCTCATTAAGAAAATTGTTAAGTACTGTTAATGGTGTGTTACTCATTCTAAACCCCAAATATTCTCAACTGAACGTCAGCATTACATACCAATATACCACACAAAATTACACCAAAAAAACAGGTCAACTACTACTTTTCACAAAATATTTTGCCATCAACAGGAATAAAACTATAGAAAGTGGGGGAAAAAAACCCAGAACTTCAGTACAAACATACTATATAAAGAGTTCTTATATATGAGAAGAAAAGTTTAAAAAATAATAATCCGTGCAGCACCAGAGGAAGGGAAAGGAGTGGTGCTGGTTATAAGGAAAAGAAAAGCTACCTAAAAAAGAGCAACAATGATGCTGTGTTTAAAACTGGACTCAAATGAAATGACATTTCATTCACCTTTGTCATTTTGGAAAGCAACAGGCAAGCTTTCACCTGATTTCTACAAAAGTGTGTGCATATACTCCTTTAGTGAATAAAAAAACCTGAAGAAACCGCAAATAAATAAAGCAAAAAACCAAAAATCCCCCGCAAAACAGGTCTGCCAGCGGTGAGATCAGTGCCCTGGTTCCAAGGTTCCCTCGTGACCAGCATCTGCCCGTGCTAACGAGCAGCCGTAGAGCCCTTCTCTGAGAATAAGCCCGTTCTCATCATTCACAGGCCTCGTACGCGTGAAAGTCGCCCTCGGACTGGTGGCACAACCCTGCGAGCTGGGGCTGCTGGTGGCACCCCACGCTGTGCCGCTCTTCAGCCGGGGCTGAGAGCCCCCCTCTCCCGCAGGACCCCTACTCTGGCCATGCCCAGTGTCACTCGCGCTGGACGCGTGGGCTCCCGTTTGCCTCGGCACCGCGCCGCCAGGGTGGCACAACTCCATAGAGCAGCAGCAGCAAGGGACCTACCTTCCTAAGGAAGTGGGAAACTAGAGAGGGCAAAAAAAAAAAAAAATCCTAAACCTTGGGGTTTTCAGATGTGGAAAATACATAATTGAGAAATAAATACATGCAGCTGATATAATAAAAGATCAATGTATTTACAAAATATAAAAAGTAACGTAATAAATTACACCAGCGTATCAGGGAATGCAGACTGCATCAACACCCGTATTTTTCAGCCAACTACCCCTGATGCACACAGCAATGATATGTTAATATATGTTTATATCTATATATATAGATACGGATATAAATACACACACTTTATTCTAATGGTGACAAGAAAAACCACTGAAAACAATTTTCGTAATGATCTCCTGAAAGTTCACGTTTAACACCTCTCAAGATATAAATTCTCTTGTCTTAGCCCATCCCTTTCCAGTCCACTCACAGAAGAGTTTTGGTAAGAGGTCTGATTTCATTTAGCTAGATGCACGTTATCAGTCTTTGAACATATTTTTCTAAAGTATTACAAAATATATTTTGAAATTTTAGTGTAAAAATAGAAAAAAATGTTACAAAACATTGATTTTTAATTCAACTGACCTCAGTTGCGTGAATTTCAAGTCTTTTGGGTATATACAGTGCCTTTCCATTCTTGTGTTACTCTTTTGGGTCAGAAGTGTCCTTCCCAAGCCAATCCCCCAGCTGCTGCCGCTGTCTGGGCCCTGCTTTGCACAGAGGGGAGCGCGGCACTGGGCTCCCTTTAGCTAAAACCAACTGGGGATGCATCTCTTGAGAACATCTGAAGGTTGCCAGTGGGCAACCAGCGCCGGCCCCCTCTGAGTCGTGGGAAAGGGGGTGTCAGCCCTCAGCACCGACCGCCTCGCTCTGCGGGTCCCCTCACGCTGCCGTGCGCGGCCCCGGTGAGCTCTGCTGAGGTCAGAAATAGAAAGCAGTGCCCAGGGTTACGTGTGACAGAGCGAGCGTCCATGCGAGCCGGTGTCTGAGGTCTCCCCCGGGACGCAGCCCATACGCGACACGGCCGCAGTGGCGCTGGGAACGGCCACCCAGGCTGTCCGTGTCTGTGCGCGTCCCCGTCCTCACACTCACCCTCCCAAAGGGATTCCGGCTCACCACCTCGGGCATGTGACCGGTTATCTTTAAGGAGGATTAAATAATAATCAGCAAAATCAGACTAGAGGAACTGGCTAACCTCGGAAGGCGGTTAAAACTTAGCACACCGTAACCCGCCTTTTACAAACCAGTGTGCAGACTCAGCTTTCAAGCAGGCACAGGGAGGCATCTGCTCCCACGGACAGCCAGAAAGTCAGAGATCACCCTTCCTGCCCTACAGATGCACTAAGAGATAAAATTAGATGTATTAAATGTTTCTGGACGTATAGCTAAAAATAACTTGTATTTGCACCTTTAAAAATGCATTTTTAAACAGAAAGATTGTATTAGACAAAAATGCTGACTATTCTAAATAGTATCAGTAAAAAGCAAAAATAGGAGGTGTTACGAAATACTATATTTGAAAGTGTTTCTAAGTCTCAGTCTAGATTATCTCATTTCTTACATTTGTAAGACATCCCGCAAAACCCTTATCAAAAGTTAGCTATTGTAACTTGAGCAAGCAAATTAGGTATGCTCATCACTTTCAGCATGACACTATCCAAAGTTTAAAATACCAAAATCACCGGTTCCAATCTGGTTTATAATGTAAACCTTCGTTCACTTTCTTGATCAGAGATTTGAGTTAAAAATCCCAGTACAGTCAGTTTTAAAATGGTCTCTTCCCTGGTTTTTCCCAGGAGAACTTCAGCCCGATGACGGCTACGTGCCCTCGGAGTTGCTCTGGCCTGGCCAACCCCACGGTGGACGGGACAGCCAGCCTCGGGCACGGGCTGCACCGAGGGGCACGGCGCGGGCGTAAGGACAGACCTAACACTGACTACCCCCGGGCACTTCCACACGCTGTCCACCTTCGCAGAGCACCGAATGTCTCGGAACATAATTGAAATATATATATATATATATATGGTGATTACTTCTTAACCCGTTCCACTGCACAGGGATTACAAAAGATCTAGGAACTCTTACACAACTTTATACAACTTTTCAAACAAATAAAATGAACGCCACCCAGAAAACCCAACCCCATAATGCCAGATTTATCTGACGGACGTCTTTGCACTTTATATTTCAAGAAGGATAGCCAAGGCTATTAAAATCCCACATATGTTTAGCTTCAGTGTAGCAAAAGACCAAAGATTAGAAAAACAGGAGATTTTAAATATTTTTGAGGCTTCAACAGAACAGCCGTCGGTGTAACTAGTAGTTCTGATTACATTACTGCTTTTCCCCGAGCAGTCCCTGCACAAGGGCAGGAGGGGTGTATTTTGGGAGGAGGATGAATTTTTACGCTCAGACAAGGTATCAGTGCTGCCTAGAGTGACCAGCAAGTCCCTCCTTGGGAACGCTATGGCGGTGACATGAGAGGAACCACTAGACAGGACACAGCACTGAAAAAATATATACACAACACAACAACATTTTAAATATACGAATGTTGAAAACAGCATGCTAATGTGAATGTCTCTCAAACCCGTGAAAATGCTACGTCCATAAACAAACGAGAGAAGTACAGAGTTTGGAATGTCACCTTTAACAAAAGTTTGGAATGTGTTTTTATTTCTTGTCAATCAATATACGCGATCTCACAATTTTAATGTACGTAGTTTCTAATCTACAGATGAACAGTAGCAACACTGAAGATAAACATTTTTATGCCAGCACATCTTGTTCCTTCTCTTAGATAGAAGTATAAATGCATCTATCTCTAATACCTTGCTGCAGACATTATTTTCTATCTACTGTAAAAATAGCACTTCAAGATTATTAGAGATATATGTATATTATATTCGTTTGCTTACAGTTGGAATGGTGATGAAGGATTCTCGTGCATCTCGTGTTTTTATACCTAGCCACAGCTATACGACATAAAACAGCATTCAATACCTTCTTACCCACTTGACCATTACTGAATTGAAGCACTCTGAGCAATACTGCTAACAGGCAGTTTAAATAGTTCAAGTGCCAATACAGTTCCATATTGACAGAAAACTTTCTCCTATTAGTTGTTACAAAAAGCTTGATCCCAGTTGTATCTCCTTTACCTTATATCTCAATAAAATGCTAAAGCAAGCTTTGGTACCGCAGCAGATTACAGGGGATTACAAAAAAATACACATTTCAAAAGCTAACATTAATAACCACTACTTTTAATACTGTCTGGAAGTTATCGTTTCAGCGTTTCAAAGCAGCTTGGTTTTTTGCCTGTGTGTAAACCAAGCGAAACAAAAGCAAGTTTGAGGTTCAAAATGCATCCGTGTAACTGATTCCATGATATTCCGCAGTAGAATTTTTAAAGGGAAATTTAATTATACCTGCTGTATGGGACTCTGTGCCTGAAACAATATTCTTCGCCCAAGTAATTCTGCAAAGATACAGCCTACAGACCAGATGTCAATAGCATTGCTGTAGTGACGGCTGCCCATCAGGATTTCTGGAGCTCGGTAATACTGAGTGACAACTTCCTGAGTCATGTGACGAGATTCATCTAATTCTTCCACCCTGGCCAATCCAAAATCACAAATCTAAATTGAGAAGGTAAATAAAAAAATTAAAATAACCAAAACACTTAATGCATTTCAAATAGGTAGCCTTCTGGTAACGAAGCAGGAAATTCCAAACCAGCATTTAAATAAATCAGATAATCTGCTGTAACTGCATAAGCAAAGGGAAAGGGAAATAGGAAGAAATCATGCTACTTTATTCCACATCCATTTAAACTTTCTATAATTTTATTTGAAATCACAGTTCATTTTTAGTTGGCATTACAATATTTATAATCTAAGAGAGTAAGCAACTTTACACTAAAAAAATATAATACATATTGCCAACCTCCGAGTACAGAATATTTCACCCCAAAGCAGATTTCGTTTGTTCATGACATGCCTCGAAATGCTACAGAAAGATTCAGCTTCTACTCACTTTGGCTTTGAGAATTTTTTAAAATGTCTTGAACCAGAAGGGTTAAGAAAACAGACAAAAATTTTCACATTTAGAATGCTTAGCAAATCGGTGTAAACAAAACTCATTTTTGTGACATTTGGCACAGCTGTACAACATGCCTGAGCCTTCCAAAATGTCCTGCGCCTAAGGAGTTAATGGCAGAGTTCGGGGCCAGGGAGCTGCCTCCCTTCCCAGCGGCGGGGGCACGGGACACCCCCCAGGTCAAACCAAAGAGCCAGCTCCACCTGCTTCCAGATTTGGGGAGAGGGAGGGAGGAAAGGGGAAAGGAAGACATCGGTTTCATTTATAATTTTTAAAGAATCTGTGGGATTTTTGTCTTTTAAAATGACTTTCAGGAAAAGTGTTCATATTAAATGTTTTGTTTAAAAAAATAATAACTGATTTATAATGAACAGCATATACATATGCACATTTTCAATAAATTTAAGTAGCACCTTAAGAACACAGTTGCTGTTCACAAGTAGGTTCCCTGGTTTAATGTCTCGATGTAAAATGCCAGCAGAATGTAGATATTTCAGACCTGAAATATTAAATGAAATTAAAATAAATACCTTTTTTCCTTTTAAAAGAATTTTAAGGTGACATCATTTTCCTGGAAGGTCTCACAACTCCAGATCAGCAAAGACTTTGCCATTGGCTCATTTTTTCTACGACCCTAACTCCCCGTCTCTAGCATACACCCAGTCGCTCAATGAAAGGATAAAACTTTTGGAGTACACAAACTAGACAGAGCAAGTAATTTAAGCATCTTTTTTTAAAAAAAACAAACAAAACCAAACCAAAACATCATCTCCCTGGTTATGACATGGATACTCTGCTAATCACAACACTGGAATATTGACATGTAGCTCTTACTGCTCTGTTTCCCGCTAACAATTTTAACTTCCACAGCACTAAAATTTGACTTAACTATTTCCTAGGTAACAGCTGCACTTTAGAAACAAACTCAGATTAAACCCAAGCTAATTTGCGTATATTTTTTTAAATAACTTTTTTCAAAGTAAAACCTCCTAAGCCAGCAGCAGATAATGTAAAGCAAGGCTAAGAGAATACAGGCCCCAATGACACTAAAGCCCAGGCCCTTTTCTTAACTTTATTAGTGCAAAAATTCAAAGCTAGAGAAGGAATGAACTCAGGACATCTGACACAGCCGTTGGGGATGTTTCTAACATTTAGGTGGTTAGGAAAGAAAGATAACCTATGCTTCCTGCGTGCTTTCACAGCCCCTGAAGTTGTAATTCTGATCTTTTTAAGAAAATGAAAGTAATGCAGAAAGCACCCCATTAGAAAGCAGAGCGGCAGAAAGGATACCAAGGTGACGCTGTTTATGCACGTGAACTACAGGAGTAGACACAGCACGGAAAATGGAAAAATGGCTATAATTCAAGGAGGGTCAGCTAGAGCAAAAATAAATAATAGCATTAAACTGGGGAACACTGAGCTCCCAGGTCAAATGGCTGGGCAAATGGGCCAAGAATTCAACTCACTCCCGGACAAACGTTAACTGGCAGTTGTGCATTGCCGCTCGGACAGTGTTCCCCCAGACACCAAACCAGCGATCACAGAGGCACAAACGCCTTCTGTCCTTTGGGACGTCACAAAGGAAATGCCTCTTCTCTAGCACAACAGGTACCTGGGACAGCCCACACTAATTCTTGATATAATTTACATTTCTTTGCTCTGCTTTTTATGAATACAATCTACTATTCATTTGCCACCAGATAAAACTGACTGCTTTCAGCTTATTCCAGTGAAAACACTCAAATAAAGCCAATGTAAAGGCAACTGGACTAACGCTGATCAGGCGTTCGAAAGATAAGCACAATAATCTCATTTCTTGGATAAAAGTTTCTAAATGGACTAAAAAAAATAAATCAAGTTTAAAATTAGTATTATGGTAAATTGTTTTAGGTAAAAATCAAACCTTAGTGGACTGTTCCATAACAATTTAAACGAGACTGTTCTCCAGAATACCTGAAGCGGATCTAGTTAGGTATATTTACAGTTTGGCTCAGTCTAGGTGTGATTTCTGTACCCTGATTCAAAAAGCATCGGAGAACTGTTCAGACACGCCCCCCCCCCCCCCACCTTAAAACTCTCACGGGCCATTAAAAAAGCCTTTGCAGCTGAAGTGTAAGTCTTGCCATCTTTACCCATGAATACGATGGAAGGCAGCAGGGCTGCCACATTCCTATAATTAGAATTAATGTTTGCTATTTATTAATAATATGAAATAAAAAGAACAAGTTTCCACAGGAAACTTATTCCAGATGAGGATGCATTGAGAATAAACATTAAGAAACAGAGGGAAAAAAAATTAAACTACTACACAATTTTCATTGATTTTAAAAGAAGAAAAATTACCTCTTAAAATCTGGTAAAGAAAAACTTTGACATGATCCGAGCTGAGTGGCTGAGGAGAGACGATAATCTTATGGAGGTCACTCTGCATCAATTCAGTGACAACATATCTTCAATTTATTAGTTAAGGCAAAAGCAGAAAGTCCAGCACATCTCTTGAAACATTTACTCTAACTCCTGGGAATCTGAGCTCTTAGAGGTCAGAGCTATCGAGTGAAAAAAGAATAAAGCTTCTTCACAGAGGTCAAGTCTCCAGACTCTTACAAGAATGAAAATAAAAAAGGGTTGTGAAAGAAAACAGATTACTCAATAAAGTAGCGTTTGCATTAAGATAGTTGTTACAAAATTATTCCAAAGTCAAATTACGACTCAGAAAACAAAATAAAATTTTAATATAATTAATGACATCTTGAAACCTTTACATTTTTCCCGAAGATCAGTAAATCACAGATTTCAAGCAACTAAAGTAGCGTCTTGATAGTGGATATACTATCAACATGGTTTACCCAGATAAACAGGCAAGTGCAAGCCTCTGACAGTGGGTACCCAAGTGCCTGCAGGCTGCTACGCCACAGTAACGCAGACCTTCAGAAATACATGGGCTTCCCTAAACCTACCCAGTACCCTCTGTTTTACCTTCTCAGGCACTGTACACACAGCCATACAAATCCCAGTCACCAAACCTCTTCAAGTTGTAACAGGAGAAGAAAAAGAAAACAAAAAAAAAACTTCTATCTGGAGGAAAAAATGAACAGAAACCACTATTTCACACCCTCTCACACACACACAACACAGCAACAGTCACGCTCACTGAGAATTTACACAAACGCTTGAAGATACAGAGACCTGTATGTGCTCTGGCCTATACTAAACTGCAGATTAAGAAGGGCGTTGTGTTTACTCAGGTAGCACTAAAAATACTAAAACTCTAATGTTTCAAAGATGGAGAAACACAGAAGAGAGAAGCGGCATACCTCAGCCCACAAACTCAGTATCCTAGTGTCAGCTTCCTGAATGTGTTACAGTAATAAAACACGTGCAAAAGTCATTAGGATAAACTCTGGGGTAGGACAGACGGATGCGCCCGTGGGCTGCTGAGGGCGGGTGGTGGCAGACACCTGTGCTGCGGCCAGCGCTGAAGAGCCATCGGGCAGCAGAGACGCTGCCTCTGCTCTGCCTCATTCACGAGCACCACCAGGAAATAAGTTCTGATGTTGGAGCTGTGGTTCAGAACAAGACTTTAAACCAAAACCACAGCACCTCAACTTTCAAGGACTGAACTTGCAACACTGAGAATTTTCAACTTTTACATCAAATAAGCTTCATAAGATAATTAAGAAACATTACTGCTTTCAAAGCTACCTTTACCAGTCCTATTTGAAACAAAAAAGAAAACCCCTGCCGTAACTACATTTGTGGCTGAAGAAGGTAGAACACGGTAGCCCTATGTTAACTGAACTTCCACTTCCCAGCACGGTGTGGGCTGTTGCCACCCAGCATGGCCAGCCCCACCAAGCCCTGCACCTCCTGAGCAGACAGAACCGTGGCAGGGAGGTGGTGCCCGCTGCCAAGGTCACGCAAAAGATCAAGGAGAGGGTTAGAAATAAAACTGCATCTCCTGGGCCCCGGTCTTGCGCCTCGCTTGGTGCAGCAGGTCCGTCCAGTCCAGGGCAGAGCAGGCACCAGCTCTCAGCGCCCCCCCAGCCCACCAACCACCATCTGCTGGGACCCGCAGGAGCTGAGCTGCCCGTGAAACCTCACGGTGATGCTGCAGGAGCCCAGCAGTTGGGTCCGCGCTCCTTAGAACCAGCTCTGCAACCCATCAAGTCCAAAATATAGCACACAAACCCTGACTTCAGTTAAGAAAATTCTCTCTCGGTAACACAGTAAGCAAGTCAGCTTCAGCAGAAACTTTTACTCGTTCTTACCATTATCACCAATTAATCAGCACAGGTCAAGTTGCATTTAGAACGATGTAGAGAAAACTTAGGTTTTCTTTCTTCTTTACCTAATCAATGTTCTCCTTCCATCTGTTGCTCTGCAAACCCTACCCGGCCAAATCCCTAGCAGCCAAACTCTTCATCTGCCATCAGCACACCACACAAAAATTAATTTTATAAATTAAGTATTGCCAACTTTTTGACCAAAAAGACCTCAAATTAGAATTGCATTCATAAAGAATTCATAAAGAAAAAAAACAACCCTGCAGCACCATAATTTCTAGTCCTCTAATTTTTCCGTGCCTTTTGCAAAGGCCCTCTTAAATATTTATACCAGCCTTTTAAAACTTGTTTTTTACCTTATGGCTGCAACAAATCTTTACATTTCATTTTTAATGTAAAATATTAAAAAAAATCCAAAAGCATTACTCTGCACTTTATTATGATAAGATTCCTGTTTTGCTACGCCACAAATCCTCCTAAATCTCAATCCCGAGCATAATGTCTCCCAGATGTCTCAACTAGTTGCCATGCCAACTAAAGCAGCTTAAATTAAATGAGGGCCTGAAATGGCACCTGCACCACTCCAGGTCTGTTGCGCATTAAATAAAGCTCTCTTGACAGGGGCTCAGAGGTGCCATTAACTTGAACGGCAGCTATCTGATTATTGTCTCTAGATAATTTAATGAGGGTCTCTAAACACAAGCGAAAGCAGCACTTGCTTCATGTTCCTGCCTTTTACAAACGTGGCAGCGTCTCAAACAGCTGGTACCCAAGTGGGTCAATGTCTTCACTCCGGCCAGAACTACAAGTGTTCAGCCAAAACAAACCACAAAACCCCTATGGGATTTCAATCAAGTATTCAAACAGGTCCCTGCAGTTCTCTGTTTTAAGTCGAACCGTAAAATACGCTGGCTGTGAGGTGGTCACTGGAGCTGTAACATGCAGCTAAGCTGAACGCTACTACCAGATAAAAATTGCTCCTGACAGCAGTAATTAGTTAAGTAGCTGTATAAAATTAGAACTACAAATGTACCGATTTGCTTCAGAATAATTATCAAGGCAAATGCACGGCACAAAAGAACTTCACTTACTCTGTTGACTGGGAGACCTGCTGAGTTGGGAAATTTTACAAAGTGACAGGCAAATTTTAAAAAGGAATAAAGTGCACTCTGTGATGTGGTATTCTCATAACGACTTGGATCTGTCTCTATTAGGTCTCTGCATACCTCAAAACTCAATTCTATAAACTATTTTTCTAACAATAGAGTGGAGCTGTCTATGTGCATGACACTGTAAGAAACAGGCTTTTTTAAAACCAAAACAAAACAAAACTCTTCCTTGTATATTTCAGGAATTTCTATAAAAGGTGGACGAGGGGTTCTCTCCTGTTTTAGAATACTTCAGTTATACTTGTTTTTTCATTAGGATCATGCCAGGCTTAGCTTGTGATGCCACTTCTGTTCTCTTCTAACTCTTTGCAGACTTAATAACTTCCTAGTAGAAATATTTCTATAATATCCTCATTTCACATCAATACCCAAAACACGAAAAAAAAGACCCGGTCCATGTAAAAACAGTGCAACAATTATTTAAAAGTAATAATTAATCTAATGCCTGTCTAAATAACTTATTATGCTTAAAATTTGCTGACTTCTCTGTTATAGGTTAAATTACTGATATATTTGCCATCAAGTCAGCTCTAATTATGCAATGTAGAAATGGCAATCTATGGCACACGTCAAAGAGCACAGAGAAGAGACAGCAGAAGCTCTTTGTAGGGAGGTGGGTTTGGAGTCAGGGGAAAAAAATAAAAAAGACGTTTTTTCATACCAGGAAGAAGATACTGAAACTCCATCTGAATCTTATTTCTGCGTAAGGTAAGGGCGTCAAAGCTCTTGGTGAGTTCCTAATACAGAGAAAATTCAGCCTTTCAACCTAACTGAGCTGGGGTACAACGAGAGAAGCGCTTCGGTGAAGCAGCAGCTCCCACCTCCCCACTCCTGCCCAGCTTCAAACCTCATGAGGAGCTGGAGCCGCCAGCCTTCCACAGAAGCACCATCTCATCAATCGGCTCGGAGTTAATGGCATTGGTATTAATCACCTGCAGTTTAGTAGCACCATATTTTGTATTAAGTACAATAAAATCACTAAATTCCTATCTAAATAACTGTATCAAGGTATTTGTAAAACAAAGCCTGAATGCTATGGAAGCTCTGTTTTGGGACAGCCGAATACATCTGGCGTATCACACCTGCCAGACTGTGTCCAGGCTCGTGGTGACACGTTCTCCTGGCTGCACGCTGTGGTCAGCAGCAGGACGTACGGCTTCCCCGGTGCCAGTAAAACACGAGTCTGCCACAGGACGGTGAGCCATTCCCCGGCGGTACGCAGGGCACAGGCTGCACAATACAAAAATAAACTCCACTACTTCAGCATTCGTTTCAAAATGTCACTTGGTTATTTAATTATTTGGTCTTGAGGTTACCTGAACTTGGTGTTCAAATGGGAAACGCGTTTGTGCTACAAAGTACTTCTTGCAGATCACTGCTCTAATATTTCACAGTGCTTACAGACGGTTGCAGTAAAATTATCAAATACTTCCATGAGTAGAAAAAAGCAAAACAGTGCAAGGGGGAACGTGGATTAATCAGTAGTAAATCTGTGGACAAATTGCTAACTACTAATGATAATTTATTCTACAAATAGCTTTTAAAACAGGTTTCTTTTAAAAATGCAACACCAAACGTCAAACACACTGTGAAGAGTTCTTAGTCAAAGTTAACACTTTAAAACCTTCCCTCATAGTGTCATTTCAGGGTGTTCAAAAACGAAGCCTTAAGTTAGGAATTAAGGTCATTTATTGAGTACCTATAAATGGTTTAAAATTAAAAAGACAAAGGAGAAAATTTCAGTCTATTTTTACCAAATCATTGACAGCCAGGCACATACTGCCAGCAGATTCTACTTGAAAGGTGACTGCTAACAATACATGATATTCAACTTTAAAACCTCCCTGGTATTTTCCCATGCGTACACAATCTTCTCGATAGAAATTATTTCCTATCAGTGCATACTAGGGAAAACATTTTCCATTCCAAGCGATATTATCCAACTAGATTTTGCAAATACTAGAATAAAGGTACTAAAAAGTCACTGCTGAATAAATCAAAATTTTAACCCAAGGCAAAAGAGCCTCGTGTTATAGGAGAACAGAGGCATTTTGGCAGACACTTCATTCAAGCAGACGTCTAGGACTCTCTCTCCTGCAGTTTACTGCTTTGCCAATAACACCACCATGCTTTCACTACCTGCAAAAAGTACATCAAGCTATTCTGTGCTCGTTAATATCTAGCGAGAATCTAAGTCACAATTCTGCTTGACCCAACAATAGAAACTGTTGTGTTACCAGCTGCAGAACAGCAGCCCGTAGCCTTCTAGGGACTATACTAATCCTTGAACTTCAGCTTAATGACGAACACATAAAACCTAAAACTCACTAACCACCTCTATTTCATTTATTTTCTCAAGACAGACACCCAGAATAATATATGCGCCATTAGCTGTTCATTTTTGCACTAGGTGATATTGGCAAAAATATCAATATCTGTGTAAGATGTTAAATGCTCAGAAAGATTTTCAATCTAAAACCTCATTATACGTTGAAATTATACTCAATCTAAGAGTTTGCAAAGAATTTGCGTTCTAAAACAAAAATCTCACTAGATTAAAATTCCTTTATTCATCACTAGCTTCCTAAGAAATCTTTTAATTTATCATCAAAATTTAAGTCAGTTTTATGATGAGTTCTCTTTACAAAATACACTTTGCAATTCTTGCCAGTACCTATGAGACACTGAATAACTGAAACTAACTCTACCGGTTCATTTGCAAGACATCATTCGTATCATTTTAGTCATTCTTTCACTATTTTTTTTTCTTTCCCCCAAAAGGACACTACAACTCCTTAGAAAGAATAAAGGAAACCAAGCAGTACCAAGTCAGTTTCTTTACAGTTTTATCACTGATCAATACACCTTACTGTAAAAACAGAATGCCACTCTATCTTTAGGAACTACACTAGTGGATCAACAGAAGAAGTTTTTACACCTACGTCCCCCAAATATGGAATATAGTTACCTGATCTTCTTAAAATGAATCTGTTCTTCTTACACTACAGTAAGCAGAAGGACATGCAATTAAAAATGTGCATATAAATTGAAACACCTATTCATTCATTCTTCTAATGAATTTAAGGGTCATAAGTGCACTTACTGCAATTATTTCAACAGAAAGGAGAAAGAAGACTACAAAGCAAATAGTGTTCTATTACCAGTATTAGAGTCAAGAAATTCAAGCAAAATAAAATAATAAAAAAAAGACAGCCCTATAAAATACTAGTCAGAACGACTTAAAACGAGATAACCATGAAGCAACTAGCATTTCTGGTTTTATATACAAAACCTGGCAGTAGCACAGCTCATAAAAGTAAGCTTATCCCATTTAAATATTCTTGATTGTACAATTACACGGAAGGAGTAATCCTTAACCTAGATCTGATTTATAGCTCATGTGACTCGTTATAGAACGGGGGCACTGAACTAGTGCAAATAACCAAACTCCAGGTCTTGAAGACTACTCATATGCTGTTCACAGGAAAGAAATAGCACAGCAAAATTTAAGAGCTTTACCTAACATTCATATGAAAAAATCCTAGTATAGTATAGCAGTATTCTCAACCAATCGGTACATCGTGCTGTACTTTGGTTAAAATCACCAAGTTTAAAATACACCTACTTTCTCCACCAATCAATTCAAGGTATTATAAATAGATCAAACCATATTTCACAAATTTCAGTTTATCTAAAAATAAAGAATGACAATTTTCTGCCCGTTAATTGTCTTGTAAAGTGGGTCACACTAAAGCAGCTAAAACCTATCAGTAATTAAAAAATAACCTTCCAAAGGCTAACCATAAGAGTAAGCTGGTGCACACAAACCTCAAGCAGCTCCCCTGAAGACTGACACCAACATAACAAAGCTACTTGTAGGAGAAGCAGAACACACGATGTGGACAGATGTGGGACAGGGGTTTTTGATTTTTTAAACCAAACTATTATCGTGCATCCAGGTATATCAGGAAAAGCTCTCAGGTCCCAATTACCATTGTATGAAAACTATGTGATTTCAGAAAATAAACACAAATCCTCAATCAGAACACTTTATTTATATTCCTGAATGTATATGCGTATGTTTTTGGATGAAAATTGATTGGCAGCTTACTTAGCTTTTAACAGACATTTCATTATACCCTGCCTGATTTACAAGCAGATTTTGGTAACAATTTTGGTTTGTGGAGGAAATTTTTATTTGCACAAGTGGTTGTGATTTATAAACTTGAAAGACCGCAACCAAAGCTGTAAAAGGAGCAGCAGTTTAATGAGATGACACATAATTGAATATACTATGATTCAAGTGTTCGCGTTCAACAATTCAGCACTGAGTTTAATTTTCAGTGTTCGCTTTTGGGGTTTTCCACAGAAAACAGAGAAGTCTATTAGCCGACCCGAGTTGCATGGCAGATCCCTGTCCTGAAATGCTAATTTGATAATGGAAATGTCAATGTGTGAGGATATTTGATTACCCACTCTCTAAAAGATCACTTTTAGTGAAGTCTAAGAGGGTATTTTGTTACTAACAGCCTGTTGTATAAAACTCTGCAAATAATCTTAAAACTGTTATGGGTAGGAGTCTGGTGAAAAGCTTTTTTCCTACACACATAAAAATAAAATATAAACAAATATTTTCCAAGTTAAAAAATATTATCAAGCTAATTTTTAATTAGCTAAAAACTTTTCAAAGATTGGATCTTGGCATGTTGCATTTTTAAAATGACATAAAGAAGAGAACAGACAGTGGGATTCATCTAGGCAGACAATCTTTATTATGATTCCTGGTCTGTAGAGTCTCTGCAGAGAACAGAATTAGTCCTATTTAAAACAATTTTTTGTTCTAAATCTCACAATATTTCTAGATACTTTCTGTACTATGAAAATCTGTACTTAACTCATTGCAGTAGGGTAATTCCTAGCAATTTAAAATCTAGAGTAAGTAGTAAAACAATCCGCTTTAAGCCACAGAACTTCTCTTCCAACTAGTCAGTAAGAGCCCACCCAGCTTAATGACTGGCTTTTCAGTATTTAAGAATGAAGACATTCCCAACCCCAAAACCAGAAGATAATCCAAACAAAGTTTGAAAAAAGGAAAAAAACAAAACAAAACATGACATTCTCATGTCAAGTTATGTACTAAAATTCAATTTCATAATACAGTTACCCATAGACAGCATGTACCTTTGCATCAGTGACACCTTACACAGCACACATCTGTGTGAAATCCATCTTCTTGATCAAGATAGAGGCTGAACAAGGAAAGCCACAACCCAACCAGGCTGCTGACACAGCTCTGAAAAGTCATGCTTTCAAAGGATGTAAGAGTGGCACTCTCTGAAAACACCAGAAAGTATTCTAAGGTACTAATAGCTGAGAGGAAGTTAATTACTGGATATAGTTTTCAAAAAAATATTTGGGGGAATCACCATTAGTACAGCAGTTTCTGTTGGTAAATACTACAATGCCCTGCATTTACTGGCTCTTATGGCTCAAAGCTTCATCTTCAATCCTGCAGCCTTTCGCCTCCAATGTTGACATTAACTAAGAGTTCTTGACAGTAGAGATTCACTTCTTTAAATAAAACTGTTCAGATACAGGCTCGTGCTTTTTGCAGTTCTATTGCATAGATTCCGCCAACTACTTGCAGTTTCTAAGCTAATGAAAATTACACCTACCTCAATTAAGCAGCTCTATTTTATATTTAGGATACATTTCTTCAAAATAGTCAATGTGTGGAGGCTGGAGTATGTCGAGGGCAGAGAGTACCTAGGAAACACCACACAAGATCATGACCTATCCCAAAAACAAATCCTTTTCAAAAAGACAGTCAGACCAACATTCTGTCTCACTAGATCTGTGAATTTAATAGCCCACCAAATCAGATATTCTGTACGCTCAGGATCTGTCTTTTTTTTTTCAAGAAACTCTTTCCAGCTGTTCAAGTGTTAGCTTAAGAACATAAATTTATGTCTACTCAATAAAAATTGGTTTATTTAAAAAATACATGTAACCATAAAATATCTAAAAGAAGTAATTTAGCCAAGAAATGCAAAAGCAAAAGATATTACACTTTGTTGCGCCTTTCACCTTAAAAGTTTTGCAATACACTGCTTCCATGTGGAATTAAAAAACCCAAAGTTGTTCACATTCTTAATCAGAAGCTCACTGCTCTGTGCAAAGCAAAAAGGTAGAAAAGCAGCAGCACAGAATTTACATCCTTCCACAGGAAAAAACATGACCTTGGAGTAGTCTTTTAGATCCTGTCCTAGGAATATCTATGGCCATTAGGTGAAGTACACAGACTTCAGCGGTTATCAGGCTCAACTTCTGACTGCTTACAGAGATGCTTTTATCTAATTTTATAGTCCTCAGTAAAATCTTCTCCATAATGTAGACACTGGTGAGGAGCAGTTTAAGGTTCCAATTCAAAAGAAATCTTATCCCAAACTCCATCTCCCGAGGGCTGGTGGTGGGACTCTGCAGCCTGGTGCAAGCTCCCAAGGCAGGTCACCTCTTTTGTGCCCCACTAACAACAGCGCTTATCTGAAGCCTGGGCTTAACCACAAATAAAATCTTGGAATACGATACCCTCAAAAAAAAAGTGAACTTTAAAACAGGAGGGAGGGCAATGAAATAAGGTTCTGAAGCAGATACCCACTTCCTGGTCCCATCCCACTAGGAGAAGACAGCACTCCTAACGCGCTCCTTACTGCTCACCCATGGGAGAGGTGACCACATCCCCAGCTCCTCTTGTGGAACTGTTTCTGCAAGTACTTTTTGATCCATTTCAGAGACAACCATATGGGTCGATTCAAATAATTTTTAAAATATTTTAACTTATCCTGTCTGATTTTACCTAAAGCAAATTTGGGAGTGCTTGTACAGCCCCTCTGCTAGAAGAACTGAGAGAGCAATAAACTCCCACAAAGGGGAGAGAAGATGGAGTAAGAACTAGCTGGGAAGCGAAAGCATCTCCAGCTGGCATAGCTTTGTGCAGATTGACATTTATCTAAAGCCTGAAATAAAATTAGGTGGAAGTGTATTGCCTGTCTATTTGCAAACATTTTGGAAGGGAAATTGTGAATATCCTTAGATTCTTGATAATTTCAATTTTTATAGTGTTTGCAACAGTAATATCTGAGTTTCCAGGAAATCTGATAACCGTAAAATTACAGAGCTTTTAAAGCATTTTAGATAGTCTATAACTTAAAAGAAAAAAAAAAATACTTCTGTTATAGATAGCTCCATTTTACAACTAGGCTTTATCAAAGACTACAAAATTACTTGAATTTACTTACATTGTCATGCTTAAAAAAACACAACATCTTCAACTCCCGGAAGACCCTTTTACAAGAGACCAAATTTTGGAAGACGTTGGGCATCTTTTTGAGTGCAACTCTCTTTCCATCTCGTGGATCTGTTACTGACCTACAGAATAAAAGATTTAGAACATCACATA
This sequence comes from Fratercula arctica, assembly GCA_947846985.1. NCBI lineage: Eukaryota > Metazoa > Chordata > Aves > Charadriiformes > Alcidae > Fratercula > Fratercula arctica. The sequence goes on from CANTUZ010000015.1 coordinate 4,323,409, forward strand.
CTACTGTTAGACAATTTTTCTAAATCAGAAAAGAATATTTTAGAGTTCTTATCATTCTCAACTTAGACGGTGAGTCAAAACAAGGTGAAGACACTTCTAGGGAAAAAAGTATGAAGCAAAGGGCATTATGCACTGTACGGCAGAGGCTCTACTAAAGGTAGGGTGATCATTTGTTGATTAGAGAACGTATACACATACCCGGTCAGGCTCGGTGGCGGCTCAGTGGCCGGACACATCAGTGCATACACTGCCTGCCACTGGCGCACGCTGCAGCTCAAAGTTAGATCAATACCTTGAGCCGAGGAGCAGACGTGATGATAAACATCTCCTTCACCTCCCAAAAAAGACATTATTAAGAGTAAAACGTTTTCTGAGTTACACAAATTTGATTTTGCTGGGTCTACTGCTTTCTTCTTCCTCTCCTAAGAGGGCAAAAAATTTAATAATCCCATTCTGAGAGAACACTGGCAAGTGCAAGACTATTACTTGATCTGTCACTAAATCACTTTACATCTGGAGAAGCAACAGCACATGGTATCTAAGTTTCCACACATGTAAAACAGACACGATACCTGTCTTTCTCCCATAGAGCTTACGGGACGCAAGTATAGTAGTTCAGAAATTATAAGGTGCTTTGCACATGGCAAGTATTTTAATTTAAAGTAATTAGATTCTGAAAATAGAATTTTATAATGAGAACCATAAAACTAGAGCAAGGAGATTATGGTGCCTCAATTCCCAATCACAGTTTTTAAGGTGAGGCTTCTCAAACCTCACTTCAAAACAGGGTTTCTAGATCTTCAGTTGTTAGGAAACCTTCATTTTTTTCTGCATATTTTTATTGGGATGGCCAAAGCAACTTTCTTCTTGGTGCAATGCCATAACCACGTAAGAATCTACATCCAGATATGTACCCTGATGACTACATTTGTCCTTTAAAAGTTGCTGGCTTTTCTGTCCAGCATGTGACTCTCCTACAGACAACATGGAAGGCGCCTTCTTTTGTCTCAGCTCCATGTTGGTTTAAGTATCTAAACAAAAACTTAGAACGGGATAATCAAATACCTGCCTTATCTCCAAGTACCACATCCGACTTCAAAACACAAAACAATTCAATCAATCCAAAAAGTCAGAAGTAGCCACTGATACTAGTGGTTTGGAGTCAAAGGAGAACTATCCCAACTCGGCTAGAACACTTGTTACCTGCCACTGCGTATTTATATTTTAAATATGGAGGGGGACTCGGGAAAGTTGATACCAGACTATTTCTGTGGTGGGAAACACAGAGCTGAAAAGAATTAGAAAAGGTCTTCTAATTCACAATATGTTTCCTGTTTTCTCCAGGACCTTTGCTCTTGCCTCTAGCCTGAATTGGGAAGAAAGGGAATGAAAACTGGAAGAGCTACAGAAAATCCACTGTTAATGCAACTCGGCACTCACCACTGGCCAGCCTGAAATATCCCCTCTCCCACAGCACAGGAACTTCATTCCCAGCTGAGGGTTAACCCCAGTGAGTCTATCTGCCCAACACGGTTCTAGCCACCACCATCAGGCGACATTTCAGGCTGGCTGTAGCTTTAGGATTATGGCAGAGGCAGATCCTGAATGACACCCAGCAGAGCCAGGACCAGGCGGTGGCTCACAAATTCATATAAATTTGATCCCAGCAGGAGCTGAGAGCTCCCACTGCTCACAAGGTCAAGCACCACTGATCAGCTAATTAGTAGTATTTTTCTCTCTTTATGAGACAGCATTTCTGGCCCTCACCAAGTTTTTACCAGCTTTTTTTTTTTAAAAAAAAAAAAAAAAAAAAAGACAAGAAAAAGGCAAGTCAAAAAACCTCTAACCTGGAAAACAAAACTTAAAAGCTGTTAATTCTTGGGAATTAAATAGATATATTCTTGCTAGAAAAATAAAGTTGTACTATTTTATTTGTAAAAACCCACACTGATTACACTGCAGATGCTACTGAATTACTGATTTTTCCCTTTGGAGTTCCGACACTACCGCTGACCACACAGCTGCTATCGAGAGGGTATTCACAGCTATGGAAGGAATTCCAGGAGCGGATCGCAATGATGATACACGGAAGTATCATAGAGATGCAAGACCTGAGAGACCTTCAACAACAGGAAATTCCTCACAAATGACCGTTAATACCTGGGCAGACCACAAGTGCTTTCCTCAGCTATGTTATATTCAGCAGTACAGTTAAAACAAGAGTTAAATAGCTATCTTGGTTATGAGAAATATTCTATTTTAAACCTTCAAAATTTATTTTATGCTATATTATAGCACATTTAGAGCATGCTCTACAATTCGTTTTGAATAAGGTGAAGAAAATGAAATATATGGGTTTGTTTCATTATTTTTCCTTAGAAACGTATCTTAAAAACATAACTACAGTAAAAGAATTTTCTTTAAATAGACACAAGTGCTATTTTACATTGTAAACACATCAATTCTCTACAATAGTTTCAATTTGTTTGAAGACAGAATAAAACAAGGCTTAAGATCCAGACAGTTTATTTGAGGGAGTTCACATCTACTGTTTCTATTGTCTGTAATAAATTAGTGTGGTAAAAACATATATAACTCTCTCTAAAGAAAGACTATAAAAAGTCTTCACTGATCATGCCCAGGGGCTGTACAACACGAAAAGAGCGTAATGTAAAAAACAAAGGCAATTTGTCTGTCGGTTTACCGTGTTGAAGAAATTAGCTGCAGCTTCACAGATTTTTTGTTTGCCTTTTACCTCACATTACCTAAGCTTAGTAGAACCTGAAACGGAGAGACCTAAACCAATCCGAAGTCACAACCAAAACATTTTTGCAGGCAGATACGTAAACAAGTAACGCTGCCCTCCAGGACTGATAAAAATCTGTGATCTGAGAGTGGGGCATCACCTTGCCCTTACAGCAGGAGGAAGCCGATGTCCATGGAGCGTGGAGCAGAGACCGGGGCGCTCTCAACGCTGCGCCTCTTGCCTGCGCAGTGGGAGCTCTACAAGCTTTTCAAGCTCCTCGTTGTGCATTTAGGCTGTATCTATAAGCAATCCCCTTCTGAATTTGAGCACCATCACAACCGAACGACACCATTCTGATTAGTCATAGAAGAATAACCCCTTTTGTAAAAGGTAACAAGTGAATAACTCAAGGTATCAGAATCAGCTTTGAAATTTGAGGTATTTCTGACATATTAAAATTTCATAAATAGGTCAGAGGTGCAATACAATTCACGTATCTACATGAAACAGACACAAGAAATTGAAAAAGTGCTTGAACAACATGCAATGAATCAATCAATAAAGCCAGCATTATTTAAAAAAAACCAAAACAACAACAAAAACCAAACCAAGAATAGTCCGGCTTTGGTTTTGGGCTTAAAGACTAATAAGAACCAAAAGACCATAACCAAACCTGTTGAGGAACATTCTACACTGCTGGACTGACAATGCAAGTATTAGAGTCCTCTGCTCTTCAGGTGTTGCCTTATTATTAACCCCCCAGAGGGTTTTAGACAAAATGCCCCCACATTTGAGTGCGGGGTGATAAAAGGCTGTGACCGCACACACAGCGGGTTTTCGCTGCGTTCAGCTCTCGCTGCGGCAGCGGCACCAACAAGACGACAGTGAATTTCAGGCAGGCGACAGGGTTGTTTCTGAAATCCAACCTACCAGCAGACGGGATGAAACTGATCTGCTGGAGGAGGAATTAAATACCAAAACGAGTTTCCACTTGCTCTCTGGTTCACTTTGGGTTGAGCAGTGGGGATCACCTCTGTAGTACCTGAGGATGTGGACACCGCTGCTCCTCCCCGGTGACAAACATCTCCGAGGATGCGTGGTTTAGTCGCAGGGACACAGCTTCGGGAACCTACACTCAAGACCCTTTGGAGTTATTTTTAATGGCCACCTTTCAACCATATTTCCATTTAGAAACTTCCTATCTGCCTTTTTCCAAATCTTGTAAGTATAAATATTATTCCAGCGATTGACAAGAAAAATGCAATAATATGTATGATTAGCTGGACCACAACACACCCTGTTTCAAAGTTTTAAGGCAAAACTGACAAAGTTGCATTTCTTGTCATTATTCATGTGAAGACCAGTCCTGCCTGCGTCTGGTACAATCTGGGGCTAACCAGGGGAGCGGCAGCGCAGTAACTTCAGGCCGTGCTGAGTTTGCTCTGCCCTGGCACAAGCTCCGCAGAGAGCAGAGAGCGGAGCTGCAGCTCCCGGGTCTCCAGGGAAAATCCCCTCTTTGTCTTAATGACCAGTTACTCATCAAACTAAACTTCACATCAATTATTTACATACTATGTACAGTGTGCTTTCAATGCCTGCACTAAACAAACGTCTGCTTTTTACAGTAACATATCTATTTACATAGTTCTAGCTAAAAAAAAATAAATTTCAAGTAAAAACCGCTAACATATTAATTTTATTAGTCTAAAAATCAAACTATTAAAAACTATAACCTACACTCACATATACACTTCAGATAGTGCCATACCTCCACACAAATTTACCACAAGACCTCAAAAGGTGTCCTTTTAATTGAATTACAGATTAAAATAGTCACTCCCAATTCTAATAGAATATTAAAATAGAGTAACAGAATTCAGATTTAGAAGAGTAACCCAAAACATTTTCAGGCAAAGACTGAAATTCAATACACTATTTTAAAAGAACAGAACTATCCCACTGTCCTCTCACGTTGTCCGAAATTATGGATATGTTAAAATACAGAATAGCATTAAATATAAAGTTCTTGCATTTGCTGATTTTCAACGACACTGCCTGTGTAGTTGTGCCTGTGATGATTTTTGAAGCAAGCCATAATAAGTGTTTGAAGTGAGCAGTCTGACCTCGTCACCTCACTCAAATGACCTGCACCTGGAAGCCACAGCCAAGCGCACACCACCCACCGCTCCCCACTGGCCAGGAGCTGCGCTACCAGCAGCAATGGGACCATATGGGGCAAGACTGGGAAAGTGATAAAGTTAAAAATCTGAATCCGAGACAGAAACTCAGAGAAGGTAATCTCTGGAGTTCCAACAGACAAATGAAAAACAGAAAGTTTGAAGTGGAGGTCATTGTAAAAAGATACCTAAAATAGGATTTCTGGTGGATTTGACACACTCGCTTTCTTCAGCTGTACTGCTACAAAATTATGCTAGTTGCATGCAAACACACGAATCCAACAGTCAGCTTTTACAAAAACTAGTTCAGACTGAAAATGAATCTTAAGACGTGAATGTTCACCATCTACAGTTGAGCAAGTTTGTATCTGCTCTGCAGAATGTCATGAGGCAGTTCACAGTTGCCTAAATTAAAGTTTTAATAACTCAATGTTAATTACACATGGACAGTAATACAAACTGCAAAACTTTTTTTCTTTATCAATATTAAGCCTGCACTTTGTCTAACCTCATTCCTAATCCCTTTATTTAAAAAAAAAAAAAATTACCTTAGAAAGATTATATGGATATGAAAGTAACTACTGAATGCCTAAAAATCCTTTCAATCGCTACCCTGCAAAATACGAAATGGATATCCATCTTTTTCTCTCTGATTGAAGGTATGCAATTCAAGCTTTTGAGCACTGGTTCCGAAACCTCTTCTGTTGCTGAGCATCACTTGAGAAAACTGACAGTGCTTTGTACCCCGACGTGCCAGAGCTCTTTAGTTCCATATCCACGATGACACTTCGCTAGGATTACTCAATTCTGTTAAGTCAGAAGAGAATCAGGCAACCGACACCATGGAACATCAGTGTCCTGTTAATTCTTGTACTTCTCCCATGGATGTAGCTGTCACACAGCCTCACTAATGAGAGTGAAAGATTTGATTAAATGGTTGGTCTTTAATCGAGTAATACAAAATTCTGATTCATATTGATAGCTACCACAGATTTACTGATGCTCATTTTTACTAGTTGCAGGACCTGTTTTTAAAAAAAAACAAAAAAAAAAGCTAAACACATGCAGAACTGTTAAAGTTCATCACAGCTGTGTAAGCAAGGCCTGGTGTGTGCCTGCCCTCCTCTGTTTTCTCAAACGCCTCCACGCAGCAAAAATCGGTTTAAGTGAACGGTCTTTTCCTGGTGCTCCTGTCCTAGTCTCTGATAAAGGAATGAGTTACATGGGGTTGCTGTGGCATATTTAAGGACAGTTTATTTTTTCTTTTAAATACTCCACTTTGCAAACAAGTATTGATCACCTGTAATATCCAGCTTGAAAGCAATTCCTCTACTCTTTCCCCCAGAGCTGCAACAATTTCCCACCGCTCCTCACCCCCTTGCCTTACCGTGTGAGCTCTACACCACTCACCAGCAATTTCACTTCAAGGGGCAGCACAAAAATAACAAAGTTATGAAGATCAGAAATGTCAGGACTGCATTCCAAAGAACAGAAAAAGGAAAGAAAGAAGGAAAAAAGCCTCCCTGAAAAACTGGTATTTACAGCATCCAATAAAGATGCTGAAAGCGTTGCTTTGTGTTTGTGTACAGTACCTACTTTGATAGCAGTAAAATAATTATTTATAGCAATATGCTATCAGGTCACATATCCCCAAGAGAAACTAGAAAAGCACGGAAATCTCCTAGGAGCTAATTGAGAGAACAACTAGAAAGGCAGCTTCACTGACTGCTGTTCTCAGAAGAACCTGTTTCCATCCCCTCTCTGCCCTGCGAGGCTGTGGTGCCTGTCTTATTTCAGGCTTTGGCTCTTTTAAAAAAAAAAAAAAAAAATCAAATACACATCTATTTGAATGCTAAACACGATACTGAAATGTTCCTCTTGAAATATTGCCCATGTTTTTCAGACACCAAAATTTTACAAAATCCTTCACCAAATCCGCGGTCAGGTTGAAAGCTAAACTTTCTCCAGCTAAGCAGAATGTATTACACGTGTTCTGGACTAAAGGCTGCGAGGCACTTACAGCCCATCTTGTTTCATTCTTCCGTATCTAGTCCTGCATCCACTAATAAATCCAAACCTGCCTATTATATAACAACTATATTTTTTGGTGTGTTTTATCTTTTCTTTAAAAGATAGTCCAGTCTACCAGACCACTTACACCTTTCTCTACCGCGGTAATTCAGTACTGTGCCACTAACGACCAAGCTGACTGTGCATATAGTATTTTTCACTGGAAAAACAGTATACTTGTTTCACCAGAAGAAACCAGTGTAAAGAAGCAGAGCAGCTTTCAAGCACAGGAGTCCTTGCTCTGGCTGTGTCCCCAAACCATCACAGATGTAACAGCACCATCCCAAGTGAAAGATTTTTATCCTTTCAACAGGAAGGTGAGATGAGGCCGTACTTGCCCAAGCGATGTCCTGGTGGTGTGGTCTCGCACCACGCTGTCCGGTGTAACTGCAAGCTGCTGTGGGCAGAGGGGTTCAGCTCCCAGTGGCTACTGGTTCTGTCCCTCCTGCCGACACTGGCGATGGCCACCACCCGGGCAACGCCACACAGGCAGGGGGGGCACCTACATGCGGCAAGCGGAATGAAGCCATCCCAGAGCCAGAGGATGCCCAAAGGTGACAGAGGGCAGCTGGGCGAGCCGGTGTCTGGGGCAGAGAGCAGGGCAGAGACATTTTTTGGTGGCAGTTCTCAATTCCAGCAGATGAGGCACCGCAGGACACCAAGCCCTCGGTCACGCGGGGAGCTTGCAGGCACAGCCAGAAACAGGATTGCGGCTCCTGAGCTGCCCAAGGGCCGCTCCTCCAGCCAGCAGAAAACTTGGGGGTTTTGCTGATTATACGTAACATAAATATATGCGTCTTCTTATACTGAAAAACTACATTAAAAGTTTTTTTTAAAAAAAAAGTCTGACATAAAACATATCAAGGAAAAAGATACTTTACAAAAACTGTAGCTTCTATTTACATTGCAGGTTAATCACTCCAGAAATAATAACACTTTAAAGAGTAGTAGAACTACAGAAAGGATTAACGATACAATCCAGACCTCTATTTAAAATGTTTTCACAGACAATTCTTATCTCAAAGAATCCTGGCAGGCATTTAGCCTTTTCAATTACGCATTATAGGTCTTTAGCAACTCTCTACCATGTTGATGGCAACTTTTCAAGGTGGAGACTACGCCAGCAGTGACTCTTCTCTCGCTGAATCCAGGTCAGTGCATACGCATTGTTCTATGGTTTCAACTGGTAGAAAAACGAGTTTGTGACTACTCCATGGCAATTATTACACAGAAATGAGATAACGAAAGAATGTTGTCAGAGGCGGTGTGGGAAACTGCTGATGAAGCTTGTTCTAAGAGGGAAGTGAACCTTCCCTTAGGTTTATAGAGAATATCTATAAATTTACATTAGGATTTATCAGAAGGGGGGGGAGACCTAATAGGATTACTTTCTAAGTTTTTCTTATTAGTCAATGAACTTTTTTCCTCAGTTGCTTGACTCTTAATCATGCAGACTTTTTCCAGAAAGCCTTACTCTAAGATAGATAACAAACCAGGTCCCGCAAGCATTTCAGCTGCTCACCCAAGCATATTTGATAGACCACTTTTAAACAAATAATGCAGCTTGTCTTCAAGGGTATGTGATACCCAATATGCCACTTTTTCAGTACATGGTATTGCAATCAATCACCTCCTGGCATATCTCAAAATATATTTGAGCATGAGATGAAATAAAAAATCCTTCAGAAAGGGCAGGGAGAGGGTGTGCAGTTTTCAAATCACTTATCTGGGAAATGTTTGGGCACATAAAGTTTGCACACAGGAACAGGCCATCAGATCCCGTGTATCTGTTCTCTGTAGAATTATTGACAGGCAATAAGCCCTACCAAAACACAACAAAAACTGGTTAACAACATTTAATAGACTTAGGTAGCAGAGGGGAGAGGTCAGGAAAGCATGCATGTAATGTGTGAAATCATTAAGAAAATAAAACAATATATGCATGCACATTTAACAACAGATTTCTTATTGAAGAATAAAAAGGAAATTCATAGACATATACTGAGTTTTTAAGGAAAGTAAAGTAGCTGCTTTAACAATTTTACTGTTATAAACTCTCAAATACAAGTGAGACAAAGGTAATGTTCCAGGTTCTCCGTTGACCTTCCCTAATAAACAGGATTATTTTCTCCAATCACAGACTGAAGAGTTCATCTTCCAGAATGGTTCCTGACCGCCAGTGGTGGTGTTCACCAACGCACATAAAATACATTTGTGACCATTCTACATGGAAGTTAAATTATTCAAACGCTAAATCATTTTGCATAACTTCGGTAGCCTAAAAGCCAGTTTTCCAACCTAAGGCTCTAAGTGTGGCGTGCGTAACCTGGCTAATGGTGGCTGCCAGGCTCCCAGCTCCGCTCACTGTGTGGCCTGCAAACAGCTGTGCTGGCACCAGGAAGCAGAAAGCAGGAAAATAAGTAGCTGAGACAAAGGGAAGACAGACAGACTGCTTTTTCAGTAACAATGACAGCTTAAGCACATGTCAAATATGATCTAAGTCAGTCACACTGGCTCTGTCTAGTCAGTAAGGAGAGGGATAGGTGGGATTAATCTCTTTTAGCGGGCTCTTAGATAACACATGAACTGTTTCTCTAGAAGTGCCTCACCCTACCAGTTAACTGCAGAGAACCAGCCTAAAATGAAGCCGCGCTTGTAGATAACCACAGCTTTCTGATTTGAGGACACGATTTTTTTAATTTTACATGAGCCTTTTCTCCCCCGTCTGCCAAGTCTGAACTGAGTCAGTGCTATATGTTACAAACCACATTAAATCCTGTCCTGTTCGTGCAGCGACTCAGGCGTCCCTTGCAGCGAGAAACAGGAGAGGCGGCTAATTGAGCGGTATCATTAGAAGGGAGTTAGGTTTTGTTTTTGTTGGATTTTTCACAAGAAGAGAATTTCAGCATACACACTCAGGCAATTAGCATGGTATTATGATGTGTTTTACCCTCTGGCTGTACATGCATTGTTTAAGAGATGCAAAAGCTGATACAATCTAGTTTAAAGGAGATATTCATAATCATCTTAGCTGTAATTTTTAAAGGAAAAGCCACACACAGATAAGTCATGAGAAGGACGAAAACATTACAGCAGTGCAGTATCCAGTCTTCTTCACTTTACTGTAATGACCAGAGCTCTCTGGAAGGTTGGTTTGAACTTACAGCATGAGGCCTGTCCCCGCTGAGGAAGAATAAACAGATGGAAATCAACAGATCAGATGGTGATAGCATCACCAGTGCTGAGGAAGAAGCCGAAGTTAGGGAAGTACACCGAATCCAAGGATGGCTGCCCGCTGGAGTGAGGAGAGGCACTGGCAAAAGGCGGATCCCGTACTCATGCAGTGCCCAGAGGCACAAGTCCAGGGATAAACTACATAACTTCTTATTATCCTACCTGCAAGCTATAGTAACTCTCTGCTTACTTAATCAGGGCCCACAAGACAGGCACATGTACCACAAACACTGACAGTTACGAAGGGCCACCACATATTTTCACAGGCCATTCACAGACTTAAAAAGTTTCCACAAAATCTGTTTACTGCAAATCACTGTCTACAGAGCCCCCAGCAGCTGCAGCACAGAAGATTAAACCGTTTCTAACAGAGTTTGAAAGAATACACTGAGTAAAAGTTGGTATTGATAGCAGAATTCTTAGCACACAAGCATGGAAAAATAAGAAAAAGGTTTCATTGTTAAAAGACATTATCAAAAAGAACAGCTGGGGGGTTTTTGAGGTATTTAAGAAATGGATGTGCTGTTAATGATTTTTAGGTCACTATTGCTCTGCAGCAGTCTCCAGCTGGCAACACTTCAAAGATGCTAAAATGAAATATTAACAGTGGGTAAAAAAAATTCTTTATTTTGAGAGATATGATATGAAAGCAAACCGAAAAAGATGGTTGAGGAGATACTACTGAGCAAAACTTTGATTTCACTTAGATTTAACTCTGAGACACAGACATCCAAGAGCCGTCAGTGTAAAAGCAATAAGGAACTATGCCGAGTGCAATGGCAGTCCGAGACAAGAGCTCAACAGACCTGCTGGAGGACGGAACAGCATCGCTACCGCTGGAGGACACAACACCCACTGCCCTCCCTCAGGTTTGTATTTTACTCTCACAAAATAGCCTTTGCAACATAAGGAAGCAGCTTGCTTTATTGTCTGCTGCTAACGGCATACTCTGCCCCTACAACTAAGTAAATGGAATTTAAACAGTTAAGTGTATGAGACAAAACCTTTTTTTTTCCTCAAAAACACGGATGCAGGGAAGTGGGATATTTAGCAAGCACCTCTTTGGGGTGTTTTTGTTTTGTTTTGTTTGTTTGCTTGCTGTTTTGTTTTGGTTTTTTTTCTCCTCTGATCTTCAGTGGTGCTGTACAGACCCACCCAAAAATGAGCTCGAACCGTGCTACACACTTAGAAATAAAATAAGTAACAGTATATATCTTGAAGGAACTGGTCTAATTTAAAACAAGTCAGGGTAAAAGAGGAAGAAGCAAAAGGATATATTTATAGAGAGGTATTTACTGTTAGTTATTCATTTACAGGTAAATATTCACTGTATTAATTAAAATTTCGAAGTATGTTTAGCTAGTTATACCATTTTTAAGTAGTACAATATGTTCCTGGAGGTGTTGAGAATGTCTCTGAGTTAACTTTCAGCTAACGAAATGAAGATATTAGAAGTTTAAAGAAGCAAAGGGCAAGATGTGCAGCGTTCTTCACAGGTAAACATAAACAAAAGTACAGGAAAAAGGGAAAATATTTTGGAAGCTGTTACTGACTCAAGCTACTCAAGCAAAACAAAATCCGATGTGATTGATTTATGAACGGTGATAGTAAACACTTTTCAAAGATCTATTTCCAATTCCCTTTCTGAGTAAATCACAGAGTCCCGATTGTTGTATTCCTCCTCTTCCTCAGCTCAACTCTTAACCGCTCCTTACCTACAGTTAAGCCTGGAAAACATCTCATTTAAAACTGAAGTGAGACACCCTGACCAACATAGGAAGCATTAGCTGTGTCTCGGTATGGAACAAGTAAAATAAAAGCCAGCCAAAGCTCAGAAAAATTAAAATCACACGAAGAACACCACCAGACTTCAAGCATCTCTCCGTGGACATAATCTAGCAGCGTGTGTGTGTGCTGAGGGAATGCCTGGTGTCCCTCCTGAACCCACTGCAATGGGCGACTGACGGCGCGATGCTGCAGCTCAATTGCAGACCGCTCTCCAGGAGGAAGCGGCATTACATTACACCGGCTGCTCAGTATTTGCCATTCAACTAGTTTTTGGTAAAAAGTGTTCACTAACAATTAGCATTTGCTGAGTTTTATACAAACAGAAGAGGGATAGAAGAGGTTGTTTATCTGTTTTGGGGGTATTTTTGGCCACGTTACATGGTAATACAGGTCTGCACGCTAAATCCGTAGGGTGGTTGGGAGCTCCCGTAGCTCTATCAGCACCACTGGGGGCAGGTACTGAAGATTTGCCATCCAGATGTCCACTTCATTTCAAGTTTTGTCGCCTACCTAAAGTGTAAAGTGTCCCATCAGCTTGTGCTAAGACTAAAGAGTAGTTCTCCACCCAGAAGTGACAGTTCAGTGACAAATAGTTCTGCCCTGCTTTACCCATTTTTGGGGGTCTGCTCCAGGAGTTTTGCATCAGTTTCAGCGCTCATTCAGATCACTTGGTATTAAATAGACAAGAAATCATCTGCAGACTGATATGGATTGGTAAAAGATGGGTGAAGGTGTTCACAGACAAAAGTAAAAACTTATTACAGTTTTAGACATCTGGAACCTACAAAAATATATTCTACCAGCTAAATATTTTCCTAAAATTTAGGCAAGTAAAGTAGGTTTTACATCCAGGAATTTGCATTTGAACGACAGTTTGTGTGTGTTTTAAAGACACTGAACAGAAAGTAAGTTCCTTAAGAAGATTATCAAAAAAGACAATTGAATTAACTTACTACCAATGTGCATTCTCAGCATTTCATTAACTTTTGTCAACATACTGCACAGAATATTGTAAGGTAATCAAAAAATGCTGAAAGGCACTTCAAAAAAGCTGTACTGCAAGTTACTCCAAACAGCCAAGTCTTTCTCATACATATTCTTGACAGGTGGGTCTTTTGAGAGGTCCAGGATTCATTCAGGGAAAGAAAAGCCTGAATAAAAGCTAACAGATTTAATGTATAACTTTCAGATGAGCCTGAAGAAGACACCTAGATTTAACTTTCACTAAAAGGCATTTTATGTGAAAGGGTTAAGCAACTTTTTCTTCATAGCACACTTCAAAGGTATGCTTTATTCACGTCTTGCTCAGCTGCCAAATGCAGACCTCTCCAGAGCTCCGTTTTCAACCATAGATGTCCTAAAAAGCCTTTTAATGTTGCGTTCTAATCACACCCTCAAGCATGTGCGCCATTATCACTTATTCTTTAAAAATCAGAGCTAAAAGCAAAACTGATTACTGCAAGAAATCTGTCTCCTTGAACAAAAATTGATTCAGAGTATCTTACTTAAAAGACAGGATAGAAAATTAAAGGGATACTGTTATGGTTAATATCTTTAAAAATGTTTAATTTGTCTTCCTTCATGGAATCTTAAAATTGAAACTGCTTTCCAAATCAAATTTATTTCCTCATTTACACAAAATTTTCTGGCTATGCTTGAGACCTTTTTATTTACTTCTCAACTGCCTATATGAACCACAGCTAGAACAAGTTATTACACTATACAAGACATTTATTCCAATATATTTTTTAATTCCATAACAGCAATTCCTTTTTTTTTTTTTTTTCAGTCAATGGCATAGCTCAGTAAGGTCTGTGATGTTCATAAATAAATAACATGCCCAATAAACACATAAATCTCCATGTATTTTTGTACTTCTTTCTTCGTTATTTTTAAAGCGTATACCAACAATTACACGAACTACTACATTCCTGGCCCAATTCTCTGACCTCTATTCCCATTCCCACTAGCCAACCAAGGAAAACCCAAATGAGAAACCTTCTTCCCCATGTCCAACAAGCCTCCAGGCCTTGGCACAGTTCCTAGAATATTTTTGCACCTCCGTAGCAAAGTAGGTTAATAAAGGCTCTGGTCATATCCTCTAGACAGATACCTACTTTCCCACAATAACCATCCCCAGCATCTGAAGCTTCACTACCCGCTTTTCCTTGCGCCCTCATCCTCCCTACCCCATACAGGGACAACACAAAACCACAAATAGTGACTAAACTCCTTTTTGCCTCATTACTCCAATGAAGCTACACAATAAGCACTGTGAACCACCACCACACCTTGTCTCAGTTAATTTCATAGAATCTATCTCAACACGCCATCTTCCAGATTACATCTATCGTATTTCAGCCATTCCTTTTTCTTTTCCACCGCTGTCATGTTTGGCTGTTTGCCAGCATATGAAAAAGTCAGAAGAGTATTCAAACCAAAGTCTGCAACAAATATTTGAAACACAGCCCCTGACTCTTAAGTAATTACACTCCAGTCTTCTCTGCTACCACCAAGGGAAACAGTTGTATCTGTTGGTTAAGTATTAAGCCCCAGGACTTTGATACATTTGTTGTATGAGGCTCACAGTACCTTTTAATTTTATGAAATACTGATATTTATATTAACCTCCCCAAACTCTGCAGTAATGATAAATCTATGAACATTCATCAAGGTCTTTAGCTGGAAGAGGTGAATTTTATTTACTGACCTTTCAAGTTTCAACTTATATCCTGCCCATTCCTTATTATAATACAAATACTTACTACAATTATACAGAATACTGTATTGCAACTCAGAATACTTCTTAGTTGCCACTCTCTCTTCCATCCCCTTTACCAGAAATCATTTTAAACAACAGTATTGTTATTTATCTGTCTTGCATGGGAATGGCTATGAGAATCACAGAACTTTACAATATTACTTAAAATATACATTAAGCTTATAAGGTACTGTAATTCCCAACACCAACATCTAACAATGGCCAAAGTAAACACCCACCAGAGAGGGCTCAATTACTCCTCTACCGAATAAACCAGAACTAAGAGCTGAGAAACAAAACGAACAGCACACCCGACAGAAGTTCTTTTAGTGCTACCTCTTTCAGAGACAATAATGCTTTTTCTCACAGTGGCAACTCAAACTGAAGATAACCCTTTACATATTTTGACAATAGTGGTAAAGAGCCCAACTACATTCACGGCCGCTTCCTTGTCGTACACAAGGCGACTGGACATCAGTTTTTCTGATCCTCCCTCTGTACATTTTGCTCATGTAGATTATTGTAAACTGCTACTATTTTTTTTTCGCGTGTACAGATTCCTATGTGATCAACACTGCACAGTCATTCCTTCCTCGAATTACCGTAGGAATAGAAGGGACATGTCAAAACACAAGTATGAAATAAAGTCATAACCTGTACAAGTCTAGAAGATGCTTTAGGGCTATGAGATATTTTTGGAACATGAAAGAAGTGCTTTTTATTTTAGGATCTGTTAATGAAGATTTAAGAAAGACCCACGACCTTGCAAAGAAGGAAAAAAAAAATAAATCAGGCTTGTATTTATTAAGAGGGAGTTTAGAGAGACATCAGTCTCCCATTACCATGGACCAGTGAAGTGAATGATCCTCTGTCACATACCATCAAGTCTCACAGTGCTGCAAAAATTCCACCTATTTCCTTGACAGTCTCAATTACGCTGGAGCCATAACCACTCCTTTTCATTAGGCTCAAAAGGCAATTTCAGAAATATTAAGATATTAGAGTGACAGGTCAAAATAGACAGGTAAATAATACCTTTGAATTAACAGTCTGCTGAGAGCGATACAAGACACTGTACAATTCTTTCATGTCTGCAACAGGCAGAATGTGTAACTAGTGCCATTTCTCATCCTGTTGATAATTCTATGAGAGATCGTTTGGCTTACTACTCAAATGACTGAAATACTGTAAAATTTGCAAAATCTAACTTCTCAGGTAGAAGCAAGTCCTTACCTTTTTTTTTTTTTTTTTTTTTTTTTTTTTTAAGTAACTGCTCGGTATTGAGCATTTGGCAGTCAGTATTGTTCTTTCAAAGTTCAAGTCCTTTAACCATAACCTTCTACCTCTGCAACACTTCCCAAGACTTGATGTGACCCCCTTTCCAGCTCTGGTAAAGTACATGACCATCACTCAAACAAATAATTAGGTTTTTTTGCAAGACAGGACAGCATCATTATGCCAGTTTTGTATCTAATGCGTATCTGAACCAAAGCATAGCTTTTCAGATGATTTGTTAAAGCCAGGGAAATGAACTCTAGCTTCAGAACTGAGAAATTTTTCCATAGCAAGTCTACCTGAATGTTTAATAATTGCATAATAATACAGGAAGAAAATAAATTATCAATGTAAAAACGCTGATGACTGATTTTTGCCGGTCTCTATTGCTGACTTTATTTTTGTTTCCTTTTCCAGGATAATATTTTCAGATTCAAGTAGAATTGAGTAATAAATTCATTATAACGATCAGTAACTGAAACGTTAATCAGTGATGTCATCAACACCCCGAGCCCTCAGAGATTAAAATACAAATGTACGTCAGGTCTAAAATGAAAGCTATGTTACTGCAGCTCTGTGGGCTTATGTGCAGTGTGTCTTCTATTGCTAAATAGAACATGTCACACATCTCTTTTACTGGCACTCACAAATAAAGGAGAGATCACTCAGAACTGTCTTCCTCCTTTAATCTCATCCTTCCATAATATATATTTATTGCATTAGCTTTATGCCTTCATTTAATACATTTGATCAGGGCCTGAAGGTGTGAAATGCTTACTAGCCAGCACTTAAAGTCACTGGCTTAAGTTATGAAAGGTGTCATAAGACAGAGCAGCAAAGTTCAAAGATTTATTGAAAGGCCTTGTCCCCTGTTCCTCTCCAAGTGCTGATGCTGGCAGGATGGAACCCCTAGACACTGTTGAAAAGTTCTATTTTTTTATATCAGTAAATGTCTACAAGCCTTGTCAGCAGAACAAAAAACCCAACCGACCCTGTTAATCTCACGGGGCCAGTGCCCAAGGAAAAAGGTACCAGAAGAAGGCGATGCAGGAGACCGCACGCTGCAGTGATACTTGGCCTTTTTTCCCCTTTTAAAACTTACCCACAATATGTAATCTTAGATAACTGTTTAAAATATTACAGGATCTTCAAGGAAAGTGTGTGTCTTCCTTCCCCTCCCCAAAACCAACCTGAATTGTTATAAACCAAACTAATTTACATCCTACACAGCAGCTCTTTTGGTTTCACAACTTCATCCAAAGTAAGACCAAAGTCAGACCCGCAGGGCTCTTCTCTAATCTATGAGTTTCAAAGCTATATTTAGTTTTAAATGATCTCCATGAACTGACGCGAAAACCCTAACATATGTTTCTCTATTCTGAGTCAGCCAAAAACCTTGTGATAACATAAATCACTACCATGGGTGTAATTCCAGTTTTGGGACATTCTAAAGTAAAATAGAGACTCTTGGAAGAAAACGCAGAATTTCAAAGGGGAATGAAATTAATGGCTCTGCAACACCTTAAACCCAAAGTTTAAACAGTAGTTCAGTATGAAAAAAAATGATTACAAAAGGAGTCCCTTTACTGGGTCATATGATAGGTGACAAAATCTTCTTGGGAACAACTGCGGGAATGATGATATATACATTTAATATTCAAATTACCAAGCACCTGTCAGTTCTTAATGTTCGAGATGAGACTTTAGATGAGTAAACAGGAGCATAAAAATGATAACGCAACATGCCCAAGACAGAGATCAGAGAAAAAGCCACAAGTAGGTCAAGCTGGTCCCGATTCTGTCAACATTCACCTACTTTTCTTCAACTGCTTCAGAAAACAATAAACAATCCAAACCTAAAGAACAGAAATGCTTTTCTCCTTCAGCAGGGGCAAAAGCAAAGCTGCAAGTCAGATTATGGGCTTGGGTAAGTATGTCAACGCCTCGCCATAAAAAAGTGCAGTGGAAGACCTTAATCCTCACTTTTCAAACACAATCAATAAGCAAATACGCTCAGAAAAGCACTTTGATACCTTGAGTTATCTATAATAACTTAAAAAAACAAATAAAAGGTACTTTCCACTTCATAATTAAAAACTGCTTTTAGTTAAGCTGTTAGGTAGAGCTCTTATTTGCTTGAATTAAATCAGGTGACCTATGGTAAAATTGATTTATTTTGCCCATCCATATTGCTTTATGATATCCTCTGTCAGAATAGTCATGCGTAAAGCCTGAGGGCATGCAGGATCTGTGCTGGTTGTTCCTTAGCCACGACGACACAGAGTCATTTCACAGAACACGCTCTGAGACTCTCCCTCTCCAGAAGCCGTCTGCATCTATACGGAGAAGACAAACATCTTGCTCTACCAGAGCATAAATGGCAACTTTTAATGGCTTTAAGATTTAAACCTGAAAAGAATTCTAGCTGGTCTTAATTTCACATTATTGTGTTCCAGTTTATGATCTGAATACTCAGTTGTGAAGCAGCACTCAGCAGAACTACACACGACTGCCAGTGCAGGGACAGCGGATGGGCTGCCACCAATGTGGCTGTGAAACTGCGCCCTTAACCAAATGCAGCTCCTAAATTAAAACGGAGTCCTTCACATCAGATATGCCTGTCAGCAAGGATGAGGCATATATAAAAACCTGAAAATGTCATGGACTGTAACAGAGAATTTATTTGGTCAATTCAAAAGAGTGAAAGGAACAAGGGATGAGGAAAAACAGAGTTTTCCCTATTTAAATCACCAGCAGTTATTATGTGGGAGCTTCTCTCCCCAACAATTTGAATTTAGACATAAAAATAAGGTAGATGCTAGTTATTACTCATTCTGTTTATTTCACTTTAAGAGCTGGGTGGTATTTTTCTTGATACAACTCTCCTTTGTTTTTGTGTTTGGTTTTTGGTTTTTTTTTCATCTACATATATTGAACTACAGGAAAACATAAACCATTAAACTCCATTGCCCTTTAACTGTACATTGTGTTAACAAGCTCAGCTTCCAGAACGATGGCTTAGGGGACATGTGCCCTTAGAAAAACTATTGGCAGATCTTCATTTTCCAAGACATCACTATCAGCCTGCGTCTGTTATTGTTTGTTCTGGATCCATCCTTGCAATTGAAACAGGAATCATGACTTGAAAAATGCTAATTGAGTGGAAGACTCCGCCCTTTTGTTAAAAAACAAAAAACCAGCATCTCAATTTTTCTTGTATTTTTTTGACTGTCTTTATTATTATTTTTTAAACGCACATGAAGAGCTAAGAGCCAGTTTGCAGATGCACCTTTCTAAACTGTTAGCCACAGCTCAGGCCAGATGCGGTAACACTTGGACACTAAGGACTCTATACAGTCTGTGTTTGTAACCTTCTGCAGTATTACATTATGCATATTAATTTTGTGATTATCATGTCTTTCCATGACCTATTTGATCCATGTTCCTTCAGTCAGAACAATAACAAAAGGAGTAATTTTGCTTCATCAACATACCCACAAGCTACAAATAAACATCAAGGAGGTCTGGTCTACAGGATTTCAACAGCCCTTGGGGAGAACACAGGAGAATCAGAAAACACTAAGAGATTCAGAAAATTCTCGTCTTCTTTTTAACTAAAAATGCTAGCCTAGGAAATGATAAAATTACGAAAGATGGATTACAAGCGGTCTAGGAATAACTGATACATTCTCTTCCTTCTTCGTAAAGCTTACCTGCAAGATATTCTCCCTCCAAATAAGAGATCTGAAGGAAACGAGACAACAAGAATTTACAGAAACATCCAAAGAAAAGTTATATTGCTATATGAGACAGCCTTTTTAACAATGCTTTTGTTCTGCTTACTATGTAATCTCTGGGGGAAAAAGCTCTTATTTAGGGCTTTCAAATAGTTTCATATTGGTTGTCAAGGGCCTTTAAAAACAAAGGCAGGAGGAACCAAAAAAGGTGCTCTGTTAAAGGACAGAAAGACACACATTTCTATCCAGAAATCAGCACACTGTGAGCTTCCACTCCAGACAGATGTGCCATACAGAAATGAAAAGGGCTCAAAATGGACTGGGATATAACTTTTCCTGTATTTCCTGTAATAAACATTAACCTATTAATTAGGAAGCAAAACGGTTAAAAGAAAAATAAAATGGTTTCCAGTGAAACCAAGTCCACTGACCTAGACCCCACGCTAGACTCTCTCCTCCCTAACCTACAACCAGGCTGGCTTTCCAGTCGCACTCGCAGAGCTCAACAAGTGCTAGCACAGACCTCAGCACTTACTTCACATGAAGATTGCTCGTTTCTGAAAATTGCTACTACCTTTCTGGAATAAGTTTTGCTATTGATAGACAAATATTCTTCAATAGTTACAAGAATTTATATCAAATAAAATAATAAAATGCATTATTACGAAATTAAAACCCCTGTGCACACTTGCAAGAGAGAAGGCAAAGTCAGTAGCTTTTCAGAAAAAAACTAATAATGTAGATCAAAGCCAGACTACTCAACCATCAGTTCAATACCATCCCCAGCTTTATTGCTCCCTTTAAGCAGTCTCTATTCTGACACTACATTTAGCTTACAAAATGAGGAAAACTATAAGAGCACCGCCTGGTGGTGCCAGAATAATGAAGAAAAATATTGCCATGAAACCAGGAACAGATTTAGGATTAAAATTTGGAATAGCACCATTGCAAAATGACAAGGAAACTAAACCAACAGTTTCTCTGGTGAGCAATTTTTTTTGTACCTGTTAAAATGTATTTGCATATGAAAGAGAATGGGGGGGGAAAATCCTCCACTAGAGTCCAAGGATTCCTACATTTCCCAGTATATTTTACTTTTCCACAAAATTTCCTGCAAGAGTTCTTGAACAGAAAGCTCTAATTTATTTTTTTCATATTACACATAAATACCATCATACCACGTTCTAAAAAAAAAAAAAAAAAAAAAAATTAAAGAAATAACAGAAGATAATTTATCAAAGTACATATTCTACAAAATGATCACGCTATAATCATTCTGGTGTTATATCCAACATCATAAACAGCATAAAAATTCCACTCACACAGATATGTTTCCAAGCCTTTATATAAAAATACCACATCAGGAAATTAAAGAATGATACTACCAGGACACACTGGTTCTGCTACAGGCCTCATGATTAAAGCTCGAATTCTTACTAAGCACTTTCAAACACCGTACATGGCCATGTTCCAGTCAGATGTAGAATATCAAGGCTGATATAAGTCTACCTTCATTTCTCTATCACTCTCACATAACAAAAGAAGATACAGCTTTAAATATTAAAATGCAGTCCCGATTGCTCTGGCGCGTTTTGGTGTGCGGAATAGAATGCGCTTTGGCAGACAGCTGTATCCACCCAAAATGCAGTTTGTCCAACCTCCACTTCCCTCCTGGGGAAGCCGTACCCACGCGGGTACTCCAATGCCGAGTTGTACGCACTCACTCCTTACACACCTGAGTCCAGCTGGACGCAACTGGCATTTCTTCCATGATTACTGAAACTCCCAGTAGTGATTTTGTAGCAAAATTACTGAACTCTGAAACCTAGAAAAATGTGCTGACAAATTCATTGATCAAAGCTCTCAGTGTACTCTACAATATATAATCAAATATTAAAAGTATTAGTACCTTAACAATTTTACTGCATTACACTTTGGCCAAGTTAGGGCATTTCTGACCATAGGCGAGTTGGGGATTTCCCTAAAGATACTCAGTTCTGGCATCTACACGCTTGAATCACAAGTCCTTGCACACGTTTTACATCCAGAGGCCAGTCTCTAGCCTGTTCATATGGCATATATGACACACTAAGAAATGCCAAGTGTTTCCGTAGAGCAGACAAATTTTCTCTTTTCCAGGTCACTCTTACAATGCACTGTGGATGGAGCTCTAGTGATTCCCACAGAGTATTTATTTTCTACAATTTAGCCCTCATACCTAAACACCACTGTCTTCATTCAAACATGCTGTTGATAAGCTGCATTTCACACAAAGTACCACAGACAATACTGGAAAATACGAAAAAGGGGTGGAAATGATGAAAAGGACAGTCAGAACACAGCAGGGGAAGAAAAAAAGTAAAGAAATCACGTTACCTATGTTATTATGTTTTTTAAAGCATGGCTTACTGCTACAAGAGCAGCATTCATTTTTCTAACATCGCTGTATTTGGAGAGATTTACAAACCATACAGATGTATGGTTTGTACCACTTTTAGCTACCACCCCATTCACTACCCATCCCATCCACTACCACTTGCATTCACTTTTTCCTTGTTACTGCTTATTATGGTCAAATACTATTATCAATAAATAAGTGCATTAACAACATAAGCCTTCATCCTTTAAGTACATATTTGTACTGCCTACCATAAGCCACTTTCATTTAAGCACCTACTACCTCACTCAGGGGTCTACTGTTACAAAATTGGATGTAATAGTTAGTTTGACTCACAATAAAGCAAAACTTACAGCATTTCCTATGTAATGTATTTTCAAATTATAACACTGGGGCTTTGTCCACTCCGGCTGCACTTCGCTGTCTGTAGAACAGCTGAACTCATCCACATTAGACAACTTCGAGAGCTATAAAGCTTCTTCCTGTGTTCGAAAACCAACCTGCGCTATTCCAACCCAGACAAGATAGCTGTCATCTTTGAGAAACGCCGTCAGTGCCAGATGCAGGACACAGTTCTGGCCCCAGCCAAGGGGATCTGGCACACGCAGCAGGGACTCTCCCATCTCCTCCATCCCGCATTGCCAGCTAACCCATCCTCATCCCAAGTCTCTCCTAGAAGCTCCCACTCTTCACTCCACAGGTGTCTGCTCCCATCCTGCTATTTCCATAACTGGAACACGGCAGGAGATCTCTATAACTCCAAACTCGACATTTACCCCAGTGCTAACGAGCCTGTTTACTAGTGTCATCAATGCTAAAGCTGCATTACCTAAAACCATTATTTATTACTTCAAGAATTTCCCAACTTTACAGGTCATTCAGGACAGACTCAAACTAGCAAAAATCCAAGCTAGGAAACTAGGTATATTTTATTTACAGAAAGTGATTATATCATTGTAAATACCTGGTACTAAGCAATGGAGAACATAGCTATTGATCACAGCCATTAAATAATGTATTACAGAAATTTAAAATGAACATCAGCTATTAAGTAAGTAGCAAGCATACTACATACTTGAATTTCAGAAACAAAATCCAAACATTTTCAGATAGATTACTCTCGTAATAATATTTATAACTTAATCTTTAATCAAGTGCTTACTCTTAGATTCTAAAGGTTACAGAGGAAATTGCACTAACTGAGCCAAGCTTCTTTTTATTGAATTCTTTTGACCAGAAATAAATGGGTTTTCCGTAAACCCTAGAACCTGTTCTGAGTACAGATCCTGCTTTTTACATTACTTCTCATATTCCAGAAGGATTTTAAAGTCTAAATTGCCCCTGTATCATCTTATTCTCTGTTCTAAGGACTTTCATTTTCCAACTAATTCAACAAAGTAGCCAGTTCTACTCTCAGGGAAGCTCCAGAGTTAGGAAATAAGCACAGAAACGAGATTAACAGAAATCTAAACACAGCAAAGGTATAACCAACAAAGGTAATTTATTCTTTGTCTCAGCTGAAATTCTGTTTGGACCAGTTAGAACAGTCCCGTAACATACTCTTGCTACTAGCAAGTAATTAACATTGCTTCAGCAGACCCCACACCACGTACTGTATGAGAATACAAGTGTTAACCAAGCAATTGTGAACATGGGCAGGGCGACAGGGGTGGCCACCACATAGCCAGCATGGAGAACCTTAGGCCAAGCAGAATACAGATATAAACTCAGTAAATGTTGCAACCCAGCTGTACACCGAACCCAACTAAATTCTCCCCGGACCATGCAAGAGGATTGTAGCATTCTCTATCTGCCACTTCAATCTTTCAAAAATTGAGAGGGGAAAATTTTTCACGTTCTGTGTAAAAAGAAGACTCGAATGCTCCACTGCAACTTTTCTGATTAAGAAACCAAAGGCAAGCTGTGCTTAAGTGACCAAACTTCCATAGAGCTAAATCTCCTTTGTACGCAAAATCAAGTAGTAAAGCTACTGTTCAGTATTTACCTACAAACAACTCAGACAGGACTTCAAAAGCTATCCCTCAAATACAGAACAGAATCTACTTACATACATGAGCCTATACAAATAGTTTAACCTAAAATACAGTATTATCCCCCCAAACACCTTCCTCCGTCATAAAGCTCATTCATCTATGCTCAGTTTTGCAGACTAAGCCAGCTTCTCAATTCTCTTATTTTCTAACACTTAAATTACAGTTCTTTGTGGATCTTTTTAATATGCCATTTTAAAAAACATTACCAATTATATTAACAAATTATTCTTCATTTAAATAAACACAAATTCAGTTTTAGTAAGCTCTATACAACTTTGAGCCAACTTTTCTCAAATGAAAAGCTGAATGTTACTTATTCCAGACCAGAAGGCAGAACTTTCCAGAGGATTAAAGATACATGAGACCCAGATACAACCATTACAAGCCGTCAAAACCCACTTCAAACATATCCCAAAGGCTTCCTTCTACTTTACCTGCCCAAAGCTATTTTCACTCTCAATCCCATTGTTTCCCCAAGAAATCAAGCAGCCTCATAAAGCACACACACTTGTTACTTGCCTTTATTTACTATTCTATTTGATCGTATACAGTTGGTACAAACATTTACACCTTCCCCCATTTATAAACACTAAAGGAGTTTGTGTTTTCGGATTAGTGAAATCGACAACTTAAACACTCTCTTAAAAAAAGGGGGGAAAGAGTATGTGGGGGAGAGAGGGGAAAAGAACATCAGTAATATGTCTTCTGAAAAATCAATATTAGATTGTAGATCCAGTCACAAGCTGTTGTGCTGTAACATTTGCGGAATTCAGAGGAAAGAGAAAATACTGAATGCTACCATGATCTAAGTGTATTATCAGCCTACAGTTGTATGCGGATACAAACAACACCACGATTTGCAGGTGCTGCAAAACAACATGCATTTCAAGTGACCTGTGAAATGCTGACCTTGGCATAATTTACAGTGAACTAATTTATCCAAAATGGTCCTCGACCAACTTTGGAAAAAAAAAACAACTTATCCACATTCCTTCCTTCTTGCATCATCTTACAAGACAATAATGAACAATCTAGTGTATTACTTAGATAGAATTTCACCTAATTCCCAACGTCTAGTCTGAATGCAAGAAGCTATTATATCCATTTTGTTTAACTCAGTACATTTGGGAAACAGTCATTTAAATGTTAACAGAATTTTTCTTTTCATGAAATTTGAAAAAACCCACCACAGCTTAAACATATAAGCTTTGTGAAATTTCCCATATATAAAAAACACTGAATAAGGTCATTGTTCTACTATATTTCTTCACAAATAGAGTCCGAATCCAATTTAGACAAAGCAATCCTTTAAAAAATACTACATAGCTATTAAAGATAATCACCTGCAGATCCTTAAATTGTGATGGTAAGTGTGAAACACAATACACACTCTGCTCTGTAAATGTGCCCATTGCCAGTATTGTCTCTTTTGCCTTAGGCATCCTCATGGTTTCCTCCAAGAAATAAGTAGATAAAACCGACTTGGTCCCATTCTTCGGAAATCCCTGTCTATCTGCATCAGCTGCCCCAGAGGGAGAAACCCACTGAAGTATGACACACAATGTGGAAAACCAAAAAAGCCAGTGTTCGGTGCAGTGCTCATATCCAGAGCAGTTCTGCTGGGGACCCAAAGCCCGTGTAAGCCAGCTACTGGAAGCAGAGAGACTCTGCCCAGCCGGACAGCAAAAGGTGACATTATTTAAGAAATGTCATCCTTAAGAAGTCAGGCAGTTATAATGACATTTATTGCACAGCTTCTATCAGAAAGTGTTTGCATACTGGAACTAGAAAGAACTGAGCAGCGGTAATCTTTTCTAACTGGAAATTTCTGTTCACATTTTTCTGTTACAGTCTATGCAGACAAAGCAGATGCATCATTTGAATGGAAAAGCTTCATATTTACCTAGATGAGTGACAATCATCAGCAGTGTGAAACACAACAGTCAATACAGCCAGCCAAGTTCTCCAAATATCCTGGAAGGATTTTTTTAAACTATTTCTGACCATTTTATTTATTGATTTTAAACTCTTTTGTTACCCATTACTAAAAGCAAATTTCACTACACCAAAAATCAACACATCACATAGTAAATTTTTTCCCCTCTTAAGAAAAAAACGTGAGTTATATTCTTGATTAGTACTGTTGTTGCATCTTATCCAGCTGGAATATCAGTATTTTAAAAGGCTCTTTCGATTTGTCTTGGATTTGCTTAGTTTGAATGTTTTGTACAGATCTTCTCTCCGGATAACATTATTGGCGTGGATTACGCCTTCCAGAGCCTCTTTATCCAATTCTGGTAGATATTCTGTTCCACCCACCGGAGATAGCACTCCCTGCTCACAGTTCTCCATTTACACTCAGTCTCATTCACAACAAAAGCTCCAGGATAAACTTTAGAGTCCTTTTGTATCTTTTTGATCAATCGCAAAAAAGTCATTTTAGACTAATACAAGATGTCAGATGAAATCGTTTAAAGCAAAGCAAACAATTGTCCATCTAAATGCTAGTTAACACAGGACATTTTCCTAATGTTCAAGTACTGTCTTCCACTAACAGGTGAGTTTTGAGGGACTGGAAAAAGATCATGATCTAAACAACTCTAGCTTAGAAAAAAGTCCCTCACACTGAAAGTCTTAAAAGGTTTCATAAAACAAATTTTCATAATTCACCTTTTTCTAAACTTTTCATGCTTACCAGACTGGACTTTTGCATTATTATTTGCATTAACTATGCAAAACATCATCCTGGTTCACAGGAATATCAGACATCAGCAGGGGAACTTATCCTGCAGTTATTCATACTTTTTTGAAGCTGTAACAGCTTTTTTTTTTCTCCCCTAATATACATTCTAGCAATTTTGTGCAAAACGTATTATCTATACTGCATACTTGCTCAGCATGACAGGTTCCTTTAAAGTAACAGGAGATTATCGGTTTATCCTGGAAACATCTTTCCTACTGCTGTGCTTAGTATCAGTATAGTGATAAAACCCTCTTAAAATAGTTCTAGGGTCCTGGCAACAATCAATTGTATGCAATATTCTTGCGATTTTGGTTTAGCAATGACTTTAGTGATTTCAGGCCTTTGAAGGCCAGGAACGAGCAGTAGGTTTAGGCTAAATGATTTCTGCCTTTAAAAGTTAAGGCAGTCTGTAGATAATGTCCTATCTCAACAACAGCAGCCAAACTATTTGGAACGCTATACTGCTCTTTGACTTTCTGAATAAAAAGAATTAGAAGCAAATACATTAAAAACCACGCTACAGGTAAAAATTGTGTAAATCAGGGCTTCTTTTAAAAAAAAAAAATCATATGCTTTTTTCTATTGTCATTTGTAACAGATTTCCCCCAGAGATGCCTTTTAACATAGTTTTGATAATAATAAAACAGATTGCTTGATTTCACAGTCTTTGATGAATGACAATAACTTTTCAAAATCGGAGCTACGTAGAAGACAAACACAATCCCCACACACCTCACAGAGTCATAGTTTCTTATCCCACGGGAGATCCCATGGATATATCTCAACCAACAAGACATTTTCATAAAATTTCAGCAGCAATGTTAACAGCTTGAACCAGCAACAAAAGTAATTACTCCCTGTCTCCCTCCACAGAAGTTGCAGTTCCTCTTCACTGGCCTAGGAATCCTGCGTGAAAACAGCACAAGCGCCTCTTGCAGAAGTATTAAGGCTTTACCCCTCACTTCAAAACCTATGAGGAGGTTCAAAGGATATTTTTTTATCATTATTATTATTAAGTTTTAGAATCCCACCAGATGGCAGTAGCATGTCTCCCCAGAGCAACAGGGAGCACTTCTGCAAAGGACAGCTCCTTATTCTGAGAACAGACACAAGACTTCCGAAAAATCAGACAATTTGAAGCACGGGGCAGAAACAGAGTTTGTTGCTGAAACTAAAATCCAGATTTTTTTTTTTTTCACAACACTTTAAGAATGTGTTAACAGTGAATACTCGAGAGCAAATTGCTCTGTTTTCAGCAAATTAGGTACGCAACTGGGTTCGTGGCAATTTGCCAAACTCGAGCGCAGTTAAGCAAATCTGCAGAACCTGGGGAAGGTCCCTACACATCTTTTCCTGCTTCAGCAACTTCCCGCCCGCTTTTGTCACAGTCCAGAAACACCGAGCTTTGCACCGAGCTTTAGTATGCACATCTTTACGTTAAAGCACAATGATAAATATAGCAACTTAGTGCCGATTGTTCAAGAGATTCTCTCTGACTTTGCCAGTCTGGGTTAATTTCATTTTAAAACTGACTTGTATTCAAAAGAGATGATGTGCCAAGGACAATTGATTTAAAACGCAATGGTGACCAGAGGAGCAAGGATACAGTTTGTGTGTACGAACACGAGTGGCAGCAACACAAGCCTGCATGAGTTAATACTGAAAATGCTGAAGCACGATGCTTTGGCTCTTCATGAGCAAAAAACTCCAGCAGCACATTAGCTACCCCAAAACATCATAAAGTACCAGACAAATGAGCTAATGACAAATGATAATTCAACTGCCAAGTCAAAATCTCTCTCAGTAAGCTAACAGGAAACTCAATACCACACTCTACTGATTACTTATTTGACGAGCTAAACTTAACTGCAGAGTAAGTTGTATCTTTTTAGACAATGCAATGACACATCTGAGTAGTGAGATGAAAGACAACTTCTTCAAATACTCAAACTGTCTGCAGAATAATACCCATTTCCCTCAGAAGTACAGATACCAACTTTCAGTTATCTATTAGTGCCAATACATGCTCAGAAAGAGAAACAGATAAGCAACAGAATCCTCACTCAAAATTAGCTTAGGCCTTACGTTACTGAAAATTCTGTTACACTTGCACCAAAGTATACATTTATCATGTCTAAGTCAACTTAAACTATAAATATCCAACTCAGTGTTTATGTTCAGTTGCATTATCTCACATGGCTAAAATTAAATTATACAGGCATTCTTTCACCTTTTGAATGAAACCTAAAATTCAGTTTAATTATTGCTTACAAGTCTCTTCCTAAATTCAGTCTGCAATCACCTGCAGGAGTTAACATGAAATGCCAAAAGCCTAAGTGACCACTGAACTCAAATATATGTGGGCAAAGAGGAACTAATGTCAACCAATTGCACTCTCGGTCCGTACAGCCTCACAGCTTTACCAAAGGAGATCTGACCTCTACACTTCTGCTTTTATTCTATTTAACACCCTCCCTTTTTTTTTTTTTTAAGATGTTGTTATCTTGAAGTAAGAGCTGTGGTTACAACTTCGCGAGGCCAGTCCCACCAGTGGCCGTTCCTCTCGCGTGGAGGCAGTTCTGGGTCAGGGGCTGGACACTTTTGGCACCGCTCTACCTGATGCCAGCCAAGGGCAGACCCTGCTGCTTTCTCCACTTCTGTTTTTCCCCTCAGCGTTTTTTATGTTATTATATTTAAATATGCAAGCGTGACCTTTTATTCTACTGAATATTATGAAAGCAGATCTCTCTTTCCACCTTATTTTTTGGCAAACAGAACTGAGAAAATGAAGACCTAGGAAATATATACAGGTAAACAAAATGCTTGAAGAAATGATAACAAGGTCTGATCTTACATAACAATCTAAATTTAAGCAATTCTGGAACAATTAAGTTAAACTCCACACTTTATCAAAAAAAAAAAATACATGAACAGATGGAAATAATCTTTGGATAATTTTTTACAGCAGATTTCTTGTCAGTTTTCA
This sequence comes from Fratercula arctica, assembly GCA_947846985.1. Lineage (NCBI taxonomy): Eukaryota > Metazoa > Chordata > Aves > Charadriiformes > Alcidae > Fratercula > Fratercula arctica. The sequence continues at coordinate 4,353,378 of CANTUZ010000015.1, forward strand.
TTCTTTTATATCAACTTTTTTATACTGTACCACAGCAAGAACACAGCAGTGCTAACTGTACAACAGCACCCCACCGACTTCGAAAACTTAGCATTTAAATTAACTCCCTAGGCCTTCTGAATTAAGGGACACAAGATCAACTATAAGATTAACCTACGCCTCAGTTTGTGCAGCTTGTTCAGCCTTCTTAGAAAACGTGATTATATTACAAACACCGGTCTGGTTACAAGCGACCAACTTTACGGGCTGGGATGAAGGAATAACGTGTCTTGCTCTTCTGAGGCCTGTCCTGCAAAGCACTTTGCCAGTGTGTGCTGGTTCAGGCTGCAGCCCCCGGCACGCAATGCTTCTCTCAGAAAAAATGAAATACGGACAGTACCTACAGCAAAACTCCTCAAGCACCACAGAAAGTCTTCTTGACCGAATGCTGGGGAAAGTCGTGCGGGGAGACGACACGGTTGCACACTTCAAACTTTGTGGTACAGGAAGTGTGCTGCAACACGCCTGCTCTCAAAAACACCACCGAGGCATCTTTCATGTTTCTAATGAACATTTCAGAATACGGTAGACTGACAACTGTTTATTAAAAAAAAAAAAAAAGATCAAAAATCATGCTGGTTTTGCTTCAGCAATCCTGAAGGGCAATAGTTACACACAGTGTATTACGGTGGTCACAAAATACACTGGAAGAGATTACGCTCCACCGACAGAATCCTCTGAAATAGAGTCTGGGGGAATAAAAGGAGGCAGTACTACAGTAAGACAGAAAATCCCATTTACATTTATGAGAGGAGAGCAAAGTTCAGCTATTCTGTTTCAGGTAGCACACAGCATTCTACCATAGGTCAAACAGTCTCCTAGACAAAGAACTTGAGAGATGACTGAAGGAGGAAGATGTTTTCATACACTTTTAATTTCTAACTCTTAAGTCTGGTCAAAACACATATTCTAATGCTCATTTGTTAACATGAAATTTTAGGGAGCACAGCCTAGCTACACAGAATACATATTCTAATATAATGTTTATAAGGTATATAAACATGTTGTATTTGTCTCAGAAGAGAATGGTGGTGTGGCCTGTTAGTCAGAGGTTGCTCTTCACCACCCTAAACTTTGTTCTGCCAACAAAAGCAAGTGAAGCCAACTTTCTAAGAACAGAGAAGAACCGGTAAAAAAATTTGTAGTAAGCAGCTTTCTTGTATTCTGATTCAAATGACAAAACCCAAGAATGAATTATGATCTGGTAAAAAAAAAATGAAAAGGAAAAATTGGTTCAGTTTTTTTGTCTTTACTCACCAGACAACACCAAAGGCTCCATATCCAATAGGTCTGTCCGGCTCAATGTCCAGTTGCTGTTGTGGATGTTGTGAGTGCTGATGATGGTGCGCTTTAACTGCAGCAGCTGCTGCAGCTTGTACCTGAGCTGGGGCTGCTGCAGCTGGTCCAGGGGCCTGGCCCGGTGCCGGTGATGGGAAATATGGCTGCTGCTGCCCTGGGTTTAACATTGCCGCCGCTGCGGCCGCCGCTGCCGCGGCCGCAGCTGCCGAAGAGGCATGCTGCTGTACGGGATGCACCGCAGCGGCAGAGCCTGGATGCAAGTGATGCTGAGGGTGGTGGTGGTGATGGAGGTGAGGAGGAGGGAGGTGAGGAAGGTGGTGGTGATGGTGGTGGTGGTGACCTGCTGCTGCTGCAGACGTACCGCCATTGTAAGCCGCCATCATTTTTGCGTTGGCTGTCGTGCCACAAAGAGACATTCAAAAAAATGCCCTTTGATTGGATAACGACTGGGTCAAGCTGTCATTTGGCCATAAAAATGAAATCTGCTACACTTTAAAAGAAGTTGGGTTTCATCATACACGGCCCACCTTTAAAAACATTGAGCTCAACTGGCCTTATCTCTTCACGAAGCCAAACAATTTGGAGAATCTCTTCATGTGTGCGTGAGCCAGAGTGCACGAACCCTCTTCCCCCAAGAGTCCAGCTCCGGTTGGCTACTGAAACTCCATCCTTGGGCAACTGGGTTGGGTTTTGTTTTGTTTTTTTTCTCCACTTTTTTGTTGTGTTTATAAAAAAGGAATACAGCGATCAATCCCCCTTCCCTCCAGAAGGAGGGTTTGGAGTCTCTCCCCTGGAATACCCTGAGAGGACTGACAAGTCTACCCCTTCCATTCCCACATCCTCTCCATTTACCCCCTCAAACCTCCCTGAGTGCCCAGGCACCTCCTACATAGCTCCCTCCTTCCAGGCACCTGCTCCCTCAAATACGGAAAGATAAAAAACAAAAAAAACAAAAAAAAAACCAAAAAAACTTGGGAGTTTGCAACTTTTCCTTGAAGGCCTGAAACACACGCAAGCACCCAGAAAAAGTGAGGAGGGACGGGAGGAGCCGGGGCGGGGGGGGGGGGGGGGGGGGGGGGGGAGGGCGAGAATCGGGCGGGGGAGGGCAAGAGGGGATGAGGAGACGATAAAAATAGATGGAGGAAGAGAAAGGGCCGGGGCAGGGCAGCAGCCGGCGGCGGGGCGGGCGGGGACGGGGCGGGGAGGGGAGATGGGAGCGGGGAAAGTGACAAATGACTGACGGGGGCGAGCGCGGGCCGGGGGATAAAGAGGGGGCGCGGGGTGGCGGCGCGGGGGGCGGCGGCGGCGCCCTGACAGCCCGGGCCGGGCGGCCGGGCGGCGGGCAGCGCCTCTCGGGGGGCGCCGGCGGCTGCTCCCGCGGCGGGGCGGGCGGGAGCGGGCCGGGTGGGGGGAGGGGGGGGGGGGTCTCCGCCGCTCTGCCTGCGGCGGGCAGGGGTGGGGGCGGCGGGCTCTCAGGCCCCCGCCGCGCAGCGCCGCTCCGCCCCCCGGCCGCCGCCGCCTCGGCCGCCCGACCCGCCGCCGCCGCCGCCACTCACCTCCTCACCGAGCCCCAGCGCGGAGCGCACAGCGGGCACGCGCACCCGGCCTGCCCTCCCCCCGCCGGGCCCCCCCCGCCCCCATGCGGGGCGCGCGCCCGACACCCGCCCGCAGCCAATCGGACCCGGCCCACCAGGCTCCGCGAGAGCCGCCCCCACCCAATCACCGCGCGGGGCCCAGCGCGGCCGGCCCATAGGACTCGGCCGCTGCGGAGACTCCCTGACTCAGTCCCGCCCCCTTGACCCCCGCCGCCCAATCACCGCGCGCCTCCGCGCCCAGAGCCAGCGAGACCCCGCGAGATTCCCTCACCTCACACAACCCTCACCTCGGGTGGCCCCGCCTTCCTCACCTCTCCTGCCAATCACGCCATGCCGCTGCAGCCTACTGGCCAATTGACTCTCCCCGAGAGCCGAGTCCCGCCTTCGAGGCCTGCTTTTTGCCCAATCGCAGCCCCCTATCCGATCCAATTACCCAATGAGGAGAAACGAAAGCCCGAAAAGGGGTTACTGGGCCAATAGTACTCGGAGGCGAGGCGGCGCCGTGATTGACAGCTCTTCTCACCAGTGAGGAGCGGCGAGGGGTGTTAAGGGAGCCTTTCTTCTTCAAATCGCAGCGCGAGGCGCGGGGTGACGGATGCGGAAGTCGCCGGCGAGCCCGGCCGCAGGTGGGCAGCAGGCCAATGGGAGACAGGGAGCAGGATGATGGGCGGCCGGAGGGACCAATGGCGCCGCCGGGGCGGGGTGAGATAAGGACGCGGTGGGGCGCGGAGGTCACTGTGGGCGCTGAGGAGCGGGAGTTGGGCTGGGCTGGGCTGGGCTGGGCTGGGCTGGGGGGGGGTATTTGTGCCCGTCGGTTGGCGCGGCCTTGCCCGGGCCCTTGCCCGTCCGCCCCGGCGGTGGCGGGGCCCTGAGGGCTGTGCTGGCTCTGGGGCGAGCCCGGGACCGAGCGAGGGAAGAGGAGCTCGGTTTCCTGAGGTAGATGTTTTTGCCCCGGCCCCGCTCTCCAGAAGAAGGTGATTACTAAAGCTGTCTCTCACGAAAGAAGCTCGCCGAGCTCACGTGACGGAATGTGCTTTAAAGACGGGGGCTGGCCTCAAAATGAGGGAGGTTGGGGGTTGTTTTGAGCTTTTTTTGGTTTTGGTGAGTTGTTTTTTTTTTTTTTCCTTGGATTTGAAGGCCATCAGGTGGAGCGTTCAGGCTTTACCTCAAAGGCCTGGAGCAGGTCAGGCTGGGGCGGTGCGCAGGGGCTGGCTCTCGGGGCCTGTGGCTGCCAGGAGCGGGTGGGAGCACGGTGCAGGGTGAGCGTCCCTTACCTCAGGAGGAACAAATAACTAGAGGGTTTAGATGTTTTCAGCAGCTAGCTAGGAGCAGATTGTATAGCCAGTTCTCCTCTAAGTCTCTTTTTCCTGAGGCTTGCTGCAGCACGCTTGTTAACACACTTGTAAGTTATGCTTCAAATGTGAAGTACGCGTTAACGTGGGACCAAAATATTTTTTGTGGGTTGTTGTTTTAGTTCACTGACACCATTAATCCGTGTGCTTGGGGAATGCAGTGTGATTTTTTTTAAAGCATAAGTGTTCCCTGAAACATATAGAGATTAGTAAAAATTTGCTAGTTTTAACACTTTCCACTTTCTTATGTGAATATTAATCATACCTGATTAATAGCTTTACTTCACAAAACCTCCTAGTTACCAGAGACGTACCTATGATGGTAGTGGAGTTAAATTAACTGTGATAGTGATAAAGAGGTTCCTTCATATGATTAAATTGTGTGAGCAGTTCCAAAGGAAATAAATGACTGACAATGAATTTGTGCATGCCCCTGTTACGGCTGAGCTGACAGCCTTTCCTTCTCTGCAGCTGGTTCCTGTCTTGACAGGGGGGAAAAAAAGACCAGCAGAACTCTAATAGTACAACTGCATTGCTGAAGTTTTACCAACAAATACCTGATAGTACTGTGTCAAGTACCATGATCTGTCTTTTCTGTATGTCTCTCTGAAAACTGAACATCACTGGACTTCTATACAGCATGTGGTAAAGGAGGCTATAAACGTGAAAACCTGTTGCAATTCCGAAAACTTGAGTGCAAACTCTTTTTAAGAATGGGTTTTGGTTACTTTTTGATGGCTCTTTGAGAATGTAAACAATAGTTTTGCAGGAATTAAGACAAGATTCCATGTTAAAACTGTCTCTGTTACATTTTGAAATGTTGTTAGCTAATATTCCTGTCTGGAATTTTAATAGAGTTTTGCAATCATGTCACAGTTTTAAAAACAGACACTTTACTTTTAAAAAAAAAAAAAGTAAGCAGGAGTAGATTTAGTTTACAGCCATTTTATAGTATTATGTATTGAAAGAAGAGTTAGAATATTTATTTAGAACTTGTATTTCTAGCTGTCTGTTTGAAGTTTTTATTGAAGTTGATAACAAACTGGTCGTATGTATACGGCATGAATGAAGGATTCTTTTGGTCTCTGCTTCCCCTCAAGCTCTGGAGAGGTATGGTGTGGTCTAGGGGACGATGGAAGGATGTGGATACAAAGTAGGTTGGGTAGGCCTGGCCATAGGGAAGCGCTGTGAGGACTGGAAGGCTTTTAAAATTCTCCCGCACGTTTTCATTATGGACTTTTTTTTCTTTCTCTGTTATTACAAAATCTTTCCAGGTAGTAAAATCGAGCAATAGCCTAATAATCATTGTATGTAAACAGGTTCTAAATGTATTTGCGGATTAATGTCTCAGTGGGATTATTCAAGTCCAAATATAGAGTGTCATCTTAATATTTTTTTCAGTTAGGTACATTACTGAGTTAATTGGATCACATGTCTTTAAACAATTGATTTTCAGTAGCGTTTAATTTTTACTGATGTATTTGCTGAAAGTCAGTCATCTTCAACTGCATATTGGGAAGAAAAGGGAAGGAAGACATTAACTGTCTTATTCTTGCCACTGGATTATAGCTGAATTTATGGTCACAAATAAAGTGTTCAGTGATAGGGGGGAAAGTCAACCTTTTTCTAGCATAGATTGAAAGTCTTGTGATGATTGCTTATTGAGAAGCATTCATAGACATGTGCAATTCTGGTGACTAACTTAGGAACCAAATCTCTGTAGGCTCCTTAAAGGGTAAAGGTACTGGAAGGAGCTATACAATCTCACTGGAGCCTTCTCTTCTTCAGGCTGAACCCCCCCCAACTCTCTCAGCCTGTTCTCACAGCAGAGGGGCTCCACCCCTCGCAGCATCTCTGTAGTCTCCTCTGGCCCCCCTCCAACAGCTCCATGTCCTTCTGCTCTTGGTGCCCCAGAGCTGGAGGCAACACTGCAGGGGGGGGTCTCCCCAGAGCAGAGCAGAGGGGCAGAATCCCCCCCTTGCCCTGCTGCCCGTGCTGCTGGGGATGCAGCCCAGCACGTGATGGGCTTTCTGGGCTGTGAGCGCATGTTGCTGGGTCATGTTGAGCTTCTCATCCACCAACACCCCCAAGTCCTTCTCCTCAGGGCTGCTCTCAATCCATTCTTTGCCCAGCCTGTATTTGGGCTTGGGATTGGCCCGACCCACGTGCAGGACCTTGCACTTGGCTTTGTTGAACTTCATGAGGTTCACACAGGCTCACCTCTCAAGCCTGTCTGGGTCCCTCTGGATGACATCCCTTCCTTCCAGTGTGTTGGCCACTCCACACAGCTTGGTGGTGTTGGCAAACTTGCTGAGAGTGCACTCGATCCCACTGTCCATGTTGCTGACAAATATGTTAAATATTACTGGTCCCAGTACCAGCCCCTGAGGAGTGCCTCTTGTCACTGGTCTCCATTTGGGCATTGAGCCGTTGACCGCAACTCTGAGTGCGACCATCCAGCCAGTTCACGGCAGCTGAAGGGAAACACTTATCTTATGCTTCCATATGGAGTTCTGTCAGATGCCAGTGTTGAACAACCCACCCTAACAAGTATATCTTCCTTCCACACTGGGTTTATAAACGCTTTTATTTGGTGTCCCTGGCCTCTGTCATGCTGTGAAGCTTAAGACTGTCAGTTCAGCTGCTTTTTAGGCACTTCATGCTGTGAAAGTTAAGGGGGACAAGATCCTGTTGATTCATACAGAGGTATGTTTAAGGAAAAAAACCTCTAAAAAGCATATTAAGGAAACGTGAAACTTGCAGACAAAGTGCTCAACTTCTAATTGACCCTTTGTTTCCTCAGTTCAGATCTTTTACTTGAAAGTGTTACGTATTAGTTATACGAATCACTCCTCTTTGGAACAGGGCTGCAGGATGAATTAATCGTGTACTACAGTAAGTCAGTGCTTCCTTGTATTTTAATGCCTCTGTATAAGAAGCATAAGGCTGCCGAGGGGGAGCTCATTACAGGGCTGGCTCATGAAACTTTGAGCAAGAGTATTTTGTGAGTAGCTCAATGAGCTTGAGCTGCTTGATGAGTGAGTTGGCAAAATCTAACCATAGTAATTTAAACTGGGCAGGTAGAGACACTGCTCTAGGTCCTGCCAGAGCCCAGTTTGATTGCAACTAATTTGTCATCCCCAGTGATGCATGGAGATATGTGATTGGTGACTACTGCTGATGAAACATGACAGATCAATTCTCATCTCTTACTGGTGAAGACAGTTATTCATGGGGACATGCATCTGTCTCTTACTATTTTATTCACAGTAAGAGTGCTGTAAAGCAGTAGCAAGTCTGCTGTTTGAGTATCAAACATGGAATGCTAGTAGAGCTAGATTTGTTAGGCACTTTTAGCTAAACTCATTTAAAAACTACATATAAAAGTAAATACTGTGTGTTAGAAGCACAGGGCACAGACTTGTCCCTTTTTGAAAATCTACTGTGTCAAGTTTAGTCTTTTCTGACTCTTGAGAGTTTTATTTTCCCACTGGATTTGCCACTTGCTTTGCAGGGGTATAATCTTTTTTACAGCGCTCTGCATAAGGGCAAGGGACAGAAGACAATTTGTAATCAGCCAGTTCTATTTCTTTGCTCCTCAGCAGTGTTTTAACCTTAAATTTCACCACAAAAGATGGTATCATATTGCACAGTATAAAACGTTATGGTCCAGTTCCAGACATAGACTTTTTGGGGCTTTTCTTGTACCACAAGAACTAACTGTGAAAACAGGATGCTGAATATCAGGATAAGTCTTTCGATCTCATGGCTGAGTATTATGCATAAATGTCCTTCAGCACTTATGCATGTAGGGTTTTTTTTTTAACCCTTTAATGCAGAAAAAGTAACATTAAGTGGAACAAAGTATAATAAAATGCTTGCATAGGTTTGTCTCTCCACAAAAGGGGTACTCTGAGCTGTACTATTGATAATTTATCATGTGGGTGTTTGACAAGCTCACACATACCTTGATATACAACTCTGCAGATACAGTCCTCAGTATTCTCTAACATCCTGGTAATATTTTATTCATAAATCCTGATGCTGAAGCCCTTAAGGTGTCATAAACTTGGTACTAATGCCTGAGAATTTGAGGAGGTTTGGTTAGTCACATAAATATCATGCTCTAAATAGACTGTGGTCCTAACATACAACACAATAAACATTAATATACACAAAGTATCATAGGATTAAAATTCCTGTTGGTGTATATTAGTCCTTTTCTTTGCAAAGAATTTTCCACAGTTTTCATCTTTAAAACATTTTCTCTACAAAACTGGAAAAGAAGAAATTAATCTATTAATAAAATTCAGTGAGGAGCAGGGGGAAAGAATATTTTGTTTTAACTGTGATTATGTATAAGGGTTTGTATCTTCCAGTTTGCAAGGATGGCAATATGCCCTCATCTAAGAGGAGGGCAAGGTTCTGCTTGTCTTGTTGAATGAGAGAGAAATCCCTGTCCTGCTCTGGGCAATGTATTAATAAGAAGATAGGGAGGGAAAAAAAAATCAAGTAGTCAAACCAAGTGGATGGCCTAGAATAAGCTTGTAAGTCTATCAAAAAGGCATCTTGACCAAGATGAGCCTCATCTTTAAAGCAGCAGTGTGGGAACTTGGCTTCTTTGAAAAGCGATTAAAATGATGGAATGGTACGTACTTCAGTAGAGCTACACTGATAGGACTGAGATACAGGGTAGGGGACAACTGGTGTAAATGGCAGATGGTGTCATCTAAGATAGTGCATGTCTGCGATGTTGGAGATCGGACTCTACAGGCACTTATGTTGCTTCACTGGCCTGTCAGCCCTGTTTGTGGCTCTTGCAATATAGTTTTTGTGGTGGTCATGCTTTGCAGTTGACAGCTTTGCCCCGAGTTTGTTCAGTATACTGTATACAGAGAGGATGGTCGTGATTAGCGTGGGGGCTTGAATTCATCCCCTTGACTGTCACCTCTGAAACACTGAACTCCATACCCTGTAGTGCTTTCTGGCCAAAAGTGTTTTCTTTTGAGTTTTCTGAAATAGTTGCTGAATTCTTTGCTCACTGCAGAGCTTAATTGTGAGCTTGGCATTTACTGGCAGTGCTCGGGTGCTTAAAGTTGATTTATACTAATTTGCCATTTGCAGACTTTGGCCTGATTGTTTAGCTCTTTCTTCTCATTTTCCTTCTTGCTCCTAAACACCAGTTGCAGGAGGCAGAGGGGAGGTCTTTATCTCCTGCGGCTTTTTGGAGAAAGTGACAGTTCTGCAGTTCTCTCTGTTCTACATTTCTTTGCACCAGAAATGACCCTGCTGCTCTTTGTCACCAGTGTTTCCTTTTATCCCTCTCCTGGCAGCTGCTCTTGCTCCATTTTGATGTTGGAACAGCAAATGAACTCCCTCTGAAGCAAATGTCATGCCAGTAAAGACATGGAAGCAGCAAGAAAATCATCTCTGTCTCTGAAGACTGAATTGGAGACCTTTGTGAATGAGATGTTCTTAAAATAGCTCCACAGCATGTTATCTTCCTTAGAAGGTGGAGAATTGAAAACACCACCAGAAGCCACTTGTTTTTGTGTGAGAAGAGTCCGTAATATTTTTTGGAGTGGGGAGAGAAGCAGGTTACTTCCTTTTCCTCCAAATTAAAATAGGTACAATAACATTCAAGCACTTTGTGTTTCTGCTGTATTTTTTATTCAGTGAGGGGGGAGGGAGGAAAGAGGCTAAAACACCAGTGCTTATGATATGTTGAATTTTCTGGATTGTAGATTTAATCAGAATAGAAAATATTGTTGCTGTGGTGGTATTTTTTTGAAACGCCATCTTTCAGAGACCTGACTTCCTGCTCTGGTTGTCCTGCAGTTAGCTTTTTGTTCTGTCATTGATGCCAGTGGCAACAAATTGAACAAAGCAATTGAGTTGATCTGAATTGATTGTGTGCTTCTCTCATTGTATGCCTCTTGCTAAGAGTTTGTTTGCAACATCATGGCTAATGGTCATTATTATTTCTTGTCCTGCATTCAATTACACTGAAACAAAGTGCTTGCAACAACTTGCTCTGTCAGATTAGCTGTATTTCCACCCAATAATCCATAGGTATGATTCAGTGAAGTCCTGGGTAGGAGATTAAACCTTCAGATTGTTGAAGTCTTGCAGGTGATAATGTAGATGTAAATACCAGTTAGTTTTGTTTGCCCTAGCTTTATGATGATAGTACAAAGACCAAAGACCAACCTGACTCTAATTCCTTCCCCCCTCCCCCCCCCCCCCCCCCCCTCCTTTATTTCCAGTTTGGATAGCTTCTTAGTGCTTTTTTCATGTAATGACTGATTTTTGTCTAGCATAATAGCTCATAAATCCTTCCCCATGTCAGACTTCCTTGAGTCTTGTAATAAAGCATATGCATTCAGTATCAAAAAAAGAACAATGCGTTATGGAAACCCTTAAACAAACAGTAATTTTTAAATTGTCATCTTTGCAGCAGCACACCTAGCCATTACAGCAGGGCAATTTTGAGAATGCAACTTAAACGTTTTTTCTCTGAGATAACAGAGTAGTGATTATTCCCTGCGGTCTTGCCAATATTACTATATTTCTTTGTCATACACAAATAGTTAAGATAGGAATACATCCAGGACCAAAACACCTGGAAACTAATAGGAAACAACAAACCTGCTGCCTGGTTCATGACAATGTTTCATTCCAGCATTGTCCTCAGAGTGTGATCCCAGTAAACTGGGATAATGTAATGCTAATTAAACTTAAGTTTACATAGGAGGTTTGTTATAATTAGTGCAACTCAAAGCCTGTGCTTTATTTGGCGATCACAGATGTGAAAAGCAAATTTCATATTGACTCCAGAATTACATCTGTATATCTGATAGTAGACTTTAGTAATGTTTATTTGAAATGGACTGTGTGAAGCCAAATCCTCACTTAGTTCATGTAAATCAGCATGGCTTCTTTCGATCTGACCTCTGTGCTGGTTTTTGTTTTGGGTCTTTTTTAGAAGCAAAGTTCCTTAACTGTGTTATGATGGAAATAGTTTAAAGATCATCTTTTTGTGCAGTGTGGTGTATGGAGCCATTCAATGCTCTGTTTTCCATGTGCTTTATTTAACTTCTTTCAGGCCGTTCAATGGATGTTTGTACTAGTGCTACCTGCCTGAGCCTGTTGTGTTTGTGCAGAGCTGGAGAACCACCTGTCCAGGTTATTAACTTACAGGGGTTATTTTCTACCATAGGTTTACATACCTTTTGATGCTTTGAGCTCGTGTCTGTTGCAGGAAAGTATTTCATATGTAGAGATATTAAGTTACATTACATATTATGGTGTTATAAAAGGATCTGTTCAGTGGAATTTCAAATAACTAATCTCATAACTAATCTCCGGTAATCAACAATAAATGAGCCAAAAACTTTTTTACCTTTACATGTGTTGGGTTTTTTTCCACAATATTGTTAATAACAGAAACTAATTTCTCCAGGCAAAAAACAGTGTGATTTTAATCTGTGTGGGACAGTACATTTATATATTTTTCCAAGAGTTCCATCACCATTTGCTACTTGTTCAAGCATGTCATGTGTTTAGCGACCTTGTTCTTCTATGTGATCCACTGTTTCTGGAGTGAAAACTAGCTAAAAATAATACCAAGCCAGAAGTTCAGTAGAGTTGCTCTAAATGACCCTAGCTGAGGATCTGGGCAACTATGGCCTCTATGGATAGCAGAGGTTCTCAGCTAGTGTGATGTAAAATACTGTGTATAGGAAACTGATTAATGTGTGGTTCTAGCCCTATGCAATCTATTACAGTTTGGATATGTTCTTTGGACTGCTGTTGCGTGCTTTCAATTCACTTGTTTTCTGCAGCATACCACTAATATTAGTGGATTATTTAATTTGGACGGTGTGAGTATGGGCATAATTGTTTATGATGTTCTTAAATATGGTGAGAAGTGTCAGCTGTAGAGGTAAAGATCAGGAGATCTATTACTCAGGACAAATCTCTGTCAGTAAGACATAATTTACACCTCAGTTTTGTGTTGGGTGAGCACATTTGCTTAGTTCAGCATTGAGTTTACATGTCATGCAATTCAGTTGTCTTGATTCAAACCTACTGGCTAAGAAAGCTAAAGGGTTAGAAAATCATCTTCATTTACATGTAACCTGGGAATTACTGGTTCAGGCGATTGGAAGGTCTGTTTCTTTAGTTAGACAACAATCATTATGTTGTACATGGAGAATTTTGTTAGTTTAAGAGCTGTTGCTGCTATTTTTCCACCCAAATGATCAGCTTTGGGTGTTTGATTTACTGATAGCCTCAGGAGACCCCCTGCCAACATTCAGTCTTAGCAGCAGAATGTAGTAGCAGGTACAGCATGATCTATTTTGGCTATAACATCTCTTGTCTCTTCTCTCAATGCATTGCAGTGCTCTCCTTCTGAAGTCTGAGAAACTGTAACTTATTAGACAAATTGTGCAGATTAAGCAATAGTCCATGCGAGGTACCTTTCGCGAATTTGTTAGTTATGCTGTTGCTTCACATAATCCTTTATTTGAAATCAGATGTTTTTGAAGAAAATCTTGTGTTATGTGCACTTTGGAGCAAAAAATGCACGCCTCACATGTGACATACATACTAACTGCTTTTATACTTTATTTATAATTTAATGAATAGAGTACCTGTCTTGCTTATGGAATTGAGTAATTTGTATAGGAGTGGGCAGTAAAATTAATCAGGAAAAGTTTGATACAATATTTTGCCAGAAACATGAAGAGAATCTTCTACAGGTCTGTGAATATCTGAATACTTCTGTTTTTCTTGGTCTCAGTGGAAGGGAAATTGATAAGTAAAAGTACTAGATGCAAGAATGAAATCACTAATTGAAAAACATGGACTTCTATAACAAACAGTTTCTTAATTATATCATAAGTTTAACTAGGAGAACTATTAAACATTTGATGTCTTCAATTTTTCCCCTTTTGTGTGAAGATAGAGGTAAGTGGTGGAAATAATTCGCATTACTGATAGAAACACAAAGTTTTCTCTTAGTTGTTTTAAGACCATTCATGTTTTTTCTAATGCTGTTTTTTGACATGGCAATGTCCCTTTAAGGGTTTTCTTTACCAGATCAATTCCTTTCCTACTAGGAGAGCTAAAGCTTTTCATCTGTCCATCCAATTTATCCTTCTGGACTGTATTTCTCATATCAAGATAACCAGCAGCAATGTCCCCCTCAGGAGATTTGTATCAATTAGTTACGCATCACTAATTTCTGTGGTACTGGTGGATCAGTCAGTTGGAAGAAAGCTGGTTTGTAAACAGTTATGGCTGTTCAGGGTTTGTCTTTTCTGGTGAGGATTTTTGTTTTGAAATACATCTTTTACGTGGCAGCTATTGAAAGCCTGCAGATTTACACATGTGCATGAAGAAATACGGGGTGGCTTTAGACAGCTCCTTTTGGGATGTTAATTGCATACAGATTTCACATAGGACTAATGAGGGGCCATGTTATACACAGCTAAGCAAATTTATTCTGAAAATATTTATGATGGAGAATGTCATCCAAGATGTACAGGGTTCTCAAAAAGTACAACAGTTGTTTGTAGCTATTGCATAAATCTCTTGTCTATGGGTGTGCATGTGCCTGCTGCCACTGTGATGGCACTCTTGTACATGCATCACACAGAATTCCAGATATTCTAAAGGCTGTTGATAACTTTTCTTTTGCCCTGTGGTCTTGATAATATTCAGTTTAATTCACTGTAAAGGAATGTGGGATGTACGTAGTCTGTAAATGAGGCTCTGGGGTGACATAGTAGCAGTCTGGCATTAAGAAGAAGGGGGTGCAGTCTCAAGAGAAGCTGTGTCTGAGATGACAGTCCCATTCACAAGCCGCTGTTGGCAGCCTTAGATTCAATGTATATGACGAAGAGATGGCTCTCTTGTTCCAACATGCACAAAGCCTTATTTTTGCAGTGTGATGATGTGCTGCTCCAGCAGATCCTGGAAGATCTATACAGCATCAAAATTTTCACATCTATCACATGTAAGCGTTTCTGAATTGCTTCTACTAATTAGTTGGACATTACTTAGGTTCCTGTTGTTCAGTAGAGGACGTGGATGTTACCAGTGAAGTGCTTGGCCTTCACATATGGTGTTTCTGCTGCCTGCAAACATTGTCAGTGTCTTTCATTGCATAGGTTTGTGCATGTATTTATTTCTGGGTTTTGGGGGGTGTTTTTTTTGTGCCATATGTGATGAGACAGACTTAGTGAGTGCTAAGCAGGAATGAGTTGTGTGTTATAGTCTGTAGCCACAGCACTGGCACGGCTTGTACCCTGGTATCTCTCCAAACCCTCAACATCGCTGACCGTTTAAGAAAGTGGAATGAAACTATGCTGCTATATTGATGTGAGTGGCAAATGCAATCTAGCAGGAAAGCAGGTTGCTCCCCAGCTGGAATGCAGACAAGGCTTCAGTTAATCCCTCCTTTAGCCAGAGAAAGGTGGTTTTAATCTATTTATTATGCATTTGATTGTTTTTTTCAGCACTGATATATCGGCAAATGCCATAGGACTGTTACAGTCTCTTACAATCCATTTGCCGTATCAGCAGACATATCAGAACATGGAGCTGTTTTCAGTCGCTCAAGTCTAATCCCAAGTAGTGGCACAGGATCTTGTGAATTGCTCTGGGTCTATACAGAAGTAAATGACAGTAGAACATGTCATTTTTAAGAACCTGCTACCAGCCGTCTTAGGAATTTTTTTCAGACAGCTGAATTTCTTTTCACTGATGTCTAGGACAAAACTAATTTGATGTGATTATTAGAGAAGGAAAATTAAAAGGACAAAATCATACAGGAAGCTCATTAAAATGGAAACACTGAAATAACTGGGTAATTGGGCATTGATTCTGTCCTCCCTTTATGAGCAGTTCTGTATTAAAAGTAACATGTCTGCAGGATGATGCTCCAACATCTGTTATTGCTGAAACAAACGATTTGCTTGTTTTTTTTTCTTCTCTCCACATTCTTCCAACATCTGCATGTGTAGATCTGTCCTGTATATTAATCATATCTGACACTGCTCCTTTCCAAGGAAAATGCATCGGAGGGTATGGGATCTTATCTTTGGGGGAGTGTTTGGGTGTGGGGTTTTGTATTGCCATTCACTTTTATTAGATATTAGGGGCCTGGCTGTGAAATAGAATAACGTGAATGGGGACTCAGAAGGCTGCTACATGAAGCCCATGCACAGCTCTGTTGCTGTCGAGCATGTTTATGTGAAACAAAGAAGTTCACAGGCTATGGCCTGTCTGTCTTCTGAAATGTTAGTGTCACCTGATGTGATTAAAGCTATGCAAATAATTTTCCTTATTTGCTGTTCAGGCAAATCACCGTTTTTTAAAAAAGTATTCCACATTGAAAATGATCAGTAGTTGCGTTGGGATTCTGTTGGGTTTTTTCACTTTATATGTTGATCCAATAAATTGATTATAAATCTGTCTTGCTGAGTGTTTGCTATTTCAATAGCTCTGGCTGTGATTATTCTGATAGGAAGCAATGTATTTTCTTTGGTTTATGTTTTGGATAATTACTAAAATATATATGGTTGAATGTGCCAATTCTATGATTTAATTTATTTATCAATGTGACTTTATTGCTTCTCCTCAGTATTTGTAAGATAAAAATACAACTGCATTAAAGGTTCATAGCAAGAAAATAGAAAAAACTAAACGATAGATTTGAAGTAGTATCTGGAAATCTTTTCTGATCTCTAATTATCATGATGTTAATTGTCTCCCAGTCTTCAAACTATGGGTAATGCTTAAGCTTAATTTTATGCATGTGCATAAGTTATATTACTTAAATCACTCATAACTATTTGCTTAAACCCTATGCAGTGTTTGACATATTAGAATTGCAATGTAAATACTGCAGTAAATAAGATAACTATGGGTGTTGGTTTTGCTATGAACTTATCACTGGTTTTGACTTTTACATTCATTCTGATGGTATACAGTTGAAATCAGAAAAGAATGGAAATTTCAACTAATTTTTTAATATGCTGAAATATATTAAGTTACACAAAAGAATCCATATTATAGTAATCCTCCATATATACAGGAAAAGAGTACCTAGCATGCATGGCAGATGGTTTCAAAGGAAATCCTCGAGAGCTAGGATTAAAAAGCAATTTTCAGCAAGTTTAAAATGGGTCTCCATATTTGGGTCACAGATATTAACTCTTTCATTGCAAACAAATGAAGTAGAAGTCTTGTTGGATTATTATAGAAATGTTTCTCAATAAAAGGTGACCTGTACACACCATGGAAGGGAGAAAAGAGAATATCATTAGATTCTGCTTCTGATCCTATTCTAACACCAGTGGGAAGTAGAGCTGGGATACACAGAGGCAGCGGTGTGTTGCAAGTAAATGGGATTCATCATTCAACTAACAAACATTGGCAACCCTGTTCAAAATAATGTGTATATGGCTTCAGTTTTTGTCTGCACACTGAAACAAATTTACATAAAGGCAAGCACAAAAATTGAAGAATGAAATATAAAGAGTGATTTTTGTTCTTGGTCTGCAAAGTTGGAATTTTCAAGGAAACCCAAGGCATACAGATGAAGGTACCTAAATCCATTTCGTTTCAGATTTCTGAGCTCTGTTGCTGTCCCTGCCAGTTTTCATTGATTTCACTGGCCTTTGGATCAGAACTTCATACTTTACACTGCAGTAGAGGTGTGTGGATAATCCTGCTCCTTTCTCTTACCCATCACTTCTTATTTTAAACTTTCTGATAAATAATTTCCTGCAGACTTTCACCTGTTTACCCTTAGTAAATTATCCTTAATTACTGTTTATTAAAGTGTAAAGACTCTACATATAACATTTTTCTATTCCTTTTACATATGGCAAGCATGCCTGGTATGTGATAAATAAGAAATTGAACAGCAATACTTTTGTTCAGTCAGAGACAGGAAGGAACACGGGCTCCAAGTTTTGCTTGGAATTATGTCTGCACTTACAAATGGAAAGCAAGACTATGTTTTCTTGAACATGTCTTAGGGGCATACTAGAACTTGCTTTTTTATTTTATTTTTTTCAAAGGGTTATATTCTAAAATCAACAGTACCACATAAACATTGTTCCAGGCTACAGCTCTTTGGTGGTGGTGTTTGAACATTTAGAAATATTATCGTCAATACAGTGCCTAAAAGTGACTGAGTGCAAATGAGCTTTGTATTCTAAGAGCAAGAGAAGACACTGGGCTTCTAGTTGGTATAAATAGCACAGCAAGTTGGAGATTAGTGGCTTTAACTAACTTATACCAGCTAGTAATCATGTTAGGAACGTAATTCACATTTACATCAGAGCTCCTTTATGCACATCTGGCAATGTAAAGGAACCTCAGGTTTGATATGAACTAACTTTTCTTGCAAGGACTCATCTATTTCCAAAGTAGAAATTTGAGTTAGACCTTAAGCAATATTTATCGCAAAACAGTGAAATATAGCAACTGATACTATTTTACTGTGTTCTCAAAGCTCAACTGGGTGTATTTGGAGTACATTTAGAAAGCTTTCTGAGCAAAGGTGCCTGATGCTCTGCTAAGTGAATTATAGGAGTAATTACTGGTTTAAATTTCAGCCTACGGAGAAGTTAATTGCATTGCACTTTGGCTATTATATTGGCTACATGTTAACAGCAAAGGACAACCTACTTCTGAAAGGGCATCATAAATGTCCTAGTGGGATAACTAACTGCAGGTATATCTACAAATTGTTAATTAACAATGCTAAATAATAGGCGTTTTCTTCAGGACTGATCCAAGGTCCTATCTGCTATTCAGAAAAGAAAATTCAGGTGATGGATGAAAGTAATGTTATAAGGCAGCTTTCAGTTTTCTGTTCTTGTACCAAAGCTAGAAAGCTTCAGTGGACTTCTTGGAACTCATGTTCCCAATGTAATTATGTGCCTTCAGAGGGCAATTATCAGTGCCTAAATTAGATATCAAAAATTGAACCTCTCAAGCTGTCATCAACCATCATATGTCACCAAGTTATGATGCTATTAATACTTGGAAAAAAAAAAAATCACCCATGACAACAGTTATCTTTGATCTGCATGTTTGTAGTTCAGAATTTTGCCTTAGATTTTTCAAAGACTTGCATCTCTCAAAGGGAGGCATAATAGATCAGTTCAGATCCTCCTCTCATTGCTATCTTCCAGGACTTTTGTTTCAAGTGTTTTTTGAAAGTTTCTGTGAAGTACCAGATGATCTGAGATAAGACCTGAGCCAGATGTCTTTGATAGTCAGAGCAATCCATTCTCTTGACTTCAACAAACTTATGATCAAGTTCTGAATAAAGGAATTGACTTTAGAGAATTACTTGATTTCCTTTTCTCACTGTACAATCAAGTGTTCCATAAAGCAGGAGGTTCTCGCATGGAGTCAGTCGTCACACGGGTCAAAAGCACTTTTTTGTCAGGGCAAAACAGAATGCGAGTAAGCTCATGCAGATCACTGGAAGATTAGACAGACAGGTGTAAAACAGAAGCCTGAATCTCTCCTGGTGTAGAGTCATCCAGAAACTACAGCACCGTGTGACTCTGAAGCCACGTGTGACATGCTGTTAAAATGCGTTCAAAAGAATACTGTAAAAGGGAAGATTCTCAAGTGTGTGTCTGCTAGAGCTGTAAAAGTGTTCTTCTTTCGTTGTGCATTGTTTATTTTCAGTTAAAATAATAACTCTCAGGGAAGTAATTCCTAGTTTTCTGCAGCCCTCTTGGGGATGCCCTTTGGCAGTGAAGGTTGGTACTGAAGTAGGGTATTGGTCCAGAAATTATTCCCTTTGCTTCTCCCTGCAGGAGGGTACTTGAGCATTGTGAGATGAGATTGCCCCGCTGTGGCAGCGGGAATGGAAAGCCAAATAACCATCCAGGCCTAATACTTCTTAAATTTTACTGAGGAACTACCAGGCTGTCCTAATGTTGATAAATGCTTTTTCCAAAGCAATGTTCTGCGCTCTGACAAGTATGTAAATCTCAGAAATTATGTCATTGTACAGAGTTCTGAATGCCAGAAACTATGGCTCTTTAAAGGAGTTAAATGCTTTCTTACCTTCAGAAACTCTTATCAGGAAATATTGAATGTTCAGTTCCACTGAGTGCTTTGGAATTTTTCTCTACTTGGATCTTTTTGTAGCGTATATTTATTAAAAAGTGTTTTTTGAGTAGATTACTGAAAGCAATAACCTATTCATATCAAGGCCATGAATTCATATCTAATGTAACTAGTTAGGCAAAAGTGAAAGCTTACATACTGATAGATAGTGCTATAGATGAGCTTCTCTGCACTTCTTTATTGATGGTACTTTAAGTAGCAAGTTGAGGAGAAACAGATAATGAAAATTGATTCTTCTCTGCAGGTCTCTCTTGCTTACCGTTGGACTTCAACAGACCTAATCTGTGAAGATAATTAAAGTTCCTTTGCTCTGAATGCTGTAAGTGGTTTTTTGTTTGTTTGTTTTATGGAAATCATTAGGAGCCTATTTGCCTCACATAGGGGGGAAAAATGTGAAAATGCCAAATCACAGACAAATGGTGGAAATGAAGTTGGTGTAATTTGTTATATGACTGTCTGTGTTTGCAGGAGATATTTCTAAACAGCGTTTTGTATTCAGGAACACCCTGTCTCCATTCCAGCCATATCCATCCAGCTGATAAATGCAGTAGCAGAACCCCAATTACAAATATACTAAAGGAATATTTGGTAATTCCAAAGTAAAGATACCAAAGGAAACAATGTTTTCATACTTCTGTCAGGACTTAAAACTAGATTAGTAACTTCAGCACGGTGGAGGGAATCTGCTGTTGCTGTGTGTGTTCTATTTGGTTGCGAATAAACACCTGAAGTATCAGTATAGCATCTTAACCAGAATATCACGTAGAGAAGTTGGAGGGGTGATAAAACTTGCGAGTGAAAAATTTTCCCATTGGTGATGACACAGGGTGGTGGCCCTGGCTCTTGTTTAGCATAACAGTTGTTTGAATTTCAGGTGCCATGATAGCGTAGCAGGAGACTTAAAATACGTCTTTACTGTTTAATAGACTTCTCACAGGAGCAGACTTGCCTGCTTTAAACCCTGTACATGTAGAAGCGTGGCTTCTGGAGCATTTGGGATAATACCCCCCATAGTACATGGAATCCAGCAATTGTGTCAGAGGGGTTACTGCAGGGAGGCAGAATGTGGGTAGGAGGCTGGAAACAGAATGCCATGGTTTTGACCTTGTTTCAGCATCCCTTTAATATCCCTAGGACACAGCTTTCTGATTCTATAATTAATAGTTGTGCATGTTGCTAATGACACATTTCTTATTTCTACGAGAGTGTCTTTAGAACGGTTGATACTCTTGCACCAATGAAAACATGCAAAGAGCTCTTCATACCCCCATTTTTTTCCCCAAAGCTGTGGGAACAATTTTCTGGCTTGTAGAACAAAGAAGCTAGAACAAATTACATAGCCAACATCTGCACCTGGCTCACTTATTAAGCGAAAATTTGGCATAGATGCTAAACTACCTTCTGCCAAGAGAGCCTTGCTGATACAGTTGTTCAGGGATGAAGATGTGATAATGTCTTTTCCTTTTTGGTTCGCCAAAGCTATTTTCTTGATTTGTCAAAGTCAGAATTTTGTTGGAAAGGAAAATATCTTTGTGCTTTTAAATATCAGAGGTTAATTAATGGTTCATCAAACTTTTTCAAACCAACCATGTTAAGATTATGAAGGTGTATCACTTTAGTTCCAATGGCAGACACATCACATATGGGTTGCCATTTTGATGGCTTTGAATGGTAATCTGACCCATGAAAACTGAAGCATAATATGCAAACTGATTTTTTTCTGGCCTGCCCTATTCTTGATGCCATCTGTGTTAGGATGGAAATGAGCCTGCTCAAAATGTGGTCTGCCAGTTTAAAGCAGAGTGGTAGTGCCAGTCGCAGATGGATTTAAAAGAATAGCCTCATGTGAACAAGAAGAGAAGGAAGATTCTTCTGAGAGCAGGAAGTCTCACTTGAAAGCATATTATGTTTGTTAAATCGTGTAGCCTGTGGAACGTCCATCAGACCTTTCCATGAATTCTTCACATGGATTAAGCAAACTAAACTTACTTGCTAAAAATCAAGAAGAAACCTTGAACTTCCAAACATTGTTCTCCCTCCCATCACTGCCTTCTACTGCTGTCATCCATAATGGGATACAGTGCGGGAAGCTGACAATATCTGATCCTGTCAGGTGTTTGCAGTGTATCCATTCAGCAAAACCAATCACAGTAAATTATTTCATAAGTTTTGTAGATACGTGTTTTTAGTCTGCGATAAGAATCCTAATGAAGTCATAGCATTCAGAGCCTTGGGCTGCCATTTCTGAATTCCTCTTTTTGACAATTAACAAAAATCTATGTTCCAGGTGAAGGTGAGTACCTATCTGCTGCTGATGCATCTCAGCTCAAAAATTAAGGTAATTTTTCACCTAACTTTCACTGTAGTCAATTAATCTCAGTTCTTTTCTACTCAATTTGAGAGAGCCTGTGCTCTGAAGTTAGAGGTTCAATAACCTTGTCTCATGTGTTAACCACGAGTGTCTTGAGACTATTTATAATCCAAAGAAACACATTAAGTGATTTTCACTCGTTAGGAATATGGTCTACAGAAATCTCTGATTATTTTTTTTTCATCTCTTTAAATCGATTACATTGTTTGAATGACCATTTGCTTTTGCAGTAAGGAAGCATGTAAAAGAAAGCACTCATCGATGAATTTCATGTTCATGACACACTTGAACATCCCTCTCAAGTCCTCTTTAAGCCTTTTATTTCCAGGCTAAATAAACACCAATTTCAGCAATGTCTCATCTACATCTACTCCCTTTAATTACTGCTGTTGAGAGAAAGTTTCTGCTGATGCAAATGTGCTATTTTGTCATGTCACATCAAATTGCATCAGCCTTATATTTAGGAACAAAAAGAGGGGGAGGCAGAGACAGGATGTGGCTGCAAATGGAACCAAAGGGTTTTCTTAAATATAGGCTGAAAATAGACAATTGAGGCAGTGATGCTTTTTCAAGCAAAAATCCATGAAAGGGAAAATCAAGTCTGTGACGACAGAAATGAAAAGCAGGGCTGGGGGTGTGCGAAGAGGGAGTTCTAGATGGAGGCGTGGGCTGGTGTCAGGGAAAAGCTGATGAACTTCTCATTTACGCAAACACCCCTTGGATTGTCAGATTGGTGTGAAGTGGTTTTAGAATATGTTAGACCACATATATCTCCTCTTGTTCCTTCTCTGCTGGCTAAAAATGTTCCTAGCCATGTTCCCCATGTTGCAGGGCACGCACCTTTCTGGTGCTTTGTATAGTGTAATAAATTCTACTAGCTTAGTAGGCCTTCAGAGTGCTAATACACAGGACTTACAAAGTATCTTTAAACGTGAATTAACCCTTAAAAGGCTCTTGCATTGCAGGACTGTTGTCCATCTACAGTTGCCTTGAACAGCTCAGCAACTCCTATGTAACGCTCAAGCCCAGTCATTCAGGCTGCCAGCAAACATAAGGTTTTGGGGTTCAATAGAAATTAACAGAAATGTGCAGATTTACACCAGCCAAGGATCTGGACTAGTGACTTTAATGTTGGTATTTGCCTTGAGAAACTGTGGTAGAAAAATGAAGGCCTCCAAATGGAGTTCCAATACAGATACAATAGCAGTATTCCAGATTCTTATGTTGGACACAAATTAATTTATTACAACATACACTCTTTCAGTTTACTTCTTTTAACTATTTCCAGCAATAACTCTCAGCTCACTAAACTGAACTAAATAGATTGTGGCAAATTGGCATCGAGAAAATTTGTAGTAGCTGTCCAAATAAATGTAGGACACTTCAAATAATCCATCGCACTAAATTTACTTTTAAATGTGGTATCTCTTCCCAAATAATATTTTAAAAAATTGTTGTTCAGGGAAGTCAGTTTGGTTCTTCAGAAAAATGTTATCAGCTTCCTCATGGAAAACACTTTTTGCCCTCTCAGAAATGGGCAGAAAATGATCTATTGAAATCAAATGCATAAATTATGCATGTAATACAGCTTGCTTTGAAATTATGAGTCTGATCAGAGCCTGATGGCAATTAAACTGCGTTCTGAGAGATCAGCTGTGTTTGAGAAGCATCAGAACTGGATGCGGATGTGATCTGTAGGCGTGCTAGCAGCACCTGCTTATCAAATTAGAAAAATACTATTCATTTCTTACAGCTAAGCACTTGGGTACTCTCCTCAAAAGTAATTGGTGATGTTAGAGGTAGTATTTTTTTGTTCTTGCCACCAAGGATAATAAAAATGTGGCAGAAGCTTGTATATTTACAGCGTTATGACAAATGTAAGTCAAGTAGTATTTCAGACTGAAGCTGGACAGGGAAAGGCATCCAGGTCTTCATGGTTAGATATTAACAGTCCTCTAAAATATTAAATACAGTGATGCTGTAATCTAAACTCTTAAATTCTTTACAACTCGAAAATAACAACCCATGGTGCTAAATCCATATACACAATGAAGCTTGATGGAAACAAGGCAAAGAAAGGTTTACCTCCGGCTGTATGCACAGAGCTGCAGTGTGTGGTAGTCGAGGGGCACAGGCCCAGGCACGGGAAGAGGCACATACTGCTGACAGCCGCTCTCCTGAGCGGCACCAGGCTTGTGTCTTTGACTTGCCTGTGGTACTTGGTATCCGGCCTCTTGTGATTTCCATTTGGTAAATGCATCCCCTGTCTGTGGCATCTGACTAGACCGTAAGTGGAAGTGGAACAGTCCAGGTGTGCTCCCTCCTGGAGTGGAAGCAGGAGGTGAGTGTCCTGTAGATATTCTGGTGATATTTAAAGCATTAATTTGCATAGTATTTCTTAGTTGTCATTTTCAGTGTAATCCACTTCCCAAGACTTAAGACAATCACATCTGATTTTTTTCCTTCAACGACTCTTAGTACATGAGAATTAAAGTGCCTCAGTAAAATATGTGGGTTTTCATAGCAAGGAATGCATTTCTGTTATACTTTTTCAAAGCAAATCACAGAAATATTAAATGGGGAAGGAGAAAGATAGATGTTTTTATAGTTGGGGTTTGTTTGTTTTGAACTGAATAAGTCTGAAAATACTAGATAAAAACCGCAGATCAAATGAAAAGACTCCGTAAGCATTCTCCAGATTCTTCATCAAAAAAACACCCAACTGACAACACTGCAACAAGAAAGTATTCTTAATTAATGTCTTCAGTTAAAGGAAAAGCATTGTGGATCCCTTAAATATATTATTAAATCTGTATTGTTTAGATAATAGGACGGGGAAAGACACTTGTGCTGAGTGCTGTGTCAAATTCGTCAGGGCATGTTTTAATTCTAGTTCACTTGCTGGATTTCACAGCTATTTGTCTGGGTATTGGGGTAATTTGGAGGGTTGAGTGAAGCCAGATGACTGTAATGAACTCATTTTGTGTCTTTGACTCGTTCTGGCAAAAAAAGATGCTATTTATGGGGTATTTTGTATTGTTAAGACTTCTGTTCCTCCTGTCTCTCAAACTTTCTCTGGGCCACTGTCTTTGCGCCATCACCAATAATTACATCAAATTAATTCAGCATAATTGAGTTAATTATTAGCACTGGAGGTTAACAACATGACTTCAATTGAACCAAAGCTTTTATCCTCCTCTTCCTGAGGTTTCACAAAATGTAAACAAATCTGAATCATGGATGAAACCTAAGGCAGCTCCATTTCCATCAAGTGCTTTTACCAGTCAGAAGAACTCTCCTGCCACATTCATTCACTCAGACGGGTGTTGATAAATGTGCTGTCTGCTGCAGAGGGAAAGGAATTCTGTGGCGTTCTGTATCAACATCCACGTGCTTTAGAAAAAAGGAAAAATTTTTTGGAAGAAAAAAAAAAAGCCATTCAGTCAAAAGCAGAAAGGCAGAATAATGATTAATAAAAATTCCTATATAGAGAGGATATTAAACCTGGTTTAGCTGATATACATAAAGAATTAAGACATAGGTTCCAAAGATTCAGAGGATAACTTTTTGAATTAGCGATGCTGTTGTGAATCACTGTGTAAGGCATAACCAATAGCATGATTCCTTATATAAGGTGGTAGTTTGAGAATCAGAAGATACGGTTTCTATTCCCAGCTCTGCTATTGACTAATTGTATGACTTTGCATAAGCCACTTAATTTTCTGGAGCATGGTTTCTTTTCTCAGATATTTTCCATCTTAGACATCCGAGAGGCTAGGGTTGTCTCCTTCTGCTTGTGCATCCATGGTCTAGGCATAGTGCAACGGGATATTTGAATCACTGGTGTCTCGATGTACAGATCAATGGATCTCTGCACTGGGATGCTCAGAACTCTGCCTTTGCCAAGGGTAAAAGCAAGCTTTTGCCTTTAGCGCCAAGGGCTAAAATTGAGCTCCAACTCCAGCTTTCCACCAAGTGCAGCATGTTTGTTTTAATCCATTGTAGCAAGAGCTCCGAGCTGGACACTCAGTTCGAGTTTTGGCTTGAACTTAACTCTATGGCATTAAACATAAACTTTTTTTTCCTGTAACTACTTCTCAGCCAGAGCTATAAATTATTCAATATAGTTGGTGTGTTGTGCGTAATCGATTAAAAGCAAGCTCTGTACCTCAGAAAACAAATGTCCTGCAGAGTTCTATAGAGTGTTTTTCGTGTATATCATTCTGGCTTAATGACAAAAATATCCAAAAGGCAGCAGGGGAAGTGAAAATTTGAAGAAATCATGTCCCAGTTGTAAGATTTTATTTATTTATTTATTTTTTTACCTGGCCAACAGGATATCCAGGATCTATTTTTGCTCTTGATGCGTTATGTGGAAGATTGAGAATATTATTTAATTCCTTTCTTTGTGTCTTTTTGGGGAAATTAGTGCTAAAGATATTTGGTTTGCATTTATACTTGATTTGAGTTCTGCAAGTTCTGCATTTGGTAAGGATTATTTAACAATGGTTGAATTTTCTGGGACAGACTGCAGAAGTTGAATAAAACTGTGTCTTGCTTGAAAACTGCTTACAAGATTCTGGGGCAAAGTGAAGGTGACTGCTGCTGACCTTCTGATCCTAGGTTCAGATGATATTAGGCTGGAAAGAAATAAGATTACCTTTTGTTTTGAAAAGGTGCAATATGATATTGCTAATAATATAATGTATAACACTATAATAGTGTTACTAATCATGGGATACATATCTGTTCTAAGCAATAGACAACAGTGGCTTTAAATTGTAGATACCTCCTCAGTTCTGAAATTTGTAAGAATTTTTTTGAAAATATTTGGGTTTTTTTAATCTTTCTACTTTAACTGATGTTAATTTAAACCTAGGGGATGATGGGGGAGGAAGAGGGAAGTCATATTACTAGCGTGGCAATTCTCAATATATGCTTTCTGTTCTCATCTGCATCATGTCCGTGACTGTGCCATGAAAACAGATGACAGCCTTCGTCCACGCAGGGGGTGCTGGGGTGCGCAGGTGCCCTGGTAGCACTGCAGGGAGAATTATGCTCCTGGGAGTCAGATCGGTACTATAAATGACTGCAGGCTTGCTAAAGTTGATGGAGCTGTGCTAGCCTGTTGCTGTTGTTAGAAGTCTAATCTATTAGTCAACTTTCGAAGACTATTTAGAATTTACAGAACTGTCCTCTTCCAGCACTCAGGTTCTGTTTTCCTTTTGGAAGCCTTTATTAAATCAGAATAGGAGAGAAACACAAGGACTGAGCTAATATAGGCAACAACACATTTAGTCCTGTGCTCAAGCAATGTGTAGGCCCACAATTTAAATGCATTACACTAGGTGATATCTGCCATCACTGTCTCAGCTGTAGTTTTAATTACTTCCCTCTTTTAATTGGATCAAATCATGAAGCACTGGAATCAATTGTTAAGCAGCCCTTTCTGGAGCCAGGTATCGATTTCCTGGATGATGGAGTTCCTTCAACATTTTCTCTTCATCTCAAAAGAATATCTTATAACTCTAAAATAGCAGTGTCTTATAATATGTAGAGGAGAATGGTCCCTGAAGGAATAGGGGCAGGTATGGTGAGTGTGCAAATCTCATACCGCAGCCAGCTTTGTGAGGAGCTCTCTCTTGTGGCATCCCACTGCAGCCAGCAGAGATTTTTCAGGGATAAGGGTCCTTTCTCAAAAACCAGTTGCTGGACTGGGTACTCTTTCTTTGCGATAAGCTTGTTGCTAGCCAGAATTTCCCTTTGTTTTTCTTATGAAACAGATTCTCTTTGAGCTAGACTAGGTCATGGAGAGTGACAGTAAAGGTTTTGGGAAAACTTGAGATATGGCTTTAAGACCTCAGAAGTGTTCCTAAGGTATGGCGGGCATCTGCCCACATGATTAGCTGTTGGTATGGTAACAATCCCTGATTAGAGAACTGTACAAGTTAAAATCCGCCTTAAGAGGCTAAAGACTCCCAGACTTAAATGTTCTGTAATACTCCTGCTTATAAACATTTCTCCCGTGAACAGGCTTGTATTTTGTTCAAGATGTGGTGGGCCAAATTCATCCATGGTATAATTGCACCACAGCCAGGGTTTATGGCAGGGAAGGTTTTGGCTCAGATCATTACTTGGATTGAGAGCAAAGGATTGGAAGATTCCATCAGGTGTGGATTTGAAATAATGACACAGCAAGTTGCTTTTGATGCTGCTGTAAAGGATAATGTAAATTGGGAAGGACGATTACAGGGCAAACTGTAGATACCAGGGCATTGTACAAGTACCGTCGTCATTAGTCTAGGGATTATGTGTGTATTGTTAGGACTGGAAAGGATGTGCTGCGGTAGATCAGTAAAATGGGAGGTCATATGAATGCCCCGTTATACTGCAGGTCAGTATGACTGTCCAGTTCTCTTCTCAGAACTATTCCTTCTGGGCTGTGGTTCCCTGTTGTGTAGGTGTAACCTGCACTTAGAGTTATCTGTGTGATGTTCAAGTGTATTAAAGCACAACTTCGGACCTAGCTTGTACAGAAATTTACCACATTCTCTCTGATTACCCCGATGTCATTATGTACAGCTCCAGCAATCTGTCATCCTCTAGTTCTACCAATTCTAATTTTACATTTGCAGGAAGGCAGCTGCTAATAATGGTGAGTAGCATTAGGCCTAATGCTGATGCTATAGAACTGCAAGAAGGATGCCCAACCAATGGTGATTCCTTGTCAACAAATCGATCTTTGAGATCTGTCATTTAGCCAGTTCTTAATCCCCGTATGCTCTACTAATAACTGTGTAAAGCTAATGTTTCACTGCAGGGCTGTGCCCCCAAATGTGCTGCTGTGGCACTGTCATCTGATGCTGCTTCTCTGCCTCGTGCATCAAACACAGCACAAGGTGGAGGAGAACAGAAACAGAAGTGAACAGAACAAGACTGGCTATCATCATTTGTGCAATAGGACTTTACAAATCATATTTAGAAAGGACAAAATCCACAACAATAACAGGCCACAGCTCGTCAGAAGTGATCACATCAAAACAGCAGCTCTTAATAAAAGCCCAGCATGCCAGAGAGATGTGTTTATTAGAATAAAGTGACTTCAGCATTGTACATGCTCACCCATACACGAGACGGGGTCTATCTACAGGGCAGGCATTGCCCAGGGCTGCAGGACGTTCGGTTGCTCTGAGTGGATGTGACTTGGTAGGGACGGATGTTTGCTGGTTTGCCTGGGGCAGCAGAACCCACAGAGCCGGCCTTGAACACAGCGCGCTCCTCACTCTCCTGTGACCTACTAGGGAATAAAGGAAATACTGTGCAGTGTAACAGCCGGAGAAGGCAGATAGTTCACTGAAACAGCACTCTGCAGTAGGTTATAAGTGTATTTTAAAAGTTAGAGCCCAGAGTCATAGGCCTTTCCTGGGAAGCTGTGAAACCCGGGAGGGAGGACGGATGTAGCCAAATCCTAAGGCAAAAGAGTAAGGGATCCTTCTGAGCAGCAGCGCTCCACTTGGGTGTCTTCCTGGACTGATGGCAAAACATGAACCAAGATGTTTTGTGGTTAAAGCGGTTTCAAGAGGCTTCCGATTTTCTTCTTAATCTGGCACTTTGATTATTACTTTCCTATAGTAATTTTTTCAGAAAATCTTACCATCTCATTTTGCACAAATATCACTTTTGGAATCTGTATTCATACTAATAAAAGCAGGTCCAGTGAAGGCATAATGAGTCAGGTCACAGAACCTGGCTATGATTGTAATATTAAGTTCACTAGTGATTTTTTTCATGCAGAGTCTGTTATTGGACACTTCAAGGAGGAAATATAATTTTGGCACCTTAGATAAGATAACTGGATAAGATGTTCCAAATTCAACACCGAATTACCAAGATAGCTAAAGTCACACATAGGTTTGAAAAACAGTCCATTTCTCTGCTGTTTACAAGTCCTTATACTGCTGGGAATATTCTGAAGCATCTTCCTAATTAAAACTAAATTAATGCTACTCAATAGATTCTTTGCATTTGTTTTCCTTCGATTAATTTTTTTCTTACAGTTTGTTTGCTTAATCCTAATTTGTAAAATTCACTCTGTACTTCTCAGTGATTTTTTGATTGAGTCCAAACACAGCCTACTAACACCCAGGGAGACGGTATGGGTTTTGGTTTGGAGGTTTTTTAAGGAATTTATTCTTGAACATGCAGTGTGATCAACTCACATAACAGACAATCAGGAGCAAGAACCTGGAGCCAGCTGCAAACGCTGGTTACCAGGTTTTGGATCCCACAGGTACCTTCAGTAACACAGAGCAAACAGTAAAAAAAAATAGTATCAAGTGGTTCTATCTCTCCATTTCTAGTTTCTTTTCCCTCAAACTTCTGTTTTGGGTGCTTGGCATTGTATGGCATGGCAATGATCAACGGCAGTGTTCCCCAGCAGAGAACCTGATCGTAAAGGTAAGTTTATCGTGAGAGGTGGTTCCATGGTCAGAATGCTGAAGCAGGCAGTGTGAACCCAGCTCCCTTCTGCTGAACACCACTTTGTGGCTGGTATTCAACACCCTGGGAGCTTTGCCGCCCCATGGCAGTCAGTATGTGTCTCACTGGACTACAGTGAGCTGGAAAGGCCATGCCCCAGCCTGGCTTTGTATCTGTGAAGGGGTAAGTTCAGGCCTGTTGTGGTTCCTCATTGTTAAAAATGGATATAATACTACTGTGCTACTTTACTAGGATACTGTAAAATCAGTGCTTTAAAGATCATGAGGTTTGACTAGGATAGGGAATAATAAATTCCCAAGTTAGACTTCTAGAGATGTACCACTTAGAAGTAATAAGAAATCGCATCTCCAGCCGGTATACTGGGGGGAAGAGAGGGAAGGGGGAGCCAACCTGTAAACAGCGGCAGCTCAGGTAATTCATGCAGTCCCTTAATTAACGCTTCCAGTCCCTGAAGCCCAGCTTTGGTGGCTGTTTAACTAGCCTGGAGGGATTGCGATTCTAACTGTTGAACCGTAGGGATTTGCTTGAAAAACAGTCACAGTAGCAGGAACACCCCCCTCCCCCCAATCTGAGAGCAGTGGTGTAGTGTCATATTGGTATCATCGGGGGCTCAGCTATACACTGGGTCAATTGACAGGCTCATGAAAGCGGAGTGCAAGATTAATTGGCTTTGGTCAGCCTTTGCTTCACTATCTGAATATCATTATCAGGAATGTAAATGATTATGCAATGCAGAGAAATGCCACAATAGTCTCAGTGTCTCCTTTTATACTTGTCTCTTTTTAAACAGGGCTTTATCTAAATGCAAATGTGATTTCAGCCTTCTGATTAGGACATTATACAGTCATCCATTCCAGAAAAGCACAATTAGCGGATTATTTTATTTCTGACTCAACAATTCTTGGTTTAGATTGTTTGTTTGTTGTGCTATGCATGATATTTAAGTTATCAGAAGGAGATTTACATTATTAGTCAGGATTATAGCCAGATTTTGTGAGGTCAAGGTTTTTTTTCTTGGCAGATAAAAATGGTAACATTTGTGGGATTTGAGGGGGGATGTTTTTAGAACAAAAGGCAGTAGTGCAGATTCTTACTGTGCTTCATTGTCCTTTTTGTGACGTTAGGGGCAAATTACAGTAATAATGCAAATTCTCCAGAGTTGTGGGGTGTATGAGCGCAGGGTGTAGTCTTACCTGCTTTCAGGGTCTATTCACTGTTGAGTTGTACTCGTACAGTCCCCCGGTATCTTAGAACTTAACAGTGGGTCGGGTCATAAGATTATTTCTCATTAAACAGCTATTTTACCAAAATAACCATCAAGTTTTCCATGTGCTGTGGTAGGTTTCCAGTGAAAACTTCACTGGAAATGATATTGCAAACACTGAAGTTAATGCTCAGAAAAATACAGATCTTTGGTGATAAACTTCCCTGTGAAGCTTATCCGTGCCACAAAACTTGTAACATTTTTGCAGCTGTGAATTTGTCAGAGCTCAGGATATCTTTTTTGTTCGTTCAGTATGGGAGCCTTGTACAGTGTATGTTTGATAATTAGATCTGATGAAAACTTCAATCTTCAAATCTATTAGACAGTCCAGTACTTGTGGGAAGGTGAAGGATTTTTTTTTTTCCAAAATTCATCAGTTTAAATATATTTGTCGCACAATTTTGATTCCACAGCTCGTATTTTTCCTATGAAAAATTACTGCAGTGGAAAATTCCTAATTACTTATAGTGAAACAACATTTTCAATTCCATTGATCAGTTTTAATCCTTCCATGGTCAAATGTTTACGTGACTCTGGTTTCTTGCTCTCTCTCCCATAGCTTATTTTCTTTATGCTGAAGCAAGCTGTCCTATACATTCCCAACACATGAGGGATCGTTGCTTTTGCCAGGAAATCTATTGCATCACTTAGGTTTAATTAGAGCACAATGACATATGATGAGTTTACACATCAAAGCCTAGAAACAACTCAACAAATTGGCTCTAGTCCCAAAGTGTATTTTGGGATCTGTATTGAATTGGGGTGCTTCGCTGTATTTAGTGGGAATATGTGAAATACAGGCTCAGGTTCTTAGGGTCAGCGGAACTATACCAATTCTTACCAGCTAAGGATCTAGCCCAAAAAAAACTGTATAAAAAAGTTTAACTTAGGTTCAGATCAGCTTGAATCCAACTGCATATTCTAGATTTCTGTACTGAATTATAAACAACATATTTGCATAGGTTCTGTGGAAGTGGCAAGTTGAATCCTATGCCTAGTTCTAATTTGCACCGAGTTCAGAGAGTTGAGTGCAGACCCAGGACACACTCGAATCTGCCACGTGGTGGAGTGAGGGGTTGGCTTACATCTAAGTGCACAGATGGTCTCGATCTTCTCCTCACTTGTAGCGCTGCTTCTGTGTTGGTAACTCGGTCAGTGATTGCAGTGCCCTATCACTTGCGTAAACAAAGCTCTTCATCTCATAGCTTTAACATGTATGGGGGATTTATCATTTCAAGAAGTAGAACTTATTACTGTAGCAACTTTTTCCTTCCATAAATGCTTTTCATTAAATAAGAGAATTTTGATGTTTCACAGATACATTTTTTTCATGGCTCTGCTGACCATGTTAGTGATGCTCCCCATGTCAAGTCATGGCTGTGGGGCACAGCAAGGAACTCGGATGGCTTCAGGTGCTCTGGCGTGGGAATTGTCCAACTCGAGGTGTAGCCATTTGGGTTCTAAACAACAAACTAACTGTATTAAAGCTTGAATTTCAGAGTTGGAGAATATGTGCAACTGCACTGAAGGAAGGAGAAAAGGAAAACATTGGTTGGAGCCAAAAGTATCCTGTGTGAAGCTGGTCTGGTCAATTAACTTCTGTGCCTCGTTTCCTATTGATGAGAGCAGTCTGCAGTCTCAGAGCAGTGTTCTTGTATCTGTATCAGACGCTGGGAGACGCTTGGGGTACAGTAATAGGGGATACAGAAATACATAAAGCTAGATAGATATCTGTGGGTGCACCACCTCTAAATAGGAATTCTTAAGCTGCAGTATTTTTTTGTAACAGCCTCTAGAAGGTGCTTTATTCTTTACTAGTGATGTGATTAATCAGGCTTTAATTGACTGACAGATCACCTTGACAATCACTGGGCCATTAACATGGCTTTTTTTTTTTTTTATTTCTTGCATGCCTTGTAGCTGTCTTCTGTTTTTCATTTTCCTTCTTTTTATAACCGCATCTGTTAATGCGGTTCTTGTTCAAATGTGTTGGTAAAACAGAGAAATACAGAGTTAGATACACAGAGGACACCCAAACTTTATTGAGAAGGTCTTACTTCCCCTATGTAACTTCATATGGTAAAAAATTCAAGGCTACCAAAGAAAGGCAACATGTATGTTACTGTATTCTTTAATTTCTTGTTACGAAAGAAAAGTAAATCTAGATATTGATCAAAACCCCAAATCCTTACATCCCAGTTCCTCTGAAAAAGACAAACATTGACATCTGCTTCTATAAACTGAATATTGTTGTGAGAAAATCCCTTGAACTATCACTGTGTGTCAGGAATATTACTCACTCTACATATATTGTTCTCAGTTTTGTCACCTGCAGTACTAAATGCCAGGAGAAAACTGCTGGAGGGGATTTAGCGTGATGTTTCTATAGTAAATGTTTCTTACAACATATGGTGTAAATTGGCAATCTCAAAATACTTTAATTGAAAAGGTAATACCAGTTGCACGCTGAAAGTTCAATTTAAATAGTAGGGGAGAAAGAACCAGATGTCAGGTGACACCAAATATCCTAAGCAGGAAAGGAAAGCAAAAGCAAAGGTATTTGCATAACAAAACAAGACAATTTGCAACATTTTGTTTGTGGTCTCACTGGCATGAAGCGAGATAGGCAGAGGTACCCCTGAGCTGAGTGCCAGGAAGAAACTGAAGGAGGGTACCAGAATCTATTTTGAAAGTCCATTTGTATCGGAAAGGTTCCAAAGAAAACAACTTTAGAAAAGAAGTCAGGGAAGGAAGTTAGTGCTGAGAGTGATGTCAAGGGTGGAGTGAAAGGTGTATGCTGGAAATGCGCCCTCAGCTCTCTCTGCTGGAAGAGAAGCCCCAGGATCGAAGCCCCTGTAGCACTTAGAAAAATAACAACATGTACGTTTACCTGCTTGAGGTAACTGTTGAGGCTTTCAGCACTTGGAACGTAAGTCAGATGGAGTGGTATACCAGGAGGTGTCCAGTATGCCAAAACCAAACTGAGAACTGCTATGAAACAAGCTCTTTTATTATATTGATGTTATTTGATACCATGTTATATATTATTTGACCCATCGTTGGAAGTGTTCAAAGTCCCATCAGGTCAGATGGGGCTTTGAGCGACCTGGCCTATTGCAAGATGTCTCTGCCCATGGTGATGGGGTTGGACTAGATGATCTTTAAAGGTCCCTTCCAACGCAAACCATTTGATTATATTTCTGTTTTCAAAATAAGACACAGACTTGGAATCATCCTACCTAATTTAGGCTTTTAACTGCAGGATCTATATTATAATTCTTCTTTTGTTATTCATTCTATGTTCAATGGAGAGAAAGGCAATAATTCAGTCTATATATTATTTGAAACACATTTTGGAGTTGCTTATCTTTCTACTGGTTGGAGGGGGAAATGCAGGGATCTCTCTGACTATCGAGAGTATAATCACCTCCTGTACTCAAATGCCAAAGTGAATGAATCCAAACCAAAAAATGCATGGAGCTGATGCCCAGCATAGGTTTCACTGCAAAGAGAAAATGATATTTTAGAGAGAAAAGATGAGAAGGAAACAAGAGATGAACATTTTGAAGCCTGGGGGTATTCTGATTGGTATCTTAAACTGAACTTTTTAGGTAAGGCCATAATTAGCACCTCTTGTATACTTGGAAAGTGAACTAGCAATTGGACTAGTCAGACTGAAACCATTTTGAAAAGTCAGCTCTTGGTCTATATTTCTGAATTTTTGTAATGTCTTTCTGCCCTACATATGGGGGCTTTTTTTGGACAGTATCCAGTTCCTGTAGTGTGTGAGGCCGAATGGCTTTTATCAAACAAATACGAAAAACCAGAACTGGAATCAAACAAGCAGAATGAAAAGATTGCAGCAGCAGTGTAGAGCCAACTTATTGCCGTCAGGATGGACAAATGGTTTCCTAATTGTTTGTGAAAGCTAATGGAAACCATATTTTGGCTGTGAATAATTCTCAGGAGGGATGATTGTGAAGTCTTACCTCATCTCTCGTACTTTACTGATAGCACATATCAAGTATTCAAAAGCAGACACACCCCATGAAGCTCAAAGCTCAGAAAACCACCGGTCAGTTTTAGATACTGGAGAAAGATGGGAACAACCAAGTCAAAGTTGTTATCTTAAATGTTAAATTTGATCCACCTTTTGGCTTTCCATGATGTGCATTAGCCCTCCTTGCACTGGATGGGGCGCTACCAGCACAATACAAAACAACAGGATTTCCAGTTGCCATATTTGACATTGACATCACCTATATATCCATCTTGGGAATGGCCTTCATCATACTTTTCTTTCCAAGATCCCCTGAATAGGTATTCATTAACCTATGATTAATTAAGGAGATGACCAAGCTGAATCTTGTGCAGGTAGCTGACAAGCTGTGTTGTATTAGCTCCAGTGGAAAGTCATCACAGCCATTGTAGTGGTGTTTACGGATCTTGGGGCCCAATAGCCTTTTTTCGCTTGGTTGGGTTTTTTATAACATTAATAGCAGACTCCAGGTAAACAGCACCACAAATGGATCCTTCAGCTCATCGCAATCACAAAAAATGTGGCATATTGGGATTTTTGTAATTTTTCTGGGTATTTTTCACTAGGGAGTTAGTCACTGTGATCAGCATTAATTTTGGAGTACCATTTGTCATAAATCTATCATTTTTGTGATAAATCTAATACTTTGGGCAAGGGGCTTTGCTTGTTGAAAGTGTTGCTGAAGTGACTGAGTAAAGTCACAAATGAACTACACAGAACCTGTTTCAGATGTAAGGAAAGATGTCAGTATAAATAAGCAGGAAAGGGATCCTGACATAGTTTTTTCAAAGGTTTATACCTATTAAGCCTATTGTATATCTTGAAATTAGTTTTAATAATTCACATAATCAGCTTCTGAGATAGTAACCCCGTTAAGCACTTCCTTAAGACAATCAGCTCTTTCCCTTGGAGGCTGGAAAACCTTTTTCTGACGTGTCATCAGAGCCTTCCTTAGGGGCCCCCATAGCACCCATCAGCCGTGACTCACTGTGTTTCTGCAGGTCCTTAAAAACTAGTGTTATAAAACTGGGCTGTTGGTACCAGTGAGCAGGTGGCGAGCTGTATTGTGTGCTCTATTAGTCTACACAAAAACAGGCTCCTGTTACTGCCACCTCCTCCCCATTCCCATCCCACCTGTTTGGCTCATCTGCCTTGTTCTGCCTCGTCTTATGACTTGTCATTAGTCTGCCTTGTAAATTCTTTGTGGCAGAAACTTCTTCATTAGATATGTATGTATATATAGTACCTACCATGATAGAGCCCGCGTCCTTGGCTGAAGAGTGTGGGCACAATTCCAATGCAGATAATAATGCTAATATTGCAGGGCTCTTTCTCACACAGTTCCTGTAGAGAAGCAGCTCTGCCATAGGAACAGCTCCCTCTTGTTTTACAAGATGCTACCTTTGACAAAAGATAGTTAGATTCAAAAAAATCAATATAGCATAGATTTCACCCGGTCTTCCAGTAATGAACAGAAAAAAAACCCCAACACCATGAGGTGCTCAGATACGAGTTACTACTGTGGATTTATGCCGTGAGTAAAGCAATGTTGTAGAGGCCTATCCCTCAAGAATAAGACACATTCAGTGTTTTTGTTGTAGAATTGTTTAATTTTATTCATATAGAAGAATCATACCTTTTGTGCCTAAAATATTAAAGATTTTCAGCGACCTCTGCTACTGTAAATCAGCATAGCTCTTGTTACTGCAATAGACGTATGCTAATTTATATCTCCTGAGTTATAGACTGAGGTGGAATTTTGTTTAACTGAAAATTCAGATTACAATAGTACCTATCCCATTACGATGGGCGTTTTCTGGGTACGTAGTGAGGAGATTTTCCCCACTGCAAGAAGAGATAGTCTGTACAAATATACAGCCCAGGCACGTGATAGCTGTGGTGTTCTATTCTGCAATAAATTTGGCTGAAGGACTTAAATTACTTAAGAAAAAGGAAAAAAGTCTTCTAAATGATGAGTAAGTATCATAACGGGTGCTAAAATAATGCCATACACCTACTTCATTATTCCGTTATTTATTATCTTTATTCTTAAGAGTAATGATGTAAAAGTGCTTTTTTCCAAATGTTAATTTAGTTCTCTGCAGATGGTAACCATCTGTTAAATGACAAGTCATTTACAGTATTCGATTAGCACTTTATATAGCTTGGATGGACTTATTGTTACAATATGTAAGTACAGTTCTGGAGGTGAAACGTGTTAGATTTGTTCTTTTCCTGTTGCTGTTACCAAAAAATATGGAAAATTTCAAACCTAACAATATTTTTGCCTGTCTTCTCCTATATTTATACATGTTATTTCAAGTTAAAGCCTGACGTTCATAGGCTGGCTCACAAGATATTTTTGAGAGAACGACAATACTAGGAAATACTGTTAAATTCCAACACCACTTGTAGCAATTATGAACATCCTTGTTCTGTAATGTCACCATGTGGAAGGACTCTTACGGATGCTCAAGGAAAGCACTGGAAGCTTGAATGAATCTAAGAATTCTGGTTTATCAAGTGGAAAACTCCCTTGAGGCTGTGATACTGCTTTGTATGCTGATAACACCTTACACTGTGGGTCTTTTCTTAAAGTAGAAAACATGTAATATTGCAATACACCTTAATATTACCATTGTAAAGTGATCTTGCATGAACTGCACGCTTTGGTATTTTAATACCTTGGTCAATGACAACTAACCCCCATCTGTCCATAAACTAAGCAAGTTCTGATTCATTTCATATTGTGTTTTCTTCTCAAGTTTCTTCAAATTATGCTGCTAAACCTTAAAACCTTAATTTGCTGGCCCTGTTGTCATTGTTGTAAAATTACATTACACTTTTGTTTCTGTGTTTTTCATAAAATTCATGAGGTATTTTGATTCGTGTTTTTTATTTTCAGTAGCTAAAAAGCTTGATAATGGCCCCGCTACCGAATGCTGAGTTAGTTCAGAACTCTCTGCAGTTATATCGTTACCTGCTTCGATGCTGTAAGCAACTTCCCGAAGAGAATATTCGTCAGCATTACAGACATGCGGTCAGGCAGGTGACAAACAGATTTCTCTTCTGTTGGTGGAATTCAGTGCTGCGGTGTTTTGGTTTTGTTTTTCTCCTTCTACAGTTTGGACCAACTTCTTACAACTCCTGGCACTTTAAAAATTATTCCTCCACAAGCTTGAAACTTTAGGGGATTTGAAGGATTATATTGGGAGTATGTGAAGGAGCATTTCTTTCTGTTTGCTTTGAATCAGAAACCACCTGTTTTCCTTGTATTTCATCTCTAATTCTTGTGTTAGTCAAGAGTGAACAATCATTCCTTACTCGCCTAAACATGTCTTTTATGGTGGCACTTACTGGTTCCTTGTTGGTCATTTTTTAGTGTAAACATGTCCCTCCCTGTCTGGGTAAATATAATCTAATTGTTCATATGGAAGTAATTTCATGCCTCTGATCACACCTGTTGTCCCGTGTTTTTCTAGTTTTAACCTACCAGACAATTTCAGTTGTTGTCCTGAATTGAAGTTCTCTGGGGTTTTTTGGCTGATGAAAGGTATAAAACACTTAATATGAAATTACATTTGACAAGACTTGTTATGGAAGTAGCACAGCCAGGTCCTACAATGTATATTTTTACCTTTTCAGATTAACAGTTTGTTGGTGTCATATGAGGTTTTTTAGAGATTTAAAGTGATCCTTATTTTGACAGCTGTTGCAGTCAGTCAGTGTAACTCTTTGAACGTTGCAGAGCTTCAAAGTTCATGCAGATGAAGACAATCCTGAGAGAATCCAGCAGATTATTAAGAGAGCCATTGAAGATGCTGACTGGGTCATGAATAAAGTAAGTGCATCAGATTGTCTAAGTTTTGCTCTCTCAGTTCAGATCAAAGAAGATTCAGATCAAACTGTTCCATTGTCCTGGATGCTTGGGTGAAAGAAAGTTCTTGGCCACTAGGGATTTATGATTGTTATAGTTCTTGTTTAAAATTTTTTCTTTGTTGATATAAACTTACATGTATTTTTTAGAACCAACGATGTTTTAAGTTGGTCTCTGTATAAATCTTTCTTTCCATGAAGAATTATATTAAATTTCAGCAGTGGTGGCTAGTATAACTCTGTTATAGAGGAAAAAAACCTACACTATTTTGCAAGCCACAGTTTGTGGATGTGCATCAGCTGCTTCCCTAACCGGAATCTATCCTCTCTTAGTCAGTTTACATAAAGTCCCAGAACAATTTGGGTTTTTTTCTCAGATCTCGCCTGTAGCTGTGCAGATCAGGGTTAGACACCATAGTGGCAGAACTGTGGTAATTGCTTTACTTGTGCCGTAGTTGTCACCCAGTGGAAATGCCTCTCTACTACCACAGCGCCGAAAGATACCACTCAAACTGATTTCTTAGGTAAAAGACTGAAGACTATTTACTGTTAGACAGCTGAGAGTCACCTGGGCTTCCTTGGATTTAAATCTGGTTGGGGAGCACGATACGTTAACATGCATTTCTCAGAGTATAATGAAACAAGTCAAAAGTTCAGCTTGCTCTAAATATCTGATTTAATTTACTAAATGACTGTTAAGTCCTTCTCTCTGCCAGTCCTTGAAATCCAAATGAGAATTGTTACAGGAGCAAGCACAGATTAGTCATAGATTATAAAATTATAGCAGTAGCCAAATCCCAGCAGTTACCGCCTAGTAAATAACTGTCTGTGCCTGAATCTGATTTTATTCTCCCTACAATTATGAAAAGGCTCATTCTGATTCTGATACAGAGGTTGTAGCCTGCTTCATTGGAAAACTGGAAATTGAACTGCGCGAGGGGAGGATTGGATTAACAGTGCCTGCCAAGAAGCATTATTTTATATTGTAGAGGGGAAGCCTATCGCATTTCAATCTAAATTAAAGGAAACTGAGGTAACTGTGTAGATCATGAAGAAGGTTGTAAATCCTTGTCAGTATTAACTGTTACTTTTAGTTATGTGCTGTTCCCACGAATAACTGTTTGTTGCTTTTTTTCTTTTTTTTTAGTATAAGAAACAGAAGAGGAATGATGAAGACAAGAATGCCATTGGTAAACATCCTTAGAGGACTTGCAGTCAAGCCCAGTATTATATTGTAGTTATTGCCTGGAGTTTTCTCTTACATAATACAAGTACAATAATTTATATCTCATTGGGATGTCATGAAGCTAAATTAATATTTCTAAAGGTATTTGAGTCAGTAGATTAAAAGGCACAGTCTAGGTTCAAAGTATTAGCTTGTATAATCACAAACTTTAGCTTAAAGCCTAAACTTGTCGAAGATTTGCGTAACGCAGATTGCTTCTCAGGAAAACTTACTGAGAATAAAAATGGTGTACAAGTCATTAACTTGTATTTAACTAGTATCTGAGCATAAAGTTCTATGCTGGGAGCCTGCAAACCTGAGAAAGGCTCATTGAGGATCAGAGCAGACTTCTCTTCTCTTAATCAGATCCTCCTCTGTCAGGCCCGTAGGTTGTTTTCAGAGGGAAGCAGAGGTATGACCAGAGCACAGGTCTGATTTTTATCTGGTAGCAGACACAAAAGCAAAGGCTACTGAGCGGAGGACATACCCACAAGAACCGTCGGCCCATCTGAAACTTCAACCACAGTATTTCCACTTGCCTGGCCGTGCTACGGGGACATCTTCATTCTACTCTGTAGGTTCGCGCTTGAACTAATGGTTGTCTTGTCTTATTTACAGATAGGTGCCTGTCACCCTAATGTCTAAACTCTTGTGAAAACAGATGCCATTCATACGGGTTTTGTGCACTGAATAGTATAATCACTGAAATGTGCATTGTTGTACAGACATAATGGCCTTCACAACTTTTTGCAACGTAATAAATGTCCTTTAAAAGTGGGAGTCCATGTCCTTCTTAAAAAGACTGTCTTTTCACTGTCCTAATAGATTTTCATTAGAGAAAATTCAATAGAAATACTAGCTATCGTAAATAAAATTAATTTAGGGGTAAAAGTGTTTACTTTTGAACCATTACCTTTATTTTTAGCTGTACTTGGGACTTTCTGCCTCCAGGTGGCAGCGCATGCTGCGATGCGTCTCCGAAGTCTGCTGTATTCAGGGATTAGGATTTTGTTTTACTGTTTCTAAATTGTTGAGCTTCCTCACCTGCCAAAATAGAACTCAAGTGCTCTTTTAGGCTCCAGATTTCCTTTTTTTTTTTTTTCATTCATCCACGGACGAAACAAAAATACAATCCTAGCTCAAAGTAGTTGAGACGAATTTGACAAGTGCTATAAAAGAAAAGGAGGCAGAAAGCAAATGTTTGTACCATAAAGTATTGTAGCAAAAAATTATCGTTGTTTCTGATAACCTTAAACCCTCCCCCTCAATAATTCCTGCTCTCTGTTATTCTTTACTCTGCCATTGTCACTATTGTTCCTCTCTCTAGTCCTACACCTTTCACATCACCTTACACACCCTCAACGTTTGTTCTTGTTCTACATCTTCCTTAATTCTGTTCTCTCTCATCTTATCTCTCTACCCCACTTTATTCTCTTCCTCAAATCCTTTTCTGACAGGTGCCTCAGAGATACTCATGTATTATGCTGGGGCCATCCTTCTGCTTAATTGCAGATAACAAAGCATGAAGGTAATAGAGTTTCTCAACAAAGTAGGTGTAAGTTTTTCTTCTTCATGTGAGGAAAACCACTTGCCTTTCTACTTAAATATGTTTTTTTGAAAGTGCAGCCATTCTGGTTTAAAATTTCAAAATAATTTGATGCAAGGTAGAGCATAGAAAACTTCAACCCTGGCAGCTGACAAGGAATATTCAGTGTGAAAACTGAACACTGTAACAAAAAAGCTCAAGTAGATTTGATAGAAGATATCAGAATGTGCTACTTTTGATCAAGAACAGCAAACAGGTGACCCATGCTGTACTCCAATTCTATTATATTTATTTGGTCTGTAGTATGGAGATGCACTGAGCTTTGTATCGGTGCAATAGTGAAAATGATAAGATTCGGTAGGACTAAGAGTGTGTGGAAACATACTAGTTTCCTGAACTTTAAGTGTAGTGTGCTCAACAACCCTCCATAGTTTGATGTAGTGTGAGACATAATGTTTTTTTCAATTACTAAATAGTATACTTGCATGTGTCTAAATCATTTATATGCCTGTTATTTAATTTATGGATAGTTCAAGAGTGAAAGCACCAAGGAGCTGGAAGGCGCAACCATGGCATGTCTGCAGCTCCAAATGGCTGAGGTGCCAGCTGAGATATGGGAACATCAGAGCAAAGGTATGATAGATGTAACTGATGTGGTAGGACTGGGACCTGTGAATTTTAGTCTTTGGAAGCTGGTAGAGCATGCAGTTCTTAGTAGCCTGCAGAGGGGGAACGTGGTTGCTGAGGCAGGAGACACCATGACTAAATATTTTGACAGCAGTGAATCGGTTGTAGGGCATGATGAGATGTCAGAGTCTTTTTCAAAATAACAAACCTTATAATAGAATGGAAATATAATGTGAAGGTAACTTTATTTACTCTGTTATGGAACAAATAATTTTCTTGGTGGTAGGGAAACACAACGCAAACAATTATTTACTTCCTTGTAATAGTGAAAGTAGCCCCAATATCTGACAGACATGTTTCTGTAATGAGTAGGCTGAAGAGTCATTCAGCTGCATGGCTGAGGCTTTTATGTTTTCAAGACATCACGCAAATTCTTTTTTCAGCAGCATAATTTGAGACCAGAGATGTTACATTAGCCTAGATGTAGATGAGAACCTGAACTCTGAAAAGGGATTTAAGCAGAGCTCCAATACTTTTGACCAAAATTATTATCCAGAAAACTTCTACTCAGAATTCATTTAATCCTGGAGTTGCTCTAATTTACCAGTCGCTAGCCTGTTTGACCGGGGCGTTTATACAGTAAATTGAATTTTCTTCTTCAGTATCCAGGGTCACCTTTTGTTTGAGCAGCCCTCTGCCTCTCTGCCACCCAGCCACTGAAGAACGGTTCTCGGTTCCACCAATGGCTTCATTTGGTGGTAACACCACGGTGCTAATGATGAGCTGCCAGTGGCCCCAACAGGGCCCACTGCGGGAAAGACTTTGACAGTCGCAGGCATGACTCAAATCCTGCTGCTCACTGGGGAACGCTTCGTTGGTCAGTCTCCTTCGTGGCGCTCTGATGGCAGTTGCAAAGAACATACCAATGCCAAACAGACTGGTGCGTCTGTGTTTCCATATTCAGTCATCCAGAATCTCTGAAATTAAAGATGTCAGGTGCAAATTAAGTAATAGGGAGGAGATAAAGGAGAACTGTGTTGTATACTGTAATTACTATTGCCAAGTTTAAAAGAAAAAAGCTCACAGAGGCCATTAAACTGTTGTCACAACAAAGAATAATGTCAGTAAAAAGGGGCAAGCCTATTCTATTAATAGATTTTAGTTTCTTTTTACTGAAATGAGGAACCCGTTTCTGTGCTTGTATATCATGCCAGTTCTGGTAAGTAATGGGCTGTTGACAGGTATATGCAAGAACTGAATGATTAAGGGCCCATCAGAAAGTCATGTTAAAGCCCCGGGTTTTGTTGTCCCCAATGATAAGCACTCCCATAGTAAGTGTTCAGTTACCAGCATCAATTTTAGTGTGGAATAGTATCACTTGCCCATTCGTTAGCACAAATGTAATAACTACATTTGAGAAACAATGGTTTTGCATATGTGTTTACTGTAAGACCTTGGTCAATAACTTCTAAGTACTCCTGCACAATTAGTTGAGTGGAATTAACTGTTCAAAGGTTGTGTACAGACAACTCTGTCAGTTAAGCTAGAGAGAGGTTTTCACAGGACGCTGGTTATGCAAAAGAAACAGTAGAACAAGGAAAAGACAGTTGGGAGACCTCTGCTTAATAGGTTGGGATCATG
Source organism: Fratercula arctica (assembly GCA_947846985.1). NCBI lineage: Eukaryota > Metazoa > Chordata > Aves > Charadriiformes > Alcidae > Fratercula > Fratercula arctica. Next base: position 4,397,925 of record CANTUZ010000015.1, read on the forward strand.
CTTTTAATTCTTGAAGTACGGAGAAACAGATTATTTAGATCACATTTTAACTAAGGAAAATGAGAAAAAAGTTCTTAGTCATTAGCTCCAGGTTATAGACGTACCAATATTCAGCCTAAGGACAGAACCAAATTTGTTGCTGTACTTTGTTTTCTGTATATATAAAATTAGGAACTTAAAGCTGAAATTGTGTGGAAATAATCTGTAGGTTACGAATATGGAAGTGACATGTCTAGAAAGACTGCAACAATGGCAATTTACTGGTGGGTTAGTTGGTGTGTTTTGTTTAGCGTATAGGTTCTTGCTCTTAAGCCCACAGACAAATGTTAAAGGATCTACTCATGTTATTAGCAGTCTTGGAGCCTCATTTTTTAAAAAGTTGATATCAGGTTTTGGTATGGAAAAGATTGTTAATTTGTGGTTTATCTAAAATATAGGATAGTATTCTGCACTTCACGTGGTTATAGAGATGTATATACTTCTGATCACATTGTTATGTCAGAGCTGTTAGTGATTTCAATTCACCCTTGTCAGTGAAAGTCATTTGAGCCCTGTGGGCACTGAACAGCATACTTCCATGCCAAGCCAGGCTTTGCTTAGCACCATTTGTCAATAACTGAATATTCTTTATATCATTCTTTAGCTTTAGCACTTTGTAAACTCTTTTTCACTTGGTTCCTTATGTCACAGGCATTGCTTTTTGTGTAGAGACACGTGAGCTTAAGAATTTGATGCTAAAGAAAGCCATCTATGGTGTTTGGCTCATTTTCAGATGTCATAAGGAAGTGATCTTTACTGCGATACTATAAAGAACAAGTATACATGCTATTTTTGAGAGAAACAAATAATATTCACTGTGATCTTTTCTTAAGGAAAACAGTTTCTTATTTGTGAATAGCTTTTAACTTGGCATTACAAATTGTGCCCTCATATAAAGCTCTGATAAGAGGCAAAGCAAACGGGCAGCACAGCGGCTGTGTCTTACACATTCAACATCATAATATTCATGCATTACGAGAGTCCTTGAACTTAAACTATAAGAAGGAGCCTTTGGAGCTTTATGCTCCGCAGTGTAGTGTCCCTCTGTCATCCGTGATAGCATCCGTTTATTTGAAATGTGCGGGTAGTCTCTGTCAAGAACTGTGTTCTAAAGCAAGTGGGTAACACATGAAAATGGCTTGAGACTGTGCTGCGGTGCCTGCTTGGTCCGTCACTTTGCTGCACTTCCCTGCTCCTCAGAGGCGGTGTGTGTCATCCTGAGCACAAGCCAGCTGGTGCATCTTTCAACTTTTCTATTATTTGATTAATTTATCTTCTGTCAAGCCAGGTTTTATGAAATAGTGTTAACTGAAGTATATGCTAGTCATCAAATACTCCTTTCAGCTCGTGATTAATCAGGGCAGACACATTAACTGAAAAAAAACCCTGTGCTTTGAAGAATATTTTCCGTTTTCCTCATAACTGTGTTCAATATTTAAAATAGTTTTTAAAGGTTTAGAAGCAGACGGAGGCATCTGTCACTTGCAGCGAAGAGTTTAGCATTGTTTGTATTTACCACCTGTGGGAGAGGTCCCGGCCATTGTGCACTTCAGGGAGCAATGCTGCCCACGTAGGTACGGCAGCAGGGTACGACGGGGACGGTTCTGGCACTGCTGTCTGCTATCCTTACCGACGAACTGAGAGGCCCAAGAAGTTAACTCCCCTATTCTGGAACTATCCACCTGCCAGCCTTTTCCCCCAGAAGAATCTGCCTTCGTATTCTGTGTTAGTCCATTTTGAAAAGGATTAACTTGAATGCTTTAATCAGTAACTTCTGAGACAGCTTTATTTGGGTGTTTCACTACCTCATACCTCTTCCGGCTGCTGCCCCACAACATTAGATTAAGCCGCCTCGTTACCTGTGTGCTTCCTTCTGCTGCGGCTCAGCTTCACCTGTTTAAAAACGAGGGCACTTTATGTCCTTTTATTATTACAGATTATTTTTGCACACTCTTTGGTATGCTTCTTGAAAGAAGTTTAAAAATAGTAGTGTTTTGATATTTCTTGCCACTCTACAGTTGGATTTTAAAAGGTAGAGAATTGACAATAAATTCTTGCAACTGGTGAGGTTGACTCATGCTCTGTTAGGTAACATCACACAGGATGTGGGATTTTCTCAGTCTTACTTTCATTTTCTCAGTAGTTATTTCATCCACAGAAAGCCAGCTGTATCTCAGACGGTATGAAACGAGGAACAAGGAAAATTGTTTCAAAACAAACACCAAACAGAAGTTGGTTTTCTGGAAAATATTATATCATGCTGGCAGACACAGGCTAAGACTGTATTTGCTAGCAACACCTCTCTGATAATCACCAATCTGAGGAGTGATTTTTCATGCCTAAAAATAGAGTTTTTCATTTTCCACAATTGTGCAACCGCAAGGGCTGCTCTCTCTTTTATTTTCTGGTTTTTTCCTCCTCTTTCTAGAGGTCACAAAATGGAGTGTTGAACTGCACTTTACAGTACAAAATGCAGACACCTGTTGAGTCTTGGAGGCTTCTCTCCCTGAAAAGCTCTCCAGAGTTTGTCCTCTCTTAGCTGGAAATGTCTCACAGAGTAGGTTGCAGTTTTCAAAGGCTTTCAAGGTGTTCAAAAGTAATTCTCAGATTGCGTTTTCGGTGCTTAACTTGGGAGACCTTAAAAATTATACTTGCTGATAGTTGTACGTATTTCACTGTGTTGCCGTATAAGCTGAGGAAAATAAGCTCACTGCTCTGGACTGGTATTCCCTATTCCGTCCTGTCCATTTGGGTTATATGGAGGGGTGTCCGGTTCACCGTCTACATAGTGATGCATACTTGTAACTGCAATTAACAATTGGGTTGTCATGGGCAAGACAAGAGTAAACAACTGTAATATAACAACACTATACCAAGTCTGGTAACTTGTAATTTATTAAATGCAGTGAAAAAGCATCCAGTGTGTATTATGAAACTTAAGAGATGAAGAGCCAGTCCCTGCCCTCTAACAGGGTAAATTGTCTGTATTTCAATGTATAAGTATTTAGCTGGACTTGCATCTCAAAATCAGTGAAAACAGACTAAAAATACTCTGAACATGCTGAAGAATGTGCCGTGGAAATTGTGGTTTTTGGTAGAGGAAGGTAGGTAGTTGCTAGTAAAGGAGTTGTAAGCTCATCACCACATAACCTCTAGCACTAGCTTTTTTCCCTAACACTGAGAGGGAAGGTAATTTCACTCAAAGTTTTGAAAATGTTATGCCATTTTTGCAGACGCTGAAAGTTGTGCAGGCTTAGGCACAGGCTGGTCTAACTTTAGTGCTTTACAAGAAGGCTTTAAAAGAACTTAAGCAGTAAAAAGGCTCATAAAGATAAAGCAGAGCCATAAAACTTCCTGAGAGAAGCCCTGTTTCCATCCAGGAAACAATGGAAAGCACCTGCACATACTGTGATTTTTCTGTAGGCTAAGCTGTGACAGCAAGAGTTTGATGCTTGCACTTGCAGGAAAAAATAAGTAGGTAAAGGCTGGTATAAAGGAAAAGTTAGAGCCTTACAGGTCAGCAATAAAGATAAGAACATGAGTTTTATTGAAGTTGTTTCAATAGTGTTACATGTTTCAATAAAACCCAAAGACACGGGCAGAGCAATCTTGTAATTAGGGCCTGCGAGTTATTTTCCCTTTCTAGCAGAGAGCTCTCATGCAACGTATTTAGCAGGTGAGAGACTGATGTGAGGGGGAAATGAACTCATTACCTACGCGCACTTCTGTTGCAGGTAGTAGTGGGAGGGAATACTTTTTATTTACTGGGACACTGATGCAGGAAGGCTTCACTACTAATTTTAATTAGAAAAAAAAAAAGGACAGATTCCACATGGATTAAAAAATTTAAATTTAGAAGCTGTATAAAACATCCCCATCTCCTTTTCCAAGCCCAAATATACCGGTTTCTATCAGATTTTTCACCCTGGCTCTTAGTAGTAGTAAATATTGATATCTGGACACAGAGAATCAAAGAAAATCTTCCATTCCAGAAAGTGGTAGAATGGATGATGTATTTAAGATGCTTGTGTAATGAATGCTTCTCTCTGCCAGGCTTTATATGGAGGTTATATCATGGTTCATGGTAGACTGTCACAAAACTGAAATTTTTAAAAGCCTTCTGAACAAATTTAAGTCTGTCAAACCAGGTTGACCCAAAGAAATAAGCATGGCTATAAAAAGGAGTGCTTTGCATGGCACAGGCAATCTGTGAGGATGGATTGTCGACTACTGAACGACGAGGCTGTGCAGAGCTGGTCTCAGACATCTATTTCCAGATCTGACGTTTTTGAGAATATTGCTTCATTAGACAAGACTTACTTGTGGGCTTAACAGTAGTGCAAAACCACAGCCAGGGTGGATACAAAAGGCTGATTAATAATGTGGTCAGCAGAATGAGGTTTAGCATTTCTAGATGTGGGAAATGTTCCTGTGGCTGTTTCCTTCTTGATCTACCCATGCGTTTAATCCCTTTTCTTGTCAAACAGATAAGCAGCTGGGACAGTATTGACATAGAAATATTAGGCAATTTTTGAACAAAGTTCTCTGCTGAATTGATTAGAAGAAATCAATTAGGGAGAGAAAAAAATCCAGAGATTTGGGTGGAAGTATGACTCGGTAGAAAGACATGGTAAATATGCAGATCAGGTAGCTTGAAATAGTTTCTTTTTATTTGATGCGGACTGTTTAGTGGAGCCATTTTAAGACTTTCGGAGCAAATGACCAAGATGCCCAATGATTCTTTCTGCATGTTAATCAGATCAACTGCTCCAGCAGTTGCAACTGCTGCAGACGTCGTAGAGAGTTCAGGGGAGTGCCCTCTGTTTGGATAATGAGGTAGTAATGTCTTGTGAATCCATTTGAGCATTCTTCAGCCAACCAACATCACAGACTTCTATGGAAGGAAGATATCTCCCAATTGCTTCATAAAGAAAGCACATGGTTTAGTGGCATAAATAAGGAAGCAGTACACTTTCAGAAAACAAAATGAGTTATGAGTATGCTCTTATTGTCTCCTGATTTTGTCCCCTTCAAATTCAGCTTCATGATTGTCCCTCAGTGAGGAAATACAGAACTGGATGGATGATAATCCATCCCTCTGGCTGTCACAGTTGGTCCGTGTCAGAGTTTTCAGTGGGATGCAGTACTGCAGTGAATGCAAACACTTGCTTTGGGAGTGAAACTCAACCAGTGACCGAACTTGTGCCTAAGACCAATTTCCATTGACCCAAGTCAAAGAAATGATGGTCAGTGTCTTTTCAAAATGTGCGCAGCAGCACACAGCATTAACGTGCCAGTCAGGAAGGCGCTCAAACGTGGAGATAGGTAGGGTGAGGGAAACTGAGAAGAATGAGAAACATAGTCTCTGGGCCCAGTAGAGGATGACGAGGACAATTTTGCAGTTGTGCACATCAGAGGTTTTGTGGGAAAGGCTGACGGGAGGATTAGTGAGAAAACGTGCTTTCCAGTTGGTCAGAGCTCCAGAGGTAAAGACCTCGGCACCATCCCCAAAGGAAAGAGAGAAAGGAATCACTGTAACCAAGGGAATGGTAATGAAAAGATTGTGCTGTGAGGGGAAAAAAAAAAAAAGAGGGACTTCAAAGCATGTTTTGTGATTATTTCCTGATAAAGGTAAGATCACCAATAGCTTTCTAATGGTTTAACTTCCTACTTCCTTAATCCATAATGGAGCACTGTTGCTTCTGTTTGCATCTGAGGTTATTCTGAGTATATGTTACCCGTTTTAGTATTAAGCAGAAATGTGATTTTCATAATCTTACTATTATGCCTATGTGCTTCCAAAACAGAATGTGGTGGAAATACTATGTTACGTGCAAGCTTCAGGCTCTGGGGATTTTGGTAGACTTCCCAATAGACTTAATAATAACTTTTTCAGAGCTCATTAAACTCTGAAGAAAAGAGTCTCTGTTCATATTTCAGGCAAAGCATGGACCATATTTTGTAATTACACTAAGTGTAATATAAACATGTGGAATCAGTCATTTAGGAGGAAGTTATGTAAAAAGTAAGAAAGCAAAAACCCCCCATTTCAGAAGTCAGTGGTGGAACACTGGAGTAAGAGCCCTCGTCATTGCCCAAAATGACTTCAAACATTTACTTGCTGTGGATTGCAGGTAAGTTTTCCAGTGCTGTTAAGCTGAAGAACATGCTCCACCCTCCATGAAAACAGACACTTATGCCCTGCTCGAGGACTTTATCAGCCTCCAGAACTATATCATCCTCTAGTCAACTTCACTGCTTTTGGAGCAGTTTCTATGGAAGTGCATTGTTTTATTGGTATTTCTAGCATATTCCCAGAAGAGATAATGCAACAATTGGCTGTGTGTTCCTTTACATTGTGGTTAGGGACTGTGCTGTGAGATCATAATTTTGTATATTTAATATCTTTGGATGAAAATCAGTACAGAAATACAGAATGCAGTTATACCATATAGAAATAGTCCTCATGGTTTCTTGGGCTGAAATTTGGCTTCTGTTCCCTTCTGTTTAAGGTGTTTTTAACTTTCAGAACTTAAGTTACTTTTATACTTCAATATTCGGTTCTTCATCTTAGTCCAGAAGTTTATGGATTGTTTTTAGAAAACCAGTATTTAAATCTCTTGTATTACCTGACCTTGATTAGAAATTCTGAATCCTGCTGACATCAGCCAGTGCTCTGTTACTTAAATTGGAGTTTTTTCCTCGGACCATGCTTTTACTAAATGAGAACACGTTTGCAATTCTGTAGTTCACTGTTATTTCTCAAGAAAAAAAAAAAAAAATTTTGCACGTGGTAATCTTAGTGTTGTCTGTCTTTGCATTCAGCTGTGACGTGTGTGCATTGCAAGACCAGCGATGACTAGCACTGTTCTGTACATCTTCCCTATCCGCATGCCAGCTTTTCCTTACGCTCTGGACAGTGACATCTTCAGTGGGCTAAATATAATGAAATTGTGTCAAGGAGTGTAGGGCACCCAGCCCAGCGTGCACCCAGCCCCGCAGACAGCTGCACGCAGGACACTGGGATTTGTGCCCAATTAACTGCTAATTGCTACTTTCCTTTTTTGCGCTCCCCTGCGAGCAGCTGGCCAGGGGGGCTGGGGGGGCCGGGGCTGCGGAGCCCCAGCACCTTTCCCAGGTCACTTCTGCCGGAGCCGACGTGCAGCCAGGCACAGGGAAATCCGGATATTGGTTGTCTGGGTGCTTTCTTCCTCCTTTGCTTCCTCGGCAATGCCTGTAATATGCACACACGGGAATTCTGAAAAGGGTGGCTCATGAGGGGGGTTTGTTATTACTACATTTCTGAATTTGACCTAACTCTTACAACTCACAGGCAGGAAGGGATGGGTTTACCAGCACAGCGCTGTAAATTTAACGCTCTCCTGAACTTTCGTTTTCATCCTTAGACGTTCACATCATGAAATTTTCCACCCTGTCATCATCTGACGTGCAATCTTACACTGTCTAGATCAGGAGGTGGCAAATTAAACATTACACTTTTCACGCTGAACTGCTGCTTTTAATATACCTTAAATCTGCAGCAACTAAAAAGGAGTCTGGACAGTAGATTTGGGATCCTACTTGTATTTGCATATCTTACAATGCCTAGACTTGAGTCTTTTATTTTGCTTTTGATAGAAAGTTGTTACCTCCAATCTATAAAGAACGTTTCAAAATAACAAAGAAGCCAGTGAATAAGATGCTACAGTTAATGATAAATATGTTAAAATCCTTAAAGGTACAGTGGGTAATCAAAACACTAAACTGAAGAAATAGTTTTGCCTTCTTGCAAAGTTTGAGGAAATATTCAAACCAAACAAATATTCTTTGGGAAATGAAAAACCAAACCAGTGTAAAGGAAGATGTTAACAGTAGCCAATATGAGGAGATATTTGGGAACACCTTTTTTAATGGTAGTTACTAGTGTTATTAATTCTATCTTTCTTTGTCAGAAACTACCAGAAGCTTCCAATAAAAACGGTGAATTTATTGAGGTTCCAGAGCATAAAGGCAGGAAGAATTGGTGAGAAGCTCTATTGTTTAATTGCATAAATCTTAATTATAAGACATACAGTGCCTGAGAGTTGGCTTCCATGGACCAGTGTTTTTGTGTGTTTAGGTGTGGAATGTCATAAGGAAAGAAAGTGTCCTTAGAATTATTTTTACATTTTTTTCGCCTTGTAAATGTAGCAAATTGATAAAGTTGAAATCTTCCATTTTTATAGAAGCTACCAGGTTCATTTGTCATGTCTCCATTAGACATTTAAAGAAGTAGAGGGTAAGAGAGTGGAAATTTCTAGTCTGTATCGTTGTGTAATTCTCCAAGTGTGCGATGCATAAGCAGTTGTCATTGTTTCCATCTCCGTCCTTTAGTGCAGAAAGATTTCACCATACTCCACTCAGAAGAGCTTTAAGGACAATGACTCCGAAACGTACCCACATGAGATTAGCAAGCACTGAAAAATAAGACCAACAGGAGTTGGTCACCTATAACCTTTGAAAAGTTCTTATCGTACAACTCCTGGATTCCTCACAACCCATGTATCCCAAGCTTTCCCTTCCGTTTCTGTTACATTTGGTATTTAGTGTAGGAATTTGGGAACTAAAAATACGTTTTTTGCAGATAACATTTTTGGATGAGAAGTGCAAAGCTGCTAGCAAACTGAATGGTAGATACTGTCCCAGGGTGGGCTGGCACCCGGTCTGTGACACAAACCCTCACCACTGTCATTAGTTGTGTATTTATTTACCTCTGAGTTGAGAAAGTCCAGAGAGGCTTTCCCGTGGCTCAGTGCCCATCACACCAGGCATTTGATACAGCACAAACAAAGAGAGAATACTTGCCTTAAAATAACTTTTTGAGTATGTAACACACACTGAAGTCTTGCCAGAGAAACGATGTCTCTTCTACAGTTGGGTGATGGCAAGCTAGAAAATGTGAACGAAGTCTCATTGCGCGTAGAAAAAACCAGCATTTCAGCCCAGAAGAGGAGCAGAAAGTGAATGAATGTTCTTAATGGACCAAATGACTTAAGTTATTTGTACCACAGAGTGGTCAAGTGTGAAAGAAGTGGTGAACATTTCACTGAAATGGATGAGTCCATTTCCGTGGTGTAAATGATCTTTTGTGAGCTGACTCCACCTTGACTGGTTATCTTACTCTTGGGTGTCTCATCCCAGGGGACTTGGCAGCTTTTCTGCTCTGAGTCCTGCCCCTCATGCTGAGTAATTGTTTGCTGGTGGTTCACAAATACCTTAGTTACAGCTGGTCTTGCTGATGGGGCAGAGAGATGGACCAGGTGCCATGCGGGGGCCCTTCCAGTCCTTTTGGAATGGTTGTTACTGGTACTTTAGGGACCAAATTTCCTGTTCAGCCAGTGAAGTTAATCAAGTGGGGTAAAGCAGGAAGCAGAGTTTCCTCAGGAAAAGGAAATGCATGGGGAACGGAGCCATCAGTTTGTAAATGCAAATGGAGTACTTCGTCCCTATCGCAGGAGGAGCAGCGCGGGTCTTGACAAGTCTTCTGAGGTGGCAAATGTTTGCAGGTGCCTGCAACGTTATGTTTTGATTTTGTGACGTTGTATGCAACATTTCTGAAAGGTCATCACGGAGACATCTCAAATAGTTAGAAAATAGTTAGATTAGTTAGGAAAAGGGAGTTAGAAAAAAATCACTAGTAATTCATGAAAAGTTGAGGCAATTGAACATTTATCTCTTTAGGGTTACGTGAAGTTAGGAAACACAGCCCTTGTTACCATCAGCTTTGCCTCAATGTAACAGCTCTTTGAAGACTCAAGGTGTCCTGATCTCAGAGGAGCAATCTTACAAACAGAGCTTATTTTTTTAAATATTTTTAAGAATACAACTTGAGCTGGCGCAGAATATTGTAGTCAGGCAAAGAATGTGACTTGATGTGAATGAAATTGCAGAAAGATTATTGTTGAGGCTACAGGCCATCACAGTTTCAGAAACAACCCACAATTTAACTTGAAATGACAGCATGGTCAGAATGCCATTGAATAGGTCAAACACACTGCTCCGAAAGGGCACCTCTTTCATCAAAGTTAATGCAAGAAAAGCAACTGGTTCTTGCATTTTCATGTGGCAGAGGCAGAAGTGGCTGTGCAAAAGTAGGAAATATGTGTGGAATTGGCTTTCTGAGGGCGGAACTTCCCAAGCAGTGTAGAACAGTTGTAGGAGGAGTGCACAGTGAGTTTGTTTAGTTAATCTCTGACTCCACCTAAGAAATCAGTGGTGCTGTCTTGATCTTATTTTACAGAGGGAGTTTTATTATTGATTTCGGTGAGTAAAAGAGCAGGTCCTGTTTGAAAAACTGGAGTGATTAAGCAGTTCCCTGAACGGCTGGACCTCAGCCAGTCCTTTAAACAATTCTCACAAGAAAAGAAGTTGTTTCTTCTCTTCGGCTCATTCTGAATCCGAGTTTTCATATCCAGTCCCTACGTAGCCTTTCCTTGATTTCAGCAGTCTCCAAGCACAGGGAAATAAGGAGGCTGAATAATAAAACCTTAGAAATCATTGGACATAACTGAATTCACTTAAATTTCTACTAAGATAAGTTCTTTCTTACAGTACTAGACATTAAGATTCCCCATGTTCTGTAGAAAAGACAGGTCAGATTTAATAAGAAAGGGAAGGATACAAACAGAATTTTTAAACGCTGACAAAACAGCAAATGCGAGGAAGTGTGTAACTTTGTTCTTTGAACTCTGAAGTCTCCTTTCAGTTCAAGCACCTTCAATTTGACCCTTGCGGTACGTGGAGATGTACTCGCACTCGAGCAATTACCACTGTCTATATGGTTTGGGAAGAGCTGCCGTGGATCAGAAGTCAGGCAGAAATTTATGGCATGGCATTGAGTCACACAGCTCACACGTTATTTCTGCCTGCTGATTAGATGTCTGGAATACTTTAAACAGAGAGATGCCAAGTGGTAATTCTACTGAGAGGAAGGGCATCACGTAAAAAAAAATTAAAATCCAAGTGCGAACATGCATAAGCAGTGACTGCAAAGAAGCATGGGCTTGATACAGTCAAGCCAATGAACGCTCAAACTACAGAAAACTCAGGTCTATTTTTCAAGAGATTCATCTCTAGCAGCCCTGGATGGAATTATGCAGGTGTATTCGTGCGTGAACACGTGTACGCATAACTCAGTTTGCCTCTAGGAGTGCTATACACAAACACTTAATGTTCATTTTTAAATGGAGAAACCAGACACATAAAGAAGAAAATGCCTTGGCCAAGTTTGTCCAGTAAAAAAGTGACAGATGAAAAGACAACGTGCATTTCCTTGTTTGTCTTGCAGCCTCCTGCCTTATGTCTGCAGATCTTTGCCCAGTACCTGTCTATCTTTCTCTAGTTTTCATTGTAATTATTTTGACCTTGTAATAGTTAGCAGATCTAAGAATGATCTTTAATTTGAAAACTGTTCCAAAGTGTCCTTAAAAGAGCCATATGTAATATCAGTGAGCTAACTGCACGGGGAGGCTGCGTTGCCCGGTAGCGCCCTGTGCCCAGGGCCAGCCTCCGCTGCCGGTTGCTCCCGGCTGTCGGGCTGCAAGCAGAAACCTCGCTCTCTAATAGGTAAATGGCCACCTGTTGTCTAAAATTGAAAAATCAGCTCAATAATCCGATCTTTGCCGTCTAGCTGCCCTCCTGGGACTCACACATGCAACATGGTGTGAATAGTTTGCACTTTGGGGAGTTGCAGTTTCCCTCCAGCTTTTCTGCTATGGTGGGAAAGCACAAAGGAACAAACCACAGGCAGCTCTGGAGAGGGAGAAACTCTACAAGTGCTCTATTGAGAAAGATCCTTTAAACCTTGATCAAAAATAAGGAAGTAATGTATTTATGTTAAACTTAAGATACCTGTCCTTAGTTATAATCACCTGTTTAAATGCTTTACTGGTCCATATCCTAAGGCTCTATGGTTCTGTAGAATTTCTCTTGAAGTTGCTTACTCTCTACAGCTGCTAGTTTAATGTAGTGGAGAATGGTCAGCCAGTGATAAAATCTGCAAGAATTCTTCCAGGATTTTTTTGTTTGTTTGTTTTAGTTTTAGTTTTATTTTATTATTTTAACATTGCCTGCAAGGTTGCAAAAGCTGTCCAGCGTGATCCCCTGTCCCTATCACTGAGCCCACGTAGGAGTCAGGGTTACGGCAGGCGGTGCAGGAAGGAGGGATGCTCGTAACATCAGAAACCAGCGGCTGCTCTCCCGCCGTCACACGCGTTGTGTAATCCTGCAGCAGCCACACGCCCTGTGCTTCTGAATGAAACACGGGACAGTTTGGGATTCCCCTTTGCCCACCCTCCACGTGTAGCCTTACTCTGCTGTTTTGCATACATGGTCCTGGAGTATAAAATGCTTCTGCCTCCCAGAAGGGACACAGAGCAGGAGAGACTAACGGAAAGGAACTTTGCCAGAGAAGACCATCCCCTGGCAGGCTCGGGAAAACCCGTCACAGAGCAGCGGTAAGGCAGCGCTGGTGGAGGGTTCACTTTGTCAGTCCTTTTCTGCAGCTCACAACTGAAGAAATTGTATGGCAAACTGCAATTTCTTTTTCCTGTATTAGGAGTAAAGTGCTGGAATTGGTCTCCTGCTTTATTTCCAGGCTGTCCTGCTGCTCTGAAAACTTGATCCCACTTTCTGCTGCTTTAAAGGTTTGTGCCTGTAACAGGTAATATTGTAAATGTTATTTAAAGAACCCTGTTGTAGAGAACGGAAAAAGCAAGCAAGTTCTTACTGTAATTGCCAGTGAATGGAAAATGTGAGTCTTCTCTTTTTATTATTTTTATTCTTTTTATTTCTACTTTTTTTCCTCTTCTTTTTTCTTCTTTCTTGTTTTTCTTTTTGTGTATTGGTTTTCGTGTTTCTCTGGTTTGTTTTTATTTTTTTCCTTTCTATTTTCTTTCTTTCTAACTTTCTTTCTTTTCTTTCATTCTTTCTCTCTCCCTGTCCTTTCCTTCTCTCTTTTTCCTCTGTGTTTTACAAAAACGTATAGGCATATTGCAGCATTTTTTATTGCAGAAAAGTAATTTAGATTTGTTTCTACTTTCTAACTGTAGAGAAATGCTTATTACATACTACTTCTTTTACTTGGAGTAACAGACAGGTCCTAACACCATACAGGTTCTGCACAGATAATTGAGTGGATTGCTTTTCTCGTGTGATTTTACAGCAGACAGCATCTTGGGAGCCCAGCAATATAAATTTTACTTTTACTGAAAAAGCAATATAAATAACAAAATGATACGTAATTTATATCAGGAATATGTGTCAATGTATATTTTCTTTCTTTAATTTTATTGAAACATCAGTTTTTTATTTCTCTTATGTTCCAGATTCAAATGCTGAGGCTAATTCTGCTTTACCTAGCCATTTACTAGTTTGCTCTATTTCTTCTGTCATAGCTTCCCTGGTGCAAAAATCCATTTTAGGATCAGAAATTAGTAGAAAATGTATTTTAAAACAACCAGCATTAAAATTGTATGTTCTTATATAAATGCTCTATGTTACATTCAGATATGTGCTATGTATATATATCTTAGAAAAATACAGAAATCAGAATCTCAGAATTCCTTTTTTCTCTGGCAGGTGAGTGCACTGCAAAACATTTTGGTGAATTTACAGACCAATTATTTTTTTTTTCATTACTATGTGAATAACAGTGCAACATTTTACATCCCTTTTCCTAGCTAATATATAGTGATGTGAATTAACAGAGCACTTAACAGCACAGAACTTAAAAAACCCCCAAGTGTCAAGGCATGTTTTTCATAGCAGTAAAGCGTGTGTGTGTTTTTCTTAGACACTGATATTTGCTGGTGTGTGCACCTGGGGGACGTCTGAAATTCTGCTGGCAGTATTTTTGAGCAAGGCATGGCTGCAGCACTACGCTGACAAAGAGCACTGTTAGTTTTAGTATCCCTACTCTGAGTCGAGCAATTTTCATTTTTAAAAACAGGATGTTAATTAGATCAGATTGGTTAGTCTGGTGAGTTTCTGAGCCCCTTTAAAGGAAGTTACATTCTTAGTCAAAAACTGACCTTGTTGTTATTTTTCCCTCCTCAGAAGTGTTCCCACATCACACAAAACAAGATTTCAGCACTGTGAACTAAAATCATAAATAAAGCATCCAAAATGCTGTGCCCGTGGCAGTTTGTATTCAAACCTCGTGCTGCTAAGAACCAGTCCTCTGAAGAGAAGGATATCAATAATAACGTGGAGAAAAATGGGAAGATCCATGGGTAAGGTCTTTGTCTTTTAATGACTTCATAGTTTCTCTTTCATTTGAGACAGAAAGATTAAGTGATGTGGGTTCTGGAGAAACCTGTAATGTGTTTCCAAAGCAATAATATTGACCGAAGAACAGTTGTCCCTGGGGTCAGTGGGTGGTGTTGATTTGGTAAGTTACATTTAAGCTTTTGTGTCTAAGTCATAAAATCACTGAGGAAATAAATCATCTTGCTTTCTGACTCATAGTTCTAAATTTATTTGGTGTGCTGTAAAGGTTTCATATATGCTAGGACTTAGGAGGCACATGTATGCTATAAAAATTGGCAAAGTGATTATTAATGCTGTAATTAAGTTGGTAAAGTATTTCTGTGATACGATTTATACAAGACACTGTATAAAATAAATTGCACGTGCATATTAAGTTTCTTGGTTTTCAGGCTGTTACTTATTTCACTTTTCTGTTGCCTACCATTTCTTTCTCTGCCCATTCCCTACCCTGTCCTGTCACTGCTCAAGTAGTTTACATTCAAATGTGAAGATGGGTGAAGGCGACCAGCGGCAGTGGGCGATCACATATGCTCTGCTACCTAGAACGTGTCATGGCCCTCTCCAAACTGAGGCTTTTGTTCGGAGTTTGTGGTTTCGATGCCTCTTGGATGTTTTTGAGTATCTTCTGAAACGTGATATTGAAATTAAGAAGTAGGAGTTCAGAAAGTAAGACTTAATGCAGAAAACAAAGGGAATTAAAATACAAGTGTGTTATTTGCTTAATGGACTGGAGACTCAACCTAGCTGAAATTTTCACACTTTTCCCTGAAGATTTCAACCTTGTTGTTTAATTCTTACAAATATTTTCTGGCCAGATCATAATTGTACAGATGTCCTTTGTTTAGCTTACAGCGATGATACTCCACCTTTACCATTCCAGGCCATATCTGTTGTTTTTCTTCCCACATAATGATCTGGAAAGTGTGATTGTAGCTTTACTATTGACTTCTAGTCTGCTCCACCCCTCACACTGCTGCAAATCCTTGGCTTATTGACTCAGTACATCTTTCAGAGATGGCTCTGAGCATTTCTCTACTGATGCTGCAGGTAACACTAAGAAAAACTAAGCACATCGCGTTATACTCAATTGTCTTTGTCTCTTTTAAAGCTTAGAAAATGATGATGCCAAATTACGTGATCTGAGCAAGAAGCGGATAGAGATGCCTCCAATCATAACTTCAGCAAAGGCCGGTGACGGGAGAGAGGTCTGTTTCTAGCGTCATTGTGTGACACTGACAGTTCACGCGGGTTGTGCTTGCTGTGCTTACTGCTCAAAACTTCTCAGTTCTCACGTGAGGACTAACGGTGATTATACGAGGTTAGGACTGCTGTGAGATCTTTGGGTGAAAGATCTTTCCTGAACAAAAAGGAGCTTTGGTAAGACTTAAGGAGAAGAGGTGACCTAATGGAATGGGAGTGCCCGATTCCTTTATTCACCTTTGAAAACCCAGCCTTTAGTAACAAGTGTGTCCTTTCCAAAAAATTGTCTGGTTCACTGTTTTCCTGAGACTGTGGCTATTATGTTAAGAAGCCTTACTGAAATTTAGAAGGTGTTTGCAATGGCAGATATTATTTGATTAATACAAAAATACGTGGTGTTTTTCCCATTTCTTATCGAACCATAGATTAGGCCAATAGTTCTGTACTCGAATAAATACTCATGTTGGAATTTATACCTAGTTTATTGAATTTAATTTGTAGCATTTTAATGGTCAAATAAAATTTAAAATGAAGCTTTAAGGTATTTAGTAAGTCTGAAGACAGTATGTATTTTTATCATTTCTGTGTCCAGAACCCTCCCCAAAATGGTATCAAAGCTTCAAACCAAGTATCAAGGTGTCCAAGACACGTAAAAGTAAGAAACTTGGAAAATGGATCCAGCTTTCTCGACACGCTACACCTGACAGCAAAGGAGGTAAGATATGGAATCTTGAACAGTGATTTTTCATAACTTTGGAAAGATACAGAGTACAACATTGTTTTTTGACATTTTATTGTTTTTCAGGTTATCAACTGCCGGACCAAAGCCTGCCAAGGGGCACTCATGACCCCAAAGGGCCTGGTGAAAGGCACTAGAGATGGGCCAGTTCCACTGGCAGAGCTTTTGCCTCAGGCAATAGACTTTATCAAACAGTACTACAATTCATTTAAAGAGTAAGCCAGCTTTACCTTCATGTTTGGTACCTACCTGTCCGTGAGACTATGGGAGTGTTTGTTTTCTTCACAGCTGTTAGTAACTATCCTGTTACATAGCATGCATTCAAAAAATAATTAAGGACTATTAGAAAAGGTAAATAAAACTATTAGTGCACTTAATATGCTATATCTGCCAATCCAAGGTCTTGGGAATACAGTAATGCACTCTGTACAGTGCATTCCTCAGCCACATTTCTTCTGAGTGTGTTACATTAATAGTACCTTGATAATAAGAAGCTTGGTTAGGACTCTCTTACAGAATATGACCTCCTTTTCTTATCATTGGATGTTGATGGGATTAGCTTCTGCTGAGATCAGTCTTAGACATGAATAATGTGGATAATGCTTTTTGTTTGTGCTGTTCCAAGTATCTTTTCTCTGTGTTCTTTTGTTCTCTGTTTTGACTCTCAAGGCTTTAGCCAAAGATTGGAAGGCCAGTCTCTTGCTTCTCAACCTTGCTCTGTGCTATCATCGCCATAAGCTTACTGAGCATGCTGAGAGGGATGCTCTAGCTTCAGAAAAGAGGTTTGTGTTTTCACGAGAATGGACATGGTGCAGAGACATCTTGTTGTAAGAAAAGCTGGAACATCTGGTTGAGGTCCAAGAGTTTGCAGTGACATTTCGCATGACAAGCTTTCAAGTGACAATTCAATTTTTGCTCATCCCATCATAAAACATTATCAAACTTTCAAAGGGACTCAGACACATAATGGCTACTTCTTTAGACACTTTGAACTCTTCTACAAAGCTTTCTTCCACTGAATCTTTCTGAAAGTCCCTGTCGTACACACAGGCTGTACTCACTTGCCAGCGAATTATATTTGCACATCTCTGTGTTTTTGCTCGTGGCTATTTGATCACGTTGATTTACACTGTCTTACATGTTTGCCCTTGATCTTTCATCTTGTTGAAAATGTGAAAACTCTCAGACAGTGCAGGCTATTTTCATTCTGTCTGTAAGCCAACAAAACAATTTTTGTCTGTGCTGTGATAAATATTTCCTAATGTTTTGACTTCATTCTCTGTTATCGGACTAAAGAATTTTAGAGTTGGTTTCCCTGACAAAGGAATTGCTCAGGACTTCCTTTTAGGATTGAAAATCCTACTTACTTTTGTCAGAGGAGCTGTGTCCCTGTGAAAATAATATAACTTTGAGAGGACAGTCACTATAATCCCACTTTTGGGCTGAAGCTAGCCTGTTCTCTACTTTTCATTTGCTTGAACTTGACATTTTTTTTCCAAAATACTGTAGAAAATCCATATTTAAACTGAAAACTTACACAGAAGAGCTTGTGATCAATCCATGTATGTGTTGGGTAGAGAAAGGGTGGTGTCGCTACTTAAACCTCTAGTGTGTTAGTTTCCTCATCAGGCTAATAAGCTCTGTCATTTACGGTCAATAAGGACACTTCCTAAATTCTGAAGCCGGGAAAAACTCTCCTCAGCAGTCCTCAGTCAGAGTCCCATGTACTTAACTGACCCCTTTACCTAGAATACCCCCTGCTTTTTGATAAAAATCTGGGGCGCTGGACTGCTGCCATAGATAACGGGTGTGCTTTGGGGACAAAAGTGTGGTGCAGTAGAGGGGAGGTGGGGAATGAACGGTGGTGACTTCTCACATCTGAAGGACAGCAAAATTGTGGACTTCATGAGATAACGGATGTTTTCATAAAGGATAGAGTATTTTAGGTTGACCCACGTCCAGAGAGTGTAGGTTTATAACAGGAGCAGGTTTCTCAGTGTTTATCCAGACTTGCCATATCTCAGCCTACAGAGCTGCTAATCCCCTCCCTGGAAATTTACTCTACCTGCATTCTGGCAGATAATATCAGTGGCGTACATAGAGGTCCTCTCCTGCAAAAGGATGCTCAGAAGCTTTATGGCTTCAGCAATGCCTGTGCTCTTCTCGACCCAGAACAGAAGCAGAATGTCTGCAATTTAAATCAGTTCTAAGTAATGAAATTCTCATTGTTTCTTTTCATGGCTGTTTCCTGTTCAAAAGGCCAAAAATAGAAGAACACCTGGTCCGACTGGAAACAGTGACCAAGGAGATAGAAACAACAGGAACCTACCATCTGACAAAGGATGAACTGGTCTTTGCTGCTAAGCAGGCCTGGAGGAATGCGCCTAGGTGTATTGGGAGAATCCAGTGGTCCAACCTACAGGTAACGTACGAGTCTCGGTATTATGGGCCAGAGTCATCTACCGTAAATCAGAAGAATGTCCTTTACTTTGATAAAATATGCCAGTTGCTTCAACTGAGGACTCCCTCCTGTACGTATCATAAGGTCAACATTTTTTTTTTAGTTCTCTGCTTCATAGTTGAATGAAAACATGTGTAACAGTGCTAGCGTAGGAACCAACTAAGTCATGGAACCAGGTGCCTGTCTTGGTCCTTCAAGGATTGTTATGTATGAAAATGATGCATACAAGAACCTTTCCTAGTGGAGATACAATTAGACTGAGAAATACTGATTTTCCACTTAACTTTTTTTCTTAATCTTTCCTTTCCTTAACTGCATAAGGAAAATAATGAGTTTACATTACTGTTTCAAAATCAGGTTTTTTTCTTTACATTTGTTTTGGAAACTTATAGGTATTTGATGCACGTGATTGTAAAACAGCGAAGGAAATGTTTGAGCATATCTGTCGTCATATCCAGTATGCCACTAACAATGGAAATATAAGGTACGCCTCTTCTATTTCATTTGAATTTTAAACAACAAAAATCACATCCAGCTCTCGATTCAAAACTCTACCTAAGACCTGAAATGGTCTATCGGAATATTTTGACAACTTGTCTCTGCTCTTAATTCTCCTGGTACTTTTATGCTCCTCTCATATGTACCATCAACCGTTTTGAGAGTTTGTAACTTTGATGGCTGATGTGGCAAAAACTTTCATAATTCCTGGGGAAAAAGAGATTATTTGAAGATTCAAGAAGGTGGGTGGGGAGGATGAATCATTTTGTTTCTACTGACATTTATTTTAGAAAGATAAAGTAATTGCTGCTGGCAACAATTTATGTCAGGTAATTAGAATGCACTTGATGTGCTGCTGTGGTGTTAACAGGATTTGATTGTCTCTCTGGGCAGATCAGCCATCACTGTCTTCCCCCAGAGAACTGATGGGAAACACGATTTCCGTGTTTGGAACAGCCAGCTCATCCGATATGCTGGATATCAAATGCCAGATGGGTCTATTTTAGGAGACCCTGCCAGCGTGGAGTTCACACAGGTACAGTTCCAAATGCAGAATCATGACTGCTTTCCATCCTGTCTAACCCAGCTGTCGTTTTTTTCCTTTTTCTTGCATGTTTATGCAGAGTGGGAGGGAAGTGTGGCGGTAAGGAGTGAATGGCATGTGCTGCCCCACAGGTTCTAGGTGCAGGCTTGAATTTCTTACAATTCTGACATAAAATACTCCCCTCCATCTCGGAACAGGGTAAGATGATGCTCCTTTTAAGTCAGGGGCCAATCAGTACTTGAACAACGTGTCTTGGTGTTATTTGGATGGGAAGGATAACCTTTATCACTCAGAATTTACCCCAGCAAGTTTTAGAGAGTTAACATTCTTTTGTCTTCAAATCAATGGGGGGAAAAAAACCTAAAAAAAACCCCTGAAACGCATTTTCTTTACAGTTGTGCATTGAGCTTGGGTGGAAGCCGAAATATGGCCGCTTTGATGTAGTTCCACTTGTTCTCCAAGCAAACGGCCAAGACCCAGAAATATTTGAATTGCCGCCAGAAATTGTCCTCGAAGTGCCAATGGAACATCCAAAGTAAGCACACAAGATTTAGATAATTGCATTTTTGCCTCTGCCTCACCTTGGCAGGTTATTAGCCTGCGCCTGTGGCAGTCATTTTATGAGTTGTTAGGATGAAATTATGGTAAATTTTCCCGAAAGATAAAATGCTTGTTAGAACAATGAAATGAGATTTAAATTAAGGAAGCCCAAAAGCATTTTTGTTGGAAATCTTTTTTCCTAATCAATCGACATTTCAATTATATTCAGAATTTAAAAAATCATCATGTCTTATGCCGGTGTAATACACCTGTGAAATATGGCTGCGCTCATAACAAAATGTTTATTGCCTTTCTGTCTGGTTTTCTGTTCATGTTTACTTTGGGAGTGGCCTGCAGATTGCAGAGCTCCGTAATGCTGTTCTGTGATTTCTTTAGTTCCCACACTGTAGACAAAAACTGCTCTGAGTTTTGCAGACCGTGGGTCATTTCTCCTAGAGTTAGTACTCTATCTTCCTGGACTTCTCTGGTTATCACCTAAAGGAGGAAAAGACACAAAGTAATAACTCAAAATGCTTATTTAACAGGTATGAATGGTTTAAGGAGCTAGATCTGAAGTGGTATGCGCTGCCTGCTGTTGCCAACATGCTTCTTGAGGCGGGAGGCCTGGAATTTACTGGATGTCCTTTCAATGGCTGGTACATGGGGACAGAGATAGGAGTGCGGGACTTCTGTGACGTCCAGCGATACAACATCCTGAAGGTAATCTTCTGGAGGGGGGTGGTCATCTGAGAAGAGAATGAACTTGGTGGGTGGAGTGTTTTTGAAAAAGAGATGCTATCGGTCTTTGCTGGGATGGGTGTTGGGTGTCTGTCACAGTAACACTTCAGTCTGGCCCGATGTCCTGACTGTTGTGGGACATCTTGAATTTCTGCCGAGGTTATGACTGTTTTTACAGTGTTCTGACAGTACTGACAGTATCTGTTGCAAATACCTGGGTAGAATGGTGAAACTGCAACTGTAAAAAAAATATTTAAAATGCTGTCCAAAGGGAATTCTTCCCCAATTTTAGCCTGAATCCTGCTGATTCCGGACTTTTGGTCTCTGACTGTACATTTCTCAGAGGTATATTTATGTCAGTTCCAGTCTGCTGTTGGCAAGGCAGTGGAGGAGTCCTGGTGATTAGCTGCAGGTCTTGGTCACCTCAATTACAAATTAATAATGATGACTTATAACCAGATACTGCCACTTTTGAAACCATTTAGTCCAGGAGTGAACCACTCCCCACTTTACCAAACTGGAATAGCTTTGAGAACCAGAACTCCATAACTCAAGTTCGCCTCTAATCTCAAGTGTTTCTGCTGCCATCGCTTTCCCCAGTATAAGACTCACTCTTGCCCCTTCCACAACAGTTTTTCCTGCATATTAATGTGATGAGGTGGAGAAATCATGAGGTCAAAGTACCACATAGTAAATTTGCTTTTCCCTTTTCTCTCTTTTTCACATGTAGGAGGTAGGAAGAAGAATGGGACTGGAAACAAATAAACTTTCATCCTTATGGAAAGACCGAGCTGTTGTAGAGATAAACGTGGCTGTGCTTTATAGCTTCCAGGTAAGTCAACGACTGTGCTATCTGGAGAGACACTGAATATTGTGTCTCCCTTTTTCCTTTCACTTATTAACAGCTTTATACAAATATAGTGCCATTGGACCAATGCTCAGTGGAGGTTAAGGTTATCAGTGTAATTCCAATAGAGTTATTCTTGATTTACACCTGGGAAAGTAGACGAATCCATATTTCCTGTTGTTAGAAAAAAATCTCAGGTGAAGGCAGAAGGGAGAGAAAAAGAGAAGGAAGGGCAAGGTTGTTCATCACATGCATCTAAGTGTCAAAATCTATGTAAAGCCATTGGATTATATCTTTTATTTACAATTACAGTTTATTTAACAAATAGCAATATGAAAGATAGGTAAAAACGATGAGAGGCTTTTCAGCATGCACTCTCAGTGCTGGAGAAGTAAAATGCTGATGTTAAAAAAAAGAAAAAAAAAAGGAAAGGACATAAGAGTCCTTAATCAAATGTCCACCTCAGTGTTCTCTATATATATAATAGTTGCTGATAGTAATTATTTCCCAGAACTGTATAAAGTCCTTGGAATATTAACCAAAGCAAAAGGGTTACTTTAACTACATCAGGAAGAAGAGCAGAATGGGCTTTTTAATATATGTCTGTCTTTTTGCAATTATTCTAGAAACAAAACGTGACTATAATGGATCACCACTCAGCTGCCGAGTCCTTCATGAAATACATGCAGAACGAGTACCGTGTGCGAGGAGGCTGCCCGGCTGACTGGGTGTGGATTGTACCTCCTATGTCAGGGAGCATAACTCCTGTGTTCCATCAGGAGATGCTGAACTATGTCCTCACTCCCTTCTATTACTACCAGGTACACATTTTCAAAAAAAATATGATTCTAGTAGACAACTTCGGTAGTGCAGATGATAATATGGGACCTGAAGAAGTCTGAATGAAAAGCCCTGGTTAATGAACATTCACTAGAGAGATTCATAAATAGCAAGCAATATGAATTATACAGTGGAAGGTTATGTTAGTTCTGTTGAATTCTCAAGCTGTAAGTAAAATGCAATTTCATGCTACAGAGACTGATCCTGTATTTGTACACAGTGGATTGTATATACAGATTCCATTTAATCTGGCCCTTTCAAAGATATACAAATTGTGTATTTATTATTTTACATTTCTTACATGAAGCTTAACCTTTTTTTTTAAAGGTGGATGCGTGGAAAACACATGTCTGGCATGACGAGACACGGAGGCCAAAGAAGAAAGAAATAAAGTTTAGCATCTTGGCAAAGTAAGTTGTTCAAATGAGAGTCTTCATGCTTTTGTCCAGCTATTCTATTCCTGTGATGTTTCTGTTCCACTGTTTTTGGGGAATAATTATTACAGTAGGGACCACTTTGAATCATAGACTTAGCTGTCCACAGTTAAGCAGTACTCATATCTACGTTTCTTATTCAGGGCTATATAGTGTATTGCTTCTGAACAATCTTCCAGGGAAAAACCGTGCTCAAGATCAGTCTTTACTGGCTTGCTTGTGAATCAATCTGAATTACCATGTAGCTATATTAAAAATTTGATGGGATTATGTTTTTCCCAGGGCTGTACTCTTTGCATCTTCACTCATGCGACAAGCAATGGCAACCAGGTCCAAGGTCACTGTTATCTATGCAACAGAGACTGGGAAATCTGAAACACTGGCCAACAATCTGTGCAGCTTGTTCAACTGTGCCTTCAACACAAAGGTAAGAAAGTAGAAATCATCCACACTGAATGGAGAAAGAAGTTATCAGCTTCTGCAAGCTTTTCCATTCTCTACGTTTTGAATGTTCAGTAAATATAAGTTGGACTATAGTTGGACTAAGAACTTTGATTTTTGTAATCATTTAGCATGATGCCTGGTAAATTTGGTCAACAGTCACCTGACAAACACAGAGATATCTAATGCTAGTTCTTTCCAGCAATTCTGTGTTCTCTGCTAGCAATTCTCTATTTTCTGCTAGCAATTCTCTATTTTCTGCTAGCAATTTTTCATGAGCTTTATACCTTCCAGATTCTGTGCATGGATGAGTACAACATCGGTGACCTGGAAAAAGAAACACTTCTCTTAGTGGTTACTAGCACTTTTGGAAATGGAGATTCTCCAAATAACGGAAAGGTACTATTCACCTCAGAAGTATATACGAGCCTCAACTCAAAGACTGAGACCTTTCGCTTGTCCCATGTACTTGAGTAAGATATGGATCAGGGTCTCACTTCTGTTTTCAATCAAAGTGTTTTTCTAACCTTAAGTATTTTACAAATTTTTATACAGACCTTGAAGAACTCCTTGCTCACCCTGAAATTGCTGAGAAAAAAAATCAGGTACAAACACTTTGGTTTTTTGTGATTGAATGATCCTTTTTGCATGTGATTGAGTCCTTTTTGCATTTCACTTAGCATAACACAATGATCTTATTTATATCTCCTTCTGCAGATACGCTGTGTTCGGTTTGGGGTCCAGCATGTATCCAGAGTTCTGTGCCTTTGCTCATGCCATTGACCAAAAACTGGCCCAACTAGGGGCTTCTCAGCTCACTCCAATAGGTGAAGGAGATGAACTCAATGGGCAAGAAGAAGCCTTCCGTACATGGGCAGTCAGTGCATTCAAGGTGACAATATAAATAGTTAGCTCATATTTTAGTTCATTCATTCATTTTATTTCAGTATTCACTAGCATCACTTAAAAATGGTGAAAAACGAAGGAAAACAAACCTGTGGATTTATATCTGAATTTCAAACTCCCCTCTCTTCTACTGCTTGCCTAAGTTGCAGAGGAAACTGTGCCCCTTTTCTATTATTTTTTAATATTCACAGAAAGTTCAATAAAACTTTTTGGATAGTGAGATGCTGAGTATGAACAAGGGTGGTAGCATCCGACATGAGGATTTTTTGAAGTAGATCAGGTTTTTCAGCTTTGCTGGTGTAGAAGTGGAACCTTGCTGAACTCAGTGAACCCCTGTACCAGCAGTGAATTCAACAGAATCAATAAACAACAGCAAACTGTGAAATTGATATCTCCCCATTAGGATTACGACAATGCTAAGAATATTATTTTTACTGTGAATAGCCTTATTTTTTCTCTTTTCTAGACTGCCTGTGACATTTTTAACATCCGTGGGAAAAATAGTATTCAGTTGCCTGAGATATATACCTCTAATGAAAGCTGGGATCCTAAGAATTACAGGATAGTGCATGACTCTCAAACCATGGACTTGGTTAAAGGTATTACCTCCCACCTTCCACTTCTTCTGTCCATTTTGCTTTGATAAGTCTGAACTGTAAAGGTTTTCTAGAAGTGATACTGGTCCTGCTAGATGGTAAAATTTATCTAATAAAGCACAGCAGTCAGAGAAAAAAGGACATTGGTTTACATTGCATAAATCAGTATCTTTTCCAGTGCAATAACATCAGAACAGCAGAACTAGCACACATTTTGACAGCCCCAGAAGAACAAAAGCTGAGATGAGCTACTTTTAGTCAGGGAGGGTGTGCTTATACGACACATAAGTAACTAAATTATATCGCATTCTAGGGCGAGCATGGCTCAGTTCTTTTCTGCCTGTTATTTGAAGACATTTTAAACAAACCTAATCACAAAATTGCCATGAGTCACGTCCTCTTTTCTCAACAGCACTTGCAAACATTCACTCCAAGGATATAATTCCCATGAAGCTGAAATTCAGACAGAATCTTCAAAGTTTAAAATCCAGGTACGATATCTCATTCTTTTGAGTATTGCAATACTGCTTTTTACTAAAATCTTACACATCTGAGGTGCTTGGTTGTAAACATCTTCTCCTCCCAGTTGTTAAGAAATAAATATGAATTTTGCACCATCATTAACAGAAGTAAATCATTACCACAAGGCCACAAGAATATGTACAGTCTTAGCTCTGGTTTAGGTAGGAGCTGACTTCCCCGTAGAGTCTCTGGGAGTGTAGGGAACTGAATAACCTTGTGATATGGCCTTTTGATACCTACTACGTGTGGAAGGTCAGGTTTATGGCCCCTCTCCCTTGCTTGGTATGCTGCATGCCAGGCAAATGTTTACTTAATTTAGGGGGAAAATTGCCCCTTATCATGAAAAATAAAGGGGAAAAAAAGGACAAGGTGTAGTGCAAGAAGGAGCTGCGAAGCAAGCTGAGACAAGACCATACACAAAGAAATACAAAAAGGATAAACAGTGCTAACATCTGTCTTAGAAATAGCATCTGTGAATGGCTCTTCAACATCCCCTGGTAGGTCTCTCTCATTCCAGCTCTAAATACAGTTGTCCTACTGGGAGTCCTCTGAGCTGGTTTGAAATGTGAGCTATCCAGTCTTCAGTAGAGCTGCACTTCCTTCTTTGGCTGATTACAGGCACATTTATTCTATACTGCACAGATCAGGCAGCAATTCATCTTATTTGTTTTGATACAAGTACTTCACGTATCTGGACTATTATTTGTTTAAGTCTCTGTGAAGTACTAAGCTGGTCTGATAGTTTGGTAATGAATACACGTAAGCCCTTGCCAACTGTCACTTCAGATTTATTCCTTTTCTGCGCAATTCAAGGGAAATCCTGTCAACGTAACCAAGATCTGTCTGATCTCTTTTTTTTTTCTATATCTAGTCGTATTACCATTCTAGTTAAGCTTTCCTGTAAGACTAATCAGGAAGTGCACTACCTGCCTGGGGAACATATCGGGATTTTCCCAGGCAACCAGACAGAATTAGTCCATGGCCTCATTGCACGTGTCAAGGATGCGCCTCCAGCTGATCAGACTATCAGACTTGAAACCTGCACTGATGGTAAGTTGGTTCTCTTTAGACTAAATATCAGAGGATTTTGTTTGACCGATTTTGTCTCTTCAGACAAAATATCAGAGGATTTTGACTGATTTCTCTTAAAATTCTTGAGAATTTTTATAAACTGAATTTGATTCTTGAGAATTTTTATAAACTGAATTTGATTCTATTATCCTTTTCTTAAGTTTCAATAGGATTTTGTTGATGCTTTTAGTTATTCCCATAATTCTCAATTCTGATTTTGCATACTCTGGCAGTCCATGGTAACTTCACCGATGTTCACAGAGTTATCCGAGGTTGACACTGTAGTTTAGTTGCTAAATTTGCCGTTGACCCCAATTAAATTTATCAGCAGAGTTTGTTTATTGTTGCTACATATCAGAGTCCTAAAACAGATTTACGTCATGACCATCTTTTCCATCTTATTAGGAGCAATCTGTTAAATCGTAGGATTCTGACACACAGAAAGACCATTTCCTCAAAGGAGAGACTTTTCATTTTAAAGTGGTGTTTTGTTATCATGCAATTCTCCACATCAGATCCTCCCCTTACCAAAAGTTTGAACCCTCACATTAACCTCTTTTCACAAGGACCCTGTGGTCTAGACCTGCTGCGACCTACTCTGAAGTCGTAGTTTGAAGGACTGAGTTTTGCAAAGCTCTACAGCTGTGAAATGCCGAGGGAATTGCCAAGTGTTCTTTTATTTCCCTCATTTCCAGGTGGCTACTGGACAAACGACAAAAAGATTCCAGCCTGCACACTCCCTGAAGCTTTGACATACTTTCTTGATATCACTACTCCACCCTCCCAACAAATGCTAAAAAAACTCTCCCAGCTGGTAACAGCGGAAGGAGACAAACAGAGACTGGAAGTTTTATGTCAGGTAAGCGGCAGGGCTAGATTTATGTTACAAGTGCTGTATCCTGGACCACCTGATGCCCTTGTACTGTGTAGCAGAGGCTTAAGGCATTTTTGCAGTGATGGTGCTTGATTTTTATCCCTCTGTTACATGTTCTGTGTGCTTGTAAAACCAGCCACGGTGAGAGAAAGGGTGGTCTTGTGGCTCAGCCTGGGCGTGGGAATCAAAGGTTTTCTTCAGATCTGATGTTTCCTGTGTGGTTCTGGGTGGGTCACTTCGCCTGCCTGTTTCTCTTGCCTGCCTCAGGGTGGTTTCTGATGATACGCCGTTAAAAGACCTTACAGTTTGCAGGTGGAGGGGTTGGCGGGGAGCTGGTAGATATTTTTGTCAGAGTTTGGTACCGTGAAGGTGCGAGGGATGTCGCTTTAAGTATCCAATGACTCAGGCGTGGTAAGTGCTTGCTTCTCCTGCTGGGTTCAGCAAGGCTCGGTAGGTTTCTGGACCTGGGATATCCCATAGCAGGGGGCTGAGAAACAGAGTCTGCTTCAGTTTCTACATCGTCACTGAGAGCACTGCTATCTGAGAAACTTATAGCGGGTATTCTGTACTTCTGTTTTCAAAAATTAAACCGTTTCTTTGGAAAACCCAGTATTGGTCTAGGCAAAGTTTTGAGAATTCCCTGTTTATTTGCCTGCATATTTAATTGAATGTAATGCAGGAATCTTAGTTATAAGTTACATTTCAAATATCCCTGCTCTCCTGAACTCAGCATGAGTTGGTAACATTGTGATGGTGGCCTTTGGCTTTTAGAACATGGAAGAATACAACAAATGGAAGTTTTACAACAGCCCGAACATCCTGGAGGTCCTGGAGGAGTTTCCTTCTGCTGAGGTCTCAACAGCTTTCTTACTGACTCAGCTGCCGCTTCTGAAACCCAGGTACTATTCTGTCAGCTCTTCCTGTGACATGACACCCAGAGAGATTCATCTGACAGTTGCAGTTGTAAACTACAGGACAAGAGGTAATGAATTGTTTTTTTCATTTATCTCCTAATTAAATTATACTTAGGCTACATCATGGTTCAGAAATAACCTGTGTCTGCCATATGGCATGAAGCATATCTGTAGCAAAAAGTTTGTATTGTGATACATGCAGAATAGCGTGCTGCAGTGTGGGTGTTCGTACTGGGTCAGGATTTGTTAAAATCCTGCATCATCATCATCATCCGTGTATCTTTGTTTTATAAATCATTATTAAATAAACACTTATTTAAAAACCATAATTTTAAGTATAAACTGTGCTTTTTTCAAAAATGGAGAGCTTTGAATACTGATAAGTGTGTTTTCCTTTGCCCTGATTAGATGGACAAGGGCTTTTGCACCATGGAGTTTGCAGCACGTGGCTGAATACAATAGCTCTCAATGAAACAGTCCCGTGCTTTATACGCAGGTGAGTGAATGACAGAAAAAAAGAAAAGGAAAAAAAAAAACAAACCAACCCCAAACCCAGCAGTTCTTAGTTCAGCTTCTTCAGTAGTTTTTTTTCATTGTTTGCATATGATTTTCAAGGGACTGGCAAGTGCCAGTTGGAACACCTGAGTTTGAGAAGAGAGGGAACTCCCTGTCTCCCAGAGCTGAGATCCTTTACTATGTATTACGTTGAATAAAATCATAATCATTAGAAAATTCTGAAAGAATTCTATTCATATGACACCATCCCCACTGTCAGCATATCCACCACAGAGCCGTCACCAAGTTCAGGCTCATTACTGTTTTCAATTTGGTAACTTAGGCTGCGCTGCTCGAAATCACTCAGGAAACTGACACCAAGATGTCAGACAAATTACCTAATTAACTTATTTTTGCTTTTTAGCGCTAAGGAATTCCAGCTTCCAGAGCAGCCAACCAAGCCATGCATTCTGATCGGCCCAGGGACAGGAATTGCTCCCTTCAGAAGTTTCTGGCTGCAGCGTCTCTATGACTTGGAAAAGAAAGGTACTTATGGGGATTGCCACAAGGAGCAGGCCGTAACTTGTCCAGCAGCAGAAGACATCCCTTGTCCTCCAAACAAAATCTCTACAGATGGAGACACCTGGAAACATTAGCCAAGTAAACCCTGCAGAGATTGGTCACCCCAAAACAGATTGAACACCGCACTGAAACTAATCCATCCCACTTGAGACCGTTCTGGTGGTCTTGAGGTATTTGGTCACTTGGAGGCAGCAGCCTGTGTGTCCTGTAAATACTCTACATTCAATGACCGCCCCAAGTGCTCGCACGGGGCCACAGTATGGGGATGAAACTCTTTGGCCTGTCTGTATCAGCCCATCTGGGGAACCTGCTCCAACAGGTGATTCCACATAGTTCTCCAAGGACTTGGGAAGGTTCAGTCCTACTGAGCCCCTAAAATCACCAGCTGTCTCACACACACGCACTCGCCTTCTCAGGTGTTTAGTGAGGAAGGATAATTAGAAAATAGCTGTACAGGCAACTGTACCCAGCGAGTTACTGTGACAGTGTAGCCCTCTATGGGAATGGTCATAAGAGATGGTAGGCCTTACCAGGAAAGACAAAACATTTTCCAATGTTGGTTTCAGGGATCAAAGGTGGTGAGATGACGTTATTGTTTGGCTGCCGGCAGCCAGACATGGATCACATCTACAAGAAAGAAACTGAGGAAATGAAGAAGAAGGGAGTCCTGAAAGAAGTCTATACAGCTTACTCCAGACAACCTGGCCAAGCTAAAGTAAGGCTGGCTCCTGTGTTCTTTAAAAGGGTTGGCTCCTTTCAGAATGGTCCTTCAAGTTAAGAGTTGGGCTCTGTTTAACACTGTTCTTTAAAAAAGTGTTAGCGCTTTGCTTCAGTGTATTGTGAACAAGTGGCCAAAGGAGAATCTCACTGTGCACTTCAGTACGAGCAAGCTATATAAATAGAAAACCCTCACTGCCGTGTAGAGCGGCATGCTAGACATATCAAAATCTAAGTGCAAACAGCCTTTGAAACTAGAAGCCGGAACACTTTCAGAAACCTTAAATTTTGCAGGATTTGATTAGCCCATGAGTTCGAAATGGGTTGGCTCTGGCCATTTGTCACCATTTCAATGACACAGTGACCTTGGAAATTAATTTTGCTTAGGTGAAACCTTGATGAGAGAAAACAGCAGCGCTTAAGCTATCCCCTCTTTAGCTATGCTACTCTCCTGGCAAGTTAGGAGACTTTGGCAGTTGTAACTGGTTCTGAAAATGAAGAGTCTCAGTCTGCTCTAGTTTAATTGGCAGACAGGTCTAGCCTCCAAATCTGGGGCTTGTAAAGACGGCATGAAGACACTTTTCTTCTCCTTTGCCGTGGTGCAACAAACAGCTGGAACAGACAGGGCATTTAGAACCTTACTACACAGACCCACGTAGAATTTAGAAAAGCCAACAGCCAAAGTAGCTTTTAAGAAACCTTGTCTAATGATCCTTTTTCTGTTTCTAAGGTCTACGTTCAAGACATCCTTCAGAGCAAGTTGGAGACCAAAGTGTGCAACCTCTTGCATAAGGAGGAAGGGCATCTGTATGTCTGTGGAGACGTACGCATGGCCAAGGATGTTGCTCAGACTTTGAAAGGGATGCTTGCAAAAAAACTGAACCTGAGCGAGCAGCAGGCAGAGGAGTATTTCTTCCAGCTGAAGGTATGCTGTAGTATGCCAGGTGTTCTTTCCAGTCAGAAAGTCAGTTCTTTTCAGTCAGTTCCAGGATGGGTTACAGAAGTCATCAAAGTCATGCTTAAGATCTCACGGGCTGCCAAGAGCTTCTTTTCAGCAGAACGCCCAAGGAAAAAAGCTTTAAGTGATCAGCTTAGTCCACCCACCGTGATTTAAAACACATCGTTTCTGTTTGGTTGGGGTGCAAGAGTGACACATGGTATTCTTTTCTTACATCTACTATTTTCCCCAGTGTCCCTTTGGGCCTGGACATTACCTTTGCAGCATGTCTGGAGCACCAGGAGTGTACAACTTGTACAACTTTATTGTACGAGTGGAGGAAAAGTGAGTTACGAAATTAGCGTGCCCATCACTGAAAACACGGTGCCTGGGTCTGCTGGCTTTTTAGCACATGTTACCAGCACGTGTCCTGGAGCGCGTGCCTGGGGTTCAGAGAGCTTCCCTTTACGGGCAGCAACAAAAGTCCCCTGTCACAGAACCAGTCACACCAGCAAAAGACATTTCAGTTACTTAACCGTTACCGGAGAAGCAGCTCGCAGTATTTAATTCATCTCTTGGGTTTCCCTTCTGTTTTTGCAGAGCCAAAAGCGGTACCATGAAGATATATTTGGGGCTGTATTCCCACATGAAGTCAAAAGAGGTGTAAGGGCTTTGTAACCCACCAGCCCAAGAACAAATCAACTGATGTTTTAGACAACACTTTGCACATCTGTTTTTTTCAAAAAAACAAGGGGTCAAATCCTCTTTCTTATACATGTTAAATCACACACGTGTATATGATTGTAGGATTTTACTTTTAAACCTTAGCCTTAATTAAGAAAAAATATTAAATTTAACTTTTGTTGCTATTTATTCTGAGACTTCTTTTAATAGATTACCTTAACAGTGAAGATGCAAATTATTTTTTTTAATGCTGTCTATGCTAGTATAAATCTGTTGGGTTTTGTAAATACAGGGAAAATATAGAGTTTTTTACTATTTAAGCTAGAACTGAAATCTTTTTTTGAAATGTATTGTTTATCTTTGTGAAGTTATTTATATCAGATTGTTTTGCTGTGCTGTTTTATCTTCACTTTAAAGCAAGTAAATGGATGGTTGTGTCACTTGGAAATGTATAGTCACACACCTCATTTGCAAATGAGATCCTAATGTAATGGTTTGTAAGTAGAAGTACCTGCTGCGCACACTTCAGATGTACGCACGTGAGGAGGCAGGAGTTGTGAATTGGCAGTAAGGCTCACAAAATTCAGAAGCACTTTGGACATTTGAATTCTACGCGCAGCTTTACTTGATTTGTTTGTAATAAAAGATGCCTTTATATTGATAAAACAAGTTGCTGTGGATTAAAGGTACCTCTTTTTGCTATTGGTTTCAGCCAAAAAAATGTAGGGGCAGGTAAGTAAGTTCTCGGGTTCCAGGGAAGTGGGTTTGGACTCCGACCAACTCTCCTTCTGTACGCAGGAGTTACGCAGTCTGCCCAAGAGTAGTTATGCACTTTTGTTACTGCCAGGAAATGGGAATTTGTACCATAGATTGGCTTTTTCAGACTGCAAAAATATAAACTAGCAATGAGAGCAATATCTTTTGCCCTAGTTATATTTTGACTTTGGCTCTTTCTATGCCTTGGAGTTATGTCAGAGCCTGTAGCTCCTTCTCGAAAATTACCAGGGCTATATGATCAGGTTAAAAAGCTCAAGGTGAGATTCTCCTTCATCCCTTGTCTCCAGGAGCCGGAATCTGATGAAGGAGGAGTTGAGACTCAGAAGTCAGCAGTGCCATGTGTGTACAGTGTGTTTCACCTGTGCTTCAGGACAGCCTTAGCCATGAGGTCAAAAATACAGTGTAGATGAAAGCAGGTGGACAGTGATGGCAGAGAACAGGACGTATCAGACAACAGGTACAAAGAGTAAAGAACAGAGGAGGTTCCTGGCAAGTGCAGAGTCCTGATGGGCACCTGGTGTATGTACACTGTGAGTGTTATCTCCTGCTTTGGTTAGTTGGGGTTTTCTGATTTTTAGACTTCGGAGGTGGGGTAGAAAACGGAACAAGTAATTGTGCTTTCCATTAAGAAAGTTCTCAAAAAGCCCAGGGCATACTGAGTCCTAGACTTCAAATGAGTCCAACAGAAGTAGAAAACAGAAGTAAGTTCCATACTTCAGAGCGCTGATATGCTCCATGCCCTGTTGGGAGTTGTGTCACTGCACAACCCATTTTCCATGTACGTGACTAAGGAGGTGAACTCCCTTGCCAGGATGCTTTCTTTCTATCTCAGCTGTCGTTTCAAGTAATCACTTACTCCAAAGTACTACCGTAATCCTTTATAAATGCCTGTGTACTAAAGGACCATAGTTCACTTTCATTTGGAGGCTCAGAAACTCAGGGTAAAAAAAAAAGAAATGGGATGTTGTTTATACCAAGTTGAGAGCAGACTGGGGTGCCCTGAGGTAACGCCGTGCCCTGAAGACGTGAGACACCATTGAAACCACCAGCCAGGGAAGGAAGAACCTCTGCTCCTTCTTGGGCCTCTGACAAGTCAGAGCAAGAGGCACAAGTGTTTATCAGCTCAGAAGGTGCATGACTTGCTGTTTATATATGCTAAGTTGATGATGCAAGTCTTATGGGGGGACCTTTTCATCTTAATTCCACCATTGCAAAAATTTCCCCCTAGCAGAGAGGTGAGAAGGCAGCTAAAAGAAAGGACTAAGAAAAGCAGAGATCTGTTTTAATTCTTTGTGAATTTATTTAAACTGGTCCCAACTGTAAGTTAACTTCAGTTGCAGCACTGATCTGAAGCTGTGTATAATTGCTTTTTGTACAGAAATAAATGGGGAAGATAAAGTGCAGTTGTTAAGGTCAGTGGATAATTATTCTATTCCAAGATAAAAACCGAGACTTCATTTAAGAAACCAGATACAAAATACACCTTTTAAAATCCTGAAGACGGTCAGATCGCCTGTTCTGCAGTTATTGAAGTGTTCGTTACAGCCCCGAGTCAGTGAAGGATTTAAGCACATGCATTAGTTAAGCACTTGAGTAAGTGCTGCTGGAGGCAGAGGAACTATTCTGGGCTAAAACTTACTGGGATGACTGTGCACCTCACTGATTTGGGACCTGACTGAGGATTACACACCAACATTTTCTGAAGCAATTAGCGCCTTGTCTCATTAACACTTAAGCCCAGCTTACCTGGCTCTAATGGCATTCAGCGTTGAAACCAGGCTGCAAGCCAAGGTGCTGGAGTGCAGACCTTTCTCTCGGCCTGGTTCTCCGGCCACCTCTGGTTGTTGGTGAATTCCCTTGTGCTCTCGGGTACAGGGGGACATGGCTCTGGCTAAAGAGCAGGTTACCGGGGAGAGTTATCGGTCCTGGTGCTGGCTGGGTGCATCCAGGGGCAGGGGGTAGGTGCTCTGATTGCTGCCCTATAGCCCCTAAACATGTAGGGCTCGGCTGTATGAGCGTGTTTGTGAAGTGTGTTGAGCAACCTAACATTGATCACGATAAATCTGTATATGCTTTTAACCTGTTTAAGTAACTTCTATTAACTGAAGCTCTTTCCTTGAGGAAAAGGAAAGGTTACATGAGTACATTATTGCGCAGCCGAGAGGTAGCAGAAGTTCCAACCTTGCATTTAGGGTAAATGCTTGGGGAATGTAAATGTCTGCAGGTGAAGTGTCTGCCCAGCCCCCTGGTGTCTGCTGTGCTGGGGGGAGCGGGGCCGGGGGGCCAGGTGGGGCTGATCAGTGACGAGGGACAGCTGGGCTCCTGGGGAGGTGATGAGGGACAGCTGGGCTCCGTGGGGCAGAGCCTGGAGGAGGATGACTGCGTGGTGGTGAGGCGCAAGGCTGACGGGCACTGGGATGAGGAAGGCAGGATGAGTTTGGGTAGGTGAAAGGCTTTTATTTATTCTTTTTTCATTTAAACTTATGCATTCCATTTTAGCTGTGTAGAGGGGTTTGTTTCCTTGAATGTGTATTCTGCAATGCAGGGGCCTGGGTGGATGGGGCCTTGCCTGCCCAGAGCCCCGCTGCGGGGCCGGGGCTGGGCCCTGAGGGCTGAGCCGCTGCCTGCTGCGGGCAGGAGCAGGCCGGGCGCTGAGCGGGGACGGGACGGTGGTGTGCTGGGTCCGGCTCTCCTTCAGCTGCTTCAGTGAGTCCGTTTGTGGCCTGGACTATGTTCCATGGGTTGTTGTTTGGCTCACTCAGAGCAGACCAAGACCACTGTTCCTGTGGCTGCACCGAGATGTTCCGCGTGCGCTGGGAGGAGTGTTGGGTGACCAGGAAGGTCCAGCAGTGCTGGTGAAATGGTTCCTCTGGTTTTAAGGTTTAAGATGCAATTGAGGGTTACAGCTCAGCTGGCTGGAGATACAAACGGGCTCTGCCCGTGCTTGAATTTGTCTCTGTTGAGATGTGAGTACTGGTTGCTTCAGAGAAAAAGAAGGGGAAGGGGGGAAGCCTTTGTTGTCTTTCAGAGAAAACAAATTCTTGGGCTGTTCATCAATGAAAGAGAAATGTTGTAAAAAGGCTGTTAAAAATCTAAGAATATGATCTAAACAGGACGACTAGTGTATAAATCATAGGTTAACAAGTGGTTTTAGGCTTTCAGCAGGAGACAGGTATTTGATTTAAGTTTTTGCTAACAAAATGTGCTTTGACAGACTTCCTCGATGGCTGCTAATGCTAAGTGATGTCTTACTGTGATGTATAATGGCTTGTCAGCCTGTGCAGGGGATCTTGTCTCTACACCGGAGCCTGGCTCAGAGTGACGTCTCCAGTCTGGAGCGTATCATATGTGAAGGGACAGCAAACCATTAGTGCTTGTCAGGTGTTGGGGACTGTTGTTTGTCCTGGTTAACAACGCACCCGGGGGCGCCGTCTGTGGGGGCACTGGTGGTTCGGCTCTGGGACTCCTCGGGCTGTTCCAGCTCGGCTGCCCCGGCCCCGCGGGCTCGGCTCTGGGCCCGGCCGGGCCCGAATGTCACTTTGGGAACCTCAAAGCAGCATCACTGCTGGGGCTCTTGGTGACCATATGGACTGTGTCTGGGTCAGCTGGTGCCCAAAGCGATAATGTGAAATGACTTTCCTTGCTGTGACCCCAGGAGGGTGGCATGTTGCCTGAGGGACTGGGCTTCTCCTTCCCCGGTGAGTGCTTCAGTAAAGTGTCGTGGCCTGTGGATTTCAGGGGGTGCAATCTCTTCTCCTGCCTTCAGACTGACAAGGAGTTGAAAACCCCAGAGACACAAAATCCTCAAATTAAAGTGAGTGAGACCAACACTTGCTGTACGTCCCTGATGGGATAAAGGTGGTGAGGAGGCGAGGGAGGCACCATAGAGCTATTTTTGTGGGAATGAGACCTTTTTATCTGACAGGAGCCGGCAGGGTGACCTAGTGGCCAACAGGGTGCTGCCATGTGCTGCGGGTCCCTGCAGATCAGCTGGAGCCACTCTGCACGTAGTGATGGTATTAAAGTGCCTCTTGATGCCGGATAAGGGCACTTGTGCGGGGAGCTGCGTCTCCAGTGGCTCCGCGGAGGGCTCTGTGTGTGCCCGTGCCCCCCTCGGGCAGCGGCCGGGCTGGCTGCTGCTCTCAGACCCCCCCCGGCTGCAACTGCTGGGGTGGAACCATGAACCATGGCCAGGCAAATACCAACCTCAGTCCACAGCTGGTGGAGTGTAACCTTTGTGCTTCAGGATGGTTTGTGGTTTGGGTTTTGTTTTTTTTTTTTTTTTTTTTTTTTTAAATTAAATGCCCTTGCCCTTCA
The DNA here is from genome assembly GCA_947846985.1 of Fratercula arctica. NCBI lineage: Eukaryota > Metazoa > Chordata > Aves > Charadriiformes > Alcidae > Fratercula > Fratercula arctica. The sequence goes on from CANTUZ010000015.1 coordinate 4,434,945, forward strand.
AGTTTAATTGAGAATTAAATTCATTATTTCTTATTCTTTATGAAAGAGAACAAAGCTCAACTTATCTTAAGCTTTTTATTGTTTGCATATGAAAGATCTAGATACGATGGATGAAATGCAAAATCGCGCTTTTATAATGTCTTGGCCTTTTCCCTGCCGGACAGTACAATGCTGCCGTTATTTCCAGCACAAAGCTGTTTGGCAGCAGCGTAACGTTCCTGGGATTAATTAACGCACCGCGGCGGGGCTCGGGCCGGGAGAGCGGGGCTTCTCCCCGCTCCGCAGGTGCAAAGGTTTGGCGGGGCCTGGGGGGCTCCGGGACGGTGCCCGGCTCCCCCAGCCCCTGGCGCTGCGCGGAGCAGAGCCCGCGGGTGGCCGAGCCCGGAGGCTGCGGAGCCGCTGCCGCCTCCCCGGGGAGAAGCGTGGAAGGGGCGGGCGGGGGCCGGGCCGGGCCGAGCCCCCTGTGCCGGCGGGGTGCGGGGCAAGGACGGGGACCCGCCATGGGGGTCGGGGCAGGGCCTGGAGTGGGACGTGGGTAGGAAGCGGCTTCTCAACATAGACTAGTGCTTCAAGAAAACGCTATGATGGAGTTGTTAAACCACGAAGTAACTTGACCCACATACCCCGGGCAGAAACCTGTCTTTGGCAGTTGCTGATGGACTCGGCGGCTCTTCAGCCGGCCCCGTAGGCTGGTGCGGGGGGGTGGGGGGACGCTCCTGGGAGGCAGCTGGAGCTGCCATTAAGAGCTGGAGCTGCAATTAAGGGCAGCAGCCGCGAGGAGGCAACCAAAGCCCAGGGAAGGGCTTGTGTCCGAGGCCACAGGAGCTTCTGAGGTAGCCCAGGGCTGGTCCCTCCTCTCCCTTTTCTTTGGGATGCGATTTGTGGCAAGAGCCCGAGTTACAGCAGAAGGAAAGCGAAGAGCTGGTGCTCCAGCCTGTTCTAAAGGCTGAAGAAGGAGTTTGCCAGGTGTCCCGTAACTGAGGGCCTCTTAAATTTGACTTGTAAGAGGAAACAAAAAGAACCAGGCTTGTAGAAAAGGCACGCGGCTGGTCACCTCATTTGTGGCAGGGCGTCAGTGACTGACAGCCAGTATAATGGGAAGAAAGCAAATGGGCACAAAGGCCATAAATTAACAAGTCAGTCTAGTGAAAGAAAAGCTGTAAGACACAGCAAGGGCTATAGCAAAAGCTGTCATGTGATTTTTATTTTTTTAATCTTATCTTTTTCTTACATGAGCTAAACCTGAGGCTTCTGTCACCCTTTGCTTCAGCGTGTTATTCCAGGAGCTTCCCTGTTGCAATAGGATTTTTAGAAACAGGGCTGCCGTCTGTCGGGATAGCTGCTTGTTCTTGCCCGATTTGGGGAAGGGTTTTAGCAGGCGCTGCCTCCCTGTGCCCCCCCGGGGCCCGGCAGGGTAGGGCAGGGTGGCTTTGCCACTTGTCCCTGGCCCGGCAGTGTGGGGGCTGCGCTCTCCCGGGGGTGCCTGGCCACGGAGGGGGCTGAGCCCGGGGCCGCCCTCGCCCATGGCAAGGGTCCCGCTCGGGTCATTTACCCCCAAAGGGTGACCCATCACCTTTGTGTTGCCCTGTGTCTCTCAGGCAAAGGAAATGGGGAAATGCTGGGCCATGGGAGGATGGGGGGGGAGCGCAAGGAACCGTGGTAGGGGATGGCGGAGCTGGTGCCCTCCCTGCGCATCAGCTGGCACACCACAGCAGTGCCTGGCCACTGCCCTTTCTTCCTACACACCTCCCACGTTTTCTGGCCTTTTAAGTATATTGCCTTGAATTCCTAACTTTAGAGCAGGGAGAGCATCTCCTGCTACTTAGAGAAAGGTGCGTCCATCTGGGACTGGGGACGGGGTGAACATTAACTGGGTGTGGGAGTGGAGGTGCCCAGAGCACCTTCTTTTGGCGCTGTCTCTTGTGAACTTCCCAGGACCCGCCACCATTTAAAAGTCTGTTCTGGGGGGGTTGCAGCCTCTCAGTGCCGCCGTGGTGTGACCCGCTGCACGATGGCCAACGGCTCAGTCCTGCAAATCCTCCGGCACCGGCTTTTCTGCGCCATGCGATGTGTTAGTGGGTCACTACGAAATCTGCTCGTGTTTTCCTTTCCTTTGGCTACAGGTAGATGGGGGGGAAAAAAGGTCAAACCACAATTCTGTAACACTTGCTTTATCCAGAGCAAAGATTTATTCACTGAAAAGATTCCTACATATCCAGAATTTCATTAGCATAGAGTGCACTCTTTTTTTTTTTTTTTCTGGTTGCATAAACTAATACAGAAACTGTTGTTAATACTAACAATTTTTAATTAATTTAATAGCAATTCTGGAAGACACTCAGTTGATAGAAAATATAAAAAAAAATTTTTTTACTGTACAAAGTTTACATCACATTTGAAAAGAAAACGTGTCCATTTTCACCATATTATAGACTCCGTTTACATTCACTACTGACGCGTGGCTTTTGTAGCAGCATTTACAGCCAGCTTCACATTTACAACCTGACATGGCACAGGCTCGCCCGCCCCGCGCCCTCCCGCCAGCACAGGAGGGGATGGGACGCGTGACACACCACAACGCAACCAAACGACTCTCGCTTGGTTTGCAACACGCCGAGGGGTAAGAGCTCCGCTCCCCTCACCGCTTGGTCGAGTGCCGTGTGTCTCGCACCAGCTGACTAAAACAGAAATTATCCCAGAGCCAGTCATCGGCCTCTCCTCTGCGATACACTGGCTCCAGGAGGCTGGGTTTGCTTTTGAGAGCAATTTATGGGTGTTAAACGCAAAAGCAAGGTCAGGTTGAATGGGAATCCCAAATCTTGTGACTAAAGGCTGGTTTTGGAGCGCGGGAGCAGCAGGGCCGCGTTCCCAGCGGGGTGCTGGGGCAGTGCTCAGCTGGGATGTTCCCATTAGCGTTCAGCACACGTTGAAGTGCAGCACAAGGACGTGAGGTCCCAGGCCCTGCCCAAAGCAGGGGGGACACAGCCCAGGGCCTGGGAGTCTGCACAGGCTGTGTGGGAATTGCACCCCAGGGCAGCCACAGGAAGGACAAAAGGTGATAGTTTTTTTGGGTTTTTTTAAATTGTTTTAATCTGGCCGCTCATCCAGCGCTGGCTGTCCTCCTCCTAGCCAGTCATCTTATTAGAAAAAAAATTGAGAATATATTGCTTTTTCAGCATAGCTCACACTTGCAGAGCAGCGTTACTGCTGGTGAACGAGGAAACACTATGTGCAAGCTGGGCGACTGGTTCCCACACTGGGGTGTCCCGGGTGTCCCAGGACCCGTTCTGTGCATAGAGATGCAGAAACACCCCGTGAGGAGCCGCTGCCGCCCTCAAACGCAGGGCGAGCTGAAGGGCGGCTCGGAACCATGGGTCGCAGAGCAACGCGCCGCAGCCGGCAGCAGCTGTAGGGCCAGACGCAGAGCGCTGCCGGGGGCTCGGCACGTCGCTGGTGCGGAGCAGCACCTCCCTCCCCGCTCTGGGTCGGTGGTGTGCGGCTGTTATTTAGGCAGGGAGAACAACTTCTGCTTAAAACTGCTGACACACAAAACTATCGTGAGAGAACAAACAGTGGCGAGTTGTGAAGAAGCCCCCAGTGGTGCAGGTTAAATACTCAGTAGAGCTGGAGGGGGTTTATTTGCTTTATAAAGGTGGGGAGAGGAAGGTCAGGAGAGCACCGCAATGCCACACTCGGCTACCACCCACCCATTTTATAGCTGAGACACACTTAGAAAGTCACTCTGTCCAAATATTTATGAGACTATAACTGACTTGCACGTAGTTGGAGTGAAGCTCTCTGCTCCACAGAACTCAGGAAATACTTTTGCCACTTAATTTGCTACAACAGTCAGCCTGCCCCTTTGCCAGCCCCACAGAGGACTTCAGAGCTCCCCTCCCCGTCAGCCTCACCCCAAAGCCTTGTGGTGGCAGTGGAAGGGGGGGGGTGTCTGTGTGGTGGCAGTGGAAGGGGGGGGGGGGGTGTCTGTGTGGTGGCAGCGGAAGGGGGGGGGGTGTCTGTGCGTGTGTGAGTGAATGGGAGGGATGAGGGAGCCTCTGCCAATGCTGCCGCAATTGTGGGATAGTGCCTCTGCCACCTTAAATGTGGTAATCCGCCGTCTCCTTTATAACCTGCATATTACGTGGATAGGGTGCACTTTGAGTTTTTTGGTTTTAAAATTAACCTTTGACAGACGTCTGAGCTGTTGGGTTGGGTCAGGGCCTCTAGAGCAAGATACAACTGTCCTGGCTACAAGATTTCTGTCATTCTTAGTTTTCCCCAAAACCACTGTTTAGTCCTAAATTTTTTCAAACAAGCAGCTTGCGAAGGGCAATGTGCCAGGCTGTAGGAGCCAGCAACGCTGCGTGTGTGTGTATGGGGGGGGGGGTATTGGCTTTGAACGTCCTGCCAAGCCCTGGGCATCAGCCCTTATTTAATGCATTATTTAGGGATGGCTTTTTCCCTTCTCTCGTCTCTCTCGCCGCTCCCTGCCACTCTGGAAAATGTCTTTTCTTCTACAAATGAAGCGGTTGAGTCTGGTTGGTCAGAGTTATATATTTCCAGAAATGCTGCTCGTTTATGGGAATAGAACTTATGCCTAAAACTTCAAAAGAAAAATTTGGCCCCTATGCGCAGAGTTGTATCAAGTCGTGCTTTTATTATTTTAAAGGCCAGCAAGTCTTAAACTTCCTCCAGAACTGTATGAGGACAGGGAGCTTTCAGTGTGAGTTCTGTGTAGGAGAGCGCTCGAGTCTTTAATTGAGACCCAGCCTACGTGACTGGAAACTCTCCCAGCAGCAGCAGATCTGTACTGGTGTAACTCCAGAGCTTGGGCCAACCCCGCTGAAATAAACCTCAGCGCTCAATGGCTGGTTTGGGCAATGGATTGATTTTTACCTTAAGGAAAGAAAATTGCCCTCTGGAACTCCCCCCCCTTGCACTGGATGCACGGCCGTTCTGAAACAAGCTGGTCCCAGCGCTCTCGGGGAAACAACCGCTTTGCAGGCAGACGGTCGGTCTCTTTACCACAGACATGAAGAGGAACTAGAAATAGTTCTTTTTTTCAGTGCTATTTGAGAATGGCTGTAGTTAAACTTGATTCACTGTTTATTATGTTTAAAAAATATAGTTCACACAAAAGTATCATGTAAACATTCTTTAAATAACTGCTGGTGCTCAGGCGGAATTCAGACTTTACAAACACCACGGGACTGGGAAGTGATGGACGTGCGGCTTTCGGCGGTGGCTGCCCCAGTTTCAGAGCTCGGAGGGTTGGGTGAAGGCTTGTGATGTTTGTGTAAGGAGGCAGAGAACATTCTCACAGGCAATCACACACCACGCTACAGCTTTTGATTACTTGGTTCCAGGATTCCCAAGCCAAATCTTTCAAAACGCAGGACAACTTTGCTACTGTTAATGCTGAAAAGAGCAGGGAGGGAGAGGAGAAGGGAGGGGGAAAGAGTTACTTTTCATTTTTCTTACAAAGCTACAGTTCTAGAAAAGGAACTACAATGGGTTAGATTCTGATCTCATACAACTTCAGATCACCCAGAAAAGCAGCTTAAGTAATTAAGCAGCAAACGCATGAACCTATTCATGCGAACCCCCTCAGTAGAACCATACAGCACAAATCTGCTCCGTCTCGTACTGGAGAAACAGGAGCTTTTTGGAAGTCCCTAAGGTGGGCAGGAACCCAGCACTTGTTATCAATGGGCGCTCGGTTCCCTTGAAGTAGAAGGGAAGGAAAAAATGACTTACAGAAATTCATTTTTAAGAGAAAGGGGTGTTTTGATGAGCTACATCAGTTGGGTAAAAGAAAACCAACAAAACAAACGCAAACCCATTTGCTCCTCTTTATAGACTGTAGCAAGTGCATAAAGATGTCTTTTCCTTCACCCTTAAACTGTTAGCGTAGCTAGAAACATTCTCACTTCCAAGTGCGTCCGACACAGATGCGCTCAGGTGCCAGCGAAGCAGCCAGCCCACATCTGGGAGGTTCTTGGTGCATATTCTTCTCTGTCCCTGTCCTCTCCCCTCCGAAGCAAGGTATTTTTTCAAAATCACAAATTGGTAAAAGAATGAAAAAAGACCTTTTCTAAAAAGGCACGTATTTGCTGCGTTACCTACAATCCCGCAAAGCCCCTAATGTTGTTAGACATTTTGCTGAACAGGGGCTGTAAACAGAAGCAAACCCTCGAATTCAAAGCACTAGATTTGCAAGGGGAGGAGCTGGAGGGAGCTCTTGCTTCCCTGCGCTTTTACACAGCCTTGTGGCTGATCCCAGCTGAGCCACCCGGGCCAGTTCTGGATACTCGTGGCTTGATCCCGGTAGGGCGAGGGACTGCAACCTGCTCCAGGCAGGGTAGGCCCAGCCTTTTTTCCACTCAAGAATTGCACCAGCTTCATCCGACCCCTGACAAAATTGTCCCTGGCTTCAACGCTGGCTCTGGTCCCGAGGGAGAATCAGCACAATCTTGTGGGTTTGCAGAGCAAGGGGAGCGTCCAGCCATCGGCTGTGCCTGTGAGAATGTACCTGTCACCTTCAGTCACAAAGCCACTGTCCAGACTAAGGATGCCAGGCATGAACTCAGACTGACACGAGGACGCTGCACCCCTCTGCCTCCCAGGACATGCACAAGTCACACCAGTTTTGGGAAAACCCCCACCCTGCGGGGCCGGACACGCAGGGCCCGCTGGCGCTTGCACTGGTTAGTTAGAGAGGAGATGACCAGAGCCTTTCCAGGGGGAGTTACAGCCTGCTGAAACGCTTCCCAAGTGAGAGATGGCCACGTTGTTAGACAGGAACTTCTCGCGGACAGGAGTTGTTATTCAAGCTAACAGCCCACACCAAGCGGAAAAAGGCAGAAAAGGAGAATTCGGATATAGTGTTGATTACGTCCATGGGTTAATTTCGTGGTTTGTTTTTGCTTTTTTAAATGGAAGGTGATTGTCCAAGTTGCTGGTTAGGATACAACACATGGAAGCATGCAAGGTGGAGCCCATTATTGCACCAGTAGCTACAACCTACAAAGAAATATGGGAGGGAAGGGAAAAAGACACCATGAGAGTTAGTTTTCAGTTATTTAAAGCAAGCCCTTGAGAACTACATATTATAAAGCTTAGACCAGAATAAAGCATGGGGTTAGTGCAGTGTGTCTCACGGGGTGTGAACGTGTGTGTCTTTAGTGGGGTTTGACTGGGAGCAGGGCTGCGGCCAGCCTGGCTACAGAGAACCTCCCAGTTTGCAGGGGCTGAACCACAACTGAGCTGCCTGTGCCTTCATTGCAGTGAGCACCGATTCAGCTGTCATGCTGATAATTAACACTGACACTTAAAGTACTTCTCCCCTATTAAATGCTTTCAGCAGAGAAGAAGTAGTAATGCATGCAAATTGACGTGAACCACTTGTGGGGGCGGAGGGGGGTGTCAGTCCATCTACCCAGGGAAAAATAATTAGGGTAGCGACTACATCCGACATCGCTCTGCAGTTCCACAAGCTGTTCAAGAGTTAACTCCCTATGGAAACACTAATCCAAAATAATCACTTGGCAAATTGCTGTGGAATTGAGCACTCTCATGAACCGGCTGCCCAAATGGGAAGCGTTACTTCCAGTTCATGTCCAAGGAGATGTTGGAGGACAATGGAGAGCATGACTGTCTGCCTGGGAATGCGCAGCCAGCCTGGGCTCGCCGTCTGCTCTGGGCTCTCTGGGCAGGGAGCTGAAAAGACCGAATCAGTCACCAGAGTTAACGATCCAACACCAGTGGATGTTACTGTGCAGAGAAATGAGGGCATGAAAGTGTTGACACACAGAACCATAGTGTTGGAGTACTGTGTGTCTCTAGAAAGGAAAAAATATTACCAAAGGGCACTGCTGTTTCCTGCACATTACTGGCAAATGAATTGCTGTAACATAACACAACTTAAACACAACGATCTTCCTCTGAGGCGAGGGAGGATTAGCTTAAAAAAAATAGGAAGCAATGTCCCAAGTGAAGCTGGATGTCTTGAAGGAATGGGTAACGGAGAAGCACATACTCAAGGCAGCTGAGTACAGACCTGCCCAACGCAGGCTGCGCCTGGAAACAGGCCTTGGTACGCTTTGCCAGACAAGGAAAAAAAATTGTTTCTCTTAAATTAGGACTGAGAGACAGATGAGCAGCAGCAATTACATGCGGGTCCATTTTGTAGCTCAGATTTTGTTGGTTTTTCTTTAAATTTTTATTTTAAAAAATCTAGACAGTTGACATCAGAAGGACCGAAGTGTAGCTGTGACAGCTCTGCTGGGGCAGCGGGTGTTCGGGGAGCAGAAAGACACCCTCCCTCCCAACTCTGGGCCACGGCCCAGAGGCAGTAATGATAACGGAAAGAACTGCCAAATGTAAGGCAGTTGTACGTTTTTAGTGGGTGCTGTGCTGTGCAAATATACCCGTCTAGCGTAAGGAAAAAACACCAGGCAGTTCTGCTTCCCAGGGAGAAGTGAGCAGTGAGCCTTCAGTCTTTGCTGATAATAGTGTCCTTTTGTATAAAGATGAGGCCACAGTCTTGGAGCCGCATTCCGCATGTTAAAGTTGTTACAAGTGTTAGGGAAATTGCACAAGAGACAAATGGTGAAATTTTCAACCAAACCCCCAAAGAAACCACACCCACCAAAGCACAAAGTGCCACGACAGTCGCCAGAGGAGCAAAGAAGCATTTGGTTAGTTGTGGTAAGGTATTGCAGGAAGATTGTGAAGGGTTATGGGAAAGAAAGGGGTAGATTAAACATCAAAAATGGAGAAAAAAGAGAAAATATTAGAGGTTCAGTAAATGAAAATAAATACTAAGCAGAGTATGTGGTAAATGGGCACTGGTCGCAAATGTGTCCGATCTTCCCCCAGACTTTGAGAAAAACCACTGAGGTCACCAAAATGTACCCTTGTGCCTAAGAGAACCCTACATGTGTCCCTGAACCCGGGCTGGCTGTCCCCTCGGGAGCCGGCAGGGCCAGCCTGCTCACTCGAGTCCATCGGAGCTATTGGGGTAACAGTGGGCGCGGGGGAGCTGAGACAAGTGACAAGGAACTGGTCTGGGGGGGGTTCAGTCTCGCGGCTCCAGCAATCGTATCTGCTTTGCTTCCACTTGATCTTAATAGAAGTGGAACTGGGAACCACCCTTCCCTGAGAGCGACGGGTTACTCATGAGAAGGGAGGCTGGAAGTTTTAGGCCTTGTGGCTTTATGCTCATCCAGTCTGAGCTGGAATGAGTTCTATATTCTGGTCTGACCTGTCATAACAGATGATGTGGGACGTACAATTGAGTGTTTTGAGGGACCTCTTCCAGTTTTGACAGTTCACAGATGCTGGATCTTATGAGACCCTTCTTCCCCAATTGCAACACAGAAACTGACTTTGAAAGCATCAGGATCTGACAGGGATTTATGATGACTTCTCATGATTTATCTTTCCTTGGTCCAGATCTTGACATAATTCCAACTTAGAGATTCAGCCCAAACACTGCCACTCATTGCTAGCTGTCAGTTTACTGCATCTTCAGGATTTCTAAATCACTTGACACATGATTACCACCTACTTTGGTAATTTTCCCCAGAAGTCAATTATTCTCAGTCAGGACTAGTGCTGCATTTCTTTATCTGCCTGTGCAAATTGGGCGCTCTCCCATAAAGAGGAGGAGGGGCTTGGATTTTTTTCCCCACATACTCCTTGAGGAACTTAGGACTCTTTCAAAATTTGACAGTTCAGTTTCAAAGGGAAGAAGTGGCGGCACATTCTTTGCTCCTTCCCTTCCTCAGTCAGTACCAGCCATTATAGGGGAAATTCTAACCACTTTGGGGTCAGTGTGGGCCCTTTCCAATACTGTTGGTAGATACTCTCTGAAACCAAACATAAAGCTGGATAAGTAATCTACTGAAGGAGGGAGGTGAATATGTTAAGTAGGAAATGAACTGTCAGAAGCACGCAAGCTTAATTGCATAATTTCCTAGTAACTAGAAAAGCAGAACACGCTGTTACTCTCCCATCAGAGGTTTGACAGCCCCCAGGAATGCAAAATAAAGGACAGAAATGATCAGTGAGCAAATTCTGAGCAGCATAAATGTTCTCAACAGCAGGAAATACTCACTCAGCAGACTTCCAGAAATGCCCTGGGTGGGAGAGCCGACGATTCAATTTTGGCAGTTTTTCAAGCATATCCATGAGGACAGTGAAGCTAGGTCTCTCACCGAGATCAAACGACCAGCACGCTGAGAGAATTTCCTGCAAAGGGTATTTGTGGCTCATTATCTCCACTTAGTTCCCAGGTCAACTGTGCAGACCAAGCAACTGATTGAGCACCGTGATTTGTGCGAGCCCACCCAGAGACAGTGTTTAATAGAGGTCTTGGACATTCTTATAATCAAACAGTACCCTGCAGACCAGCGGACATCCACTTCTGTAGGACAGTAATGGGCAGAGGCTTAGTATCTAACCTGGCGTCCCATTCTAATCTCTTCTCTCTCCTGCCCTTTTACTTGTATTATAACTCTAAAGATAAATAAATCGCCTCTTTAAGCAGCTCCCTCTTTTCCTGATAAATAGCTATATGGAAGGATTCCTGCAACTGAGGTACTTACGTTGACTTCTTTCCCCAAACTAACAGTTGCAAGGACTTGTTTCACTCCTTCGCCACTTCCAATCTGCCAGATGAGTGCTTCCGCAGGCTGGTTCTTGAAAGGCCATTCTCTCGCTTGGAGCTCATACCACACAGTCCTGCAACATCAACGGACAAATCAAGCCTTTGCCCACTCTTAAGAGAAAGATACAAAACCCTGACTCTGTTCCCATTTCTTCAGATAAGCTCTGGAAGGTGTACAAGGCTGTGCAGCAAATCCCTCCCACCACACACACCTCCCGCCCATGACTTACACAGTAGCTGAGAAAAAAGCGTCCTAGCTAGAATCTTGAGTCTGTGAGAAGAGGCCCACCGACTCACAAGGCTCAGGTCTGTAACAAATCTCGTTTAATAAGCTCCCATGGTGCTCTCAGGTGTTCCTCTCTTACCCAAAGGCATAGATATCTGCAGCTTTGGAGAAAGGCAGCTTGTCTTCATCTTTCCCAGGGGCCATCTCACGAACAATTTCAGGGGCCAGGTAGCATAACCAGTCATGAGGCAGCTTCAATTCATTCTCCCTCCTGAGTTCAAAAGAAAGAAATGGTACTGGAACACTACTGCTTCAACCAAGCAGCAGCATATGGACCATATATGTGCTTCATCTGACTTTATTTACTCAAATGTTTTTGCTGACATTTGCTTCCTAATTTTCTACTATATTAAAAACTACACATGAGATAACCTGACTCTCCAGCTCATTCTTGGGCTCAAAGTGTTCTTTTTTCTGTGTTCTGAGTCTTACTCTATATGTAACTTCCTAGCAATGTGCTACGGGAACAGCAGAAAGAACTCTGTTAAAAAAACAAAGAAAAATAGCATATTCCAAAGACGTGTGTATGTACTAAAGCAAGCAACACTCCTCACTTGTACTGCGTAACACATCAAAGTGTGTCCCTATTTGATCATTATTTATCATTCTAGAAGTGGACCAAGCATTGAAACCTCCACTTACCTTCCTTCCTGCACCACACCCGAAATTCCAAATAATCCAAAGTCAGTGATCACAACTTTCCCATTGTCATAGAAAACATTCTTGGATTTCAGATCCTTATGTACAATCCCCTTTGCGTGAAGGTAGCCCATGCCCTGGGAAATATATGTAGAGAGGTAAACTTTTTTTTATGATTTACAAGCCTCTAACTCTGGGCATGCTTTGCTTTCTAATACACATTTACTCTCATTACTCCAGCATAAATGATTAATTGTAACTGGAGACGCAGCAGCTGCCTGACGTATGCAGGAAGGGTGCAAGGGAAGTCAGCAAGGCAGCAGATCTTGGTTTAGTGCTCAGCCTCTGAATTGCTTGTCATCCTCTGCACAGGGCTGCTGGAAGGGTACTCTTAATTGAAGCATTAAGTGGCTTTGGACTTCACAATCCTGAACAAGTCTCTATGTGGAAGAACAACTGACACGAGTTTGTTCACTAAATTCACAGGATATTTCTGCCAGAAAACAGCAGCTTTAGAAATGCTTCTTCAGTTGAGAACTATTGAAAGCAAGCACAGAAAACACCGTGCAAATCTGGGAGAAAATGCCATCTACTTCAGAATGCATTAACTCAGCTGCAGTTGCTAATAAAGAGAAGAGACAGGGAAGGAAACCTGTCCTGCATACCTCTCTTCATTGTTCCCTTTATCTAAATTCTCCCTCCCCAGCCCCTCACGGACAAGCAAAAGCTCTGTTTCTCTCCGGATGGGCCCTTAGCTTACTGCTCACTGCATTAGCACTTTTTTTCAGCCAACTGAGTACCTCCTGCTGCAACACCCTGTTGGGCTATTGAGACTCACAGACCCTCTCCAGCTGTGCCACCTCTAAGCTCTTGCTGAGGCACTGCCCAGAAAGCGCATGTCTCCGTTGGCATAACGCAGCCTTACCTTAATGATCTCCTGTGCTATCTGCCTGGTTTTGTTAATATCCAGGGATATCTTGGGGTCCCTTACAAAGGAGTGAAGCGTCCTTCCTTTGCAGAAGCTACAGGAAAAGAGGAACGACAATCCTTAAAAAGATCTTTTAAAATATTGGAGGGAAATAAGAGTGTAATACTGGATGTTCAATTGGTTTTCTTATCAGGTTGGCAGAATCCCAGCCCTCTTCCACTGCTGAAGAACTTTAAGGATGTGATTGATTTACATCTGTGTGGGTGTACACGTGTACCTATTGTTAAAGCATGCTCAAGAATATGCACCAAATGCTTATTTCTTCAGAGGCCCAGTTGTTGTTGTCCTGCTCTGACATCTGAAGTCCAGGTTTCAAAACCTGAACACCAGCTTCTGCTGCTGGTGCTACTGGTCACTTCATCAGGAGACTCTTTTTGGAACTGCAATTAGCAATGACTGAGTCCAAAATTTTTTTTTCTCCTGCTTTTTGATTTTTACTATTTAAGAATTCAAAAATAAAAACTGCCAAAAATATTACATGTTCACTAAAAGAAAACAACACTAATATCCAAAACTCTGAGCAACACAGACTACATTCATGTCTGCCACCTCCTGATGCAGTGGTAGGCTTCTTTTTATATATAAAAAATATTGTCTATCTATAAATATGTATATATTAAAAATAATACTAAGATGCTATATCCTTACCTGGTAATGATTGCTAAATGAGGAGGGTTCATGCATGCTCCCATGAAAAGTACCACATTCTCATGCCGCGTCTGTCTGTAGTTCATCACCTCCTTCTTAAAGAGCTTGAGATGATCCTGATTGTTCCCGTCTATCTCCAGCAGCCTGATGGCCACTTCCCCGTGCCATTTTCCCTTGTAAACCTTCCCCCATCGTCCTTGGCCAATAGGATCCCCCAGTTCAATCTGTTCAAAGGGAATGTCCCATTCTTGCAGGTAGACGCTGGTCTGGCTAGGTTTGCGATAAATCATCCCTTGCAAGTGTGGCCGTCTGTTTGGCAAATCTTCCACCTCATCCTCATCATCTTCAGGTTCTGATTTATTAGTCTCTCGTTCTTCCACCTGCTCACAAAAAGAGATGGGAAACGTGCTGAGAGTCCCGTGTGAGGGGCAGAAGCAGCCTAACAAAGCAGCAAAGGCTGCTTGGAGAGAACTTCAGGGGATGCGTGCCTTTGCCTGCAGCTCTAGAATATCCCTCACAGGACAAAGTAATCTCAGGAGGCTACAAAAAGGCATACTTCCCTATGTCAGTGCATGCAGGTGAAGACAAGAAAGGCTTTATCCCATATAGAGTTAAATTTGTAAAACCAGCACTAACATCTAGGCACTCAGCACCTCCCAGGATTTGGCCTTCAGTGTGGGGCAAAATGCTAGAGGCCATTCTAAAAGAAAGGGTCAAGAACATCTTTGTACTTCAAATAAATGTGGGTGCAGGTTTTTTTTTTGAGATTACTAAAATTGCCCTGTTAGAGAGAAGTGCTCCAAAAATCAAGAAACTTGATTCAAAATCCAGTAATTTCTGCTGAAACATTGATTCTGTCTCCTTGGCTTACTCGTCCCTACAGAAACCCATTTCAGTGTTCATCCTACAAGCTGAACTACCAAAATGACAGACTCTTGTGAGCAGGTATGGAAAGGCTTTCCTCTGCAAAACATAAGGCCATGCTTACCTTTGCAGCATCTACCATGAGCTAATCTGACCTCTGGTAGTAGCTACACATGCATTACTTGTAGATTTGAGGTCTGCAGAGCATTTAGATCTCATAGCTCCAGCTCTTGGAATGTAAAATTGGCTGTGCCAAACAGCGTCAGACAGAAGTTTGAAAAATATAGTCTTAGCCTGATTAGAAAAAGTTAAGTGTTGTTGCAAGTACGTAATTGTTTCAACCTAGCTACAGAAACCACGAGTTTCAGTTGAGATCTCTGCAATACAAACAGTTCAGTGGAGCTGAGGTAAGGCACAGCTAGTCTACACCCAGTTCCAGGGCCAAAACTTTTTCATGGCACTTTCAACATGACATTTCTGATTGTACAAAAGGGCAAACCAGAAAACCTACCTCTGCTTCACATTCAACTCCATCTGCGTCTGGCTGTTGATCAGCACTAACAAGAGAAGACAGGTTTACAGTGAAAATAATGTTTGCGTATCCAGCTGAGTTAGAAAAGCAGGCTGCTACATATGCCATTAGGGGAGCGGAAAGAAGCAAATAGAGAACAGATCTTGATAGCATTATAGTAGGTCAGAGAAAAATACAATTACTGCTCCACTTAACAGATAAGGACTTTCTAACCTTACTTTAGCAAATGAGGGACAAAGACTTTGAAGTGATTTTCAATGACTAAGTGGTAGGAATTGATTTGGCAGTGGCAGGGCTACATCGTTACGACGTGTTCCAGTAATGGATACTCCCACTCCTACCACTGAAAGACGGACAGTGAGAAGAAATCGCAAGTGCAGGCAATGCAGGCTAGAATCTTTTGCGTGCCCTACTGTTCAGATCCTTAAAAAGATGTTTGCTGGCAGCTAAATGTGCCATGCTCTTTTAATTGTAAAATTCCGTAACTTCTATTTCATTGGACCTTTCTGCTCTCGGGAATGCACACATAACCGTAACGGATATTAAAGGCACGGGCTTCTTACTGTCCCATCTAAAGTAAATATCATATTCAGCTTTATAATACTGGGAATACCAGTATCACCCTTGCTGACTAAAATTATCCCGTGAGTTCTTAGATGACACGTTCAGTTTTGGTCATAACGTAGAACTTTCAGACCGATCTGAAGATTATCAGGTAAACACTAGGCAAATAAAAGAATTTAAAACAATACTTACTTAGTGTCTGCAGCTGTTTCTGGAGGCTGTGCTATTTGTGCAGGACTGGGAATTTCTGGGAAAGTAGAAACATTTATGAAACATATTTTACACTTCAATCTCTTAAAAATTGGAAGTTTTAACGTTGCAATAGTGATTATTTGCTTCTTATTCAGGAATTATAAACTAAACTCAACCACAGACAGTATGATTTATACTTCTATTCACTTAAAACTACGCTCATCTTTCCTAGTACTTATGTGCCTGTATATTGACCGAGCCCATTCACCTACTTATCTGTAATGTCTTTCAAGGTCAGTTCTGGCCTGTGAACTGCTCATATGCCTTCAAGTTGCCTTGGACAATCAGAAATACTTAACTCCTCACAGATCTAGGGCATCTGAATTCATCTATACTGCAGGTCATCTGTTCCAAATGCACCCAGTCTGTCCAGTGTCCGCAGGAAATTTAGCTTGTGTTGCAAATCCTTCCAAAATTCAGAATAAATACCTGGGATCCTACATCATCAGTTCTCACTTTGGGAAAAATACAAGCCGTTTCCAAGGGTTCATGAACAGTTGACTGAGAAAAGTTTGTATGGGCAAATCCACATAAGAATAGTGTTACACCACGGTTAAATCCCACAGGCAAGAGCCTCAGTTCATAAGGGTGAGCTCAGCATTCCTGAACCGACAGTGGCCATTCACACCAGCTCAGTATATAAACCTAAACCAGCCTTTTTAAAGAGAGAACATGGCGGTGTAGGGAATCCCACAGCAGAAAGCTATTTTACAACCAAATATTCAAAGTTTCACCTTAGTATGTAAATCACATCACTACCTCATATTAGGGGAGAGAGGCCTGAATTATATACTGAGATAAGAGAAAGTCTGAATTGTTTTAGATACTTTTTTTTTTTTAAAAAAGCAGAATTATTGTTCTTGGGCAGCATGCAGAAGTTTACAAACAAGTTACTTTTTGGCAGCAGAAGCTGGTTAGTAGATTTAAAACAGTCAACTCACCTGGGAAGATAAATTGTTGTCTATGCTGAATGTAGTACGCAGCTTTTTTTTAAATTGGTTTTTTAAAAAAAAAATAAAAGCAAAAAAAATTACCAGGAGAAAAAAAAACACAAACAAGTTAGAGGATCATCAGTAAGTGCCCCATACGCATTCAATGCATTAGTCCCAGCTCACTGCTGGGAAACAGATTAGTAGATTATCAGCCTGCTGGAGGGGGTGAATTTCAGCACATGCATTTCTGGAAGCCTATGGGAGATGATACTTCTCAAACGAAAGCTAAGTTACCAGTAAGCAAAGTCTGGTGGGAAAACAACACATTCAGACTTCAAGTGGCATGAGCAAATTTAGAGAACCCAGGAATGCTAGAAGGCAGGCCCACGTAAAGGCTTGTGCTTCAATGCTCTCTCGTGTCTTCAGCTTTTCAGAGATATATCCAGAGAAGCTGAAGCTCATGAGCAAACTGCAAGCATATTTTTTACCTTTCAGTGAATTTGAGCAGTGTGTCCTAATACAAAGTAGCTGCAGTACTTGTACTGAACTGGCTCTGCTTCTGCTCCTTTTGAGTAGGCTAAAATAGCAACTTCCACTCACAGATCAAAAGCTTGATGCAAAATACAGCCACGTTGAAGGCGAGACGTAGCAGCTATTGAGCAGCATGTGACTTCGTTTCCAGATCAAAGGAATTAAGTTTATTCTCACTTATTTGCCCTTGTCAGAGATTCTTGCCTCTATCGACTGATTATTTGGGTTCTTAATCTGTATGTAGGGTAAATTCTTCTCCACCATATGTGTATATCAATGGTTTAAAAATGAGTGTTGATCGTTGCTTATCTTTTGGAAGGGACTGGTGAAGTAATTCATTCCAGCTCTTATTTTCACATTTTGCTCTAGCAATCAGCTTACTCTTGATTTAAAGCCGCTGGTGACCAAACACAGAAGGCAGCATGCATTTTATGATACAATGGAAAAAGGCAGAGGAAAGAATATAATATTTTTTTAGTCCTTTTCAAAATAGAGAAAATAGAAAGATCAAATCATTTAAGAAAGGTGTCAACATTCCTCAATAATCTGTCTCCTGCAAAGGTATCTTGATACCACCTTAAAAATTTTAAGAACAGACCAGTTTCTTTTATCTGGTAACAAGATACACCTTCACACCTTGTTTAAGACACAACCAAGTATTCAGAAACCTGCAACTACCTATGAAGTCTTGGTCAGCCTCTGCTCACATAGAGGCCCTTCTGATCTGGGCAGAGGTCTCCTGAAAGAGAGAAGTTTACCTGGGAAGTTAAATCGTCCATCCCTCTGGCCCATAGGAGATGGGTTTGGGGGAGGTGTTGCACTAGGAGGGTTGGAAGACTGGAAAGGTGCTGGAGAAGATGGTGTGGATGAGGTTGTAGAAGAAGGATTGCTGCTAGAGTCCAGATGATTTATTGCTGGTGGATGCTCCTGCAAAGCAAGGAAAAGTCACTCGTGAGCAAACAATAAAAACAAAGAAAGAATTTCCCTCAGTGTTCACTACTAGCCTCGGATCACAGTATAGTTTTTCTAAGTGAGCAAGCAGCTAGAACTGTGCACAACCTGTGTTTTACAAGGAGAAAATGTCACACATCAAAGTCTCCTTGCAAAGCGAAAGCTGAAGGTGCCGTTCTTGCTCCAACCAGCACGGTGCTGCTGCCGCCTCTCCTTAACGTAGCCCCCCAGTGACTTGCAGACAAAAGACTCACTTCAGTCACCATCTACCTTTTTAGTTAGTGCTTTGGGAAGAGTTCCAAACTGTGGTTCTGTTGGTCTCTCTACTGGATTATTGATATCAGAAGGGACAGACTCTGTTCTTCTTATTTTTGTTACTGAAAAACAGGTTGGAGAAGGCAGAAAAAAGCTTTAATCAGACTTTTTATTCTTGTGATACCATCAGTTGCATTGAAATGCTAAGAACTGGTAGAAAATTACTTACTGGGAAGGAAGGATATTCTACAAGCAGGTGCCTCTTTAGTACATTTGTTGTGACATTTTAATCTGAAAGAGAAACATTACATGTTAAATAGCAGCTTGTTTTTTCCCCAAAAGAGGAAGCCTACCCTTAATTTGTAATTCTTATGCTAATCTCAGAGAGAGTTCTGGAACGCTCCAGGCCCCAAAACAGCACGCATTCATATGAAGAATCCTATTATGTGTGTCATTAGGCTAATGAAAGCCATATACATATCTTAGCATCTGATTTATTTTTAATATAGTTACCTTCACTGACTCATCCTGTGACAGAGAAGCACTAAAATCTCAGCACTCTCGACTAACAACCCAGACAAAGAAGGAAAACCTAAAATCCTTGCTGTTATTTAGGTATCCATCTCCCACTACAAGATTTGCCCGTGATCAGGCAGGAAGCCTGTGGCAGGGAAATAAATTCAGTTCATCTATGTGTGAGGCTGCCAACCTAAGTATGAATTGTGCCAAAGCCACTGGCCCTTTGCCGGTTCAGAAGCTGACTGAAAAAATGATGCCACTGTTAAGAGTGCCTCACATCAAGAGGTGCTTGTCACTGGCAAACTTTAATGAATCAAAGGCAAAGTTCTGAAAAAGATCATCCCTATGTGCTCACCTGCAGTACTTACACTTCACCCCGAACATCATGCTTTTCTGACAGACTTGGCAAATCTGAGATAACCAAGACTTTGTAGAGAACCTAAGCGGAGGCAAGAGGGGAAAAATGATGTTAACTGGTGCCTAAAGGAAAATTAACATTTGTAGGTAGTTACAGGCAGGCTATATTCCTTTAGCCCTTTCTGAAAAGGGCAAGAGGTGTTGTGCAAAAGACTTCTCACTTTTCTGATCAAAAGCAACTGAAAGAAGGCTGGCACCATCTCTGCTGGCCTGTTGCTAGTTCTCCACTCTTAGAACAGGGCTGAGAGGTGCTCTCTGACAAGGGGACAGAGTGTACATGCACACGTATCTCTAGAAGGTCCTCAAAGCTGCAGCTCAGCAAGCACAGATGGGTGGTGGTGGGAGTCTTACCCCTTTTACCAGAAAATTAAATGGATAGGTTGGTTTGGCATTAGGACTGGCTAGCCCAGTTTTGGTTTGGATTTGGTAAGGCGGGATGCAGGAAGGTACAAGGGAACTAAAAGGAAATATATGCTCTTTCCACCTAGGGAGGAAGGAGGAGCTTCTCTCGTTGTAGCAGTGGAAGTGTTTTAGAAAAGGCATTGTTACACATTTGGCATGCTTGGTCCTACCCACCCCATCCACAACTTTGCTACTGCTGGTACGCTAGTCATTACGGAATTGGGAGTCAATTGGCTTTGTAAAAAAGGATTTCAAGTGCTGGACAGATAGTGATGTATTAAAGGTAAATTTGGCTGAAATACATAGTTAAGGCTGAACTTGGCAAATGAGGCACCCGACCCAACTTCAAACCGATCTTAGTCATCACTGCTACAAACGCACTGAACAGGATGCTGTCCTGGTCTGACCCCTCAGCTCATTTCCTTTGTGGCTTTGTGTTGCTTACCTGTGTGTTACAGCTAAGCCAAAGTCTCTTCGTACCGTTTGAGGGGATCCTTGGGAGAGTTCTGATGGAGAATAAAAGGATGTTTTAAGGAAGCATTAGTCACAAGCAGTGCTTACCAGTCTAGACAGAAACAAAGCAATCACTGTCATAGATAAGGACTAGTAGCCATGGCACTGCCAGCAGCACAGCTGAGATTGGTTTGCCTTCTGCTGTAAGGCTACCAGAGACTACTCTTTTATTTGTTTTCATATGGAGGCAACGTAAGTTAAGATTGGGTGGTAGAATCATAATACTTCCTTTTTTTTGTTAAATCATTATGTTTTACATTTAGGGATCGCAGAAGTCCATCTGATTAGGTCTAGGCCATTCTTAAAGTGCAGAAGTCAGACTTTACTCTCAATTGGTTTTTCCCAAATACCATCACCCAGTTCTCATGCAGTGTCAGTAGACTTCAGAATATTCTTTTACACTGAAAATTATTATATCCATTTTATAGACAAGGCCAGTGTCCCAGAAAAATGGAAAGATTTATGTGAGATCACTTAGCTAGATGATAAGTACAGAATGGGAGACCTAGACTTCAAAATGCCAGTCCATCACTCCTGTGGCTGTATCACATAACTTCCTAAAAACATTCAAATACTGGCATATTTCCGGAATTAAATAGCCATATTGCAAACCTGGAGAAAACTCAAATCTGCAGGCATCAACACAGCTTCAAGGCTGGACACTGTCAATGCTTACAAAAAGCCAGTCTCTTTCTTTGACCCTAGATGGCACCAGATTCTTTTTTATCATTATTCCTGTGAACTCTTAAAGGCATCTGTGGTCTTCAGCACTGGAACTACGATTCCTTGCTTTTCCAAGGAATATATCTGATCTAGTGTGGCCATCCAAATGTGCAGTCACCTTGATTAATCATAACACAACAGTTAAGATGGCTGTTAACATCCGTTAAGATGGCTAAATCTTAACTGAAGAGTCCTAATGAATATAACAAATTCTGGGATTGAATGGCACTTAGAAGAGCCTATGGTACAGATTTTAAAACAGACAATATGACTATATGCATAGAAGCATCAGAGATACTTGGCAATGAATATTCAAAGATACTAAATGGTTAGATACAAAGTTATTTCCAGTACCAAGAGGCACCAGTAACACCTGTCCAAAGTCACAGACAAGCAAGTCCAACCCCCTTGCTTTAATCCTTTAAATGTCACTATTCATTTTCCTTGCTTTTGTCATCTGAAGACATGCCAGGTACAAAAATGACCATGTAAACATCCTGCAGTTCTCCAGTAGGCCACGTTTCTGTTAAAGTTAACAGAAACTCTGGGATAGAAGGCCCTAGTGAGGCTCTCTCTCCACAGGCTGCACAGGGATGATCAACAGACAGTTGACAAGGAAAGGTTCTCTCTCAGCAATGAAACGAAGACAGCCCTGTAAAAATCTCTTACCGAACCTAGAGAGAGAAAAAAAAAAAAATACCGTGTTTAGATATTCACATTCATGTGACAGGATACACACTTTAATAGAGCAGAAACTCTTTCCTGCAGCGTTTGATGTCAGGTTTACAAACATCTCTGGTTTTGCACAGGCTCCTGAAGTCACTGCACAGCCAGTCTTCTCCTGCCTACAAGTGGCAGTCTTTGCTGGGTAGAGCTCCAGCTCCAGCCTGTGAGTGGGGTGTACAAGAGTGCACCTGAATTTTCACTTGCAGACGAGAAGTGTTAACGGGGCTGCACAACCCAGTCAGCTGGCGGGTGCCATGGAGGGGCCCGAGTCACACAAGGGCCACATTCTGCACTTCTATCAGACTTAATCAATAGGACTCGAATCACAGGAGAACCAGGTTCTTACCACTGAATTTCAAAACAAAGCTGTGCGTTGGCCACAGATGCTTACTTGCTGCATTTAGAGGTTTAGCAATTTGCAGGTTTTAGTCTACACTTCATATGCACTCACAGTGTGGAAGAATACTGTACTCCTTACAAGGCCACGTGTTTATAACGAATTCTTTCATGTCAACCAGCAATACAGTACTGCAGCATCAAAAGCACAACCCTTTGCTGTTAATGCTCACGCCCAAAATCTTAACCCCATTCTGAGCTGGACTAGTTTCCCTTATGTAAAAATGGAATTTTGGCAAAGAGGTCCTAAGTAGAACAGGCTCTTTGAACTCTTCCAGGTTAGGTACTTAGGGTAAGTAGTAATGAACTCCCAGGTAGTTAGGGGACGTTGTAATGATCCAGAGCCTGCTACAGAGTTTGGATGTTGACCTAAGTCTCTGTGATGTTTAGGGGATAGCCACATTTGGAGACATGTTTTTTTCTCAGCTTCAGCTATTAGTCTAACATTAGATTAATACCTACCATCCTACCTACACAAAAAAAAGCATATCTCAAAGCCTGAATCAGTCCAAAAAAAGGTGTAGCCTAAGACCATTTGTCTCGTTATGGAGCTATAGTTGTCTATACTGTAATACATGTGTTTTAAAGCTCACACTAGCAGCTAAAATACATCTTAAGATAAAAACATAAAAGAATACCAGCCACCTGAACAGCGAGGAACCTTTAAGGACAGAAGAGAATTCGAGTACATTGAATTGGCTACTAGATGCTTGAGAAAAACCGGCTGGGGCCCTTTAACAGCAGCAGCCATCCCAACCTCCCCAGCAGGTGCAAGTTCAAATAAATTCAAATAAATTTCAAGTAAAGTACACTATTAACGAGCAGGTTTTGTGGTCATCTTAGAATATCCCACTGATACAGGTTCTCAGATTACAGTGAAACCATGACGAGGCAAGTGGACAGCAGGTCGTTCACAGTGTCAGAACTGGAGCACCGAATGCCCTTTGGTCTGAATACAGCCACCAGTGCCCATGGGGAAGGAGGAAGTGTCATGCTTACTTTATTGGAGGAACTTCATCTATCCTGTTTCCCAACTGTGATTCATGAGACTTGCTTCTTGTGAGGGTTGGGAAGTTAGGTAGCAGCTGAAAAACCTTCCGGCAAGGGGGAGGAGGAGTCCGTGGTGGCTTAAACTTATGCCGTCGCTTGGCTTGAGGAGTGGTTGGTGGTGTGATGGTGATGCTGTGAGGAGTCCTTGGCGTTAACCTTCCACTGTGTGCGGGGAATGAAAAAGGGTCCAGGAGGTTTTCTGCATAGATAGAAGGTCCATGACTCGAGGCAAGAGAATCTGAAGATGGGATTGTAGAAACTGAGACAGAACGAGCCTGCTGGCTGTTGCCCTTGGGAAGGTGCAGTGCAGAGGCAGAGGGAGTCCATGTGGGTGCAGAAGAGCAGGGTGACTCGGTCGTGTTTGTAGAGCTGTTCTCTCGGCGTGCCTCAGAAAGATTCATCAGCACATCGTCTTTTATCTCCCCACCTGTTCACCAACCACAGCAATGTTAGTGATTGATTATAAAGAAAAGCCAATGCATATACACAATAGTACATCATGCTGGTTTAGGCTGTAAAGTGGGTTTTTTTTTCCCCTGCTTTGCACCTAGCCAAGGTGCCAGCCTAGTTTCTCCTCCCCTGACACCCATCTAAGACATCAGCTAAAGGAACCTTCAAAATGAGAAAGGCAGTAACTACCCTTCTTTCCTACCTGTAGCTCTGTGTATCAAAAGCTGAAATCAGGTCCTATGTTCTAAGATGAGCTGAGTTTTAACAGATTGGGGCCCTATTGAAGAATGTGGGTGATACATACCTACATAAAACAGGCACCCACATCCCACTGGATGGCCTATGCAGATTTAGTGCCAATCTCTTTAGACAAGCCTGTAGCTCCAACCTGGCACCCTGTCTGCTTTTAGACTGGTCTTTGGCAAAAAGAGGACAGTATTTTATTATTAGCCAATAGAACTGCTAGATACCACTTAAATTGAGAATGACTGTTAAGCTGGAAATAAGGGGGTTCTAGGAGCTCCTGATACTCACGTGGCCACTTTTCTCTCTCTGGCATGTAACCAGTGCCTAGAACTCACCTGACACTTGGAGTACTGGGGACTGCTGTGCAATTACAACTCAGCACAGAGTTGCCGTGTTTGTTCAGACTGTATTAGACATAGCTGCACCAGGGACAGACAGCTGGACACAAACGAACCACCACATCGCACTGGATCGCTGGTGGAGCCCAGCACTGCCTGCTACAACGCCTAGTGCTGTAGTTCAGAATGAGCCAGTACAGCTTGTACACCGATTCTGGGTATAAATGGGAAAAAAAAGGTACAAAGGCCTGCAGGCAGCAAAGCAGGAAGGCACAGATTACTGGGAAAATTTCAGAGGCTTAATTCATCAGGATAACTCTGTCTTAATTTTAAGTATGTCCTTAATGTCACCTTGAATCGAGGTGAAAAGTCAAAGCTTCAGGCCCTGATGTCCTATTGACCAGTCAGTGGCTGAAGAGAGACAATGTATCTGCATTTTAAAAGTGTCATTTCTTTATAAGAAGTGAATGCCTTGACTTCCAAACAATGGCTGGTTTTGCCACAGTATGGATGGGAAATATTTGACAGCCCAGGACGAGAAAGATTAGAAAAAAGGAAATACGAAACTGAGCTGTTTGCTGACTTTTCCATTAACTAATCTTTATGATTTGCGAATGGTATGAACTATCATAATACCAACAGGAAACATCATCTTTCAGTGGCAGATTGAAAATTGCTACAAAGAAAGATCTGATGCACGTTAGTACTAGTACGCTGTGAGAAACGCTCTCCTACACACAGATTTCACAATGCCTTTGAAAGCAGCCTGGGGAAGGTGACAGGGGAAGATAGTGAAACAGCGCTCTGGGAATCTTGAGTTTGACTCATCTTAAATAACTTGGTCAGATCCATTTGCATGCTGAAAACATGCATTTCTAATCACACAGTACCTTTCTTTCTGTAATTTCAAGGTAAATCAGGGTTCTTTCTAGCTCTTGAATGTGCTATTGGAATTTGGCTCATGATTCTACCAATTCTAGCAGTCAAAGAAAGATAGCAGGAGGCAAGTGGTTTTAGAGAGAAGTGAATCAACTGGCATACTACAAGCTATGCAGTGATAAAGGGGTGTCTACACAGTGCCAGAGCAATGTTGTTCTCTTCCAAAGCATTGAGCTGAACAATACTCAGGCTTCTGAGCAAAGTAATGCCAATCAGAATTACACTTTCTCTCTGAGCTAGCAAGATTTGGTAAGGGAGTTACCTACAAGAAATCTGGTTGTATTCATTAGGTCAAGGATATGTGTACTGAATGATGGAGGATTAATTGTAGCATTAGACACAACTCGGAACAGAGATGGAATAAGGATATAGTCTACTGCGTAGGAGAGGATACTTCTACGTATGTTTATTTCCATTTATTTATTTATTTGACATGCTGTCAAAACCAAATCCAATCCACAGCTCTAGATGCTGTTTGATCACTGCAACTTCATGTACATCCGACAGCCATAACCTGATACCGGTTACAGAATATACCCAAAGAAATTCTCTAGAGGTTTTTGCAGAACATCTCATGTGAAAGGAAGCAGAATGGGGGCTGGATTGCCAGGAAACTACTTCCATAGAACAAGAAGGCAGTCTGTACCTGATTCAGTCACCTTCCGTAAGCAGCTCAGTGCCCCATTGAGCCTGGAACACTCCTCATCTCTGGCACCACATCTCTTCATTGTTTCTTTCACCTTTGCCTCATTCATTTCTAGTAAGGCATCTAAGGTTAGCTCCTCTGGTATTCTCTGCAGAAAAACAAGATGATACATTATTTTTTTTTTAAATATATGTATATAAATAAGACTGTCACTTGTTATTCTGATGTACTTTAAATAGTGCCACTGTCTCACTGCCTGGTCTGACTCATGATTTACTCATTTTGGTAGTGCATCTCTCTTAAGGGTCACTGAGTCAGTAATGACCATGCGGCAGCTCTCAGCGGGGCTCAACAGCTGCTCTCTCCTCCCTGACCATGAGAGACCAGGTGGATGCTCAAGTGTGCTCTGTATCATTAGGATGTTATGGTCATTCTCTGCTATTTAAGTTAGGATTAGAGGTGATTGAAATATTCTTCTCCCCTTGTGGAAAGTTTTCACTCCGTATATTTGAAAAGCTACTAATGAAAATGTAATTTTTTCATTACAAATAGCAGTCAGAAACAAAGCAGGCCTAAAACCTGAAAAAATGTCAGATAAAGATGTTTGGCTTTTCAGTAGGGAAGTGAAAAGTAAAAACAGTGAGGAAAATGACTTCTTTTGTTAAACAAAAATAAATGTTTTGACAAAGATATAGCAACCTCCTCCTCAAGCAACTTTTCCTTCATTAGAGAACCAGCCTTACCCATATCTTGCTTGGAAAGATATTTGTGCAGAATTCCTTGTACGTCTTAATACACCAAAGCCCCCAAAGTGATAAGGTTTAGATCAGGCAAACACAAAAGATACAAGAGACTGGAAAGCATGAAATGATCTGGTATTTCCTGACACAGAATTGAGCTGTGCCGCTTCTCTCCTCCCCCATTCAAATGTTTCCAGTGTAAGTCTGCAGCAATTGTGGTTAATAAACAAAACCAGGATATTTAGCCCAGATACCCAGGAATTTCCCTGAAAGTTTTGCCTAAACAAACCTCACTGCTGCCTACTCTCACAATGAGATCACAAATTTCACAATTTGGCCTTTTTCCTAAAGTTCCTACTCCTGGAATCAAGCTATATTAAAGGGTATCAACTTTTATTTGAAGGGAAACTCAAAAGTGTGTTTCACTGTTTGGAGAAAGAAAAAGCTTGAAATCCTCTAGATTCTTAAACCCCACTTCCAACTATAAATCAAATCTGAATGTTGTTGAACATCCTTTAACAATCACATCTTTCTTAATCCAGACTCACGCCTTTGAGATCTGACGCATGACTTAACTGTGACAGTGCCAGAAATAGCCCCAACCTCTGGAGCTTTGTATGTGGTAACACAGAGTAATCATATAGTTTCCATTTTTAGTAACTGTTGCATGGAGCAAATAAAAAAAATAAATTAAGAAAGGGCAGAAGTCTAAAAAATGCATCCTGCATCTTGCGTCACATGTCCTGAACCGGATGAACACAAAACACAGCTGACTCAAGGAGAGGCCAAGAATTTAAATGAGCAGTAAGCACTAAGCAGGTCCACAGCAGAGCCAGAGTTTAATGAAGTTTGGTTAATTTTCGTGTTCTTCTATAATTGATATTAGCAGAATAACAAAAGCACAGATATCCCACGTGGCACTGGGTATTACTAGTCATCTTTCTGCACACCTGCACCACCAAAATGCAGGAGTAAGACTGCCCCAAAAGCTTGTCCCTGAATGACTTCCACTGGGCAAAATGCAGGAAGCACAAAGACTCCAGTGAAAAGGCAGTGCAAAATCTGCTCTCCTGGGATTCCTAACCTGATATTACACTCCAAAGGACAAAATACTTCTGGGGTTCAAATCACCTGAGCTGAAATTGGAATGGGTTTCCACAACTCACAATATTCCAGCATGAAACCAGTACAGGTTTGCTCACGCAGTTTCCCAGCCCAGCTGGGCCGATACCAACAGAATGAAACCAAGTCTTTCTTACAGATAGTTATTTCCCCAGCACCCCCTGAATTCCTCTCCCCGCACTCAGACGGGCGGTCCACAGAAGCATCTTTGTTCAGCGGTATCACAAGGGCAGTTCTGCGATGCAGGACGTCAGCTCGCAGGGACACAAGCAGCTCTAAAAGGGATAGTGACCGAGGGCGAAGAGCCACGGAGTGAGTTACAGCGTAGCATGGGAGAAAGTTTTCTGCGCCACCGCAGGTGCCCCTGTGCTCTGCAGCAGGGATGGTAATGCTTCCCCACGAAGCATAAGGGAAAGCCAATATCTCTTACAAAAGCATTTATCCCGTTTCATGCTTTTACACAGTCTTAGAGTAAGCGGGATTACAGCGATGTCATTCTTGAATTATCTTGAAACATTTCCTCACCCCCACCACTCCCCACTAAGAAAACAACCCAGATTACGCAGCCACGGTTTTCAGCAGCAGCGTCATTCCAGATTCCAGTATAAACTACCAAGTCACATTACCCAATATCACCTCACTTCTCTAGCCTTCGCACAACAAAAATGTAACCAGTAACTCATTAGAGCTATTAGTAAGTCAATCAGTAAAGTGGAAGAGACTAAGATTTCTTCAGGAAAGCAAAGCTTTTCCACCACAGCCAGTTCCACCACCACAGCCAGTTCCAGAGCCCAGGCTTTAAATGGCCAGCTCAAGCAGCTGAGATGCAGGGCCAGCTGGGACAGGACTGGTCAGAGATCAGTTTAGGGATCACAGGAAAGTCAGTAAAGCAAATCCCAATAAACTAATTCAAAAACCCCCAAAACACCGAGGCTAGAAAAAAGAGCTTTTATTTTGTTAAAGATCAAACCCCTGTCACCAGGAATCCCGAATCCCCAGCTTTCACTTTTAATTTTCAAGCCTTTATGGTTGCAGAGAAAAGCCTTCAAAATAATTTTTTAAAAATCACAAAACATTCCAAACTATTGAGCTTTTTAGAACTGTTAGGGCATTTTTTCCTTAGCCTCATTCATTAGCAGGACACAATCACTATGGAGGGCTTGATCAGCCCTAAGCTGACTGCTTCACTTCCTTACGCAAGTCTGTGCTCTACAACTCAACGCATGGCCTGCCATGAGACACTGTCATGGTTGACACAAGGCACAACTGGCTGCAAAGGGTAGCCCCAGCTCTTCACTGAGAGCTTTGCTCTGCATCCCGAGCAGGATCCCACACAGACACAGGCCCTGAGCTTGCCCCCTTCCTGGGGCTGCACGTAAAGGCCATCTACTCTTTTGCTCAATAGTTTCATTTTAGAAGGAATGGCAAGTTGTATGAAAGTATAAGTACAGAAAAGGAGATTATATTTAAACAATCCCAATGACCTTGAGCTGGGAGAGCTCAGACTTTCTGAACCTGCTGCCAGCCCCCATGACACGCGACAAAAGAAATAAGCCTTAACGGGGGGGAGGGAGGGGAAGTAAGAGGCTTTCTTTAAACAGACACTCATGTGCTCCACATATGTGGTGGCTTAATATAAAACTGGTCAACCTGATCCCTGTAAGATTGGCCTGATATGATTTAGCTCTGTGTTAGCCCCCCAGCCAATGTGACAATGATGAGGGTCACAAGTTCACGATGGCTCTTAAAACAGGTTCAGTTGCTGCGGATGCTCTGGCTCAGCTGTTGGGTTGGGGGGAAGGATGTCCCCTGCGAAGCTCCCTGACAGCGTCCATCTCAGCAGAGCACATGGGGGGCTCCCACCCCCTCGGTGCAAGTGCAGCGCTGGGCCCTTGCAAAGAGGTTATTCCCAATCTTCAGCACTGACAGTGAGAAATGTGGGTCCAACAGTCCTCTCTCTGTCTGCTTACTCATGTGTGCTGTGGCTTCTGAAAAAATACAGCTTTAAAAAAACGCAGCTTAAAGGTTTGCATTAGGGCCAAGCTAAGCATCATCTCCCTGGGCAGACCTTACCTGGACTATAGAATGACAAGAGAAGCTGAAGATACTCAGATACTACTCTAATAATAAGGTCAGATTAAAAAAAAAAAAGAAAGAGCAGGAGGAGATAGAAGCTGCTTTCAATCTTTCAGCACCTCAAAACTGACAGCAAAATGTAAAGCTTTACTCACCACACACATTGCTCAGCAGAAGTCATGCTAAAAAGCCCAAACCAGGAAATTATTCCTCTCTACAACAGGTAAGAGGACTTTTCTAGAAAGCCCTCCTGTTTATCAGACATACAAACTGTGCACTTCATGGTACACATGTTTGAAAGAGAAAAAACTAAACCACAGTGTACGCAAGAAGCCATCCAAAGGTTAGTCTCAATTAGTCAGGGTGAAGAGTTCACAGTAGTGTAAGAAGGTCTTTAATCTTGTCTGGTGTCCAGCTTAAATCCCTGAAACATGGCAAAAATGCTGGTATCTAACACAGTAGATGGGTTATTTTTGGTAAAGATTCCTCCCTGCAGATAAGCCTACGGAGCTAATGCTGCTGCTAGGGCTGCAAAATCAGTCTGACCTGCTCCTCAACCTAGTAGACATGGCTCTTCCTATAAAGCTAGACAGCTGTCAAGGCCCCAGATGACTCCTCTTAAATCAATACATTCCCTCACCAATCGCCCTCCCGTACAGCAGCAGATGCTAGAAGAGAAAGCCCATTACATAAGGTGCTTAAATTCCCACTGATAGCCCTAAGCAAAGCATGTAAGGATGCTCTTAAGAACATCTTGTGCCTGCTAGTTGTTATTTTGCTCTGGTTTTCTGGTGTCCAGTGAAGAAGGTACTGAAAAGTTGTTCTATTATTAAATTTCTGGAGATTTTATGGGCATTCTGGAAAGCCTCTCACATGAAATTCCTAGCTTGCATTAAGCTGTGAGTGTACAGCTTAATGTTCACATAACATCTCCCTCCTCACTGTTTCACCTCACACAACAGGCCGGGTGGAGAGGCGCTGACAAGTCTCAGGGCATTCCCATTCAGTTTGCTCTTTGTGGACACGACAGCTGCTCTCACTTACTGCTTTCCTGTGGGAAGACAGAGGTAGCAGTTGCAGTGTTTCACTGCAGATCCTGAGGGGTAGTGTGAGCCTCATGCTGACCTCATGCCATGAACCATTCCCAGAGAACAAGGCAGCAAGGGGCTCCTGGACCCCCTGGCAGGGGAAGGGAAGCCTGGCAGTAGCAGAGAATATTTTCCATGAGCTGTTTACACTGGGAGGGTCCTTCAGCTGGAATATGGGATGGAGTTTTAGATCCAGGAAGCCTGCAGGACAGAGTTAATTTGCATACACACAATTAGCACATTGAGGATCTCTGCTATCTAGCAGTCCAGTCACAGCTTCTGCTGCCAGACTCATGGAAATCCCCAGCACACAGCCAAAGTCCTCACAGTCTGCTCATGCAGATATGGTGACAGAAAAAGATGAGAGGATACAGCTGTGGAAACCTGATAGGCTTAGGCAGATCTGCTTCTTCTGGTCCCCCAACCAAAGTGAGGATGCACACACATAAACCCCACACTTCTCCAACAGCTGATCAGCACAATCTGCTCCAAGTTGGATCACAGTCCATGCAAGTACAACCATCTGCCATGGTCTCATAGGATCAACCCCCTGTCAATGCCTCATCCTCTACAGAATTTCACAGGGGCAGCAGGAGACACTGAACAGACAATTCCTACTCAAGGCACGAGCCTGTCCTGCTCTGCTCCCCAGTGTGCAAGTGCTGCCCCTGGCTCGCTCAGGAACCAGTGCCCACTGCTTACAAGACATTAGGTCTTTGGCATAAATGCTAAATGGGGAATGAGACAAGTTTCACAAGCAAACAGGAGCTACTATGAAAAAACATACACATTGGGAGTCAAATACATTCCCCAAGTGGGACAGCCGTAAACCAGACCCAAGCACAGTACTGTGCCATCTGCTCCCACACAGTCTCCCTGGTGGCCAAGTCCTGCCTATAGCCAGGAACCATCAGGGCAGGATTTGCCCCTCCCTGTGCACAACAGTTATCTACTCTAAAAACAGCTTTCCAAACTTGATTGACTGGAACCCCTGCTACATGGTGAGCAAGGCTGGTTCAGACATGTTTCAGAAGATGATAAGGAGATGACTATGTTCTTAAGTTACTTTTTAAGACTGTGACAAGTTACATGTGGGAACAAATATAATAGTGACATTTCTGGAAAGAACAATGGTAAAGACAGGATTTTTTTCTGTGCTAAAGAAAATAAGCCAATAGAGGTTTTTTAATCTCTTTTTTTTTTGGTAGACGTGCCCTAAGCCCAGAACCTAGTGAGTAGGAGAGAGACTTCTTCCATCAGCCTAAGAGCAGGGACAGCACTCTGTTCACATCCTCCTTCATTCCTACTCCCCTGTCAATTCTTGACTCCAACTTTCAAGGGAAGAACAATCCAGACCAGTGTATTTTTCTAGGTCCATTTTCAGAGCAACTTTCACCCACTGGAGACCACTACATAGCTCACACGTATCTTCTATCTGTATGGTTCCTTGTCCTGCCTTTTCTAGTTTTCAGTTTAAGTATCTCTTTTCCCAGTTTCAATCCACCATATTTAACCATTTCCACATTATTTTCGGTATTAAACTACATGTACATAGCGTTAATCAATCTCTAGGACTCTTAGCCAAAAGCAAGGACTCCGGCATTTCCTAGAAAAATACTTAAAAAGAGAGTAACAGAACAGTATTAGCCTAGTTCCAAAGCAGAGCCTGTTCCACACTCGGCACCATTTTCTACGATAAAAATCTGTCTGGCAGCTGATTAGAGGAACAATAACAAAGAAACAGAAATAGCACAAGTTGGGGTGGGGGCTCAAAGTTTCAGAGTTTCCTTACCCCTCAGAATTGTGTATTCACAGAGAGCAAACAGGATCACAAACTCAAAGCCTGTATTCACCACCTACCTCCAGGTCTGCGAGGTCCACACAGAACAGCCCCTTCACTCTACGCAGCATGACCGGCTGACTCTTATCCATGTTCACAGGAGTTTTAGCTGTTGCCCAACGCCATAAACAGTGCATTGTTATTACTATAATCTCTTCCAGAACTAAAGGATTTTACAAGCAGTCATTATTCTTGTTTTAAATATAGGTTTTCAAAGAAAGAAAGGAGCCTGACAACAAGACAGCAATTATAACAGCAAGAGCTTTCAAGCTTCACAATGTCTAGACCAAGTCACTGAGCAAAAATAGTCTTTGCTGTGGACTAGAGGAGTCAGCAGATATTCTAAATTAGAGACGGTGCTCTATTTCTGACAGGAGAGCCTGGGAGCTTCTGTGCTTCCCTGCATGGCAGCTTTATTTGGGAGAGGACTGGGGGGGAGAGAGGGGAGGGGAGGAGAGAGAGAAAAAGAGCATTGTTTCTCCAACCACTGAGCTTAAAACTGCTTGCAATTAGGCTGTTTTTCAAAGGTGTTATGTCACAGATTAGCACAATCTTGAAATACCCCCTCCAGCAACACTAGAAATGCAAAGGGAATCAGAGCCATTTAAAAAAGCAAAAAACCATGACCTCGGGCCTTTCTCCTGGTTTGTCCCTGAGAGGCAGTGGGTGACAGGAGAGCCTTCCTTCACCTGCACCCCCCGCACTGTACCTGCTGTTTCTCGGAGGCAGCCAGGGAAGGGCTCTGTTGCAGCCATCCTCTGAGACTCTACACCTTCTCCAACTCATTTCAGGGCCTAAAAGTCTCAAGAAGAGAGGGCTACGTCCCTAACGTGAATACATTATTACAACATTTGTGGGGTTTTCCTTCTCTCTGTAGCACTTTTTGGAATATTAAGAAGGAAAGCCGGTATGACTATTTCAGTTTTACAGATGAGCTAACAGTATCTTAGAGATGGGAAGTCATTCCCAATGTATCTTGTACATCAGGCGCAGAACCACGGATGGGACTCAAGTGTCCCCGTTTTCACTGTCTGACCTACTCAGCCATCTCTTTAAAGGCTCCCGAACCACTTTTCTCCCCAGTCATGTCACAGGCAGTGTGCAGAAAGCTAAGGGAAACTATTATATATTTCTTAATAACTAACCTATTAAAGCTCCTTCTGTCAGTGATTTACATTTTGAAAGCATTTGGTTGAAATGTGGTTCACATGCTGTATGAAATCTAAGCAACAGCAGGAATGATCCCATGACACCTGTAACATTTCTGAAAGACAGCTCATCGCAGACAAACATCTCCCCTGCACTGGCTGCTGATGGCCATGCCACAAACGCTGCCAGTGGCTGCACTGCTATTTTCTAACCGGTGAAATAATAGGACAAAAAACCCCAAAACACTGCAAGAACAGAGCAACTGGTTTATTACCCCAACTATTTCCATTTCCCCCAGATGACAGCCTGTTCCAGCATGCCTACTCAAAAGTCATTTTAATGACCCAATGGGTGTTGCAGTTCTCCTGTCCAGCTAATACAAATGCTATAGAAGCTGTCTGCCGCTGCACAAAAATGGATGCAGAACTTTTAAAAAATAACCACACATTTGGAATCATAGAGGAATTGAAATGCTTTGTACACCTCTTATATTTTAGTCCCAGAGAACAGAAAGAACGTAGTTCATTACAGTGGTCATTGCTTGGGAGGGGGTAGCAAGAGAGCAGGAATAAAAATAATAAACAGCTGGAAAATGTTCTCTTTCTGTCTTAGACCAAACCCGAATTTGTTCACCCTTCTTAGTCACCACGCATATGGAAGGGCAATCTCAACCCTCTTTGCTCCCTGAATTAGCAGGATGTGGCAGATTTGAACTGTCCACCTCTCTCCCCCCTCCTCCCCCCCTTCTCTTCACCTCTTCCCTTCCCCCAGTTCTGCAGGCATCACAAAGGATTTAAAAAAGAGCTACAAAGACATTCTTTTAGGCTCAGGCAATTCCAGTAACCTTAGAAACCAACAATAGTTGGGAGCCTGGCAGTTTGGCCACAGCAACAGGCTGCTTTTCTGTTCTCCCATTGTCGCTGCTGCACCTTTAGCTTTGCTACCCGGAACCTTGCTGGACTGGAAGGCAATATCCAGCACCACATTCCAAATAAATAGTAGTAAATAAAAGGAACAACTCGGTCTTGAACTCATTCTATTTCACCAGAGTCTGCTCAGTTACATTAGGACCAAGCTGGAATAACTTCCATGAAAATTTGCTGAATTTTTCACTCAGGCAGATTCCTGCTGAAGTCAAAGAAAAATTTTGCTTATGTAAGGATCAGTGGAAACTGAATGAGAACACTGTGATCTGGCCTGCAGAGCCAAAAATGGGAAAAAGAATGGAAAAAGCCTTTTCTGTTTTGTTTAGCCATCAGTGGACTGAGTTCTACTTATATTGCCATCAACGTTACACTGAACTGTAACTGAACTGGCCCCGGTACAGAATAGCATGGGGAAGCCGTGCACAGTCCAGGCCCAAGGGAACAATCTGATGTCAGTGCCCTGCAGTCCTGGAGTTACCAGTAACCACCCAAACGTGGATGGGATTTCAGGCTCCTCTTCCCAAAAAAAAACAAAAAAAAAAAAGTGTCAGAGAGAGGACCTGGGGGCCTTGGTTTATCTGGTCATGTCCAATTCCGGCAGAAATGTCAGATTATTCTGTGCAGTAAAGAGGGTTCCAGTGATTTGCCTGTTAAGAATTAAACTGTAAAGATGAGAAGGAGCCATGGTCTGAGAGCACAAACAGCTGATGCTGGCCACCACAGAGACCACCACAGCAGAGTTATTCATTCCATTCTTTTACACTGATGCAATGCTCTTTGGTATCAGTTTGAATCAGAGACTTTACTCATGAGAGAGTGTGTGTGTGTCTGTGTGCGGCGGGAGGGTGAAGAGTGTGTATAAAATGAAAAACCCCTCTCTTGTTTCTGAGCAAAGACTCTTGCCCAGTCAAAAGTCATATCCAAATCCACCTGCCCATTACTGGGTTGGAGTCCACTTGATTTTGTAGTTGGAGTGTGGAGTGCTGTGTGAGGCTACACAGTTTCAAAACCATCAGTCTGGGACAAACTTGCAAACTCTGACCCCTTTTGCTAGTCTAAGTTTAGAGGGACACAGAGCTATTGACTATTTTTGGATCTTCTCTAATTTAATATGCTTTTAGAAATAAATAGGCTGTAACAACTCAGTATTTTTGTCCATTTGTGGGATATGTCAGTGCACAAAATTGTAACTCTTGGTCTTTTTTTGGCTAGTACTGGACACAGAATATGGTATGATACAGTATTATCATCTAAAAGCTAGTAAGTGATTAAGTTATGGCATCATTCTCAGACTTAGCAAGCAGAAGGAGAGGAGGTCTTGGTGATGGAGGACCTTTGTCTCATACTGAGCAACAGATGTGAGATGTTGCTTCAAATGCTATTATGAGAAGATCCCTACTAACTCTGGGAGGAGGACAAAGGGAAGGCAGTATTTCAGCACTCCCACTGAGTGATCACTGCTTCTGGGAGAGAGGAAGCACCCTTTCCACCAAAGGTCCCTCCGTGTACCCACACACTCCCACCTTGCCTCAAAGTAAGTTCAGGAAACTAAGTTAAACCCAGCAGGCAGCAGGAAACGCCTCGACAAGGTGGGAAGGTTCTGTGCTGAGGGTTGTCTTCCCCTTACCTGTACAACTTCTTTCCTCACATTGACAATGTCTAACCAGTCATGGAATCTTGGGTAGCTGTTGAGCTCTGCTGTCCTGTCATTCAGGGGCACACTCAGCTTACACTGCCGTTGTCTGTGGATGTAGTCGATCAGTTTCACCTGTTGGGATCCAGAAAGTAAAGAGTTAAGTTCCTTGGGATATGTTGTCATCTTCCTGGGCAATGTTCGTACAGTACCTAGCCAAAGGGGATGCTGGTTTGTGAGTGGGGCTCTTTCATGATATAAAAATGACATACTCTTACAAGCTCTCAAGGAAACGCATACAGGGAAGCATTTCCCTCACACCGAGCATCTTTATTCTTCAACATTTTAGCACAAGGTAGGACCTTGCAGGACCCATCCCTGCAGGACTCTTCTCTAAACCCATATCAACAAAAGTTTTGTGTGGAGGCTAGGTGTCAGGACAAAATATGAAAGGGTGTCCAAACCATTTGGAACAATTAATTAAATTCAGTTTAAAGGCACTGCACGTGTACACGCAACTTCATTCTGGATGCTGTGGGTATTGCTCGTCTAACCTGCAGGACTATCTGCCCACTAATCCATTGCTCCCGTATGTTTGTTACGTTCTCTTACATCTGGCCTTCATTTGGGCTAAAAGATTGGTAAGGCAGAACAGCCAAGCACCCAGAGACTCAGGCCCGTTATCTGATGGGCACTTCTATTACAAAATATCAACATTAAAAACCAATGATCTTAAAAGAACAAAAACTCAGGCAGTTGGACTAGATGATCATTGTATGTCTTCTTTCTATTTTATTCTATAGTTTTATTCCAAAGCTTTTATCACCTGACCATCTCATGCCAAATGCACTACACAGAAACCTTCACTTCAGACACAGAAAAATAAAATGGCAAGAAGGAACATTATTTGTGCCTTACGTTTGCTTATCAAAAAGAAAATATTCTCAAAAGATTTCTCAGTATGTCACACATTCCCATGGGGCAGACTTAAACTTCAAAACCTTCCTAACAAAACAGTGCCTCAAAGCAAGTTAGCTGATGCGTGATTTATAAACTAAAACATGTTCTTAGTCAACAGATTTTAGCATTTGGGATAAGATCAGACTACAAATGAAAAAGAAAAAACAAACGTGGGTTCTTTGACCACTACAATATCTCTCCTTTTATGTTTCTGATCAAAATATTTTTGGCCTATGTGTCTGAAAGATGCTATACATCACTTGTATGCACAATCTCAGTTATACATGGGAAAGAGAACTCAATCATCTCCTCCTTCCCCAAATAAAGGCATTGTCAGATATTACAGTGAAAATAGATACCGCATTTGATCTCAACTGAATGACCCCCATATGGAGCATAATGCTTTTGGCCTGCTCATCAGCTTGGGAGAGCTACTACTAACAAATGCGAATTCTTCCTTGGCAGTATATGGGCATGACTTGATTTATTGAAAGGGGGAAATTCTTTCTCCCTCCACCTTGTTTACTGTGTCCCAGTCCTGCAAATGTATAATCGAGGTTGATCCATGTTCTCTTACACACAATGCTGTTAAATAAGCAAGGCTCTGCAGAGGATAATAACAGAACATGCACAGAAACACTGCTAACTATAAACAAGCACTGAGCAGGAGGACCTGTACTTGCACAGGGGAACTATACTCTGCTAAGTTATTATATTGTTAATACTATTCTTTAAAAATGGCTGATGAGACTATGTTTCTAGCTACAGTCACAATTTCTTGGGACTCAGGCCATCATGGGCCTCAGTTTTTGCATATGGCCAAAGACTGGCAGTCAAAAGTAGGAAAAGCCCTGAAAGCCATCCTTGGGATGGCAACAGATTGCAGCAAGATTGGACTGAAGCGAACCCACCTCCGTGGGGGAGTCCAGCACATCCAGCTGGATGTTTGTGGCTGCAACTGCAAAACTAAGCTACTTACAGGGAATGGAAGGGGCATACAGATCACTTGCACTGTAGCTGCAGCTGAAGTCAGTGGAAGCCAAGTGGCAGCAGCAGCCCCTGGCCAAAACTCTACACTGGACGTTTCTTGGAGGTCGGTTGCATTCTAGCAGCAGAACCACCAGTTCTGTGTAATGAAGAAAGCCAGCAGCTGTTGATAAGGCATTTCTAGCTCCTGCTTTCCTGTAAAGTTAGCTGAAGGTTTTGCTTTATGAGCAATCTGACTCCTCGCAACTATCAGGTGTAACAACAAGGTTTGTCTCTGCCCACACACTTCTGAATTCAGACAGCAGTGTCATGAAGTTCTAGATTTATCAAAAAGCGGGTTAATACAAACAAAAGTGACTCAAACTCTTTGTGCAATAAATACAGAAATGCAAAGCAGTGCCACTGGGAGGAGAGGCAGTTGTGCAATGAAAGGACTGCCATGTCCCAGAAGACTCAGCCATCCCTTTGCATTTACACTCTGACCACCCAGCTGACACCAGAGGAACCCTTTAACCATAACTTCCTAACATGGCTTTGGAGCATAAAACCTAAAAGAAATTACCTTGGAAATCCCATCAATTGTTCTCAGTCTCAGAACCTCTTTTTGTAAAAAGGGGATGACAGCACTTCCTTTTTTCCACCCTTTGTCTGCTCTCTAGTCAGACCCCGTGCTGCAGAGCAGGGCAGGCCCCCGCAGGCCCCCGTGGTCCTGCTGAGGCCAGCTGGGCCCTGAGGGGCTGGCGATGGGCTCAGCAGAGGTCTGGGCACCACCGACAGCCACGTTCCTCTGCGCCAATTGGGGACAAATCAGCTCGCTCCTTCAGCATTGTGCCATATGCTAGTGTGACTATGTGACTTTTAAACACTGCTGCAGCTTGGTCTGCCTGTACCCAGACTCTGAAAGTTGCTGTCAGCTGTACTCTCCTACACAGTTGCACCTTCAGTTGTACACACACCTAAATGAAGATGTCTCTGGAGTACGCATGCTCTGTTTCTTCAGAGTTAACTCACTGCAGGCAAGGGGCACGTATGATGCCATTGGCTGGCTTCGTCATGACCTTCTGCTTTCTCGCTCTCGTACGTATTTTCCCATAACAGCCTAGCCAGCAAACTCTCCCGTTCACAGTCAGGTCAGAAATGAGCTTGGAGATGCTGTTCCAAGTATTTTCCTGCTAAGTGCGTGGTTTGAATTTTTTTCTGCTTCTCACTGTACTTTTTCCCCACCTCATGGCTCGGCTTTATATCCTATACATTCTGACCCAGGACAGCCAACTGGCCCACATTAGATGCAGGGCGACTCTGCAGATATACCTAGCCATTGCAAGTCTCTGCCCAGCTGGGGGGTAACTCCTGTATTAGGGGGAGGAGCTAGAAATACTGTCTCCTATAGTTAAAGCTATTGTTCCACAGTTTAGACTGAATGCTATCATGGATCTTGTCTGTGACTTTTGCCTGTTTGACCCAGAACTCATTTTTTAACAGGAAAGACCTACATTCTCATCATTAGGGTTTCATTCCACTCAAGATACTTGGTTCTTATTGCCCTCAAATCTGTCATGTTTGCATCCTAGCTTCTTCCCTCAAAAGACGTTAGGGAGGAAGAGATTAGAATGAGAAAGAGCTGACTTTGTTGCAGGTAAAGATGGGAAATGGATAGTCAAAGCCCTGACAGGATACGTGAGGGGAGCACATTTGCCCTTCTTCTCAAAGAGGGGATCTTGGCAGTCCATGGGCTAGAAGGAGGTTAACGAAGAACACAGAGTGGGATGGAGGCCACAGGAGCAACAATGAACTGGTATGAATACAGGGGGAAGGTCCCCTAATAACAGGCAGAAAGAAGAGGTTGCTGGAAATTTGAAGACTACTCAATAGCCCCCAATGTGCCAGAAGTCAGCCTACATAAATCAAAAATAGCTTCCCAGCTGTGCAACAGATATGTCATGGAAAGGGGAAGAAAGGCAGAAATCACCCAAGCCTTCTCTTTTCTGGAGGCCATTCCAAGCAAGGTTCAGTGATGATATGCACTTTGATATACAAACTGCAACCACAAAATCCAGCCAAAGGCAAACATGTTAGCTCCGCATTTGTAAGCCGCGGTATGCAGAATTCCCAGGGTACTGCGGTATGTTACTGCCTCTTCCCCTGGGTCACCTCACCCCTTCCCCATTCCTGGGCATACCTCAAGGTTGCTGAGCACCTAGGGGAAGAAGCAAGATTGTTTGCAAAGTGGTTTTGAAACTGGTACAGCCAGCTGTGACAGGCCTATGTGTAAAAGTAGCAGCTCTGCTCCTCAGCCTGATTGTAATCTCTGATTTTAGTGTAGGACCTCCCATCAGGCAAGATTTATTTTCCTGAGAGAAGGATGAGATACCAGCACACTCTCTAAAGCTAGAGCTCTACGCTTAGTTATATGTAACACTAATTATATGCAAGTGCCTTAAAAGTAGCACATGACCCCATATTAGAGCAGAGAACTGCAAACACTGACAGTGGCAAGAAAAAGTGTGGGAATCTGTTGCAAAAACCACTGTGGAAGGCAAGATGGATTTATACTTATAAATTTACAAACTAAAAATCACAAATTAGGTAAAAGAAATTATACAAAAAATGCATGGCCCCACGTTATCCTATTACAATCTGCAGTAACACAAGGACAGCATGCTGCTTTGAGGAAGAATATTCTTGAGGTACAGTCACTATTTTTGCATTCCTCACAAAAGTTCTCCTCACCGATTTCAATGTAACACCAGAAGCATCACATTTAATGAGTAAGAGAATGGACCTTGGCTCCAGGGAGCTGGACTCCACTGCTAGCTCTGACACTGACCTGCTGTCTGATCGTCAGCAAATTAAATAATCTGTCTCCTCTTCCATCCTGCTTGTGGCTCTGCCTGCTTGTACTGCATCAGCTCCCTGGAGCAGGTGCTGTCTTCAACTGTTCTCCTACTGCTTAAAAAAATATGGCTTCAAATATTTTCACTTGACAAGTCTCATCCATAGCATAAACTAAAAGGATACTGCTGGAAGGTACTCTATGCAGCACAGATTTCAACATCAATCTTTTCTTCTTCATTGGGATATAACAAAAATATAATTCTCAAAAATGAGAAAGTAGTCTGACAGCATGGATCTGAGTATCTTAGATCGCCAACTCTGGTTTTCCCATGATAACTCCTTCGCATTTACTCTTCAAGTCCAAATTTGTTTTGCCCTCGTCCTATAAATAGCATATTTGCATTCTCTTCCCACCCTACATGCACCACGCTTCTCCCCTAGGATGAATTTCATTTTGTTATTTCCTGCCCAGACCTCTAACTAAACTACATGGTTTGGCTTTAATAGCTGAGCTGTTGCAAAACCCTTTTCTGAGAATATAATAAAACTTCTGGGTTCAGTGACGCACATAAAAACCCACAAACAACATGCAGGTCTCCAACCACAAACTAGACAGGGAGATAAAGCCAATAGTAAGCTATTCACTGCCTGCTTGCCAAACGGCACATCCTACTCATCGCAAATGGCAAACCCCCGACCAGAAGCAGCAATACTCCAACTGCCTTAAACCCACAGAGATGGGAAAGAACAAGAACAGAGACAGGATATGGAGCAGCTGTTTACAGGGTGTTAGAGCCCTCCTTCTCTCTGGCTGGTGCAGCTGATGGCCAGGACACCCAGTTCTCATTTGCTCCAAGAGCTGCACATGTCGCGAGGTATGGTCCTGGATGCATGTTTAGCTCCACCTTAGAGCATTTTTAAAATTAATATCCCTTTACAGCATATGTGAGGATCAGTCCCAAGATGCTTAAGAAAAACTGCCAACTTTGTACTTTTTTATTTATTTATACAAAATAAACAGCAAATCTCTTGAGACAGAAGTTTGCCCATATCCATGACCTGAAGTCAACAGCTGGGAGTTTAAACGGCTACGAACAAAAAAGAAACACACACAAGTTCTTCAGCTGCACTTCTGCAGACAAGGTGGCATCTGTAAAAGGAGTTAACTGACATCAGGGGGCAAAATTCGGGAGTCCTTGGCAAGAAAGGAGATATTACAAATATGAGTTGGAAGAATTCAGTATCCAAACTGCAGCCTAAATATTTCTGACCTCTGGGTAATTGATCAGAAATCCCATTCTAACTTCATTTGTCAAAGAATGTTACCAGTTGTGGTCCCTAATCAGAGAAAATAAGTTTCATGCACTGGGGGGTCAACTGTCTCTCAGCTTCTTGTCAATTATGTTTTATTCATGTTTAGAAAAGCATCACCTTATTCCAGAAGTCATTAAAAGGCAAACACATTAAACTTATTGCAGCTTTTTCACTTGGCCAAAACCCAATCAGTCTGAATTCAATGCAATTGATCCAAATAAACAGGGAGAAACGGTCAGAGGCTAGAAGAGTCTGCATTTTTCTTAAGTTTTCCCTAGCTTATTCTCATGCTTATAATCCACATATCTTAGAATACCCTATAAATGCAGCAAGAATAACTATTTTCAGTTCACAAAAAATGGAAATTGAGGCACAGAATGGAAATTATACACTAAAGAACTTGGGGACAGCCAGAGGGACTCTGCTATACCAAAGTGCCAGACAATATTCCTTCAGAATATCAACAGTTTGAGACCAAGTTTGATTCAGTTATACATTTCACAACCAAATGACATGTTTTCACATTTTCACAAAACTTAAAATGTTCTG
The DNA here is from genome assembly GCA_947846985.1 of Fratercula arctica. Classification (NCBI taxonomy): domain Eukaryota; kingdom Metazoa; phylum Chordata; class Aves; order Charadriiformes; family Alcidae; genus Fratercula; species Fratercula arctica. Next base: position 4,477,643 of record CANTUZ010000015.1, read on the forward strand.
CTCACTGCTGCCTACAACTTTTCCTGATGACTTGAAACATATGCAAAGTTTAGAGGAAGGGTTTTTGCAATACCCAAAACAAACAATTGTCATTATTTAATCAACAAATCAAGCACATTTTCAAAAGCAAATCATATTTCTCCTGTCCCAGGAGATGAAATCTCATGGAGTCTGGCAGCACTTAAAAAGATGATCAATATGAGCTTACACCGATACTTCCAAGCCTACAACCACTTACTGCCTTGCAACTTACCAAGCCAGTGGCTGAAGATTAAAAAGGATCAGATCAATGTATGACCCAGCTCTTACATGTGGCTAAGAGAAATGCAAATCATCTATCTTCCTTCAGACAGGAATTAATCAGGAAGGAACTCCTCTATTAACCTCCTGCCAAGAACAGGACCCAGAGGGGAAGGGTACGCGCTCCAAAGTGCCGGAGACCAGTGGCTGCTGTAGAGACTCTGCACTGGTTGGAGCAGAACCTCACACAGGTTCTGCATTTCTGCCTCCTGAAACAGAAGACAGAACTTCTGATCTCAGAGTTTATCTGCATGGGACACTGGGGAAAGTAAGATGAGTCATTTTAAGGCATGCAGTGAAAGTGGATTCACTTCACACCTTTAGCTGACTCTTATCCATTTTCCCCAGTGCCATTTCATAGACAAACCCTAAGTCAGACCAAAAATCTCTTGAGCAACCTGAGCATTGAAGAGAACATAAAAAGGTCAGAATCTGACTTGCCAAATTTGTCTCTGAAGTCATGCTTGGCAATCATGTGAGAAACTGATAAAGATCTCCACAACCATTCAGAGACCAGCAGCAATGTGAGTGCACTTCAGGACACTTTTTTCAAAGTCATCTGAGTAAAAAAAGAAAATAGGTGCAACTGAGTTGATCCATGCAAAGGGAAGAACTAGTATTTCAGTTTCATAGAGCAAGCTGTTCTGTATGCAAGGCTGCTTTGAGGTATGAAAGCTGAGAGCTGGGGAAGAACCTGTGATCTGATGGAGAGCTCAGAAGGCCCCTGTGCAGATGGTGGCACAATGGAACACCTCCCTGACCTTGGGAGCGCGAGGCACGCACAGCCGCTTGCCTGCGGGACAGCCCAGCAGTCGGGGGAACTGTCACATCACCTGGATCCTGGAGTAACAGGGAGGGAATACCCAATTGGTGGAAAGTAGCAAACGCCAAAGTAGTAGAAATGCTGGTTGGTCTTTCCAGTTAGGATTGAAATGCAGCAATGCTAAGCGTGTCCAGAGCAGAACCCTCCCTGGTATGCAGTAATCTCAGCAATCACGGTTTGTCATCAGAGTGCTGTTGATCCTGAACGCTTATCTGGGGCCAGAGGAGACCCAAAGAAATACAGCAGGATGAAGTACCCAACAAGAGAAGACAAGAATAAGGCCAAAGAATCATTATGCAGGAATAGTGCTGAGGTTTTCCTGGCCTGTCCCGCCGGCTGTGCATGGAGCCAGGAGCAGACGGATGGAGGAGTACAAGACAGGGCTTCTAGTCTCAGCTCTGCCAGCGATCAGCAGACACAGGGCAAGCCACTTCATGCCTGCCTGCAAGCCCTGCTGTTCAGTCAGCCATCCTAAACAGTTCTGATTAAACTAACGGTCTGCAATACCCTTCAACCAACAACAAATCAACTGTCCCTCTCCCATATGCCATACAACCCAACACGGAGCTGCTCCTTCTGTGAACTTGCTTTAAGCAGCTGACTCATTTGAATGCCCCCTGGCTATCTGAAATGTTATCAGCATCTGATCAGAGCATCACTAAGCAGCAACTGAAGTCTCAGAAATTCTCATTTCCCCTCTCTGTTCAGAGGACTAGCTTTTTGCACATATAGGCATAAAGATACCTTAAAACAATGTGGACTGTTCCCTTTCCAGTATAAGGAGAACTAAACCAATGCCTGGTTTTAACTGAGTTAAAACCAAATCTGCCTGGTGAAATGGAAAGAGTGGGTCTGTACCCTTTTAACATGACATATGCTCATTTTGGAGTGAAAACTCATCCAAACCTGTTCATAGAACATTTCGTTCGACCACACGGAAAACCATCCTTCCCATCTGTGCTTTCATTAGGAACATTCAGATGATGCAGGATTCAGCTGGAGAGTCTTATAATCTCACAAACTTCAAAGCTACCTTGGAAGCATGGAACTCAAACAGCTATCTTCATGGCAAGCACAAAAGCTGCACAGGAGGAAAATGCACAACCCAAAATAAAAAGAAAAGATGCAAAAAACATTTCAAGGAATTATTTGTATCCTAAAAACTGAAGTCACTCAATTTCTCACCCACACAATTTTGCCCTCACAAACAACAGAACTGAATCCACTATAGGATGACATTTTGACATTATCTTCACCAGCCATATATAAGGCCAAGCCAGCAGATAAAACATTACAAAGAAATATCTGGTAGCAGATTCATTTGTTTATTTGAGATGGTATCTGAGAAAAGGAGCTCACGTACATGTCAGACACCAACCTGCAGTCTGTGGAATTAACATTCACTTGAACGTGGCTGGCTCATTCAGCAAGGAAGCGTGCCAGAGCGAGCAGGACTCCTGTCCAAGATGTGGGGCCCGGCTTCTAGTTCTGGCTCTGCTCAAAGGGTAGCCAGAGCCCTCACTTCCTGGGTCTGTGTCCTATCTGCATCTCCATGGATTACACAAGTGCAATCAAAGGCACCAGGTATGCAGGTTACTGCTATGCTGGACTGCAGCTCCCTTTGAAAAAGACAGCTTGTAGAACAGTGCCACTGCTCTGAATGCCAAAAGCAGCTTACGAACATTAACATACTGACAAGACTCCATGCGGTAGCACCTTATTAAAAATAAGAAAGAGGAAGAAGGATTAAAAATAATTTGCACAAAGTCCAGGAGCAGTTCTAAAAACAGGTCACAAAAGACCTAACTTTTCAGTCCTTTGATCTAACCACTAGATCGCGGCAGCACCGACTGCGATGGAGCTTCTAAAAAGCAGAGGAAACCAGAACAACGACCGGGATGGGAGCAAGCACTGGGGGTACCACTGCAGGCTGCACTGTGCCGCCGGGAGGGACCTGTGCCAGCTCACATCAGCTGAGGGTCTGTGTGGAGGGCCCATGCCAGCCTTGCTTCAGCGGCTTCCACACAGAAACAACCGACAGCCTACTGCTTCTGCAGAACCCGGGTGTCTGAGCTGACTTAAGGACTTTTAGTTTTGCTTATGAAAGAGAAGGAAATAGTTTCTGAATGCATTGCTAAACAAGCCCTGCAAAATAGGACCCCCAGCACAAGCCAGCAGAAAAGCATACAGGCAAGGCATGCTCTGGGGGAGGGGAAAAAAATGCTCCTGAAGAGAAATTAGTAAATAAAAGTATAGAGAGGTAGAGGGATAGGGAGAGATGGAACACCAGATGGATGGATTTTCCTTTGAACCTTCAGTCATGCCTGAGGCTGACACAATAGCCACTGCCCAAACACTACAGTATGTTATTTCTGCTTTTGTCAGATGATGCAGCCAACATCATTTCTGGGTCACTTGGAGGCCACATACCACCCCCTTTTCTCTCCCCTCCTTTCTTTTTCACAATCCCAGTGACTGAGAGCTGTAAACACTCAGTTGAGGCCTCCCCAGCTAAAAGTGGGAGGATGAAACTGCACAATCAAGTGGTTCCCTGTGCCTGATAACATGATTCCCTTCAAAGATTTCATCCTAGGGAGGCATCTGAGCCTAATGCAGCTGCAGGAACAGTCCTCTGCTTAAATATCAAAGATTTCACACCCACTGCACACTAAAAATGAAAGCCCTCCCCCTTCCTTTTTAACCTGAGGACATGCAACTGCAACAGAATGACTGCGAGTGCTTTGCAGGACTGAGAACTGTACTTACCATTTGCTGAGCACAACCCTGTTGCTGTCACATCAGATCTGCAGCTCAGCCTCCTCTCAGCTCAGCCCTCTCTCCAGCACCCACCTAGCTTCTTTAACTCAAGCCACGCTTCATTAGGCTTAACTGTAGTTCCATATGGAGCACAGGAAGACTACTAATACTTCCTCCTGCACAGAGCGGATACCGAAGGACATCATTACTCCAAACTGGCCTACAGACCTGTTAAGGTTTCCCATCCACTCATGAAATTAATGCATGTGCCATTTTAGCAGGCTTATGGATTTACCCTGCTACAAAGAATACTTCTGCCCAAGCACAGCACACCTCCTGCTCTCACTCGTTCGCCAGATCCTGTACCTCTTCACAGGCAGCCAAATCTCAACCAGCTCAAACAAACTGGGTGACCATCTGGAAGAGCACCACCATCAGTCCGGAACCTGGTCTTCAACAGCTAAGGCTTCACAAAGCCTAGTTCAACAGAGTCTTGGCCCTCAACCAAGGTCTTTAACAGTGAGTTAACAAGCATCTGCCAGAAATGGACAAGGCAGAGCAACTCATGCCTTTGGCAAGACAGCAAAAAGGATCTCCTGAGATCCCTGCCAGGGATTCTACATTGGCTGAGACACTGACCTGCATCATAACAGCACTGAAAGAAATCTGGAGAGCCTCAAGAAATCAAAGACTTCCATTTCCCTGACCCAAGCAAAAATCTTTCTTGACAGCTGGGGAAACCTAGGCTCAGATCCTTCCTCTCCCTCCTATTTCTTGCACATCCTAAGCATCCTCCACTGCAGGCCAGATCCCCCACGGACCTCAACAGCGAGTTACGAGCTTACACACTTCGATGGTTCTGCATCTTATAATCTTCAAGGCTCAGTTCCTGGTTTGTGAGAGCGTACACAGTGCTACCCCACTTAATGAGCTGGGGAAAAGGGAGGAGTTCATGAAGTGCTCAGATCCTAATACAACACAGGCTTCTTAAAGTATTGCAGGTAAACAATTACTTGTCCAACTTATCTGCTGTAGCCCATAAAGTTCTACAGAGGTGAATGCAGCCCAAAGATAATACTAATACTATGCTTCTCCCTATAATTATAATCGTTCAGTGTCTTGCCAAATCCATTGTATCTCTCCTCCCATAAAGAAAACAACTACCCCAAATCCCCTGCTGGTTTTACAATGACTGCAGCCAGAAAGCAGCAAGTGACAGATTACAAAAGGTTCATAGTGTGGAGAGGAAACACCAGGTCATATCTTGGGGATAGGAGTTGTGTTATACAACCCATGGATCCCTCTGTAAAATTCAAAGCTTAAAATGCCTTTAAAGGTAATATCCTCCATCATTTTTATCATGGCACTAATCATTCTCACACATCTGTAAAAGAACTCATAAGTATATTTGACTGTATGGTAGAGGAGGCAGGAATAAAGAAAACAACAACCTGTGCATGTGTAAACTTGGAGCACAAATAAAGAAGTAGAGTTTACAGCAAAAAATATAAAGTCAGACATTTCCTTCAGCAAGGTCAGGAAGGGAATGACTAATTCTAGGTCCCCGTCATATTCTTGCACTTCCCTTTCCTCTTCATTGCAAGCCTCATCCTGCCAGGTACTGAGCACCCCCAGCTCCCACCAGAGACAGCGAGGGACCAAGGGGCAAGCACCTTGTGTGCTGAGCCTGAAAGTCCCCAGTGCTCTGGCCGAAGGAACTGAGCTCCTTTAATGAAGCAGTTACTGCCCAGGACGCTGTCCCTAATCCCAAAGGTCTTTTTCACATTTCTCTTCCCCTTGCGCTCCCAACCATCTCCCTTTCATCTTACACATTTCTATAATAATATAATTAATATTTCTATATCCAATAAAATACATTCCCTCAGGTACTGGCTGGGGAATGAGACAGATTAGCAGCTTGTTCTCTGCAGCACTTGAACTTATTAGCAGACCAAGGGAAGGAAACAAAACACAACAAAATCAAATCCTCTGCTCACTTGACTCAATTATTTGAGCACTTCAAGAGTTCCACCTTCCCCTCCTCCCTCTGGCACAAACACACTTCCCCAAACTGTTTCTGGGCTGGACTTTGCGGGAGAGGTTTATGCAGAAAAAGTTTAAGTCTGTGTAGGAGCAGGTTGCAGGTCTTGGAGCTGAAGACATTTTGTCTCTGCACCCTGGGAAATCTTAGCTAAGAAATCTTATTCTGTGAAATGCTCCAAATTATTAGCTTTCTGCTAGAAAGAATGGAGCTATTTTGGCAAGGACTGGGGTCACATTTCTCTTTTCACAGACACTGCGTGAGAAAGCTGCCGTGGCTCACTGCTCACATTTGTTTTTCCAAAAATCTCTTTGGGGCTCTGTCTTACTGGTTAACATTTGCCTACAGCAACCACATGGGGTTTCAACCATTATCTTAAGTACAAATATAGTATTTAGAGTGGAGATACCTAAATCCAGATTCCCACCCCACAAAAGAACGTTTTTTCTTTGTGACTCTGAGACTTTCATCTAAACCATGTTGAGCCCGCTTAGAAAGTGAAGGAAAATATAGTTGCTGGCCTAGTAAGAGTTGTACGAGGAAAAATACACAGGAGACTGATAAGCAACAATTGGCCATACAACAGACAGTAACTGCAACAGCTATTTGGCATCACACAACAGCGTGGAAAGATTTTAATCAACACTTGAAAAAATGATCACATACACGTACAAAAGCAACGAGCTCTGAGTTTATCATCTTTAAACCAGATACGATATCCATTACTTTTGTGACTTTCCACAGAAATGCCACTCAGCACATCTGTCTCTGTGCCTATAGAAAAGCAGGTGGGGTTTTTTTTCGGTTGTTTGAGAAGTGTATTTTCACAGTTTGTTAAACCCAAGACTTTTCCATGAAAGTGATTTACGTAAATTTCTCATTGTCAAAGTGTTCTATGGAAACAAAACAGAGTTCTCAAGACATATTTTTCTAATTAGAAAATGCATTTAAAAAGACTTCACTTATGCATTAAATGTATAATGAAAGACAATGTGCCAGTTCAGGATCAGAATTTAAGAATTTTGCGTGTGCATCCAAAAATTATTTTATGCAGAATTTGTGGAAAATCTGAGCCTGACTTTGGGCTCCAACTGGGGATTGGAATAAGGCCTTTGGAGCAGGAAAGTTCTCATATTTGCCATCACTTCTACCCAGACTGCCTGATCACTCCAAGATTCAGAAAACGATCCCAGAGCATCAGCCTGTAGCAACATTTCTACAAAGTGATTTATACACTTGTTCCCCTTCAATCCACTTATCTGCTAAGCTTTGCAATTTTTTTACATCTTCCACTTTTCATGCTATACAGTCTCCTTAGGAATCATTCTTCAAAATTCTTCGTCATCACCCCTTCCACATTACATTTGCTCAGCTATATGGCTTTTGTCTTAGTGCATCTCCTCAATTAGCCACTGGGGAATAAGTTCAGCAGCCTCTGGGGTTCAGGATTCGTGCTCAGTCTCTCGTCCAGATGACTGTGCCAGCGCAGGGACCCCACCGAGTGACAGCGACCAGAAACAAGAAAAAAACCATGACTGCTTATGAGAATATAAAAAGCCATTGTAACAAGCCTTTATGCTATTTTGTAATGGAAATACTCCCCTCCTAAGGAGCAGGGGAAAGACAAAGGGATTCTATGTTGTATTTTTCTGCCTGCGAACTGACAGTTCTGAGTGCTGGATACAAATTCATTCCTTAAGCTTTCAGATTTTTTTTACTGCAGCCAGCCAACTTTTCATCATTATACAAAGATCATTCGTGCTTTTTCCAGACTCCTTTCATTAACAGTATTTCATCTTGATCTTTCCAAAAGGGACAGAAATAAGTCAGGCATTACTGAAAATACTAACTTCCCTAGGATGCTTTTGAAAACTGAAATGCCACACCTGTACACTTTAAGACTCTAAATGCCACTGGTACTCTACTACACCTCCTGCTAGGTGTGACCTAAAACACTTCCTACAGCACTGCTACAGAGTAACAGTGTCAGAAATCCAGTAAAGGCCTACAACTGCCTGAGGGATCCAGCAGTGACGCAGGTCGCTTCTTGCCTATCCCATAGGCACAAGTCAGTGCCCATGTACAGCTTTCCTAATGTTTGCTTCAGATGATGGTTTGAAACTAGAGCACATTAGCTCTCCTTCCAAAGCTCAGCTGTTCTGCAGATCTCCACAGACACAAAACTTAGATCTGCTCGGCCATCACATGATGAGTAAACAAAATAGCAGGATTCCCTAAGCATCAGCAGTCTTTCTTTAGTATCCAGCTCCTGAATCCAAAACATCTTAAAACAAAAAGCTTTCTACCTCCATCCTTTCTTCATAGTCTTATTTATCATTTGTGTTTTGGAAAAGGGACTTTATAAATTCAAACAGATTGTTTACAGTATAATCTTGAAAATGCAAATAATGAGCAGCAGGCTATTATTAGCTTTCCAGCTGTAACCCAATTCAGAGAATTCTGAAGTGATCTGAAACTGATTTCCCAGATTCACTGATTTCCCAGAATACTGGATTAGGTCCCGTTTGTGTTATCTGTTACCCTAACAGTACAGTTGACGTTAGAGCCTTGTGCTTGGCATGTGGTAGCTCAATACAAGCAGTTCGGTTGCCCAAGCTGGTCCTGAGCCTACTGTTTTGTGTTCTGGAGTCCATTGCCATAGCCTGCCAGCAAAAAACCCTGCATGTTGAATCTTGTCTCTACAACATTGACACTGCCAATCATTTTCTTCAATTGACAAGAGAAAGGGAGAGAAGACTGTGCACAGTCACACAAAAATAGGAAGCTAGTGCATTACTTACTAGCTTGAGGACTTGCCTGCTTTTCTGCCTTTTCGGTTACTCAGCAGAAGTTCTTAAATCAGTTACTCAGTTTTTTAAATGCATCTGCCAAAACCTGTTTTTGCAGGACACGCATCCACCCACTGAACTCAGCATGGCAGTTACTGCTACCCCCTTGCTTCAGAGAGAAAGCGCATGGCGTTTTAAGGGAGTCTCATGCTTTAAAGCATACCACAGCAGCAGATACAGCAGTGCTGCTTTATGTGGTTGAACAACTGCCTGGTCATTCCCCTGTCATAAGCTGAAATCTTTAGGGGCAGGATTCCCAAAAATTACATTACCAAGTTGCTTTTGAGGTCTGCTGTGGTAAAAAAAAAAAAAAAGGCAAATCTACCTCCATGAAGGAAAATACTATTTCAAAAAAAGCCACAGTTCTTAAAAATTCAAGTTTGCCGTGTATGTTACAGTCACCAGTACCAAGGCTCCATGTTCTGTTCTCACGATGAGAGGAGAGTTTGCTCCGAACTACTGCTACCAGCACTATTGCCACTGAAACTTCTCAGCAAAAAGCAGTAGATTCTGTGAATGCATCTGAATATCCTTGGAGGAGAACAGGTGAGGTGCCATATAAAAGAGGGAAAAAGACATAAACCTATTTATATAAAAACTTTTATTGCTTTACGTAAAGATGTTTGTACTGCCAACAGTTATAAGTCTAAGAATAATTTAGTGTCACACAGCTGGACAGGCTTCAGCTCCTGGGAGTAGACTCTCTACTGCCGTGTGCCTCTCTCATCCATCATGTACTTTTTTATACTAGCACGTATACAGCAGTAACGTGTTTCTCCACAGCAACTAAGAGGTATGCAGCCATAAAAACCTTGGGCTCCACACTATAAATGGATGCTAAGTATGTAACCCATCCAGAAGCAAAAGAAGTGTTGAAACAAAGTATTTTTTTTTATTGACACCATACTAGATATCAAATATTCCCCACCACTCCATATTAACATTTGTTTCTAAGAGATCAGATGTTTATACAATCAGGAGATCTTTACCCTATACAATGAATGAAAACACACAAGCACATCACTGATAGACACTGGTCTTCCATGGTTTCCCAAAGAATGCTCACTTCAAGCGTATAAGCATTAATGCAGAGGTGCAGGCTCCTGTTGTTGTGGATTTTTGGTATGGTTTTGGTTTGTTGGGGTTTTTTTGTATGTGTGTGTTTTTTTTTTCTTTTGCAGTAAAAATGGAGGAGGGAGATGGCGGAGAAAACCACACTTTTTTTAAAAAAAATAAAATATGTCAACTATAGGAAATTGCTTAACTGGAATGTGGCAGCTTGCCACATTCTCTGAAAGTGTATTTTAAAACAGCAAAAGAGCTTTATTTTAACAAGCTGCTATGAGATTGCATTTTGGGATTGCCAAAAAGAACGAAATACACTAAAACCCACTCTGTTCAAAATGCTTTGAGTCTATAACGCAAGCTCCCTTATTTCAGATTTTAAGAGGAAAAAAGAAACATTTTGGTATGCTCTGCCATGCAGTGGGGATCAGAGATTTTCAGTTTGCTCATCAATTTTAGAGAATGCTTCTGGAGCGCTATGTACAATGCACTGAGGCACGAAATATAGGAATGAAAAAATCTGTGCAAGCGTAACTGACATTCAGCTGCCAAGTAGAAAGCAGGTCAGCCACAGCTGAGTTCTAGAAAAGCCTCCCAAAACAATTCAAAAATAAAATGGAGTCAATGGATTGTATAAGTTTTCTTTATCTTTCCTCTAGGGCTGGGTATGTCATTAGCAAGTGGGAATCATACTGACTTTGCTCCCCTGGTCAGCTCTCTTTCCTTCTCAGAAAACACACATATAAACCCACACAGCTTATCTTTCCAATTCCCTCTCTTTGCGCAGTTCCACATGTCCTCAGGCGAGTGTCTCTGCCATCTCAAAATCAGGAACATCACAGTCTCAGGCAAACTTCCATGAAGCGCAGTTGACGTACAAGTGGGAAGACAACACAACGGAACAGAGCGCTTAGCCCATGAGGTCCCAGACAAGCCTCCCATCAGGCAAGTATCTCCAAACCAACTCTCATGCAACATGGGGAGTAAGCACATCTCACAATTAGGCTACAGTACAATGAACACAGAAATTCCAATTATGCCTGAGGTATCCTCAGCTGAAGAATCACTTCCTCTCCAAAACACTCCTGATTTCACAGTGTAGAAGTACTCACACTCCTAGTGTACTCACTTTACTGTTTGCAGAAGGCTAAAGATTGGTGAGATTTAACAGTCTGAGAAGTTTATTTCTATGCAATTAGGAACAAGGGAGAAGAGCACTGTGGGCAGCCAATCACCCAAAAACACAGAAGGGATTTTCCTGCAGTGGATTACAGGTAGAAAATCCTCTTTGAAACCCCAGGACCATCCCACTGAACGAGTCAGTGTTGTAGTGAGAATGAAGAACTAGTTCAAATCTGGGTTTAACATGAGATGTGGGGAAATGCTATGAAGCAGAAGAATGGTGTTGCAGAAAGGCTTTATTTATTGCCTTTTTCCTGATTTTGTTTTGAAGTTATTGAGGTGAGCTATGTGCATAAGCTGTACTGTTTCACTCTGCTATAAAATTGCTGTTCAGTTGCTGGGTTTCTTTGACTGTGTGTTGAATGAGGTTTTGTACTGGACTAGTTCTCCTTCCTTCCTACTCCCCCTGCTATTCTGCAGGGACACGACGGAGTGAGGCAACAGGAAGAGCAGGAGTCGCCTCTACAGAGACAAAGCAGGATGTGACTTCTGTTCCCTAAATAGGGCAGAAATGGTTGGATCATGATGTCCAAGCTGGTGTCTCTCTAAAGGAAAGACTATAGCAAGGACCAAAGTGAAGCTCTTAATCTTGGGTTAGAAGCTGTGAATGTAATGACATCTGTGGTGTTTTGTAAGAAGATTTTAATTAATTGTAAAGACCTTAAATTAGTGACTATTCTGATGGACTCCTGCTAAACAAAGCTTAAACAACCTAGTACTTGATGGAGCCTTAACTCTGCTAAAATTTGATTTTACAAAGTATTGGTGCAGCTCCTACCTGAGAGCATCCAGCTCCTGCAGCCCTGGTGCTCTGCTTGCATGGGACAGAGTGTCTGGAAACCTGTGTGACCTGTTTGTCCAGCTCAGAGGCAACCCTTCCCCACTTGGGCTGTGCTGCCCTATTAAACTTTGCCTTTGAATTTAACAACCTATGACACTGGTTTGTTTCCATGAGCTGCCTGACCCCCTGTTTCCCAGGGCAGCATACAGATTACTAGCTGGAACAAGGCAATGAGAGTCAATTACCATAAAGCAGTCTCATCTCCAAGTACAGATACTGAGCTGTACAAAGTATCTTTTCAGCCTCAAATCTAAAAAACTGTTGTATTAGCATGCAGCAAAGTACAGTTGAGGGAGGCTTTACTGCTAGTAGCCAAGCATCCTTACTAAACTCAGCGCTCCCCTCCTGGCTATAGCTGCAATCGGATTACTGCTGTTGGGACCCTACAAACACCAAAGATGCTACCCCAATGCTAGAAGTTCACACTTTGAGGGTGGCGATTGACCTAGTTCAGCCTCTTTAATCTCCAGTCTAGGAGGCCACAGCAACAACTTCTGAACATGCCTGCCTTCAAAGCCAGGGCCTTGGGTGATCTTCTAGATAATAAGAAAAAAACACACTGCAGTTAAGATTATTAGCTCAGTTAGTGGTAGCCAGGATGACTGAACTCCAGAGTAGCTACACCCACATACCATAACAGGGTTGTGACAGCAGGTGTAATTGCTCAGGCCACTAAAGTCACAATAGCCACATCTGCTAGCAGCACTGAAGTCTGACCCCCAGCCTAAGCAAGGTAATCCTGTGTATGTTTTATCCAGCTATGGCCTTGCTCAGGAGTTCAAACACGTACCGAGGCCAAGCTAAGAACTGTACTCAATACATCTCTACAGACTAAAAAGGGAAGCTTTCACTGCCGTTCTAGAGCTTAGTGCTCCTTGTATACCTCTTCTACTGGAAGGGACCTTACTTGTTTTAGTATGGATGACTGTTGAATCAGCTTCTTGCAGTGCTTCAACTCTAGCTTGCTCTTCCTGTTTAGCTGAAACACTTGTGTATGATGCTAAGTAAAACTGACCTAGAGTTTGTTTATGCTTTCAAAGGGTATATGCTCTGTGCTGGAAATAAGTACCTCTAACCGGACTGACTCTGTACTACAATAATAACTGGAAATGAACTCTGGACCATCAGCTCCCAGCCACTCTGGGTTAGATCATGTTGCATAAATAATAGCCAAGTCTGGGGGAGGGGAACACTTTCAGTGACACGGAGCAACCTGCCTTCTGCTGCAAAGGCAAATACTCTTCTAGCAGTTGCACAAAGCTTCACACCAGTGATGATATATATGAAACCAAAACCACAGCAATTGGAGAAAGAGAGGGGAAAAAGCTTTTGAGTTACACAGCAGCGGAAAGGAAGGGACCAGGCTATAAAGCCAACTACTATATCGTTTCACTTGAGCTTGAACCTTGAAACTAGCAGATAACCTGTCGGGAGTTTGCTTCAGACATCCAATCCAGAGAAGCAGATAAGGCTCCATTTGTCTCATAACCATGCCATCTGTAATAGCATTCCAATATGAAAATCTCAACTGCACTTTTATTGCACTAAATTCTTTCTTAGCCCAACTTCCACATTGTCTGGTCTCCCAAATACTAAGTAACTAAGTAACAGGACTACAAGCACTTTCTCTGAAATGTGTCTGCCCTAGCTACTTGCCAAGTGAGGTTAGAAAAACCGTGGCCAGTAGCAATGCTCTCATGAATACGTGGACTGCTTTCAGTTCCTTTCAACTGAGACTGCAGCATGCTCAGCTTTCACTCACAAACATTAAAAAACTCCCTTCTTGGCTTTGGTCAGTCTGGAGAAGGAGGAGGGATAAAAGAGTGTGGTTGAGTGTAGGCAGTCCTCCCTCTTATTACAGGGGGGAACTGTTGACTACACAACTTCTCACCCCAATTGTTAATTCTGAGGAGCCTTTCAAAACATGCTGACACATCCAGTATATCTACACAATAAGACTGTAAATTAGTCTTTTCCTTCACAAAAGGCTCATGACAAATGATGATCTCCAGTGAGATAGAATGACCTGCTAAATTGTCTATTGGTCTCTTGGGGGTTTCCAGGACCTCCCTGAACATCATTTCCTAAAGTCCTAAAGCCAAACATCTGCACTTACCCACTGAAAAAATGCATGGCTTGGGTTAACGGTAGAGTCACTTTCCTACATGCTATTCTTGATTCCTAAGTATACTAATAGTTCATTATCAGCCTCAGAAAAGAGTTCAAGCTCTTAAAATGCAGAGAAAGGCCTTAAGAGCAATTGGGCTTTAAAGCATTCCTTTAATCATTTCAGTGGCGGAAATTTTAAAGCTAAGTGTGAACAAATGAAATCTTTATATAAACCGTGAATATTATTTAGGTCATGGGTAGTAGTAGTTGCATGTTATGGGGGCATGGACAAGACCATCATGCAAGAAATACATGGCTCAAAAGGAAGAAACACAAATAAGAGTTGGTTCTGGATGCTACAGAGGGGCTGAAAGAGCTGGAGCAGCAAAGCTGATATTCAGAGAGGAACAAGGAATATGACAACAGAGGAGGGTCAAGAGCAAGACACAGGCTTTGAAAGGTGAAACAGCTCTGATGGTGTGCTATCATTGTCAAGGTATTATGCCAGTTTACTGTGGTATTGGCCCATATGTGATGAGAGAAAAGTAAGTTAGAAGCCCTTGTCACATGGTCTTGTAATCCTAGTAACAGTTCTTTGTCCTTGTGCAGTGGTGTGGAGAAATAGTAAGTTGCAACTTTTTGATCCAGAAACATTGGCCTTTTAAGTGCAGGACACTATTTGTATAAATTATTAAAAATTTTTATAGGCTGGAAAGCAGCAATGGCAGAATAGCTGGAAACAGGACTCTGACAATCATTATATTCCCCTTTAAGCCCAGTTTTAAATATTGTGCAAGATAGCTACATCAAATTTTGGTTGTGCAACTATAAAGTCTGGACAATTTCTGCATCAACTTTTATAGATCAGATGCACAGGGTAAGTCAAGCCAGGATTTCTTTCTTTACCATGTGTATGGGAAAAATAAAATCAGGGCAAAGTCATTGGCGTGATGTCAGGTATGGCCTTCCATTCTGTATCAAATATCCTTTCTTGTTACACTCAATTGAGATTTCTGCTTCAAAATGAAGGCCTATTACTGTCCTCTGTTCTGGATCAGATCACAAAGCTTCAACAGAGCTGTACATCTCCACCTCAGTACTATGAACCCATTAAGTGAAGCAAGATACCACCAAGAACCTGCAAAATTATTCCTTTAAATCATACACTGGATGGAATATGACAGAAACAGAAAGACAAACTCATCTTCAAAAGTACTTAGCAATTTTCCGATAATGAATGGAGCTTGAGTTGCGTCTACAGCCTGCACACTAAGTGCTAAAAACACACCCAAGCTTATGCTCATTGTAAATACAAAATAAGCATAATAAATACCTGGAATAAGATTCCCATAGGCGACAGTTCTGTAACACTGATTATATATCTTCAAACTGCATTTTACTTCAGAGGCTATGTAAACAACAAATGAAAGATGGTTGTTGCTGCAAACTTACAGGTATGCTTGGGTGGAGGCAGGCTGGTATTCTCCCATGCTGGGGCTTTCTCACAAAGAATGTGAGCTGAACTGGAAAAAAAGTAATGTTGCTGAAACAAGCATCCAACATGATGAAAGAAGAAAGGATACCTTACAGCTGTTACATTTTCACCACCTTAAGGAACAGGTGAAATAAGGCAGAGAAAGAATCCTTCCGTATTCTAGAAATATCCACTTTCTCAGTTTATTATGCTTTACTATTTAAGTGTTGGGTTTTTTACTACCTTACCCATTCAAAAAACACTCACTATACATCAGACCAAGTGTGAAGATAGTACAACACCACTTCTGTTTAAATAGCTGGAGCTTCAAGTGAGGGTCAAGGCCACACTGTTTAAGGTATTCAACCTTGAAAGGCACTTATAAAAGAACTGAGCCAGCAGAGACTAGAGCTAAATTCAGCTCTTACCCTAGTTTTAAACTGCTTCAACTCCTTTGTTTTCAGCACAGTCACATTCGCTTTCTACCATTGTAAAGGAAAGTGGGCTCGCATAACCCGACATTTGTCTAATGTTGACTGGATAACCTCAGGGAATACAAGCAGGGTCCTAAGTTAAAGCCAGCTGTACTCTTTGCTACAGATATGTCACTTACGTGATACCTTTAGCAGACCAAGTGTTCCATCAAGTGATACGGCTGTAAATAATTTACCAGCAACCCCATAACACTTGATTAAAACCTACTGAAAGAAGATCTAATTAAATTGCCTCTGAAAGAAAAACAGATAATGATATGACAACTGTATAAAGGGCAGATGGCAAGCAGAAGCTCATCAGAACATGAGAAAATAATTTAGAAAAAGGTACCTTTATCTGTATTGAGTTGTGGTGATCTCCACCTGTCTGATGCTGGCTGTTCTGGAGGTCATTCCTGCATTCCGCCTTTGGGTATCTGAAGTGACAGCAAGAGTACTGGCTGTCACTCATGAGTGACATTTGGGCTGGCACTCATGAGTGCCTCATGAGTGGCATTTGGGTACCCTTAGCCTAAATACCTAATCTCTTAGGCAACCAGGTTAGAAAGTGTTTACTGCATATTTTAGGGATGAGCAGCAGACAGCAGGTGAAGTTACGAGCTGCACAAGTCATAGAAATGGCAGTCTTCTTTATAAAGGCTCTACAGAAGACTGTTGGTAGCAATCAAGCCATTAATGAGTACAGTACTTGGTGGTCAATACTATAAAACTTTGCAAGGCCATTAGTTTTAAAGCTGTGTATCTGCTGTACTGTGAAAGATATGCTTTATGGATTAAAGAATAGTTGGAAAATGCATTACAGGAACACAATAAACACCTTGCTGCAAATCATAAGTGCTTTAAGATAAAGGAATGCAGCTGACAGCAGATGCTCTCCATGCCTTTCAGCCTTTGAGGAAGAAAAGAGTTCTATTTCTTACCCCACACCTACGAGCAGACATGTACATAAAGTCAACATCAGGGAGTTAAATTTAAATCTACAGTAGCCCCAAACTTCAAATGTGTATCACCCAGTTCAAGGTTTTGCTTGGAAATACAGACTTTTGTACTCTGTAGAATGAAGTACAATTCATAAGAAGGGCATGAACCACGCGTATGCTGCTTTAACACTACTGTTTCCAGTAACATAAACCCAAAAAATAAGGCATTTCTTTTCTATCAGCTGAAGGGCAGCCCAGGGTAGAATCAAGGCTCATCTCTTAAAGATCCCCTTTTCGTGTCTGAATGAGTTTCACTGCTTAGGTCTCTCAGCTGCCATTAAAAAGGAGTGGTGTTATAATCTCAATCAATACAGACTGTAGCATGTTACAGGCTATCACAGACTGCACTACTGGCATGTCACAATGCGGGGCCTAAATCCTGTTCTACAGATAGGTCAAACTTGGGCAGCCAGGCAGCAGCAGACATGCTGTGGAGTTTCAGAAGAGGTAAATACCCTGGCCTGGAAGCCATGCTTATTTCTGGCTGGAATAAATCGATACGCACCTCCAGTTTGGGTGCCTGTCACTGGGCACAGTAAAACTGAGCTGATTTTTTTGAGTAGCAGATCAAAGTTATGGTGAATGTAGGGATTGGGCTGAGTGCAGGAAGTTGAGTGGAAACTGCTCAGTACTTTTTAAAAACTTAACAGTGCAGACACCCAGAAGAATAGCTCTTGCCCATATAAGCCCACACTAAAGGATGCAATACCCAAAATAAATCATCCCTTCCTCATACAGAATTCATGCCAGCCCTTGGCCACAAATGCATATTTATATCCCAAATTGCCAGCACCTGGAAGCAAGTTTATTTTGAGGATATATTGCTAACTACCTTCCCCATGCCCCAACAGCAAAAGCATAAACAACAATTGAAATGAAAACAACATTAGAAGATATTTAAAAAAAATAAAATAATCAAAATTTGGCAGATATCCAACCACACCATTTCTAGACAGATTTGGAAGACAGCCCTTCAAGTGGACAATAGTCATTAAGGAAAGAGATTGTTCCACTCATTCACTTGGGAGCTAGCTGCTGCACATGCAACTGCAATGGCTGGGGCACTGTGATCCCCAAATTATCAGAGACCAAACAGGAAACACTTCCTGCTTTGGGGTCAGACCCTTAGCTAAAGCAAATAGCTCCTATTTCACACGAATCTACATGAAATCCTTACATGAAAAGGATTTGAACCCTCTTGAGCGAAAGTGTGTGTTGTGCGACAGGCATGATGGATCAACAAGGGGTGCTCTAAGTTTTAAGTGCCATTGTTCTCATTTTACAAAAAAAAAAATAATAATCTTCCTGTACCCCAGCAATTGCCCGAGTGACTTGGAAAGCTCATGAGAACGGAACCATCCCTCCTGAGCAGGGGCACTACCCACTGGAGCAACCTGCCTCTTTCTGCCCATCTCTCACTCAGCCTCAGTTTTTAAGCTGTGAAAGGTCTCCCCATTGGTTTGCAACCTCAGAAGACAGACAACAGTAACTCTTCCACTAGTTGCAGAAATGAAGGTTCAGCTTAGTCTCTGAGCTCGTCTATCAGCTGTCGTAAGAGAATCTATTGCTCAGAGACAGGCTTTCAAAGTAATTAAACATGATTCTGGTGCAGCTACATGAGATCAAAGCAAAGCTATGCCATGTTATCCACACTGATCTCACAGGTGCTACAATCTACTTGCAGTCAGTTACATAGGGATTGGGTGCATGCAGGTTTTTGTTAAGGGGGAATTGTTAGACCATCTCACACTTAGAAAATAAACACTGCAAAACTCAACTCTCGGTCGTTCTCACAACTGCTGCTGTGCAGGTTAACTTGTAAAGTACGTTTCCCAGAATGCCTGTCATTTAAGGAGAGGAAGGTCATCTCTTCAGAAAGTCTTATCCTCAGACAACTTGGCAACCATCTGCACAGCAGCATGGAAACCATGCTACACCCTCCTGTGAACAGAAGGTGCTTTGGACTACTTAATATGCCAATACTGCAAAAAGAGGTGGTACCAGGACTTCTTAGAGAAAAAACTCTCAAAATAGTTTTTTCCAAAGAAAGCAACCTTTCTTACTGATAAACTTCAAAATCCCTCACCCATCAAGTGTGGCTCTCCAATTGTCCCGGTGTCCTTTGCCCCAAAGTTTGAGGCTGGTTAAATCCCAGAGCCACAGCTACTTGCATTAAGGGTCTGAAGGCTCAGCATTTAGAAGAACTCTCAAGAATTCTAGCAATGCAGAGACTTGCAGTGCTTGCTGATACAGTTCCCACACCACAAAGGCTTTGTCAGGAAAGCTGACAAAGACCACGCTGCTAACCCCACCCTGCAAAATACAGTTTGAATGTGGAGACTTTATTCTTTGCAGTATAAAGGGGCCGTGCATGGTATGGAAGAGACCTCACACCAGGCTCCTCTTGTCAGGAATACAGGAAGACAGAAAGGGCTGAGCCAGCCTATTTATGTAGAGGATCCATGAGGAGTGATGGGGAGGGGCAGGGATCAGACCATGCTTTTCTCATGTGTTTCCCCTTTCCCGCTGCACCTTGGTTTTACAGCTGCGGGAAAGATAAAGCCAGAACTGTGCAAAATTGCTGAGTCAGGCTATTGCTGTGGGGCCTCAGAGGGGCTGAATGCAGTGCTTCAGCCAGAGGACAAAGCCCTGTGGTTGGCATGTTTCAGAGCTCTTACTGCTCCGTTCCTGCAGGACCGGGAATGCCACCACAGAGACACCTGAGCCACCAGCACTGGTTGATGCTTCCTCTCCTCAGTCTTCCTCACCCCCTGGTTCCAAACAGCACCTAGTCGCTCCACTGCATCACAAAGTTGACTATCACAGCAACAATCAAAGTAATTCCTGCACACAACTTCCATAAGAAGTATCTTGTAGCTGTCAGCTCTGCATTTTCTTCCCTGTGCTGACACAAAAAACTGAGCGCATTGAAGCCAGATAAGTCTCTCTCAACTCATGCTTCCTGGCACAAGAGTTCAAAAGGACACTGAAAAATCTGTTAGTAAAATGCTACCGGCAGGATCTGCCCCTTCATTAAGGAACACGGCAAAGGCAGTTCAACTCAACTACAGCGAGGAGCTGCAAGGAGTGCTCTAACACCACCACGGACTTCAGCTAAGAGCAGTGCTGCATCACCACTGCATTGCTGCTGCCAGAGCACTCATTTCTCACTCAGATGAAGGGATAGATGCTACTACCTTCAGTTTGAAATCTTATGTTGTGAGGTGTCCATTAACTTCAAAGCTCTTTGCCTCGGACCACAAACTAGTTATTCTTGGCAACTGATGCAATTTGAATAACACAGTAGAAAAAAACTAAGGAAAGAACACATCAGCGGAACTGGAGCATGCCTTGGCAGCAGAATGGTGTTGTAGATTTAGTTTCCATAAGAATCAAAAACTAAGTATTAGTGTCACCCCAGTAGAAGTATTCAGCTAGCTCTTGCTAAGGTAGCTATGCCTCCAGTTAAAGATTGGAAGATGATAACTGATAAGGCCCATTTAGTTAGATGCAAATAGGTAATTACTGCTACAGAGGTGTGTTCAACATCATTATAAAAAACTTCTTCCCCAAAAGTAGGACTGTATTTCCTACAAATGCGGTCTCAGTACAAATCCACCCAGTGTTTCGGTGCAGTAGCTAAAGACCTGGGCTTACAGCATCTCTCCTTTCTCCCTCCAAACCTCAGTTTCCACAGACTCCACTCAACTCACTGGCCACGACTGCAAATGGCCCAGGAATTTAGGGTGCACTGAGAGATGCCCCACAGAAACTCCACCTCATTATGCCCATACAAAATGCCACCAATATAACAGCACTGAAATCAGGCCTGTAGCAGCCAGCCAGTGGTTCTACAAATACTACACTTGACCCACAAAGCAAGACCAAACCAGTTTTAACACACATAATATCCTGGCTTAATACAAATGGGGTTGACAAGCCCTTTGATATCTACTCTGGGGTTTCTCCCAGCTTAGTTGTGTGAGCAAATGCTAAGAGTCTTTGATGTTTGTGCTCACCTTGGCGTACTTCAACAGTATGACCTCCTTCCTCTTCAAGACTGCTTACAGACACCCTTGTGTTTCAAAGGAAAAAGAAAAAAAAAGAAACCTTTATTTTTCCAAAGGGAGCAGGTTGAAGGCCTATGCGAATCTCCCCAAATGGATCAGTCTCCTGATAACTTCCTTAAAACAAGGGAGAACAGACAAGGGCATAGCTTCCAGAATTCACTAAAATGAGGGGAAAAAACCCCAAACAACTGCATCTGATCTGCACCTCCACTATGAGAGTCTGACGCTACCAGCTGGTGCTGGTCTGAGGCGCTTGGAACTGTCTGTATAGAAATTGTGGGAGAGTTAAAGTTAAAAGTCTTCGGGTTTTACTTTGTGGAAAGTTTCAAGTTTGGTCAGAAAGACAAAAGGCCCGTAAACTGAAATGTTTTTTTTGGCAGATGAAGAACAGTTTTTAAGAGGGAGACATCTAAAAACGTCAGGAAGCTTTAAGCAACAAACCCCTACTACTTCTGCTTATTTCAGTGGAGCTACGTAACAGTATCCTAAAGCAGGATTTAGTCCTCTAGCTTACTGTAAAGGTAAAAAGAAGAAAACAGTGCTCTGGAAGATGAAAATTGTTGCTAGAAGATTCTCCATGCTTTAAGGATGGGTAGGGAAACAGGAGTGCAGAAGTTCTCCTGGAGCACTGTAAGGCAGCCTAAGGAGCACTGACACACATCTTCCAGTAAGTGTACTTATCAACAGACCCATTTACCCCCCCTATCTAATATCTTCTAGTCGTGATGCCTGGTTGAAGTCCTCAATCTGTAAAACATACTAATTATTTCTTCTTTCCAGCTTACTCAGCATCATTAATAACTAAAAATAAAGCCTCACACTGGAATCTGCAAGCCTCAACAATAGCCCACACACACAGCAGCAACAAGAAGCTCAAGACTTCCTTTCTAAATTTAGATTGCTTCAAACAGAAGTGAAAGTTCTTTGATAAATCAACAAACCCATGCAGGAAAGTGCTTGCCTGCACTGCTAAACTTACTTGCAAAAGGCTTCTGAAGATTTTCAGGGACCCAGACCCAAGGCTCCTGGCTGCATTCTGAAAACTGTGGACAGTGACCTGTTTGGCAGCGTCAGATCAGACCAGATCAGAGCCTGGATCTGCTGCATCCCAGCAAGATTCCCCAGTGTCATGTTAATCACTGCTCTAAAGTGGATCTCACGCCTTCTGCTATTAGACCTCTTCCATTTGGGATAACTAATAATCATCATATCAGAGGCACTCTGTAGCCCCTGATCAAAGCACAATTCCTTATTCTACTCATTAAGTGCCCTGTGATTCTTCTCCGCTTCCCCAAGAAGCACACAGTACAAATTAGATTTTCTTTCTAGGCAGAAAAGGAATGGCAGAGACCTGGCCTCTGTTCACATTAGAACACATTCCTGAGAGAAAAGACAGCTATATTTCAACTTTAAATCCAAATTTAAAAGTTCCAAAAGCAAGATGGAGGCAGTGGGTCCAATTCTGCCTGCAGAACCCTGAAAGCAGACAGGGAATGGCTAACAGGCATGAAGCAGCTTCATTGCAACCGTTCTCTGAGTTATACCAGCAAATATCCAGGAAGGTTCTGCAGAGGATATTTGTAATGCCATTTACACTGACATTAAAACCACCACCCCAAGGATAACCAGAAGAAACATGAAACTCCTTGTTTTTTCCTTTTAGGAAAATCACTGCTAAAAAAAACGCACAACAGGAAGCTGTCTCTTTTCCCCCCAGCCTCATTCATTAAAGCATGGAAAGCGTATTTGAGTCATAGCCATCTAAGCACACTTTCTGCATGCACCATCTGTTCCACCCCCTTCCCCGAATCACTTTTGGCTGACCAAAAGTGTTGCTAGTCAAGCTACAAAATTTGCAGCCCATATTTAGGTGGGGAGAGTTCTATTGAAAAGCTGGCTGCTTTTACCTGCCATTGTGGCTTGACTTTGTAGGAAACAAGTAATTTTAGGTATTTTGAACTATATCCTGAGTAACACCTGTAATGGCTCAAACAGAGCTGAAGCAAATAAATATTCTGGCTTTGAGTACTGTTTTATTTTTTTCCACACTAACACTAATATCTTTCTGCTATCATGTGCTTTGCCCACTACGCCGAACATCACAATTGCTCTGCTAGGCTAAACTTGTACACTTCTGCAGCCAGCTGCATGCTATTTCCATCTAGTATCTCTTCCCTGCCACCAAGTTGTTTTTTTTTTTTTAAAAGAAACACAAAAAAAAGCACAAAACACAACACTCACTTGGAAGCAAAAACACTAGCCAGCTCCTCATCTCCTGTGCACTTGCATAACCACATTGATTTCAACAGCAATTTAAAGCATCACTGTATAGGTCATGTTGCTAGTTGAACAGTCCTGAGCTCAGGTCCAATGAGAGTTCCATCTTTCATCTACCTAGAGCCTCAAGAGCTCAGACTGAAGATACATGTGCTGCACTTAGAGAAAGATGAACAAAAGTCATCTATTATCAAACTGGGCTGCAATACACACATGCCCCAAGAGATCAGGGCCTAAACTGAGGTTTGAGTTTCCACCTCAGGAATGCTCCAGAGTTCAGTTTAAACAGCTCGTTACAAAAAGCAGGTTTACAAGTAGACAGCGAGCTCAGACACAGAACCAGTGACTGTCAATGAGCCTAGGTTCAAGTGCTACAGCTGCACCAATGATTACTTCACAGTCCTTAGAGCGTGTACAGTGGAGTGCAGCTGGGCTGAGACACGCCTCTGAGATCTGTAGGTGGCACAGGAGCTCTGTGCAGCTCTGGCTTAAGGCAAAGTACATATCCGACCACCTGTATGCTTTGGTGGTTCTCAGTTGTCCTCCTACCTTAACAGCAATACAGAGTTTATCTAGTTTAACTTGGGACTGATCCTGCCCTAGATTCTGGGGGTATGGACTACAAACCACCACCTGCCCTCACCTGAGCTATGCCAATAGGCAAGAGCTGCAGTCAAAGACAAACCAGATTACCAAACTGTTTCTTAATCATGTCGAGCTAGTCTTTCACTAGGTTTAGACTCCCACCAAGGAGCCCATGACGCTTATATGCACAACTGCTCACAAATTGGAAGAACTACCCATTGCTTTTGGAACAGGTGTGTTTCCAGACTCAAAGAGCCAGCCTCTGTTCCCCCAATTTGCTAGCCAGGGCAACTCTGTGCTGCTGGTAGTGTTGACTGTGTGGGATTATTTCACAAAAGCCAGAAACGAGCAGGGAGGGAAGTCTCTAAGAGATGTCTGAGTCAGTATCTCTGGGTGGTGTCTTCTATACATCATTCTGTGCCTTTCACCACAGCAGTAATCTAGCCAATACGTTCTCCAACACCCAAAACAGTGAGAGAGCAGCAGGGTTGCTTTCGTTACAATTTTCATTTTAGTAAAAGAAAAAATCCCCATGGGCTGAAAATAAGGATAATAAATTTTAGCCTTAAAGGAAAGGTGAGTGTTTATCCCTCAAGCATCTGAAAGGTTAGATGGTCTATACTGGAAATATAATTTTAAGCATAACTATTCCCTAAATAATTTGGTGTGTCACATAACTTCTTTTGTTAAGTGTTCCTATTTATTAGCAAAAACAGGTGGTAAATTTGTGTACCACCATGCTGACTCATAGCTGTAAATTTGTCACTAGTATGCAGCTGTAACACCAATCGGGGTTTTCCTTGTGTAAAATGCAGTTAATAGCTAGCATTTGAGCTTGAGTAGCAGAACAAGTTCTGATCAGGTGGTATCTGCAAGCTTGGTTACATCCATGAGTTTAACTAGATGCAGCTGAGGTTCAAGTCGGGCTACTCCACTGATTAGATCTGAACATGCAATGAACATCAGAAATCATATGCGGAGACTGAGGCTTGTCTGGCATGACAGACTGTGGGTTCCTGTTAGTGTGTGTAGGCACGTACATACAGAGGGCTCAAATCCAGGCTCTAATTAACTTCTTTATTGGAGTTCAGTTGCTGAAAAGGGTCTACAAGCTGACTCTGCATGAAGATGAGCAGGAATAATTCTGTTTTAACATGATTCAGTGACCACACAAGCAGTCTTAGAGGGACAAAGGTAGCACAAAGCCTTACTCTGATACTTCCTTTCTTGCTTCCTAATCAATGCATCGTGGAATCCAACGCAAGGCAAGAAGTATGTACAGACCTTGTCAGAAAAGTGAAGAGAAGCCCTTGTTGCATCTTCATCTTGATGACAACCTACTCCTCAGAGCTTGTTCTGGAAACTCCCACGTAAGTTATTTTTGTGTCAAATTTATACAATACCAGTGGTAGGAGATGAGCTAAATTCCATTACGATGTGCAAATTCTGATCATATACAGAGACGCATTGTCACAAAGAAAAGATTATGTCAACAGACTTGATAATAATATACAGTTCTTCCTCCTTCCAAGTCAAACAATCTCTGTTGAAGCCTATCTTATACAAACAAGCACACAAATTTAGGAAAAAAGAAAGAGTCCTACAAAAAAGAAGACACGTTCAAGAGCAACAAATGTGTTGCGTATATGCAAAAAGTAAGATGAAGTAAGACTTTCTTCTTCTCTTCTTACATAAGACCTGCTGGAAAAGGAAGTCTTTTCAGCTGAACAAGGCTCATGAACATGTGGCTACAGGTTGCAGTTTGGCCTGAAAAATTCACTACTCCCACTACTTCCAATTTACAAACACACAGCCTTCCGTATGCATGCCACATGCCCAACTTCCAGTCTGCAAGTTTGGACGATTACAATTCCTCTTCCTCTCCTCTTATGCCTCCCCCCATTTTCAAAGCATTTGTTTCTGCTTAGAGATTGCTTGGTAAGAGATAAGCCTTTTCTAGACAAATTGCCAAATGAATCGAGATAATGCCAAAGCAAGTTCAAACATATTTAATTCACAGATATCATTCAGCCAATACGAAAGACTGATTTGTGGAGTAGTAGACTTTTGTGATGCAGCACAGCTGGAGACAGGCTTTCTGATCCAGTGTTACATCTTCTGGAGATGCCTCCTGAGGAAAAGGTCAAAGTGATAGCTGCACATGAGGCCAAGACATAGACTCTATCACAGACATAGTCCAGCCAAAGAGCAATGAGGACAGTTTTTCTTAAAGAGCAGGCAGATCTCAGCAAAGCGTGCTACCGCCCCACCCCGACACTCTCACCATAACCAGTTTGGAGGCAGCTTCCATGCCAGAAACGCAGTAGTTAGCTCTTACGATGCAAGAGCCAAGGTATAAAGAAAATACATTTGCAATCTAAATACACTCTAGGTTTTAGTTCAGCCTGGACCTGCCTCATCTTTGCTGCAGCTAAAAGAGGGGGGGAAGGTGTCCCACTTTACCGAACCAGCTATGCTTTTTCCAGGAGAAGAGATTGAGAAACCATAGGAACTTTCCCTGCAGCCAGCACATAGGACTGTATTCTCCTTCTCACCTCCAACAGACTGGCTTGAGCTGCGGTGTTAGAAGTTTCACGTGCTTCACTACAGATGTCACATCTAGTCCCATTATCAGCTTCCTAGCCAGAGAAATGAATCCAGAAAGGTACCACTTTTACAAAGAAATACAGCTAAAAATAATACATTTCTAACTTTTCAAAACCAATTTAAGAGTCATGCAAGGGATTAGCACAGGGACAGAGTTAAGGACTGTCAGAGTTGTTCCTTTCCAAGGATGCTTGGAGCAACACTGGATGCTCACCACATGGCATGACATTTTTAGCTCTCTTAGGTATGGGCTAAAGTTACAGGTTTTTTCCATTTCAGTTTTGTACTCAACTTGAGAAGTGAGTAAACCTGCTAGGACAGAACTGAAAGCAAGCTATATACCAAAGTGTTGGTTAAAAAGAAAAACACTCAAGTACTTATTCAGCAGGACATATAAAAAATTTAAAAAAATACAAGACCTTGTGGCATCAGAGAACCTACTCTGCTAATAACCAAACTAACACAATATACTTTCCACTACAGGGAAACTCCCAGCCCTTCTAAGAAATGCCCTTCCTATATGTGAAACAGGGTCAGCTCAGGTAACACATCTACACTCAACACATTATTTGCAAGCAATTCCCATAGCCCTTTCTCCCCACCCCCCTTTCTTTCTGTATTACAGAAAGTTCTCCCTGCACTCATTTGAGACACCATGAGTGCTTATCTTTACCTGTCAAGGTCCCAGTTTGAAATCCTTATCTACCGCGTGCTTTTTTTTTTTTTTGAGAAGACCTTATAAACAAGAGGAATGAGGAAGGACTTAAAGCACCTCAGTAAATTGGGAGGGACATAAGCATGCACTCAAATACCTTTAGTTAGGTTGATGTTCTTGACTTCGAAACACACACACATTATGAATCATGTGGTACACATGACAGCTATCTAAGCTGTGTCCGGGCACAGAGGGAAGTGGTGCCAAAAGGACTAGGCTAGAATGTATAGTGTAAAAAATGAAATAACACAAGCATTTATTTGAATTTGCACTGGTGTTTTAAGCTATTGATTCCATTCACATTACAACCACTTTCAGAACTTTACTTCAGGGCTGTGCTAACCTTGGGATTAGAAATAGCAATGAGCATGCACTACTGTCTGACCTCCGCTGGTACAGAGTTCAGACAGCCACATCCACCTGACAGCATTCACTCCCATGCATGGGTGGTCTGAATGCCTGCGGTTCACTGACACAGAAGATTGCATTCAAGGAGGTATCCCTTCACCTCCTAAGTTCACTGTTTTGACATCACAACTAGACACTACAGTACCTTCAGAGGTGTATGAGCTATATAAAAATCATATTATGGAAGATTCTCTGCCTTTTCATCCCTTTGCATAAAAAAAAAGTGAAATCAATAAACTGATTTTTTTACTTAGTATACTGGACTGTCTTCAAATCACACAGGTACAGTCTCACATTTGGCCTCAGGAGCTACTTCTTCAGCTTCCAGAGTCAAGTTGCCTCCCTTCCCAAACTATTACGTCCTGCTTCCAGTTGGCTGCTTTTATCTATCTCATGTTTTATCATTTCCTTGCGGCTTTGCTACACAGTTTACCAGTTATACAGATGCAGCTAAGTTTTCATAGTTATTTTTTTTTCCACAAAAAAGTTTCTGTACAAGAACAGAAGACACGTGCAGATTCAAATCCAACGTACAGATGAGGCTTGGAGGCCCACCAACTATACCACTAGTAGCCAGTAATCACGATCCACAGAGCCATTTGGCGACTCGTCAAAGCCACCCAGAGAACCACAGCAGGCACGGGAGATCTCCGAGCTCCTAGCTTCTGGTTAAACTACTGACTCTTGAGGAGCTGCCTACAGTCTGCAAAGCTGTGCACCACAGTCAAACCATCAGTAACGCTGACTCTCTGCAGTATCAGAGCACCTGTCTCTGCTGATGCAATCTGATAGGCAAATGCATATGACCACACACACATTTCTGACACATTAACCAAGGCATAATAATTACACCATGTGATGCCACAGGCAGGCCACCTGGTACTTGAGACAACACAGCAGCCCACCACCCTCTGGTACACCATGGGAAATTACAGCTTAGGGAAGTAAACACAGACCCTCATCTCCTACAGTATGGTTCTCTGCTCTGCATCTGTAGACAAACCCACTGCAGACTGGCGCAGAGCTAAGCGCAAGGCTACGGTTGACAACATGTATTTTGGTACAGGCAACTGAACAGAGCAAAGGGCATGGAGTCTATATCCACGTCCATAGATTCACATGTTGGCACAGATCCAGCACTTGGTTGAATTCCCAGAGAAATCATATATTGGACCATGCATCAAAGAATTTCTTCAGCTGAGATTTTTTCTGATCATAAATTTTATGATCACCAGTGAATGTGGCACCCATTTGTTTCAGGAGATAAATGTTTAAGGGGAATGCATGCACACACTCGACAACTATCACTAGAAACAGCTTTTGTTGCTTTAAGAAGAACCTGAAGATGATAGCAGGCCTTTATCCTTTGTGAATAAAGGTTTCCTTTTAGAACAGGCCCACCACCAAAATACTGATGATCATTTTCCAAAATTATGCTGATTGACATTGTCTGAGCAATAAAAACACTGTCAGTAGGGTTGCCAAAAGCCTACACAAATATTGTTTTATAAAGAATAGACTTTTGAACACAATTTGGAAATGGCAGGAGGAAAAAGAGGACTACAAATTTGAAAAAAACAAAACACCCCACAAAGTAAAACAAACAGAAAAAAAACACAAAAAAGGCAGAGGAAGAATAAAGGAAGAATGATAGATTCCAAGAAGTTGTGCCAAAAGCTACCTACCACCTATTGTTTCACTGTTTTTTTCCCAACCTTGATTTCTCATGTGATGGATTTTGCAGCTTATATGTTTGTTACAGTTACACTGTTGTAACGATCTTTCTTCCTAAAGGCCCAATGCTCTTGCTCCACAGCCTCCAGTATCAGACTACAGAAAAGGACCATTATTAGCCTTTACATGAAACTTCTGTCAAAGAAGGGGATGGCAGGGGGTGGCGTTTACTCTGCTTAGAGCAATATTACCTGCACACAAGGTAAAAGGAAATGTTATTTACGTATCTAAAGGTCAAACGAAGTAAGCAAAAAATAAATCTACATTCCCTTTCTAAATACTTATGCAGATTCATCTACAGATTCAACTCTTCTTCAAAAGCATCACAACAGCCCATGTTTTGTGCTTAAAGAGTTTCATAAAATCTTTCTGAACAGCAAAACATCTCTCCAGCCTGGACTGTGATGCTTTTTGTCAGCCACACCAATGGAGTGAAAAGGAGGATCACATTAGATCAGTGAAACCGAGCCATGGACAGAAAGACAGGCCTGGAGCAGAGGGCAGGAACCATCACAGGCAAACACCAAAGACCTGAGGGAAAGCGTAAGTCTATCCAGCCTCCCAGGACACACGATGTGGTGACCCATCTTCTGCTGGGGAGCCTCAAGCCACCTCTGGTCCCCGCCTCGCATCACATCTACCTTCACAGCGACACCGGAGCCCAGCTCCAGGCCCCAGGGCCGCGCCGCGGGGCGGGGGTCGGCGGAGCAGGGCCAACGCGCGGCTCCCCCGGCCCGTGAACCCGCCTGACAGCCGGCGGCGCCCCGCGGCACCAGGGGGCCGGCCCAGCGGCTCCCCCGCACCTGTCCTCCTCGCCCCCTCCCCGGGCGCGCCCTCACCTCTCCCGCAGCACCGCGCTCGGCGGGACGGCGGAGGGCTGGGCGGGGAGCCCTGCCACGGCCGGCCCGCCTAGGGAGGGGACCGACCCCCTGCTGACAGGGCTGCAGCTGGGCTGGGGGGGTCCTTCCCTCCTTCCCTTCCACGCACACCCCCGCAGCCCCTCCACCCGGGGGTCCCTCCCCACCACGGCCCAGGCACCCGGTGCTGAGGGGAAAGTGCGCCGGGGATGGGGGCAGGCCCTGGTGGCCCCTGTGAGGTACAGGCCTCGGCCCCCAGCTGGGAGGAACAGCGTGCGGGGTTCCCCTCCGGGCCCCGCCGCGGCCGCCGAGCCCCGTACCTCCAGGGTGCGGATCTCCTGCTGGGTGAGGTCGTTAGACGCGGCGCACTTCGTGCGGAGCCCGCGCAGGTTGGAGAGCGAGATGTCGATGAGGTCCTGCAGCAGCCCGCACTGCTGCAGCGTGCTCCGCACAGCCGGCAAGCCCCGCGCCGCCGCGCCCGCCCGGGACCCCGCGCCACCGCCGGCCGCCGCCTCGCCGCCGCTCCGCTCCTTCCTCTCCAGCATGCCGGCGGCTCGCAGGGCAGCCGCTCTATCCATTCCTCGGCATCAGGGAGGCCGGGGAGAAGAGGCAGCAGCGGGGGGAGCAGCAGGGAGGGAAGGCGGGCAGCCGGCGGTTCGCCCCGCCCCACCTCTCCTCCCCGGGCAATTACCGCGCATTAACATGCACGGCGGAGAGGCACCGCGGGCGCGGCCGTACCGCGCAGGCGGCGGTTGCTCCGCCCCGCTGCCTCAGCCTCTCCCTCCGCCTTCCCTCAGTGGTTGCCTCAGCCTCTCTCTCAGCCTTAGCCCCTCAGCGCGCGCCTCAGCGCCTCCCTCCGCCCGCCTCAGCCCCTCAGGGCCCGCCTCAGTAGCCCTGCTGCCGCCTCAGCGCCTCCCCGCGCCCGCCTCAGCCTCTCACCGCCTCCCCGCGCCCGCCTCAGCCTCTCACCGCCTCCCCGCGCCCGCCTCAGCCTCTCACCGCCTTCTCGGCCCGCCTCAGCCTCTCACCGCCCTCTCGGCCCGCCTCAGCCCTCCCGCAGGTATGTCGGGACTTGTAGCTCGCCGGAGTGGAGGCCCCCGCGCCGGTCCACTGAAGGCAAAAGGGTCAGGGGCAGTGCTGGGCCTGGCCAACCGCCCGGAGCTGTGAGGACCCGGCGAGCCGGTGCAGCCTCTTGCGGTGGGTGAGGGGTCCAGCCGAGCCCTTCACACCTCTTGGCGCTGGAAGGAGTGCTGTGCACAGCACCGTGAGGTGAGCCCGCCTGTGTGGCGGCAGGCATTAAATGTCACGAGGACACGAAGGTCCAGAGGTTAAAAATGGTTAGAAACAACATCAAAATGGCATTGTATGTTTTTAGCGCTGTCCCACAGAAGCTCCTGGTGTGTTTCTGGGTGGGGTGTTCTGCTGCAGCCATGGCACAGCCAGAGCCGTTGGGGCTGGAGTCTGCGGTGTGGTCTGAGCAGTTACGGAGGTCACTGGTAAGGGTGATGGCCGTGCCGTTGCACTGGCACAAACCAAGTGCTAGCCGTAAACATGTCATTTATTAAGGCCGTAGAGAGTTTTCCTAAAATAGCCTTTCCCAAATGTTCTATAAATCGATCAGGTACATGTTTTATTTGATATAAACATTTACTTAGTAAAGAATAAGTGTAGGTCTAGTACAAGAAGTGGGCATTATTATAAACATCTTTAAGTGAATATAAACACTTGAGTGCAATAGTCATGTGGGCTCATTCATATCGTGAGTAGGAGGGAACTGTATTATGGCCTTGTGGAACAACTGTGGTTTCAGCATTCACAATAGAAATGCTAGAAAAATGGCACAGGTAATGCATTACAGGTGCATTTGGCTGCACATCCTGACTGTATGAGGGACTCGCACAGAACTGAGGCATCAGTGCAGGAACTGCGCATCTCCCAATTATTAGAAGAATTAGAACTGTTCATCTGACGTGAGTGATCCAGAAAGGCAACTTGGTTGCATCTTGCTGACAGAAGGAGGTAGCCTCCTTAATTTGGACTAGATTGACACCAGGTTTTAAAAACTAAACTGATATCTGAGCCACATGTGGCAATACAGGAGAGAGTTTTATGGAAAGTAAAAGGGGGAAACAGTATGAATGTAGGACAGGAGGCAGTAGAGCAGGGCAAATCAGCTGACACAGCTGTTTTTCTCATGGTTAGATGGATACTGGTATCCACATTAGTTTGTGTGCATTTGCATCAAGTAGTGTGGCATATGCTGTTTAGTAATTTTCTTAAGAATGTGGGTCAGGTTAAGTATTTGATTTCATTGTCATTATTCACATGCTGCAAATATCATACGCACTAAGGACTTTACTGGATTAGGATTTAATTAGTTTGCCATCTGATGAGTCCTGTGGTCTTATTTTGCTTATTACCTCCATATTTCTGACCTTGTAAAAAAGTCTTTATCCCTGTTCTCTTAGGAGCACTGGAAATTTAGCATTGGAAATTTTAGTTTGTAGAACTCTGACAATATGACACTTCAAATACAGGCGACCCTGGAACTGGGGAATATTATTAAGAGGGATATTATTCTAATAGATATTCTCTGTATACCTACCTGAGAACATCCATTTGCTAATAGTCAAGAAGCTGAGTGTATTGCATAAGAAAGCAAACTAGGAAAATTGTGGGCTGCGCATCACAAGATCCTTGGCATTCTCTGCAAGTGTTTGTGTACCGCGTTGGGAGTGCCGGCCTCATTAACTGGCTACCATAAGTGGGCAGCATTCCAGTTCCAGCTACAAGACTGCCCTCCGGGCCTGCATGGAAAAATGTGCTGACTAAACACTCCATACACGCCATGCATTCATGTCCCTGCTCAGCATTGCACGCTGGCTCGCATCTTCGTGAGGCTGTTGCATGCACAGGAGAAATGGGTGATCTCTGAGTGCTCTTCCCTGGAAGCAGATTACACGCAAGTGAGCTGCTCTCGTTCCAGCTCACTGCTTTGACTCCAGTAGCAAGGCTGAAGGAAGAGGCAGAGCTGCACACACTGAACCAGAGGGGAATGATTGTCTGATGCCGAGGTGAACCCAGAGCTGTGTTAGCACAGGGCTGCAACCTTCGGTGTCCCACAGAGTTGCAGCCTGCGTCATCCAGGGTGACCACGGAACAGATGTGATGCTGAGATACCAGGAGCAGACATTTGTGAATACGGGGGTGGGGAGGGAGTGTAATTTCTGTGATTTCATGGATGAGGCCAGCAGGATTTCATGGGGAGTGTAACCCTTTTTCCAGACCCACAAAACCGGCTGTGACAGAGCATCCCCATATACTGTTCTTATCATGAGACACAGATTCTATTTAACTGTCACACGCATCTATGTTAGGGTCTTTATTTAATTCCTTAAACATACTGTGTTTCATGTGAGGTCTGTATTGAGAATGCGTATTGGAGAGTGCAGCTCAGAAGGGGGAGGGGGGGGAATTATTCCAACTTCATTAGCATTTGTGCCTAGTGAGCAGTATTTCCCAGCATCTTACATCTTGTACAGACAATCTAAAATACTACCATGCTGATCCTGTTGTGATTTTTTTTTTTTGTGGTCTTTGCCTTGAAAACAAAGATACAGAAAGAAATGGGAGGAAAGCATGTCGATTGGCAAGTAAATTCAGGCTGCTGTTTCACCACAAACTTTGTGTGTTATCTTGATACTTTAAGTTGTCTGGAATCACAACTCTCTGCCTATAAGAAAAGGTGGATAAAAAGACTTTGCTTTGTGAGACATTTTGAAAAGAGAAATACAGTGGCTGGGCAATGCTAGAAGGACCATATGAGCACACTGAATGAGCTATTTTGCCCAGAGATTCAAGGAAGTAACATTTTTCATGCCATATATTATATATTTATTGATGCACTTGTTAGGACTTTTTCTTGACTGTACAGCGTGTGTGTGGTAGAGATGAGAACTGCATTCTGTAGAGGAAAACAACCTTTTCTTGAATCAAGGGAACCACAAGCATATTGTGCACTTCATTGCTATGTGAAGTGTGCAGTGGCCTTTTTTGCATATCGAAAAGAAACAATAGTTTTGCAAACAATAATAAAATGTGGAATGCCTAAACTGTATCAGAGAAAACTGTCAAGTCTTTGGTTTCTCTTCCCCACTGCCCCCCATATCTCTTGCCCCCATGGACTAAGTTCCCCGGGACAAGAATTTTCCTTTGCTAACTACCACAAAAAAGTCTTAATCTTGCTAATTGCCTCTAGGAAGTCCTGCTCTATAGACCATATCGAGGGTCTTCAGCTCATAACATAAGCTCACTGGAGAAAAGCAAAGACCTTTTTCATTTTTTCTTGAAGAAAGCATGCCAGTGATGCATTTCACAGGCTGCTTTTATGAAAAGCTTCTATTACCTTTTTAGCTAGCTTGACCCAATTTCATTCAGCTATCACAACACTGAATTTAGATGATGAGACTGAATTACTCTATTTGATGTGTTTAACACATAATAGAAACCTGTTTTAAGAAAATGCAGTGTTGGGATTTGATGAGCTGAAATGTTAGGTGTTTCAGATAAAAGAAGCCTTTTATTATCCGTGATTTTCCCCTCAAAAGCTTCCTCCTACACAGACAGTAAGAGCGTTCCTTTCTCATTGCAGTGCCACACAATAATACACAGTAGTTGTGGCGTGCTTGTCTGCTGTGAAGTTGAGAAACTTAAGTCCTATTTTTAGACATGCTGCTGGATATTCTCTTTAGGCTATACAGAGAAAGTGAAGATGGTGGTCATGGGACAAATCCTCACCATTTTCCCTGGTTTAAATATCTTCATTGCCTGCAACTGAGCCAAACCAGTTCATACTGGTTTAAGATTTGGCCTGCACTTTTAAGAAAAGTTTTAGCATAGGTTCCACTTCTTCCACAGACCATTTCCTGCTCAGCTGCCCATTTGGTGAGCCTCATGCACAAATTACAGTAAAGGCCACCTTGGGCAGGCAAAACACCCATTCCTTTCTGTCTGCTTATTTTGTCCTTCTTTTGTATCACCTGTCATCAGAGAACCCAGGAATTTAATAGGACACTTCTGCTGGTTAAAATGGCAACGTCAAAAGCAAGGGATGGAACAGCAAATCCCCAAGTTTGACAGTAGTATATACCAATGAGACATGGATAGATACAGGAAATTGAACTGTATGCTGAGAATGGAGGAAGAGATGTGAAAATTAAATATTACTATTCTTAAAACTCATTTTCTCTTGCTCCATAAATGGAGGACACAAGAAACTAGCTGTGT
Source organism: Fratercula arctica (assembly GCA_947846985.1). NCBI lineage: Eukaryota > Metazoa > Chordata > Aves > Charadriiformes > Alcidae > Fratercula > Fratercula arctica. Next base: position 4,513,097 of record CANTUZ010000015.1, read on the forward strand.
AGCTACACTCAATGTTTTCTGTAGACAGGTCAAGGGAAAGGAACTTCGAAATGGAACTGAAAGGAGGATCATTGGAGCAGTGTGTTCATCTTACAAGACCTCGTCTCCTGCAGTCAAGTGAGTAAGCAAGAATTGCAGCTGTTAAAGCAACCAAAAGCTTTCTAGCTTTAAGAAAGCTTGAATATACAAATTGTAATCGTTTATAAAATAAATAAAAAACTTAACATTTATTTTTAGAAAAATCTCATGGGTTTTGCAGGCTTGCTTTAGCATTAGCTGTGTTGCAATAACGCTGCCTTTACTCTGCCATTTATCACCAGTCTTTTCTGTTTCGACTGTAAACTGTTTGGGGCAGGAAGTGTCTTTTACTCTCTGCTTGCACTGCAATGCCTGAATCTCAGCTAGAAGCCTCTAAGCTCTGCTGTAATGTAAATACTAAATAATGATAGTCACAGAGGACTTAGCCCCCACCCCACTTGGAGACCTGCCAGTCTGCAGGATTTGTTCTAGCAACAGACATGCCAACAGTGAAAAGTGACAAATTTTGTTGGTGAAAGATATTCATAGGTCTAACAAGGCTAAGAAACACCCGCCTCTAGAAACAGAGGCTTATGTCTCTCTGAGAATAAACACGCCCAAGATTGACTCATGCTGGCATAATCCCCTTGTGCAATTTGTATATTGGCATTAGATGTGTGTGTGAGGCAAAAAGACAAATATTTGGTTAACAAAACAACACAGGGATAATAAAAAATAATTAGGCAGCTTTATTCCTCAAAACACTGCAGCAGGTGAGCTGCTGCTCTTCCCCTCAGACAGGCGTACCCATCCCTGCAAGCAGAGCTTTCTCATGTTTGTTTTATCTGCAGGAAAATAACCAGTTGATTTGGTTAAATGTTATAAAAGTAATAATAAATAAATAAAGCCCAGTAACCCACAGTCTGGTGAGGGAGGGGGTACATACTGTAGCGGAAAAAGCAGGATCATATTCCACAAGAGAGAGCTTTGTCAAGTGTATTGCATAAGGAGATTACAGCCCTGAGTCTGAAACAGGGCTGAAGGTTTTAGTTGTTTTTGCCGCTACCTCTGTCATTAGCACGTTACTGAACTACCTCACAACAGCCCCTCTTTCATCTGAGTGAAAAAAGGCTCAAGGTCCATCATTACATTTTTCAGAGCTGTTACTCCACATGGTTATTAGCTTCATTCCCCCAAGCCCTTTCTTGTTGTTGTTTTAAATAAAGGGAAAGGAGTTGGACGGGTTAATCATCTGTTCGCATTATACCCTGTGCTCTCGGATTCGTTTGATGTGACAGACCTATAGAAAGGACATAAGTCCAGATTCTGCTGTGCACGCCCTGTGTAAGGCTTGTCCTGCGCTCAGTGTTTTGGCAATGTCGTTACGTTGATTAGCAAAATGAGAAAAAATTCCTCACACCCCTGTGTGCCTTACTTCTGTCAGCAAAACTCTGACTCAGTGCCAGTTTTGCTGGCAAAAGGGAAAACAAACCCCAAACTTTTCCTGATGCAGCCTCTTCTGTGTGGAGAGAGATTTTACCACCAGTTCTCTTATTATTCTGTGGGAGGCCTCACTTCTAGTTCTGCAACCCTTCTTCCACATCTGCATGTGCAATGCCTCAGAAGTGGGGTGGCCACATACATTTCTCAAGCAATTCATTATGTCTCTCATCACATACCTAGCAAGAAGGCTGTCCTGGGATCAGCAGGGCCCGCTGGATGATCCACATCCCTTTCCATGGGAGGAGCAGGACCACAAAGACCACTAGGTCCAACATCCACGTTCTTTCTAAGATTCAGCTGCACATCTGATGTAGCTGTGTTCCCTGCATGGTGGGACCTGGGATGGCTATTGCCGTTTTCCACTCGTGAAACACCCATGAAGTCTCTTTCCCTTGAGCATGCTTGTGCACATGTCTTGTAGCGCTCAGTTATGTAGTCATCTCTGGAGAGAGCCTGGGTAGACTACTCTGTTTTAGAAGAGTTGCAAGAACCCCGCAGTAGATAAAAATGGAAGGAGCTGGCTTTCACGGCTTTCTAAAAGTTGAGACGCTGTAAAACAGGCTGGGCCAAACTATTTTAATGGAGAACCAGCCCAAATGCATCTGATTGGCATTGCCTGTTGAATTTCTTCATAGGAGGTGGAATTCTACAAGCAACTGCCTGTATGTTCTGGTGTTCCTCCTAGCCTCACAGCCTGCTCCTGCTGTATTGAGTCAGGCTCTTGGAGACCAGGTTTATGAAAATCCTGCAGATAGTCTAAAGGAAACTTGCAACATTATTATGACTATTTAAGAAGTGAAACCTGTCCCCTGCAAAAAACTGGCTCAGCTATAAGTCGTTACAATGATGATAATAGAAAGGGCATTTTATTCACTTATCAATCATTCTAGCTCTGAGCTAGAGAATGAGCTGAGAATGAATCTGCAAAAGGAAAGGCAAACACAGATCTTTTCTTCCTTCCGATTCAAAGTCCTTTGAAATCAGTGTCTTCCCGGTCAGTAAGTTTTGGATTAGGTCCTCATTCCGCCTTCCTTTCCCCTGTCCCTACAGTACCATGAAAATTCAGGCTGTTTCTCTTTACTTCCTTCCTCTTCATAAAATGTCTAATAATCAGCCATCTGGTGTCCAAGATGCCTTGAGTATTAGGGCATTTCCTTTATCCAGGGGAGGCTTGTGAGAAGAAAGATAAATGCGTTCATGACCCATCCCTGCTGCATGCTGATTAGGGTCTGGCATTTTTTCTTTGTTCACAATGATTGCTGTAATGCTAAGTTGTTTGGTAGAGAAACATATTGAAAGGGAGAATCTTAGTTTCTGGTCTAGCAGATTTCATGACATTACTTAACTGTTCTTAATTAGAATTCTATATCACAATATAGTACTTGTAATACATGTTAAAGAATTAAAGACAATATATGTTCAAGAGTGGGATTTTGAAGGGAAGAGGCAAAGGAAGATCTATAAAAAAACTGTATGTCCTGAAGAACTGCAGCCTGGATTCATTCTCGTTTTAATTCTGCTTTACAGTGGCACCCTATTTTTCAGAACTTGATATAAAACTTAACCCGTTCCTTTCATTCTGTATGGCAAAGTAGTAGCCAGAGCCCCGGAGCTGCAATATAAAGTGTGTGCAGGGCTCTGTTAAAGTCAGAGACAGTCCCTGGGGAACAAGGGTTCTGTGTACCATGCTGTATAAAACTGGGTCAAGTCTCAAGGTAGCCAATGGATTGAGATTCAGGTTTAAGAGGAAAATATTGAAGGGCACAGAGAAACTGTGACAGAGCATCCACTGGACAATTGCATTTTCTTAAAACAAAGCCTGGAGGGAGAGAGCAAGTCAGACTGAAATGAAAACAAAAGTAGCAGGAAGAGTCTGCCATCTTAGCTCTTAAGTAGAAGGCAAGGAAAAGAACTACCCCTTTATTCTATGATGACTTGTAAGCCAAATTCTTGACATAAAGTAGGTTTGTGTCTTGATTTGTAAGCCCTTCGGAGTGGCAAATTTTGTGTTGCCTCGGCTGTGGTAGCATGAAGAGATGCCAGTAAGGTACTGCTCATATTCACAGAACTATACTCCTTTCCCGTTAGGGTGTGGACAGTCAGTAGCCCTTTGTATCAGCAGTCTTCACTTGATGGTATGTTTAAAAATAGTAAAAGATTTTGGTCGAACTGGAGTTTGTCAGGTAAAAGAGAAGTAAGAAGAGACGTCCTTAAAATACATTTAGGCTGTTTCTGTATACCTTACTTCTCAGCAAAAAAATATTTATAACTTTCTTTTTTTCTTTTGAAAGTCACCTTTAAGGGCATGTACTATCCAAATCACTACTTGAACTCTGCGTGCAGTTCAGACTGGATTATGGTAGTCATACCATATTTAAGCTACTTAGTGCATCCATGAATTGACCAGCTAATAACATACATTAGCATGAATGCAAGAAGCAATTTTAAGTGCTTTGTGGTCCTGCTTCATGCTATGGAACTTTCTGGGGAGGCAGGATGGGTAAGGTCTAGACAATCTGAAATCCTGGGCTGTAAAACTGAGATGCGCAGTGTTACGTTATAGCTCCTGATACTGGCCCTGACTCAGCCAAGATTTTTGAACTCAAGTTGTTGTGCTAAAGTCAGGCTTGGAGATGCACTTCTGTGGCTTGCTGAATCAGAGCACATACATAAAAAGGTGATTTAGAAATTCAGCTCTGAACTGCTTCTCATTTTGCAGTGGTCAAGCTTTTATTCTTGAGCTGCATTCTACAACTTTGATCTGGTGCGGGCCTGCTGCAATCCCACTACAATCTTAGTACTGCAGCCCTGCTTGTCTGCCTGCTTCCCAGCAGAGAAGAGCATCGCCTGCTGTTGAGGCTCGTACAGATACCTGCGATGGATGGCATTGCTCTGATTTTAGAAAAGTCTCCCTAGACAGAAAGTGCTAGAAAACACAGCCTGTTTCACTACCCTATTTCTGTCAGTAGCTGCTAATGTGGTAGGGCTCAGCCGCCCCAGTTCTGCACAAATGCACGCTCTAATCTTGCTGATAATGTCTGGAGAGAGAATGGTCATGGCCAGTTCTTGTCAGCATTTGAATTCACTCTCTTGGTTTTCTGCTAACTCTTCTTCCTCAGCTTCCATCACAATTATCGCCTTTCTCAATAACACCATCTCTGGAAATGGTTTGCACCGGAAGCAAGATAAGCAGAGCATGAATGCTAGCAGGAGCTGAGCCAAAGTTTTGAAAATTCTGGCTCTCACCCCACAGCACCAAATAGGAAACCCTTTGCATTTATGGCAGACAAAAGTACAGGAAAGGACAAAGTAAACCCTTGCCACTTTCCCTCATAGTTGAGCTTAGTTTTTCCTGATCCAGCAGCTCACATGTTTCTTTATCTCTGCTCTCACTGCAAAATCGAAGCATTCAGCCAGCTGAAAAATAGTCAGCTGGCCCTGGCTACTGCCTTCTTCTGCAGTTCACAAGGTAAAAGTCCCCATTGTTTTCTGATGGGGAATATTGCCTGACGAGATGTGAGCACTTGATCACAATAAGGACAGAGGTCTCAGTGCAGGAAAGTGTTTTTATTCAGGACATTGCATAAGCTTAGAGTTAATTTTAAGTCCTTACTAAAGTGCTACAGCAGTCAATATGACAGAAACATTTAAACTGAAGACAAGTTAGTATCTGATTTAATCGCTATGGCATAGGCTTTGCCTAAGCATACTTTCAGGTGCTGCCTTGGAAGGGAATACAAACCAGCAGAGGCATAAGTATTTTGCTAAATCAGAGCTTGTTGTAATACATTTTCTCACTCTGGATTGTCTCACGCCATTCATGGAAGAAAGGTAGAAGAAACCCAGCTTTTGCCATTGGAATGAACCCTGTGCACCCTAAACTGTAAGTTATTTTCATTAGAAGAAAAGAGTGAGTTATAAAAGCTAATACCGAAGACTTCATACTTCCACAGGGCACTGATCTTTTCAGTGTGTCTGTAAGTCAGTCAGTTCAGTCTAATTCAAGCCGGGGGAGAAACTCCCCTTGGCTTCAGTTAGCTCATGGTTTGGTTCTGAGCAGAAGCCACAAGGCTAAATGACCTGCTTATCACTAAATAGAAGATGATTCACAGCTTCCGACTGAGAAGTCAGGAATTATAACTGCAGGTCCTGAAATTGATGCCACTCTATTTTCTGAGCATACTATCAGGGGAGAGGCAAATCTCTTTGAAGGCAAAAATTTGTAAAAAAACATAGAAAATAATTATCTCAAGAAAATAAAGCTTTTCCATGTCTCCCATGTGGTATGTCCTACAGGAGCTTGGACACCCATCTCAAGGAAAAGAGAGAGAGAACTTTTAGTCTTAGCTTGATCATCATGAAGAGGCAGTTGGACAGTTGGATCTGTCTGTACTTGGTGATGACAACCAGTTTACACAGACCTTTGCCTCTCTGGAATGCTGTCTCTTGTCATATGCACCGATAACAAACCCCCAGTGTCAGGAAGTAATACTAACACATCCTCTTTGCAAAGCTATCTAAAAAAATGGGGGAATTTGTTCCTGACTGAAGTAGAGTGACACCAGTCCTACAAAAGCCATCTGCATGCCTCTCCTGCTTCCTTCTTTGTTTTTATTGTCAACTCTTTTGATAGCCAATATATTTCCTAACATGCCACACAAGGTTCTGGGTTGCCAGCTTTTGCACTTTCTGGTCACTTGCATTAGACTAATGCAATATATTTGCAGCAGCCCTTCTCCTGTATAACTTACCAATACAACTGGGGTAACCCAAAGTGTAACCCTAAGCCATGAGAGGAAAGTGGCAGCATCAAATAGGTCAGCTACCTGGACTAAAGAACCAGTGGGTTGGCATGGAGTCTCTCACATCTCAGGTGCTCATGTTTCCACCATTTGATACAGTTTTCTGTTTGTTCTTTGCTCAAGTCAATTCCCCTCTTCCCTATGAATAAAATCGTAGTTACAGGGAAAGGAGATAGACGCTGGCAGAAAGCAGCATGTTGTGTTTCTTTCCCATGGGAAAGTCCTGTTCAATAAAAATTGAAAAGGGCTTTCAAAACCAAGAGATTTGTCTTGGTAAATCTGTCTCCTCTTCAAGCCAGAATACGTTTTTATGCCCAGCAGAACTAAGGGAAATATTCTGAAACTTTATTTAGGCAGTGCAATGAAAGAGCCCATAACTGTAGCTTGCGGTTTATTGGGAGTACGTGTTTCCACTACTTTGGCTTCCAGTCAGTATAATCATGATTTCGGAAACCATTTTAAGGAAGGGAATGATGACCCTGTGGTTGAAACATTGAGACTGGACCAGTCTGGTTCAATTCCTGGCTCTTTCAGAAAGTATAGCCATGGGCAAATCATCTAATCTGTCTGTCTCTACTTCCCTCATGAAGTAGAGATGATAATGTTTCCTCTGTCTGATATGTCTGTTTAAACCACATAGAGCACTTAGGATTAGAAATAACAAGGATGAAAAGGGTAGATGTGACCCACATCTGTGCTTCCCAGAATCCTTTTCAGAAGGTCAGATTTTGCCCATTACAATGGGCATAATAAAAAATGGAGTTTAGTGGAGTTACTCCACATATTCATTGACCTAAATGAAGTCAGAACTTATCATACTAAATCTAAGCGCTTCATGTCGTTTCTTCTTCTTTGATGGGATTGCGGTCATAGATATTTGAAACAGAATGTCTCCAGCTCCCATCCATCCATGAGCCTCTTCTTGGTTTCATCCTCGTAGCTCTGCAATTCTGCACCATCTCTGAGATTTGCAGACTCCTCCAAATTCAAAAGCATAGTTCCATAGTATTGCCTATCTTTTACCAAAACGTGAAACAAAAAAGCCCCCCTCAAACCTTAAACACTGTAATTTACCCTAAACTATTTGCATTTAAAAAAGAAAATTTGAAATATCAAAACCACAAGCATTCAAGTTTTTCCATGAAGAATAATCAGGATGTTAGACTTGTTAATACATTTATGTAGGTGTTCAAGCTATGAAAGAACACATATGGTCCTTTTCAGTTCTGTATTTTTGTTAAAAAGGGATAGGTCTGTAGAATTTCAGCAGTTGTTGACTGTCCTAGATGTCCTCAAAATAGCATGTGCTGTTCCCCTATGCTGTGAGGATAGGAAATTTAGCCCAGCCAATGCTCCCTGTACTTTCTCTACATCCTGTCCCCTCCAGACCCTTCAAAGTGGGAAAGTTTGATGGTCAGAAAGGTTATTACAGAAATTTGCCCAGTTCCGCTTATCAGCCTTGGCCCATCTGGAAAACAGCATAACCGGAGCTGCAAATGTCTTTCTGCTCAAATCTTTCCCTCTCTCACATGCCCCAGAGCTACACAATGGGAGAGCTGTTCAGAATATCATAGTGGAGTTTTACCTACAGCTCTGTGCTGAACAGATACAGCCATCTGCAAAGAATTCACATTTCAAGACATGCCAGTTCCAATGTGTCTGAAAATCACAACTAGTCAGCAGGAATGGATGCAGACTGCATTGCTAAACGCTTGGGTGCACTCATATAATTGCATAATTCAATGTTGTGAACTCCCTCTTCTCAGACAATGTGTTTTAGATATTGTCTGCACAGAAGGTCAGCTTGTGCTAGAAAAACAACCAGGCTGCTTTGCTTAGTGCAGCAGTATAGGGAAGGCTGGGAATAGGCTATGACAGGAGACATTTAGCCTTGTTAATTGTTGTTACTGTGATGTGGTCACAGCATTTCAGCCTAGCTTTTAGCAGTCCAGACTTAATGCGCTTTTTTTTTTATGTACAGTGATGCGTAGAAGGACTAATCAAGATTGGCTTCTGATTACATTAGTCATTACATAGACAGTTCTCAGTCCAAACCACTGACTAAGTGCATGAGACATACAGGTAAGAGGTGCACTGTGCAGAGACCATGGCGCAGGGGCACGCGAACTTCTGTTCCACATGGTGTGCTGCCTGTCCTTATGAAAATGCTGAGTAGATCAAGGCAGCCTTTGTGACTCCCTAATAAAGTATTCGTTGAATTCAAGCAAATTTCGTAGAAGGGTGGATACATTAGGATATCCCTACCTGTTTGGGGAACATAATCTTACGATGAAAGTGCCAAGCTGTAGCATGAACTCGTTACTTGATTAGACACCAAAGAAAAGTTCTCATCAACGTCCTATGATTAGTTTGGAGCATATAGTTAGCCACAAAATTCAAATTCTTTCTACTCACACAATTACTTGACACATCTGAAAGGTTACGCACAGGCAGCCCAACTAATCGTATTAGGCCACACGATCGTTCAGAGGTAAACTGGAAATGAATGGCTGTCCCCTCTTCTGCTTGTTCCTTGAATGAAATTATCCAGGCTTTTGCAGTCAGCACAAACCAACATCCCCAAACAGAGCAGCTTTGCTCCCAGAGAAGCAGTTAGGAATTACAGAGGGGAAGACAAAGTAAAGTTCTGCATTATGGATTTTTATGGATGCAGTTAGAAGCATCCACAGCCTTCCCTCGCTGGGAACACAAGAAAAGCAGAAAAAAAGTGCTTAATTAAGGCATAATTTATTTTTCTCTTCTGCAGGGCCTATTGCTATTCTGTGAGACAGATGAAGCAACGCATTAGAAAGGCACATAAACTGTGCTGCCAGGGAAACCTGACTTTTGTTCTTGTTTTGTTGCTTCCTTTAATCCTACATAGGGCATTCCTGCTCAGAGCAGACTGGCAGAAGGTTGTGAATAAAGGATAGGCGTAACGCTTAGCAAAGCCATCGCAATGCACGTGCTGCACAGAGTATTTTTATTTAACCCTTTCTTTTTAAGGTATTAAAGGTATATACATTAAGGTATATATACAAAGGCTTCAAAGGTATATACACTGAGGCAATTACTTGCAGAGAACTCAAAAAGATACCCCAAGAAGAAGTAATAAGAATATAGGAGATGCAGAAATAGTAAATACCTGCTAGGGCTTTTTTTCCCCCAAGGTATCTATTTTCTAGAATGAAGCCACAGTTATAAACAGGTTAAGACAGCCTGGTTTTTTGTGGGTTTTTTTTGTTTGTTTGTTTTTTGTTTTCCTTTGGAGACATGAAAAATGCTATCTAACTTGTGTGTTATCAGGCAACACTGCCTGAGCAGTCCATGACCTCAACCTCCTCTAACACTACCCTTCTAGAAGATACATTTTCTTCACAGACTTGTCAGGAAACACAGATGCTCTGATGAATTAAGTTAAAATATTACAGACAACAGAAGATAGGCAACTATATTAGGTTTTTCCTTCATGGCAGGTTAGGTGGGGGGATGAAGCAGTATGGGGAAAGCAGTATGGAAAAACAGACTGAAAAATAAGAGGGCATGGATGGAGCCCTGTGCACTTGCATCAATGGGGGAAAGAAAAAAAAAAGCTCAGCAAATGATGAGAATTACCAGTTCAGATGCTTACAAACCAGTTGTAATTGATTATCTTCAATGCTCAATTAAACTGCATGAATCAGGGGGGATGCTGTGAGAGTTTGTAACTGGAGGTCAATCTGATTTATCGTGGTGCTCGCTGCAAGCACTACCAGGGTGCAAGGCAGGTTTAGTAAGTGTTGCAGTTACCTATAGACAGGGATGGAGCCTTCACAGTCAAGTGCAGTTCAAGTACTAGGGCTGCCTCTTCCAGCATGTTTTAAAGAAGCAAAATTTATGATACAGAAAAGTGAAGAAAAGAGAGAACTCATTCAAGAGAATGAGGCCCTGATTATAAAGGCTGGTTTGGAGGCAGTACGCTCTGGAGATTACAGCATGGCATTAGGAGAGGAATGCAGTCCTGGCTTGCCTGCTGGTTGTGTGTGATCTGTAGCTTTGGGCATATCTCACAGGTAATCTTGTGATCTTGTAAACTGGGGCTGATAAAACTTACCCAACTGTCTCTTTCACAAGGTTTTTGAAAAGGCTGATTATTTAATTAGGTGTAATTTATCATGATGACTCCTATTTAGAGGAACTTTTCAGAGGTCCTTAATAGGCTAGGCCCTAAACTGACTTTAGAGACAAGTGCTGTTCAAAGCCTTGCAGGACCCAATAAAGAAAGAAAGGAAGGAAGGAAAGCCAGTTGTCTGTCTTGAGCTGTGGGTTACTGGCAGAGCTGAAAGTGGACTGTAACTGTTTCCTCTGGTAGCCTAGGAAATGCTCTGTGAGTGTGAAGGAATATAAGGAATTAGTGACACTGAAAATCAGGAAATAGACTGGACTGGCTCATCCGCACGTGACTGTGGGCACTCCCTTCTGATTATTACTTGGGACCGTGATAGCAAAGAACAGGAATGTAGTCAAGGTATGGTGGGAGAAGGCTCTGACCTGGGCTGTCCAGGAGATGTGTGCTGGATGGTGAGAACCGCTCCCTTCTGTTCCTAAGCACTATGAAAACATAGATGAAAACCAGCGTAGCGTGCTACAACTCCAACACAAGCTTTTTATGCACATAGGAACAATTGTTTGTAGGTCAGCTCTTTATACCAGTTTTGTGATTTAAAATTATTTGGCAAAGGGGAAAAAACCCAAGTGATTGGGCACACATAAAATCCACCTGACCTGTGCTGTGGTATACATGATTCAGTTGAAAAATTCTAAGCTCTAAAAATACTGGCTGTTGGCACTTTGCTAGTGTTTAGCGAGTCAGCTGATTTCCATGGCAGGGCAGGTAAATAAATATCAGCCTGCATTTTGGAGAGCAGGGACGTGAGGAGGTGCAGTGACCTCTACACAGCTGAATCATAGGAATCAGAACCTGCTGTATGAATCCTGGATTTCTGGTTAAAACTTTCTCTCCAGCTTCCAGTACTATTCCATTCTTATAACTGAAACAGAATACCTTTTATCTTTGCCAAATCCTAGACTCCCTATTTATTTACTTCAGCAGGGGAAGGGGAAGGACTTTCTGTGTATCTTGCTCTAAGCTCAGAGCATCAGTGTTTTCCAGGGCTGATACGGAGTTGGATCCATTTTCATCGTGTTAAGGAACCTGGTTCCCAGATTGTGTCACAGATATCTCTAACAGAGAAGCATTAGCTGTTTAGGAATCTGCCCAGCCTTCAACCCTCCCTGCAGGAGTGCTGGGGCCAGGCAGAATTGTTGCAGCTGAGGGATGTGCCAGCTCACACATGGAAGTGAGACTTGCAAATTCAGGCTGGGAATCCCAGGGGCAGTACAGATTCCACAACCACTTGTGGAAGCAGTTGTGATCGCTGTACTTTCCCACACACACAGAGCTTCTCAGAGAACTTTCATATAAAGCTGCCTAGCAAAAAGAGACAACAAAAGCCTCCAGGAGACTGTCATCTTATCTGCAGTTAGCACTCAAATAACCCAAAATGGCTGCTTATCTGTAGCAACAATGGAGCTCTTACTGATTTAAAAGTGAAAAAACCCACCCAGCCCTGAAGAGCTTATCAAGTTACTTAGGTAAATACTGTGCAGTGATGTCACAAAGGGAGTACATGATAATGAGGTCATAGAAAAAATGCAGTCCTTTTCTGTCACTGGGAATGAAGGATCTTATCTGCTAAACTCAGATGAAAATATAAAATATTGACACGCTTGGGATGTTCAGAGCTGAGATCTTACCTGTCTCCCACTTGGAATTTGCAGTAAAACAAGGCTATTTAAATATGCTGGGATAAAAATGTATAGACACTTCTGTAAGAAGAGTTGCAGAACAGATGCTGGCTATCTACGGAGGCTGCTAAACATGAAGCATTGATGTTGCAGATGAGAGTAGTGCTGATTTCCTGTTCCCTATGGGCTTGACCCAGTGTCTCTTGAAGTCTTGAAAAGGCTCCCAGTTGACTTCTCTCTAAACTATTGCTCTTTCTCCCAAACCAGACATGGTTCTTTAACCTATTCTCCCTTTATTGCATGAAGAGCATCCTCCAGTAAGCCAGGGAGAGACACAGACTCACTGAATTTATCAGAAGCTAAAGAGAATGGTCACACTTCAAACTCCTGGCTCTTTTATAGGGCTGGTTTCCCTCACACCAGCCCGAGCAAGTCCTTCTTGGGTGGATTATTTTGCTTCCTAATGCATTTGGATGCCCAGGTAAAGAGAGCAGTCAGGACAGTGTCCCACTGTCACTGGGACTATGGTACATGTTCCAAAATGCAGTGAGTATGAGCCCCTAAGCCCCTTTTACATCTCTTCAGACTTTATGAGAGCTTTTGTTCATTACTATGGCAAAGCCAGGGATAGAAGCGTGTCTGAGCTGGGTGGGTTACGCGTATGTCAGTGGTCGCGTTGCGGTGGAGTGACAGCCCTTACTGTAAGCCCATCTCTGCACACCTGGACTCAGCCTCCCTAGGCACAAGGCTGGAGCTTACCTGCGCGGGCTGAGGCTTCATCAGCTCTCTCCAAGATAAGCAGCATACGTGGCTTTTAGTGCCATCCCCTGTGCCTTGAGGTGACACAACAGTGAGAAAACAGCCACCCAATAGCATTACGCAATTCTGCGTTTTCTTCCAGTCCGGGAAATTACTTAAGTAAGAAATTGAGCTGGTTGGGCCAATGTGTTTATTGCTGCTGGTTTTGGCGTGCAGCCAGTACCCAGATGAACCAGGTCCCTCAGGGCTGTAAATCCCCTTCCCTCCTTCCCGGCACCGCAGCATGGTCTCTGGTACCACGGGCTCCGCAGCGCCAGATGGTCCCCAGCAGCAGCAGAGTTTCATAACGGGATTGGGGGGATCCCCGTAACGCCGCATGGATGGAACTGCCACCGGGGTGGCAGGGGTGGGCTTCGGCCCTCACCCCCCTTCCAAACTCCCCCGCCCGCGGCAGAGACAGGCGTTTGGCATGGCTGCAGCGGGGTCTCTTCCCGATGCTCTGGTGCCCTCTGCAGCCCGGCGGGGGGGTGCCCGGAGCGGGGGGGTGCCCGGCCCGGCTGGGCTGTGCTGCGGCTCCCCGCCTTCCCCGCGGATGCGCGGGCAGCGCGGCGGGGGTCGGGGCGCCCCGACGGGAACTGCGGACAATGGCAGGAAATGAAAAAATGTAATCCTGACGGGAGACAGCTCTTTCCATGCGATGAACTCCGCACGCTTGGGTTCTGGGGGCAGAGGCCGCCGCCTTCGAGAAAGGGAGTTGTGCAGCCACCGAGAGTTTCCATGCATGTAGCTTGGAATGCATGTAGAGGGTGTAGAGGGTGACGGTGGATGTGTTTTCTTTACCCCCTGTAAATTCTGTAAAATACAGCCTAGAGATTCCCCTCTGGACTTTGTCTGAGCCATGTGCAGGACAGATAAAGGACCTGCTTTCTTTAAACGTACATGAATCAAGAACAGCCCTCTTGCAGCCTCTGGCATAACAGCATCATAAATAAACTGAGAATCAGACCTCTTCTGCTCCCTGTCCCCTTGCCCCTTGTGTCCAAGTGCTGTTTCATGCACAAGGAATACTTACAGTGTGGGCAAATGCGAGCTGCTCTCCCCACATCCCCCCACTCTACTTACAAAAGCCTCTTGCATCTCCTCTGAACCTATCGTTTATGAACCTAAATATTCTCTTCCTCATCATGCCATGTATTTAGTAATATTTTGGCCCAAGGACCTTAGTCAGGGACTGCCTCCCCACTGTTTCAGTCACTAGGGAATATAGTTAGGAACAGAAGTAGAATAAGAAAATGGTTTTTGCCCCAAAACATTTACACTCTGTGTGTGTTTATTTATAAAACAGCAGATGTATGTATAGTTTTATATATATATATATATATAAAACAACCTCAGGAGCGAGAAACTCCAGGGTGCTTAAGAAGATGGAATAAATCAGCAGTGCTCTTAACAGATTCACTGCATATATTATTTTCAAATGTACTTTCTTCTCAGCACTGCTTGTGAGAATGAACAGTTTCTCCTGTTGTGGGCATGATGAAATAAGATGCATTCCAGGTGATTTGGATGAGTTGTGCTGAAGGGAATGGCACCTACGCTTCCACCTACCCATTCCACCCCTAGTGATAGCTGAAATATGGAGGTAATTGTGAGGCGTGACCTCAAACCATCTGCACTACACAGTACTCACTCTCATTCATGTCCTGATGAAATATTTTTTCAGGTGGCTGTTTTAGTGGTTTGAATCTTATCACTGGAGCCCCATGCTATAACGTATTCTCTGCAGGAGAACTTTGGTTTCAGATCTTTCCTTTCTTTGTTTCCTGTTGTTGAAGTTGTTATTTTTTTAAACACAGCTATTCTAAAATCATTACTAATGTCCTGCATAAGCAATATCCCACTTTCCTCAAAGGTACACTTGCCAATAGAAGTTGACTTTGATGTTCTTGGCACAGCTTTGCCTTCAGCCCCTGGTGCGTAGGTCTTAGCATCTCTGGTCAGGAAAAGGAGCTCCTGGCGGTGGCTGTTGCTTAAGCACAGGTGTTGTGTGAGCTCGGAGGAAGAGGATGTTGGACCCCTTGGGCCCAGCTCAGAGCTTTGAAGTCATTTCAGGCTGGCGGCCAGCTGTAAGCTTGCTCACAACTCAGTGGGTTGATAAGAAATCTATTTCTAGCAGGCAGATGTGTCATTCAGCAACCACAATGGACGCTTGTCTTGTGGACAGAACCCCCAGTCACTTTTGGCGTCCTTCCTTTCTTTGGGGGAGTAAGGGATCTGTGGCACCCCAGAGGATCCTGTACTGTTAACACCCTCTGTGTCCAAGACGGGGAATCCTCATGTAAGGATTCTTCCTGAAGTGAGCTCTGAACACTTTGCTTGAACGGTGCCTCTGCTGAGCCTCACTCTAAGCAAAACGTTCCTACTTCTGTCAGAAGCATGGAGACAATTAAAATAGCTCCTGCTGCTAGCTTTGATTTCACAGGAGGTAAAAATAAATAGGGAAAAACAAACAAGACACAGGAAAAGCGCCTTATGATAATAAAGCATCCTAACACAGAGACCCTAAAATCAGAGGTGTTTATGTATGTGGTTGAAGCAATTTCAAATAGAGATTTGGCTCCCCATGGAAGTCATGGGCTCAGCATAACTCTGGATTTGGGCTTGTGTACACGTTTAGAATTCCCTTACAATTTCTTTGAACACAGATAAGATCTAATCTTTTGCCATGGCACCAAAAGTTGGCCACTGTGACCAGAAACACTGTTGAATCCAAGCAGCAGAAACAAAAGTAATGATGCTGGCTTTATTGGGTTGGATTTTCCTGTGTGCTCAGCTGACCTTTTAGCATTCAAGAAAAAGACAGATTTTCTGTAGGGCTCAGCACACAGGGCTCCATCTCTACTCCTGAGCGCAGTGGCTAAGCAGGCATTGAGCTGTGACTGCTGGAATCCTGGGGGGGCGTGGAGCACATCCTTTCAGCTGGACCAAGGTCACTAGTCAGTTAAAAGCAAAATAGCACTTGGCAAACTCGTTGCTGGGAGGGGAACCCAGCAGCCAACAAGAGGCCAGGTATTTAATTGCAGACTAAAACTTGAGGGCAGTTTTGCCATCCAAGACCACTGACCCTGCTTAGCCATGAGGAGATTTTGTGCCCTGTAATCCCACATTGATCTGGATTACTTTTTTATTTAAAGAAACTGACCTCCAGCAACCACACTAGGTCTCTCTGGCCCAGCAAGTGAGTCCTGAGCATAAGTAAAGCAACAGTTATAACTCCAAAAAAACGGCAGTGTCCAATATTGGGCCTCAATTAAAAAGCCGAGGAAAACTGGAGAGCGTTATCTTACGTAGATCTTAAAATTTTACTTGTAGATTAAATAGTTTAACAAGTCTCTTTCATTCTGTTTCTCAATTAATAAATTAAGGGTTACCAAATAATCAGCACATTTGCTAAGAAATAAGGCATTGCTAAAATTCTGGTTTCTCATTACTAGCAGCCAGCCCTATTTCTTTTGTTTTTAAAGAAAGAATACACACCTCCATAATGCAAGTATTAACCAAAGACACAGGAAACCTATGTTTACGTCTCTGATGTGACACAGACTTCATGTGTGTCTTTGGGTAAGTTCCCCAGCTTCTCTGTTTTTCAAACATGCTCCAGAGCTTCTCTGCCTCCCAAAGGCATCACGATGTAGAAGCAGGTGATGCTTAGATGCCTTATTAATGAGGCCATGATAGTCATACTACATGCAGAAGTAAGTAAAAGGCAAGAATATCAAAGGCACAGTAGGTGCTCAGACACCATTTGCCCTTGCTCACAGTGCATGTCTTGCAAGTCACTCAAGCTCCCCTCCCTCTGTAAATACCACTCTCGTGCATTTTCCTGAACATTTTCCCATGCCCTTGCTAACTTTAGCCTCTATACTCCACTGAAAAGGTCTCTTTGGCACTCTCAGGTATTTCATGTGACTGTGTGAATTCAGGCAATGCTCAGTTAACTATCTTTATAACAGAAACAAGTCCTAAAAACCCACTGTTAAATTTCCGGTTTAGGCTTCTTCCTAAGAATAGTCCTTGGATTGCATGTGGGCTGGGGACATGATTTCATACCTGCTATTCCTGGAACTTCTTTCCTGACCGTGAGTGCCGCCCGGTTATAGCCCTTCCTAAATGCACTTCCTTAAGGAGACTTCTAAAAGATAAATGATGGGTGTGATGTTGCAAGCCTGAGGTTGCTTTGTCAACAAGGAAGAGGCTCTTTGCCCCCACGTGTGAATGTGATAGCCATTGAGCAAAGCACACCATTATTGATACAGGTGTTCCAAGAGACCCTGCATTCCTACCATGCCTGTTTTACATTTGCCGCCTCACACTGCCAGTAGTTCCTGTCACTCCTTATCAGAGCTGTAATGTAGTAGCCCCATACCTGTAAGTTTGGAAAACAGCTGTTCACATCCATGTTCCCATATTAGGAAAAAAAAATGAAAATATAGTCCTTGTGATAAATGAGAATAATTCTTCCATTTTATGCCTCGGGGAGTTATAAGCCCACTGAAGGACTGGGTACTAACAGCAAAGATAGGCTGCTTGGGCTGTCTTGGAGGGCAGTACCTCTTAAGGAGCAGAAGGGCTGTGGGGATGTGATCGTTCTGAACAAAACAGTGGTGCTCTGCTCTCTTCTTTGACCTTCTGCCATACTGTACTGCTGGGGAGGAGGTGTCTACCCAGTCTTTTTTTGATAGAAGTAAACATCCTTGCCCCCTGTAACCAGCCAATTTACCATTGCTTACCCCTGGAAAGTGTTTGATACTGAAATCCAAGTGATGGTATCCTTTAAAAAGCAACAAAAACATTACTCCTATAGCAGCTGTTGGAAAGTTACCTTGAAGGTACAGGGAGGGATGGTGTCTGAATATGAGATACAGTCTTGATCTACAGACCTTGCCTTTGTCACCCGAGTAAGTGAGCACCTCATACTCATCTCCTTGGTCTCATAATCGTACAGTTAGTGTTAAAGTGTTTTCACTTAAAAGCCCCATTTCCTGGAGTCACATGGTTTCATGTAAACCTCAGCTTTAACATCAAAAAATAAGCAAATTCTTCATGACTTCAGAAAAAAAAATAAAAGAAGCTTTCAGGTATGACTGCATGGGTCCCAGGTGGCATCAATAAACAACATAATTTTATTTAATTATTTTAAAGTTATCTTCCTATCACTTTTCAGATGTTTGAAGGCATGTATTTAACAGGTCATATATAAGGTAATGGGACAGTATTAGGACCTGAGGCACCAAGATGTTAAGGCTACCTAAAATAGGAAGATGGTTGCAGAGATGGAAGTGGAATTCAGTTACCTGCATCTTAAATCCAGCTTTCTCACAGCTCTTTGCTGGAAGAGGAACTATGAACTTTATAGCAGTGAAAGACATTTGCAAGAGATGGGTTGGGGATGGTGAGCAAAACAGAACGTTAAGATGTTAAAGTTGCAACAAAACCTTAGTTCTTTAACAAAAATGTTATCTATATGTGACAGAGGAACAAAGTTGTTACGAATCTGGAAGCCTATAAAGTGGTGACTGATGGCTTCATTGTGTTTGGAACAATTTCAGAAAGCAATTCCTCAATACTTGCTGGAAGAGCAGTTTTTCCACTCTTCCTTGGGCCAGGAGCCAGACTGGTCTTTCCCAAAAGTGATGAAAATAAGCAGCTTTAGCTGGAACTCTCCTGACACTTTCCAGCAAAAGAGCTCTTCCAATACAGCCCCTCCAAACAAAGGCATGATTGTTCGCAGGCCCATAAAAAATACTGCTTGCAGATGTCAAGTGAGTGACTTTAAAAGAGGAAACCAAGTTTTGATAGATGCCAGTCTCTAGTCACCATCAGGCTGCTGTCACGCTCTGGTGATTCATACACAAAGTGTATCAAGAAAGGCCTAGAAAGCTGTGCATAATGTGTGATTTCCTTCCTCTCTGAGGGCAGCAGTTCACATGTGGCCCAACTGACCTTTAGTCTCAGAAGGGGGGAGAGGCTAAAGAGCTGACAGAGGTGTATATTCAGGAAAAGAAAGCATTGAAGTCTTATATTTATTTGGTTTTCTGGGACTGCTTGTGTTTCATGCATTGGTTCTTTCCAGATTAAAGCAGGAGAAAGGAAAGAAGTCAGAGGTTTGTCTCCCGGCCTTGGCAGAACTCTTTCATACTCGATACTGTTGCTTACAATGTACACAAACAGCTCACAACTTACAAGAAGCCAGGGCACTAATGGGGCAGAAAATCCCACACAGCTCATTTTCTTCCTCTAAAGCTGACAAATACTATCTGCAGCAGGATGCAAATTGCTCTTCTGATGCAGAGCGGAGCTGCTGCAGGAGTCTTACCTCCAAACCCAGGCCAAACTGCAAATCCCTGTGCAAATACACTTTTGTGGTTTTATTACCTGCCAAAGAGCTACTTTCTCTACTCTGGCCTCCATCTCTACCTTTGTGCATAAACATGGGGAGAGCACAGTAAACATCAGGGCCTTCTCCCGGGAGCCTGCGGAGGTGAGCAAGCACCCTTGCTTGGGAACCAATTCTGCATCTGACTTCCCAGTCCCCATCCAGAACTGCACTGCCTCAAATTCCAGTTAAAGACAGTCGTGGTAGAAAGGAACCACAAGGTTCTGCAACAACATTAGTGTTAACAGCCCCGGAGTTACTGAAAAGCCACTGGGATAGGAGTTGGTTGCACCCTCTCGTGCTCCCCCATAGGCCTCCCTTCCCCACATGTCCTCAGACTGCCTGGGAGACTGAAATTTTTGCCTGTTCAGCTGATCTATATGAGAATCCCTTTGCTGTCAGTACAGCCTCACAATACCTTTGGAAGAAGGCCAGTATTATAACCACTGCAACTACTGAAAAGTTGTTTTTCTCCAGTAAGTAAGTAAAGCTTGTAGGAGTCAGGACTACAACTCCAGGATCTGGTCCCACGGCAGCTGACACTAAGCACACCAGATGGAGAATAGCAGACATTTGCTAGCACTAGGATGACGTATTTTTGGCCACATTTCTCTTGTTTGCAAGCGGTTTCTGCAGTTATAGGGCAGGTGGCACCTTGAAGCTTGACAACACAGAGTTCACCTTCTTTTTCAGAACTATGAGCCAAGGAGACGTAGGTGGAAGGCGGCAGCTCTCAGTTTCCATGGAAGAGACTATTACCACTTCACGCCAGGTGAGCAATAGCGTGTGTCACCCAGCAGAGAGCACTGCAGACCCAGAAAGGGTTCTGCTCAGGGGGGAAGATGAATTCTCGCAATTGATCATAACAATTTTTAACTCGATTTTTTTTTTTTTTTTTTTTTTTTTTTGATAGAGGGGGTGTCTTCTCCTTCCTTCCTCATGCCTTTTTATCCCGGTAAATGAATACAGCAACAAGTCAAAACAATGCCAGCTTTTCAGGAGAAGTTGAACAGATGTCAGCCAAGGTGACATGTGAAAGTAGAAACTCAGCAGGATACACACAGGGTCAGAGCTGGGTGTCTGGCTGCCAGCCCCACTCATCTGAAGCGTGAGGGTCAGTATAAAATGCTGCGCCTATCTTTAAAGGGCATATGACCTTAAAAATAACATGATACTGGTACCTTGGTACCTCTTGATTTTGATACAGAAATAATTAGAGATCGTGTTCTCAAACATTTCTCTAGAAATATAAAAAAATTTTGCTCCTCTTGTTTTGAGGTGAGAGTCAGCTCAGATCGTTTTGCTCTGGAAATTGAGCTTTTAAGAGCATCAACACTTAATGTAAAATCACAAGACTAGTGTTTTGAAAGAGCAAAGAAAATCAAGCCAGCAGCAAAGCTGCATCTGTGGTGAATGAAGTGAAATCTCTGAAGTGGTCCCTGTAGACTGACTTTAAAGAACTGTATTTACATTGGATATTTGTCTGAGATGCAAGATAGGCATGTGCCAAAAGTGCTGTCTTACCACTTCAGGGAGGAAAATCCAATTCTGAAGTTGGCCACGGTTTTCCTTGGATTCCCTTTCTGTGCCTCATTTATTTACCTACAAGAGAGGGATTACATTTTCTGTTCACAGCTTTGTCTCTTGTCTGTTTAACTTAGAGGTTTTTGGACTAGAGAGACTCGTTTATTAAAGGCTTGGATGCTATTGTATTGCACAAATGGAGATAATTCAAACATTTACATATTTCCATAAACATTCGGAATGCTATTATCCTTACATTTCTCCATATATACTACTGACAATTTGATTAAAGTATGATTTGAGATAATTGGTTACTCAAAATACTGGTTTACTTCTGAATAATAAGGAGTTAATAACATCTGGTGTTGAAGCCAAGAACTATTATAGATTCAAGAAAAAAACTAAACTAAAAAAACCCTCAACACCACATTTCTTATGAATTACTAGACAAAACTGATACTAAAAAGAGGAAACCATTCTCTGCACATCACATTGCACAAAACATCCTCCCAGCTGCATATATGGATCTCTCTTGAGGGGAATCTGGGGTCTGGTGCTGGCTTAGCTTCCTTGGGCAAAGAACTCCATAGGAAAAGGGTAATTTAAGAAGTTCTGCATCCACACAGATGGACATCTTGAATTCATTTCTTTTGGAATCTGTTGCCAAAAGAGCTCATGATCTGGCCTGCGTACCATTCTGCAGACAGTAGCAGTTCTGTTTAAATCAAGCCCTCCAGGTCTGATTATGCAGATTAGCTGCAAAGAGACCCTTCCTCACCAATTACAAGGCTGGCTGTGCAGTGAGTATTCCACTGCAGCAGGGAGTATTGAGCCACAGCAGGTCGTTTTCTGGCATTTATTGGCTCACGTCTTTATCACAAGAGGGTCACATCAGAAGATGCAACACTTGCCTTGGCTGAATGCCGTCCTGGCAGCGCTTCACCAAACACAAACCTGTAAGCAGGTCAGTCCACTTCCAGCTTCTCTAATGTCTCATGAGCCAGTGGACACAGTAAATAAACCTTGTGAAGCCAAGTGGTCTTTGTACCTTGCCCTGGGACACCACAGTGAACGCCCACACAGTTGCTGCCTCGCCAGAAACAAGATTATTGTGCCAATTACAGCACAAGTACCGAGCTTTTCCCAGGCTCAGGAAATAAGCCTTGGTGGTCAGCTGGGCACCACCATGTTTGAATTACACGCAGACACACATGGATGGCACTCGTCCCCACATCAATCCATCTTATAGCACAACCAATGTATCAAACTTCCTTTTCTTTATTGCAAGTCTTTCTTCTCTATGAATATGGCTCATTAGGATTTGGTCTTTCGCTGATCAGATTACTGTCACGATGCACTCTCTTTGGCTAGATTTTCAGTCATGATGTGTTGGAGTGTAGTCGGGAGAGGGTTCTCTGGGCAGTAGATGAAACTCACCTATGAGACCACTGAGATCAGAGAAATGGCATTACCAAATTGCAGAACAGATTTAGTGCTGATTTCTGGCAACAACAGAAAAAATGTGCTGCCCACCTAATTCTTGTTTGTTCTCCTGAGTGTGCTAATTGTAGCTGCTTCACTTGATTAATAGGGCTGAATGAACAGCGCCTTTGGAATCAGTGTCAAGAAAAATCACTTGGCACATTCAAAACCTCCCTTTGATGCCAGGTGACCTACAGCCCTTCTAGGATGTCTTGCTGTTTTGCAGATGTGTTGCTGAGGGCTGTAGGCGTGGGGTACTTCTCAGCTGCTCCCGTTCCTGGAGGGATCCTCCAATGCCAATGGCCTAACAAAAACCAGAACAGCTCTCTGGACTGGGACAGTAGCAAACAGATATCTCAGTCTTGTGACATGCCACATCAGGATCAAAGTTCTTCCCAAGCTAAGTCTTCTCACTATTGTTATCTGCAGTGGACCTTGGATTATTTTTTTTTTTTCTTTCCCCTGATGCAATTAAGATGAAGCAATATTTCTTTTTTAAATCTTTCCTCTGGACGTGTTTCTTCTGCTGTGACCACAAAAAGCTAGTCAATAATTAATAGTACCATCAAAACATACACTAATGGCTCCTGCACAGGTACATGGGAAGATGTGAATTTGTCAGTTTACATTGCTAATAGTAATATTTTTTTTCTATATAATTTCAATTTAAATTTTCCATCCTGGTATTTGTTCTGGTACAAGATGCTTTTTTGCAATTGATGTTGTATCATTTGAAGCAGATTAAGATAGTCTTCCCAAAGAGGTGCTTGTGTTTTGGAGCAGGAGGTAGCAGAGAAGGAATTAGCATCAGTGAAATCTCAGTGGTTTAGTTATACTGGTGTAATTTAAGAGGAAACATGTTTCCACAGGTCATTGACCTGATGAGCTTTTTGGTTTGCCATGTGTACATAGCCCAATGGGATTTATGTGGCCTAACATAATTGAAATAATAACAAAAAAGCCATAAAAAGAAGCAGAAAAAAAAATTACTTGTTCTAATAGAGCGGTAAATGACACCATATATAAAATTTTCTTTTATAATTCACCCTTAAAGGATATGCTTCTAGTTTAGTTGCTGAATTAGTATTTAGCCATCTACCTCTTAAACTCTGACGTTGTATTAACAAAACAAAAAGGAACCGAGCAGTTCTGTTGGATTGCATGGCTATTTGTTCAATTAACCTTATCTGTAGTGAACTTCTGATCTGAGTAGTAGAAGTGCAGTCTTAGTGTGTGATGCTTTTAAATCGAATCATATCCATCAGAGCAGCTATGTCTGCCCTTGTGCTTTCAAGAGACTAAGGGTGAATTCAAGGTAGGGACCAGCTGCCATGCCAGATCCACTGTGTTTTTCTGCAGAGTGTACAAAATTTAGAAAGATTATAGGCGGGAGAAAGCTGCCTATAAAGATAAATGGCAGTTCAGATTTTAGAGGGATGGAAAGTAAGGAAAAGCTTCCTATGTCTGTCTTTCAGAAACACGCAGTGACAGCTTTCCTCTCCAGCTTCAAATACTCCTAAACTCCTGTCTTTGATTATAATTTCTAATATGCCTCCTTGAACGCTAGTTTGTACCTTGTGATGGGACCATAGTTGTGTGTAGCATAACATAATTTATAGCAGTATAATACACATTTGTTGATGATGATGAATGGGATCCGTAGGGCACACTTGCATGACTAATACTATTCATTTCAGTGGGACTCAGGCCAGGTCTACTCTTTGCCAGTGCAGCCCTCAGTCAGAGTTTCCTTCCAAAGTAACAGTTCACCAATAATTCTCCCCTTGTACTTCACAATTTCAGAAATTTCTGAGCAGCAGCAATGCAACACTACATTTTGCCTCAGCTCTCCTGCACTCTTAACTTTTCAGCATTATACAGCTCCTATGTTGCAACTAAACTCATAGCATCGGTGCCTAAATGTCATACAAGCCTTTGTGACCTTTCTGAGATGTTAAAAAAAAAAAAGTATGCATTTTGCCCATACCAAGGCCCTGCGATTTTTGCTGGACTGAAGATCATGTTTACAGCTTTGCCAGTTCAGAGGACAGACTGAAAAATGCATTTATTTTATGTACTTTTTTAGAAAGTGAATTTGAAACCCCACAGTCCTATAATCGTTCATTTTGAGTAGTCCCAGCTCTGAATGTAAACAGACCTGTTCTTTCCCAATTCAGTTTAGATTTTGAAACCACCCCAGCTTTGAAATATTAGTTACTGCAGGTTTTAAATAATTTGTAATGCACAAAAATGCATTCCTTTACTGGAATCTCACTTCATGTGTAATAGGAACAATTTTTTCTTTCGTTCTGTTTTTTTTTCAGAGCTCAGTTTTCGTAACTTCTTGACAGTAGGAATGTTACTCAATTGGCCAGAGAGCAGATCTCCTTTTCTTTCCTGGAGATCAAACGTGAACAGAAAGCCATCCTTAACTGCACAGACATAAGCTAAAGTTGTGTTGTCACTTAGATACCCGAAGAAGTGTGAAGTACTCTCGAATTAAATAAGAAAAGGTTCTTCATTTAGCGTGCAGGGGGCAAATTGAGCTGTCTTTAATGTTTGTGTAGTCTGTGCAGACTAAGAAGTGAGGTCAGAGAGAGATGGGATCATGGTTTCTGTCATGTAACCCCAGTCTAGCAACGCTAAGATAAGAGCCCATAAATAAATATATTTCTCCTTGATGCAACAAAGAACTCAGCCATCTGGAATAAAAGTAAGTGTTCAGGATCTTGTATCTCATGTTAGAAATAAATAATATCTGCCCCAGAACTTCTGCCTGGAATTCAACTAGTTACACAAGGCATAACCTTGCTGATAACTAATATTGTTATAATGACTTAAACAAAGTTACTGATTACTTATCTGAAGTTTACACTGGCTTTCTTTTTGTTCTGGTATATCAATAATTAAAGCTCTTCTGAAATAGCTTATTGCAGCTGGATTTGTGTGCTGTGTGGAGCGGTGTTTATAAAATAAAATTATCCTTTTGCAGAAGCCAGCATCACACATAAAACCCATTTACCTTACTCAGGTGCTTCTAATCTGAAATAATTACTTGGATAAACAGTTTCTGCCTGACACCTTTACTAAATTTCCAGTGGGATCTTATATAACCTCTGTCCTTTATGAGAATATTGTAATACGTAAGGATAAGAGGTTGTGGGATTCATCCACCCTATTTCTAAGCTGTTCCAATGGCAGACCTCATTCAGTATTAAAAAAATAAATCACACAAAATACTTAGCAGTGCCATTCAGTTTCTCCCTGAGTAATTGAACTAAAATGCTGTATATGAATGTGGAAAATAAATACTGTTTTCAGAGCATTTCCAGAGAAATAACTTCCCTTTTGACTGAAGCTCCAGTTTTCTCTGGGACTTGCTTCCCCCTGAAGTAGAGTTTCAGACGGCCGCTGCAAGCCAGTTCTTGTAGGCAGAGCTAGTCTGTCCCCTGGGCTCCCAAGGCGGGCAGTCGCTGGGGACCAGTTTGCAAACTGTCCCTGCGCCTTTAGGCATTCCTTCTCCCTGCCCCTTGTCTGGAGGCCAGACAGGGTGGTCTTGTGGGAACGGAGCTATCAGGAAGCTATGTAGAACTGGATTTTCAGATGAAAATCTGCTTAGTGCCATGGTATTCACACCATGAGAATCCAACCTAATAATTCTGGTGTTTCTGTGAGAAAGAGACTTGGGCACCTAAAGCACAGACTTTTCCAGGGCAGCAGAACACGGGATTTACTTTGGAAATGAGATGAGCACAGTGTCTGAAATGCTTGCTCTTACTTCCTCTCCGTGCTTGCTCTCAGGCACAGCTGCTTGTTAAGGGCTGAGCTAGAGCAGCACCTCTCTGCCCAGCCTGCTGCAGACTCACTGCACCCCCAAAGCAGAGAGCACCTGGCTCAGCACTACTCCCTCCCTGGAGGGTGGGACAGGGGCTTTGTTGTTAGCTCAGATATTGCCTTTTTTTTTTTTTTTTTTTTACCCTTTGCCTTTTTTTACCTTCTTCTCCTTGCAGCTGCGTTGAGAGCTGTTACTTAAGAGCAGCTGGGAGGGAATTGATATCAGCCTGGAATAGGTTTAATTGCAGTCAAGTCCAGGTTCTGTCCTCCTGAGAAAACTCCTTCCCTACACTTTTAATCCTTTAGTTCCTCCCTCCCAGCCTGCTTTGGGGAAGGAGTTTCCTGGGGAATGCTCCATTTTGTGTT
Source organism: Fratercula arctica (assembly GCA_947846985.1). Classification (NCBI taxonomy): domain Eukaryota; kingdom Metazoa; phylum Chordata; class Aves; order Charadriiformes; family Alcidae; genus Fratercula; species Fratercula arctica. The sequence continues at coordinate 4,539,608 of CANTUZ010000015.1, forward strand.
CTACATGAGTATGCTGCTTCTCCTCAGGTGCTTCTCTGCTGGCTGTGTGCTGGTACCCAGCAATTCCCTGGACCAGGCTGCCTGCCACAGCTCCTCTGCCTGTAAGTCATTTGTGGGTTTCTTGTGCTTCTGGAAATGTTGTAACAGCAGCTTCAGTCCTCAAAGTTTGTGCTGCTTGGGCACCCAGGTCTGTCAGAAGGTGTTGCTATGAGCAAATGGAAGGGAGGATAAATATGTACTGATGAAAAATGAGCTGTTTACTGTTAGATTTGCAGAAGAGTACTAGGCATCTCTCTGCAAAGTATAACTGGTTATCACGCAAAGGCCCCTCTGTCTTGTGGTGCTACAAGGAACGCTAGCAGCTGATGCAGACAGAGCTAGGAGAAGCAGGCTGAGACTTCATGGAGGTGGTTTCCTTTTGGAAGAGCTGGGACACAGTGTTCAGAGCTGGTGAAGGGGGGCAGCAGGGAGGTTGTTTTCTTCCTCCACTTCCATAAATCACAGCTTTTAGTGAATGCAACCTGAAATAACCTTTCAATAAGCCTCTTCTATAAGACTCCGCATTTAAGTCACACTTGCTAATTCCAGGACTGGAACGGTGATCTTGTAGAACTACGCCCTCGGCAAGCCTTGCTTTTAGCTCAGTTCAGGGAGGTGCTTATCAAACGTGTTTCCAGCTCCCACATGCTTAATGTACTTTCATGCCGTTTGAGAAAGCTCTGTAAGCATCTCTTCAGTAGCACAAACCACACCTTAGGAGTTTAGCCTTGAATGCTGTGCTGATAAGCATGACAAAGTGAAAAGCATTAACTGTATGCTTTAGACAAAGAGGGACAGGTAAATATAAAATAGTCAGGAGCAGGCTACCTCTACCAGTGTGCTGTTTGTTTATAGAGAAAACAAACAGGATTACAATATTTCAGTTATTTTCTTGTTTATATCTGTGGCAGCCACAAACTCTGGTTATAGACCAAGACCCAAGTGTGCAAGGTGTGATACAAACATGGGGTGGGGAAGAAATCCAGAGACCGTACAGCTTGAAAAGCAAAGTGTTCTAAAACAAAACTCTCTCAAAGTTGGCAACGTTTATGAAAGGAAATTTATTCTGGATCATCTTGGACTCCTGATCACCTTTTCTTAATTTTCCTATAACTCTGTGTAGTGCCTGGTGTGACAGAGCTGTCATTCTTGTCCATGCCTCAGAGGTGCTTCTGCAGTATAAGCACAAATGAGCCAAATTTGTACTGGCTACCTCTGTCTGTCACTTTTGTGTCAGTAACATGCTTTCCTTTTTAAAAGAGCTTCTGACCCAGTGATTCTCAATTATTTATTTGTGTCTTTCTGTCTTCCTTTGCTTGATGTTTCTGCCCCCGTCAGGAAATTTTGCAAGGCGTTGCATCATCCCTTTTCCTGTTGGCTGTCTGTGCTGCCTGCCCCGGTGGGGCTGTGCGGGCAGTGGCTGGGTAACGCAGGCAGCATCTCAGTGACCTGCAGGACGAGCTCTGCTTCCACCACCCTCAGCGTGGGTCCTGTCAACTTTGTTGACTTTCAAACCCAAAGCATGCTTCAGCTGAGGATTGCAAAAGGGCTTATAGCCATTAATTACACTCGCCACAGAAATAGTCGCCACGCAGGATATGTTTCTAGATGGCTGTGAACAGATCTAAAAGCAGTTCTGCTCAGCCCCAGCCAAACAGCACATCGACGACACAAAGGTTGCTTTGCTCAGTTCAGTTTTTCTCTTTATAAGCTGTTTGTAACTAGGCCAGACTATTGATACCATGGTAACAACAGCAAAGCATACTTTAATCTGCAAACCACTTCCACCCATCTTCACAACATTCCGGAGGTGCAGTTTATTCCCTTCACTCCAAACTGCATGCGCAGTGGTAACGCCCCAGCAAACTTCCTGCATGTTGTTCCAAGCTTGTTGAATAATTATTTCCTTCATCAGGCAGAGCTGTTAAGTACTACTTTAAAATCACAGCTGTCTGCATCCATCTGCTTAATCTTTGCTGATACAGAGATACTGGTGACCACTTGCTTCTTGGTTTGGGGTCTGTGATGAGAAGGGCTACTGCTGCCTTGAGACGAACTTCCCATCAGGGAGTGCAGAATGGAGCACCCAGCGCTCCAGCTGCTCTGAGTGACTCCGCATTTAGAGGGAGCATGAGTCTATAAATCAGGAAGCTCCCTGGCAGAAAACTTCATGCTTGGTTGCTGTTCTTCACTCCTATCTGCATTCAAGTTGAGTTGAGGTGTTTGGGGGCAGGCAGAGAACTCACCGGTTCTTCTGTCAACTGGACAATATATGAGAAGCCTTGTCTTAATGATACACGTATTTAGAACAAAAAAGAAGAGGGAAATACTTGCTTCAATTAGGTGCAATATTTTTATGAAAAAGTTTGTGCCAAACAAGCGAGTCATTAGGTAGCATGGTGACATTATGCTGTTTCCTTGCAAGCTGTGTTTTAATTCCTAAGGAAGGTCTGTTCCGTTGGCTTTGTTGTCTGGTACTCCTGGGAAAGTGGAAAGTTGATTTATGGTGTTTGGAAACAGTGTTGGGGCAAATCTTCCTGGAAAGGAGGCCTGGGTGTCTGGGCTGAGCTTTTTAGAAAAGGTTGCTTGCTTGCTTGCTATTGGTGACTGTCTCTGTTCTTTCTATATGTGCAAATAAAATAAGTTACACTGAAAATAGACTGAAATACCATGTTACTTCTCTCTCACTGAATCTGACCTGCAAGTGTTGCCACCTGAGAATGGTGTAGCAACAGAGACACAGAGCAGCAGGGCTATTTGGAGCCTTTTCAGGCTGGGCTGGACTCAGAGTTCGTCATAGATTTTTTTTTTTTTTGTACTTCACCTAAGAAAACAAGGACATGATCAGAAAATACATTTGCCAATGAGACCAGACTGCTGAAGTAGAAAAGTGCCTTTGCAGTTCCAAGGCATTGCAGGCTCTTAAAATGCTAATGGCATGCCTGAGAATGAAAGAATTGATTTCATAATATTGATTTTATTTAGTAGTTCAGCTGGTGGAAGCGGGGAAGGGATTTAGCATTGTCTGCACAAAAAGTGAAAGGGTGCATTACTCGATCAAATGGGTCTGGGTAGAATCTCCCTTCCATTTTTGACAGGATAAGCCGGACTTGCATGTCTCCTTTCAGCCTGTGCAGTCTGCCTGTCACCCACCTAGGCACCGGGGTAGCTGGCAATTGCGTAGCACAGTTAATCTGTAACAGGCCACTGGCCGTGTGAAGAAAAGAATTTTGGTCTCCTGATGGCAAGTTGCAAAATCCCTACCTGCTACATCATTTGAATTTTGTACCACTTGATGTGACAAAGGGGCTTACGAAACAGTTCTCTGGCAGAGCCAGGCAGTGACAGGCTCTGAGTTCAGTGTATACAGTTTCACAGGCTGCGGCCACCATGGATGTGTTGCATTCAGAACTCCATTTCCTACATTCTGCACCATGCAGGGGCAGGGGAACACTTACATCACATATGAGTCTCACCTTTGCCCATATAAAAGGTTTGAAGATCTTGCTGTAGCTCCCCACAGGAAGCTTCACCAAGATCAGTGTACTGGAGTCCTGGAAAGGAAAACTATGCAGAGGCCTGTAGTAGCATCTTCCCACCAGAACCATTGCATGTGCATAGTGTTGATAAATCAGTCACCAGATGCAATGTCAGGAAACTTTTATACAAGTTTTTAATAAAAAAAAAATTCAACAAAAATATATATAATCAGGCATTTTATGCAATGCATACATTCTTTATATCTGCAGGTACAGATAAATAACAAGGCAAAACCAAGTATTTTGCTTATCTTTGGCCATTAACCAATAATCACCCCCGAAGAAATATTATAGGGTTAAAGAATAATAAACTGAGTCTGTAAATTTCTCTCATTACAGACAAAGTATCAGGCAATAATACAGTAGTTAGATCTTTAGAAATGTAAGGAACTATTTCTTTAACACTGCCCAATACTGAAATTTAACCTGGTTTGCTGCTCTGGAACTGAATGCCGCCTGTAGCTGACACACAGGCACCGTTTCCCGGGTTTACATTAGACAGACTCCAGCCTTTACCTTAACCTACGTCCCTTCGCCATACATTGCTCTAAAAAGCCAAGCTGTACCTCTTCCTGAAATAAACTAGCGTGAGTTCTTCTCTGGGGATCAGTTTCCTGAACCCCAACCAACGGACATACATACAGAGTAGTTAAGCTTCCTTAAGTCAATATTTTTTCTAACTCAGTGTCCCAGAACAATAGCTATCCTTCCACTTTACAGCACAGATGCATCTGATGGCTCTACCAAAGCAATATATACATGATACACACTAAAAAAATCATAAAAGCAGTTTTTAAAGGTACATTGATATCATATAGCAGCTTATGTCTATATATGTACATGTTTTCACAGTTATATTTTAGAAAATTGAGAACACCAGGAATACTTCTACTGTGTTTTCTATAAATACTAAAAATTTACCTGTCAGGCATACTGACAAAATAGTATTTAGGTTATCACTTTAAATAGCTCTTGAAAACCTGTAGAGTTTTAAGCTTAAAGGCTGTAAAGTTTGAGGATTCTTTAAAGTGTTTAGCCAGTTTCAGCAGCTGGGCCGCCTGCCAGTTTGACTTTTTTTTATTTTTTAAATTCAAATCTGGTAACAAAGGAACTCCACCACTTTTGATGGGATAGGCAAGTTCTTGACTTGGCTAGTGGGCATCACTCTTCGAATTGCCATGCGACATAGGTGCTGGAGACTGGAAACTTGTCGTGGAGTTGCCCAGAAGTACACGCTGCCATCCTGTGTCCTGCACAAAAAAAAAAAAAAAAAAAAAGAGACAAAAAACCCCAACAGAATTATCCCACCTGAAATGATTTCAAGTTAGTACAAATTCCCAAATACACATTGGTAGTTGGGGAATTTGCTCTGAACTTCCCATTGCTGAGTTCTAGCTGTTCCGGACTCATTCACGCTAGACGACAGTTATTCTTTTAAGCTATAGCAGCACAATTAGCAACTTGCTGATTATCTGCGTGACAGGCCTGAGCAGATCTTCCAACAGCTATTGAGCGTACCACCTGAAACACAGTAACTGCCCTTGATTATCTAGTGGTCTTTTTCCAATCCACATGTTTGTGGGTCTGTCTTTTATTTATTTTCAAAGATAAGAAATGAGTTTATCAGCCTCTTGATTTTACTGCTATTCCAGGCATGTTTAAACAAATAGTACCAAAACCAAGTCAGAAGCATCAAGTTGCAAGTCACCCTTGAAGATTTTTACAACACTTAGCCACTGTTTTCAACCTTTTGTGTTACCTTAGTATTTTAAGGGGAAAAACCTTAAAGTGTATACTTGCCCTGCAGCTAGAACACTGCCATCAGTAGAAAAAGTACAGCAGAGCCCATTGTTCAGAGGTGCAACTTGTACAGGGTATTCTTCATCAATTCTCCAGAATCTTACCATTCTGAAAAGGGAAGAACAAAGTAGTAAGTTATCAGAGTAGATATTTAATTCTGCCTGATATTTTCTCTGAAGCTGCACAAGAAACTAGTCTGAAGCAGAGCTCAGGGAATTCTTATAAACATTTTAATATGCATAGAAGGTGTTTCAGACTTGGCCTGAAATGCTGCTGCTTCAACCATTTTAACTCCACTGACTAAAAGATTGCCTTCACCAGCAGAAAGCAATAACCTGAACTACAGACTTAGACAATCTCTTAAGTGTCATATACACTAGGAAATCCCAACAATGCTTGTCTTAATTAAAAAAAACTAAACCTTTCCTGTAGATAGTTTAATACCTTGCTGTCGTCTTGAGAAAACATTCTTCATATTCTTAAAATATATTTTTTCAAAATACTATTTGTAGTGTTAACAGAAGTTGAATATGAGAGCCCAGAATACTTTTCTTTTTACCTTGGAATCAACTACTAAACAAAATCTTATCTGCATTATTAACTCCATTTACATTTTTCACTGTTTAAAACCCCTCTTTTTCTCTTTTCAGCTGTTACACACTTAAGTTATTCAGATCATGTACTCTGTACACAACTATTTCTACATTCAGAATGTAGAACTCATCTACTTTTACCAAGACCAGTAAAAGTCATTTCTCACCTTAAAAAAAAAAAAAAAAAAGCTGACTTAGTATTTAAAAGTTCATGTCATATGGGAAGAATTAGAGTCTAACAAACCTTTCCTCATACTTACTTATCATCAGCAAGGCTTGCAATATGTAGTCCATCGTGACTAAAAGATACTGATCTGACCCATCGGTCATTTGCACCTCCAGCAAATATTGGAGTAGGAGGGGGAAACAGATGCCTGGAGACAGAGAGACACTCAGCGAACAGCATGAAGTTTAACTATGAAGAATTTCCTTCAGCCAGGACTAGCAAAGCTGAGGAAGAAAAAATGGACTGAACATTTAACCATGAAATCAGGAGTGGCAATTGAACTACTGTATCTTTTGTAGCACTGAACACTTCAGCTTTGTTGAAGATGCTTAAATCAGTACATGTTAACATATCAGTGCTCTGAATTCTTTCTCAGATAGAAGAACAGTCTCCACTGCTTTGCCACTTTAGGATTTACATCAGCCACTGCTAAGATTTTTCCCAAGTCTAATTCAGTTAAATATATAAACCCATTTATCTTCAGTAGTCATCTTCACTCTAGGAGAAAGTTTCCAGATTTGACTATTTTACTTACCCAAATTCCATAAGAATAACTCCAAGATGTGGATCCCAGACATAGACTCGAGTATCATAAGATGCAGTAGCCAGTAAAGCTCCATCAGGAGAAAACTCACAAGCTACGACATCATTGTGATGTCCTTCAAGTTTCCGTATCATGGAGTATTTATCCATATCCCACAGAAAAACCTGCAATTAAATAAGCTAATGTTATAGCTCTGCTCAGAGATGCAACGAAGCATTTATTTTATTTTTTTTAAAGTATAGCTGCTAGTCTTATTTAGGATTATATTAAAATCAGGCATTATGAATTACTACAATTAAAAATATGCTCAGTGTCATACTCAGATTAAAATCAAAGTTTTTTTAAAATAATTAAAGCAGACATGCAAGTTCTAACTCAAGTTTGTTAAATGTTATTAACAAAATAAGCCAAAATATAAGATAAAGGCAACACAATTTAACCATGTAGCTTACTGAAATTCAGGTATTACAAAACTATTTTATTAAAATATGCAGAAATAAATAGGGTTAAACTCTACAGTCCCCTCTTTTCAGTAACTACCAAAATTTTAAGAAATATACAGACAGAAAATGTAAGGTTAACATATTGTTACTCCAGTGGCATCCCTTTGAGTTTAAGATCACTTGTTTACAATTGGCTTGGATCACCAACGTCAGCCTAGGAAGAGAAACAGATACTGCAAGCAAAAAGAATTTTCACAGCCAAAAGTTACGTCTTTGGCAAAACAACAGGGAAGTCTAACCACATTATTAGAAAGAATTTATGCATTTTAAATCAAGTCAACAGTAAGAAAGACATTAATATTAAAATTTACCAGGCTAATTGCATATTGCATTATAAAAATTGATAACAGGTGATAGTATTCTGGGATTTACATGCAGTTGTACATTATATATAATCAAAATAAAGACTGTGCAGAATTACTTAATAGGAACGATCTATGTACTGCAGCATAATTTTACAGAAAATGTAACTCTAGCGTAAGGTGTTATGTCCCTAAAAGAGCTCATTAGGGTCCTTGATTTTTTTTCCCTGACTTGGTTTTACTGCACAGATTAAATACTGACATCTTGGATAAATTTATATGTTTGACCAAAGCAAACATAGCCTTAGTGCCTCACATACTTCCTAAAACTGAACCATTGTACAATCAGTTATGAATGTGTTGACCAATTTCTCTAAGGAGATCCCAACGTTCCATAAAATTGGAAACTAAGTTTTAGGAGTCAGCGTGTTTCACTGCTGTGAAAATTATTAAAAAAAAAAAAAAGAAAGAAAGAAAGCAGAAAGTGGACATCAACCAGCACCTGCGTACGTACAGTACACCCTGCAGTCGAATGCAAGGTTACTTCGTCCTATGGTAAAGTTCGCCCCCAGCCTGGTAGCCAGAGATGCCACTCTTTCTGCCCAGCTAACACCATTGTGCTCCTGTGTGAGTGGTGCCAGCTTAACCTCAATCACACCAATATTGCTGCCACCACCTGTGACAGGGAAAGCAAGAAGCTTATGGAAAACACACAGCCTAAAGATATCAATGTATACATCCACATCTGCTCTAGTTAAAGAAGAAACAAAACCCAGACCTCAACTATTCTCTATCAATTCTGCACTGATTTAAAATACAAAATGCATTTGAACAGTTATCCATATAAAGTGGTATCCAGTAACTGAATTGTGCATTTTACTTATTGCTAGGCTACTACCTACAAAGTAACTAGAGTGATTTCCCCTTTCTGTTTTATCCTAATTCTTCAGTGCCAAGGAAAGCAGCTTATGGCATATGTGCTTTACCTGCACTGCTTTCAGTTCTCTAGCAGGGCATTAGAATACAGATGAAAACAAAACCCGTATGCTGTTCTTCATTCTAGAGCTTTTAGACACGAGTGCCATTTGTATTGGAAAACATGTAGAAACATTTTTGTTCAGCAGGAGAAACCATGACTGGCTCAGACTTTGAAAAGTCCTTTTCATTGAGCAGGAAATAGAAAGAATAAAATCAGTAACAAAATAGTTTTATGCATTAATCTAACATTTAACACTGGAAGCTTTAGTCTTCTTTGGTTTTATACTATGAACATATGCAGATGTGTACAACTGTTTCTCAAAGAGTGCTTACAGTTTCTTCAACTAAAAGCAGTGCAAGTTTAATTCATAAATCAGTGTCTCAATGCACCATTTGCTAGTTTAATTTCATGCACTTTTACATCACCATAAAACATTAGAAGTTCATGACACCGAGCACAAGCTTAATGTTACTTGGATTTAAAATGATTATGCACACAATTCAGTAGATTTAATGAACAAGGAACTCTGACACATACTGCTTTACTAGCTCCAACCGAACAGAGAATAGAAGAGTCTGGAGAGAATGCACAACCATATACCCAGTTCTGATGTCCTCTCAACACTTTCATCATATTTCCTAAAAAGAAAGACATTCCCATAAGAATTAAGTATTACAAATTCAAATTGTAAAGCTTTTCCAAATTAGTTCTTCCTTTATAAATTTTTATACTTTTTTTTCCAAATAACACCTTGCAGAGTCATTCTACACAGGCTGTCATGCAGGCTCTAAATCCTATGTCCCTACTCAAAACGGTCACTTCATGCACTCTTTTAACTTAACCCAATACCAGCTTATGCCTTTAGGGTACATGCAGATAAAGAATTTCAAGAAAGCATACACAGTGAGTGACTAATAGAACAAAATTTTTTTTTTTTTAAGAAATGCTGACCTAACTGAGTTTACGGCAATACAAGAAGAGAGCACATGCGTATTTTCCTATGTATTACAGCAGGCAAACTTAAAATGCATACCATCATCTTTCAGGTCCCACACTCTCAGTGTTTTGTCTCTGGATGCAGACACTAAAATCAGGCTGCCATCTGGGGCAAAGGTTAAATCTCTAACAACTTCAGTATGGTCCATCAGGTTAAGGAGGAGTTTTCCTGTTACGTGAAAACACAATTTAAAATGAAGGACTGTACTTTTATTCTCACCAAATGCTTTATGGATAAAAGTACAGAATACAAAATTACAGCACAGAAAGCCAAATTTTCTTTGTGGAAATGCTCCCTACAGTAAGAAGGATGGGTATCCTTTTAGACACTTCTGTACCAAGAAGCAATTTCCTCAAAAGCTAGTAAATCTATACAGTAAAACCATATACCTCAGGAGTAAGGCAAGACTTGTCTTTTGATAGACATCTCTGTTCTAAGCTTAAATTTACAAGATAAGAAGAAATTCTTAGTAGTCATTAGTTTCATTTTCTTAAAGCTGAGAAGTTCTCTCCCAACCTAGCAACTGTGCTACCAGCTAAGTTGAGATTTCCTAATTTCAGATCCAGTATCTTATCTTCTGAACTACTATTTACTAAAAAAAAAAAATAAATAAAAGGTTCTCCTCAACATAATCCTTGCCCATACTCAAGAACAGAGAGCAACTTTGTGTTTTGAAAGTTTCCTTTGTTTGAAAGTATATCAAAACTACACTCAAGCGGAAGATTTTAGAGTAAAAAGCAATATACACAAAGTCAGTCACATACTTAACAATTTTGCAGCAACAAGTCTTCATCTTCCATCACTTGCATCTCAAAGCATGACCTGACTCTGTTCCTTCCTCTAGCAGAATTTGAACATTTCTAGTGGCAGGAGTTCATGCTTTTTTTAGATTACTTAGTTTGTATTCAAGGTTCAGTTCCCAATTAAAATTCTGTAAGCAATTCATTCTGTGTATTAATGATGTTACTGCTGCATAAAGTGACAATGAAGTGCCATCTTCCTCACATACTCTACCTGTATATACATCCCAGATCTTGATGCGCCCATTGTTCAAGCCAGTTGCAAGTAGAAGCTGGTCTTGCCCAAATTTGAAACGGTGCCATTCTATATTGACACAGCGGCTCTGCTTCTCAGGCACTGACGACCCAAAAGCAAGGCTCCAGACAATATCGCCGCAGTCTATGATATGTTCACAAGGCTTATTTTTCTGACTGCTGTCACTATTCTGCCTTGGAAGTCTTGGACTGATAGAGTTTGCAACATTCTTTGTGCTATGCAACAAGCTGCAAAAGAAACAAAAATACAAAAAATAGCATAAGGTATCTTGAAAAGTAAATAGAACAAAAAGGTCTTTAAGTTGTAATGAAATCTGTGAGTTGCCATAACATGTTTTGGAGGCCCATAATAACGCATTTTTATTTTCAAATTATAAAAGCAGCTTTTTCTTTTAACTGTCAAAAGTTATTAACACCTGGAAACCTTCTCACACAATATCATACTAATAACTTTTGTACATATTTTTACCTCTGTAGAGAGCAATATATTAACTTAACCCACGGTGAAAAACAACATTTTTAAAGCATTTACAGAAAAATGAGTTACAAAAATTTCTAAGACTAAACGAGCTAAACAAGCAAGAAGTTCCCTGCAATTCACTTACATGTGTTAAATACTGGGAAGAGATCCTCTGAGGCCAGCATACGAAAACCAATTAACTCACCACCAGAAAGGGGGGGGGGGGTAGGAGGCGGGATTTACTGGGAGGGGAAAAGTGACCAGTTACAAAAATGCAACTGCTGATTACTAACTTCATTAAATGCAACCTGCAAATGAAAATAAAGCGTGTCTTCTACAACTTAACTTCCATCCCAGTAAGAATGATAAGGAAAGAGGTTCGCCTTTAAGTAAATTCATAAAAGGTAAAACCAAATAGCTCTCTGATAGGAAATTTAAAGGTCCAGATCTGCCCGGGTCTATTTCCCTTTCATTCTAACTTCCTCTTATTTTAGAGCAACTGAATCAATTAACAAATCACTCCTCCACAGCCTTTGTGAGGTTGCAATACAATTGTTTCTCTCGCTGGACACAGAGGAAGATATAAAACAATAACTTACTTTAAAGATTTTTTTCCCAAAGACATCAAAGCCTAAGAAAGCCAATGCATGCGTTTTAATCTATTCAAAGTTATCTCCTGTTTTGGAATTCTTAAGTTTCTGAGGAGAATTAAAAGCCATATGGTTTTGTCTTACAAGTTATTAAGGCACTGAGACCAGGGGACCAGCTTCACTATGCGATGTCCTTGTGACCAAGCAAAGTAAGACCCATCGGGAGCGAAGGCAACAGTCCAGTTTTCACGGCCACACTTCTTGTCAAAGGGAGAAGTTGGGGCTAAGAGTTCTCCTACAGTGCGCGATCGTGCTAAAAAGAAAACGGAGAGGAAATTCCATTTAAAAAAATAGCATATTTTAAAAGGTTACAAGGGAACCAGGTAATATGTTAATTATTTTGGTTTTATTTCATGACATTCAAAGTAATCGGGGAAGGGGAATTATTCTCACTGTACAACCAACGAACAGACTAAGCCTCAGCACAAGGGATTGAGTCACTGAAGAGAAACAGCTTAGTGTTAAATGTCCTGGTTGTCAGTAAGTAACATCACATATTGACACCAGAAGCAGAACTCGAATAAATTAAAAATTTACTGAAACCAGCTATTCAATCATTCTAACTATAGCTCTAGAGATATCAGTAGAACTATGCTCCACCTTGACCTAATACTGCAGAGTTTCGCAAATAAGATGCCCAGTAATTTATTTTTCTTCTACCTATAAAGAGAAATGTGAGTGCAATTCCACGCTGAATATCCCGCCCTCCTTAAAAACAATAAATTCAGCAGCCCCCACAGGCCCCAGGCGGGCTCTGTGCGATGGGGGCAGCCCGTGTCTCCCCGCTTCCCTTCCGCCCCGCCTGCGGGCCCGGTGCCGAGCTCACAGACCCCCGGCGGGCCGAGCGCCGAACCGGCCCCGCTGAGGGACGGCGCCAACCGCGGCCGCCCGCCCCGCCCGGCCCGGCCGCCCCAGCCCCAGCCGCCCCAGCCCCGCTCCCCCTCCCGGCTGCGCCCGCCGCTCACCGATGAGCTTCTCGTTGACACTCAGGGGAAAGCTGGCCATCTACGGGGCCGCCCTTCGGACCGGCTCGGGACCTGCAACGGAACGAGAGGGACCGCCGCTGGCCGGAGAGGCAGGGACTGGGACAAAATGGCGGCGGCGCCGCGGGGTGTAGCGCGGGGCGGGTGGGGGACGCGCCTTCCTCCCTCGCTCCGCCCGCCGGCCGGCGGGGCCCATCGCCTCACACGGTCCGTCCTCCTGGCCTGCCCTGCCGCGCCCTCAGCCTTGGCTGGGTCTCTGCCCCTCGCCCGCTCCGCTTGTCGCGTCCCGTTTTGCCCCTTCACTCACCGCGGCGGGCTGGATCGGGGCCCCCGGGGCCTCACTGCCCCCGGTCGCTCGGTGTCTCCAGGTCCCCGGTTCCCTCGGGGCCCCCGGTCCCTCGTCCTTTCCCCCGCGCTGGCCGGGCGCCTCCCGGCTCCCCGCACCACTGCGGCTTTCCCCGCCCTGTGGAGCTCGGCCTCATCCAAACGCAGCCTTATGTTCCTACAGATGGTCTGGTGCGAACCCAGCCTTTGCTATAAAGCAGCCCCCGGGACATGCTAAAATACACCCCGGTTCTTTTGTTTCTGGGGGAAAAGGGTACCCGGTAGCGTGGTAGCCAGCCTTGGGCTGCGTTGCTGTCCTGGCAGGGTCCGCAGTTACAGCCCGTTTCAGCAGCATCTTCCAATCCCGTCTATGCCAAAAGATGAGTCACGTTTTAACTATACTATACTAACTATATATAGTTATATATATATAACTATATATATATATAACTATATACTAAGTAGTAACCTGGCTCCCTCAAAACATGGGGGTTCACAGTACAGAGGAGAGCTATAGTGACTCCCTCAATGTTGCAATTAAAAGACTTTTTATAGCTACTGTTGTGGGGATGTACTAGTGAGGTGGTGTTGATAAACTGCAGAGTCCTCAAATGGGATAAGAAATGTTCTTCTGTCGATTAAATGCCCAACCAGCAGCAGCTACCATTCCTGCTGCGGTGAGCTAGATAGAGATTGTCTCCGGTATCTTTTAAGACAGGTTGTGACATCCTTGGTGTCTGTTTGACTATGGAACTACAAGGCAACACCTAAACCAAAAATACGTGAAAGCTTATATGGCTGTGTTGCGGGATACGGCTGCGTGTAGGATGGTGACGTTGCACTTGATTTCATGTTCCCTAACCAGGGGCTGGAAAACCCTTGGGAGTTTCCTACTCTTTGATGTTTCTTTCTAAACATGTACAGTTCAGTATCTAAATCCAGCAAGATCTGGTTTATGATAAAATTTTGAATTTACTGTTAAAGTTAAAGGAGTTGTCCATAAACAACTTGGAGAAAGAGACCCTGAGGCCACCTCATTCTCTGCCTGATTTTGCATTAACATGTGTGTATTCCCCTATCTCCTTCCTTCTTTTCTGTTTTTCTTTCTCTGTTTGCCTATTGAAGTTCTGCCCCTCTTCTAGACTAGGTGACTCTTCCTTGCTCTCTCGTTGGACTTCAGAAGAGCACGTAGCAGGATAATTAACTGCAGATAGTAACTATGATTTCATTCCAAAGCAGTGGCCTAGCTGGTAGCTGCACTGCGATGTCTGTATGGATTCGCTACTCAGCTGTAGCAACATCCAGAAATTACCCTTACGTAAGCAAGGCCAGCAAAGCGTTTTTAAAATCACGTAGTGAGACAATGTCAAAGAAAGGAGCAGGAAGAAATTTTGAATATTTTTGTTGTTCCAAACACTAGCATGGATTGCTGCTGGTTTGTATAAACTCTCTTAGCACATCAGAGCACTAATTCGACACAGTACTTTTTAGCAGCAAAATCCTGTTCCTGCTCTATCAATCCTCTGCTGCCTGCAGATGCAAAAGCCCTAAGCAGCTATCTTCACTTAATCCCTCAACAACTTCGTATAACAAGGCAGATTTGTAGCCAGCGAATATTGTGAAACACTGGTGTGGAGTTACTCATGAGTTGTGAATGTTTGAGCCAGGCCATCTCATAGCTGAGATGACTCTGTAAGATTTCTCCCGAGGGTCTGAGCCTCGCGCGCAGCCAGAACAAGGCTGGGTTGTGTTTGCTTACCTTGGGGGCTGCTACAGCCAGGGAAAGACAGCGGTTGAGTTACGCAGCTTTGTAGAAGTGTTACGACGCTGCTGGCTTTCTTGCTTTTTTTTTTTTTTTTTTTTGAAGCAGCAAAATATTTGGCAAATTATTATTTCTTCAGGTCTCTGTATTTCTGCAAGTACTGCTCCAACACTTGGTGTTTCTTTTGCAGTGTGCTTTCTGCTCATTAATGTAATAGATTTGAGGTCCAGAATAGATGATTAGCTCATTTAGTCTGGTCTTTGTCTAACAGAGGAATAGAATTTAATCTAATTTAACACACCTTCAAACAGTGAGGATTTCCAGCAGTTACACTGTTGTTCAGCCTTTACAACACTGGAGTCCAACTGCCAATCTTTGAACTTCCCTGTACACGTTTTGTGTGTTATGGACACAAAGACAAATTGTGATATGTAAATTCCCAGGTTTCTGCAAGCTTATTAGAAATTATTTGGTGTCACAGGCTGTCCTGGAGACGTTACTAGCACCTTCTCTTTTTGTGCCTGGCTGGAAGGGCTGGCGTCTGGTGTCTGAAGCCAGAGTAGGAGAGGTGGAAAGCTGAGTGCCGTCTGCAAGCTACCAACTCAACCATTCTGGTCAGTAGAATGTACCTTTCCAAAATTCAGTCAAAACTTGAGGAAATAAAGAATCCACACTTTCCTTTCTTGGCACCCTTATCATGTTTATTTTCCTTATGAGTGAACCAAAGTGGATGATTTTCTGGATGATTTTTACCATGTTTCGCTGGTGAGGCATCGCTGTGGAATGGAGGGTGGCACTGGGCTGCATACCCCACACAGTCACATGCCACAAGGGCCTGCAGGGCTGCGCGAGTGACTCAGGGCTGATTTATGTGTTTTCCATTATCTTCCTTTGTGGATGCAGCTGCCAAGTCCACACAGTGCTGTTCAGCTGGGAAGCTAATAAACTCCGTGCATCTTTCTCCATCAAGACTTCACTCACTGCAATAAGCTTTCACAAATAAAAGGACTTTTGTTGTCTGCCTGTCTTGGAAATACTTTCCAAGATCCAGGTTACAGAGCTTTTCCCCAGGCTATGGAAGCACCAGGATCTGCTTATTTCGTATTCTTGTATTCTGACCTGGTGAATCTAGTTGTACCCATTTTGTTTGTTTTTTCTTCTCTGATTTTTTTAAACTGATTTGTGATTTTATGTTTCTTAATCAGCTTTGTTGAAGTCGTTTTGAGTCAGTCAGTGACTAGACTGGACCAGGAAGGCCCTCTGAAATTAGTGTGTATCCCAAAGAAGGGACTGTGCTGCTTTTATAGAAATTTATTTTGGTGCTGTTTTCTCCTTGTGTCCTTTTGTAATATCATCTGGGGTTGTAAAACGAGCCTAGGTGTTTTCCTCACGCATTTCCTGTCTTCTGGCTGCTTGCAGGGCTCTCAGCAGTGTGCTTGCTCTGCTTCATTTCCATTGCTATGGCTTCGCGCTGGAAGGCTTCCACCACCGAAAGGCTGTTCGTTCCGGTTTCTGATACAGATCAGCTGTGAATTTAGATCACAGTTTCTGTCCAAGTTCTGCTTACTGTGCAGTTCCCCGTCCAGCTTGCGCAAGCCGTCCCACAAGGTTATTCTGCTCAGGGACCACCGAGACTAGTGGTTTCTGTACGTTGTGGTTGGTTGGGTTGTCCAGACAGACCTCTGGAAGTTAGATCAGCACAGTAAGTGTAAAATACATAGGAAAGTACTATAAAAGCCCATGGTGCTTTTTCAGGCCCACAAGTTATGTCCTTCCTCTTCACAGCTGTCATTCTATAAAGCACTCCTGAGAGATGATACGTAAGGCAACAATGAAGGCGAGTCACACTAAACCCAAGGTAGCTGATCCATGCAATAGTGCATGCATCTTGGTGGTCTGGCTGTCATTAAAAAATACGCTATTTATAGTCTATACTGTTAATAATTCACAAGCTCCTGTTTGTTTTGAGTAGCCTCCTTGGGACGGAGAAAGTTCAGCATGAGTCTGTGGAGGCAAAAGAGAAGGTGAAAGGAAAAAGCAGAATGGCAGAAAGAAAGAGGGGGCAAAGAGGGTTGAAGAGAAAAAGGGATTGCAGTGAAGAGAATGGGGAGCAGCAGAGATATTGTGTTGAGCAGAGAGAAGAAATTGGCATCAGAGTCCCACAGTGGATTAGCTGCTGTTATTGCCACAGTGCACACTGGAGAACTCAGCACTGACTGACTGGTGATTCCAGGGGCCTGGGAAAGCAACGAAAGCTCAAACCTCTCCCTTGAGAGGCTGAGTAGGTACAGCCCTTACAGATATCCCTGGGAACCGCATCTTCCAGCTGCAATCTTGATGGAGGGTTACCCTATAGGTCCAGACCTGCACTGGGAGAACTGCAGTCTATCCTACGTGACTTTCCATTTGGCCTTTCCTGCAGCAGTTGTCCCTCCAGGTCCCGTCTCCGTCCTCAGCAGACTTCAGGAGCGAGGACTGTGATGAGCTCCTATGTGGCTGTGAGAGGAAGGTGCCTTGTGCTCAGGCATGTGCCGGCCTTAGTGGTAATCTTCCTTAAGAGGAAAAAAAGTAAAGAAGGATGGATTATTGACTTGTGAGAGAATGTAACAAAGGTCCGACTCTAACAAAATGATATTTTCAGAAGCACTGAGAGTTGTGTGCTCAGTGCTAACTGAATTATTATGGGAATTGGGTGAAAAAATTCCCTTGGCAAGCTTTAGGCCAAATTAGGGGGTTAATGGACTTTC
This sequence comes from Fratercula arctica, assembly GCA_947846985.1. NCBI lineage: Eukaryota > Metazoa > Chordata > Aves > Charadriiformes > Alcidae > Fratercula > Fratercula arctica. Next base: position 4,557,111 of record CANTUZ010000015.1, read on the forward strand.
CAAGCAGTACTCAAATAGCACTGAAGTTCAGCAGAAGGTGAAGGTGGTCCAAGTGACAGCCCCACAAGTTGAAGGGTTAAAACAACTTGAGATATAAATAAAGCAACACCCCAGCCCTACAAGAAACTGTTAAGAGCGTATGAGACCTTGTGTATTAGGCTTTGCAATTTCATATACTGTAACTACTTTTTTAAAACACTTCAGCAGTCTTTGCCCTTCTTGGTCTCTCCCTGCCCCACTTACTATAGTGTATTCCTTGCTGTGAAATACTGCTGTGACTGGCACAGTTTCAGCTGTTAGTTCATTTCATGTACATGTTGTTATTTGCCTGGTGACTACAAGTAATATTGGCACAGTTCAGCAGCTTGGTATGGGTCTTCTGTCCCCGAAGAGTTTGCAGCCTAAGCAGAGAAGACAAACAATGGTTGGGAGGGGAAGCGGGGAGACGAGGCCGCTTTCTCAGGGTCATCATGGAGTAGCCAGGAGCATAATCTTCTGATTTTCCCACAGGCACATCGATGAGACTGCCTCCCTTCTGGAATTCTGAGCTGTCATTTCTGTCCCCTTCTCCCCCATTGGTCTGTAGCTTATTCACATTGCTTATTGTGAAAAATAGAATTAGTTTTCTGTCTTAAATTGATGCATGTCTGGTACCTAAAGGGTTAATCTGTAAAGGTCTGCTAAAAGAGTATGCTGTGGAAAAGTTGCACAGATGGAATATCGGAGATAGACTACAGTAATTTTTTTCTCTGCATTCTTTTAGTCTCTTCGGGATTTTATAATTTTTGGACCACATTTTTGGGTATAATAAATAGAGCAGATGGCTTAGTGTGTGTGGTGAATTCAGTGCTTTTGTGATGAGTAGCTGCACTGGAACAAGGGAGAGAGAGGTTTGGGTTTATTCATCTTAGGTTCAAAACCATTCCTTCTTTGTAAACTAGCCATGGGTACTGTGTAAGGGGGCTGCTTTCAGAAACATCTGTGCTAAATTTGTCCACAGGAGTTACAAGAGCTGTTATCTCAGATGGCTGAAGGTCATGCTGAGAGTTTTGAACTTGAACTGTCCTAAACAAGGATAGTAGAAAAGGGTCCCTGTATGACAGAGAAAGCAAGTCCGTCTCGCTTGAGTTCACTGTACCCACACCCTGATCTATGTCAGCATAATCTCAAATATCACTGACCTCTACCGCACAGCTATTTAACTTTAAAAAAAGACTTTCTAAAACGTGCTAGTTTAATGTGTTCCTTTTCAGCCTGTGTTTTCTCTGAACTCAGCTGCCAATAGCTTCAATTAGTTTGAAGGCTCAGGCTCCTTGCAGGAGCGCGATGCCTGGCAGGCAGAGGCACTCTGTCTGCAGTGCTGCCCCGTGATGGGAAATTACTTTCTATTCCACTGTGCAGTGAAAAATGTTACTGAGCTGCTTTGTGTTACTTTGGCTTCAATTCTCCCACTCTGCTCTGTAATTATGTCTGATTATTTACAATGGTGCAAAACACCAATCTCTCGTTATAACCAGGGTTAAAAACATTCTAATTGGTTCATTAAAATCATTGAGGATACAAGGCCTCTTGGCCAAAGCATGGGATGTAGAATCAGAAGTGTCAGCTGCTCTTCGTAATTTTGCTGCTCGCTTTCTGGGTGAATTTGGATAGGTCATTAAGCCCATACTTAAACTAAACTTAAATACAACCAACTCAGTTCAGGAATGGTAACATCGTGCTCTGAGACAGAGATGCTAAGTCTTATAAGAACTGCAAAATATTATAATTGAATACTGAATTATTTTGTGGATCAGTTTCTTTTCTACACTGTAGATTTAGATGCCTCCTACATTCAATCAAAATGTGCCATGAGGGAATAATATAAACTAAGGCAGAGGTGTTAAACAGTAGAACATCGAGCCTGGTGACGTACTGGTATTCCTGCAGGGTGAGGACAGGGACAGTGCCCTTCATCAGTCACTACGTGCTATTTGACTGAATGCAGAGACGCTCCTCGACGCAAATTCCTGCCAATGCTTGGTGGGGTTGGAGCAAAGGTCTGGGCCTGGCCTGCTTCCTGATGGATGCACATAAAAGACATTCAAAGCTTCAGCCCAGGCCTCTCCTCTCCGGCCATCTCCTCCCGCCACAAGGCAGCCTGGGGCAGCAGCCCAGGAGCTGCTGGAGACATGATGCCTCTTGGCCCCTGTGCCTTCGCCAGCGCTGCTCAGACCCAGGCAGACGTGGCTCAGCTCTTGGTTGGCTGCAGGGAGCTATACTTCAGTCCCCTCCATTTTTTGTTCGTTTTGCAAACTTGCTCCCCTCCCTTTCCCAAGATGCCAGATTCCTAATTTGACTTTCATCTCTGGGCACCGAGGTCTGGCTGGCAGGGCTGATCGAACAGCTCTCGGATGAGACAGACCCACCTTGTGAGAACATTCATTTCGTTGTGATATGGAGGAGGAGGATCTATCCAGCTGATGTTCTGGTCTGCAACAGGCTCTGTCTGCCAGATTGAAAATAACCTTTCTTGGACTGCTTATTCTTCTGTCCTGCTTTTTGTTCCTTGCTCCTGATAAGTACAGTGCAGTTAAATATTGCAGCCGGGGCCTGCTGGAAGGGAGCAGCCAAGGCAGAGGCCCCGGCCGCGCAGGCAACGCGGGGCGGTGGGGAAGCAGAGGGTCTCTGCAGCGCTCGCTGCTGAGAGCTGGATGTCCCTGTGGGGAACAGCCTGCACCTTTCAAAGCGAAAGCACTGCCTTTGCAAGTGCTGAGGGGATCTGTACCCGCTGCCTGATGCGACCGTGCGTTGGACGAAAAGGGCTGGGACTGGGAAGCTGATGTGAGACCAGAGGAATGTCAAAGCAGTCACGTAACAAGTAAAAATAAGGGCTATGTCCTGGCCGACTCTGAGTGTACAGATAACAAGATAGCAGGGAATATTCTGAATTGTTCCAGACCCATCCACTTCTGTGTAAATATAGAATAGCCTTCATTTTTTGTTGTGTGTTTTTTTTTTTTTACATATCTGATCCAAGACAGAAACGTACAGCGATTTGTGCTAATGTAGGATGTAGTCAGTAATAAACTGCTGAACATGTTTACAATAGGAAGAATATTTTTTTGCTTTTCATGAATCTGTGTTTTGGCATTGGACTAGCAGGATTAGGCAAACGGAATGTCAATTGCGTGAAGGATGTCATTGTAACTTTCAATAAATTGTCTATAAATTCAATTTATAGAAAAGCAAGTTGAGTTTAACAGGAAAAAGGAAAGGGCTAGACTACATAGGCTCTGTAAAGCACATCAATAAAATAGTAAGAACAGAAAAAGTCAGCATGTTGGGGAATGACAGGGTCGTGTCTGACAGCTTCTGCCTGGAGACAGAGGCGGCTGCATTCCTGCTGCGGCGTTGGGAAAGAGCAGGTTGCTTATAGATAAAGAGTGTTTGCTTTGCTTACAGATCAGAGGTGGGCCCGAGCTGATGTGGAACTGAGATTGAAAATATTTAGGTGGTTTGTATCCAGGCCTGTTGTTACAGGGAACACACGCACAGGGCTACAGAAAAGGTGAAGAATTTGAGAGAAATTTAGGTTCTTTGAAGTTGAAGGTTGGACAAAATAATTTCTTAAGATTTCTTCTTGTCCCCACTTTTGATGGGTTGTTAAAACGTTGGAAATAAGTATAAGAGCGGGGGGAGAAAATGGGAACTTGCTTATTTGCAATGTAGCTTTTTACGTGCACCTGTGTTAGCCCAGAGTATACAGAGTAAGAGGGGTGTAAAGGAGTCTTAAAGTAAATACTAGAATATGAACTTGAATAGATAGTAGTGTAAAGACAGGTATTAAGGCAAACAGAAGTAATGCCCTAAGCCCAGATTTCTTTATTAGCACACATGTATACCTGTCGTTGCTTTTGGGAAAATTCCCACAAACGCGTCTGCAGCTCAGGGCGCAGAACTTCTCCAGGCAGGCACACTCGGCATAAAATACAGGCGGGGTTCGTAAAGGTAACTAGTGACATTTGAGTAAAAGTGAGTATTCTCGGTTCTATCACTGACTCAGAAATCACATTACTTATAGACCCAATCTTGAATCAAAGCATGACAGGGAAAGAAGAAGGAAAAACAGGCGAGGGGAACAGGAATTAGTTGAGATTAGAAGAACAAGATTTTGTATAAAAACTGGCAATGGTTTGGGAGAGTTTATTACCAGACACGAGCCTGGTATCTTACTGTAACTTTTTTTGCAAGAGATAGTTACTTATTTTCTCAGCAGCAGGAATGTCCAGCAGTGCAATCTCTCAAATGTTTTTGAAGGGAAACCCATAAGGAAAGGTATATTGAAGAACTGGGGTAACGTTTAAAAGCTGAAGAAAAAAGAGGGAAGGAGAGACAAGGCGCAAAGTTTTCAAACAAATGAGCAAAGGTCCATTACTAAGCAGCAGTAGAAACAGCGTTTAGAAAGCGTTTAGAAAAGGTTTATTGAGTTCCTTGCATAGGAATGGGTTAACAAGCTTCTTTTGCCCTGTACACTTTATCCTTTCTTGCAAACATTGCATTCCGCAGGCTACCTGAGGAGCTCTTGCCTAGAAAAAGCCAGTATGAGGTAATACCACTTTGAGAGACACATAGTACTGTAGTTTTAAGAAAAGCTAGCTGTGTTGAGCCTTTCGGTAATGTCATCTTCTTCAGTTCTTCCTTCCCCACCAGTTTCTTGTTCGCTTTATTGACATTTCTGCAATGTGGCAGCTGAGCAGTGTCATTTGGCTGTGTAGCTAGATCTGTGCGAAAGGGAGTGCTCGTCTGCAGCCAGCTTGCTATGATCTGGGAAGCAGGCAGAGTTAAACCACTCGTACTGCAAGCAGAGCTGCAATTACATAGAAGTACCTTATTGTGAGCACAGCCCGTTCCTGTAAATTAAAGGAATAAGCTATAGCAATACAAACACAGCTACCCTGTTTAACTGCCTCCTCACTGCAGGCTTTGTTTCATTAGATCTATTTCTAAACAGAGCTGGATACAGAGGCGCCAGAGCTGTGACTGGTGTAATTTACCCCTTGCATTCCTTTTTTCTCCACTGCGGTGTTGTGTCTGGCTCTGCCATCAGCCAGGCAGGGCCACTCCAGTCAATCCCAGAGCTTTTAAGGGGTGGACCTGCTCTCTGCATTAATGTAATTGCAGGTTATTTGTGAGATTCTTCCCATGTCTTACGTCCTGAAGGCCTGGCACAGAAATCCGGTTTTGTAATTTGAGTTGTAAAGAGTGGCTGGATGTAATTATGCGCTCCATTATTCCAGCAGCCTCTGTAGCACGAAAAGTAAAAGCTCAGCATTGCTGTTAGTACTGAAAATACAGAAGATGGTACATAGTAACTGTCTTGCACAAGTGGTGTAGTGGGCAGTATGTGCACAAGTATGAGTTCAAGTTTAACTAGGGTCTATTTTGTACTGTTTATAAATGTTTCCCGAAAGAGACTGATGAGATTCTAGTTATATACTCATTGTATGTCTCTTGAAGTCAAATTGTGCAGAAAATATATAATAAATAAGCCTTGGCAATAGCAGTAGGTTCCTCACTAAAGCAAAGCAAGGTTTTGGGGGAGCGTAATTTCCCTTTTTGTCAGATGTCATTTTGATGACCATAAAGAGGGGAAATGAGACGTACGTGCTCAGCCCTACAGAGGGATTGATCGGCTGCAGGACAAATGTAATTGCAGATGAACATTTTGTCTCAGCAGCTGCTGCCTCTTAAGCGCTGGGAATGGTCTGGTCACTGCAGCTTTGAACAGGGAGAGGCTGCTGTTAAATAAAGACACAGGGAAGAGAGAGTATTCTTGCAAGACCTGAAATTTAAGCCTAAATCCAGACATGAACAGGAAGTACATATCCTATTTCAGTCACACAATATGTTAAAAATACACACTGTAGAATTTGGGCTATAAATGCTGCTTTTTCAGTCAGACATCCTGTGCTGTGATGGTAGTAGCACTTTGTACTCCTGCACACAGAAAATGATTACATTAAAGATTTAAAGCTCACAATGGCTTTGTCTACTGGTTGCTATTAGCATTGTTTTATACATGAATACGCAAATTGAGACTGAAGACCAAGGATTTACCAAAGTTTGTATGGAGTAGTCTATAGAAGTAAAACTCCTCCAGAGGCAGAGCCCAGTACTTCAGCCTAGGGACTGTCCTTTTAGCCCCGCTCACCTCCCCAGGTCTCCTCTTCTCAGCTGAGACCTCTCTGTCTGCTGCAGGGACACCTGTATAGTCAGGCAACACCCGTGCACTGTGACAGCCCAGTGTCACTCGAGTAATGGCAAAGCATCAGCTGCAGATGTGCAGAAGAGCAGATGTACAAGAGGGGAGGACTTTGTCATACGCTGCAGCAGCAGCCAGGGCTTCGGATGAGCTGTTGGTCCCACGGCCGGTGTGGCAGAATCGATGCAGGACCTGCTGCCATGGCATCAGGTGACGGTGCCTCATCAGGCACTGAGGCAACGTCATGCGGTATAAACATCCTGTGCCACCAGATATGGTTTACAGCGCAATTAGAAGGCTGATAGCAGCGTTCATTGGAATACACAAGGCAGTGTTGTCAATTAATACAGCAATATCAGGGTAGAGCTTAATGATATAGTAACTTCCATTGCTATAGTAGTAAATAAAAAATGGGTAAACTCACTTTTTGTTGCTACAGTGCCCAAATTAGAAGCTACTAATTAGTGTTTATCCTCACTTATGCTGCTAAGCTCCAACCCTACATCCTTCTAGAGACAATTCAGCTGTTCTCTGAAGATCTGGTGAGGAGACAGTTTTCCAGCAGACAGGCTCTGATCTGGGAGCCAGGAGACTGACACTGCTCGTGGCTGTTACCGACTTGCTGCGTGACCGCTGAGTCAGTCACACCGGCTTGCCGTGCTTCTGTTTGCCCTCTCCACTGTTGCTTCTTTCATCTTTTAAGGCTGCAAGGAAGGGATTTCTTCTTAATCTTTATTTGTACAGCACCTAATATAAAGGCATCTAGGTTTCAGTGGGAGGCCTTACAAGCTCCTGCAACGCAAACAGCAGGTTGTATAGTGAAGAGCTGTGTTACCCAACCCCGGCACAAGGGTGATAAAGCTGCCACGTGGAGGCTGGGCAGACTCACTCATGCTCAATTCGTGTCTGTGCAGCTTCTAATCTTTAAACTGCAATTAGAATCTTTCCCATGCTAGTGTGATAAAGCCTTCTATCTCACGAGACAGCTCAATCAATTCCCTCTTGATCTATATTTGAAGGTTGTACTACCATGACTGTGTCAAGAAAGGGTGTAAATTTTTTTTTTTAAACTTAGATCAATGTGCCAGTGGAATTTCTGATAAAGATACAGCTCTACAGCTGTAAAAGTGCACAGGACTGCGTAATATTTTTGCTTTTCAAAATAGAAATAGACTTTTATAGCAGCATAAATATTTCTGTCTATGGAAGGAAACGATGAATTGACCACTTCAATTCTGCCAGTCTAGTAGAGCAAAATATTTTAAGTGCAATTCCATTTCAGGATTAAGCTGGGGGAAGCTCTTGTGCTTCACAGGTGTAGCCTTATATTTTCCTTTCCTTTCCTTTCTTACTGAGCTAGGAAGTATTTTTCCCTCTTGCCTCCTCTCTCCTTTCTTTTGGAGCTGGCTTTTCCTGTCATACTACATACTCTGGAAAGCACTTGGCATTTTTCCCTGCAGCTTTGGAATGCTTTATTCCTGTTTCTCAATCCCTGTTACAACTGCAAGTAAGGCAGAGGTGATGGTTTTGTTTCATCGCTGCTTTAAGTCACATGATGATATTTAGGAAATCTGTGGACCTGCAGTACTGCAGGATTACACATTACAAAAATGCAAAATGGGTTAATGAGTGCCTTGCAAAATGGGTTAATGAGTGCCCAGATCCTTAACAGTCAGGTTCAAGTTTAGGGCAACAATAGCTACTGGTGGCTGGCAGTTTGATTCTCCAACATTTTTGTTGCCCATGTGGCAAGATAATAAAAAAAAAATAATGAAAAAAAGAAATACTGGACCTGTGTTTGGATACCAGCCAAGAGTTCACCAGGAAAGTTCAAATGTAGACCTGGTGTTCACCAGAGAGCCATGGCTCTGCGGTCCTTCACCGTGCCAGGTGGGCTTTTGCTTTAAGGATTAAAAATAATTAGATGTCCACTCTGATTCTCAGAGACAAGAAACTCCCCTGAATGTGTACAACAGATCCTTACTGCTGTCCTTTTCCTTTGTGGCTTTAGCTATGCAAAAGAAAAGATGGTGGAAAGTGATACTTTCCACCTCTGCGTTGCTTCCTAAATTTATGTAAGACATTCCTATGAGGTAGCAGGCGGGCAGTTAATTATTACTTTAGGCTGAGGTCTTGACATTAGTGCCAGTCAGGTCACGATTTGCCATTGATAAAAACATTGCACCGTGCCAAATATAGCAATGCTTCGAAGACAGCAGCAAAAATAGAACCCCTGGTTGCTTAGCAAGTATCTGTAAATTTAGCAAATACCTACCTTGTATCTATCTGTCTGTCTGTCTGTCTATCTATCCACTTATCTATCTATTTATCTATAATCCAAGTAAAGGATGAGCCTCAAGTCTAATTAATTTCAATGGGTTTAAAATTTACCTTCCTATGTTTCTGCTTAGGGATTTTCAAATCCATAGTAGTACTGTGACTTTTCTGTCCTAGGTAAGCTTCACTCTGAATTTTCAGCTCCATTTAACAGCAGCTGTAGGACACTGCACCCAAGGACTCCATGCTGTTTGGCGTTATTTGGAAGCCCAGCAAACCAGCACGTACTGTCTCTGCAGGGCAGTGCCATATACCGTCCATTCAAACTGCTTGATGTCTATTTCAAATAAGCTTTTTTTAAATTTTATTTTAGCAAATCTCATGTGGGCTTAAGCAGCAGTTGAAATTAAATAGGGCAGCATCAGCTAATAGCATGACTCATGGGAAGGAAATAGAGCAGCAGTTGGTAAAAACTGTTCTGTAACAAAGAGTCTTTATATTCATAAATTCATACAGGATAACATGAGGCTTACAAAAAGGTTGTTTAAGAAGCAGAAAACTAAATTCCGGTCTTGAAATTCTTCCAGTTATAAAAGACTTATCTTTCCATCAGACACTTTCCCTCTTCAGTCCCTCTTGCACACCTGGTCGCTTAAGAAGAGAGAGGAGGAAAAAAAGGCAATCTTTGGTGAATGGGCTGGTCCAGTGGCATTTCTGTGTGCTGCACAGCGTCTGTGTTTGGAGTAAGTTAAAATAACAGTACAAATAACTGTGAATTTATGCAGATCTTTGCTAAACCGTTGACTCACGCCTGTATAAGTGAATCATGTACCAGGCATTTTGTCATCACTGAATTGAGCAGGGGTGCGGTGTGGATGCTACTGTGTCAGCAGAGCTTAGACCTTCGACACTCCAACAATAGACATACTTTATCGATGTGCTGATGTTACTGAATCCAAATCCAGGCTCTGAGGCTGTGTGATTATAATCTAAAATCAGCTGATCTAACAGAAATAATTCCACTGAAGTTAAGGGAAATTACACGGGGCTTTAAATCGTGTCAAGGGGAAAAATGTATCAGGCCCAGTCTTTTATTGTGTCCCTGAGCAAGTTGATACTGGTTTTAATTTCATGGTTCATCTGAGTGATGGGCATTCATCCGTGACTGCTTGGGTAGGTTCATTTGGGTGTGAGTAGCCTTTGACACAGCAGATCACGAGGCACTAGAAAGCTTTATGAAGACAAGCACTCAAGCAAATATAATATGATTTTACTGAGAATCCTGCCTGGGGAAGTAAGGATAAGGCATTACCCAGAAGGAGCATTGCTTACAGTGGAAACACTGTGCAGGTTACACGCTGCAGGACGTAGAATAGATGGAGACGAGATGTAAGGAAGCTGAAAGGGGAGTGAATGTGCATCGCCTGGCAAGACGCAGGCAGGACGAGCTTGTATCTTCCCAGGTGGGCCATGCTGCAGGAGGACGGACCCTTAGCAGGTTAGCTGGCTCTGTGACCAAGGGGGAGAGAAGGGGTGCAAATGTAACCGGTTTCGCTTAAAAGGCATCAGACAATGATGCTGACAGATTTAAGAGGGATGTTCTTAGATGGATACGTAATGCTTGAGAATAGGAACGTGCCTTGGTGGAGTCAGTGGGGGAAGTTACTAAACTTGCAGGAATATGCAGTTTCTGGGAAGGGCTGGAAGGATGCTCAATGCTCTGGCAAGAGCAATGGTCAGAAATATTCTTTATATGAGTTCTACCATATCTTTCAATCTGCATTCAGGTAATCAGACCTAGTGCATTGCTGCAGAACTCGAAGAATTCAGCTGTAAATGGGAATGGAGCATAAGATGTCCTCAGGGACACTCACAAACAGCAAGAGAGCAGTGAACAGCAAAAGCAAAAGGCTGCTGGAAAAAACCAAAACAGATAAGAAGGAACATGTACCATTTAGTGTTTCCTAATGAAAAAGAGTCAGGGCCCCAAACAGAAGTTCACAGACGGGAAAACCAAGACTGCTTTCCCTGGGAGCAGTTTGTGTGAGCTGTTTAAAGGTCCCAAGCCACAGACACAGCAGCAGCCACGGTAATGTGTATCGTTGGTCACTGCACACAGATGACCGTATGCTACAGCCACCCAAAGCTTTGGCTAGAGGCAGCTGTCCCACATTGCAGCAGCACACAGCAATATGAGGCACAGGTAAAGATTAAAAACATAAAAAACTATTAATCACAGCAGAACCAAGAGAAGGAGGTAAATGTTTGTGTTATTTATAGTAGCATCCACTATAGAGAGGTAATGGGGAGTTAATCTGCACCTTCCCAGTAACTGAGCTGTGATATCTGCAATATTCTTGATTTGTTAGGAAGGAGAAAAACAATGCTGAAGTGTTTGAATGCCATTAGGAAGTAAAGTACAATCGCTTCACCTGGAAGACCAAATCTAATGAAAACGCCTTATGGGGAAAGAGCACCGGAGGTTCCTGACTGGCCCGCAGCTCTCACCGCATATTTGTCTCTCCTGGTCTCATCCCGGTGACAGGCCAGACCTCCAGCTGGCTTCCTGTGACTGAAACTCCACCCTTTCTATGAGATCACACAGAAAAGAAGCCAGAAAATACCAGTCAGTACTGAAGTCACGAGGTCTATCTGGTCTTCCTCTCCTGTGAAATCTCTCCTCGTTTTGACCCCTGCCGTATGATGAATGACTAAGGAAATAGAATTTCAGAGGGAGGAAGTGATAACCTTGAATTATCCTTTGGGGCAATGTGATAATCTAGGCCGGGCTGGTTAGTCATCCAGAACAATTAAAATATCGCTTTATAATATTTAAGTAATTTAACCTCTGCAAATGTCTGTAATATCTGGGAAAGGCATTGCTTACTAGGGAAAGCAAAAAGTAGATACACAAAATGATCTCATTCTCTGAAGTTTTTAGAAGATAAACATGTACACTGGGAGAGATTGTGATCAAACAGACTTCAACTAGGATTTAACAAAGAGCTTGTTTATACCTCTGAGGCAAAATAGCAGACACCATCTTAATACATCTTTATCCATTTCCAGTGCATGGCATAAGCCTCAGTTTCAGAAAATATGCCGTTCCATTAAGTTCCTTCAGAATATTTGAGCTCTTATGACATCTTGATAATGGACTATTTCTTTGTATCAGTCCAAGTATCAGGGATTAAACTCCCGGTCTTTTGCATCCAAATGAGATTTCTACTTGCATTTAGAAATTGATTGTGTGAAACTATGTACTACAGTTTTAATTATCCTTTGCTGATTAGTCTTTCCAGGATAAAAGTTCCTGTGTGAATATTTTGTATAGAAACTCCAATTTCTCTAAAGTATAATCCATCATTCTGTGATTACTATAATCTACTCAGATCATTTGCTTGCTCTGCTCTTATTTAATAGATCCTATTGCAGTCAGGGAGGAACTGGGAAGCAGAGAATACAAAAGACAAATCCACGGCTTAATCTTTCAGAAGAAGTTTCTCCCCATTTTGAAATCTATCCAGCACACGTCGGATAAGTCAATAAGATTCATGTCCTGGAAAGAATACAAAAGCACCGGTCATTTATCAAAGGAGAAGAAACACGGACCATTTTCCTCTCCCCCAGTTAGTTCAAGCTTGAGGGATTTCAGTGGCCTCTAATGCCCTCTAACGGAGACAGCTGATGGAGCAACGTCCTGCTGGGGAGCGGGCAGAGGGGGAAGCACGGAGCGTCTCAATGGAGCAGGAGCTGCCAGGGAGCTCTGAAGCTTTCGCTGGGAGCCCGCCAGCTCTTGGATTAAACCCCATGTTTAAGGGGTTTGTAGCTTAGAGGTATTAAGTCACCTCTTACCAAAAACTTGCCAGATCCTTTCCTTCCTCCCTTCCTTCCTCATTTAATAAGTTTGCTTGTTTAGCTTCACTTAAGAACGGTAGGAAAATATTTTTCATGCTGATCCCAGATTTGGCACGTTTCCTCCAGAATGATACCCTGTCTATCAGGAATTGAAACCAAACATGTGCCTTACAGAGGAATGTCTCCAAAGTGATGGTAGGTTTCTGGACCAAAGCTGATAAATAAAAATTAAGAAGTATCACTGAGCCACTGCTGGAGTGTTTGACAAATGCTGGTGAAAATGAGCAAGTGGAATGGGAGGAATGAAGAGAAGAAATCAAAGTATGACACGGAGACTTTAGTGAGTAGGAGAAAAAAAAAAGGTTAATAAATAAATAATTGGAGTTGAAAATACAAAGTAGAGAAAAGCAAAGGATAAAGATGTGGGAGGGCAAGAATCCATATTCTCTGGCAAGAAGCCAAGAGAAGTGTCACCTCCAAGAGCCAGTTCAGGCACAATAAAAAAGAGGCCCAGATCTTCTGAGTAGATTGTAGGTGATGGCTAGAAATTAACCGAATCTTAAAGAGTAAAACACGTCAGAAAGAAAGAAAATGCTTAAAGGTGTCTAGCTTTAAAGGAAATTTTATTGGAAGTCATGTTGTTAAATGATGCTAGCTAATGACAGAGGATCAACACCTTTACTCTGGAGTAAAGGACAAAGCCAGTGAGTTGGGAATTGGTGTGGATTTTACTACAGATCTGGCCAGGTCATTTTCTCTCTTTGCCTCGACTTTCTCATCCAGTTCCCCGTCCTCTGACTCAGGCAAAAAGCAGAAGTGCCAGAATACCTCCAAGGAAGTGATTCAAGTGGCATTTTATGGCTTGACTAGAAACATCGGTATCTGGAAATTTCATGTTCTCACACAGATAAATTTCCAACTCGTACTTCTAGTGGCTTGGCTCCTCAGATTTTAGTAGGTCTAAATCTACGCTGAGAGGGAATAGAGACACAGCAGGGACTTTCCTCGTCCGTGTGACTCCTACCGCTAGTGCCACTTCTGACAGCCACAATGGGAAATTTTTAGTGAGGAAAACACCATTGGCATTCACACTAAAGCCTGACAAGACTTTGTGGATGCCTCAAGCTGTAATTTCTTACTTTAGTTTACATATAAGCTTAAGGAAGTGCATTAAGAAGCTCTTGCTAAAATGTCTTAAAAAAAATGCACCAAAATAACCCAGAAGCATGAGATTGTCAAGGGCTGTGAAAGAAATAGTAGCACAACTCAGAAGTTATCTGGAGCTAGGGAACCTGGAATGATTAGCTTCAAATAATACCTAACTGGCAGTTATAAACTGTCAGGTGTCTCTGCCTTTTGGAGGACAAAACGTGTGTTTTCATGGATCCAACAGACAGGCTCTAGCATAAAAATTAATAGCAGAGATAGTGTGTGTTTTTCTAGGACAGCAGATCACTTCTAGGACAGTGGGTCTCAGGGCACTTTGTATTGAGCCTAGGAAGAAGAGGAAACAATTAAAAGGAAGCAGAGAGCATTGGGAAAGAACGAGCTTGACCAAATACTGGCCAGAATTTTCCAAAGGGTTTGGGGGAAACACTTTCAGGATTTCCAACATCACCGTTCAGCCTCTAAAGTTTCCCCCTGTCTAAAATCTGGGAATACTACAGCAAGTCAGGTTTGACTTTAGGGAACAGATTTTCTTTGGGAAAAACACTATGAGAAACAGGAAGAAGCACTGTTTGTTTTGTTTAGTAAATTTTGAAGGGCAGAAATAGCCTGTCTTTCTACCTGAGTCAAGAGTTCCCAAGATGCTTCTCTCTCAGCTAATCTTATAACCCCTGATTTCTTTCTGGCTTTTTGAGACGTCTTTTTCATGAGCGTATCAGTAAGCTGAAGCCCTTTCCTACCCCCTGCGTGAATTATTATTGTTTAGATTTTGGCAGAATGTAGAGATCCCTATGAAGATTGTGGCTGTATTGCCTTAAGTGGATATTATTCCTGCCTGATTGCTGTGGAATGCTTAGAGGTCAAATGTATAAACAGTTGAAAAAGGAGATTTGACAAGTTCATGGAGGAAGGGCGCAGCAGGAGCGGTCAGGCCTCCAGCAATCCCAGAACTGCTGTCTGCTGGGAATTTGGGAGGGATGTCAGCGCAGGGCGAGCTCTGCGTGCAGTGCTGTGCCAGATGGGCCCTGTAAGCACAGCAGTGGGGAAACAGAATTCTTCTGAGGCATGGCCTCTGATCTACCGTCGGCAGAATAAGCCAGCTTAGCTCAAGCCATGAGGAAGGTGAGGATGAGGAAGGTGGTTGACAGTGCCTGGAGGAGGGAGCATTCACGCAATCCCTGCAGCGGCAGGTGCTGGTCCAGGGCAGCAGCGATCCCATCTCCAGCCAAGGCGGCCTGGCAGAGAGCGTACCTCTGTGCCTAAGGCCTCACTCTGTACTGGTTTAGGCTGGGTTTAAGGCTGATGTTTCAAACTGCAAGACCCCTTCCAGACAGAGCTGAGCTGGCCGCAGGCATTACCATTTCCAGCTGTTTGTCACTGCCCTCTGCCAAACGCTCTGGCTCCTCCTTCTCTGCCAGCCCAAGGACCTTGGACTGAACTGGAGAAGGGATGAGCCCTAGCCCTAAGGGGTCTGCTCAGTCATAAGGTAACAAACAATTCTAGGCGAGATCTTGGCTCCACCGAATCCATTGGGTGCTTTGTGTTCATTTCTGGCTTTTATACTCAGTGATGAAGCCTTTTCTGCCAGCCCAAACCGTTCTGGGTGCGCAGTGGAGTGAACCCCGCTGTGATCTCCAGGAGCCGGAGGAGAACGCCAGGGGAGCTGCAGCTCTTGGAGAATGGACCCAGCCTCATCCTATTTCCCAGAGATCGAAGTAACCATTTACCTGTTCAGGGGGAATGTTGGGGAGAACAACAAATGCTTGTAAAATGGTGCGGGGACGCAAACCGCTCTTTTGCTGATGTGGTTATTGCTGAGCCTTTCTTTGTGCTCAGACACACAACTACCATTAGGGAAGGTCCCAGGGACCAGCTTCACTCGCCACCCAACTCACTTCAGATTTTGGTAATTAAGCAAATATATCCACACGTCGTGTAGGTTTGGTTTGGATATGAGTATATATAGCCAATACATTAGAAGTCTTTTCTAGAACATAAGACAACATTTAGTCTTAAAAATCTTTTTGAAACATATTGATGCTGACCATTATAATGCACTCTAATGCAAAGGAATCAATAGCCTTTACACCACAGCTAGTTTATTGTACACAGCAAATGAATAATACAAGATACAGTGCACTTAACAGCCCAATATTAGACTTCACAATTTGTATAAATCAGAATGCTTTTTGCATTTCCTGAAACACAATACCACAAGTTGTACAGACAGAATACTGCTATTTATTCTTCAACCAATTAATTGGGTTTTTTTCTTAAATAAAATATTTGCAATCGATTTTCATGTTTTTGTAAAACATCTGCCTCTTCAAATATTTGCTATGAACCAAGTTCCTGAATTTGTTGCTAGAATGCAATGGAATTGTTCATACTGTAAGTCTGAATTACAGGAATTTAATTGTTATTTACAGGGAAAGAATATGTACCTCAGAATATATTTCATATTGCTATTACTGGTAATAGCATAATAGCAAAAGTCTCCAAGCCAAACCGAAGCCCCTGCTGGGTGGAGTAACAGCGAGAAAATCCATTTTATTCTCCAGTTCTTCACTATGCATTTGTCAATTTTAAATCCTGTGTTCAAGACGTCTTACCTCAAGTTGCATCTTTGTTTATATTGTCAGAATTTTAACTTGACTCTAGCATGAAAGGACGTTATTTTGTGCTTCGGTCTGCCCAGAAGGAAAACAAATTAACATTCCCAAGAAGGAAACTGGAAGTGGATGTTTATTTGTCTTGTTATGCGGGTATCCTACTTCTCTGAGTCACAGAGAGTAAACAATTGGCTGGGAGCTGTTTAACTGGGCTGGGGAAGGATTTGTGTGCGCTACGTGACAGGTTTTTAGTTACTGCTGGAGTTCTGCAGGGAAGCCTTGAGATGTAACAAAAGCCGTTAAATGGAAACAAACGAATGTATTAAAGAATAAACTCTTTTTTATTTTATTTAAAAGGTAAAATAGAGTTATAGATTCCAGTCTGTGTACAATACCCAAATCGTAGACCTCTGTCAAGCACCGTGGCTTTGAAATGGCCACTGCAATTCGAATGAAGTAAGCATCTGCCAACTGCCTCGTCCTTCTGCCAAGAGAAGCCGTGAATCATCACCTAAAGTGCCACGGAAACCTTACACCGACTTTGGAGGTGAAACATTCCCTTATCACCTGTGGCCAAAGGATAGAAATTTGGTTGACGATAATTTATTGAATAAATAATTCCAAGGGCGACTTTTACAACAACCATCTGTTTTGAAAAGTAGCTTACACGATTACATTTTAACCGGGGAGGGTTTTTGCCCCTCTCTCTCCCCCGGCCCCGCAGCGTGCCCAGCGGGGAACACGGACACAGGCGGGGCCGGAGGGGGCCTGCGCCGGCCCCGGGCGCCACCGCCGCTATTCCCCTATGGGAGGCGACGACCCGCCCAGCCAGACCGCTTTACTCCCGGGGCAGCCGGCAGCTCCTCTGCTCCGGCTGGGAACCGGAGGACGGGCCGCAGGCTGCGGCCACCGGCAGTGTGGGCCCCGCTGCTGCCAGCGCTGGGGCTGCGGGCGCGGCGGCACCGAAGCCCAGGGGAAGGGCCAGCAGCGGCCAGAGGCGCCGGCCGGAGCCCCGGGGCGGTGCCGAGCCCGCGGGACGCGGGCGGGAGGGGGCAGCCCCACAAACGGACACCAGCGGAACCGCTCCCGGCCTCTCAGCACCCGACCCCCGCCACAGGCCGCACGCGCCACCCGCCTTGGTCCCGCCGCGGCGCAGGCGCGGGGTGCGCGGGGGCGGGGGGCGCAAGCGCGGGACGGCCCCGCCCCGCCGCCGCGCATGCGCAGCGCGTCCCTGCCGCCGCGCAGGCGCCGCCCCGCCGCCGCCCGTCTCTCGGCGCTCCCCCTGGCGCGGCGGCCGCGGCGCTGCGGCTCGCGCGGGCGGGGGCGGCGGCTGCGTTCCCGCTTCCGGTGTGGTGTCATGGCGGGCCCTGGGCGCTGATGGCCGCGGGGAGCTGAGGGCCCCGGAGCGCGCCAGGGATAAGGAGACGCTCCCCTCGCCCGGCGCCTCTGCTGCCGCCCGCCCTGCGGGGATCCGCCCCCCTCCCTGGCCGGGCAGGCGGGGGGACATGGCGGCCCACAAGCCGGTGGAGTGGGTGCAGGCCGTGGTGAACCGCTTCGACGAGCAGGTAGCGGGGGCGGCCGCGAGGAGGGGCGGCGGGCCGGGGCCGGCGGGGGAGCAAAGGCGGCGCGGGGAGGGCTGGGGCGGGCCGCTGCCCGAGGTGTGGGGCCTGTGCGGGCCGGGGGCTGCGGGCGGGGAGGGGGCGAGCGGCGGGGGAGGCTGCCCCGCGCCCTGCGGCGGAGGCGGCGGGGGAGTGCGCGGCCTCCTGCCTTCCCCGCCCCGCTGCCGGCCCTGCCGGGGGGCCGAGGGAGCGGGTCCCCCAGTGCCCGGCTCGGCGGCGGGTCCGGTTCCGTCCCGGCCGGGGGCGGCGGCCGGCGGCGCCCATTGTGCCGGCCAGGGTGGGGCCGGGGCCGCCCGCCGGTCTGTCATCCTCTCGGCCACCCGGACCCGGTGTGGGGGGGCCCGGGCCCGGCGGCGAGGGGCTTTCCCGGTGCTTGTCCGCTCCCGGTGTAGCGGCGGGGCTGCGCGGGGAGCGGGGGCTGCGGCGCCGGGCTCCTCCTTGCCTCTGCTCCCCAACCCCTGCCGAAGTGTGTTTGCTTTTCGTAGACATTGCCGTGAAATTTACTTCTGCGCTCTTCTGAGAAAGGAGATAAAGCCTCAAGAATGAGTTTAAGGAGGACCACGGGAAACTGCTCAGGCATTTCCACCTCGTTCCCCATAACGTAGCGGTGGCTGTCAGTGGGAAATCTCAGCCACATCACTGGGAGCATGATTGTATGGGATGAAGGGGAGTTTCTAGCCAGTGTCGTTATAGTGGTAGATATTTAATTCTCTCTGCAAAAGTCAGTGCCAGTTTGGAAAAGGATTTTTCTGAATGGAAGGAAGAGGGATTTGTTGGCTGGAGACTCTGTATTTCTCTGATCCACATACAGAAACTGCTTACTGGGATTAGGCGGCATGACTTTCTCAGTGGGGCTAAGCCTAGTGCTTAGACTGTGCATTTTTACTCCCAAGATGCTTCCCTGATGTGGAAGTGTGAGCTCACCTTAGGCTGAATGATCAGTTTCTGTGTTTTCTGCCTCATTTTGCTGTCCCCTGAGTACAGGCTTTGTGTCATACAAGACACAGCTCTGTGAGACCCTGCTCAGTGTAACATGTTTCAAGAACGTTAAGCTGGTTCGATAGGTTGAATTTTGTTCACCTGCCTTATAATCTTATGTCCCTCTCAGCAATGCTTGGCTCTTAACAGCTCGCAGAAAGATTGTGGCCTGGTTGAATAAAAATAAGCTCTTATTTTCTTCATTTATATTAAAACTGCTGCAAGTGGAGTTTATTTAAAAAAGGAAAATATCAAACTTTGTCTTGTGACATTAAAATGGTACAGATTTTCCCAATACATTTTAGGCATATTTGCATAGTTAACTTATCCTCCCCCCCCCCCTCCGTTATCTTGAGTCATAGATCATTTTTTCCATAAGCTTAAAAAGCATGGTACTGATTATGCTCCCAATAATGCAAGAAAATGTTTCTTTGTGTACTGGTGTTAAAAGGCCCTAGGCTTTGTCGTTTGCTTTGTTATGTATATTGTGGAATTGGCCTTGCCAACATCTGTTAGGAGTTAAGAACTTCAGCTTTTTAACCAGAATTACTTTTCTGTATGTTTTACGGGATAATTACAGATAGATGTATGGGAGGAATCCTCTCCTGATAGGAAGAAAGCTGTTCTGATTTTATAGATGCTAAAATACTGGAGTTGCAGGGGTAATATACATCACATATGGTATTGACTGTTGCAGTCGTAGCGTAGCTTGCATCATAGGTGCTATTTACAAAATTTTGAGTAGTTTATTGCATGTTTTTGTTTAATTTTTGTTTTTTTAAATATTGTATCATCGAGTGAATGAAACAGCGAAGCAAGGATGAGACATTATTCTCTACTTTTATTGTGAGGAGTCTTCTCTCTCATTTCTTAATTTCAACTTGGGGTTCTCAATTTTATTTGTTTGCTTTTAGTGCATCATTTCCTCTGCCTTGCCTAGTCTGACAGTGATCTTCACGGTGGAAAGGCGACTGTTGTTAACTGACTCCCCAAACGCCAGGTTGTAGTGACACCATCTCGACTGCTAAATGCATTGTCGATCAATGGTGATATTTATGCGCTTCTTGTAGCTCCTTACGCTTGTGTCATTATTGGGTGGCCATGTGGTTGTGGTTATTAAGTTATCCGCTTGATACATTCTAGACTGCTCATCTAAGCATCAACTTCATACTTCATAAAAATATACTGAATATATGCATGTTATTTTAGTGGTGATGATGCAGTTTTGAGTTTTTGCATACTCTGCCCATCTAAGTGCAGGAACCTCTTGATTCAGCACTGAGGGAGCCGCTGCTGATTATGTCAGTGGTACGTTTGAATGAGGAAGGGGAGCTCATGTTTGTTGTGAGTTGTTTAGGTTTGGGTGGGTTTTTTTCCAAGGTTTCTTCCTTCCTTTACAAAGGAGGAAAAATGTAACCATCTTTCACCAGAGTTTATAGACGTAGACAGGCTTTTCCTTCATTTGCTGAGTGCTTGAATTCATTTTAAGACAGATGAACCAACAAACTGAGAGAATGCTAATCTGTATTGAAAACAAGAAAAATCAGTGCAGACCAGTCTGTTCTTGTCTACTCTTGTTTATTGTTATAAATGCTGCTTTAACCAAAATCTGCTTTTGTGTGTACAGTTCTGTGGGCCTAGAATGACTGGCAAGCACAGTTTTATGAATTAACCGATGACTGGCTGACTGAATCAATTTTTCAAATACGCTGCCAGTCTTGCCCAGCTGCGCTCACTCCTGAGACTGCGACTGCTGCAGCGCACTCTTCTTTGAGCTCCCCTTGAAGGCTGCGTGGAGGTTTCAGCTGGTGCAGAAAGACGCTGTTGATGGTACATGGGAGGCAAGATCATATTTCTCATGTAGCACATAGGAAACCTCTGGACTGATTTTGTGTGTAGGACTAGTTATTATGTTTTTCAAAACTTTCAATGATCGGTGTAGGCTCCAGGAGCACAAGGAGGCTAGACTATGTTTTAGTACAATTCTCTGTGGTTTCAAACATAATCAGGTCTTTGTAAAAGAAAATTGTCCCTTTTTTCCTATGGAAATGTTCACTTACAATTTTATGTACCGTATTTTTGTAGTATTTTTAAATGTGTTAGAGACTGAAGTCATGGGAAGGCTGCTACAGTAGTGAAATAGTTGTAACCGTAGTCAGAGAAGCCTTACTGCCTAAGCCATTTGAATCTAGACTGTTTGAAAACTATCAAATATCATGAAAGGTGTTAATCCTGTATAAACTTGTGGCGACTTAAGTGATTATGATATGCTTTAAAGAAAGAAGCCCTTCATTATGTGGATTATGGTTTAGGCTCCCCATTTGTAGTTTATGAGATATGATTGCTTTCGGTTAAGAAAGCTTTTGTAAAAACTGAAAGCCAGTAGGAATGTTCCATTCTTACTTTCATTAAAAGGCACTAAATTAAAGCAAATATTCCCTCCTTGTGTTGATTCTCTCTGTGGCATTTGACATCTATACAGAATCAGGGACCTGCAGAAGCACTGGCTGCAAGTACCAGCTTTGTGTTTTTCGTTGCTGTTTCTCATCTTCGCTCATTAAGAAATTGCTAGTAGTAATAAGATGTATTTTAAAGTGTTTCATGCGAGTTCTGCCAGCTGCGCTCCCCCAACTTTTTTCCACACCTGCTCTGTCCGAAAGGGATTTCTACAGGAGCCAGGAACCGAGACAGACCCTACCACTGCTCTTAAGTACTATTTCATCTTTCTCTAAGGTAAACCTGAAGCAGCTTTTGATCTTATTTTTCTAAAACAGTGTGTGTAATGTATTTCAAAATGAAGTGCTGTACTGCACACAGGTGCTGTCCTAAAGAATAGGTAAAGGGATGGCCCACGTGGCGCAGATGTTACCTGAGTCCATTAATGAACTGCTGAAAAGCATCGAGATGAGTTGCTGATCCTTCCTTATTTAACACAGCGGCTTGTGTTAACAGTATGGGTAGATACACGTTTATTCACAGTACCAACTTTTAGTTAAACTTTTGAAAATACTGTTGTGTGTTGGTTTTTTTTTTTGAGAGCAACCCAGATAAAATATTTTCGGAGTTCTGTGTTATTCTGAAGGCTCAGTTGTGAGGTTCTTTTACTAAATAATGCCTTTTTAGAAGGTGATGCAGTGCATGTTTATAATTGAGAGGAAGATGCCTGTTGATTTTTAGAGAGGTTTGTATCTGGTTCTGACAGTACCGGTGCTGAGTGGTGCTGTGTATATTTTCTGTCTCTCACCAGTGTGTCTGTGTGTTACAGTCTACTGAAGAAGTTCCAAGAAATTATTTGAAAGGGAAGAGCTAGGTAGATTTCTATGCTCTTAAGGGTAGCACCAGAGATTTTTTTTTTCTGGATGTTTTTTACTTTTTCCTGAATTGGAATCAAAGGCACAAGGCTCAGATGCATTCAGGCATCTCAAGGCGCTCACTGGAAATGCTCAGCACGTTATGGACAAGCGGAGAATTCCCCTTCCTGAGGCGGATCCCCAGCGTGTCTGCCCTGCCTGCTCCCCAGGCGGGTTACACTGGGTGCTGCTCCGGGCTGGGGACAGCGAGGAGGACCAGCACCCGGCCACCACGGGGGACCCGGCCACTGCTGGGCTGGCCCTCGGAGCCGCTGGTCACCCAGTACCTCTGCGTGGCTGTAGTGACCCGTAGTGGTCTCAACAGCTGTCATCCTGACTAGGTTTGTCTGTCAGATTTTGAGTTCTTAATGTCCTGCAAAGTTGCGTCTTGCAGAAAAAAGTTGAAATAGTGACTTCATTTGAAGGGATAAAGCACTTAATCTTGCTCCATAAGCGCTGAAAATAAGAACATTTAATACAGTCATTTACTAAATAGAGACGATTAAACTTGGTGTTCATTAATTACAGGTGATAAAGAAAAATCCATGGCTTAATGTTAGCCTTTCTCAACAGACTGAATGCACTATCCTGCAGACCTTCAAGCCTATTAGTGTTGTTGGTTTCAAATCAACCTGCCGGTATGTTTAGCAAAAGATTGTACCTTATCCTATCAGATCAGAGGGCAGTTGAAATAGGTGCTAACAGCTCTTCTACAGACATGGAAAACACACATTTTTCTTAATAATTATGATCAAAGAAGGATTCTTTAACTGCACATTTTTGGATACAAGTACATCAGTCTCTAACTTGAGACCACTTCCAAAGACACGGCGGTCTTCCCTGCTATCAGATACCGTAGCGCTTTCCTCCTTTAACAGCTCTGCAGTTCTGTGGGAGCACTTTAAAGTTTCAAAGTCAGCTTTTATAATTCAAATGTAAAGGTACTTTTTGGATCTTCATCTTACAGATTTGCTTTTCTGGTTGTTTCAGCAACACCTGGTACACAAGATGACTTGTACCCTGAATTCGGCATGCGTTTGGGTCTTGCCCTGTGTTTCTGCACCTATCAGGCTTTGCTACTTATTGGCTTTTCCTTGTCTTTTGCAGCAATGTTCTTTTTTAATTGATCTTAAAAGGTTTAAAATTTGAGAATTGGAAAGATTCCAGATTTCATCTACCTATTTTGCATGCCCACTGCATAAAATAAGGCAAATTATAGCCCCAAATGCCATTGCTCCCTGCCCTATAGCTCATAGACGCCTTAGTGAGACGCAGTGGAACTGGGTCGGAGAGGGGTGTATGGCAGCATGCCACGGCCTGGGCTCTGCCTGCACCAGTGCAGTTACAAGGTTCTTGACTGTTGCTTCCTATTTCAGTGGTGAAAATAGCTGAATTAGAGTAGCGGACTATCCCTCTGCTGAACTGGGATGAGTTCAAAATGGTGCATGTGTTCATAGTTTGAAGCTCCAGTTATATTTAAGCTTTGTGCTTTAATTTCCGTTTCTAATTTAAATAAAAGCTATTAGGGAAACCATTTGTGTCAGACTTTCTTATTTCTAAAATAAAATTAAAGGCAATGAAAGTAAAATTTCAACTTTTTTTTCCATTTATTTTTCCTTTTTTTTTTTTCCTTGTAATGTTTATATCGATGGATCTTTGTATAGGAGTTATAGTTTTCGTTTCAATCTCTGAACACTGGCACTGCGTTCTGTTAGGGGACATCAGTGCTCCAGCATGTCGGAGTGCACAAAGGAAATAGCTGGGAAATAAAAAAAACCCAACCCAACAGTACTAATATTTCCTTTTTATATAGTTTGCTATTTTAAATGGTAGTATAAAAAGCAATTTTACTTCTAGGTGACCTTGTTGCAATGGTGGTTGTGGCAGGAAGCTCCGGAAGGGTGTAATATGAAGTCTCTATAGCATGGCAGCATATAGAACTAGAGCTGTGACACAGTTCTTTGAGAGGCACTTCTGAAGTGTTTTATCACTCACTGGTATTGAGCTTTTCTGCTGTTGTCAGCACAGAGACTTGAAAATTCAAATAAAAAGTATTGGTAATGAAGAAAGTTTTAATTAAATGTATCTATCTTCCAGTAATGACTTCTGAAAATGTATTGTAAAAATAACCTCTAACAATGAAAACAAAGCTTGAGTCATAAATGCTGTTAGTTCTGCTTTTTCCAGTTTTAAAATGAGCATCTTGAAATGCATCGCGCTGTTTTACGGCATTACAGTCTGAACACTTGCAAGAGAATTACAGAATTAAGTGGAAATGCCTTGATTGCCCTATGGAAGTTGTTGCTATAGGAGGTTGTGCAAGAGAAGAGCACGAGACATTCTTGGGGAGGGGTGAGCCTGTGGTGTGGTTCCCTGGATGCAGCACCTGGTGCCGGAGAGCCCCAAGGCACCGGCTGAATGGAGAGCAGGGATTCCCCAGGGACCTCGCTGTTCTGCTGGGTCCTTGCTGTGACCAGCATGGCAGTGCAGTCATTTTTCAATTGGGTCAACCATTCTCTTAGGAAAACCAGCCAGTCTCCATTGTGATCCTCGTCTCTGGTACCAAAAGAACTGATTCTTCAACCCTAAACCACAGTTTATATGGAGTGTGAATTGCACTTGGGCCTAAAAACTAGACAGTGTGTTAAAGAGGTCCATTTCCCTACGAATGGGAGATGTCGATGTTAAGTAGGCTGCATTTAATGACACAGTCAAAACTGTTGAAAGAGATGTTCCGAGTTTGGGGTTCTTTAACACAATTTATCTAGCATTTTACAAAGACAGTGATGTTAAATGGTTGGCGGAGATGTTTGTGACTGCTGACAGCAGTTTGACTGGGTGACAGTATGGAAGGTGCCCTCACCAAATCTGCCAAGGCCCCAACCTGGAAGGCTGCTCTTCAAGTATTTTGCTGCTGTAAAGCTGATTGTAATTCCTTGTGATTCTTCTTTTAACCTCTCTTAAATTCTCTCTCTTTCTTCTTCTTTTTTTTTTTTTTACATTTTTTTTAAAGATACGCTTTCTAATGCAAAATATTATATAGTGGCATTTACTTTGAGCTATCAGTGTCTTTCAGAATACACATTTATCTAGAATTGGAGTAAAAATTGGTTAAAACTTGTAGTAGCAGTTAAAGTTTCTATAGATAGTGAATTCCTAGGTCATGCTTTAAAATACAAATGGCCCGTGAATTATAAAAAGCAGTGATAACACTGATTCCTTTTTTGTTCCCGTATTTGTTCGCTTTTAAAAAATACAAATCCACAGTCAAATGGATTTTTCCAAGAGTCGCTTCTCGCTTTTGGTGGTGGTTCGTAGCGGGCTAGCTCCAGCGAGGAGCGTGCAGGGGACGGAGTGCGTGCCTGGGGAGTGACTTGTTTGTGACCCTCAAAGAATTTGGGTACAGCATGAAACAAAGTGCCTAGTGTGCACACAGCAGGAAAAACATCTCCATCTTGTGCAGTTACTCTGAATCTTATCTTTCCTGGAAAAGATGTGTTTCCAGTCTGGTTTTTATGGCTGGCTGTTGGGCAAAGGCAGTAAGGCGGGCTCAGGAGGGGTGCCTGGCTCGCGAGTGCTCGGAGCGGGTTTGAGGCTGCGGTTCCATCACCCGGTGACGGTGGGGTGTCTTTGAGAGGGCACCCAAGGAGCCCAGGTCCTCGGGGCCTGCGGAGGCTGGCGGTGGTGGTTCCTTCTGGGACTTGGTTGTCCCTCTTGGCCAGCTCTGTCCTGTGAAGGAGTAGAGAACACACGTGGAACTGCTTGTTACCGCCTTCAGCTCACCTCCTTTGTGAGCTGCTGTGATTTCCCTTCTCTCAGGTTTCAAGATGCAGTTTTTTCTTGCAGGTATTAGCCTTTTGAAGATTTTTGGTATTTAACGAGCTAATTTTTCAAATAAAGAAACTTTTCTTCTCAGAATTCTGTCTTATATTTTTCAGCTCCTTTTGATTGCTTTGACGTTTGGTTTGTAGAAAATTTATCACAAAATAGAGGTTTAGTTTCAATTCTGAAAGAGGAATAGATGAACTTCAGTATTTTGTTTTATAGATAACTAGTAGAAAGGTGACTGTAGAGAAAATGAATTAATGTGTTTGTAGTTGTCTCGTATAGAATGTTTTTCAAGGTTGTTTCTGGGGCCTCAAAAATTTTTAACCCATCTTTAAAGATGTAACGTTCAATGTGAAAAGGCTTACGATGCTTATCTCTTTTTGTAGCTTCCAATAAAGGCCGGCCAGCAGAACACCCACACCAAAGTCAGTACGGAGCACAACAAGGAATGTCTCATAAACATTTCCAAGTACAAGTTTTCCCTGGTCATCAGTGGTCTCACTAATATCTTAAAAAATGTTAATAACATGGTAAGTCTTCTAATTTTGGATTGTTGGGTGATTTTTCAAAATGATTGTTATTTATTCTTATTATACAATCTGCAGAGAGTCACTTGAGATTTAGTTAAATTGTGGCTTGCCTTTTACACTTCATTTCTTTCTTTTCATCCTCGTGTGCTGAAGTTCACCAACAGCACCGAGCTGTGCTAGAGGGAAAGGTGATGAGATGAGGTGAGATAGTTGTGGCAGAGAGATCTAAGGAAGGTGGTGCTTAAGGGCAGCCTGCTGCTAGCCACAAAGTGCTCTGGGGCTGGGGCGGTGTGGGGCTCACGAAGGAGTGGGTACATAAAGGTACCTGGGTGCTCTGAGCAATGTTTAGGTACCTGTAGAATGCGCCGTTTTTGGGATGCGAGGGAGGATGTTTCCAGGCCATGGGAAGATGCTGCAGGTGGCTGGGGTGGTGCAGAGGAGTGCAGCAGGGCTAAGGAGCTGCCCGGCACCACCACAGCCATGGGTTCTCCCCCTCTTCTGTCCTGCCAGAGCATCACCTGCCAGGAATCATCTTGGGAAAGGAAGAAGGGAAAAGGATTTAAAACCTAAGCTGTTTGAATTTTCCAGGCTGTTTGAATGTTTTAGTGTGTGTGTGTGTATAAAATATATATATATTTTAACAACCAGATGAATTTCAGTCAGAACCTTGTACGAAAAATCTTTGAAAACAATCTCTTGTCTAGTACTGCCACTATAGACTCGTACCTCCAAAGGGATACCTTACTAGTCAGTAAGAAAAGTGAATGCCAGACGTGGAGTGATACACATCTCTTCCATTTACTGCTTGATGTGGATCTCAGCCTCTCATTAAACCATTTAATGTTGATACTTGAGGGCAGGACACTGGTGTGAAGGGATGAGATTCAAGGTGGTTTTTCTACGAGTTCCCAAAGAGAAATCTTTAGAGCCAGGTGTCTTAGTAGATGGTTCCCTTCTGCAGGCTGGTTTTCGTTCTGCCTCCAAGGGAACCGTAAAATGATTCCTGAAATCCCTCAAAATATTTGACTCATCAGCATCACTAAAACTGTCTTTTAAAATAGATCTCAGTGGAACCAGAGAAAAGAGAAACGTAGAAAGAATAAAAAAAGAATGTGGATGTCCAACGTGTCCACTCTATAAATACAACTGTTACCGTCAAGTTGGGTAAATGGGAAGTTTAGGAATCCTTTATGAGGAGAAAGACGCAGTTTGTTTTTCTTTTTTCATGAAGGTCTGTTTTGGGTTTGTCATGAGAAGAGTTTAGTTCATTGAGTTTTGAGGCCGTGTGATCTATGATCATGTGGAATCTCCACAAACAGGTAACAGAACTGGCCAAACTCTAGCAGTACCCTTTTTTAATGGTTTTAGTAAGACAGTTTGCAGTGAGCTCTTTTGGATGTCCGCTGTGTAGAGATGTGCATCTGCTAGAACACTACAAAGGGCTGATAAAATCAGAAAATAGGTTGCCCTACTGCTAGGGATTTTGGGCTGCTTAAAGCTACCTGTAATCCCTTTTGAGAGAGAACTTATTTTAATTAAACTCCATAGGCGTGGAGAAGTGTGTGGATGCGTAAGATGATTGTCTGATAAATAAGAAAACTATACAGTAAAGACAAGTTTCTCTATATGATATATAGATCTGGAGAGGAAAGACCTAGCTAAAAATGTCAGTAAAAAAAGTCAATGTTTGCTTTGCACTGAGGAGCAGGACTTAACATTTTTTATGTTGGATGGACTGAGGTACTGTATGAATCAGCAGTACTTTTGAAGGATTTCTATAGTGGAAACAAACCAGGCCAATAGACTGTCATAATGGTCTGATGTTTAGAATGTCATCTTGAGGGTTTGCACTCTGCTGAAACTTGGACTTAGTTGAGCTCACCCCTCCCATGGTTTAAAATACAGCTTCCTTTGGGTGGCTTCTACATGTGTTCCGCGTGTAGGCAGTAGTACCACTATTTTTTTGGCTAAATCTTTTCTGCTTTATTTTGCTGTCTTAATATTGCTGGAATTAGTCGCTACTGTTGGCAGTTAAATTGGGTGCTAGCGTAAACACACAATGGAATTCTGCCTTCGTCCTGGGTCTGAAGCGTGGCGTCTCTTTGGAGGGTCTCATCTGTTTCTTCCTGTGATCTGTGTTTTGCAACACTCTCATAAGCTTGTCGGTATGGATCTGTTGTAACATCAGTTCTATCAAGATGTTGGCAATGAAATATCTAATTGGAAAAGAGTCAGCAGTAATTGGTACCAAAATAGTTTCTGAAAAGGTATAACCTTCATTTCTGAATAAATCATAGGCCTGATGGAGGTGCGGGGCTGCAGTGTACCTCCAGTCTTACTTTGCGGTAACTCTTTGTTCCTTACTAGATTTGGCATTGCGGTCTGGACAAAGATATTTCTTCAGCAATGAGGTTTTAATTCCTACTTTAATCTGAGTTTTGCTGGCTTGATTTCTAAACTCACAAGCAGAGCAGTAAAGGAGCCGTAACTGACTGTGCCACTTTGCTACATTACTTGAATACGTTACAAGTCACATTTCTGTGTCTCAGATGAATCCCATCTTCTTTCTACTTCTAGAGAATATTTGGAGAAACTGCTGAAAAGAATTTATATCTATCTCAGCTGATTATCTTGGATACACTGGAAAAATGTCTGGCAGGGGTGAGTAGGCTTGCATAAGCAATTGCTTAGTTGGAATCAAGTGAGTTGGAGACTGCAAGTCAAATGCTTGTGTGTCTCTTATTACTGGTACTAAAGTTAAAACTCATCTGATTTAGAGTGAAGTAGAATTAATGCCACTTAAAAAGTAATAAATCTTCCTATGAATGCAAGTGGTTGATATAACTGATAAATTAAGGCTTTGTGGGGTGCTTTTTTCTTGCCTAAAATTAGTGATTTTTTTCAGCTAAATAGATTCAAGGAAGCTTTTGAATTTGTCCTTACTACTCAACTAACTTGTAGAGTTATAAGTAATGATTTTCTTTTAATAATTTGTTAAGAAGAATTGCAGAAAACTGTACTCAGAGACACGTGTGAATTGCACTAAGGAAAGGCACAAACCAAACTGAAGGATTAGATGTGGTTCTGAAGCTTCGCTAGATTTTTATAAGCCTTGAATGCTTGGGGTGTATTCTGCTCGGTGTTTTTTGAATAGATGCATGAAAACATTTTCATCCCACAATTTAACCCAAAGAAGTAATGTGATAGTAAATCGTGTTAAAAGTAGCGGATAATTCAGTAAAAGTTTTATGCTAGTAAGTTTCCTGCGTACAGTGTTGATTTTTCTTTAAATTTCTTAAAACTTTCATTTGGTGAAGTAGGTTTTTTTGTGTACGTACAGCAGAAACTTCGCTATCACTGTTCTAAAGATTACTTTTGCAGGTGTTTCCTAGATCACATTAGTTAACCATGTCCAAACTTCCACTGGGAGCCCAGTGCTGAGGTTTCCAGTCAGAGCTGCGCTGCAAGGCAGTTTGCTGGTACCCCTGGGATGTGAACGGTTGTACAACTTACTGTGCTAAGCTGTGTAATTGCAAAGCCAAGCTTCGCTGTGAGCAACGTTTGCAATGGTTTATTCCTTTAACAGGAAAGGAATTTTTTTTTTTAAAGCTGTATTCCTGGATGAATGTCATGAAATCATCTAAGCTCTTTGCTGTTTCCCTGCAACAGTTTTTGAAGTTTCTTTCTTTATAAGGTAATGACCTTATTATGGTTAGATTTGTCAAGTGGCGTATCTTATATTACAGTAGTAAAGCAATCTGAATAATTGTGGATTCTTCTAAATTCACAAACGATCCAGGTAAATACATTTTCCAGAATAGTTCTCAGCATTTACAGCTGAGGTGAATACCTCTTTTTGGCACTTTTTGTGTCTTTGATGCAGTGAGTCAAAAAAACTCTTTTACCTTTGGAAAATAATTATTTTAAAATATTTCTTATATGCGTATTGTTTGAAACCTTTGTGGTTTTTTTCCTGATAGATGATGATATTTGAACAGCCTATAATTGTGCTGAATACTTCTTGCTTTGTCAATTCAGATGAGAGCAAGTTGAGCCAGTATATGTTTAACAAGACTGAGCCAAAGTTCTATACAAAGAGCGTTGTGTTCTGTGATATCTTCAGCCGTATTTCTTGCTCCCTGTTCTTGCTCAATGTTTCATCAAGTTCTCATGGCAACAGGACTCAGGTCAACTAAGTGGGAGTCGCTGAAACTTCCCAATTCCCTATGGTAAACTCATTGGTAGAATTTTAGAAAACTTTAATGCTGACCCTTCTGTTAAAACTTGCTCTTAGTAGAGCAAAGTTTCACTTTGAATTCTTTTGTAAATAGTTTCCTTATGTCTCATACTGTGCAAACTGGCAAAAATGAGATTTTTCTTTTGCAGGAAAGTTAAGCCATTTTTGAGTCATATAGAGTAATCCCAGGCAAGAGCAAGGGAGAAGCACCTCTTTTTCAGTTCATTTTTTTAATATAAAATATTTGCTGTCAAAATATAGTGGTTAGAATACTACCCGAAAGAGAAGTAAGGGTGGGGCTTTGCCCTTTGAGCTTCCGTTCAAAGCCAAGATAGTTAATGCTGCACTGCTCCAGTGTTGGTCTACAAGATCAACAGGGTGCATTTGTCAAAACAGAAATGTGTTTTACTTCAAAAACTAGTTTGATATTTTGCTTTATACTTGATGACATTGATCAACTTGGTGTCCCTACATATTTTGGAGACTTAACTGAAAATGTAAGATGGTTTGAATGATATGGGTTATTGTTCAAATGGCAAGAAGCCTTTTTCAGTGTAGACGACTTAGGTGTGCTCAGGGGTAGCCTGCAGGCAGAGTCAGAAGTTCAGATTCAGGTCTTGTGCCTGCTAGTGGCAGGTGCTCCGTTTTTTTGCCTCCAAACCTTCAAAAAGGAATTTCATTAAATACTGAATGTTTCTTTTTAGCAACCAAAGGACACCATGCGACTAGACGAGACCATGCTGGTAAAACAGTTGCTGCCAGAAATCTGCCACTTCATCCACACTTACCGTGAAGGGAACCAGCATGCAGCTGAACTGCGAAATTCTGCCTCTGGGGTTCTGTTTTCTCTTAGCTGCAATAACTTCAATGCTGTGTTCAGCCGCATTTCCACCAGGTAGGTGTTTTTCAGTAGCCTGACTTAGTGTATTAGAAAATCTACTAAATACAGGTGTCTAGGACATCTGTCATGAATTCTAGTTTTCCCAATTTCAGAAAAGTTAACTGTTTAAATGATATTTAATAGGATAGTTCTTCAGTGAAACTACCTTTCAAAATTTTACTTGAGTTTCAGGTTACAAAACAAACCTGTTTTGTATCCGTTCTAGGTTGCTGCCAGCGTATTTTCTGTGAGCTGCATTTGTTGCTTTTTTAATCTGTTGCCTTAAGTACAAGTCAAATGCTATCCTAGAGTGAAGGTAATGATAGCTCAGCTGAATAAGTTGAGTAAGTTCTTGTTGGGTGCAAGGATTTTTAGGAAAAAATGGATGCTGAAGATAATGGCTTGTATCCATTTACTTATCAATTTAAAATGCAAAATTTCTGATTGTCTACAGCTGTGTTGGAGCCCCAAGGCTGTTTTCTTTCCTATTTTTTCCTGCTTGAAGGCTTTTATGTTAAATCTCTCTTATGCCTGAAGGGAACAAAACAGCTGGACTGTTTGTTAGTTGTTGGAAAAGACCCATTTGACTTCTGACTGACTTGAGTTTCACAGCACATTTACTGTAAAATAACTGTCTTTGCTGCTGTTCTAAGTGAGAAGAGAGACAGACCCAAGGTTTCCATCTATTCTCCGCTCTTTTTGCCCTGTTCCAGGTCTTTCTGGTGCTTCAGAATTTTGCCAATCCACTAGAGTTGTGTATTAAGCTTTTTATTACTGAAATACTTTGATGTTTTTTGAAAATTGTTTGAAGTAGCTTAGCTGTAACAATGTGTGATAAGAGCTAACATCATCCTTGATTTATTAAAAGTGGACCTTGGGCAGCCTTATGTGGTCCCATAGCAATGAGCGTGTCAATTTAATTGAAACAAAGATTTATATATTCCTTATAATGTAAAAACACTTCCGTTCCAACGTTTTTGAAAATATTTGCATTTTAGAAGTCAGTCTAAAATTATTCAATGATCTGAAATTTTAAGTATTTTTAAAACTTTTACAGAGCCTTTCATAACTTCTGTTTCAGGAACATAGACTTGGCAGCTAGCATGAAGGATGTGGTTTTACTCAATAGGTCGATTATGTTTTGTTGCTTATGGAGATGGAAACAATTTCTTTTGCTGCTTTTATAGGAAGTATTTTTCAGTTGAAATTTTTTGTCAGTCTTTGAATCTCATCCGTGGATCTATATTTCTTCATGTATCTGTAGCATGGTTTAGTTTGGAAGCTCCAGCCCCCTTCTGACTGTCCATTTGAGCTGGAACACAGTGCTTTTCCCCAACCTGTGTTTCCCTTCAAGATGGCCTGTGCATAAATAGTTAAATATTTGCCCAGTTGTTGCTGATCTCCACGGGGGTCAGCTTGCCGACAGTCAGCGGTGCTGCTCTCTTGACCTGTGCTTCCTGTTTAGGCATATTTCTAGGCCTTGTGCAGCAGCTGGGGGATTTTTGGCACGAAAAGCAGAGCAGTGGGGACCTTCCCATTCCCAGCGAGGGCTGTTAAGTTTCCCTGACGTTGGAGAAATGAAGAACTGCTTTTGTGTGTAGTACTAGAAATCGCATTCCATGTCTAAAACACATCTGTAGCTTTGGAACGAGACATGGCAATCTTTAGTTTGTGAGAACATACGATTTAGTTATTAGTGGCTTAGTGTCTGATGAGTTGTTTAGTAAATCAGCTAATACAAAAGTGTGAAAAGCTGCCATTGTGTTTAAAATGGCGTGATTAAACTTCACCCTCTTTCTTTAGGCCAGAAAAACATGGAGCTTCTTTAGCTTGCAAAGAGCAGTTGTAGTTCACTTCAGCGATATTAAGTACCATCAGTCAGGGCTTTACTCTTGAGAAGTCAGCTGGGGCAAGACTTGCTGTTATGGAGCAGTAGTCTAAAGGTGTCATGATTGCATGAATTTAATATTTAGATGAAATATGACAAGTTTACTGCTACAGAAGGATGATAACAGAAGGACTTAGGCAAATCTTGGGCATAAAGAGACTGTCACCAGATGGTATTGGTATCTTGTGAGACTCATCACTAGTATTTCTAGATCCATTTTCAGTATGAGTACGGAATAAGACTGTGACATTAACTCCTAATCATGCAAGGTCTGTCTTTCATTTCTAAACCTGGAAGAGTTTAGCTGAGGAGATCATATAATATTCCCCTGCTATGCAAATGTACAGACTCATAGGTGTGTGTTCATACCTCTCTGACATAATCTGATTGAGATGTTAGTTTACTTTGCATATTTTTAGATTACAGGAACTGACTGTTTGTTCGGAAGATAATGCTGATGTTCATGATATTGAACTTTTACAGTACATCAGTGTGGATTGTTCAAAACTAAAACGCCTCTTGCAAGGTATGATTTGAGCCTGTGTTTTGAAATATTTTTGCCTGAATATGGCTAGTTAGAGGTGACACAATGGTAGTCATATGTATATCTTTTTATTGCTGTGTTTTACTCCAAATAGTCATATATATACCAAAATATTTAAAAATACTTAAGTAGCATAAAGACTTTGGTTTAAAAATTGCTTTGCACTTCCAGTGTCTTCTATAATCTGTGTCGCTTTTTGGAACCAAGTTTCTTTTCTAAATGCAGAAATGTTTTACCTTTACAGAGACTGTATTCAAGTTTAAAGCCCTTAAGAAAGTAGCTCAGTTAGCTGTTATCAACAGTCTTGAAAAGGTAAGTATTTTAATATTTATCTTGTTTTGTTGCTTATTTGCAGACTTTATCTAATTTAGGAATAGCTGCAATTGGGTCATTTACTATGAAATATATGTTGGTGCGTCACTGATGCATATGTTTTGCGAGAAATGTTGAGTGATTAGAAGTAAGAGTAAAATCTCTCTTAATTTAAATACATAATTCAGAAAAATTATCTTTAAGCTCCGGAATGTAAAAATGTGTTGTGTTGTCTGCAGGCATTTTGGAACTGGGTGGAAAACTATCCTGATGAATTCACAAAGCTGTACCAAACCCCACAGACCGATATGGCTGGTAAGGCAGAACAAATGACATCGTGTTCAAAAGCTGATTTCTCAGACATCTCCACACTCACTTGCATTTTGTGCCCTCGTTGCTTCTTGTGCAGCCTGCAAATAAGCAACACGTTTCTGTCAACCTTTGTCAGGGCAGGCAAGGGTATATTGCTGTCTCTTTTCTTTCTTGACTCACCTTTTAAAGAGATTCATTTTGTGGTTCGCAACACAAAGAAATAAACCCCAAAAGATGGCAACTCTTTAAATATATAATTTTCATCTTGATACGGGGGGAAAAAACCAACTTAGGAGAACATCACCTGTATTTGTCTCTAGTCAAAAAGAGGAAAAATGATATTTTCAGGAAGACTGTGTCTTTAACTGGGTTGATTTTATCCCCAGTAACTTGCAAAACAGAACTTTTTTCTGTGTAGGTGGAGCTATCCCTCTGCTCCTTTATAGCTATTCTTTACCTTTTCATAATTAAAATTGGTCTTGAACTTGGGGTTATATTTTATGCAGATTGTGCAGAGAAGTTGTTTGACTTAGTGGATGGCTTTGCTGAAAGCACAAAACGTAAAGCAGCAGTTTGGCCACTGCAAATCATACTCCTGGTCCTGTGTCCAGAGATAATCCAAGATATAGCAAAGGATGTGGTAGAGGAAACTAAAATGAACAAGGTAAGAGAAGAAAAGTATGCGAATTCTGGTTCTGATTTCTAGAGGATGCTTGTCTTTGCTTACTCTGTATTTCAGGTGTATTTTATTTTGTCTTTCCTGCCCAAAAAGTACATTGCAATTCCATATGTAAATTTCTGCACCCTTTTTAAGTTCTCACCTAACATATGTTCTTTCACTGTCAATAATTCATGCAGATAGTATGTCCCAAACAATGTTATTTCAGAACTTTTACATCTCCTTGGAGATTTGAATCCTAGTGATGTGATTTTCCCCTGCCCCCACCAGTAACAGACTTAGCATTGCTTCTAGCTGGCCTATATTGTACTGATCCGGGCTTCTGCAGCGTGTATGGTGTGTTCCGTAACTGCAGTCCCTGTAGCAGATGTTGAATTTGATGTGGCTGCAAACATTACGGTTAAGAGTAAACAACCATCTACCTTTGTGCCATTCTGATTGCCCTAGATCGTTCAAACTGAATGTCTTTAATAAACATAACTGCTCCAGAATGCTGCATCAAGTTGTTTTTTGCAATCCCAATGCCCGTGATTTCTGATCAGAAAATGCAATGTTGCTTGTTTTTAATATTTAAGGATCTAAAAGTCCTGACCGCAGATTGCCAAAGCTCTGGTTGTAACTATTCCTATTTTGAATTCTTCAGAAACTGTTCCTGGACAATCTCAGGAAAGCACTTGCAGGCCACAGTGGGAGCAGACAGCTGACGGAAAGTGCTGCTATTGCTTGTGTTAAACTGTGCAAAGCATCTACCTACATCAACTGGGAAGATAATTCCGTCATTTTCCTACTAGTGCAGTCCATGGTGGTAGATCTTAAGGTAAAAATGTCTGTTTCATAATTGCAATGGAGAAACTTGGATTTTAAAATACTGAAATAA
The DNA here is from genome assembly GCA_947846985.1 of Fratercula arctica. Taxonomy (NCBI): domain Eukaryota; kingdom Metazoa; phylum Chordata; class Aves; order Charadriiformes; family Alcidae; genus Fratercula; species Fratercula arctica. The sequence continues at coordinate 4,593,303 of CANTUZ010000015.1, forward strand.
ACTTAATTTCTCCTTAATTGAATACCATAGTGTTTTTCAGTGGGAAGTTTTGTACTGAAAGTAGACAAGAATAATCTTGGTATCTGATTTATATATTTTTATTTTTTTTGAAATATATAGAATTTGCTGTTTAATCCAAGCAAACCTTTTTCAAGAGGCAATCAAAATGCAGATGTAGACCTTATGATTGACTGTTTAGTTTCCTGCTTCCGCATAAACCCTCATAATAACCAACACTTTAAGGTGAGAACACTACCTACTGGTAAGTCATTCTCCACATACTATTGATGACCTGTCAATTATAAACCATGTGCTAACAGCAGCTGGAAGCTCATAAATAAGTTCAACTGTATAAATATCCCTTAGTAATAAACGTCTGCATGTTTTTATAAATCTTTTCTTATCTGGTTAGACTTTCTCATGTTTAGATTTGAGAGCTGTCAATTTAATAAAAAGGCTCCATCCAATATGTTATTCAGTGTGATAAGAAAGATGGTAAAGAAAAAGATGTTCCTAAGTGTCTTTTATGTATTTTTATTGTAGATCTGCTTGGCACAGAATTCCCCATCAACATTTCATTATGTACTGGTAAATTCACTCCACCGAATAATCACAAATGTAAGTTCTGAAAGTATTTAATCAACCCTGCGACTTCTATTCAGATCAGTATCTGCTTGGTAACTACAATGTGAATGGTAGACCCAATCTCGTTGCCTGTATCCGCGCAGCAAGAGTTGTTTGCTAATAAGGAAGGACATAGAAATCTTTGTTCATGCTGTCCACCAGTTGGTTCCCAGTTTGAGAGCTTGTATTCCAATATAAAATTTCAATACAAATATCTTTTAATACCTCTAATGTGGGATGATAAATGAGTCTTATAGTCCCTGGTTTTCTAATAGGTACTGCTTTACTGATAAATGAAAACCACCCTCAGGACATTGATCGTTTTACCACCTTCTACTACGCCTAGTATACGGCCACGGGAACTTAGGGGAAGAGCTGGCCTCATGGCTTTGCTCAGGGAGTTGATCTAGTATGAATACAAATAGCGTAAAATTTTAGTAAATACTGAGTGCCAAAAGTATTTTGAAAGTTTGTGCAGTTGTTTATCTTCAATGTGTTATTGAACTTTAAGTCGGTAAAATACAACTTTAATTTTTATACTGTTCAGAAATACTTTCCTGAAAAATAGAAAATAGAATCAGTGTTGAGCAACCAGCTTAATTTACATAACGTTTTCTATTTCATTTATCCCAACATTGTAATGAAAACACTATATTTAAAAACAAAAAATGTTTGTTTTTAAACATTTGTTTAACACTTAAACAAAGTGCCTCCCCTATTAGACACTTTGACAAATAGGGGAGAAAATGCTACTGTAGATGTGGTGGTGTATCTGTGGTGGAATAATACAGCTTTTGAGATATTATCCAGCATTTAAAATACCAATTTTCCATCTTGTTTAGTGTGTCGTGATGAATTGAGTGCACATTATTTGTTTTGAAGTATTACTTACTAGCATTCGATATCCTGAAATCTACTGTGGTTTCCTGCATTTGTGGTTTCAGAGTTTGTGCTTGTTCAGAAAGCAGAGTAATATAGTAAGCAGCTAAGTTGGAAGTATTCCTTCTGTTACAACTCGCTTAAGTATGAGTTGAGGTGAGAATGCAAAATTAACATATTGGTAATACTGTGTAAAATAGTCGTGTAAAAGTTAATTATACTACAGCTTTTGTAACTTCTAGAGGTATAAAATAAATCCTAATCTAACTCCTATGTTGCCAGTTTATGGCTTGAGCATTCCTGTGTTTTTGTTCCAGTCGGCACTGGACTGGTGGCCCAGGATTGATGCTGTGTACTGCCATTCCATGGAGCTCCGCAGCATGTTCAGCGAGACGCTCCATAAAGCCATTCAGGGCTGCGGGGCGCATCCAGCAATTCGCATGACTCCGGTAAGACATTTAAACAAGCTGTTAAAACACAAACCTGTTGCTCTGCCTGCATCCCCATTCCATTCCAGCTTTTTTATTCATTAACTTTAGACTGGAAACTAGAGGGGGGAAGAAAATTGCAATCCAAAAAGCAACAGAGAGCCATACATGCTCTGTGAACTTTGCAGGTTTGGTGTATTGACTGACTGTTTCTAGCCAGTTACTGACGTATGTTTCTCAGTTTTCATGCTGCTTTTAAACTGGCAACGTAGAAATACTTCTTCTGTAACTGTCCTCTGTGGCTAATTCTTCATTTTAAGCTTTCTTGCTGTGTGAATGGCCAGGTAATATGTCCATTCTTGTTTAATCTGAAAAACAAAAGCATTCTGTATGTGAAGATAATTTCTGAAAACTGCAATGCTTTTACCATGATTAGCATGAATATTTCTTCTTTTCATTTGTCTTGCTTGCTTTCTGTACAGCAAGTTGACTGTTTGGTCTTGGTGACAGCAACAAAGTAAAAGATTTCTCAACCATTATGAAATAAGGTCAATATTCTTGGTTGTCTTAGAAAAAATATTGAGTAAATTCAAATTCGTATTTTATCCAAATTTTTTCAGTAAGTTCACGTGCAGCTGCACTGCCTTTCTTCTGAACTTCCTATTTAGGACTCTTGATGTGTCAAGTGAACTTCATTGGTTGTTTTAGAAGAAGGCCTAAAATGATACATGAAAATACTCCTATCGGGCTTCTCAAATGAAAGCAAATGATCAAAATACCTTTAGTTGAAAGCCACAACATGTTTAACTTGCTTTTTACATGTATATATTAATCTGTTGACAAAATAGCAACTCTGGCAACTCTGACATTGATTGGTGGTGCTTTGTCTTCTGCTTCTTATTTTCCGTTCTTAATGGCGGCTGTCGCTCACACGGTCAGATGCCAACCAGTCACTGTTTTGCATGGCAGTGGGCCTCTGTTGCTGTAAGTATGACCCATTGTAACTACCGCAGAAAAGCCTTTCCTTGCTCGGCCTTTTCTGTGCATAGTTACCGCTGCAGTCTCTCCATGGGGTAGCGTGTTTCGCCCAGGAATGTAGGGCTGGAGGAGACCTCTCAGCACTCTGCTTGGCAGGGGCCAGGCCATCCCTCTGACGACCACTTCAGCTCCTTCCTGGAGGGAAAGGCTTTTTATTGGTTCTGTTCTTTTCTTTCTGCCCCCTAATTTTCCATCACGATGCTCTTCCAGAATCTCCCTGCTCTGGTGGTTAGAACCGTTTTCTAATTTCCAGCCTAAACTTATTTATGTCTAACTTATCCCCATTTGTTCTTGTTCTGGTGTTGTCTGTTAGCTTCAGACTGGTGTTTATCCCCTTGATATATTTGCAGAGAGCAATCACATCCCTGTCTTTGTTTATTGATAGTCTTTAGTTTTGATTGTGTAAAGTAAATAAATCACTTCACAGAAGCGAATCAGCTTCTTTTGCCATGTGCCTCTTCTCAGAATTCCCTTAATGAGAATCTTTTGTCTTTGGACATACTGTGGACCAATTAATGCAAGTTCACATTTTTTTATATATATATTTATATGTGTATGTGTGCATATATATAAACACACACACACATATATATAGTATTTTTCACAGACTTTAGTATGCATCCAAATTATTTTTGTAGTGATGAAGAAACTGCAGTTGATTGCCATACAACAGGGTTTGCTTTGAAGGGTTGTGTACAGCGTAGGATTGAAGCATAAACTCAATATTTTAAATCCTTACAACTGGTAGCATCCATATACACTTATTTCCCAGCCAACGCTGAATGACTGTTTGTTAAACGTATTGGTCAGACATCGCTACCTGCATTCTGTTGTGTGACCAGCCGTGGTAGAACATGACGTAGTTCACACTGGAGTCAAACCAGAATACCTCATGTGAACTCTCAATACGTACTTAGAATGTCCGCCATGTCCCACGAGGAAGTTGACTGGTACGGAAGTAGTTTACTGATTTTTTCAGATGAGGCGAGATCTATTTTTTAATTCACTTAAGCAATGCACAGTGTACCTTGTGAAAACTGAAAGGTGGATTTTTCAGAGGTCGTAGAGGTGAAAATGCTATCATTCCGACTGTGATTATGGCAGAAAATAAAGAGAATATTTTGCCTTTGGAGAAAAGTTCCTCGCCCTTTCCTGTATTCAAGCTTACTTGGAAACATTTATTTTTATTTCTTTCTCAGACCAGAGAAAATCCCTGTAAATTCTTTTTGGTCCTTTTATCCATTTTTCTTTTGCCAGTTTGTCTTCTGCAAAAACTTTTCTTATGTCCACATGCAGCTCACTAAAACAATTCTTAAGGAAACTTTAAAGCTATAATAAAGTGGTAGCATATGCAAAAGGAGATTTTCAAGTAGAAGGCTATGTGACTATACTTAAGTGGATTTTATATACTTTTGAGCTTTTTCATGAATTGTAGATTATAAAATCAATACAATTCATAGGATGTTTAATAATAACTACTGTGCAGAGTACCTTACTGACAATGACTGGTTTTTTTTTTTTTTCCTTCCATCAGAGTCTTACATTTAAGGAGAAAATGACAAGCCTTAAATTTAAAGAAAAACCTACTGACTTGGAAACCAGAAGCTACAAGTTCTTGCTGTTATCCTTGGTAAAACTGATCCATGCTGATCCAAAGCTTTTGCTGTGTGTAAGTATATCATACTATTCATTTATAGTAAAGTTTACTTTTGAAGCTACTAAATGAATAAAAATTAAAAACATAAACCTGGCATCTAGGATACTTCCCTACTCATTTTTTTCTCTGGTTATAATGCTTCTGTGCTTCCAAAGGACAAAGACAAAACCGGAAAGAAACTGTAAGAAATTGTACGGAACCAAAGCAACACAATGAAAGGGAGAATAAAGCTCTGTGACTCTGTGGGGGGTGGGGGAGGATCGGGAAATACAACAAGAAGAAAATTAAAATAAGGGGGGGGGGGGGGAATTAGTCATCATTTCAGTGAGTGGAAAGATCTTCCATTTTCTCAGGTCTGTTTATTAGGCTGCCCAGGGAGGTGGTGGAGTCACCATCCCTGAATGTCTTTAAGACTCGTTTAGATGTGGTGTTGGGGGATATGGTGTAGGGGAGAACTTTGTAGAGTGGGGTTGATGGTTGGACTTGATGATCCCAAGGGTCTCTTCCAACCTAAATGATTCTATGATTCTATTGTTTAATTTAAAAACATTTCAAGTCTGTCAAAGATATGATACGCAAGGGGTATCATAGCTTAAAAAAAAAAATAAAGTACTCTCTTAAAGATCCAGAAATCCACCTAGTTTAATTACAGGAATGCCTCTGAAGCAGTCGGTAACTTGGTCAGTCGTTAAAAAGTTTTACAACTTAAACTTGCTTTTCCTTTTTGCTATATAGAATCCAAGGAAGCAAGGGCCTGAGACGCAAGGCAGCACGGCGGAGTTAATTACAGGCCTTGTACAGCTCGTTCCGCAATCCAGCATGCCAGATATAGCACAAGAAGCCATGGAGGTAAGGGGTGAATGGTCTTCATGCCAAATGACTAGCGCACAGACAAATCAAGGCTTTTGTAGCAGCTCTGAAGTATTGATTAGCTGTGAAGTTCTGTGCCTCAGAGTTCGGTCTCTATTGATTTTTTCCTAAATGTCTCCTGCACTGAGAGTTTTACAGGAGAGGCCTATGAGAAAATATCAAAAAGCACCTGCACCTCATAATGTGGCCTGTTCCTCCCTGATGTCGATCAAATGCAGTTTGGCAGTTCCTCTGCTCCGTCCTTGCAGAGCGCACCATCAGTCTTGCCCCTTCTCGCTGTGTTTCTAAACGGCTGTGAGGAAAAGGCTGACGTTTTCCTCGGAGCTGGTCCTGCGTGACTGGGAGGTGGGGGGGGATGGAGAGGATACAGGATACCCCAAGGCTCCTGAAATCTTCCCGCTTCTCTTTGACTGGAGAAGCTAACAAATCGCCAAAATGGTTACAGAGAGCAAAGTATTTGCCTCTCCTGCCTTGGCAAAGAACTTCAACTATGGACGCTTTGGTGTTGCCACTAGAAGTTTATACCGGTAGGATTGGTTACATTAATTTTTGTGCAGCTGGAAATTAAGTAAATGTTAAAGGCAAATCCTGTCTTCTAAAAACATTGTGTCTATGCGTCTAGTATGGATTTGTATGGAAATACAAAGTAAAACCTCTAGGGTTTGGTTTACATAAGTATGTAATAAAGACTAAAATGAAATACTTCTGACATGGACCAACAATGAACTCTTGTTCTTCTATATAAAATGCTATTTATGTCTTTTGGTGTTCTTAAAACAATTAACTACCATGTGATTGCACCTGTTTCCCTGCCTATGCTGATGTATTTTGTACATTTCTGCCTTTAAGTGAAAATACTTTGTTTTGGATTTAGGCCTTGTTAGTTCTGCATCAGTTAGACAGCATCGACTTATGGAACCCTGATGCACCTATAGAAACGTTCTGGGAAATCAGGTATGTAAGTTAACTTTTGTAAATTAGAGAAAGAGCTGCTTTGGTTTGTCTGCTCTTTTGAAATAGGTGTGAATGTTTTGGGAAACCTGTGCAACATTGGCATGAATCTGCAGTCAAAATTATAATGTGTGTTCGTAATAACATTTTATCTTCCTTATACTCTATGAATTTAACAAATATAACAAACATTTTGCTGGCTTGCTTAATGACTCTCTTCAGCCTGATGTTAAGGTGTAGAAATTATAATTAGTTTGAAAAGTTAGAGGTTTTTCCACCTCATTCAAGTATTTACTACTTGATTAAATTCTGTTTGATCTTTTTGGGGCTGAGGGAGGGTAGTGCTGAGTAACTCCAGAAGTGTGGATTTGCCCAGCTAAAAAGTAAAATTACAAAACAGAAAATTGGTTCTGTTTTACCTCAAACCAGGACATGCTCTTGGCTCTGAAGCCCTCACCTCAAGAAGGTAGTAGTTTGCTCTTACCCAGGATCTCCATTTACCTTTCCTGTGTATTTAAAGAATTTTTATTCATTAAAGTCATCTTGTGTTTTATAACTTCACAGCAGCCGTTGCGGCTGATTTCTTGGAGAATACTAAGGAAAATCCAAAAAAGTCAGAATTGCATAGAATGCTAAACCAAAAAATAGGAATCTGTAAACTCGGATTTCTAAGAATTGCATGAGCTAAACAACTTTAAAAAGAAATATTTGGGGATCTAATCTGAATTGGTACAGATGTTTGTTCTAGAGGAGTCCAGGAGGAATGCTCTGACCGGCATCAGCAAATTGGCCTGTGCCACTGCTGAACGGGGCTCGCGGGGCTGCCTGGGGGACGGGCTTGGGCTGAGCCCTCCTAGGCAAAACTCATTGCTGCAACTTCTAATGGTAGAAATGAGTTTGTGGTCTGTTCGGGCTGGGGGAAAAACCCATTAAAATTGACACTAATTTGGACCCTTTGGCAGTTTTAACAGAGAGTGTGAGGCCTGAATGGATATGAAGAAGGAACATCCCTAGATGTGTTCCTTCCAGAACAGAGTTGAGACACGTTGTCAGAGCAGTGTAGGTAAACTTGTACTGCCACTGTCTGTGCTGTATCTGTTCTGTGGATAAAGGGAGGACTTCTGACTCGACAGCCCTGGAGTCCGCACTTCTGACAAGTACCCACATCGCTTGACTTCCTCTAGGGAACTGCAAAGGCCAGCTGGGCGGTGGGAAGGGTCAGAGGGGAGCTTGTCGTTTAAAGTACTCACCTATATTATATCTATTATACATTCTAAATGTATACGTGCTAGTATATGTATAGGATATTCATGCTAATTGCCTATTTCTATGTAAAATGTTGTAATATCTTCAAAAATTTTGTTACTAGGCTATAAAGCTAATGCTGAATTTCATTTTGCTGCAGTTCACAAATGCTTTTTTATATCTGCAAGAAACTAACTAGTCATCAGATGCTCAGCAGTACGGAAATCCTCAAGTGGCTGCGAGAAATTCTCATCTGTAGGAATAAATTTCTTCTAAAAAACAAAGTAAGTAAATGTTAACATCTACCTGTTAGGATCATTAAAATGAATTGCTCTCTGTTTGGTTACTCCCTTTATTTACCAGTTTATTTTTATGATTGGAAGAGATTTAATAGCTACACCTACACTTCCTGTTTTCTGATTTCCTCTCTGCGGAGGGACGGTGCTTCGTGAGGCACCCTTGATTGGAATTGTTAAGCAAAGTTAGGTTTAGGGTTGGGGTTTTTTTTATTTTTATTTTTGTTTTACTCTAGCTACACAGGTTGTCTTACTTGCCTGGAAAGTGTATGTTTCGCAGAAACCTGGTGCCTGTTACCTATTTGCCTAATACAAAGAGAAATAGTCCACAAGATGAGGAAAAGGGAAAGTTAGTTATGATAAAATACACTTCTTCATGGATGAAATAAAATTTCTTTTTGGATCTAATGTCCATGTGAGTCCTAGAATTCTGCCTTGTTTCTTTCCAGTAATCTCAAGAGACTTTTTCCAAGCTAAGCACACATTGTAATGCTACACTTACTAGAGTTAAAGCCAGACTTGCTATCTTACTTTCTGAATTAAAGATCTGGTAGAAAAAATCAAGGGTTTCAGGTTTTTCTATCTGACCTGAAAGTAGCTGTGCTAACATGAGAAGGATGCTGTCTTATGTGTAGTATATAGCATGCTTAAAAAGTCTTCTTTCAGCAGCAGGATTTTACCTTTAAATGACTTTTTCCTTCTGTTTTCAACTGTGGTAGCTGTTACTGAGCTTTTGGCTGTGTTGATGCTGAGTAGTAGGTTTTCTTCTTTGGTGTCTCCAGTTTAACATATATTTGTAAAATACAATCTCACGTGTTGCAGCTGAAGGCCGCAGGCATTCTGGTCTTTCTATTCAAGCAAGACTTTTACTTTTGGCCTCTAAAGTGGAAATCAACTGTCCTTCAAGTAGAGAGTATGCTTAATATTATGCTTCTCCTTCCAGTTAAGAAGTAATTAAAAATCTCTTTCCTCGTAGTGCTTAGAGGATGTTCATTAATATTAGGATCAGAAAAAGATAAAAGTTCTTATTAGACCTCTGCTTCACAATCTCAGCTCCTGCTTTTCTGATCTAATATAAAATGTATAGAATAAAACGTACAGTACTCCTGAGCTTTGCTTCTTTAGGCTTAATTACATCTAAATTACAGTCATATTTATGATAGTATTTATTCTGTGGATTAAACCCAAGGAGCCTATCAGGCTTTCAGGAGGCTCCACGAAAGGGAGGAAAAGGCATCATTTTGTGCTTACCTCAAGGTGATGTTTTTTGAAGGTGACTCTCCACATAATTTCTTAAGGGGAAATACTCTTAGATACTATGAATATGGGTAACTTTATAAAGCCCTGAGAGCACCAGTGTGAAAAGTACTGTTGAAGATCTTTTTACCTTCCCAACATCTATCTTTCTTACCCTTTTTAAAAAATAAGTTGATTCATTACTTTTGTTCTATCTCTTGATAGCAATCAGATAGGAGTTCCTGCCACTTTCTCTTCCTTTATGATGTCTCCGGAGGTGGAACTAGTCAAATTTCTCTTGACCATGAAGAGATGATTCGCTGTGCTCCAGGAGCTACCCTCAGGAAAGGGAAAGGGAATTCTTCCATGGTAAGTAATATACGATAATAATTATTTTTAACACTTGGGGAGAAAAACCTACGTGCAAGCAGAAATTAAATTACTTTGAGAGTAGTTTTAAAAAATAAAACAAATTATTTCTGAGGAGGAGAAGACATCTGTATCCTACATAATGTATATGTCTAACATGCTGGTTGACAATGATGTTTCAGACTTTAAAAGGTCACACCTTTTTCAAGTTAAAATGGTGAATAACTTTTTTCTTAGGATTGCACATAGTATCCCTACACGTTAGTCTGTTGTTAATAAATTTGAAATCTCACTTTTGAAAGTATCACATGCAGTTTGAATGTACCGTGAAGGATCATACAATCAAGCATTTCAGTAAGGTATACCCTTTGACAGACAAGTTTCTCAAGCCTAAGTTTACTACCAGTTTTAGCTGCAGGGAAAAAAAAAATGAAGTGGATATTTAGAACATCTTTTAGGAACCAAAACTTTCATTTTGGTTTTTTTTTCTGGGATCAATAAGATTTTCTTAAGTACATGGTTATCCTTATGAAAGGAGCAGGTTCTTAGCCGTTGTGTTCATGCAAGACCGCTGAGCTTGTTTAGGATTGCTTATTCCTGCTGGAATAAAAGCAGTTTTAAAGAACAATTTGGATAAGGCTGAATTTTAATGAAATTGCCGTATTCATAAGCAATATTACCAAATTTGGAATTCTCCATTTCCCAAGGAAAGCACAGCAGGATGCAGCGGAACACCGATTTGTCGCCAAGCCCAAACAAAATTGGAAGTCGCCTTATACATGTTTTTGTGGAGCCCGGATATTGAGGCAGTCCTTGTTGCAATGTCCTGTTTCCGTCACCTCTGTGAGGAAGCAGATATCAGATGTGGAGTAGATGAAGTCTCAGTGCATAATTTTTTGCCAAACTACAATACTTTCATGGAATTTGCATCTGTTAGTAATATGATGTCAACAGGTAAGAATTATGAATCTGTGAAATACCTTTCTACCTGTATAATAGGACTGTTATTTGTATCTGAGGTCTTGAAACAGGTTGATATTCTTGATTCAGTTGCTACTCCTGCTTTCACTGAAATATCTTAATTGGAATTGCTAGAAAGAGCAGAGAATTTGGATGACCGAGTTCATGAGAATTTTGAAGTGTGACAGGAGGAATCCTTTTCTAAACACTTCAAGGGATACATTCCTCTGTTAATTAAATAATTACTTTCAAAGATCTCATATTTGATGTAGGTGGGTTTTCAAAAAACCTGATTAAATGTTCTGTGCCCCTTTGTAGGGAGAGCAGCTCTTCAGAAAAGAGTGATGGCGTTACTAAGACGCATTGAACATCCAACTGCCGGCAACACAGAGGTAAACTTTCTTCTGAATTCATACACTCTTTGCATGCTTTTTTTTTTTTTTTTTTTTTTTTTTTTTTTTTTTTTGAAAACGGAAAATACTGTTGCTACAAGTAGTTTTGAAGTTACATCTTGATACGTCTTATTTTAGGCCTGGGAGGATACACATGCAAAGTGGGAACAAGCTACAAAACTAATCCTTAACTACCCAAAGACCAAAATGGAAGACGGGCAGGTGACTATGAATTTTTCCATAGGTTCAACCCTTAGAAATTAAAAATGTAAGCTTATTTATTTTAAGGAATTGAATTTTAATCTAGAAAATGAGTTTTGTAGGCAGACTTAAGCTCAATGAAAGTATTCCAGAAAAATAATGGTAATCATTTGTCCACTGTGCTTACTAAGAGACCAAGAAGTAATTTGACTTAAATTGCTGTAAGGGGGATGGAGGCTGAGCTTAAAAATTAAAAAGAAATTGGAAAAAAGAATAGTGAAAACTCTGGAACACAACTAGAGAAATGATGAAATCCCTTTCACTGGAAGTTTTTAAACAAGCTGCTGGCTGTTGTTGTTTAAATATGCTTTTTCCTGGTGCAGAGCAGGGAATTGAACTATAAAAGGTGAATCTTAGAAAATTCTTGAGGCTGGAATTGTAAATTGTAAGAGGTGTTACGGAATACTTTAAAATTCTGATCTGTTTAATTGAAGAGATTTCATCTTCCGCCATACTTTTTCAGGTTGCTGAAAGTCTTCATAAGACAATTGTTAAGAGACGAATGTCTCACGTCAGCGGGGGCGGCTCCATAGACTTGTCTGACACAGATTCTCTTCAGGAGTGGATCAACATGACGGGGTTCTTGTGTGCCCTCGGGGGAGTGTGCCTGCAGCACCGCAGCAGCGCAGGGTTGGCCACCTACAGCCCCCCCATGGGCCCCGTCAGCGAGCGCAAGGGCTCCATGATATCTATGGTCTCCACCGAGGGGAACACAGAGACGCCTGTTAGCAAATTCATCGATCGATTGTTGACGCTGATGGTCTGCAACCATGAGAAAGTGGGACTTCAGATACGGACCAATATTAAAGATCTGGTGGGTTTGGAGTTGAGTCCAGCACTTTATCCAATGCTGTTTAACAAACTGAAGAATACCATCAGCAAGTTTTTTGATTCTCAAGGACAGGTAAAGTGTTGATATATTCCTTCACGTTTGTGTCTTAATGAAAAGCGTCTGTCTTGTCTTTCACATAGGCAATTGAAATTGATACCTGTTCGTGTTTTGTTCAAAAAACCTGCAAGCGTTGTGATTGCATTTGGCAGCATGCATTGATAATTATTGTATTTGATTCCAGGCTATACTTAACAGCAAATAATTGAAAACGTTCTTGAATTCTAAGTGAACTCTGAGTACAGAATCTGTGAGAACATTCTCAGAATCGTTATGGCTGGTAGTATTGACATATTTAGCCTTGACATATATTGGAATTCTTTTGGCTAGGTGATACTAGAAAAATGCTTGTCAGGTTTTTGAAATGCTGCATTATATTTGATAAATAACCCTTTTTTGGGTTTGTGTGTTAAGAATTAAGGCGTGCAATTTTCTTCCCATAGGTTTTGTTAACTGAGACCAACACACAGTTTGTAGAGCAAACCATTGCTATAATGAAGAATTTGCTTGACAATCATACAGAAGGGAGCTCAGAGCATCTTGGACAAGCTAGTATTGAGACAATGATGCTAAATCTGGTTAGGTAAGAAATCCTGTTGACCTTCCTATACAAAGTAATATGTTTAAAAAGTGAGGTAGACTCTTCTAGTTTTTATCTTTTCTGCTTGCATCCGTGAAGCAGCAGCAGCTGATTTTCTCATCCTCCTGCTTATGGTTCTGACAACTTCAAGTAATCGTGGAGGTCATTTATACTGTAGCATAAAGTATTTCTTTAAAGAACTAACCATTCCATGGCTTGGCCCATTCGTGTTAGCATTCCTGGTTTCTTTTCTGTGCAACGGTGCTAGTGGTTAAAAGTCAGCTGAAGGGCACATTTCTGTGCAATTTTATACTAATAGAAAACTTCTTTGTCCAGAAGAAATTTGGTACTTGTCTTCAGCTGCTGTGAGGGCTGGCTTCCTCGCTCGGAAAATACAAAAATGTAGCCTCATCACTTGCTAATCCATTCTGTGAGTCTGCTGGTCAGCCAGCGGGTAGCTTCCAGCGTGGAGCTGAAAAGGTTTGTCAGACGTGTGGGCGTGTGCTGTGAAGTAGTGTCAGGTATTTCATCAGTCTTTTTCCTCTTTTTTTCTTCAGGTATGTGCGTGTGCTTGGAAATCTGGTGCATGCAATTCAAATAAAAACTAAACTATGTCAGTTAGTAGAAGTAATGATGGAGAGGAGAGATGACCTTTCATTTTGCCAAGAAATGAAATTTAGGTAAGTATTGCATTATATAACTTCTAGGATAGCGTAACGTGGACAAGTGTAATTTTGTTTGGTTTCATGTTTAATAAGTATTCCTGGTATAGGGCTAGTACTCCCGTCTTTGTCTTCAGAATAATTTGGAGCCTAGTGCTGCATTAAAATTTTATTTTGTTTGTGGGGATACAAAGCAAATGTAGAATTTTTGTGTGTGATACAGACTGGGGTATTAATTGGTATAATAAAATTAGTTCAGTTCATCTTCAGTGTGTGGTGGTTCAAGTGGTTATTACGCTGAATTTGTAATTTTTAAGAATGATGCCAATTGTAGTGTGTTTGTGGGAAGGGTTGTTTAAAAAAAACAAACAACCCCAAAGCTAAAGCGATATATCTATATGTAACAGGAACAAAATGGTGGAGTATTTGACAGACTGGGTTATGGGAACATCTAATCAAGCAACAGATGAGGATGTGAAATGCTTGACAAGGTAAGAAAGAATAGTACTAAACCTGGTGCTGGAGTTGCAAACAGTGGTGCTGGTGGCATCTGATATCCACAGATGAGCAGGCTCATGTGGACTTCCTTTAGTGGTAGTGATTTAAAGGAAAAGACAAAACTTCAGTTTTGGTGAGCAGCAACAGAATGATATTTAATGCGTAGTCTTAACGAACATCGCTCTTGAGGTGTTTGGGTTGGGTTTTTTTACATCTAATGAATTTATTTGATTCCCTTTAATACCTTTTCTGATTTTAGCATTAGGATTGAACGCTTTATTTGGTAGAGCTAGATTTTCATATGATGCATTCTGAAGAATAAATCATCAAACATTGTAGTGTGGAATTTATACTTCACTTTTTTAAAATAACAAATTTGGGTTGCTCTTGTTGTCCTTAGTAGATATATTGCTTGAACCTGTACCACAAAGTGTAGTAGCCCTACTCCTGATGGACAGAACTTTACTAGAATAATTTTTTTTAAAAAAGATTTTTTCAGCTGCCGTTAGGTATATAAGGAAAAGGGACTTGGTACTGGATGGGAAAATGATCAAGGGGAAGGAGAAACTACTTCTGCTGAACTAATTCACAGCTTCTTAAAAATTTATTTTTCAGAGATTTGGACCAAGCAAGTATGGAAGCAGTGGTCTCTCTTCTTGCTGGGCTTCCACTACAGCCTGAAGAAGGAGATGGTGTTGAGTTGATGGAAGCGAAATCTCAGTTATTTCTTAAGTAAATAGTGACTTTTAACTATTTTTCTATACAATGATTTTATGTAGATGCACCATATGACTTTTATTACAAACTATGTTTTTTTTGTCTAGCAGAAATAGTTTTATTATCCAAACAGGAATTGCCTCTTATCCCATTTCACAAATCTCTGCCTCCTAGGATTATGGAAACATTTTCATTTAGCAAATAATAATAAAATTTGGCTTAGTTTCTGCTTAATGCAGAGATATGCTTGGGAGGCATTAGCTTGCTTTGATATTATGTTTTTATCCACGAGACTTAAAATATCTTTTAAGACATCTGTTTGTAAGGGCACACCTGTGAAATTCATTTGCTGGCTTTGAGAAAATTTGTGTACAAATTTTAGGAAGGTGTTAGAACGCATTTCTGGTTGATAGAACACATTTTAAAAGTTTGGACTGTGCTGCGAGAAAGATTACTTGGGGCAGTTCCAAGATTTTTTGCGAGGCTTATTGTCTACTTGCTGCTGTATGCAGATCTTTTTCAGATGGTTGCTTTTGTAGAATCTGTTTTACTTATCCAAGTCGTCTTCTTTTTCTTTAGATATTTCACACTCTTTATGAACCTTCTAAATGATTGCAGCGAAGTTGAGGATGAAAGTGCACAAACAGGTGGCAGGAAGCGTGGGATGTCTCGAAGACTGGCTTCGCTGCGGCACTGCACTGTTCTTGCTATGTCAAATTTACTCAATGCAAATGTGGACAGTGGTCTTATGCACTCAATAGGTAAAGTAGTTAGAGATAACTGTGCATAAATGAATACGTAATGAAGACATTGGTATTTAATTTATTTTTACATCTTCCTTAGTAGTTCTGGGTTTTTTTAATCAGGCTTGGGCTATCATAAAGACCTCCAAACAAGAGCTACGTTTATGGAAGTCCTCACCAAAATTCTGCAGCAGGGGACAGAATTTGATACGTTAGCAGAAACAGTGCTAGCAGATCGGTTTGAGAGATTGGTGGAGTTGGTTACAATGATGGGTGATCAGGGGGAGCTTCCTATTGCTATGGCTTTAGCCAATGTGGTGCCTTGTTCTCAGTGGGTAAGTTGATTCACGCATTTTATTTCCTACATTTTTGAAAATGTTAAGACCTGAAGTAAAAATTAGTGCAAACATTGAGAGCATAACAACAGTCTGCTAAAGAGAGATTAGACCTACTGTTCACGATAGCTAGCCTTTCTGAGTATATTCTTGAAAAACGTACTGAATGTAATTGTCAGATCTCCATTATTAACTGCATTTTTATAGTAAATTTTTAGTTAATGTCTAGGAATACTTTTATATACAGTTATTGTAATAAATGTATCTGTTTGGGTTGGTTATTGTGTGCGCTGGAATGCAGATGAACAGAACTGTATTTGCTCCTTTAGATTTTAGCAGGATGAATTGGGCTTTGTTACACAGCAGAATAACTGCTTATCTCTCTGGACTAACCGCTCTGAATTTGTATGACTGGGTATCATGAGGCAGACTTTTAGACAAGTAATAGCCAATGCTTAAATAGCCAAGTAATAGCTAATGTTTAAAGAGAGATTATATATACTTAATTTGGTATTTACATGCAAGACTTCAGAGCACATTTAAAGTATTAGTGCAAACTTGTGTTTTTTTTTTTTTTCATAATTCTTTTCTTTTGTACTTGCTTTGGCTCGCTGCTAGTCAGATTAATATTTCTTTGCTTCTTTTAAGGATGAGCTAGCTCGAGTCCTGGTCACGCTCTTTGATTCCCGACACTTGCTCTACCAGCTGCTCTGGAATATGTTTTCAAAGGAAGTTGAACTGGCAGATTCCATGCAGACCCTCTTCCGAGGAAACAGTTTAGCCAGTAAAATAATGACTTTCTGTTTTAAGGTATATTATCTATTTTTTCTCTGCTACAGATCACTTCAGTAACAGGAAAAGTTCAGCAGTATAAAAATACCAAACTACCAGTCCATGGTGTTAAGCACTTAAGTAACTGGATTAGATGAAAATAGTACAGAGTTGCCTTTGGGTCTCGGTTTAAGTTAGTCTCAGCTCTCACACCTGTTAAGTTTAGGGAGTTCTGCTTTTAACGTTTTAATGTTTGATAAACTAAATCTTGTGGATTTCTCATGCTCAGGCCCAACTAAAAAGTACAAATCCTCCTGGAACTCACCTTTTGCCAAGACTTCATGACTCGAACAGTTAGGTTTAAGCTTGCGTTTAGTCCTCCTGAAAATTTCCAAGGCAATAAATGCAGAAATCTTGTCTAATGTGTATATTCTGCATTGTAAAGAAGAAAACTGGTCGCAGTAACAAAAAGATTTGAAAGATTTGTAGATTTCAACAGAGATTATTAGTTACTTAGAAAACATAACTTATTTGATACAAACAGCTAATATTTGTAAAAGTTTCTGTTATCTTAAAGTTCTTTCCTAAATAATCTTCAGTTATAGTAGGGCTCTGTAAACTTCTGACTAATTTAGTTATATGAGTGAGTCTGGGGCCAGAACCAGCTTGAAAACTGTTCCAGATGGTCTTTTTGTAATGGGCAATTTAAAGATGAGGAGATGAACTCTGAGGTCTTGTTTGTGCTTCCATTTCCCTGTAAAAAGTTGTGTACAAACAGAGCTGAAGAGCTGAGTCAGTGTGCTCTAAGGCACAATCCCATCTGGTTATTGTGGTTATTAAAGTCACCTATAGTTTCCTCTGAAGTGGAAATTAACTAAAATACTTGTAGAAATTGATCGCAGTTACGTTTCAGAAGTGAGACTGAATCTGGCTGATGCCAAAACACATCAAATGGTTTCAGGTTCTTTTAAAACTTAGAGAATTTTGAAGTGTTCCTGTGAATTACTATGTTAATCTGGCCGCCTCTTCTGATTTTCTTTCTACACAGGTATATGGTGCTACGTATTTGCAGAAGCTTTTGGAACCTTTGTTAAGGACTGTGATCACATCCTCTGAATGGCAGCACGTTAGCTTTGAGGTGGATCCAACAAGGTTTGAGATTCAAGGGGGGAAGCAAATGTATTTATTTGTAAACATGATTTGCAGTCATTTAAAATATAATAGGATTCCCTTTTCTTTGTTGCAAATATTTTTCTCGTACTTTCATACTTTTTCACTCCTTACTTTACCAGACACGTTAATTGTATCTGCAGTCCTTACACCCAGGGAGAATTGTACAGCGCTGCCCCACATGGGGAGATGAGTTCTGCTGCATGTCCTCTAACCCTGAGGGAGTAAGGCAGACAGACGGCTCTTGTGGTGCATCTTCTCCTAGTTCTTACCTCTGTGTAGGCCACTAATGTGGGTATTCCCGGTAGTACCAGAGAGCGTCTGCTTTAGGTCGTTAAATTAATTACAGAAGCGAGGTGGATGCATGCCTATTGTAATTTTTTTGCTTTAATTTCTCTTCTATCATGTCAAGACTTGGATTTAGTAGTTGTTGTTCTGTTGCTTTCAATTAACTCTTAGAAAAACTATTAAGTATCTGTCTTTTGAGTAGCTTACCAAAAGATAGGCCTTCTTATGAATAGTTTAACTCTCAAATATCTGTGCCTACCTCAAAAATTCCTTTCAGGGAAACTGTCATCAAACCGATAATGCAGTTATCAGTTGGAATTACTTATGCATGTCTTCATATGGAGTGGTGGGGAGAATCCCACTTACAGCTGTCTGTTTATTACTGAGTTTTAAATGACCTTATATTTGTAACTCACATGGTTTAAAATACTGATGGAAACTTTTGTGTAAAAGATCATGAGTATTTCCGTAAGATTTCTATTGACCCTGGGAAGGAAGGTCACTACCAAACCTCTAAGCACAGCTAGGATGTTTATTTGATTGCTGGTCATACGTGTGTGGGTCTGTTTCAGGCTGGAGCCTACAGAAAGCCTTGAAGAGAATCAGCGGAGTCTCTTGCAAATGACAGAAAAGTTTTTTCATGCAATCATTAATTCTTCTTCGGAGTTCCCACCCCAGCTTCGCAGTGTGTGCCACTGTTTGTACCAGGTATGCCTGCAGCGGTTGCCTGCCCCGAAACTTTGGGGTTTGTTCTCATAATTCTAGCAGTTTGGAGCTTGAAGCAGTAGTGGGCGCACAGTGGGCATTTCTTAGACTGCTTCAAGACATACGTTAAGGAACAGGAACCTAAACGGAGGGACTGAGTGGTGTTTTTTAAGACTTGGGTTGGAATCAGGAGGTGACTAACATTTTTTTTTTAAAGGAGTTAAATCGCAGATAGGGACTCAGACCTAATAAGGCAGCGATAATCTGTGCTTTAGCATCTCTGTGGGAGACTACAAAGATTAATTAGGGAGGGAATGTTTATACTTGCTTTTATCAGTTTATCATATGGGCCATCTATAGGGAAGGCAGCAAAAGGGGAAAAATTAGTAAAAAAATCACTGCTGGCTTGAGAGAATGCAAAACTGTGTTTTGAATACAGAAAGCGTGCTTGTTTACTTTTTATTCAGGATCAATTAAATCAGAAATAAAGTTAATAATCTAAAAGTCTTATGGATCACACCTTTGATAAACCTTAACTTTGTGAATAGAATTGCTACTTTTGCAGTTACTGACTCTGGACAGTTTTTCTCTGCATAAAAATAGGCAATTTCTTCAAGAGCATTTCTCTCTGAAGTAAACTTTTCCAAAAATTGTCTACGAAATGTATTATTCAGGTTATTGCTCTAGGAATATTACTTAGTCATTCATTACACGTGGGCACAATCTTACACTTTCTGCCTTTGATAGAAAAGCAGGTTAAAAAGGATGTAAGATCCTCGTAAGAAAAAACTTGTATGGTCTTCAGCGGGACCACAGTAGTTACAAGTCCTAAATCTTAGAAACTGTGTATTGAAGCCGAGTATAATGGAAGAATATAGATGTATAAAGTGCTGTTGGCTGTATTTGGTAGAGAATTGTCTGTGGTGATATGTGCTTCCCTAAAGAGGATCGCTTGCGGGTGAGGTGAAGACACTGCATCATTCAGGTTCATTCTGATCACACTCAGTGTCACGTTCGGGAAGCGGAGTCTCTGGGTTGCTGTGGACGTCTGTAGGGAAAGCTGTTAATTTGTACTGGGGCGGAGGTCCACTGGCATACGGTTTGGTAAATAGCATTAGCTTTGGCACTGGGAGGCTGCAGATGCTCAGTACTTTTGAGGATGACAGGTGAAATTCTTCTATTTGAGAGGTAGAACGCCTCAGGAATACATTTTGGTCTATGATGTAAAATCTCTTCCAGCTGCTATGGGCAATGCCTTCTGGTGGAGGTCCTGCTGCCCTCAGTGTGCTCCACAGCAAAGGGCTGCTGTACTCCCATTAAATGGCCGACCTAACATTTTGCAAACACAGAGTATTGAGAAATCAGCAGGTAAATATGAGGAGGAGAATCTGGAAGAGACAGTATTTGTAGAGGTCTTTTAATGAGGCAGATTACAAAGACTGACTTCTACTTGTGGGTAAAACTTTAGTGCTGTCACCCAAACTTTGGAAGGTTCCCAAGCTGGGACCACCCTCTTCGTGCTTGCTTCTGGTACCATTCCTAAATGATCCTTAAAGAGAAGAAACTTTCCTGAGTGGTGCACTGTCCTCTGTAGAATAAGTTCTACTCCAGCGGTACCCTCCTGGCTGCCTCCCGTACCTGCGTTCCCCGGTCCCATCCTGACATCCTCTGCCCTGGCCCTTTTCTGCTGCTCTCCGCCAGCTTGGCCGTGGGCTGCTGAGCCTGGGATGCTCTTTGTGTGCTTCTGGTGGATTTAGCTGCTGCTAAAAATTCCAGTGGGGGGTACTCCTGCTGCCCTCAGGGCTCCGAGGAAAGGCAGTTTCCAGCCCCGCTGGAGAATGCAGAGGGTGTGAGCTGTGGTGTCAGAGAAGTGTTGTGGAAGAGCTGTTGGCTTTTCAACCACAGAGTCTGAATCTCCGCTCTAAAGTAAAGCAAGGAAAATAGATTTTCCAAGCTGTATGAACTAATTATGAGTAATAAGAAAAAATTCGATGTAGTGTAGTCTGGTCATATTTTTATAATGCTGTATTAATAACTGCAGCAACTGCTGCGGTTCTCAGGAGCTGGAAGTGAAAACCAGTGAATTGTATGTTGTGACTGTTGTGGAACTCGGGTGGTGGTTGTGAGCTGTTGGAAGGCTTTAGGCATGCAAACGATGTGCTTTTGGTTTTGCTGTTAACACCTTGTATAAATGGCTTCTAAAGGCATTGGTTTCTCTTTCTGACAGTGGTTGTATTGAGGTTGGGGGGGTGGTTTTGGGTTTGGGATTTTTTTGGTTGGGTTTGGGGTGGTTTTTTTAATGCAAAATGAGGAGGGCGATTAGTTTTCTTCAAGTTCAAATGGTGACGGTCTCACAGATGTTGACTCTAGGGGTGTATTTAAGTGTTATTGAAAATGTGCTTCCCACAGCCTTAGTTGTTGCATCCATTATTTGATATTGCATTGTCCTGTGTCTTTTCCTAGAATTGCTTTGACATGCTGTTACTAGGATGCGTCAGACTTACCGCCATTTCAGTGATACATTGCTAAAAGTTATATCTGTGCAAACCACTTGTAATTCCTACAGGAGAGGGAATTACTAAAACGTACTCACCAGTGGGCAGTGCCAGAGATTCTTCTGTGGAAGCCGCGTCAACTCCATTAGCTTTATTCTTGCCTTTGCATTGGTTTGGTAACAAGGCTAATTTGTTCCTGAAAGAGATGGTTTATTAGCAAATATACAAGTGGTATTAACTGATGCTTATCTTCAGCATTTACCACTTTAACTGTTTCTAGTAATGTGTATATTTGTATACAAATGTTTGATCATCACAAATAGTGTAATAATTCATTCTGTACTTTCAAATCTCAGAGGTGTTGAAGTCTGGCTTTATCTGAAAGAAAGTACAATTAAAATCTGATTTTTTGAGGGTATTAATCCATTTTTATCACAAGAACCAAATAGGTGATTTTTATGAGGTAACTTCATTTTTTTTTATAAGGTGATGTCTTCCATCCCAAGCAACAGTGTCAGAGTAACTGAGGCTGAATTTTGCAGTGTCTTTTTACACTTAGAGTTTTAAAGTAAGTCTGTGTGTAAAAAATGCTCATCAGGCGTGCTCCGTAAATGCTTTGCAGCTGATGTTAATCGCTGTAGGAGCACGATGGGAGGGAGCGGTGTGCTTGGCTGGCTCTTGGGGTGTAGCTGTTAGTGGCCAGGGCCCTGGCAAGTGTTTTCGGCTGGGAGCCCCATCCGACGGCTCCCCTGATGTGTCCGGCCCTGCTCACTGCAGGCAACGTGTGTGGCCACCAGTAAGCCTCACCAAAGTAACTCGTACAGAGAAACTGTGCTGGCTATTTCATAGAACGCACACAAACATACACGATTTTTCTTAATTGAGATGGAGATGTTACTTGCTTTAAATGCAAAAGCCTGGCGAATAGAGTGTGTATATGGCTGCTTCAGGACCTACCTCTTGTAGAAATTATACAAAGTCAGAAACTCGGCAGAGGCACCGCTGGTTAAATATCAATAGGTCCTGCACAAATTTGAACTACTTAAATTTAGATTGGTTAGCGGAATAGCTTTTACTGACTTTTTTTTTTTTTTTCTTTTTACTCTGGCACATTCTGAAGTTGTAGAAATTCTGTTCCAGTTCCAGTTTGGTGATACCCTAAAGATTATCTGAACCGTTGGTGCGCGCTTGCTCTCAAACTGCCAAGTACTGCTGGCTTTCTGTTGCTCCAGCTCCGGGGGTTGGCTGCGGTAGGGCCTCGTGGCAGTGCCGATTTACAGCCCACGCGCAGGACGTAGGGTTGAGCTCCAGGTGTCCCCCTGAGGGGTGCAGGGCAGGAGGCGGATGGGCTCTGGCTTTGCCCGCATCCTGCTGTGAAATGGGAGAGAATGTGATGCTTCTTGGTGGGACCCTTTGCATTTAAAGGAAATGCAGAAATAAGCACAATCAAGTCGGATATCTTTGTTGGGAATCGATAATAAATTAATGTAGACCTGCTGGCTTTTTTCTTCCTTTTTCCACAGAGTGTTTTATGGCAGTGTTTAGCTCTCAAAGTAGTAATTACCATGATGATTCACAGATCTAACTAAATTGAAGGACACACAGAGAAACATTGGGAAGATTTAAAACTCTAAATTTATTTTAAAAGTAATATGTATTTCAAAGGTATAACACTTTACTATTTTTTACTATTAAAATTATATGGGGATGGTGAAATACATTTGAAAGCTGAATATACCATTTAATGCCCAATATTGTGTATCATGAGCACATTAATGTGGTTTGACTTTTAATCTAGCCAGAAATAGTAGAAATGATTGAAACGCAACATTTGCTTGTTTTGTATTTAGTGCTTTGTAAATAAGATGTAATAAAATTGTGGAATAAAAACTCCATCATCAGTCTTTAGTTTATATATTTCATTTTCTGTTGGTTATGTTTGTTACATTTTACTGTGTAATTTATGTACAAGTCAACATTGGTTTTTTGTTGCTGTATGTAGTTGGTGCTGTGACTTGTTTGTGCTCATCTCTGTTCTGTAGGCAACTTGCCACTCTCTACTGAATAAAGCTACCGTAAAAGAAAAAAAGGAAAACAAAAAATCAGTAAGTTTGGAGACCTTTTTATTAGCCATTTCTTTCAAAGCACAACAGAAATCTTTTGCTGTTTGTTCAAAACATCTTCACTTCAGTCTATTTGACCTCACTGTAAAATCATTCTACTAATTCTGGCACAAAATAGCTTTCATTTCAATTAACACTGGAATTAAGTTATATTTAAAATATTCTCTGTGTGCCTATTTGAGTAAACAAAAGACATTTTTAACATTACTGCTTAGTGTTTAATACTCTGATCTTCTACCCTTGCCACCATCTTCAAATTAAAAACAACGCGGAAGCAAAATGCTTTCTTCAGTTTGGGGGAAAACCCGAGTCTGTTCAGTTGTTTGAATGCTCTGGCAGATAACTTGACTTCAGCTTGCATCCTGGGAGAAGAACAATTAATATATATCGGTTACTGAAAAGCAAAGAGCCTTGTATGACTGACTTCTGATATATTTTCTTTTGTTTGCCTTGTGAATAAGCTATCCAATTTAGCACTTGTATTTATTTACTGAGAAAAGCAGCTTTCCCATTTTAAGTAACTTGCTGTGTTAAAGAGATGGGCTATGTAGGTTGTGATAGAGTGGTGTCATTAAAAGTTAAGACTTTTCTTTCACAGTGACCTCAAAATATAAAGTGTGAATGAAATGAGGCAGAACGGAAATTTAGACTTTTATTAAATACTCCCTTATTTTTTGCTGTAACTGAGCAGAACAGTAATCATGTTTAAATGCAAAATCTGTGCGCAAGCTAGTATTTTACAAGAAAATATTATCAGTAATTGCATTACAAGTAACTGAGTGAAGTTGCTACTGAACCAAAGCGATTATTGATATATTATGTATGTACTAATGGCTTTATCAGTTTTAAGAAGCATGATTTGAGTTATATTAGTAAAATGGGGTTTGTTTGGTTTTAATTTATTTTAAACAATGTAACTGAAAATACGAAGCTTGCTAATTTTATTCTGTGAAAAGGTAGACCGACTTGTTTTGATTAACTGTTGTTACTCATAAGAAAATACACATACAGATATTGAATCTTTATAGAACCACGTGTAGCATATTTAAGAACTTTATTTTTGTCAGGGAGCTTTATCTTTAACTGACTTTTTGAAGTCAAATGAAAGGTGTCTAGAGAATAGACTGTCTTCTTAGTAATACAGAGTGGATTTCCTAAAAAGAATGGAGACTTCTTTTTTCGCACAACATTTTCAGAAAAATACTTTTTTTTTTTTTTTCCTAGATAGCAAAGAATAATATTTCAGCCGTAGTTCTTCTGGCAGGTTGCTGCTGAGCGGCTTTGGACAGTGTCTGTAGAGGCAGAGGAGGACGCTGCCCGCTCAGCTCTGCCGCAGTCTGTCTTTCCCCCTGGGGCAAATCTGTTGAGATGTGATGGTTCTGATGAGCAATTTCTACAAAATTACTCCTGAAACTTCTCAGCATAAGTCTTATAGCTGGAGAGGCTCTTGTGATCAATAGTGAAATTACGAATACATAAAAGACCCACTCGTTAAAAAGAATGAACTGTATTTGCTGGGAGAACCGTGCACACCTGCGTGTGAGCTCGCGGCCTTTGTCTGCTGCACTGTCGGTGGCAGGGTGCTGGGGTTCAGGGTCAGGAACTCTGAAATAGACCTTCGTATCTTCGACCGATAGCTATTGTAGCAACTTCACCCTAGCAGAAAGTTTTCCCGAGAGCTGCAGGAGAACCAGGCTGTGCCCCATAGCCCCCCCGCCCCTCACTCGCTTCCCTTCCTTCTGGTGTCCTGCCACGCGAGACCTGCCGAGGCAGGAGGGCTTGACTGGTGTGGAAAGAATGCTTAAAGTTGGGTTACCATACGAGGCTTTTCTCAGCTGGCTTTCCCTTTCCTTTAATGCAAAAATATTCTTTATAATTCTCGACTTCATAGGTGGTTAGTCAGCGATTTCCTCAGAACAGCATTGGAGCGGTTGGAAGCGCGATGTTCCTCCGGTTCATCAATCCTGCGATCGTCTCCCCTTACGAGGCAGGGATTTTAGATAAAAAGCCTCCACCAAGAATTGAAAGGGGATTGAAACTGATGTCAAAGGTGAATCAAGAAATATTTTTATTTGGCCAAACTATATCTTCTACCCGATGTAGTTTGTTCTTTGACTAGTATGAGAAAATTTAGTTGAACTTGTATTTTTTTAGTAGCAAGCATCGTGTTTATTTAAAGGGCAGTTTCCATGCCGTGTTTATCCATCAGGATGTTAATGCTGTAGCTCCCAGCAGTGTAACTATGGGGAACAGACTGGAGGGAAAAATACGTTTTGCGAAAACGCTGTATAAGATGAGTGAATGCCTTCTGGCTCCTCGCTTGAACTTCTAACCTTATTTAAAAACAAAGAAGGAAACCAATGTTACTTGTAGCACGGTGAGAAGAATGGCAGCCAGATACTAAGTTTATACTAGCGCTAAAGGAGTGATTTTTCCTATCTTTAACTTTACTTGGTATTGTTTCCTGTAAAATTAAAATAAAAAAAAAAAGGCTTACTGATGGCATAGAAATTCTGTTGCCTGTGTATATGATCTATTCTAAATGTTGAGAAATTCTAGTTTTCTTTAAATAGGCTTATGCTATTGTCTGTACATGTCTGTGTGATTTCCAGAAGAAATAGTAACACTTAATTAATGGTGGTTTTGAAAGACGATTTATTTTCTTTGTCTAAAGCTGAATAAAGTTCATAAGTAAGGGAAGTCATTTTCTAGTGTTCAAAAGTATGTAAAAGAAAATATTCTGAAAGTGAACGTATTTTGGATTACTTGGCTTGTTGGCTTTTTTTTGTCTTAAGGTTTCACAACAGGTTAAAATGATTATTTCTGATAGTGAAGTTACACTGGCTCCCATAGCAGTTAGTGCATTAAACTTTATGTGTCTTTACCATCTTTTTATTGTTTAGATACTTCAGAGTATTGCCAACCATGTCCTGTTTACAAAAGAAGAACACATGCGGCCTTTTAATGATTTTGTAAAAAGCAATTTTGATGCAGCGCGAAGGTAGGCCCTCTCGATGCGTGCGCAGGGTCTGTCTCGGGTAAAGGGCAAGCGGGGAGATGTTGTTAGAGCCTTTTGATTTACATTGGGTCTGCCGGGCTGATTTCCCATCCACGCTGATGGGCATTACTGGTTTTCAACTCTAGGTTTTTCCTTGATATCGCATCTGATTGCCCAGCGAGCGACACGGTCAATCACAGCCTGTCGTTCATCAGCGACGGCAACGTCCTGGCTCTGCACCGGCTGCTGTGGAACAACCAGGAGAAAATCGGGCAGTACCTCTCCAGCAACAGGTGAGGCTCGGGAATGCCGCCACGGGAGGCATTGCTGACGGGAAATTAATACTGGGAAATACTTAGGGATGCTTTTGTTACTACTACTGAGAAGAATATTGTGGCTGAAAATCTTACCTTTGGAAACTTTTTTGTCTTATTGACAAGCCATTATTGGGAACACACCCAACATCTTTGCTGCCCCCTTTGCTGCCAACCTTCTGTGCAAGTACATAGTTTTCTGTCAGTGTCTGTCTTGTCTTTTGTAAAATTGTTCTGTGTGTAACAGACATTTTTCTTATTTCTTTGTTGAACACCCTCCCCCCCCCCCCCCCCCAAATTCTAAAAAAGAAAATCCAGCCTGTTCAGGGTAAGGAAGAGTAGTGGGCAAAAAAAATAAGAATTGCTGAGTAAAGAAGGACTTTTCTCTTAAGTAATGTGCTGTTTCTAGGGACCACAAGGCTGTTGGAAGACGACCTTTTGACAAGATGGCTACTCTCCTTGCCTACCTGGGTCCTCCTGAGCACAAACCCGTGGCAGACACCCATTGGTCCAGTTTAAATCTCACTAGTTCCAAATTTGAAGAATTTATGACAAGGTAATGAGATTCTCATGGAGGGGACACACCTTGTGGGTTTCTAGACTTTAGCACGTCAGGCTGTAGAAGCAGTTGTTAAGACTTCAGCTTTTGTTTTGCAGGGAAATTTAAAAAGCTGGGTCTACGTGTACCTTTTAGGTTTCTGAGTAGATTTTAATTTCAAAAATTAAATTGAGAACTGGAGACAGCAGTAATGTTTGTGATTTAACAAAGGCTCAAGATCATGTGAACGTAATACTTCTGTTTAAAGATACAAATAAAGGGGGGTTGGAATATATTTTTATTTTAAAAATTTTCTTCTTTGAAAGGCAATTGTGAAAAGTTGATATCAATGTACTGCTTTTTAGGCATCAGGTACATGAAAAAGAGGAGTTCAAAGCACTGAAAACATTAAATATTTTCTACCAAGCTGGGACATCAAAAGCTGGCAATCCTGTTTTCTACTACATTGCTCGGCGGTAAGGAATCTTTCACCTTCCCTATCTGAAATAAACACGTAAAATGAAAGGTATCAAGTGTATCTAAGAAAGGGACGCACCAACTTTGTAACAAACCAGAATCTGAAAAGAGCTTATTTGTCAAATTTTGGTGACAGTATTTTTTAATTGTTTCCTAAAGCAGAACTGTGTAGTTTTCTGTGGAAAAATAGCTGAAATTTTAAATACATTTTATTAATCTTTCACTGTCTCAAGTAAACTGCATCTACACCACATTACTCTTAACCTTTTATCAGAGATTTTAGCATCTTGAATTTCTGAAGTATACAATGCGTAACAAGCTAAAACATGGGATAAAATTTCTCAAACTTGTCCCTGTATCCCATTTTAAAGTGTAATACAGGTATTTAGGAGTTTCACACATAGACAACACCATGATGTTGCTTCGGTTTCACCAGTATGTTCTAAGTGAAAATACCACCATGTTTTGGAAACGATTGAGATCTGTGGAAATATCACTAAAATAATAAGAAAAGCAGATGCTGACATTTGAACTTTGCAGAAGACTGTGTTTTTTCCAATAAGACAAAATTTTGAAAGTTTTAAGTCTTCCCTAGTCTAAAAGACATAACAATGAGTAACATATGCTGCAGTATTGAAGAATTCGGAAGAATAGCTCGTGGTCAATATTAGTCAGTTTATGGTCAAATAAATCAGAATTCTCTCTCTCTTTTTTTTTTAAACCAATTAAATAAACTAGTCGTTTAATTTAAATTGTCTCCAATCATAAAGTTGAACTAGAGTAAGAATATAACTGAAACTTGATCTTTCAATCTAGTTATTAAGTAACTGCGCTATAAAGTCCACGGAGGACAGCATGTTCAAAACTGTTTCCATAGTAATTACATTCATTACTAAAAGTCATTCTTAGACTCTTAAGAAAAGGAAAGTCCTGCTCACAACCAAGTGCAATCGAAGACAGAACCATGAAGATAAGATTGGAGCCGTGGTACCTTTTTTTTGTGCCGTGTTGCTGGTGCTTTGGCTTCTGTTAGTGGTGCTGCTGGTGAGGTGTGGGCTGGCAGCGGTGGTACCATGGGTTTGGCACCGGCGAGGTGTGCGGTGGTGCCGCCGGGGTCCATGAAGGTCTCACCAGTGCTGATGGTGGGAGTGGGAGTCCCGAGTTGGCGTGGCACTCATGGATGCTGGCAGCTCCTGGATGGATGGTTATGGTTAGATTATTGCCGATGCGTTTTGTGCCAGTGGGGCTCTTGGTTTTGCTTCTGCTGCTGTTTCCAGTGTGGTTTTTGCTGGTGCTGCTGGTGGTAGCCGAGTTCATGCTGGTGGAGCTGCCTGTGGGACCAGTGCTGGTAGAGTCTATGTGGTGGCTTTGGCTCTTCCTGGTGCTGCTGTTGCTGGTGGGGTGCTCGTCTGTGATGACTGTGGGGTGGCTGCTGCAGCAGTGGGGTGCTTGCTCGTGGTGCCCTTGCTGCTGATGTGCTTATCTGTGGCGTGGTGAGCAGTGGTTGTGGTCCCTGGGGAGCTCTCGCTTGAGCTGCTTCTTGGGGTAAGGCTGGGAAGAGCTTCTCCTGGTGGTGCCGGTGTCACTGCCCGTCATGTGCTCCCTGCTGGTAACTGGCACTGCTGCTCCCGGTAAAACTGTGGCAGTTTCATTGATGGTGCCGCTTCCGGCAAAAGTATTGTCGCGATCTGAGGAGACGTCATCGGTGGTGAACCTTCTGCAGACCCATATAAGAAGATGAAAACAAACAGAGGAAACCACTTCCTTAGCAGTATCTTCTGTTTGTATTCAGCAATTTAAATAGTCAATACATGTTTGCAAATAAGACATTCTTGGAATTTACATATTTCTAATGCAAATCATACCCAACAGGCATGTAAGATTTTTTTCAAGTAATTAAAATTTTAGATCCTTAATTTTATTAATTTTCGTAGTTTTTCATTGTTTCCAGTAGTGCTTTTTACTTTGAAGATTGCGTTACAAACTTACTTTCCTAGAAAATCTATAATCTCTTATACCGTGTGACTTCCGTCATTTCCTCTCAGAAATTTTCTAAATTTCCAAATTTTCCACTAGGGAATGATTTTAATGATTAGAAGAGTTTATTATTTTACCACTGAATAATAAAAATATCTTATGTCAAATTCAGGTTAGAGGTTAAAATCATGAGCAAGCCTTGAAGAACCTTTCCAAATATAACCTCGAACTTGGTGGTGGAATTGTTTTCCTCGCCAGGATGCAGCTGGAGAGCCAGCAATTGAATATATCTGTTCACATTTCTTTTATTATTTTTTTGATTTTCAGAGCAACAAACAAACAAAACTTCTGTTCAGTATCAATGTGGCCGGTAAAATAAATGTCAAAACTGTTTTCCTTCTTCTGGAATTTCGTACAGGCATGCCAAAGGGGTGGAGGTTCATGCTTTAAAAAAACCAAGACAAACCACTTGCAGGCTGGTAGTGCAGGGGGAAATGCTTACGTCTCTTACATCTGTTGCTGTGGAAGTTGTCAAACACTTGCTTGGCTGCTAGATGTTAAGAAAACTTTACCTGTAAGTCCAAAGGTGGAAGAAATAAGAGAGCGTATGTAATACGGCTGGTACCTTTTAGAGTGAAGGAGAATAAAGTGCCTGTGCTTTTTGTCAGCTCTACACTTAATGAATCTGTAAGCTCATGCTAATCAAAGGAATACTGAATAACACAAGCTCTAATTACGTAGAAGTAGGTAAGAAAGCAAAATGTATCTGAACTTTTTCCCAATGATTTATAGCTCTGAAATAGAATCTATTCTGCAGAATATCCATAGCGTCTATAAAGTCCAGGTGAATCTGCATTTCATAATCTTGCATAAGGGCTATTTGGT
This sequence comes from Fratercula arctica, assembly GCA_947846985.1. NCBI lineage: Eukaryota > Metazoa > Chordata > Aves > Charadriiformes > Alcidae > Fratercula > Fratercula arctica. The sequence continues at coordinate 4,623,674 of CANTUZ010000015.1, forward strand.
GAGAATGATGAGATTTTATGACCGATATCTTCATGCCCTTTACTTGCAAATAACTTTTTCTTGCTTCCTTATCTGAGAAAGTTTGCGATCGTTAGCGTCTTTAAATACTGGTTGTGATTTGGGTATGTGATGCTCCTTGGCAAAAGGTGCCAGCTCCGCGGGTGAGTGTTTGTACACAGGTGTTTGAGAGGAAACCGCTCCGAGTCTGGACAAGGCAGTGATGGGCCCTAACGAAGCTGGTGTATAAATAACAAAGCAGGATGCCACGTGTTTATCGTGTCGGTAGTTACTCAGTGTACCTATACTAATCACTGTTGTGCCGTTATGAATGTATATTGAAATTTGGCTGTGAAACCTGGCAGTTTAACAGCCTGAAAAGTTGTCTTCAATAAAATAGCTTTATAAACTGCGTCCCCGGGATTTTTGAATGAACACAAACCTCATTTCCTCAAAGGAACATGAAGAATCACTGCTGAACCATAGTGATCATGGTACAAGTCAGATAAGTGTTCCTGGGTTTCATAAAGGGATGGTAAGGGGCAGATTTCTGTACATTCTACCCAGGTACAGGATATTTAATGAAAGTATTGTTGTGCCTTGCTACTAGGGGGAAGGTGGCTTGCCTTTACCTCCCCTTTCATTGCTTGCTTTCTCTTCAGCAGCTCTGTAGTTCTTCGGTTTGTCTCCGCGGGGCTGCGTTTCCCAGCCTCGCCCGGGATGATGCTCCGATATCTTTCCTGCTCATCGGGGTGTGGCGAAGTGGTGCCTGTTCACGGTGTTTGTCTTGTGGCTCAGAGCCAGAAGCCGTTTTTTATAGTGTGAAATGTGGAACGACTGTTTAGATCGGAGCTGCCGGTACGTTTGAGGGCTTGCAGCAGGCTGGGGGTTTTTTGGGGTTTGTTTTTTTTTTGGTACTGTGAGATCTTGTTGCTAGGGCATTGTTGAGTCATTTTGCTGATATATCTGGATCAGTTTATATCCTTCTTGTGCTGTGAAATTTAATCCCTTCTGTCATTTTTCTTCACATTTTGTTTCCTGGGCAACAGCGTGACTTCCGATGCCACTGCTCTGCTGTTTTTAATCCCTGCTCTGTTACTAAAATGATCAAGAAATCAATACATATTGATTCTGAAGTACTGCCAATAAGTTTTAAAGCTGATATCTCAAGCTAATTAATAGGAATACAAACCTCTGAGTTATGGCTTCAGACCACAGCTATGCCTCAGCGATTTTAACCTTTCCGAAGCAGACATGTTTCTGGTACAAGGTGTGCTAGACCTTTTTTTTGGGTATTTTGAATATTGTCCTGAGATGCTAGATAGTTGTTTTGGAAAAAAAGAATTTTTCAGAGAACAAGATTATTTTATATTGATGATGGACTGGGCGACATGGGCGTGTGGAGCAGCACGGAGGGATGCTGTGGCGGTGGCACCCCTGCCTGCCGGTGTGATTTCAGTTTGACTGCGCCGTTGCCAAGCAACAAGTGCACGACTCCCACATTTGCCTGCCTCCTTGCTGCTCCCTTATCAACTCATTTGTATTCCAGAAAAATAGAAGGAAACCTAAATTCCAGTCCGCTTTATTGAAAGCGGTCTGGCTAAGCAGCCCTTTGCTTGCACCTCCAGCGGCCGGATTCGGCCGGGGAGCCTGGCCCGGGCCCTGGGGGGTGCCAGCTCACTGTCACTCCCGCCTGCAGTTGTCTCTTCCCTGGCTTCCTGGTCCTGTACATCCGTTTGGAAAACTCCACACCCCCTTTTCCACTTCCAGGCTTTTATCAGCATGCTTAAGGCTTTGAAGTCTGGGTAGCAAGTCATTCAGTATGGGGACTTGCGATTTGCCCCAAATAACTCCTGGAAAACTGCGTTTTTCATGGAGTTGCTGTTCACTGACTGGTCTCGTTAGGGGTGAGGCTTTCTCAGAGCATTTAAAGTTGATTCCATGGAGGTTCTTTGCATCCAATAGAATTTGGCATCCTGTATTGAATTCTTCAGCAAAGGCACGTCTAGCATTGCTTGCAATTGCCTCAGCTCCAGGTGGTTTAGTCATAGCACCTCATTCTGTGACCTGTCCTACCTCGCTGCCTTAGACTGGGGGGGATGAAACCCTCGGAATGAGAGAATTCTAGGAAATGGCTAGTTCTGAACGCGGTAAGTGGCTGCTGCTGTTTCAGAGTCAGTCAGGACTTGGCAAACGCATTGTCTGTCCAGAGAGAGCGGCAGGCAGTGACTTTTTTTTAATGTTGATCCTAGTTAGTGGAATTTATTGGTTCATGTCAGATTATTTAACCTAAGGAAGGCATATGGAACTTGCGCAAGCGGGCAACTTGCGCAGCCTGCTGGTAGCCACGTTATATCCCGAGGCACTTCTGCTGGCCATGGGAGGTACCGTGCGCACACTGCTTATGGGCTAGGTTGTTTAGACTTTGACTTGGGTAACTAGTTCTTGTCTACCTAAAATGCACATGAAATGTCAGTCTTTGGGTTTGGGGTTTTTTTTTAAGTTTTCTGTCTGTTAAACATGGAGAGTCTTTTTGTGAGAGGGAGAAAGAGCTGCCTTTTTCTTGTGGATGGAGACGTGCCTTCGGTGTTCGCAAGTTCCTAAGGGTAGGAAGGGGAAGGGTAGACCCTATGTTACTATTATCTATTCAGCTTATTAATCAACAATATTAGGGATACATCAGTATCAAAATAATATAATTTGATTGAACCATAATTTCCCCACATAAGACATGAAGATTGAGCCAAATGTCTGCTTGAAATGGTTTTGTATAACAAAATATTATCTATTCAGTGATATTACTATGCTTATTTGAAAAGAAGCACTGTCACTAATTCAGTTCAATACAAACATAACTTTATTTTTACTTAAATGCCAATGAAATAACTGTACAAATTCATTGTGTAACATTTACTGTTAGAAATTAAAAGACATTTCTGGTTATAGAAATATTGTTCACAATTGGAAAGTTGTGATTTCTCTGATACCAGTGGTTGTAAATGGTCTACAGCCCTCGTGGACACCTAGGAGAAGTAGGTAGAGGACTCCAATCTCACTAGTGAGGTTTTCTGGGTTTTGCAGCACCTTCGTGCTACAATAACTGGAAATTAAATGGCCTGAAATGAATGGAAAACGTTGTATAAAGATTTGTAATATTAGGTGAATAATACTTTTTCAATGAACTTGTTCTTCAGTTTTCATTTCATGCTGTTTGCAAAACTTCATCTGTAGTATATCGAGTACCTTTGCCACGTAATTTAAATTATTTTCCTAGAGAGAACAGAACCATGCGTGCAACTATTTCTACTCACTGATGGTGCAGATGTCAAGGAGAATACCAGTCATGCTCGTCCTTATAAAGCAAGGATTTGGGCATGTTCAAGGCCATGGACTGAATTAATTTTTTTAGAAGTCACAAGATTCAAGGACTGTATCAATGACAGCTTCACAATTAATTGCTTAATTGGCTTGTTACATAACTTGCATTAGAAATTGGCTGATATTTCATTTTATTGATCAAAAAGTAGTAGTTTGATGCATTCTGGCAGACTAGCGATATTCTTTTAAGCATAATATAGTAATATTTCTGATTTTTGGATGTCACTTGAAATAAAATTAAGGAGTTCCATTTCATTAATTTGTGTAGATAACTCCTTGTTGTTGGAGAGTGTCATGGCATTGAACATCTTCTGTTTTCCTCTACTTTTCTTTTTTTTTTAAATATGGCGAGTGAGAAATAACTTGCCTGCAGTCTCTAAGTCAAGACAGAGCACAAAGAGCTGTCAGCCCCTGCCACTTTCCCCATGCTGAAGCTGGACCATGTTGCCTTCTCAGTTTACACCCTCTTAGCAGACATCATGGCATTGTCATATTTAATTCCTAAATTCAAAACTGTTGTTCTTCATATTTAAAATATCCTAATACGTATGAAGCAAACATAGATACACATGCTAGCGGTTTTTCTCAGGAATAACTTCTGATTAGTGAAACAGCTAGGTTTAGTTCCTTTATTTTTTTCCCTTCCTTTTGCACGTCGCCATAACTTACAAAGGATCTGTGCTGCTATATTACAAGAATTGCTCACTGGCAGGTCAAGCAAGACAATGCAGATATGATACAGGCCTTCATTTTTTTTTTCCAGTTGTTTAATGACAAAATCATACATAAAATCAGTACTTAAAATTCTGATGTTTTATTCTGTGCAGGTGAAATTAAAAATTTAAATACAAAAGAAGCACATTTTTAAAAACAAAATCATACGTTAGTTTTACTCAATTAAGACGTATTAAAATAAGTAGCAGCTTAGTATCAAGACATTAGTGTGCACTTCTTTAATGAAGAACTGTTATTTTCTTTAGATCAGAGTCAGAACTTTGAATTTCTTGTGTTTTGATTCATTGTTTGACCTGGATGTCTTAATTCCAGCTATGTATCACAGGAATAAACTCAATAATTTTCACAAGACGCAAGCTCTTAGCCAATAAACATTGCCACCGCATTAAGCGTTACAACATAAAACAAATATGTCTGACGGATACTTGCTTTGGAGGGCACGTGAGTATTCAGAGCGTTTGTAGTGGATTCCTCTTCCCTGAAGGTAGCGGTTGTGCTTTGAGGCATTTTGGAGTAGTTTGTTGGCACTCCACTGGTGATGCTCAGAGTCATGGGGGTGGTGGGTGCTCCTGCTGAGCCCGGCAGGCTGGAGTTCAGCTGGGTGGAATCCGCGATGTAGATAGTGTGTGTGGCTGCTGCTTCTTGGGAACTGACTTTCCTGGTTGTGGGATCTTCTGGATAGAGGAGCAGCGGTCGGTCTGTGCTCGTGAACAGCACGGTTTGGCTTAAGGTCGCCAAGCTAGTCACCTCCTTAGCTTTAAATTGTTTATGCATTCTTGTCGTTACGGTTGGTTCAGTTGCCCCTGGAGAAGTAGCTCTGTCTGCTGCCTTCATTCCTTTGATCATGAGGCTGGAGTCTGTACCTGTGGGAGCTGCTGGGGTTGGGGTGGCACCCAGCCAAAGCCCAGACTGGTTGGCACAGGGAGCCCCTATAACACTGGCGGCTGTGCCCTGCACCCACTTCAGCAAGTAGTGGATATTTTGTCTATCGCTGCAGGACCATGGGTTGTTATAGAGCGTGACCACTCGCAGCTGAAGGAGCTGGTCAAAAGCTTTGTCGGGAATGTACGTGAACTTGTTGTTGTGCAGGTAGAGGCTTGTGAGGTGTTGTAGTCTCACCAGTGTTCCCGGGAGTATCTGGGACAAGAAGTTACTGGATAGATCCACCGTCTCGATGTTGTAGGGCATGTTGGTTGGTACCGTCCAAAGTTTGTTGCTGCTGAGATTGAGAAACTTGAGACTGCTCAGTGTGTTGTTGATCAGAACAGCTCTTTCCACCATATTCCTGGAAACATCCAGCACTTTAAGATTCCACTGGTAAGCTGTATCAAGCTTCTGAAGAACTTTAATGTTGTTGTTTATGGCATATAATTCCCATAAGGACTTGGGCAGTTGAGCAGGAACATTCTTGAGCCAGTTATTTGAAATATCAAGGGTCCTCAAATTGGTGAATCTCGTTAGCTGATGATCGAGATCTACGAACTGGTTAAAGGACAGATTTAAATATGTAATGTTGTCTTGAAGTCCGTGTGGCAGTACAGTTAAGTTTCTGCCTGAACAGTCCACATTCCTGTCGTTTCCTGAGCATGTACAGTTAGAAGGACAGACACCCGAAACAGCGGGTATGAAAAACAGAAGGACCAGCAGACAGGTAGATGTATTCAGTGTCTGGTACTCCATTGCTGCCTGAAAATAAATATACCAAAACGACACCCTTTAAATCCGTGTAATATATTTTATTTCTTTGTAAGGGTTGTCTTTGCAATGACCACTTGCAAGAGAAATTAAGTAAAAAATATCAATAAACCCCTTTGTGGCACGGTCCTTTTTAGAATTGTTCAAGAGAGACTTTACAAAGCATCCCTTCATAGACTGTCATGTTGTCTGGCAGAATGAGACTTGTTTTTTCATCTCCCTTTCCCCCTCAAGCTCAAATGAGGGCTTTCTTCCGAAAATGCAAGTCTCTTCCAAATGTTATACAATGTCTGCTTCTTGTTTTTAGTGATTTCAAGCCTATATTATGTTTGGAATAATGTGTTCTTTTATACAGGATGAAAAAATGGCTGTCAACTGGATCTGCTTTACAAATCTCTGCAGTAATGTAGCAGTCCCCCCCATACATGCATGCTATTTGCTGAAGTAGAATTGGTTAAAATACATCTTAAATTGTTACGAATTTAGTTTGAAACCCGAATTCCACGTTCATATTAACATGCACGTTATTATTTTTCCTTATTATAGTGTAATTACATTCTCAAAGCTGGTAACACATGTCTGAAAGCTGAATCAATGTTAGTAAGAAATCTCTGACGCTGCAGCAAATTTCTGGTGCAAGCTTCTGTCATCAACTAATAATTTCAGTCTTATTTCTGTCTCTAATTTTGTAGCAGGTTTTTGCGATGAAAAACAAAACAAAAAAAAAAAACCAAAACCTCCGCAAACTTACCGTAATCTCTTCTGCAATATCAGCACATCATTTCTGCGGGAGATTTAAGCTTAGAGGTCGCCTTGTTCTGGAGAGTGGCTCCAGTTGCCGTCTGTGGGTTGTGCTGCCTCTTCAGCTGCATCGTACTGCTGCTGCCGGGGGCTCCGCAACCACCTGATCCGCGCTGCCTGGCAGACTGCAGAGCTGGCGGAGCTGCTGCCTCCCGCTTCTTGCACAGCAAGCACAGTCAGGAAAATAGTTGGGGTTTGTAATTTGGATCAGTTAACTTCTCCGCTATCTGTCTTTTAGGCTGTTCTAATGCATCAAAACATAACACGTGAGGTTGCCTACATAAACAGCACCGAATGAAATGCCTGGAGGCTATTTTAGACGAAGCTATGATTCCATTTAAATGTTCCTATTTTAAAAGTCATCTTGTGTTGTGTTCTTTTTTACCTTCAATTAACCTCTCCTCCTGCAATAAAAGTTAATGTTAACTTAGGCTTCGTATCTCAAGCTTTTTTAAGCTACATTGCCAGAAAATCTTTTCATAATTTCCAAATACTCTGTTTTCTACTCATCAGATCAGGCTGTCGCTATATTGTCAGGTATAATAGCTCAGCTTGTAGGATTTTACAGATTTCTATAGGAAATCTATATCTGAATTTCTCTAAGCAATGTGGTAAAAGTGGATGTAGCTTATAATGCTCTTAATTTTAACATGGTGTAATGCAACAAGCCTTAAAAAAATCTTGGCGTAATTGGCGTGCTGTTCTTTATGCATGCATGATCTTACAGCTTATACAAACAGTAAGAAAACTTTGAAAATATCTTTTCCTATGTCCCTCGCATGCACAGCAGCCTAGAATTGCCTTTGCGTAACTCATGACGTAAATTTTTAGTGGTAGTTTGAAGTTTGTTGTTATGATATGTGCAAACATGTGCTCTGTGCAACATGCACAGATAGATTCTCTCCCCAGGGCAGGGGCTCAAAACTACAAACTCTGCCATTTTGCAGAGCTGTCCCGGAAGGCTAGCTTCAGCATAGAGCAGCTTCTTTCTAGAAATCTAAACATTCAATAGTGATTAAAAAAAAGTAATTAATTTGCCTCTGAGACCACCCTTCTGCTTCCCAGCAAGAAGTTAGCTTATCAAAATGCACGGCTCTAGACAGGCTGGTGAGCTTCGCTCGTCCTCACGGCCAGAAAGGAACGCGTAAAGCACTTAGACACCTTGAGTTAAAAGGAATCTGACATCCACCCAACATGAAATTAATTTTTAAAGTTTATATTAATAATACTGAGTGCAGTCTGAAAATACTACTTCAGAGGAAGAAACTACTGAAGGCACTCAGCTAGTTCTGCTGATCATTTGCTTGGGTGGTCTGCAAACTGTTTCTGTTTTATCTATAAAAATCAAAAGTATTTAGGGAAAAGAAGGCCTTTTTGTACTTGTTCTTCAAGTGTTTGGAGCTGTTTCAGGTTTTAGTGTTTACTGTTTACTCTGTTTAGTGTTTACTGTTTACTCACACTGTTCTCTGCTTTACCACACCAGATAGTGGGAAGCGACTGGACGTTTTACACCAGTAAATGTTTTGGCAATGTTTGATCCGAAAGAAATCTCGTTGCTATTGGTAAAGAACCACTGATGGCTGTTGGGAGGATTTGTTTCAGACCCCTGTAGTCCATTGTTACCAGGTTGTTACCCTGTCATATGCAGAAAACAGGCCTTTGTATGAAAGACGGTATGTACGTGTCCAGGCATATAGACTTTGTTTTGAATTCAAAGCTTTGTATCTAAGCAAATATTCAGTTGTGCTTTAAGTGACCAAAACATCTTTGAATTAGAAAGCTTTATTAAAATTAACTTGAATTCGTTACATTCTCTTATACAGCCTTGCAGAACAAACAATTTTGAGAAGCTCAGAGTACCTGTAACGCTGTACTGGCTCTTGAAAGCTCCATGTCTGTGTATGTTACATATATATATATATATATATATATATATATATATATATATATACACACACACACACAGAGCAGTATGCACACTCTGTCTTCTGTACTCTCTGAAATCTGGACTCAACAAGTGACAGTAACCACTGGGCACAATCCAATCTGTGCTGTATTTTGAAATTATTTGCTTCAGGCAGAAGCAGGTTGTTCCCTTTTGTGAAAGCTGAAGTTAAGAAACCCTGGGGAAGTGCCCGTGCTGCGGTCTCACTGTTCTCTCCTGTGCCAGCTTCTCCTTTTTTCAATTATTAGAAGAATACTTCATTTAAGAAAAAAGTGAAGTATGCTGGCAGCCTCCAGAGGGCTGTTCTGGCTGCGGCAGCTGGGGCGGTGGTTCCTCAATCTCCTGAACAAGTAGCTCGGGTGGTGGGGGCAGCGGTTCCTCAGTTTCTGAGGGCAATTCTTGGCAGTTGCTGCCATCTGAACGCTGATCCCCAGCTGGTTCCCTGAGCCAGTCGGGGGGAGGTGGCAGATCCAGGGAGTCGGGTGAAGCCGCTGGGTGAGGGCAGGAGTCAGGCGCAGTGCTTGCTGCTTCGGCCCTGGGAGCTGGAGAGGCACCCGGGCTGGAAACGCCAGCCACCGAGCCATCTTCGGCTGGTGGAGGCGCCTGGCTGTTTTCCTGGCTGGCACTGCAGTGGGATGGTTTCTCCGATGCAGTGGGATCCTGCTGTAGGGCTGCGTCTTGTTTCCATTTCCAAGGCAACATAAATAAAACTGAAGAGCGCTTGGTAGCCTGGTCAGAGTCCATGAAGACATCTGGTGTGTCTCCATCCGCAAATGGAGAGCGACCTGCCCAATTGGAATCAACGAGAACTGGCCTCTTGCAACATTTCCACAGAAGAATTATAATAATAATAGCCATTATCATACTAAGCAAAATGATGCCAATTATCAGTGCTGCTATCCAGCCCCCATCGCTTGGTTCTGCCTGTGCTTTGGGGAACGGAGGCGGTGTCGTAACAGCCAGTGCTCCGCCGGATTTGTCTGAAGGGGGTCCTGCTGCTTGCAACGCGTACAGAGGGGCTTTCTCTGCTCTTGGACTCCTCATACTGGAGTTGGCATTTCTTCTGTTCATGGAGATGTTTTGAGGAGTTGCTGTAGCAAGCGATTTCCAAATTTCGCCATAGAAGAGAACCAGTATTAGGTGGTTGTTGGCCGTTTTCCTGCAGCCTCTTTAAATACGTCCTCCCTTATAACAGGAACAAAATAGAACATATTAACTTGAAAACCTTGTTTGTTGTATTGTTACACCCTACTGACACCAGACAATTTTACGTTAATACTATAGTAGTGAAAATAATATTAGACCCAATATTTAAAATTTCATGTCTGTTCCCTTTTGCAAAATGAGGAGGTTTGACGCTGACTTTACAAACAGCGAGGCGATTTTCAACATTATTGATCATTCTAATTAAGTGACTTTTTTTAAAAGAATGTCTTGGTTATTATTACCTTTTTTTCACCTTATTAGAAAAAGGCATCAGCAGAGAAGTTGTAACGGTGTTTCAAAACAACATTTATCAGTCATGTAAATGATTATGGACCTGGAACAAAATACAAAACACTCCCAGCAGTATTGACAAACAGAAAAATGTCCTGTTTTAACGGGTATAAGCTGAGACCTAAGTGAAAGGCTCTTTACGGTTCTCTTAAACTTTTATTTCCTGTTCTTGCCTTTCTTCAGCAGTTAAGGGTAGAACATAATAATTTTTAAAAAGTTTCCAAATACTGATGCTGTGATGGAACAGCATTCTGATTTTAAACTCTTTCATAAAGAAATTCCTGCATGTGGAACTCTTTTTATAATGGAGGAGATTGTGTTAAGTTGTTGGCATGAAACAGATTTCTTTTTCTTTCTCTGCTGTTTAGAGGTCAGGTCTCTGAATGTCCCTGTATGAAATAAATAATATAAAATACATCCACGACATAGCATTTTTCTATCTGAAGTTACTTTCATACAATTTGAGCTAATTCATTAGTTACTATAATGCTAGTCATGTGAAGCTGTTTCTGGGAAATTAATATGCGTAAATCTTTGTGGGTTTACAAATATACAGAATTAAATTTCTGATGTAACAGTGTAAACCCCTATGAGCAGTAAATGAATGCTTCTTGAGAACATTATGATCTAAACTCTGTAAGGTTTATAACAGTTAAAAGTGATTCACTTTAATTTTCATTCTGCTCCATCTTTTCAAAATATAGTCAAATAATAATTACACGTAGAGTTCATGATAGTTCACAGTAACAGCATCAGAGAACGTATGTTTGAAGCCGGAATACTTTTAAGATACAGACACTCAACAAGAGCTTTGAATACACCCTGAAGTTGGGACATACAGAGTGCAGTTCCGCTTCAGACCAAATAATACAAATATTAAGCCTTTCCATCTTGAAGTTGATTCTTACCTGCACATTTATCTTCTATCAAGCAAGCATCGTCTTTTTTGCTTGAAGCTTTAGGCGGACAGACCGTGTGCTGAAAGTCAAGCAGCTTAAAATGGCTCGTTTCATGTTGAAGGAGGTTTCTGCAGCTGAAGAGGAAGTTTATCAACACTTGCTGCAGGAAGTGTCAAGAGTTGGGAGATTACTAAGAGCCTTATCGCAGAGTTTGCATGCTTTACCAGCAAACTTTTCGGCTCTGTTGCTTTTATAAAACTCAGATATTTAAATGTTTGTGGCTTTTGTCCTGTATGTGCAGAAATTCGTTATGCTTTATGTAGAAATTCATAAGTACTTGTTTGTCTGTCTTTGTTGAAAATTGTTATAGTTACTTCTGTGCGAGTCAAAAATTATGCAAGTTTGGATTGGATTTGAATCTTACTGATGTAATTTCAGTGGTGGGTTTGGTGTGCTGTCATGCTTATTAGTGGAAAAGCAACCTTAGGTTCATTACAGTGAGTCATAGAAGGCTATCTGATTACGGGATGCTGGCTTGCTTACGCATCTTCATTTCTGCAGTTGCATGGAAAGGCAGATAACTGCAGATTCCACCCTTCTCCGGCCCCTGCTTTGCGTCTCGTTATTCCACCTGGAGAACTTCGGTACCTGCTGCCATCATTGATGGGGGGCTGTGCTCTCTGGGCAGCTCTTCTCCCACTGTCTGCCTTTGTCTGTACCATTTTGTGTAACCCAAACTATTTCCTTTCATCTCCTTGAGCATTTTTGCCTAGAAAGGCTGCCTGGCAAAAAGAAACCTGCACAAATATGTCCTCGCAGCATTTTGCAAGTGTTTTCTGCCAGTGCTAAGCAGCTACTGCCAGGTCCTTCTGCAGCTTTTTCATCTCCTCCTGCTTTTCCTGTTGTGCCTCCCTTCTCCCTGCACTAGTTCTCTTTTTCAGGCTCTCCCTGCTCCTGCAGCAAAACCAAATCCTGATCCTGTACTCACGTTATGACTCAGTTTCTCGTCTTATTCCTTCGTCTCATCCCTATCCTCTTCAGCCCTCAGAGTCTCCACCTATCTTTTGCCACAGTTCCCACCTCATTGATAGTTCTTCTTCCTCCCTGTTTTTCCTTCCTTCCTTCCACTGATATGATCGTGATTCTTTCCTTTTTTGCTTGCTTTTTTTCATGACCCTGCTGGTTTACCCCTTTAATCTGCTGCCCGCTGTGTTCCTGTGGGCAGGCTGGCTAACTGTGGGATTCCTTCTCCTGTTTTAGCTGTTACCCACCAAGCAGTGAGCGGTTTTACACCAGGTTAGATTCTCATCTTTGCTAATCTCAGGTTCTTTTTTTAGTGCTTGCACAGCCTCTGCTGTTGCCTCCTGTGCTCGTGGTCATTTTGGGGAAGGAAAAGGCAACTGTAGTGCAGCATCCCCCAACCCTGCCCTTTTGCTCTCTCTGTCACCAGTGGGAGATGTTCTCAGTTCATCTCCTGGAGGCACTGGGTTGTTCTCATCCATCTGTCACAGTTTGCCCTTATTCTTCTCCCAGCCTTTCTCCTCGTGTTGTAGAAATGCCTGACGTAGTGCCCTGTGCTCCCGTTCTACTTGTGCGGTGTGTGTTGGGCCTCCTCCCTGTGAGCTCTGAGGTCTGAATATGTGGTTTGTGACAAGGTTAACTGGAATCTGCCCTGTAGTTGGGTTTTGGCATCTGCTTTGGGTTTTTTTTTCCATCTCCAATGAACTTACTTTCTAATGACTCCTGGTTCTGGGCTAAGCTCGCAAACTCCATCCAGCTTTATCTTCCTTACTACACAAACCACCTTTGTCACAGGCAGTTGCGTGGTTTTTGAGATCTTGTGCTCTCTTGGCTCCCCAAATACTGTCTTCTCTCTGCTTCTCTGTTGCTTCTTGACCTGCCCTTCCAGCTAAGTTTATGGTGATGTAATGGAAGGTGAATTGAAGATTCAGTCTTATGTCCTGATTCTTTCAAACTCAGACAACCATCTCCTGTATCAGAAACGTTTACTACAGATGCCCGGGATGTTTAGAACTTTGTCACTCTGCAATTTTAACACTTGTAGCCATGGTGCAATGCATCTTCTTTAAACCCAAGGAGGTTTAAACCCAAGCTTGTGAAAAGCTTCTTGTGTTTCCTTAAAATAACAAAGCTCTGCTCTAGTGAGGGCCAGATACAGACACCTCCCCAGAAAGATGGGAAAAATCAGGTCTCTATGGGAATAAAGAAATGAAAAGTTGTGGCTCTTCAAGAAATTTTTGGCATGTTCTAATTGGTTGTATTTAGGACGAAGTGGAGTGTGTTTCCATATGGATGTTTCTGTGATGCAAGAAATCACAGCTAGTCATCAGAGAAGACCTTTTCTGACCTTCAGCAAATGTAGGAATATAATATTCTGAAATGCCTTCTTCAATATTTTTTGTAATATTTTGACTTGGAGAAATAGTACCATGTAAGTCAGGTTATTTAAAAATTGATACTGCTAGTTTATTGGAGATAACAAATTGAAACAGTTCTCATATTCTAACATGCAATACAAACTTCATATACTCATACACAAAGTCGAAACACAATAAATATGATTCCAATCTCAGTCTGGTTCAAAAGCTATTAAGCTGGTTTAAGAAGTCCTTGATGCAAAAACCTGAAAGCGCGTTTTGAGAGAGGCTGGTTCCTGGTTCAGTAGTTGCATTGAAGTTGTGACTGAGTTATGGTTTTCTTAAAATCCCACCCTGGCTATGGCTGTGTACCACCTGCTGGTATGCTGTGTTTATTAGGCTAACAGTCATTTTTTTCCTCCTAATGATCTTTGAGAATGGACAAACTTCTGTCATTTTGTTTTATCCTGTTCGGCTTCTCTCACCATGGTTTCTGGTCAAAGGAGTAAAACTGGTCTTGCCACTATTTATGAAAAGCTACTTAACACAATCTTACTCCCTTCTAGATCTGCAGGTTGCTACAGCGTTTCCACTATCATAAACGAAAAACCCCTAAGACCTGAATTTAGTTTTCCTGTGTTAACATTCATGTTGTTACTTGAAAGCTAACTTTTTGCCTCATATTAATGATGTAAAAAAGGCAAAAGATGAGTTTTTTACCTCTGAGTTAAATCTCAACTACAAAATTGGTTAAAATGGGTTTGTGTGACTTTAAGGGTTCTTTGTTTTCCTGTTCATTATCTGTTTCCTTAGTGAGTTTCTCAGTAGTTTCATCGTCAGTTTTCCTTTGGATCGCAGCATCCCTCCCTGCTATTAAGTCTTGCATTATCAGTTCAGTTCCCGCTGTCTCCTTTGGCATCCTCTGCCACGTTCCTGCTGCAGTTGGCCATAAACTGTTAGTCGCCAGAATATCGCCGTTGCTCCTGGGCCGACGTTTTCCTTGCTGAGTTTTTTTGAGATAGGACATTTTGCTTGCTATTACAACTGTTGACAGAAATAAGAAGGTGCAGGTAAGCACAAGTACTGCTATTATAATGAAACAAATCAGTACAAGAGACTTATTGTCTTCGCATGTTTCTTTTGTCGTTGTGCTCTTGGGTTTGCTGGTGTTCCTGGGTCCTCCAGTGGCAGAAACAGCGCTTCTGGTGGGGGAAGATGTTGGATTTTGGGCCATTGTGGAGGATAAGGACTGCAGGGTGCTGTTCTGCATTTCAAAAGTAGTCATTTTGCTGCTGAAATTGATGCTCAGAGGAGAATTTGTGTTGGCTTCTGTTATGTTCTGGCTTCCGCTTTGGTTTTGGCTGATAGGGTTCCAGGTTTCATTTGTAACCCTAGGATAATTGGTATGGTTTGCACTTGTTTGCAAACACAAATGAGAGATTATCAGGACAGGGAAGATGAAGTGTGGTTTACTATGTCTCTTTGTCTTCATCTTCCTATTTAGTCACCTGCAAAAACACAAATTATGGTATTAGCTCAGCAAATGCTGGTTCGTAGAGGATTGAATCAGGCTTCTGAGGGAACAGCAGGCAGCAGCCTTTTTGATGGGAAAAAAAAATGTAACTTGACCTCATTTTTAGTGGATGTAGGAGGACGAGTTCAAGTACTTGATATTCTGAAAGAAGAGGTTGTTTCAAACTTCTGACAGTTTGAGGTTTATAGAAAATATATGAGGATTAAAAAAGAACATGGAGCAAAGAGAGAAAGGGAAGTGTTTCCTACTAACTCCTGCGTGAGGTAGAGACAGGCTCGGTGGCGATTCCTCCTCTGTAACGCTGGCCGTATTACAGCTGTGGCCTCATCACTTCTGCTTTTACACAGTGAAAGGAGAAACCCAGGTGAAGTTCGCAGATTACTGCTTCTTACTTTCCTATGCTCCCCTGAATGTGGGAAGTGTAGCCATGCTTGTGAAGATGGTCGAGTGAAAAACGTTAAATCTAAAATGTTCCTGTTAGTGTCGGCAGTCTGGAGCACAGCACAGCGGTCTGGAGGATTTCATAAATACCTAGGAAAATCTTTGTTCTCTAATTTCTCTGCTTTATTGCACAAAAGGCTGTTTACCACAGATGTACTTCTCAAATTTTTCTCCCAAACATGCTACAGATTGTGACATTTTCTTTAAAATGCCCGAGACACTTATGCAAATTATATTACCATTAGCGTGTTCTGCTTTACATTTGTGTAGTATTCAGTTTTGTACCTGTTGTATCTGTCTGTAGGACAAGAAACTGATCTTTAGGTCGGTCTGTTACTGAGATAATAATCTCAAAATAATAGTGACCGAGCAGTGAAAAAATAATAGTGACCAAGCAGTGAACGCTGCTGCTTCGGCCGGGCTGCA
Organism: Fratercula arctica; assembly: GCA_947846985.1. NCBI lineage: Eukaryota > Metazoa > Chordata > Aves > Charadriiformes > Alcidae > Fratercula > Fratercula arctica. The sequence goes on from CANTUZ010000015.1 coordinate 4,639,400, forward strand.
TGTCAGAGACACGGCCAGAGCTTAAGGCTCATTGTCCCAGGTGATGTCTCTCCTTCACCTGTCTCTATCAACAGAACAAAATGTGTCCTTTGAGTCTTATGGTCTGCATTTGGTTCAGATATAAATCCTATAGAGAATGACCAAAAGTAACAGTGCTGTTTGGATAAATACGTTTGTTCTTGAAGCTATTACTGTAAAGGTAACAAAGCATATCGGTGAATTGGTAAGATTAGGTAATTTTGAAATATTCCAGACAATGTTTCTTTTATTGTAGTCAAATTTAGCATGCCTACCAAAGAACTTGCTATATTCGCTCCCAAAAATCCGAGGGCAGAACTTGCCTATCTGGCAGCATCCAGACGACAGCCCCTGGCGGTGCTGGTGTCCTGCGGGAGCGAGGGGTGATGTGCCTGGAGTGTAACCGGCGAGCAGGCGATGGGCGTCCCGCCCTACGTGACAAAGGAGCAGCTGAAGTATATGCGTGTCTTTTACTTTGCAGCTCACCTGTGACATAAACTCCGTTCTGAGGTGAATCCTTACTGTTGAGTTTGAACTAGAAACCACCTTAGTAATCAACTACAGCTCACATGGCATTTATCTTTATATAGTAAAGGTTGCCTGGATGGTGCCTTGTAGCATATTTTAAAAAGGAAAAAAAGCAAAACCAGCAAGGCCTTTTTTTTGGAAACACAACAAATTTCCCATAAAGTTTCTGCATGCAGAAACAAGCTGCGTTTGCCGGCACAGATACGCTCCAACGTTTAATGTTACTGTCCGAGAGTTGCAGATCCCTTTCTGCCCGCTCCCTGCAAGGGTACAGTGAGGCCAGTGTTCATTGTAGCCTTCTAGACCAGATGTGCTTTTCTTAAAAATACACAAACTGATGTTAAGGGCTTTGCTTAAAATTGTGAGAGCAAAGGAACTGATCATTAAAGAACTGGGTTTTTTCTTTTTAGTTCAAGCCTTTGTGCCTAGGTATTGATAGGGTCTTCTGTCAGTGCACAGTAGGATCCGCAGTGTGTAGGAACAACAGAGCTGAGTAGCGACTGTCACTGGTCATTCTGGGGAGTCGGATTATGAATAACCGTTAACATTACTAAAAATACAGTTATATCAGCGTCCTTAATTCAGTTGGAGATAATGTTTTTACAGTTTGCTACTATTTTTCAGTTACTTTAACTTCTTTAAAAATACTTTTGCATATAATTTTCTACGAAATCTTAAGAAACTTCAAAGTGGAACTTAAAATAGGAGAAGGAAAATGTGTACTTACCTTGCCAAGATGTAGTCAAAAGAAATGTGATGTTTCAGATAGTTAATCCTTTAACAATAAAATTTCTTTGTGCATATATTCGCTCTTGGGATGCGAACGACCATTAACCTAAAGCAAGTAGATTTTAGGCAATGCTGGTATTTTTTAAGCAAATCTGTAACTGAAATTACATGGCGTTTACTCTAAGTGGAGAACTAAAACCACAGAGATGACACACTTCCTTTTTGTAACAACTATACCATGACACGTTAGAGGGGGGAAAAACACCAGCTTGCCCAAATTAGCTCTCAGAACAACAGGAAGTAACACAAGGGGGAAAAAAGTCTCTTCGGCAGACAGATTTTCTACGCTCATGAAGTTTATCTCCTCCGATATCCTACGCTCGGGGGTTTTACCTTGGGTGTTGCCAAGCGCGGTGTCCCGGTAGGCTCACAACTACATACGTACTTACAGCATTTGTGAGCTCTTTCCTGGGCCTGTTGACTTGCCTTGAAAGGGTTGAGCTCATCCTGGCTTGAAACAGCGGCAGGTTTTTAAAAGTCCCTTCAATGTCCACGAGCTACTGTTGAGTTTGATTTTTAATTAATTCCTCCTAGTAGAATTTTGTCTGCTCTGCTAACTCTGGGGGGACTTGTTTTAAGCAGATCGCTCATAAAATTCAGAGAATCATTAGACAAGAATAAAAGGTTCTTAATATTTATATATAATCTGATTTTTTTTCTGGAAAGAGTTATTTTGTAGACAGATCCTCAGAGGGCTGCCCATTCTTAGAAACATTCCACCAAGCGTTAGTGTGCTGCAGTATGCAGCAAATGAAATGAGTTTGAGACCCTTTGAAGAAGTTGGTACGTGGATGCTTTATTAGTCTTGTTATGACTTCTGAAATACATTAATTTTTCCACATATAAAAGTAGATATAACTTGAATCTCTAGAGAGGTTAAAAAGACAGTTAGAGGGACTTGTACTTTACTTTTACTTTAAAAGAAACTCTGAGCTCTTTTCATGTAATCCAGTTTTGATCCAATTGATGCACTCGCTGTTGCTCTCCAGCATGGATTTTATTTTTCCTTTGAGTTGAATGAACCTCCTGTCTGCCTGGAGGTTGCTTGGCGGTGGTAGGTCGCGTGGCCCTTCAAAATGAAGTGGAGTTGAATCCCAAATCAAGCTTCATCGTACTGGGCACCCGACTTGGTTGGCGTGTGGCGTGATGAAACAGTAGCAGATGCCTTTAGGCTGCAGCCGCCGGTCCAGCGTCATTGCTTTGATTGATGGGTTTTTGAGAACTACGTGAAAGATCAGTCTGGTTTAGTGTAGCAGTAGTATGGGTAATACACCACTCAAATGTCTGTAATGTGGATCTAAAATGCAAACCCAACAATGTCTGTCTTCCTTTCTTGCAGATTCAAGACTGGTCAGATCAACGGAGATTTATTGATATACCACGTGCTGCTAACTCTGAAGCCATACTATGCAAAGCCATATGAAATTGTAGTGGACCTCACACACGCTGGCCCCAGTAATCGCTTTAAAACAGACTTTCTTTCTAAATGGTTTGTAGTTTTTCCAGGCTTCGCTTACGAAAATGTCTCAGCAGTTTTTATTTATAACTGTAACTCCTGGGTCAGAGAATACACCAAATACCATGAAAGGCTCTTGACAGGTCTGAAAGGAAGCAAAAGGCTTATTTTCATAGACTCTCCGGGGAAGCTGGCAGAGCACATCGAGCACGACCAGCAGAAGCTCCCAGCAGCTACCCTGGCATTGGAGGAGGACTTGAAAGTATTTCACAATGCTCTCAAACTGGCTCATAAAGACACCAAAGTTTCTATTAAAGTAAGTCCTTCTAATGCTGTTCCTAGTTAATGGTTGTATTTTTATAAGGATTTGAGTGTGATTTTACTGTTTCTTTGTTCTCCTGTCTTGAGAAGTCACAACTTACTAGTATGTCTCTTTAGGAAGTATAAAATTTCATACATTTGTCTTCATAAAATTAGGAGTGTCAGACTTTTCTCCCTTTGTATTGCTAACAATAGGTGCTGAGCCACTTTTCTGTTCTCTTTCTAAGGTTGGGTCCACAGCTGTGCAGGTGACGTCAGCAGAGCGGACAAGAGTCCTGGGACAAACGGTGTTTCTAAATGATATATACTATGCCTCTGAAATCGAGGAAATATGTCTTGTTGATGAGAACCAGTTTACCTTGACCATTGCCAACCAAGGCACACCGCTCACCTTCATGCATCAGGAGTGCGAAGCCATCGTTAGGTCCATCATTCACATACGGACCCGGTGGGAGCTCTCCCAGCCCGACTCCATCCCGCAGCACACTAAAATTCGCCCGAAGGACGTCCCTGGGACACTCCTGAACATCGCGCTGCTCAACCTGGGGAGCTCAGACCCCAGTCTGCGGTACAGATCTTTTCAATTCATATCAACTTTGGGCAAAAATGCAAATTCTTTCCAAGGTTTTCTTAGTGTTAGCGAATCCCTCTTGAACAAAACAATCTTTCTTTCACCACAGCTCCATAAAATGTCCTTTTTAATATAAAGAAAGTTTGAGGTTTCTGTAGGTGCAGGCAGACTGTCTGGGTAACTGAAGGTGTATAGGAAGCTTAATTTCTCTTTACAAGGAGAAATTCTTCTGCTTTGCAGTGCATGTTTGTTAGGTACGTTTGATTTCTTTATTTAATTTGGTTTTCATGTGTCCTTCAAGTCCTTCAAGCATACTTTTTAACCTCACCAGAAATTGTTTAAAGCAAGTAGAGGAGTAATTTTCATTTCTCCAAGGCAAATGTTGTTGTCTCTGAATCTTACCTGGTGCAGGGAGAAAGTTTGGGTTTAGATGCAATCCTTATAGAGCAAGATTGATTTGATTTTTAATATGTCAGTACTACTACTGTGATGCCTTGGTGTGATGTATATATTTTAAAATGTACAAGAAAACTATTACAAGTCACGTTGCTTGCTTTGTTACAGGTCTGCTGCCTATAACCTTCTCTGTGCCTTAACCTGTACCTTTAATTTAAAGATTGAGGGCCAGTTACTGGAAACTTCAGGTCTGTGTATTCCTGCCAACAACACACTATTTATTGTATCTATTAGTAAGACTCTTGCAGCTAACGAACCACACCTTACCTTAGAGTTCTTGGAGGAGTGTATTTCTGGATTTAGCAAATCTAGTAAGTAACGCTGGTATTCCTTCATGCTAACCGTGAATTTGAAAAGATCTAAGTTGGCAGCTGTCTGGCGTAGTCAGTTAAGCTTCCTCATGTCAGAGACACGAGCAGTTTAACTTGCAAGTGCTTCTTTAGAGCTGTTTTAGCTGTTTTCAAGATTATCCATTTATGTCTGTTTCCTAATAATCGAGTTGTGTAATCCTCTGGAGCCAGGCAGTTTCACAAACTGGAATGGTGTCTCTTGGAGCAGATCGTTGCTTTCCATGTCTGAATGTGCACCTTCCTTTCTCATGAAGGAGATTTAAAAAAAAAAAAAAAAAGAGGCAACTGCGTTTTAAACTTTGAAATTAATGTTCAAACAAGTTTTACTAGACATTTGTTTAGAGGATTCGGTTCATTCAGAGAGATCACAATAGATCACTGTTGATAGTTTGCACAGTGAGTCCTTTGGAGAGGCCTCTGCCAGGCTGGTAGTGATTCAGCAGCAGGGGAGAATGTTGCAGAACAAAAGTCAAAATTTGAGGTCCGTGATAGTGAAGCTTTGAACTCCAGCAGATACGTACACGGAAGAGTTACAGGGTTCTCCAGTCGTATCAAAACTAATCTTTTCAGATTGATTGTATCTCTCAGTTGTAAATCTGGTTCTGTTGCACTGCTTTTGTCATCCTTTTTTTCCAGACGTAGCACAGCTCTGACATTACTGTTGGAGGCTGCTTAGAATACACTCTCAAGATTAAAAAGAAATTATCTGCAGTAGTCCCGCCTAATACTGAATGTACACATCTTTATGTCACATCTCTTAATAAGATATTAAAATGTCAGCATCTCCTTGCCAGATCCCTACAGACGTTTCTTGGATGTCGTTATTAGAGTATGTTTCTGTTTGAAGCTTATCTGTTTGCCCAGTATTATTTGCTCAGCTCTGGTAGTAATTATTTTAGACAATAAAACTGAAGAGTGCTCACAAATGATTATTTGCTTACAAATAGAGACCGGTGCTGCTTCTGTGTTACAAAGTGAATTTTTATTTCAGGTATTGAACTGAAACATCTTTGTCTGGAGTATATGACTCCCTGGCTGTCGAATCTGGTTCGGTTCTGTAAACACAATGATGATGCTAAGCGCCAGCGGGTCACTGCTATTCTTGATAAGCTTATAACAATGACAATAAACGAAAAGCAGATGTATCCTTCCATTCAAGCTAAGATATGGGGAAGTCTTGGACAGGTACAGATTCTGCATCATTTGTTGCAGTTTGTTTGTAAGCAGATTATAGAGTTTTTAACCACTTAAATGTTAATGCAGAAAAATAAAATTAATCTTGACATGACCTAAGTGTATTAGCTGCATGGAGAGTAGTGTGCAAGTCCTTCTGGAGTTTCCATTCTGTAGTAAAATACTTCATAAAATCATCAGTGAGCTCCGGCTTCTAGGAATGTCTTCCTGGCCCCCACTGAGAATTGAAAATTAAAAATCTTTGGTATTAGTCGTAATTATTTCCTCAAAGCTGACATATCTCTGGCACCCATGAAGGAGGTGCCTAGGCAAACGAGACCAGCTTTACTTGCCGCGACCAGGCTTGTGCACAAGCTTTGTATCGACTTTCTCATTGTCATACTATTTTTATTTTTTTTAACTGGCATCCAAACTGATGCAGCCCAGCATCCCCGAGCTGCTCTTGGAGAATGCAGAAGAACTGTCAAATGGATGCATGAGGGCATTTTCTTGCTTGGTCTAATTCGCCAAAAGCAAAATTAAAAAAAAAAAAAAACCAAACAAAACCAAGGTATTTTGAAAGCTTAAATCCCATTGAGAGCAATATGACTGTTATGTCCAGTATGAAAGTCTGTTAACAGGTAAATCTGGAGAAGACAAAATTAAAAGATTAAATATTCCACAGCAGTCGATGGAAATTTTATCATTGACTTAAAATTTCAAACCATTTTCATAATATAATGAGAGCTGAATTTGCACCAATACCGAAATAGCATTAATGTGAGCCGGCACATTACGTGTACAGTTCTCTGTGCACGTGGACAGATTTCAATCTTACCGGTATATATTTCTCTCTCTTTCTTTTTTTTTTTTCCTGTACATGAGAAGAAACTTGTTTTACTTGTAGCTCTATTCACGTATGGCTAGTAATCTAAGCAAAATATTTGACAGACAAGATCCTGCTTATTTCTTGGAATTATGGTTTTTTTCCCCTGTTTCTTCTTAATAGGTTCAGCATTTTATGAATAGTTATACTTTAAATTGGAAAAAAAAAATGAAAATAATATAAACCAAATTATAGTTCATGCAGTTAAGAAGCACTTTGATCTGGAGTAAAACCTGATGGAATTAATCTTTATACTTCTAATATTTACATCGGACTTTTTTCCAAAAGGATAACAAATCGCTAAAACTGATGCTTCAGTTTATGATAGTTATGCATCTTCAACTGAAAAAATGAAGGATTGCTTGTTTAAAAGGTGGTTTTCTGGGGAAAAATAAAGTTAATCTGACTGATAAAAAAGGAATTATTTTTTTTTCTTTACCAGATAACAGATCTCCTTGACGTAGTGCTGGACAGTTTCATCAAAACTAGTGCCACAGGGGGCTTAGGATCCATAAAGGCGGAGGTTATGGCAGACACAGCTGTAGCACTTGCTTCTGGAAACGTCAAATTGGTTTCGAGCAAAGTGAGTTCCCTCTTTGCCTTAATTTCCTTTTCTATAATAATGTCAACTTGTATAACAATGTGACACTGAGATGCTTTCTGATAACTCAGTACAGGCAATGCTGCCAGAACCATGATAAAACAGGTTGCAAGCAATAGAACAATTCCAATGTTAAATTGTTTTTACCGAAGTTTTGAGCCTGTGCTCTTGGTGTGAGTGAAACGAAATGGTTGTTCTCGTTCCAGGTGATTGGAAGGATGTGTAAAATAATCGACAAGACTTGCCTGTCGCCAACTCCTACGCTGGAGCAGCACCTGATGTGGGATGACATTGCTATTCTGGCCCGTTACATGCTGATGCTCTCCTTTAACAACTCCCTGGACGTGGCTGCCCATCTCCCCTACCTCTTCCACGTAGTCACTTTGTTGGTGGCCACTGGTCCCCTTTCTCTCAGAGCTTCCACTCACGGGCTCGTCATCAACATCATCCATTCTCTTTGCACTTGTTCACAGCTTCACTTCAGTGGTAAGAGGGTTTTTTTTCAGATTTTCAATTTAGCTGATTGCTCCTTAGCTTGTTGAAGAAGTATTTGGGTTGTTTTTCTCTCTTTAAACTATTCTGAGAGTTTGAAAATACCATGTTGTTGTTCAGCTCGCATACAAATCAGAGTGAGGATCTGATCTACGACAAATCAGTATGGAATTAACAAATGACTGTCTGGTTTAGAGCAGGTGCATAATGTAAATTGTTTGTATAACGCGTTTTAGAAAAAGAGAAGAAAGTAAGTGCCAGAAAGTTCCTGTAATGCAGAGACAGGAGAATATACGTCTGTGCTAAAACTGGCTGATGTGCATCTTTCGAATGGTTGCATAATGTGGTAAAAACCCCATCAATTACATAAGGGAATTGTGAAGCTATACTGTTAAAACAGGTATTTTGCATACTGCTGTATTTTAGCAGTCCTAAAATAATTGGTATTAGCAAATATGTAGGTGTCGCTTCCTACCACAGAAGTACAGTATAAAACCAGGCTAGATTTTATGCAGAAAAAAATTAGAAGTTTATGTAATCTTGTCTTTTTTTAAAGTATCTGAAAGCTCATTTTATATCTATATATATTGACAGAGTGAGTGTATGAATACACACACACATATATATATATGTATAAAGGAAAGCTTTATACAGAGGGAAAGGCAAGCCTTCCTGTTTAAACAATGAATTTGAAGTACACTGAAATGAACGGAAAGTTGAGAATTGTAAAAATATGCGGTGCTGGGAGCAGGGCCGTCATTTTCTTCTGATTTAGGTGGCTTTCTTCATTGCCGTGCCAGAGCCAAAAGCAGAATTTGATTGCAGTTTGAACTTCCAGTACTGCTGGTATTTCAAAGCAGGAACCCTCCAGGTTTCCATTTTCTGAATCCGCGTGAGGAGAAGTCTCACGGAACCACACCGTTAAACAAGTTTCTTTCTACCTGTTTTTAGCACGTGCCTTCCTGGTGGCGGACTCCAGCAGTCTGTGCAGCAGCCCACGCTTGGGGCGTTCTCGGGGGGAAATAGCAAAGAAAAGAGTGTTGGAATGTGCAGAGTGACGTGTAGGAGGATTATCTACTCTTGTATTCATGGGAGGGTGAGCCTCAGAGTGTTTACAATATGGATTGAATTTCAGTGGTTTAAATCTAATATGTAAAAATTTATTCAACAGAGGAGACCAAGCAAGTTTTAAGGCTGAGCTTGACCGAGTTCTCTCTGCCCAAATTTTATTTGCTGTTTGGAATCAGCAAAGTGAAATCTGCCGCGGTCATCGCCTTCCGATCCAGCTACCGAGACAGGTCCTTCTCGCCTGGTTCCTATGAGAGGGAGACGTTTGCGCTGACTTCCCTGGAAACCGTTACGGAAGCTTTGCTGGAGATCATGGAGGTACGTGGTTCCACACAAAAGGAACGATCCCTCAGGGAAAATGGCACTGCTTATGCTCTGCAGGCAGGAGAGTAGTGAGAGGTGCCTCCCATGACACGGTAATCAATAGTTAAGTAGCTGACTTCTGAGAACTAAAATAACTGTACATTCTGGATTTTAAAAAGACTTTTTCTTAATGTTACATGTATTCACCGATACAATTTATTTTCAGGCTTGTATGAGGGACATTCCAACGTGCAAGTGGCTGGACCAGTGGACTGAACTAGCTCAAAAGTACGTTGTGCATCTCAGAACATACCCCCTGCCCGCCTGTGTCGTGTATTTAGAATTCTGAACTTGCTGTACAGCCCATTTGTCGTATATTTATTTAATACAGTGTACTCTGTTCCTTCGCAGGTTTGCATTCCAATATAACCCATCCCTGCAGCCGCGAGCACTTGTTGTCTTTGGCTGTATAAGTAAACGTGTGTCTCATGGACAAATAAAACAAATAATCCGAATTCTTAGCAAGGTAATAGACCCGTATACCTTAAATTGATTTGGTGGCAATAAGTTTCATCAGTGCTGTGACTTCTAGAGTAACAATAGTTTTCAATACTGAGTTTAAAATTTGAGACACTGAGATTGATCCAGAAGTTCAGTATTTAAATAAATGTGGAGTTTTGTGTTAAGGCGTTTAGCTGCATCCCCATGATTCACAACTTCCTTTTTTTTAAGGAAGTTAATAATCTAATGGGTTATAAATAAATATAAGAAAGAGCAAGGCATTCATATAAGAAAACTTTGAAACAGACTGGCTCGCCTTGGTAGTGACGTTCCATATTTTCTAAAGAAGCTTGTGTTCCATAGCAAGTAAGCAGTGTGCTAAAGATGTTTCCGTTAAGCATTTTATTACAGTTTTATGGACATAAACTTCATTTGAACAGCATCTGAAGATGCTATTCTGTAATTTTTTCACCCTGTCCTGTGCCCTGACTTTTTAAATACACGTTGTGCAGTTGCTTTCAGCCAATAGATGTATCATTTTTGTGTAAATCTCTATTTGGAAAAGTCCTTGAGAACTGGTTTAAAATGAGCTCAAGCGTAGTAAACTAATTGAGAGCAACAATTATTGTTTAGAGCTTTGATCTTCTTTTTACAAAGCAAAACCTAATGACGGTTGTATTTTTAATTATCCTTTTTTTCCTACTAAAAGGGACTTGAGAGCTGTTTAAAAGGCCCAGATAATTACAATAGCCAAGTTCTAATAGAAGCTACAGTCATAGCACTCACCAAGCTGCAGCCTCTTCTTAATAAGGTAAACAACTGGATTTTTTGAGTAAACAGAGAACGTGTTTTGTAAATGAAAATTATAATTATGGGTATAATCGCAAAAATGTAAGTAAGTGTTGTGGTATCTGAAGTTCACGCTTCGCTGCTGTGAGTCATGCTCGAAAGTGCTCCATATGGGCAATGTCAGATGTTTGTATGTGGGACCTGTGCGGCGGCTTCAGAAACGCGTTAGAACGTTCTGCTTCGTCAAACTGGGCCAGAGCGATACAGGCAGAGGCTGTACACAGCCTGTCTTCACTCTTCCCAAAAGATTTTCAGTCTTGGCTTTCAAATGTTTGATTGCTAATCTGTGCTTTTCAGATCACGGCTTGTAGTAACCGTTAGTCGTACCTGATCCGGTATTAGTTGGCCATCTGTGTGCTCCTTTCATGTGTGTTACTTGCTCAGCGTACCAATGGCTATGCCGTGAATGAAGAGCCTCGTATATTTACTGTTAGTAGATAAAACTAGTTCCTAGAAAAATCTGTGGCTTAAGAGACCCAGAATCTGCTGAATGCCAGTTCTCCCTGCATGCTTTTTTGATTTGGAGCAGGAGTTGCCTGGCCAGCTACACGTGCAGAATTGCGATCCATTTTCAACGCGTGCTCTCCAATTGGTAGCAAAAGACACGTTTCTGTTCAGTCTGCTGTAGGGCAATACGTGTCTGACATTTTTGTGAGCAAGGGAAGGAATATAAGAGAAGAAACGGCTTTGGGGGAGGAGAAAGGCTTGAAATTCATTTGCTTCCTGCTGTTGAGCTGTTAAGTGCACTAAGACTACAGGTCCCTGTGTCCGTCCGTCCTGGTGGAGCGGGGTGGCTGAGGACAGCACCCGCTGCGGGAAGGACAGGAATGCATCGGTCTTGGTTGTCTTTGAACTGCCTTGAAAGTGAAGTTGTGGCTTTTCCTTTTCCTTCCAGGACTCCCCTATGCACAAGGCCCTCTTCTGGGTGGCCATGGCCGTACTGCAGCTCGATGAAGTCAACCTCTACTCGGCAGGGACTGCGCTGCTCGAGCAGAACCTGCACACCCTGGATAGCCTCCGCGTCTTCAATGACAAGGTAAGCTGTTAGCGATCCGCTGTGACCAACCCCGAGTTTATGTAAGCAGTTAAAAAAGAAGAAAATTTCCTTGTCCTCATGGACAGTGGTTAACCAACTAAAACTGAAATTTGCATTAGAAATCGTTTCACTTGCGTAATGTCAACGGTAAAACTAAGCTGTAGAGATGGAGCTCTTGTTATTCTGTTCTAAACTGGAACCGAGATGTGCAGATGTGTTCTAATGAAGGCTGTGTTTGCTATTGTCATGTAAACTCTTAAAGTGACTGTTTTGTCACTTTAAAAAAAAAACAAACAAACAACAAACCAACTTGAGATATCCTGTATTTGATTTTTTTCCGGGTCAGAGCCCAGAAGAGGTGTTCATGGAGATCAGGAGGCCGCTAGAGTGGCACTGTAAGCAGATGGATCATTTTGTTGGGCTAAATTTTAACTCCAACTTTAACTTCGCACTAGTGGGACACCTGCTGAAAGGTAAGAACACATCCGGCTGTTCATCTCTGATGAACGCTCTTAATTCAGAAATAAAAACAAGTACAAGGATAAAGGGGAAAGAATAGGTGGTGGATCTTAAGTAACTTGGATCCCGGAGTAGATACAGAATTAAATGTTCTTTGACTAAAGGACTTTGCCAGGTTTCCCACCGACATGTTCTTACTACTTCCCCCTGTTACACTGTCTTTCTCCGTGTGTTTGCCTGTGTTCAGGCTCACTGTTTCTTTTACAAGAATGATTTGTGAGATAATAGACATAATGCATGCACAGACATTTGAAATGATGTGATTTTGGGGAGGAGGGACAGCAAAAATTCGTCTTGACTGTGCAGTTTCTGTTAGCATTGTGCTTCCTTACCATTTACGTGAAGCTTCCTGAGAACCTGCTGAAAAACATTTATAAATGTTTTCAAAATATTAATGCTTCATAAATATGCATTAAAATTAAATACCGTATTTGGTTTCTTAACCTCGTTTCTTAGGGTACAGGCATCCTTCTCCTACCACTGTAGCAAGAACAGTAAGGATTTTACACACACTACTAGCCCTGGTTAACAAACACAGGAACTGTGACAAGTTTGAGGTGAACACCCAGAGCGTGGCGTACCTAGCAGGTAAAAATAATCAAACGACCTTTCTTTTACATTTGTGCTAACTGAAAAGGAATGAATTATTGTGGGGGTTCTTACGGTTTTAGGTTGATAAACTTGTACCAACGGAAAGGGAACTTGTAACTGGAGCTGGAGAAGAGGCTGGGCTGGGGTGCAGCGGTTCCCACGTTCCGTGGGGTGAATCGCGCTGGCACAGGCCCGGCCGGGCAACTTGGAAAATACTTCAGGGAGGCTGAAGGCTTTTCGGTTTAAATGCGTCTCTTAGAACATTGGCATTTCTGGTCGTCTAGAAACAGAAATTGTGACCATGTGAGGGCAGATGTCTAAATCATGTAACTGGATGGGGAATAGAATTCTTTTTAAATGACCTACTTTTTAATCCGTACATTTCAATAAGATGTAATTACATCTCCATGGTTTTCTTTGTACTAAGTAAAAAGCCTAAATTGATAGAATATTGCTTACATTCTTCAATGTATTCCTCCTGTGGAAAACTTATGTTAGCTTTCTTTGAATTTTTAGCTTTGCTGACAGTATCTGAGGAGGTTCGAAGTCGCTGCAGCCTAAAACATAGGAAATCTCTCTTGTTGACAGACGTTTCAATGGAAAATGTTCCTATGGATACATATCCCATACATCACAGTGACACTAGCTATAGGTTGGTTGTCTAACTTTTAGATAAGTTATCCAAATTTCAATGTCTGTTTACTTTAGTAAGTTATCTAAAGGTAACCTGTGGTATATTGAACACCGAAACCCACATTGGTAAAGCCAAGTTAATGTTCTGCTGTTGGGTCCAGATCGATGCGCTACTGCTGCTGTGAGCAAGAGTCACTGAGAAATTCGAGTATCGAATTCCCATAGATTTAATTTTGAGATCCATAAAGCTATTTCAGAGCTTAACTGCTTTGGAGGCTCTTAAACTCTTGGCTAACCTCTTTCTACCAGACCTAATTTCACCTCATTTTTCATTTATATTTTAGAAGAAAGTTTTGTTTGTCCTTTTTAAGAGCTTCAAGGCACATGTTAAGTAATCACTCGGTCGGTGTCATTGGAAAATCTTGACACCTTGTAGCCTGGCACAGGGATAAGCCAAGGAATCGACCTAGCGGTGACCTGGAGAGCCGGTTTCTCTCAACAGGGAGGACTTTAGTCAGTACCTGTCTTTTTAGCATCCAGTGTGGAGTAGCTGATTATTAAATACCTTTCGTCTTGCCCCATAGGCTGATTTGCTTGTGTTCTTTTCATTGCTTTATTTTTTATCTCTTGATCGTTACATGCATATCAGATTGTTAGTTTTCCCTAGCTCAGACATTTTTGCAAGCAATTACTATTTCTTAATATATATTTTTGGGAGAGTAACCTGTTAGGAAAGATGGGTTTAATAAAGGATAGTTTGGCTAGTTGAAAAATTTATGCCTAAATGTGCACAGATGTAAAGATTTTCTTAATTTAATTTCTCTGCACTTTCAGGACACTAAAGGAAAATCAACCATGGTCATCACCAAAGGGGTCAGACAGACATCTGGCTGCCAGTTACCCGACAGTGGGACAGATAAGCCCTCGAACACGAAAATCCATGAGTTTGGATATGGGGCAGCCTTCACAAGCCAACACTAAAAAGCTTCTAGGTTATTAAGATAACTAATTTACTAATTTGTCTACAGAATACCTCAGGAAGCGTTGCTGGAGAAAAATTATACTTGTGTTTATTCTGACGTAAAGTGCTTATTTCCGATTCAGAGGAAAATCTGCAGTTTGTACAAAATATAAATTAGAGAACACTGTACAGCTAACTCGCAGGACTAACTCAGTTCCTTTGGTCACGAAGAGGGGGAAGCAAGAGTGACGCTCAGAATGTGCGTGTTGAAAGGAAGAAAAAAAGATATTCCAGAGACCAAAGATTGATAGTGCCAATTTTCTGCCACCGGCCCTCTTCCGAGAGCGGAGAAGCTGAACGCCTTAGCTCAGCTACTATATGGAATACTCTGTCCTATTCTAGAAAAGATGGTCCCAAAACATTTTAGATGTTTTGGAAGCAATCTGATTGTTATTCATGGCTTCTCGGTGCATCATGGTTACAAGCAAAGTCTTAATATCAGAGAAACAAGCTGAGTTGCTTTGCGTAACTTGTGGTTGCCCTTTTACGTTATATGGCCTAGACGGAAGAAGAGGGACGTTTCTGTCATTACAATCCTATTACTGCTTCCTTTTCAGTAATCACATTTTGGCATGTTTATTCGATGTGATGTGTTGACCAGGAAACCATAGCATGCCCACAGCTTCCATATTTGAATAAATTGCATGCTTTCCTCATATGTATTGTGAAGCATTTTGGAAACTGTGATGGAGAGCGGCATGGTGTGATCGTATTTTCTCTACCATCCCTGAAAACGGTGAAAATGTCCCCAGATTCCTATCAGTACATTGTAGATAGGAGAGTAGCTTGGCCAGAAAATCAGAAATACTTAGAATATGGATTTAGGTTTAACGTTTTTAATTTCCTGATAAATTGTTTTTAGGTACAAGGAAAAGTTTTGACCATTTGATATCGGACACAAAGGCTCCTAAAAGGCAAGACATGGAATCTGGAATCACAACGCCTCCCAAAATGAGGAGAGTAGCCGAAAATGATTATGAAATGGGTGAGAAACAGGACTAACGTTTTCAGAATAATAGTCATTATAAATGCTTTGTATATACATACAAAGGATTCTTTCTAAATTCGATGTTTATTTGCCTAGGTTACTACAAGGTAAGGGAGAAATATCTTTCCTAATGGTGGCTTCTGGAGAGCAGAGTCTTCCCTGTCACTGGCAACTGAGGGCTGAATTAGAGTTGCTCAGTTTGCAGGCGCAGAATAAGTGGCAGCTATAAAGTACTGCATACAGGAGTGAAATGAGATAAATAAAATTTGGCTCTTTATACGTTAATGAGCCCTAGCTGCAAATTTCTGCAGGAGATGGAACGGGACCTCAATGCCTAGAATGCCTCTCTTCATCTTCTCCCACATCTGCTTCCTGTGCCCCCATCCCCAATTGCAATGCAAGACCAGGGTTCTTCTCGTGTATCCGACGTCAGTCTGCTGCCTGACCGCCAAAGGCTGCCACCCCTGGGCCTGTATTTCACCAAAGAGAAAATTGGGGTTATTGTTTGCCATCTGGTAATACATCCCATGTAATGGCCTCTGCTGCTGGTATTACGGCGTAGTTGTTGCTTTTCCTACCTTAGGAGAAGGCTGGTGAACTCTGAAGTTTGCATATGACTGGATTTGTTGTGCAAGAGCTGATTCTGTTTTGGTTTGGGTTTCTTTTGCTTTGGATGAGTTGCTCTTTTCTATCTGGCAGAAACCCAGCGAATATCACCGCAGCAACACCCACATCTTCGAAAAGTTTCTGTTTCTGAGTCAAATGTCCTCCTAGATGAAGAAGTTCTGACTGACCCAAAAATTCAAGCGCTGCTGCTTACAGTTCTTGTAAGCTCCTTTCTGTGTATTGTCTCTTACTGTCTGATTCTCTTTTATCTTCCAAAGCAGCATCCATGTTCCTTGCAGTGTTTCTAAATTCATATGGATCAGAATCGCTGTGATGAGCAAGTCTATTCTTTTGTTGCTGTTCTTCAAACTTTCTAGAAATCACTCTTTGAAATGGATTTAAATGCTCTTTGAGATCAAATACTGAATTTTCATTATTCTGTATTGTTTTGCAGAACATGTCCAACAATTCTGCCTTTTTCTGGCAGATTTTTAACACAAACTACTTTTATATAATAAACTGATGTTATATATTATACTTATAAAGTTTGGTAGTGAAAATTGTTGGAATCCCAGCATAATTCAGTTTAGAGGTTGACTAACTAGAAATTTAGGTACAGTCTGATAGTGCTCTCTTCAGATGTACCAACACGGTTTCCTTTCCTGATAGAATTCAAAAAGGCTCAGTTTTGGCAAAAACTGACTGGCTAAAAGGTTTTGCCAAAACAGAAGCTATTTATTACCAACGGGTTTTACTGTTTCCCACATACACATAAAACAACTATTCCGTTTCCAAAGAGGACGTTTTGTAATGCTGCTTTCTGCTATTCAGAAGTCATAAAACCTTAAACTACAACAACAAATAAAGCCTATAATTGCTCTAATTAAATGAGAAGCATGCTAATTTCATCCTTTACATTATGACAGGCGACATTAGTGAAGTACACTACTGATGAGTTTGACCAGCGGATTCTGTATGAGTATTTAGCAGAAGCCAGTGTTGTCTTCCCAAAGGTCTTTCCTGTTGTGTAAGTATCTAAAACTCTGGGTTTGACCCTTCCTTCAGAAGGTCTCTGGGCCAGGACAAGCGCGTACAAGGCACTTACTCATGTTGGGTTGCCAGCTGCAATCTGGCCATGGCTTGTCGAGACAAATGCCCATCGCAATTTGAGAATTGTCCTTTTTCCCTGCGTTAAATGAATATAATGTTCCCACTGGAATAGGCACCCGCAGATACCGCTGCCACAGATGGTCTCAGAAGCGCTTGCTCTACAGCATCAAATTTTCAGGCAGGTTGGCCGAGCGTGGGCGGACGCCGTCCCGCCGTCGTGAGGGAGCCGGGCTGTTCGGCCCCCGGCTTCTCCCGAAGGCTGTCGGCATCAACGCTGCCGTCACTCGGGTCTGGCGACGTAGCACCGCTTTGTCGCCGGTTTCACACTGCCCGGAATCAAATTGCATCTTAATGTGCTCATGTACCTTTCTATGCAAGTCAATATATACTGTCTCTTACGTGTTATTTTCACCCCAGTCAGACTCAGGTTTTTTCATAAGCACCCCGAATGTTGTAGCAGAACTGATCTAAAGTGCAGGTCAAGATACTCTTTGGATGTATTTCTTTAGATGGCAGTTCAAAGTAGTATTCACTGGAGTCAATACACGTAGGGGAAACTATCTGCAATTAGCATGAGTAGACTGTTAAAACTGACCTGTGCATGATTTAGAAATAATGCTACCTTTATAAAGTGATGGTCAAAGCACAGACAGTTCTGTGAGTTATTGAAACCATAATTATAAGTAACTGGCATTTGTATTAAAAAAAAAAAACCACGCGGGAGTTCTGTGAGGGAGCTCAGATGAGACAGTGCCCCCCCCCCCCAAATTTTAAAAACTCCTTTGAAATTCCAGCTCTGACATGTACACAAATCCAGTGAATAATTTTTGGGTTGAAAATAATTAAAATATTTGCAATTTAAAGTGCTAGGTAAATGCTTCAGTGGGTTATACTGTTAGTACAATTTTTTGGAAGGTTACACATCGTAAGAGTCCTTGCTGAAAATACATAGGAATTGTTTTCTACTTCTGTAATCCTGATGAGATCTTAAAAATCCCACCTGAACTGCTGTTTGCTAAAGTCAGTTGGGAACTGCAGATTTATTTTATTTAATGGACAAAAAATAAGCCACTTCTGTTTTCTTCAGGCATAATTTATTGGATTCCAAGATCAATACCCTTTTATCGCTGTGCCAGGATCCGAATTTGTTGAATCCAATTCATGGGATTGTTCAGAGTGTTGTCTACCACGAAGAGTCTCCACCCCAATACCAAACTTCCTATCTACAGAGTAATTATTTTCCTTTTTTTTTTTTTTTTTTTTGAAAAAAACTGTTGTATTTTAAGCTAGATTTACTACTGAAAATGTTTCAGAATTATTGCAGCCCTAATAGAAAAGTCAGTCAGTCTTGTGCGGAATCTCCAACTTCATACCCGCTAGTAAATAAGAGTTTGCACATTAAAACCCCCACACCCTGCTGGCAGGAATATTAAAACTGCCTGCTGCTGTTACGCACCAAATATTATAGGTATTACACCGTCTACGTGAGTAAAAAGAAGTTGAAACCCAGTATTCTGTTTGCACTAACCAATTTAAAGAAATACAAAAGATGAATGTAAATGACGAGTTTTAAGTTAAGCTTGTAAGTTAGAAGTTGACTTAATTATTGGTAAATTCCATAGAGTAATGTTTGGTTTTCAGTGCCCAAGCTCCACTTTCATGTGACACTTGAACACTTAAAACCTAAATATTTTTTTAAGGTCCTTAGTGAAAAACTTTCCAGGAAGATCCGTAACAACAGATGACAGTTGAGAAAAACTTACATGTTGACATCCTTTTTAAAATGAGACGTGTAGTCACACGCTAAATTCACCTTTTAAAATACCATCAAGGTTTTCTTGTATGATGGTTCTGAGATTTTGAGGTTTTTACAACTTACGTATTTCGTATGCATATTAAAATGCCTAAATTTTATGTTATGTATGATTTGGACAAAATTTAGGGTTGCATCTCCAAATGAAAATACTTCATTTCCATGGTGAAGTAAATCCAAGTGTCGTATTACGTCCCCGTGCTAGCAGTTTCCTGTGCATTGAGAGCTGTGCTGTTGAGGTAACATTCCATTTGTTGTTGTAGGTTTTGGGTTTAATGGGCTATGGAGGTTTGCTGGCCCCTTTTCCAAGGTAAGAGCAGTGCCCTGTATGTAAGTTCCTGAGTGTTTTGCCTTCGTTTTCTGTACAAAGCACGTTGGTGCTCCAATGCGCGGATAAATGACAAGACAGAGAATTTCTATGAGCAAGTTCGTAACATAAGGCTCACTTCTGTAGTTAAAACAGTGTGATATTAGAGTGAGTTCTGGGGCAAAGCTTATATTGACGGGGAAGTAGAAAGAAAAGAAACAATTTTTAATTTTATTCCCCCCCCTCCACCCAGCAAACACAAATCCCAGACTATGCTGAGCTCATAGTGAAGTTCCTTGATGCCTTGATTGACACGTATTTGCCTGGAATTGATGAGGAAACGAGTGAAGAATCTCTCCTGACACCCACATCTCCGTATCCTCCCGCCGTGCAGAGCCAGCTCAGCATCACTGCGAACCTCAACCTGTCCAATTCCATGACCTCGCTTGCAACGTCCCAGCACTCCCCAGGTCAGTACCTGCTCCGGGACTGCACAGGGAGGGGAAATGGACTCAATCTACTGGCTCTGTAGCCACATACTCAGCCTTGGTGTCTCTTCGGATGTGTTTATGCATCAGACATCACTGCATTCTTGAGTCAAATGAATATTAAGCTGTTTACTAAGCTGTTACACTGGTATTTCGGATGTTGGATTTTGTCCAGCACAAAAGCCGTCTCCCAAGTCATTATACGTGAAGAAAATGGCATTGAGTGCATCAGAACCAGTTACAGCCGCATCTTAGTGCCGAACATATGCAACAGTGGGGCCTTGAAAATTAATTAAAATAAATATATAATCATGATATTTTGCAAGGAGAATAATACCTGTCTGGGCACTACAAGGTAGCACATATTAGGAAAAACAATGCAGATCTGCGCTGTGGAAGAGCGTGTCTGGGCTGACTCCGGTTCAACGGACTGTGCTCACGGAGGCAGCGCCAGACAGAGCTCAAACTCTGCCACGAAGAGAAAAGGGTTCCCAAAGGTACGTATGGAATAGTGGCTCAGTTCAGGGACAGGGACCTGTCAATACAGGAATCTGCTGATGAGAAAAGGGAGACGTTCAAGGAAAGAAGAGTTGTGGATAAAACCGGTAAATTCCTTCTGGTGTGGGGAGAGGGGAATTACAGGGAGATGCAGGGGTTAAATTTACCAGCGCAGGTTTTCAGGGAGAAAAATGAAAAAAGAGAGTGAAAATTATTCAGTATAACAGATGAAGCATAAGCCAGAGGAAATTAAATATTGGAAGGAAATGGAATTTATGTCAGAGAAATCTCCATGAAGACTCTCCCTGAAGTGATTTCGGATTAGTCTCTCGTATATTGAGGAAATTCTTTACTCCTTTTTGTCATAAAAATTATAATGTGTGATATTTCTTAAATGATGATTTAACTATTGCAGTTCTGAACACTGAAGTCAATCGACCTTTTATTTCTGCTCTGTTTCTAACCGCGATGGGAGACCAGAAACCACTTACATTTAGGTATATTTACAGAAGTGTTTTGGTTTTTTCCACTCTCCTGTTTACTGGTTTGTGCTTGCACTGAGATAAGCTCTGCTCAGCCGTACTTAGCTCTAGTCAGGAAGCCTGGTCTTCCAGGTGATCGCTGTGCTCTCGGACGCTGTGCGTGCTCTGGTTCAGCTCGGTGGGCACGGCAGAGCTGCAGCCTGCGGCAGGCAAGACAGGGCTCTGTGTTGGAGTCAGCTGGGAAAAGTGATTTCTTTTTTTATTTCACACAGTGAAAAGTGATTACAACTTGCTTTTTTTCTGGTATGAGAAGCCAACTTAAATTGTTCAAATTTGGGGAGGTCACTTTTTTGAAATACTGATGCTGTGTTCTGGAATTATATGTCAAGATGCCTATCAGTCTAAATATACTCAAAAAAGGATTTGCTTTCCAGTTTCCTGCCAGTTCAGGATGGTTTATTACATTAAATAATATTGTCTCAATTAAGAGAAGGAAGTGTGATGCGTGTTTTCCACAGTTGTTACCCCGCTCTCTGATACTTTATTAATAGCACTTTTAGCCTAAAGGAGCCGGTTGTTGCCGTTGTTCCCTGGTTTGTGTTCCTGCCCGAGTGAAAGCATTGGCCCAAAAGGGACTCCCTGCTGCTGGCCTGGGATCCCGGAATAGGAACGGGTAAAAGTTGAGTTTCCAGTCGTTTTAGAGACCGCTGTTTTACTTAACCTTTTGCAATATCCATTATATGTTATGAATATATAAGGCAGCCACTGTATTATATTGTCATGCAATTCATCCTACATAGAGAAATATTTCTGTATAAAAACTCCTAATAGACTGCAGGTACAGATAACAACCAAGAGTACGGAAAAGGAAAGTGGTTCGATAGAAACTTTCTTATTTAATACACAGCTAAGAATTATCTGTGACATTAGAACAGGGAGAAAGATAAAATTAAAGGGAAAAAAAATAGACCTTGCTGTCAGTGTGAAAGTAAGTACATTATGGGCAGCATCTTTCCATTTAGAATGTGGCATCAGAGGCAACTCCAGCGGTTCTTTTTTGCAAGGATGAAGTGATGATGCAGGATTAGGCCCTGTACTAGCAAAAATAGCATTTTGCAATATAAATGTCCTCCTTCCTTCTGCCTCACTTTCTGTTCCTTCTGCCTTTGTTAGCTAAGAGGAAGGAATTAATCCAGCTCTTCAAAAATTTCTTTCAAGTGTTGTGCAAACAGATGCCTTTTGTCACACGCTGGTTAAGAACTCGTCTCCACAAAGGGAGCTGGGAACCTGTTCAGTAGTACTGAGTCTGTAATGATGCGTTTATGACACTCTGCATGGTTTGCTTGGAAATTAAATTTTCA
Source organism: Fratercula arctica (assembly GCA_947846985.1). Classification (NCBI taxonomy): domain Eukaryota; kingdom Metazoa; phylum Chordata; class Aves; order Charadriiformes; family Alcidae; genus Fratercula; species Fratercula arctica. The sequence continues at coordinate 4,661,215 of CANTUZ010000015.1, forward strand.
AAGACTGATATGAAGGCCAGGAGATTACTAATGGTTCCATTTTTGTGTAACCAGACTGGAGGCATCTTTAGAAAGAACCTGCCTCAGTAGGTGTTTCAGCTGCTGTGAAACAGCCTTAAGCCATTACTGCTTATGAAAGCCTTGTGCTTAATGTATAATCGAGGTGGTATTTTCCCATCATTTCCTATGATTTATTAGTGTCTTGCCTATTTCCTTGAGCATTCTCACTTCATTCTAGCGATTTGAATACAGAGACTTGGGGTTTGATCGGGGGATCTCCAGCTTTCATGAACCATGGACCAGGTCACAACATGGAGCTTTTCATTTTGCTCCTTCACCCCATGTTTATTACATTGCTCCACTTTCATCAACGTACAATTTCACTAGTTTAAACTGTCAGGTTAACCAGTGCAACTTTGCATAAAACATGCTTTGCTTTTTAAGCTGTTTAATTGTATTAAAAATTTAATTGGTCTTTCGGCACTTTATACAGCTCCATAGCTGCATACGTGAATTCTGCATTCTCGTTAGCTGTGCCGAGTGTGTGGCGCTGTCATTGCTCTACACTTTACACCACAGAGACAAGAGCGAGGGAGTAAGCAGTGAAAGACCAAATATCTGCCAAGATGAAAATCATTGGGGATAGAATTATAGAATATGAAGGTGGGCCACAGGATTTATTCAAAGAGAAGGCAACTACGGGACTAATAAGGGATGCAAATCTGTCATGCACTTACTCTGATTTGACAACTACCAAGAAAATCAAATATTTAGTGGTGCTGAATTACTTCATCACACTGAGTTAAAGAAACAGTTTCAGCCAAGTGAGTTTTTTATTATGGTTACAATACTAAGTTGCAGATCCGTGAAAAAATTCTTTCCGTGCATCTGGAAACAGCTGGGCGAGATCATTGTTTGTAAATGTTTTGTCTATCATCATCTCTTCTCCTTTCCCTCCCCTTCCCCTTGTCATGGACATTATTCACTTACATTTTTTCTTTCATTCTGTGTCGGTGAAGCTTCTCTGCCTTGCTCTAAATCTGCAGTTTTCATGCAGCTTCCTCATCAAGGTACACTCTACTTTCATCATATTTGCACGAAATATGCTTGGTCTGCTTTAGGGTTGGGCTTGTGGCATGAGGAGTGGTTTCCTGATCCTTTGACACGGGAATGGCTTCAGTGTAAGTGCTAAGCTGTCGCTTTTCTGGTGTGATGCTAATAATACCTGGTGATAGAGCAGGAGAAGAAAGTCACTTACCTCCCTAAGAATAAGATAAATTTGGTAATAGAGAAGTGAATGGTATGTGAATTACTCTGCTGCGGGTATTAAGCTAAAACGAAGAACTATTTCATGTGAGCTCTGTGGATTCACAGGAATTCAGCATTAACTTAATTACACACCACTGGAAAACAGGCATGAGTTGTTTGGAGTAAATTGCCGCAGACAGCAGCTCAGTGAAATGGGTACTCGGCACCCTCTGGTTTCTGCTTCGATATGGAGGAATAAGGAAAAGCTGCAGAAGAGTTTTTTGCTCGCACCCGTGGGTTGCTTCCCATTCTCAGGACAGGCTGTGGGTTTTGTCAGCTCAGCCCACGCAGGGAGGGGAAGGATGATGTACCCTGCAGCCACCTTCTGGCGGGAGTTTTGAAATTGTCCCTATACGTGTGTGAGATGGGGAGTGTATTCCTCATTCTGCTAATGCCAATGAGAATGAATTTCTTATAGGAATGGGACATAACCATGGGAGATACCATTTACAGTAGTAGGATTTTGTTCTAACCTTTTTATTCCCTGTCAGATATCCTAATTTTTGCTGATGATTGTACTTTTAGCCTCTTGCATAAAACCACCCTCCTGCTCTTCATTCCAATGCTGCACACGTACCGTCAGTGTTGAGAGTGTTGCTAAACACGTCATACGCATTTCAGTGCAGAAATAATGTGACAGCTACACTAAGATATTGCTACAGGAATGATTAACTCACAGTAGCATCAGCATAAAAGTAATAATTGATTGGAAGCATGTCTGCATTAAAGAGGAGTCTCTGCTCTTATATCTTCCAGTTACTGAGTCCAAAGCTGTGAGAGTCACAGCTCATAACCCAAGGCTTTCATGTGCTGTCGTCATGTCAGCATGAAGTTTATGCTAAAACAGTTCATTTTTGAGGTCTGTTTGATGTTATTCTTTTAGCAAAACATAGTAAGAGTTACCTTGTCCTGCAGAGAACATCCAAAGCTCCTCAGAAGAGTACATGCACCCAGGTATAAAGCCTGTCTGGTTTCATCCTCATCTTGCGCTGTCAGCGGCCGCCTGCCTTCAGTGGAGCTGAACTTGCGTATGAGCAGTTCTCGTAAAGATTTCCAGACTCACCTCTTCTGTGTTTCCTGTTAACACCCTGCCTAGAAAACTGTTCTTTACTTGTCCTCGTTAATTGTTGATTTTTTTTTAATTTTTTTTTTTTTTCTCTCAATTTGCCAGGGTTTAAATCATTATAATTGGTGTCTGCACTTTGACACTTGACTCTTCAAGTGGGTACCTGCGTCAGTTCTGTCTCTGCTGTAGGCAGAGTCCGCCAGCAAAGCCTTCCATCCCTCTTGGCAATGAGAGTCCTCCAAACATTGACTTGGACGTTATGTATTTTCAGTGACCTTTATTTGTGAGCCAAGATTCAGTGTTGAGGGGAGTTTTAGGTACTTGAATACACACGCGTGTATTCTCTGGTAGCAAGAATCAGCCTCTGCCGTTGCAGCAGAGTTCTGCAGGCTCAGACATGAACCTTCTTCACTCTGCCATTCCCCTGTTTAATGGCAGTCGTTGATTTTTGGCTGGAAGAAGCCCACAGATTTGACAGTCTGTCAGTTCTTCCTCCTAGAGAACACAAAAGCCAGAAGAGACTCGAGTCAAACTCTTTCATTTGCTCATTCTCAAAACTAGAGTCAGAAAGGGCTTTGTGGCCTGGAGGACTTTCATTCTGTGCTTTCAGTGGGTACAGATACTGGTGCGAATGGTTTGTGCATGGAGGGGAACCCTTCATCTGCCACGTGAACATTTATGTATGCTGTTTCTCATATTAAATAAAATTCCTGTTCTGTTTTAAGAGCTGACTGGGTGAACTCGGTGCAGTTCATACCCCTGTCTATTTTCATACAGCCGTAGGAAAGTAGCACAGATGGAAACACATCAGCCAGTGCCCATAGGCCAATGTATTTTGTCTTTTATTGTTGGAGACAGATTAATCTAACATCAAATTCAATCTGCAACTTTAAGGGGGAGAAAAAAAGATTATTTGAATGAGTCATGTTGAAGCCTGATATGCTGTGTGTATAGGTGAGTGCGTAGATCCGTGCGAGCAGGCATCGCGCTTTAGCCTGTGGAGGTGTTATGTGGTCAAAGCCTGGGTTTTCACTGAACACGGAGGGCCACACATCTCATCCTGAAAACATTATTTTTCGCACTACAGTGCTGCAATGAAATAGCCGTCTCAGATTTGTCATTTGTGAGACGTCATCGCCAGTAAGATTGTATGACATTGGGCTAAAATAGTGTACTGGCCTGGCTGGGTAGAATTAACTTCCTTCAGAGCAGCTGGCATGGGGCCGTGCTTTACCTTTGTGACCAGAACGGTGCAGGGCAGGAACTGCTCTGCCCGGGGAACAGCCAGGGGAGCAGGCGGCTGGAGGAACCCAGCCGCACAGGGGACCCCAGCCCAGCGGGGGTTATTCTGTGCCGGGCAGCGTGAGGCTCAGCCATCAGTCAGGGAAGCGGGACGCTGGGGCGGTCAGGCATCCTCCACCGGGGACCTGGCTGGGCCCTGGGCTCCCCCTTGGGGATGCTGAGCAATTGCCTTTGCATCACTTGTTTTGGTTTGCTTTTTTTTCCTTCTTTTCTTCTTCCACTGATCCCTCACTTACTAGACAAGTTTTTTAATCTCTGCCCTCAAGTTTTCTTGCTTTTTACTCTTCCTCTCCTGCCCCAGTGGGGTGGGGGGCAATGGGCAAGCTGCGTGGTGCTCACCTGCCTACAGGGGCTAAGCTGCTACCAATAATATTTTGGGGGTTTTTAAATACATCACAACCAGGTTCTGCAGCGCTTTCCTGGGCAGGCGGCACTGCTGCTGGTTTGCGTTGCCAAAGGCTGTTTTGAATGAACCGCCACTTGTCAGCATGGCAGAATTCAGTGGTATTTGGACCACAGCCTCCCATTTTCCTCCAGACTGGTGACACCGGTGTGGGCAGGTGCCCTGCAGCTCCCCTGGCGCGCAGGGCTCACTGACGCCTCCCTCACCCAAAGGCACCATCGTTTTTTCCTGCCATTGTCCCGCGCAGGGCTGACGTGCTGCCAGGCGTGTCTGCAGAGAAAGCCATCCTTACAGCGCTGAGTTAGAGGGTGGCACAGCGGCGAGGTTAACCCTGGTCCTTGTGTCTCCCCAGGGATCGACAAGGAGAACGTGGAGCTCTCACCCACCGCCGGACACTCCAACAGCGGGAGGATGCGCCACGGCTCTGCAAGCCAAGTGCAAAAGCAGCGAAGTGCTGGCAGTTTCAAACGTCACAGCATCAAAAAGATTGTGTGACTATTTCTTTTTAATCTTTTTTTCTTTTTTTTTTTTTGGAGACTGACTGACACTCGTGGGCCTCTTGCAAAGGGCCCCCACCGGTTGTGATGCTGCACTTAATTTTTAAAGTTCCCATCCTGTCAGCCGTGTTGCCAGATGATCAACTCTTGAAACATTGCCTGAATTTTAATGCCTTCTTTTCTTTCCTTCTGTTTTTGATTTAAGCGAGTGTTTCAGAACCGCTCACATAGATCCCGAGGGACTTTGTAGCCGAAGGAGGTGTGGAGTTCTGTAACGCTGCAGAACCGTATCTCGTCCAAACACAAAAGCCATTTCCCATAGACGGTTCTCCCTTGCTTCTGTTATCTGCCTTGTTTGTGTCTTCTCTAAAGGAAAGTGTTAATCCTTAATCCTGTTTGCACACTTTTCAAGGTAGTGGCTTTATGAGCCGGGGGAAGTTACTCTAATTCTGGTTTTAATTCAAACCTGTAAGATTTTTAGCTGTGGACTTTTTTTTACCATATTTAAAAGAAATTTAGGATAGCCGCAGTACAGTGAGATTAACCAGAAGTGTTGGATTAGATTAAATTTCTAGTAATTAGCAATAAATTTGAGAGGACAAGGAGGCTGCATGAATCTCTTTCATTCCCCAGACCATAGCTTCATGTACTATGACTGTATACGGACCAGACTGGACAAACTGGCTTTTTTTCCAAAGCAAAATTTTTTTTGCTGTACTTTAACTGCACTAAAAAGGTTGTATAGTGGAAAGAAAATCATCGAGAACTGACTATTATGCTGTCGTTGTAGCAGTGTTGAAAATTTATTGCTTCTTTCTTCCATTTAGCATATACTTTAGTTTTGCCCTTCTGGACAGTATGCACCTTCCGGAAATTCCTGGCAGAATAACCATTGTGGTATGGAGGGGAAAATTAGTGACTTAACTTCCAGCAGTGGGAGCTGGTGTTTGGCAAAGCTGCTTTTGTGCTGCCCAAGCAGTGATATGAAAACAGTAATGTTTGCTTAAGGTACATGAATTTAAAAATAACTGACACTGTGTCAAATCCAGGTTACGTTTGAATGTTTGCAGTGCAATTCCTGGTATCAGTCCAGACGTCTGCAGTCAGACCTGTCCTGCAGAACTTTCAGGGGGTTTTAGTTTGTAGGGGTTCGTACGGGGGGGTTACACAAAACTGAAATTGCTGTCACTGTGAAAGACTTACCAGCTACAGTCGTGTGTCAGCGATGAACGACTGTGAGGACATGCTGCTATGTTGGTGGGGGTGGAGGCGCGGCGCTGGGTGCTCTGGGTGCTGCGGCACTGGAACAGGCGCAGAGCGTTGGATCTGGGCGGCGAGTAGCGAGGCTGAGAAAAGGGGCTGTCCCCGGGGTGCTCGTCTGAGGGCTGAGTAGATCTGCTGCAGAACAGCTAAACTTCCCAGTTTCAGATCCCTGTTGTATGTTAGAAATTAACAATCTATAAGTGGCTTTAAAGGAAAAAAAAACTATATCCACTCTATAAAATAAAATCCTCTAGTGCAATTTTGTTAGTGGCTTTCAGTAAATCAAACTCCACAGCTAAATTATTAGAGAATGGTACAACTAAGTGTTCAGATTTTATTGATATAGCACATAATTCACATGTATTCACACAGTAACAATGTAACATTTATGTAAATAAAAATACCTTTATTGTATTGATTCATAAAATAACAATTTAAAATTTCTTTTAATTTGTTTACAGTCCTGGAAGAACTATGAACACAAACTTAATATGCAAAGAGATTGCCAAAACAAGAGGAAAACTTAGAACTTAGAATTAGCAGTCCTGAAATAGATATGTTGAAAAACACAAAGAATCGTGCAATTAACCAAATTTCTTTATTCTTGGTCGCGTAGGAGCTGCAGTAGAAATGTGGTTACTGACCTGGTTGTGAGGCTAGAACTGACTGTAGGAATAGAGCAGTGACCCGGGCCGTGTCCGAAGCTGCTGCGCTTGTAAAACTTGGGAGTCGCTGATTTAAAACCGTTCTCATCTCATACATCAAATTGCGAAGAGGCACCTTCAGCGTCGCTGCCACTTTGCACTTGGTTATACTGAATGAAGCTCATTCCAGCCCTCTCTGTTTTGCTGAAGACAATGAATTGTAGAAGCCTAAAGATTTGTAGGTAGGAGGAAAAAAGAATCTCTTGTAAAGGTAACTTGCTGTTAGAAAAATACAGCTTTCAGTTGTTTCTCCTACGAGCAGATTTTCTTTAAACAGAAATAGTAATTCCAGATGAACTACCAAATCAGTTTTGTTTGGACTGGGTGCATTTGAGAGCAACTCTTTCAATATTTTGCATTGCCTATATAAAAAAAAAAGTCTCCCTAAACTAGAATTAATGTATTACTTGAAACACATATAATGTGAAATCAAAATGGACAGTGATTACCTATCATGTGAGAACTAGAACTACTCTAGGCTCTCAGTCCCAGCTGAAAAAAAAATGGTATCTTCATAAAGTAAGTCAACAAAATTTAATTTATTGTATTTCCTGGAAGGAGGGGGAGTCATTTAATGTTTTCACTGCATGGTTCAGAGAAGGACCCAAACTTTTTTCGAGCAGGGGTGTCAAACACGTTAGATAATGGGGGCTGGATTTGGGTGTAATTACAGTTGATGGCCAAGGTTTAATTCAGGATCACGTGCACCCTGATACACAGGATCGTTATCTCCCAGAAGTTGGGAAGCTTGTGCTTAGATCAAGGGGGAAAACATGGCCTTTCTTTAATGATTAAACTTCTATTAGTAATTAGTTGCTCAGTGCCTTACTGTCACATTCATCACTTGGCCTGCTCCCTGTAACAGCCAGTGCTGTTATTTTGCCTTTTTTGTTTTCTTTTTCACATCCTCTATATTTGTTCTCTTCTCCCATTTTAAATATTTTGAGTATTCTCCACCTGCTCTCTTTCGTTCCTCTGAGCACCACTGTCAGTTCCCAGTCCAGCCCGCTTCCCTCCTCTCCTCATCCCGTTGATGCTCGTAGTGATCAGCAGTTCGGTGCTGGTGACGATGTGGGCTTGAAACCTGATCTAACAAGTGGGAGACAGATCTCAGAGTTCCGACCTTCCGTCGCTGTTTAGGCAGCCTGCAAACTACCGGGCAGTCGCTGCTGCGCCGGCTACTGCAGCCGTGGTGTCTGTGTACTTTGAAATGAAAACTTAGGATTCAGAAAAATCTGATTTTAACATGCAGACCATATAGCTACATCATGGGGACTGTTTGTTTGACACCCCTGTTTTAGAACACGTTATCCATTACGCACTAACTACAGTTAAGTACTGTAAAGATGATTAACATTTTGTTTGTGTTTGTATTTTCCCTGACTTAAAAATAATTCAGTAGTATTTGAATAGTGCATAACCTACCTGTTAATTATGCCAATGTTTCTGCTTTAATGTGCATGAGGTTTCCAAGAACAGGAAACATTTCAAATAAATATTGTGGACTGAGCACCTGGGAGCGTTCCAGTGCTCTATTCCTAACTGGGTTGTAGGTTTTAGGGCTTTTTCTGTTTCATTCTAAGGTTAATTTTTTTCGAAATGTAATGAAGCACGTCTTATTGTTATGCAACAAACTTACCACAGAAAGTCACTTTTAGTGTTGGTCCCACAATTTTTTTTTTTAAATGCAGTATATTCACCTGTAAATAGTTTTTGTGTAAAATTTGACAGAAAAGTATATTTACTACACTGTAAATACATGTGACAATATATTGTATTATTTTGCTTTTTTTGTAAAGCAGTTAGTTGCTGTATATGTATAACATACAAATTTGATTATTCTAGTGTTAGTAACTGTTAACTACTACTACTCCTTCCTGCTGTTGCGTTATGTCATTTAAAAAAAAAAAATGCTGTGTACTATAAACTTACACTGTGTATGATATCTTACTATTTCCATTTGGGCCTCAACTTTGAAAATGTTTCTTTGATCCACAATCCTGTTCATATTGTAAGCAAGCGTGTGACAGCTGGCAAGAGCCCTGCTGACTCAAACGCAGTCGGTAACTGTAGGTAAAAATGGTAGAAACCTGGTTTCAGATAATTGTTGTTCACCCCATTCTCCCCTCATGTATGTACTTTCCCTTTTTTTTGAAGTAAAATGTAAATTCAACCTGCTTCAAGTTGTTTGAAGGTCATTCACTTGTGCTGCGGGATGAAATCAGTGTATTCTGAAATCCTTTTTCTGTTTCCTGTGACAGTGAGATGTGGAGGGGTCCTTTGGGTCTGACCCAAGGGCCTTATCACGGCAGGCGCTGGCTCCAGCCCTAGTCCCAGACCTGAAAACCCACTTGCTCTGGGGAAAGTTAGAATCAAGTTGAAATCCAGTGTCTCGGATTTGTCTTTCCAGAATGGTGCCTGCGTGTGTGGGTGTGATCTTGCACAGTTCTAAATAATGGCAAACCCAATTGCCTGTGGATAACTGAGGACAGAATTTGGACAGAATAAAGTCCATTGTCATGAATTTCATGTCACTTCAATAAGATTATCATAATTGAATAATAAATCAGAATATTTCTTTTTAAAATGTAAATTTAATATTTTAATAAAACAGCTGCTTGGTCTTTAAAGAACATTTCAGTATAATTTGTCTGTTTGAGCTTTTCTGGCTGAGAAGCTTGAAGTTTCAGCTGTCAGGCAACTTTTATGACAAATGAGTAATCAAATATATATATTTTTTTTTTAGGGGAATATATTACTTTCCTATTAAAAATGTATAAGTACTTATATTCTGGCTTTGTGAATCGTAAAAGGATGTAAAAACACATTAAAGCATGGCCGCACTGACGTCCTCTGAGACATCTTACTGTTCCTGCATACTAAACGTACCATTAGGCCCGCTCAGCTGAAAACAGACACACGCGGGCATATGGACCAGGTGACTCAGGGCAGGGCTCCTGCTGCCAGCAGGGTTTGCATGAATGGGAGAGACGCAGAATTGTTAAATTTCAGGAGCGCATTTTCTTCAGAGGAAATGTTAATTAATCCTAAATCAGAACTAGAGCAGGGATCCATAGAGGAAATGTTTCCTGAACAACACATACTAAATCACTGCTGCTAAAAACATTTTTTAAGTTCTTCTTTTAGACAATTGAGCTTCCCTACTACTTGAGATCACAAAATATGCTGTGGCCACCATGAGGGAATGAAAGGAGAAAGACTTTTATGTTAGTTATGTCTTTATGCAGTTGGAAAAACTATATTTAGGGAAAAAATTACACCCTTGGAGCAAGTGGTTCTGTCTTAGGAAACAGCTTCAAAATCCCTGCCCAGCTGATGCTGATAAAATATTTTACAAAGGAAAAAAGCCCAAGCAAAGTAAAAATTCAGAAATTTATTGACTGGGGTTAAAAATTCTGTTCTAGAGTTAAGTAGGGCAAAACTGTACATGGAGGAAGGGAAAGGAAGTTGTTACTCACAGGCAATAAGACTGACCCATAATGTGAGTGGATGATTCCTAAATATTAATCTGTCTCTCTGACTGGCATAAATATTTCCAAATATCTCTTAACTTGGAATAACAAGTCTTCACAATATTCATATTTTAGATAGCGCAGCAGTTTCATACTAAACTTGTAATTCCCTTAATAGGACACTTTCTCGAGCACACTGAAAAATGGCAAATACATGCAGAAACATTAAAATTAAAAGCCCTTTCCCAAGGCTGGTGGGATGCTGCCATTAGGGGAAACCATGGTGCGAATCCTGTGATGCATTCAATACCTCTGAGTGTCAACACAGCTGCTAGGATTAGCTTCACAACTGTCAGCAGCTGGCGTAAGAAAATGCATCAGATGCCAAGGTAAATACCTACCCTGTCCATCACAGTGAGCTACCCCCCCATTTAGGCCCATCTGTATAGGAAAGGTGGACAGGGAACGCATGAACCTAAATAGATATAATGTGATTAGTCACTCAGTGTCACAGAACTGAAAACTAAAGCCAACCTCTTGTAGCTATGAAGAGTGCTACTGACCATTCCATTTCAAAGCATCGACGGTCCTTTCCCACCTCTAAAGTTCATGATTTATGGCTGTGAATCCTTTGTGTCTTGGAACATTGGTTTCTTCAGTTGACTGTTGCTATGTTTAACATGCTCTCAAATGAAAATAAATCCCAGGGTTGTGTGGGTGGAGAGTGTAGAATAACATCTCCCATGATGTGACTTGTTAAAACAAGTACAGGTTTGTTCTTCAAAGCAGTAATGAAAAAAAAAAAGTCTGATGACTGCATCTTTAGGGATATTCAAATGATAGTGCTATAAATAGCGATGAGTAACTAACTATATGTTCAAGAAAAATCCCACTGAACTATTAAATTGTATTTTTTTTTCTCATAGCATACTGTCCTTCAGAAAAACTAGAAATGTCTGTTCTGCTGCTTCTACCCCCAGTTAGTGTACTTAGAGAATGAGGTCTGCCCAGGAGAGCTGGGTGCTCAGTAGAACATATCGCATAAACCAAAGAAGAACTGCTCATCCAGACCTCCACGGCCTGTGACCACACAGGTAAATGAAGAAGGGTCCAGAAGAGGTGGATCAGGAACAGGCCTGACTGGGAGGGAGTTTTCCAAGCTTTAGCTTATCAACTCTGCTTCCTGAGGCTACTTATGTTTAAAATATAAGATGCCAGGCTGGGGGGGGCAGTGGGTGCCTCTGCCTCACCTGTTCTGGCCTCCATTCCCTTTGCCCTTATTTGCTTTCTGTGAAATTCCTCCACTTGCTGGCTGTGCTCCCCAGCTCCTCAGTCTGAGACACGGGGTTTTTTCACCCTTTCTTGGGGATTCCCTTTCCCTTTACTAACTGTCCCCCACCCCTCTTGGAGCTCACTTCGAGACAGCCGTTCTCATTTCTGAGAGGCCTGGAGCACATTTAGTGTGGCATCAGGCAAGTGAAAGAGGAGGCTTTCAGCTCTCCTCGCGGTGGTAGCACATGCAAAGAAGGTGCAATGAAAAGTTCTGCATAGCGTGAGAGACCCACCCAACTGTCCATAAAGAGGCACGACTGAACATGGGCCAGAGACAGCGCAGGAACGGTGGCTCTGAGCCAAAGCAGAGGCTGGTTCTGAGCAATGCAAAACATACAAAGGCTTAAAGGCCCCACAATACAAACACAAGTGAGGCCTCTGAGGTGGTTGAGGCAGCACACCAAAACAAGGGAAGAAATTTCTGCATTTGCCCAAAACGCTTAGCATCTCTGTGCAGTAGGGATCAAAGAGCAAAGGCTGCTGCTGTGCTGCTGAATCCTGCTGTATGTTGTGTTACTCACGTGAAGAGATGCTCATGGAAAGGGGAGAAGAGGCCATCCCCAGCTCTGTACTCTGTGCTTCCAAAGGCTGCACTGGCTCTTGTTCTCCAGGGCTGACTCTCCTCTGCTCTGCCTCCTGCCAGGCCCATCCTTGTTTTTAACTCCTGGTCTCACGCAGTTCCTGAAAGAGGGAAAAATTACTGGTACTCCCTCCATCCGCTGCAGCGCAAACACAGCTGCGCTGCTCTGAGGAAGCCCCGCGCAGACTCTCAGAAGTGATGCAGCCTCTCGCCCAGCACAGCTCTGCCCCGGCTGTGGAGCGGGACGCAGGCAGCACCGCAGCGTTTGGCACCACGACGCACCCCTTGCTGCTGACAAAAGCAACAGAAGAGAGCAGTTACAGAGAGATGAAACCAGGCTCGTGCTGAGCGCAAGGAACCTGCTGTAGCACTCCAAGGACCGGATCAAACACCCTGCAGAGCAATTCAGCAAGTTGGCCTTAATTTTCCAGTTCTGTTTGAGATGTTAATGGGCATACCTGTAATTTACAACAAAGGCACAGATAAAAAAAGGCAAAAATAAATTGGCCTCGAGGATGCTGACATACCTTCCCTGTTCTTTTCTCATTTTCAGTAATCCTTTTATTTAGTATGGTGCAAATTTTTCTTGCCGGGAACATTTGTTTGCTCTTTAAATCATCATGAAAATGGAACTAGCAGGCTAGAAAGCTGTTTCCCACTCATGAAAAATTCAGACATGAACTGATTCTGTAAGAAGAACGTGACTTGTCAGACACAGACGCAGTTCATCATTCTGTTAGCAGTGTTCGTTTTATTTGACATCAGTATAATTTTATTATTACTTAATAGAATATATTTTTCTTTTCACTGTAGTAAAGTTTATGGACTTTGACTGCTATAAGAGCTCAGCTATGCACTGCATGCAGAGCAAGATACTGGTTTTGTCCTGAGACCTTAAAATGTTTATAGTCACCAAGTGTGTCTGACACAGGCTGTCTTTGTGACCATCGATAACTCTGTTAACCTCTTACAATCAAGCATCATAAACGCCTGAATTGCGCAACTGTAACAGTCAAGGATGACCGTCAGTTGGTGGAATTCTTAACAGACAAACTTCTGAGATCTCCAGATTAAAGACATTAAAAGGGCAAAGTCTTAGCATTGTTGTATTTTTCCCGCTTCATGTGTGGCAAAATTTGTAGTCCTTAAACAGCTATTTATTATGAATTTCTGAGCAGCTATTTATTATTAACTTCTGACTGCTCTGAACAAAAAGATTGAGGCAAATCAGGAACTTTTCACAGAAAAATACTTAAACAAATTAGTAATTTAGGAAGGACAACTGTGCTCAAACACGATTCTGTGATTTTTCTAAGTTACTCATTTACACCCTCTAATGCACTAACTGCTTGCTGCGTACATGTGTAAATAAACAACTGAGCCAGTTTAACTCCAGCCTGTCTGGTTAGTTAGGCCAGTAAAACAACCCTGCTGTCCCGCTGTTAAGGTGTTTACAACAGAAGATTTCCTGCATCATTACATAGCGTAGAGCATGCTGTTTACAGCCAGGCAAGCTCATAAGAACGGAAAAGGCTCTGCAGAATTAAACACTTGGTTACTGGAAAAAAGAAAGAGGCTAATTCTGGAGTAATCTATCACTTCACTTCTGGATGAAAAGGAAAATCAGGCTTTCACAGGTACGCAGGCTGTAAGCACACTGAGGCTTTCCTACACTGCTGCAGCTCCCACTGGTTACCACCAGGAATTACTCCGGTTTGTACTCTCACTTCTTGCTCTGCTCTTCCCTGCTACCTTTTCTTCCCCCAAAGCAGACTTGCATGAGCCATCTCTCCCTGGCCTGTTTCTTCCCTCTGACTTTGCCTCTCAGTTTCCGAATGATAAAACAGCAGCCTCAGTTGTTCCGTTGGGAAATCCAGAGCCATCTCTGTTACCACAAAGAAAGGTCCAGTGGCAAACCAAGAACAGTTTCCTCTTTGTTGTGCACAACGCAGAACCAAATCCTGAGAAAGTGCAGGTACAGCAGGTCCCCGGCAGGCCAGTGCCCTGATGCAGCAGGTGCCCTCCAATCTGCGGCAGAAGCGACTAGGGCTACATAGGAATGAGAAGCTCCCAGAGAAAGCTAACTCCTGTGCCTCTGTGCCTTTCCACGCAACTGTGCTGGATTATTTGGAGAGAGGACACACCACTCCCAAACTGCTCTTCCCACACAGACCCAACATGAAGGTCAAGCTCCTCCCCTCCCAGGAGTTCCTGTGTTATTAACACAGAAATTAACAATGATCCCCATAAAGGTCAGCACAGAATTTTTCCCAAGGCATGGCTGCTTCTCGGATTGCTCCAGCCACACCCCATATCCTTTTCCTCTTTCATACCAGTCTGCTGTGCAAAATCCCAAGCTCCTTAGAATAACTACAACTATTTCCCACAGTCTCCTCCAAGTGACTTGCCCAGAGCTGTCCTAAAAGCTGCTGTCAAACAGGCCCCTACGCCCCAAAGGGCACTCCAGCGCCAGCAACAAGCAGCAGCCACGCTTTTCTACTGTGTATTCTCTCCCCAAACCCTCAGAGATTCCTTGGGACACAGAAATCATTTCCACACCGCACTTTAACGATGCCAAAAGCTCTGGGGGCAAATGTCTCAAAAATGTTTCACAATAAAATGAAAACAAGTCTCCATTAATTCCAACTTTCTGCTACTGCAGCTAAGCAGTAACCTTGCCTGAACACAGATTTTAATTTCTCATTCTGGTTCAGCCTTGGCAGACAGCAGCTCCAACCCACTGCTGTAGCTGCTAGCTAGTACGTTTGCTTACTGTCTAATGCTTTGTCATCAGCTAAGCATGTGCAGCATTTGTCTAAAACTTTGTATAAAGCACAGCTTCACCTCTGTTTCCTCTTTTGAAGCTAGCCCTGTCTGGCTGTGTTAGGAGACAATCAAGAGCTTTGGCTGCGGGGCTGAGATGAGCCCCATGATCCCAGCAGAGAACAGGGCTGAGCAGTTGGAGCGGATCAGGGTGCTCAGGCGCAGCCTTTTAAGCACCATGAGAGGAAAAAGGAGCAAAGAGCCATTCCTAAGCCCTTTGAAGAGGTGAATCAGATACCCAAGGCCCGGACGAAGCACAAGACGCTGCAGGTCCTGCCACTAAGAGAGGAGCCTGCTCACCACCTCGCCGGAGCCCCGGGGCAAAGCGCCGCGACCAGGCGGCGGCGACCGGGCAGGCAGCGCTGGCCGGGCCGCGGGGCTGGGGGGGACCCGGCGGGGCCGCGCCGCGCCAGCACGGGGGAAACCCTCCATTACAGCAGCTCCCGGCTGCTGGCGGAGGCCCAGCGTGTCGCCCGGCCAGGCGCGGGGCCGCTCCCCGCCTAGGGATGAGGGACACCACAGGAGCCGGCCCAGCTGCCGCCGCCAGGGCTAACCGGGCCCCGGCAGCACCCCTCCTCTCCGCTCGCCTCACACGGAGCGGGGCCCCCGCTACGCCGAACCCCCGCAAGTACCGGGCGAGGAAGTGAGAGAAGGAGGAGGCAGCGGCGGGCCCAGCTCCCTCCCCGAGGCGCGGCAACAAGACCATCCCCACAAGCCGGGGGCCGCGGGCCGCTCCCCTCAGGTAATGGCGGGGGGGGCAGCGCGCAGGCGCGGCGCCGGCGGGACGCGGCTCTCGCGAGAGGGGCGTGGCGGGCGGGCGGGGCGGCGGTGGCCGCTGCATGTCCCGGCCCGGCCGGGCTGCACGTGGGCTCGGTGCGGGCGGGGGGTGGCGGGCGGCACCGGCACCGCACCGGGACCTGCTCCGGGCACCGGCGCGGGGAGGGCGGCGCCGGCCGCACCTTCCGTAAGTACCGCGGCGGGCCGTCGGCCGGCACTTCGGGTAGCAGCGGGGCCCGCCACGGGCTGTCAGCTGGCCAGCTTCCCTCGGCACGGGGCTGAGGGGGGGCTGCCGGCCGCTCCGTCCTCCCCCTGTGGGCCACCGCTCCTGAGGCTGTGGGCGCAGCGGGAGCGGTCCCGCACAGCCCGCCTGCGGCCAAGGTCAGCGCTCGGCCCCCGGCCCGCCCCGGAGGTCACCCCGGCCCGCGGCGGGGCCGTACCGCGCTGTCGGCCCGGCCCCGGCGCCGTGCGGGGCTGCTGCGGGCACGGCGGGGACTGCGGGCCGTTCCGGTGCCCGCCGGGAGCGGGGAGCGGGCTGCGGCCGCCCAGGGGCCCCGGTGGGCTGCGGCAGGCGGGGGTGCCGTGGCCGGGCGGGAGGGCTCCGGGGTCTCGGCAGAGTCAGCGGCGGTTCTGAGCGGTTTTTTAGGTGTCTTTTACTATTTACCGCTCGCTCGGCAATTGCAAAGTACATTCATGGCAGAAACAGCCGTGCGGGCCCGAGGAGTCGTGCGAGGTGGCGTTAAACGTGATCGATTCCCGCTGCAGACCGTGCTGTAGCTGCTCCGAAGTGAAGGCGAGAGGTGACATAAGTGCTGCAGACCGGGTATAAAGATTAATATGATGCCTCATATTGTCCCTTGTGTGTCTGGTATGGCGAGGCTTGCTTATGTTATGGTAATAGCCGATAAAAACTGTTATTAGCAAACTTCTCATATGTTGCAGTGACTTCCACTTGTTTGTAAGCCAGCATGGAATATAATCAGGAGGAAAGGAATTAAATTATACTGCCACTGAGGAAGTAATGTTTCAGTGGCCTTGCTCTCTTGGAAGAATCCTTGTTGTTTGATTATTTCTTTTTTCTTCTTCTTCCCCCTCCTTGAAGCATATAAGATCTAAGTTACTCGCGTTCCAGAATTGGGCAACTTGATCTGTGTCTGGCCAAGTTCTTTATCGCAGGCTAGTAAGCTATACCATCAAGCAGGGAACACAAAATGAATAGGCATCGCCAGTAAGGGCATCACTTTCACTAAAGTTATCTGTAATAGTAGGAAACAGAACAAAAGCTGCATTTGACCTCAGTCCATCTGTTACGGAGGAGTAAGGGGCTACAGTAATTCTGCCTTTCTGTGTTTGCAGGGTCATGAGCTGCGGTGGCCGGGTCGGCGGTTGTGCTAGCACCTGCTGAGCGTTATCGGAGCCTCTGTGGACTTTGTCTCAGGTGAAAGGAAATTGCTTGTTGCCGGGGAAAGTAGTAGCAGGAGATGGTAACTTCACTTTTCTCCTGTTTGCTTTGTGCCTGTGAATGATCTACTGAGCTATAGCTCTGCGTGTCCGCAGTGTAGCCAAGGAGGAGCGCGCGGGAGCGCGGCACGGCTCCTCAGGGAGGTATGGCTTTTGCTTGGCTTTAGCACATGGACCAGAGCTGTCAGAGCGACTGAGCTGAGCCTGCTCCTCTGCCGGGGGTCACTTTGTGACCCAGTTCAAGTCACTTAACCTCCTCGCTCTTTAATGAGCTTCCTGTGTAAAGGGTGAAATACTGTGCAGGGATCCTCTGAGCTGCTGTACCTGTTGTCTGGTAATCTCAACCTTCCTGTGATTCTGCAAAAGTGTACCTTTACTGCGTGTATATTGATGGCACAGTTCTCAATTACTTGGTTTGCTTGCATGTGCTGCCTAGTGCACTGAAGGAAATTACAGCCTCTTAGTAAATTAAAAGGAGCAAGAAGCATGTAGAACTTGAGCTGTACTTGAAGTTGCTAGTATCCACCTTCTTACTGCATCACTCGCCATCCTGGTACCACTCCTCTGACAGTCCCTCAGCTTCTGTTTCAGTGTTTCCTTGAGCTCTGGCAGGGCTGTTAAACGCTGTCATGGGACACCGGTGCTGGGGGATTTAGGCAGGTGACTCACCGTGACTGTAACGGAGTCTTGTACAGCGGGGCTGCAGGTCATTTGCTCTCAGGCATGCAGCAAATGGTGTTAGTTTTGGAGGGGCTGCAGGAACCCAGTTGTGTGTTCTGGTAGCTGCTGCTTAGGTGTGCTCTCCTTAGTTGCACCGAGGTTAGGTACCTGTCCTAGGAACCAGACTCCTTCTCAAAGATCTCCGGAGATGCTTTGAGACACTAATACTGAAAATCATCAAATGCCTAGAAAGCCTTGGCTTTAACCTAGACATTCCACAATGCCTGAAATTAGACAACAGGAATTCCCCTGGCCACCCAGGGTGCGAGAGGAGGGTTCCTGCAGTTCAGATCCACCACGGTTCGTACGTTCCCAGTTCCTGCAAATTCTCTTGGGAGTTAACTGTGGCAGGAGTTTGAGGACTGCAGCCAAAGCTGTTCAGGGCCAGAAGCAGTTGATTGCTACATTGAGATTCTTGTGTTCATTTTGAAAACATTGCAGGCTGACTTTAGGGGTATTTGAGAGCAAGTATACTTTTGCTGTCGTAGAGTTATCTGAAGAGCATAATGCTTTAAAAGCACTATACCCCACTTATGTATGGCTCTCACCTTTCATGTACTCTTAACTGATGTGAAAAAATTATTGAAGGTATTTCTAGGGTCCAGGGAGACTAATAAGATCAGGGCTGGTATCCCAGGTGCCCTTAGCAACATCTAGAAGTAATAAAAAAACATTAATTAAAACATTAATCACTTTTGATTTTTTTAATGTTTCAGATCTAATGACTAGCCTTTTTAAAATCCTGATTTCTAACTACAGTGCTTCTGTGGAACTCTTAATGCAAATGGCTGGTTAAACTTCATGAAGTGATGATTAACTTCAGGCAGCCACTTTCAGATACTTGGAAGAAGCTGTTTTATTCAGCAGGCGCTTAATATTTCCTGGAAATTAAGGCTGTTGAGTTTGCTTCTCATGGGGATTGCTGAAGGTGATATGTTTGCATGTCACTCACTGCTTTTGCAAATTATCTGTCTTCAGCGGTTTTACTGTTGGTTTGGTTTTTTTATCGTCCACTACTGGATTCTGTTTAACTTTGCTGCTCCTGCATTTTGTACCCTGGCTGGAAGCTGACTCTGAATTTATGGGCCCTCTATGTTACTACTAGCAGAGTTGAATATTTCATAAAAGATCACTTAAAATCATTCTTCAGCAAACAAATCACTGCTTGCAGACCTGGGGAGGTCCTGATTGCCTTTGACCTCTGCTGCCACCTGGCAATGAGGATGAGAAAGTTACCATGTGCTGTAGCTGATTTTGACTCGCTGTGTATAAATAGTGGCAGTTCCTGGCAAAAGCTCATGATCTGCCTGTGTCTCTTGTATCTGGGCATTGGCTTTGCATAGGGATAAATCTGTGAATTGGAAACCTGAGGTCTCTGGAACCAAGGATTGGAGTGTGTATCCCCATGAATGTTAGTGCTGTGACCCTGCAGGTTCCCCTTCCTTAAAGACAAGCCTCTTTTGTTACGAGCTTGGACTTGTATTCCATTTCTTCTTGAAATGCAGGGTTAGGAAGATTTTTTTGGTGTTCGGGGTGCAGGAAAGAAATTTGCACATTACTTTCCTAAAATATTCCAAGTTGAATGGAGTATAGTGTTATGCTTTGCTGCCTGGTAAAGGGAATGGGCTCTCATCTCTCGAATTGGAGTATCAATTTTCTATTCCTTACATTTCCTCCAACTTAATGTGACTGTAGCAAGGTCACCTAATCAGGGTCTTGGCTTTGCTTTTTTTTTAAAAAAAAAAAAAAGGACTGCCAAAACTGAGGAAAGGAGGCAGCCTGCAATCTTTGGGGGAAGACTTTCTGTGTAGGAGAGCTAGTGTGATTTGGGCGAGGGCTTGCAGGTGCTGCTGTAATTCGGATCAAAGTGAAACATGTCTCTCTGATTAGGTCTCAAGTATGTTGTGCAACTTCTTGTAGCAAGGTTGTTAATGCCTACAAGTTATCTTCCTGCTTGTTCAGTCTAAATGACTCTTAGTGAAACCTTTGCTGTTCCTTCCTAGTGTAGATAAATACAGAGTGCCTTCCTCACAAATGTTCTGTGTGCTTCTGTGGCTTATTCTCAGCAAGCCAAGCTCTGGGCACAGGGCTTCTGACTGAACAACACGGCTTTTTGCTCTTCTGTTTAAGTCTAGTCCAGCTTTTGTTTTGAGAAGCTGATTATCAAGGTCTAAACCTCCAAGCGAGCAGGTCTCGATGCTGTTCTCCAGATACCTGTTTTGTCTCAGCACTGCCTCCCTTCTCGCTCTCTTACGGCGGTATCAGTGTGTTGTGATGTAAACCTCACCTCTCCCTCTCCTTGAAAAATTCAAGTCTGTTTGGTTTGGGGTTTTTTTTCGGTCTTGTGTGCAGAGTATATTGGAAGCCTTTGGTTAGTTTAGTCTCTGCCGCTGGGTGTTGTGCATGCCTCTTTTGTGGAAATTGATATAGATGCCAGGCATTTGACTTAGCTGGTTGCTTTTATATTTTGATGTATAAGCTGCACCTGTAGTTGACACTGCACTATGTTTCCCACAGCAAGGGCTGTATTTAGCTTTGTTGGTGTCAAAGCAAATGCAAAATGCTAAGTATTGGATGTAGTTTTTTCTGAAATTCTGGAAAATAATTTGTTCTCTTCTCCTGCCTGGTTGAAAATGCAGAAAGAATGAAGGATGATAAAATCTGGATTTGGGGAAATTTTTTGTTAGTAGATTATAAAGGTAATAAAAACTGCTTTACTTGTATTGTGGAGGACTGATTCTCTCTAGTCTTCTACAAAAAATGCTTTTAAAAGAGTTGGATCTGGACTGATAGGTGTGTTGAGGAGGCAACTGTTCAGAAAGGATCCTGGCAAGTCATGTCTTACCCTCTTGGCTGTAAGAAGTGGTGTTCATGGCCTGGTCAGGGATACCTGTGCGCAGCGTGGGTTAGCCTGCATCAGAGCACTTTCTCTGCGGGTCAAAGCCGGATGATAATAGAAAGGTCTTGGGGCCTCTGGCTTATGTGCTGAACTCTTTTGGCTAGCCTGAAGAGGCAGAACATTTGGTCTGGCTCCGTTTCTGGAGTGGACTCCAAAACTGGCCAAAAGAAAATCCACCCTCCACCAAATTGAACAGCCAAGAAAGATAAAGGGGATATTGGTAAAGTGGTGCAGAAGCAGTTTCTGAAGCTTGTTTCCATATCTGAGAGAGCTTTCTGGCAAAGCAGTGAAAAATTGATCTTGCCTTCCCCTGTAATAGAGGATTCACAGGGAGACACTATCTTGGTTGAGGAAACTATTAATAATGAAACAATTGGAGCAGGAAGGTAATAAGATATAAAGTGCAGCAAGGAGCTTGATCATCTGATAGGGTTAATGTTAATTACAAAGTGTAACCTGTGACTTGCTGCATAGCAGGAGAGATCAGCTCAGGGCCTTGCATTAATCCATGAGGCTGCACAGGTGGTGAGGGCTGCTCGGTCAGTGTTTGCATATGTATGAGCTGCTTGGTGATTTCCAAAACATCTCTAAAAAAAAAAAACCCCAATAAACAAACCCAAACAAACCTACAGTTGGGTTAGAGTGATACTTTTATTGTAAACCTCTGCTTTCGAGTGTAAATAGAAACTGAGTCCTGCTTTGCCTGGAAGTGATGCTGCTGGAGCTGTGGAGCTCTGCCGGGCTGCTCCTTGGCTCCTGAGTGGGAGAAAATACACAGAAGCAGCAACTTTAAATGAAGAACTAATAAAGCCTTGGGCTATCAGGGTAGCAGCTTCAGCTGCAGAGGAGGGGAGTGAGCTGTTGTAGGAACATCAGTGAAGCCGATTACACTGAAAGCAATTTTTATCTTAGAGATAAAAGACAGCCTGATCGTGGTGGTGTTTCTTGCTCCAGAGCTCTAGTTTAGCTCTACAACAGCCAGCTTTTTCGGCCTTTATACTTCTGTCATAATGTACCCCTCTGCAAACAGGGCTTTTGGTTCTTAACTATTTTAAGGGTTGTGGAGTGGCTTCATTAGTAGTTTTCATTCACAGAGGAGCCTGTTTCTTGAGCTCTGTGGCCCATGTTAACTGGGCCGTGGAAAGGTGGTATTGCTTGAGGGGTATCCCTTCACAGAATCGTAGGGTTGGCAGGGACCTGTGGAGATCATCTAGTCCAACCCCCCTGCCAGAGCAGGGTCACCTAGAGCAAGACTCTTGCTAGTCTTGTCTTTCAGTACTGGTGTTCGAAGCAGAAATTGCTGCAGAACACTTACCTTTAATTATTTCAGTATCCAGAAATGTACCTGTTCACTTATTTTTAAAAGAAGTGCCATCCAGTTTGACGTCTTGCTTGCCTGGCTCCTGCCTGTCTTTGGATGTTTGTGGCTACTGAGTCCTGTTCCCTGAGCTCTCAGCTATGGGCGATGTTGGTTTTGATGGTGGTACACCAGGCTGGCCTGGGAGAAGAGTGTGGGAAAGGCTGCCCAGCCTTGTGGCTGATTGATCAGGAGTGCGTGATGCAAGGGCTTGCAGCCCGGTGGCATGGCAGGCCACTCATCTCGCACATCTGCCCTGTAAGGTCAGCCTCTGCGGCCAGGAAACCTCTTTGCTCTCCAGTTTGAACTACATTCCAAAGGGGCTTTCCAGCATCACCTGGAAGAAGCAGGGAGCTGGTCCCTCCATTGTGGACTGTCTGTCTCCTTTATCTTTGTATGAAAAACAAAGAAGCTGTGGTTTAGATATTGCAGTGCCACATGCTGATTCCTCAATGAAAACGTGCTGTACGCAAGGGCAGGTCAAGTCAGTCTTTCTCTCTGTTCCTGTGCAGCAATTCCTCTATTTTAATCATAGAATGGTTTGGGTTAGAAGGGACCTTAAAGCCCACCCAGTGCCACCCCCTGCCCTGGGCAGGGACACCTCCCACCAGCCCAGGTTGCTCCAAGCCCCGTCCAACCTGGCCTTGAACCCCTCCAGGGATGGGGCAGCCACAGCTTCTCTGGGCAACCTGGGCCAGGGGCTCACCACCCTCACAGCCAAGAATTTCTTCCTAATATCTCATCTAAATCTCCCCTTTTCCAGTTTAAACCTGTTCCCCCTCATCTTATTGCTCCGCTCCCCAGTAAAGTGCCTCCCCAGCTTTCCTGGAGCCTCTTTAGATACTGGAAGGGGCTCTAAGGTCTCCCCGGAGCCTTCTCTTCTCCAGGCTGAACCCCCCCAGCTCTCTCAGCCTGTCCCCACGGCAGAGGGGCTCCAGCCCTCCCAGCATCTCCGGGGCCTCCTCCGGCCCCGCTCCAACAGCTCCGTGTCCTTCTGCTGTTGGTGCCCCGGCGCTGGAGGCAGCGCCGCAGGGGGGTCTCCCCAGAGCGGAGCAGAGGGGGAGAGTCACCTCCCTCGCCCTGCTGCCCACGCTGCTTTTGATGGTAGGGCCTCCAGTTCTTTAGGTTTTTGTCAACTCCTGTTCTTATGCCTCCTATAAGGCAGAGCATGTGCTACTGGTTATTTTTAGCATGGAAAATTTTAAGATCCCACGTGGTCCCATTTAGTTTTAACTGTGCCAGCCCTGTCCAGTTCTCTTTCACCCAGATAGTATTTATTTCCCGAGTGCTGTATTGCTAACTATAGGGTTTGCAGGGAGGCATCCTGGCCTTGCTGTTGAAGCTACGTTTTCATTTTAGCTGCCTGCTTGTTTGCTCTGTGATCCTTCAGGATGGTCTTTTAATTCCAGCCTCAATTTCCACTGCACGGGGTCTGGAAGCATGACCTCTCATGTGCTGGGGCAGGAGGGAAGCAGAGGAGACAGGGACCAGTGGCGCCGTAGGGTCTGTCCCTGCAGAGCCTGGGGGCTCGGTCACTTGGAAGTTGTCCTTCTCTCTCTTCTTGTAGAGACTTGAAGCAGCTTGCCCCAGGAACAGGCCTTTTTGTGCATTGAAAGCCCTGAAAATTAGAGTGAGTGCTCGCTGAGCTCTCCTCTCGGACCTTGAGAATGAATTATCTGGCTTCTCCGTGAACCTTGTGCTGCAAACATTTCTAACCTTATAAGGATGTGTGTACTGAAGGGTTGTTTGTCCTGGCTAGAGAAACAAGGTGGCTTAAAACTGCTCTTGGGCCCGAATGTGAACAAGTAGAGTAAGTTGACTGTCCTTGGGGTGGTTTTGGGTTTTTTGGTTTTTTTTTTTTTGTTTTTTGTTTTTTTTTTTTTTAAATGGGCAAGTGTGTGCATTCGTTCTTGTCCTCATCTCCCTGATCTTTACCAGGAGTTTTCCATAAATCAAGTCAGAATACGGATTTGGAGGGCTGACTGACCCCTGCTCTCCCCTTGGTGTCTTAATCCCATCCTGACCTACAGTGGGGATTATTTAGCAAGTTGGAGAAGTCTCGTGTCCTAGCTGCAGCTCTCCGGCCGTGCCTTGATGTAAGGTATGACATTTAGACGGGATTCCTGACGTGCCTTGAGGAAGTGGAAGTGGCCGGCGGCGCGGGGCGAGCGCATACAGTGTGAGGGCTCTGCGCTGGCTGGGCTCTATTTTTGGTGCGGGACTGCACGGGGCCCTGCGTGCCGGCAAACGGCACCGGGGTGTCCAGCGTGTCACACCCATCCTGGCTTTTGCAAGCCGATCCTCTCTGGTCCAAAGCCCATGGGGCTGCTGCATGTCCCCAGCTGATTCCTCCTGCCTGGAGAGTGCAAGGACTGCCGGGCCACGCTCCCTCCAGTTTGGCAGGGTTTAAAGCCATGTGATTTGACAAGTTGCCATTTTCTGTTCTGCTGCTGGCAGGAAAATCCCCGGCTTTCTTCCCCCCATGTGTTTAAATAATCCCATTGCCCCTGCGGTCCCGAACTGGCTGTCCAATTGGCAATGGAGAGAGGGCTTTGTCGCTCTTAAACATCTTGGAAAATGAACGTGGGCTTTAGGAGCTCTCCTGTGGAGGAAATGAAAGAGAAGTATGTGCTGCATCTTACAACCATTCAGTTAAGGGGGTTAAAAATGAGCCATCTTCTAGGCATCACATAAAAAGTGACGTTGTGACCGGCATGTCAAAATCAGGCCACCAAAGTCTTCCCATCACCTTTACATAAGATGCTTGTTGGTGTTGGCTGTCCCCAAGCCAGCCTGGTGCTTCAGGATGTCTGTTGGCATCTTGTGCAGAGCCACTGCCCTTTATCCCTTTTGAGCTGATGGAAGGATGTGGAATTCCCATTTAACACAATCGCTGATAGTATAATGCAGCTCTTGCTAAAACTAGTCAAATTAAAAACATGAAGTTAAATCAGTTTCACAAGGAGCAGTCAGCTAATCCACCAGTCCCCACTGATCTAAATATCACAGAAGAGTGAAGATCTTTATCTTAAATGATATTAATGTTTAAAATGACTCTTAGAACTGTTTTGTCTGCCTGGCTTCAGGACAGGCCTGTCCCTCTGTAGAGCGTCCTGCTCCTGTCTTCTGCGCAGCAGAGTTGTGTGGGACTATTGTTTGTACAGTTGGTGCAACTTAATAGGGAATCAGATAATAATAGGGCTGTCTGTTTAATCAGGAAAGCTTGCTGGGAATGGACTATGTGAGCTACTTTAATTTGAGTTTGTGGTAGGCCTGTGAGACAGCTTGTAGGGTGGTTCTGCATTAATTATAACAACTTAAGCGGATGGCAGATGAGCACTCGCAGCAGCTCACAACGTGCCATTGTGCTGTAGAGCATAAATGTGAGCCTTTTGTCTTAGGAATGTACAGACTTCACCCTTTCCATTTACCAAGTTCTAAAAACCAAACATGCAAATTATTGCAGAGGTCTGTTGTTTT
This sequence comes from Fratercula arctica, assembly GCA_947846985.1. Lineage (NCBI taxonomy): Eukaryota > Metazoa > Chordata > Aves > Charadriiformes > Alcidae > Fratercula > Fratercula arctica. Next base: position 4,686,660 of record CANTUZ010000015.1, read on the forward strand.
TTTCATTCCAAGCCTCCGATGTTGCCATTAACCGAAAGTTCGTCCTCAGCAGTGAGCTCTGCTACCTGACTGTATAGAGCCAGCTGGAAGTAACTTTGATTTAGAAGGTATCAGATATGAATGTCCAGTGAACACAGACTCAAGTTTTCTGTGTAGAACAACATAAATACCTCATTTGTGATACGCTGGAGATGTTACTGGATTTTTTTAAATCACATCTGCAGCAAACCTTTGGTTTGGGATTGAGCAAGAAACTTCCTAGTCCCTGTTTTTGCCATTCATTTATTTACTTGCCTCAGTGGTTAGGACTCTGCGGGGAACAGCACGGAAGCAGGGTTGGCGTCTGAGCTAGCTTGGATGAAGTTGTGTGTTCGCTCCTGCGGGATGGGAGGCTGTGGCTGGAGGAGGGGAGAAATCTGGAGTGAATATTAAATATCTGAGGCTTGGGTGCTCCGTTGGAGCCTGAGGGAGGCATGTTTTTGTCCCTCAGCTAGAATGTAATCAGCTCGTCCTGGAAATCGAGGCCCTGAAGGAGGGTTGTGTTTGGGAGCCGTGGTCAGAACGCTTGCTCTGATAAGAAAAGGTTTTTTCCGGTTGAGACAGAGTAAGCATAGTTGAGAGACTGACTTGATTGTCTTCTCTTGTCTAAGAAATATTATGCTCCTAAAGAGGAACTGGATAATACTCTCTTCCAGTGGGTGGTTCCCATTCCTAGGACTCCGCTATCTCCTGAAAACAGTCTTTATTTTTGTTACTCATTGGCAAAAGTCTTGAGGTCTGTTTGGAGAAAAGTCTGCCCTGTGTAAGCATTGTCAGACACGTGGTGCTTTGCTTTAATTCCTGCTCAGTGAAAACATAAACTGTAAGTGCTTTGCAGCGAGGCTGTTTTGGGGACGTGGGTAACTCTTCAGCTCTGTGTTCCACTGTGTGCCATTGTGCTGTAGAGCATAAATGTGAGCCTTTTGTCTTAAGAATGTCCAGACTTCACCCTTTCCATTTACCAAGTTCTAAAAGCCTGCAGGCTTTCCTGAAGGAAAAGGAAAGACGTGTCAGCCCTGCCTCGGATAGCCCAGGTGAGGTTTGTAAAGGGAGGAGTGTGACTGGGACATGAGTCCCAGCGATGTCCAGGCATGGAAGGGCTCACACACTGTGCCGAGTAAGAGGCAGCTTTCAGCTCCAGAAAGTCAGAGGAGTAGCACCTGTCAAGGTAGTAAATTTAAATGTAGAACAAACTTTGGAGCTGGGTTCCTGAGTAGTAGTGTCTCTTTGGAGGCTGCTTTAGCTAGACAAATATCACTATTACAGGGGTGTTATAGCACGTTTCCCATCTTTGCTATTGCAAAACCTTGTAGAAGGACTTCTGGTTATTGGGAGACACTTGCTTCATCGGGCTGTAGTTGCTCTTTGTTTAGGAATTCCTATATGGCAGACCTGTGCTGTGCCCGTGCACTGGCCCCTGCAGGGCTGTGGGTGAGAACCTTTGCAAAGCGCTTCGCCTTCCGTCTGTTGTTACGTTTGAGAGAAGTGTGTGTTGTCAACCCCTGAAACTCTCAGGAATGTGATGCTGCCTTTCAAACGGAGAACTGCAGCGTATCAAGTCTGTGTCGTGGAAGGCTTGGGGTACAGCTGTGTTGTGAACCCAGCCTGAAGCTGGAGAAACTTGGGGTGCTGGATGCTGTCCTTGTGTGTAGCTCTGCCCCGCAAAGGCGAGGCAGGAGAAAGGGGGTGAAATTGGTTTAAGTGTAAAGGTGAGGTAAGGTGAAATTGTTGAGTATAACGGAGAAATGTCCAGATATCCCTAGTCTTAGGTAAGGATCTTGTTCTGTGGTTTTGCTGGTAAAGCAGATATGTGAATTTAAAGAGCGGCTGCAAGTCAAGCCTGGGATGGATGTTAAAATCCTTTCTAGGACCCTGTCCGTTCAAGACAAAGAAGAGAATTGCTATTCTGTTCGTGCTAATAGAAAGACCTCAAGGCATTTATGAAACTTCAGCCTTCTTGGTACCTTCCCGGTGACTGACTTTAACATGGTTTCCGTTTCTCTGTCTAGATACGGTTGCTGAGGCTCTGCAAAATGGCTTTATGCTTCCGCAGTTTCACCCTATATGCCATACCTGGAGTGCTGGCACTTGTTGGCTGCTGGTGGATCTATTCCCACAGAAAAAAGCATGCAAGCTATCATGACAAACAAGCAACAGCCATTGAAGAAGAGCAGCAGGAAGAAGTGCCAGAGAATGATTCAGCACCCAAAACAGAAGCATGTGTTCCTCGAAGATTACCTCTCTCCTCGGAAGAGGAATACCCAGAGAATGAAACCTCGACCTCCCTGCTGTCAGCAGGGTCGACGACGCCCTCTCTTCTGTGTCAGACTCACGAGAGGCCAGATCTCTCACAGGACCTTCCAGACCTGTCAGTAATGACAATTCAGCCCAGCACCCTTGAGGACGACAGTGAAAAACTAGAAACGATAGGGTCTCAAGATGAAAGCAGTGTCCCTGCTTGTGTTCCTCTCCCTCTGCTCTCAGGGAGCACCGAGTGTCACAGCAGTGCTGCAGTGAGCCTTACACAGGGCTCAAGCCCCAGCGCAAACCAAGATCAGTGGCCATCAGCATCATTGACACGTGAGTCTTTGGGAATCACGGAGGAGATCAGCAACGCAGAGCAGTCAGATGATTCTTCATTCAAGCCCCCTAAGGAAAGCCAGATGCCAGAAATTGTGCTATCGGATGCTGGCCCTGTGACAGCCCCTTGCTTGGGATTGGAGAAAGAAGCCAATACCCCACAAGTCTCTCTCAATAATGAAGTTGAAGTTGTATCAAGTCACAAGGATTCTGCAGTGAGCATGTTACCAGATAGTTTGGAGTCCGCCTGCGTGGAGCGGTCCACGGAAGAAGAAATGTCCGAGTCAATTGCCAGTACTGTACCTGTGTGTCAGGAGAAGGACATGCAGCCAAAAGGAGACGAACTGGAAAGAGAAAAGACTGGAGGAGTGAGTTTGGACAAGGAAGAAGTTGAGAAAATTGAGCAAGTAGCAATACAGATCATTTCCAAGGTCATTTTGGCAGCAACTGAGGAAGTTCTGTCCAGTTCTGCAAGTGATGTGTCCAGTTGGATCTGCCAGACCGCTGCCAGCCAAGTTGAGAGACCTCTGGAGACGGCAAGTGTTGTTTCCCCTGATCAGATGCTTGCGGAGGAAGCTACAGGAGTGGACGAGAACATTGTTGTGGAGAGTGATGCTGCAGTACTGACATCCCTGCAGACAGAGGAACGGGATCAGTGTGTGACAGGTTCTGGCTGTATAACACACAACTGTTTATCCAGCCCTGGTCAGGGAGACACAAAAGACTGTCGGATGAAGAACCGTGTGTGCAGTCAGTCCCAAGTAGCTGATAGGACTCCTGTGGAAAACCATGGAGAGTCACTGGAAAGGTCATCTTTGGTTACAGAGGACTCTGGGTGCAGCGCACACACATTTGAAGGTGGGACGAGTGTGGAGGACCCATTGCAGAACACAATGCTGTCTGTCACATCAGGCCAGCATTTGGACTCACTGAGCGTATCTGCAACCCACGACACATCTGCTGAGCAGAGCTCAGTACCAAGTGAGAAACCTCCTACTCTGAAGCTACCTGAAGACAGCATAGTGCCATACAGTAATGGGATACTGAAAGGGGATGGAGATTTGCATGATGAGTGTAGCAGGGCAGCAGGGATGGATGGAGAACACTCAGGAGGTAAGGGATTTGAAAATCCTTCTGCAAAAACCTGAACGAGCGTTTTGTGTGCTGTAACCCTTCTGCTTCAGAGCATGTTTGGATAAATCCTCTTCATGTTTACCTTCCCCAGTAGATGAATATTTAGCCCTCACGTGCAGGTGGTAGGCATGTGCTCTCAGAATTCCCATCTCTGCAGGATCCAGTGTTAGCTGGGTGATCTTCAGGGTATACTGCAAAGGGGTGAACAGGCTGGTCTCCTTCCAGCACAAGGCTTGCTGTCTGAAGCTCAGCATGTGCTTGAGTACCCTGGTGAAATGGAGCGTGTCTGGAGGTAGGCCAGGCTGTTGAGCACCTTTCTTTTGAGACCTGCTAATACAAATGGTTTCTGCTTCAGTTTAGGCAGCCTCTAGTAAGCACTGGTTCTTACCTGTGTCAATGGCTGCTGCTGAAAGGAAGCTGTAAGGCAAGCTTCTGAGGTGCTGCCGGATGAACCGGGGAAGTGCTCCGCTGAATTGTGATAAAATCAGTTGGTTGCAGAGCAATTATCCCGAAGCCGTTTTGCTTGGAAGGGTAGGTGCATGCCAAGAAATCCCAACAGGGAGCAATGTTCATGGAGTCCCCCATCTGTCTCTGTGTTGCTTTTGCCTTCTAGATCCTGGATGATGTGTGCCTGGCAGAACACAAAGCTGTCTGAGCAAATGTTAACCCCTGTGACCTTGGGGATGCATGTTAAAGTCCTTTATAGGACCCTGTGGTGCCAACAGCCCTTAATGATAGGATGTCTTTTGTAATTGCTACAAAATAGTTGGAACGCTGCTTGTTGCAAGACACGAGGATTGAGTTTGCCAACAATTAAGGATTAAACCCACAAAATATTTTCTCTAGTGGTAGTAACCATAGAAAGAAAATGGTTTTGCCTTGTTGTGAATGTTGGTGTGACAGGAAGGTACAAGAGTGTGGTGATGAGGGCTGCCAGCTCTGCATTGGAGACAGCTGAAGGGTAGGGAGAGGGGCTATAGCAGGTAAAGTTGATAAGGTGGCTATGTTAGATGAGAGGTCCTACAGCTGACCTTCACACCCAGGCTGTGAGACTGAAATCCTCACCCTTCTCTAGGAAGTCTATGGCAAACAGCTGCACTGTTTGCCTTTGACTTTCTAGGCACCTCTGCTGTGTCACTAGTGAAGATGTGGCAAATGTGAAGCAGCTGTTGGGTTTATTTTTCTCTTTGGTCTTGCACTGGGTGGTCTGAATACTTGTAAGCAAGTGAGGCGCTTCATGCTTCTGCTTGTCAATCTGGAAGAAGGATCAACCTTGTGTTACAGTGACTGTCTGGGATCTGACCAGGAGGAAGCTGCTTGAGTTTGTCCCCTTCCCAAGTAGACATGTTCCTGGTATTGGCTGATAGTTTGGCAACAAAACATAGCTTGTCCCTGGCACCTTGTTTCTTCAAGCATATGACAGGTTGGGCAAGAGGTGATCCCCTACCACGACTAGTAGGGGGCACCTCTGGCACTGGACCTGCAACCCCTGTTGGGGCAGGGACATAATGTCAGCGCAAAGAGCAGATGAATAGGTTGTGTGTCCGTCCCTGCACGCTGAACTCCCTGTGAAAAACCCCGTTTAAGCCATGGGGAAAATGCAAAATACCTTGCTGCAGCAGCAGCTCAGTGGTGATGCTGGCATAGCTCTCGTTCAGCTGGTGACTCTGACTTAGTGTCTTGTCCGTGCTGCTGTGTAAGGTGTCACCGTGTCTGAAGGACTCCTGCTGAGCTCGGCCCTCCTTCTGTTGCATTCCCAGAGGTGTGCAGGTTTTTCTCCGGGAATAAAAGGAAACTTTCAGTAGGCTGTGTGTGACGGAACTTCACCCTTTCTGAAATGCTGGAGAACCTGATACAGGAACTTCCCAACTGAATGCGAAGGAAGAGCTCAGTGTAACCTCTCTGTGAAATAATGTGTTTTCATGGCCTTGTGCCTGGTAGCTGGATTGTGTGGGTTGTCTGAGTGCTGACACGTGTGCATGTCTTGTAGGTTCGGATGTAAATAACATGGATTTTGTGGACAGTGGCTGTGCCCTGAGGAAGACAGTGACTCGCCAGAACTCTAAGCTAGGAGGAGAATCCAGCAAGTCCGACTTCATTATCTGGGAAATAGAGGTCCCAAAGGTAACCAGCTGCTGGGCTGCTCGCGCATCCTGCCCTGCCCTACGTAGCCATCTTCTGGTGCTTCCAGTCAGGTACAGGCTCAGTGCCATCCCAGGGAGATCAACAACAAATCGAGGAGGATTTAAGCATTTAGCTCCCATTAGGACTCCACAGGAGTGAAGAGCCTGTACACAGCTGTAAACAAGAGGCATGTCAGGGCTACGTCCAGGGTAACGTTTGTTGTTGACCTCCTGTTCCCTGTTATCTTCTCCCCCAATCTGTTAGTCTGATGCTTTGAAAGCATTCAGAAGGCTTTGAGGGTGCACAGTTATTAAGAGCAGGTGATGAATTTTTTTTTTTTTCTTTCTTTCCACTCTGTAGGAGGGTTACATTTCAACTGCCGGTCCAAACCCTTCCTCACAAGCTGAGTGCTCATCTGAGCTATTCTGTGGAGCTGCTGTGTCTCTGTCTTTATAGTGAGCTTTCTTTTGGGTTGAGAGAGAGGTTGTGGTTTTTAGGACTGTGTTCATACCTTCTGCCCTGCTTTGTAGATACAAAATCACCTGTGGCTGCCCTGCATAGCATTGACCTTGCAGTTCTGCCTCTCAGTAGACCCGCGTACCGTAGTAGACCTGCCAGTGATGTGAGACAGCAGCCCCAGCAGGACGAGCGTGCTGCCCTGACCGCTTGGGTGCTGCGGGCCCAGTGAAGACGTGTAACGTGCATTTTAATGGATCAGTAAAACACAGGCGACGGAAGCAGTTCTACAGCAGAAAAATACATTCCAGTGGTTAGCGAAGACAGGCTGTCATTTTCCTTAAAGTAGTTAACTTTATGTTGTATAGGATTATCCATACTGACTCGGGCCCACACTTCTGTTCTGCTGTCTGGTCTCTGACCGTAAGCGGTGGCAGGTGCCAGTGGAAGTGCCAGGGCTTGCACAGGCATCTCTCTGTCACCCTGCACAGCTCTCCAGGGGCTCTGTAGCCTAACGGGAGTGGTAGCCTGCTTTACTCTCCTGTGATTTTTTCTACTCCCTTTCTAACCTAATTAGCTTGTTTAAAAATTGCTAAAACTTACTATTTCGTATTTGAATGAAAAATGCATGTAATATGCTTTTTTTAAAAAAAAAAAACAGTGGTGGGAGATTGGGAGAGGATGTGACTTGACTTGACCGTAGGAAGACAGTAGCCTTTAGCAGGCCTGGTTTTGTCCCAGTGTGTCTCTGTGTCATTCTACAAGATAGGAGATGGAGGTACTGAAACAACCTGTGTTTACTGATCTGCATCTACCTTGACTTATCGCAGACCAGCTGAACTCGCACTGGTCCAGGATAGCCATATATTTATCCTGCCTGACCCTACAGTATGGGAACTGGGAATTTGGGTGAAATAAGCCACAGGGAACACTGTTGTTTGATCTACGTTTCTATTCCTGACTGTTGCTTTCTTATCTCTTTCATAAAGGAATTAGTTGGCCGCTTGATCGGCAAGCAAGGAAGATTTATGAGCTTCTTGAGGCAAGCGTCTGGTGCCAAAATTTATGTCTCAACACTACCTTATTTCCGTGACTCCCAAATCTGTCACATTGAAGGTAAGTGGAATGTCTCTTTATTCATGGTCTAACATGTAGTTTGGGGGCCTTAATTAGATGAGCAGGGAATTTAGACGGATTTAGTGGCTTTGCGAGCCCACTGCTTTACGAAACTTTTCTGCTCAGTGCTGTTACAGTAGGGGTATATGCCAAGTTGCCTGTGCCTCAGCATGTGAATCCTCTATTCTAGAGGTGAGGATGCATTTTAACACCTTTGGCTGCTGTAGATTAACCAACATCTTCTGCAGGATCACTTTGGGCTTGAAGAAGGAGCTATGGGATGTGTATCAGCAAATGCAGTCTTGACTGTGAAGGATGTTAGATTAATTGTGGCCGAAAAATATCTGCCAGTGAATTGGGTTCATACTGGAGGCTAAAGGTGTTGAAACTGGGACCTGGTGGTCTGAGTTGCTCATGTTGGTCTGATATCAGGTTACGTGGCCAATTTATTAAAACTTAAATTGTTGATGTAGTGCGGAAGGCTTCTGGTAGCTATACTGCTTCATGCGGCAGCGGTGGGGGTGTCCTCAGCATATCTGTGCTACAGACTTTCTGCGGTATTTTTGTTTTTCAGGCTCCTCGCATCAAGTAGAAAAAGTACTGAGCCTGATTGGCAAGAAATTCAAAGAGCTGTGTCTCACCAACATCTACGCTCTACCTCCACCAACACCGTTGACGCTTCATTCCCTCCTTATGACTGCCTGGGTAAGTCCCAGCTTGCTGGCCATGCTGGTGCGGGGTGGGAGGCTGTTGCTGGCCACCCCCGTGGTAGTGTGGAACCATTTAGGTTGGAAAAGACCTTTGGGATCATCGAGTCCGACCATTTAACCTAACGCTGCCAAGTCCACTGCTAAACCATGTCCCTAAGCGCCACGTCTACCTGTCTTTTAAATACCTCCAGGGGTACCCTGGGCAGCCTGTTCCAGTGCTTGATAACCCTTTTGGTGAAGGAATTTTTCATAATATCCAATCTAAACTTTTCCTGGTGCAACTTGAGGCTGTTTCCTCTTGTCTAATCACTTGTTACTTGGGAGAAGAGGCCGACCCACGTTTCTTTGCTTACACTGGGCATCTAGAGTCTATAAAGTGATTGTGCACATAACTGTCTCCGTGGATGTGAAGACAGGCTTTGTTCTGAAGAGGTGAATTTATGCTGGGAAATTGAAGGCGTTTCAGATGTATTCTGAGCACAGTAATGCTCGGCAGCTGCCCAACACAATGGCTCACTAGCAGCCAGGGCAAATTACTTTGAAAATTATGCCTCTGGGATGAATCTTGGACAATCCTTGCAAAGACTACCTTGATGTTTAAAAACCCCTGTGGGCAGGGAATCCTTTCAAGTTGCGCTGAGGTGATAGTGCAGCATGGCTTGACCCATATAATTTCTGACTCTGCTCACTGATCTCTTGGGTAAGTCAGTCTTACAGCTGCTCTGTGCCGATAGTCTTTTTGTGTACAAGGTGGGCCCTACCCCAAGTCTGATTTCCTTTAGAACAACGTGGAGTAACAGTGCGTAGCTTTCTGCTCCTGATCTAAAGCAGCCTTTGGAAGCGAAACACCAGAGTGCCAAGGGTTTTCCACCCATGGCTGTAAGCCTCAGGAGTTTGCTGGTGGAGCATGGAGTTGCTGTGAATGAAGCTTGTGTTGCAGTGAGCACTAATGAGAATTTCTTTCCTCCACGTGACAGCTGTTCCTCCCAGACGGAGTCACTGTAGAGGTGGTCGTGGCGAACCAGGTCGATGCAGGGCACATGTTTCTACAGCAGCATACACACCCCACTTTCCATGTCCTACGTAGCCTCGACCAGCAGATGTATGCCTGCTATTCTCAACCTGAAATTCCAACCCTGCCAACTCCAGTGGAAGGCAAGTAACTTGGTTGCTCACAAATTGTTCATTTGAGAAACTTCTAGGGTCATGCAAAAGCCTGATGCCCCTGAGTTAGGCTTGGGAAGTTTCCCGGTGGATGAGAATGTGATAGTTCACTTGTCGTTTTATCTCTTTTTAAGCTGCTGCTGGAGTACAGATGTTGCTCTACTCTTCCTTACCCCACTCATCCCTGGAGTACCTCCCCAGCCACTTAGTTGCATGTTGGAATTCAGAAGGAGATAAAGTCTGTCACAGGTTATTTCTGATCAACTTGGCATCTGGTGTATTTTTCCTGACAAAGTGTGCAACTGCCCCCGAATCTTCATAGTGTCAGTGTCTGCACATGGTGTAAAGTGGAGGGGGCATCACATGGAAAGGGGGTATTAGCGCTTACTCTCCTCTTTAGAGACAGACCTTGCTGCTAGTGACCAAAGGCTGGAAGGGAAGGGGATACCTGGGTAGAACAGCAGGGTAATGGCAGACAGACTTGAGAGTAAAACCCACCTCTCCTGTGTCCCAGCTGCAGGCCTGGTCTGATGGGGGTGTGGGCCATGTTGAGAGAAGATGGAAGCAGCCTAAGAAATGCTTTTGATTCTCAGCAGATAGCTGTGCAGCAGTACTCATGCCTGGAGTGCTGATTTCTGGAAACCCACTTATACCAAGCCTTTATTCTCTGTCCTCTTATGTTTTGCAGTTGGTATTATCTGTGCGGCTCCAGGCCTGGATGGGGCATGGTTACGGGCTCAAGTTATTAGCTACTTTGAAGAGACCGGTGAAGTGGAGCTCAGATATGTGGACTATGGAGGATATGACAAAGTGAAGATCGACACACTCAGACAAATCAGGTCTCCAGCTCCTCTTCCTTGGCCTGAGGCCATACCTGGCTTGAATCTTCATCATAGGAATCCATATCGTTTGAAATGCTTATAGGTTTTTCTACAGCTGAAGTAGGAAATGGTAGAAAGATTTGTCTCGGCAGTGGGTTTGGATTTCTTGGGAGCACAGCAAGCTCTTGCAAGGCTTTTTTTGAAGGGGAGGGGAGAGGAAATTGTAACTTCTGCCACTTCAGCGTGGAAGCTGAGCAAAAGGATGCCTTCAGGAAGCCACAAAGTGTAGTTAATTGAGCTAGGAATAGGATTCAGCTTCTCTATGCCCCAGCCCCATTGACTGAAAGAGCCGTATTGGATGAGGGTTTTCCTACACAAGCCCATTAAATACTTGATTGTGCCCCGGAGGTGGGAGAAAAGCAGTACAGCCTCCATTATGGAGGTGGCTGTTGCTTGGAGCCCAGTCCAACTTGGCTTGCTAATCAGGCAATTTATTGTCTGATTGCTGTGAGAACGGTCCTTTTTTTTTTTTTTGTCTGTCATCAATTTTAAACTGAATTCCTGTTAGAGTAATTGATTAATCAATGTCACCTTAAAGAATACAGGAGTAACCTAAAGCCATGTTCTTATTCCAATTTATTCCCTTTTCTTTAAGGTCTGATTTTTTATCACTACCTTTCCAAGGAGCAGAAGTTTTACTAGACAACGTGGTGCCACTTCCAGGTAATGGAGCTCTCGAGATGTACTGTTGGCGCTCCTCCTGCAGGTTTAAATGGATGCCAGCTGTGTCTAAACCTTCTCCTTCCTATTGCAAGCGCAGCCTCTGATGTGACTAGAGCAAGGATTGGAAGAATTGTATTTTATTTTTCTAAATGTGCTAGTATGGCATAACCTGTCAGGCTCCAGGGGAAAGATGATAAATGTCCAGACGTTTTTCTGCGTGGAGCAGAGAATGAATTACTCTCCCAAACAGCAAGTTGGCAGGACTGGCAGGGTATAGGTGAAGTGGCTGTAACTACTCTGCCTTCTGCTGTCAGAGAGTAGCTGTAAATGCAAACTTAGTTTTTAATCTGCTAGACATGTATCTGACACTTTCTTACTGAAATGACTGATGCGTATAGTCCTGCGTTCAAAAGACTACCCTCCAAGCACTGGAAGAATGTCAGTCACTGCCTAGGGTGCTTTCTGGCTTGCTTTTTTTTTTTTTCTTTTCTCCTGGGGTTAGAGGTGCCTGCTGTATTGGTGCCTAAGAAGCTGCTCTTACGGGTGTGGAGGGGGTGGTGGTAGGAGCGAGGGGTCAGCTCTGGTCACGGGGGTTTGTGGCTGGCAGGGCTCCAGGGGGCACGGGCCCTGCCAAGGCTGTAGACGGACGGTGAGGTTTAAGCTGCGCTGAGCAGAAGTCAGTGTTCTGCACGTTCCCTGAGGTCATCGACCCCCTTCGGTATCTGTGGGGTTGTTAGGAGTTCACTTGCTGCTGGAGATGGTCTCAGGGTGGGGAGCACAAAGGAGAAACTTTATTTTGCAGCAATTTTGTAGGAAATAAGCAGCTTTCCTCCAAAATGAACACACTTCTGTCCGGTCTACAGTGTAGACTGTATTGCCTGGGACACGAGGGTTTCCTGCTGCGTTATGGTGCGGAGTTAGCAGCGGTACCCACGGGAGCCGCCCAGGCTGCGAGAGCTGAGCTGCCTCCCAAAGCGTGCGTTTGGCACCGCTGAGGTGCCGGCAGCCAGCGCTGTAAATGCATTCGAGTTCCCATTTACAGTACTGCGCTGTGCACTGCACGTCCTGAGGCCCCTGAGCTTAGTTTATTAAGGATAAAAATACTAATGGCAGCTCAAAGGTACTGCAGAAGTATACTTTTCTGTCTTTAAAGCCTCCTAGTTCATCAGCCACTTACGTTGACATTAACTTAGCTAGTGGCTTTAGAAAGCACTTCATCCTTTCCCTTCAGCAGCACAGCAGGCATAATACTTGTGTGATCTCCAGCTTAATAGACTGGTTTCAGCAAATGCCTACAGCAACAGCAGGTGAGGATTCTCTGGCCTAACTTACGTAGAGGTCAGACGAGATTAGCTTAATAGTCCCTTCTGGCCTTTAAAGCCTGTGAATATCTCATTTGTTTTCTCCTGCTCTTTTCTTTCCAAAGATGAGGATCACTTTTCATCCGAAGCTGACGCCGCCGTTAGTGAGATGACCAGAGGCGCAGTCCTAGTGGCGCAGGTACACGAGAGCTGTCTGGAAAAGCGTTGTTGCTGGTCTGAGTGCTGCTGCTTCCCTCTCCGCCCCCAGCATCTGCGTGTGCTAAAACCAAATGCAAAGCCAGAGCCTGTAGCCCGGCTGCTGGGCAGGGTTCTTGTTGGGAAATCTTGGTGCTGAGAACTTCCTCCTGTAGCATCAGCACCGCTCAGGACTGTGCGGTTGGGTTGACCATTCCCTCTTGTCACTGCTGTGGGCCTGGAGGAAGGGCACCCGGGTGGGTTTACAGAGCACACGGGGGCCTGTTGTCCAGTGGACCAAGTATCCAGCTGGGTCTGCGCTGCTTTGCCAGTCCTCGCAGTGCTGATGTGGGGATCCGGCCCCTGGCTGGCCAGAGGGAGAAGTGGGGCTTCTGGCAGCATCCAGGGGCTTCTGCGTGCAGCGCTGACCTCAGCTAAGAGGCACTCGCCTCTTCTGAAGTGCTTCTCGTAATGGCTGTAGCTATCCACGTGAGTTAATTGGGCCGAGTGGGAAGCTGATAGCATTTGTGTTGCTGGATCTCGCAGCTCCCTTTGCTTTAGCGCAGTGCCCAAACGCATCACTGATTCTAGCAAGGGGAATGGATTTGAGCGAGTAGAGCAAACTTGCCAGCAGGGTGTCCCAGCCGCCTGCTGGCAGTAGGTACATTCCTCTGGCCTGCGCAGAAGTGTGGAGTGTCTGATACGCAGTGAATGACGCTCGCTTTGCATCCTCCGTGGCTCAGGCCAGAACTGCGGCACATCGACGTTTTTCTGTCTTTCCAGGTCACAAATTACGATAGCGCAACAGGTCTGCCACTGATACAGCTGTGGAACTTGATGGGAGATGAGGTGTGTATGTTGACAGGCCTATTTTTTCAACACTGTTAGAGTTCATGTGGACTTTTTTATTGGTGATTAGGAACTTGCTGATGTGTCTCGCTAGTTGTTTTTTCACCTGTCTACTTCTTTTTTTTTTTTCCACCTCCTCTAGGTCCTGTCAATAAACAGAACTCTGGTGGAAAGGGGATTTGCTCAGTGGCTTGACTACTAGCAATGTCCTAGATGCCTCGACAACTCTTTCTGCAGAGAAAAACAAAAGAATAAACCTTGTTTTGCACTGTTACAATTCGGTTTGGCAACCTCTCATGAGAAGACCTGTTTACACCAGTGTGCGGAGTTTTGTGGTCCATTGGAACCTGTTTTGCTCAACTGTTACCATTTCACTAGAAACACATACCTCATCTCAGTGAAAGGCGGGGTGTTAAAAGCCATAATGACAGATACTGTAGCTTTAAAGCAAAAAAAAAAATCCTCCCTGGCCTCTGCTCAAAAGTTGAATAGAAAAAAAAAAAAAAACCTGAAAACCTTGGGGCTTGCTTGAAACTAGCAAATGCCCCTGAAACATTAACTGTGGTTGCATTTTTGTTCAAGATGTACAACGCCCTATGAACTTAACGTCTGCTTTTCCGAAAAGTTATATTGGTCGTCCTTTTTTAACAGGCTCTGCCTATGAAATTAATGAATGTTATTAAGGAATTTAATGTTCAGTTATGGATTTTTTTTCTTTATTGTGCCACTAACCTGCACAAACAACGTTCATCTTGTGTCTTCCTTATGCCAGGAGGTAGATGAATTGCATTCGTTGCACTTACTGTGGCACATGTCTCACTGCAGTCATGGGTTTTAGGCTTGATATGCTTAAGGAAGAAAGAAAGCTGCTCTGTGCAGATGCTTGAAGTGCAGGATATGTTACCACTACAATTTTTCCTCTGAAATGTCATGTATTTAAAGAAAAGAACTGATTGCCAAGCCCAATTGTAGTTTATATTTTTCTAGCTGTGCAAGTCTGTAAATATATATAAAAAAAACATTGTAATATTTTGTACAAGCAAATCACTGGAAACAAAGGGAACTTTACAGAAACTTTTTCACACCAAAATGTCCTATGTAGGTAGAACTGGTTTGGAGTGCATTAGGGTAGCTGACATATTTGGAGCATCTGAATGTTGGGAGTGTTTCAGCTCTGCTGTATACAGGATTAGCATCCCCTTCGATTGCTGTCTGGTTTGAATTGTGATCACTGCATTCTTTGCTATGTTGCTGTACAGATCTGTTTAAAAAAAAAAAAAAAAGTAACTTGGCATTAATATTGCAGTGGTGTTCTCTCTCAATTTTTTTTCGCTCCTTTTTAGAATTCTATCACATATTTAAAATTTTGCTCAAGTAATTTAAGATGACTTAATACTCTTAAAGAGATGCCCTCTAATGTGTATCATTTTAGATATGTATTGAGCTGGGATTTGTTGCTGGCAGAGAAGATACTTGCCAGGAAAATGTTGATGTAGTCAGCCCTCAGAAGTTTTTTTTCAGGTGGATTCAAGGGTGTCCTTACATCCTCTGAGCTAACATGTCAGTGCATCACACATTTGGATAGTTGCCTACAAAAGCATTTGGTCCAATCCCTTCTGATATGGTTATATCCTTTTTTTGAGTTCTCTCCTATTTGGTGCTTATGATTTAATGTTTATGTTTGCAATAACATCCAATGAAAACGAAATTTGGTAACTCGGTTAAATCTATAAAACATATATCCTCTTGGAATGTTTCTTTCCATTTCAATTAAAGCTCGAATTTTAAGCCGTCTTAAACTGTGATGACTAAGAGCCTTCATTTCCTGACCTCTTGCGATGTGGGGTTGGGAAGGGCCCTCCCTGGGCTGAGCAGGTGAGGGAAGATCCTGATGGCAGAAAGGTAAAGCTTCAAATCTCCTGGGCTTCCTTTTACTTCCCACTGAAAACTGGGTCTCTTTTTATGATGAATTATTAGAAAGCCTTTGTCTGAGCACTGGTACTCAAGGCTGTTCAAGCTGTTGGATAGTTGTGGAATTAATTTACTCTGGACTTGGGATATCGCTTTTGTCACACTTGAGTGTTGAAAAGTGAAACTTGGGAGTCTTGTTTCTATTCTGCAGGCTGTAAAATCCCGTCTTCTAAATGTTGGCAGGTTTCTTGTTCAAGCCAGGCAGTGTGATGTGAATTGGTGTCCCAGTGAACAGTTCATTGGAGCACCTAGCAACTGGGAAAGTCTCTTCTTGCAGCAGGATGTATTCACGCTCCCCGCGCGGGAGAGAAGCGAAGGCAGGGACTGGTGATGGCACTCGGACGGTCAGAGAAAATGAAGAGCCCTGCGCTCCGGTCTCAGCCTCATGCAGGTGTGTGCAGTGCCCAGAGTTCACCTGCAGTTCTTCTGAATTTGTCTCCAGGGCTTTTCCTTTGCTCGGGGAGGCTTTGTCCCCTGGGGCTGGATTCACGCTGGGGCAGAGAGCTGCACGCTCTCGGTGGTTGTGCGAGGAGGAGAGAATCGTTGCTACTTTATCCCGCTGCGACCTTGCCAGAACATGGAGTATGAAATAACAAAAGGGTGGAAGGTGCTGGGCTGGGGCTCTGCTGTGGTGAGCAGCTGCCAGAGATGGTGCAGCTCCATGTGAGGTGGATAACTCAGCTCTCCCTCGGGGGAAGGTGGTAGTCCCTCACCAGCGTGGTCTTAACCCTTCTCTGCCTCACACCAGTGCTCTTCTGACTCGCTGCCTACAGACTTTTTCCCCTCTGAAGCTGGTCCCCGGGCTGGAGTCTTGCTGAACAGGTGAAACGGGGCTGTTTGTCATCCCTGTGGGACGTGGGAGCAGGGTGGCCATGGTTCAGGAGGCTTGCTTAACAACTGTCAAAGTAGAAGAGGAAGACTGTAATTCAGAGTGACAGCCCCGAGGTGGGTAGCACCATCCCAAGGGAATGCAGATGCTGCGTTCTAGGGTTTAGAAGCAAATGGGTCTCCATCAGCTGTTCCCATATCCCAGAGAGCTTTCCAGGTAAGGTCCACAGTCATCAGAATCGAATAAATGCAGGTTAGTTTGGAAATGGTGGGGCTTTTTCCTTAGGAGCTTAGAGTAGCCCTGGACTTCTTAGTCTGCAGCCATGGGGACGAATGTGGTACTTCTTACTGTTCATGGCAGAGGTTAACTCCTCTGGTACTTCTTACTGTTCATGGCAGAGGTTAACCCCTGTTACCGCTGGTGTTTTCCCTCGCGTTGAGGTCTGTGTCGTCAGGAATCTGCAGAAGCTGCTGGCGGCTGGTGTGAGGAGCTCGCCTGGTGTCTGCTTGGTGTCCCTTGTGTGTCCCTCTGGCTCTGCAATGTGGAAAAACATCCTGTTCCCTCTTTGCATTGCAAACTGCCTCATCTTTTTAAGCTGCAATAAGTAGAACATTGTAGGGTGAGATTAACCAAGATCAGGAGGTGCTGGCAAGTAACAAATAGGCGTTGCTTCTTTAAAATCAAAAGTCTCAGCCTGTAGAGATGCGTTAACAGCTTCAGTATGACCCCAGGGGCATGGCAAGGGGGGTGTTTTGGTTTGTTTTGGTGTTTGGTTTTGGTTTTTTTTTTTTTTTTTTTACATTATGGGCAAGAGTGACTGGCTTGCTGAGTTGGGGGGAGTTGAATGTGGACTGCTTGGAAAACAGCAGGAGAAAAGGCACAGGTCAAAAAAGGAGCAGGGGAGGCTGAAACAAGTGAGTCGTATTTCCATCTTCCCTTCCGCGATGCAGCGGTGGCGCGTTGTGCCCCCCCAGACCCCAGGACCGTGGCTGGGGTGGGCTCTGAAGGGGTCGTGCCGCTCCCTAACGCCCCCGGCTGTGTGACTCTTGGCTGCCAACCCGGGGCTGAGCGTACGTGCATCTGAGCTAAGCCGTCCCGCGGGGTTAGTTTGGCTGAAGCCATTCAAAAGGGGCTTTCCCCTTCGAAAAGTGGTAATTTTATTAAGGGTAAAATGAATGAGGTCTCTGGAGATGCCTAATTTATAACTTCCGCCTGGAGAGCTTCCCGCCAGCTGCGCTCCGGCATTCCCCCGGAGCAGCCCTGAGCTCCGGCTCTGTCCTAGGACGTGGGGAGGCTTCCTCTGAGGCTTCCCCGCTGCCCCTCGTCCTCCTGCCCACAGCTTGTCCCCGGGGCCAGCAGCACCTTCCTGCTGGAGCCCTAGGGCCAGTCCTTAGGCAGAGCCCGGAGCTGGTTTTCCTTGGGCACACGGACTGAAAGGCTCCTCAGTGAGGGCGGAGGGGAGGAGCAAAGAGAGTGTTTTTGGAGCAGATGGAGAATAATGGTGCCCCTGTCTGACACTGGCACTTGGAGCACTGACGCGAGGAGCGGTTCAGCTCCTCACCCCTCGCAGCCACGTATGCAGCCCGCTCGCGGCACCGGGGACCTGCCTCTGCCCTTCCAGTGCGGAAATGTCATTGGCGATAGGTTTTTCCTAAAAAAAAAAAAAAAACCCAAACAAAAAAACACCAACAAACCCCCCCCCCCAAAAAAACCCCAAACAAACAAAACATTCAAAAAAAAAAAAAAAAACACCAAACCCCATATCAGCTGCAAACTTTTATTTTTATTTTCATTCTACTGTGTCACACAAATTTATCAGGCACTGTCCCTAGGAAGCCTGCCATGTGTCTCGCATTTAGTTTATTGCCTCAGGGACTCTGTTTTGGTTTCAGTCACCTCTGCTTCCTCTCCCCCCTCCTTCCCCACCCCCTTCAAAAGAAAAACCAGCAATGCTGCCAAGCAGGAGGAAAAAAATTCTGGCTGCCTTGAGCAACGGGGGGATGATGGCACTTGGGGGAGAGTCTCGGGGCTCAGGCTTTTTGCCAGGGAAAATGTGAACGGTTCTTGTAAGGCAGAAGTGCCGGGAGATGTGGCTCTGCTGTGTGAGACTGGTCATCGCAGCGATCCGACTGAAGGTCCACCTGGCCCCTACCTGCTCTGGCAGTCCGGGTAATTTGGCCAAAAGGTACAAAAGAGGGATCCCCTACAGAGCAGTCTTGCCCCGATGCGTTCCCAGTTTCCAGCCGTGAGCAACGCGGGGAATTCTGAGCCAAATGCTACACGCAGTGTTGCATCTAATAGACACATACAAACTACCTCTGGTGAATTTGTGTAATGGCATTTTGAGTCCATTTGTCCTCCTGACCTTCATGACATCCTGTGGCAATATGTCCCACAACTTAATTATGTGTGGGTAAAAAAAGTGCTTCCTGTTTGTTTTCTAAATTGCCTGGAAGCATCCCTGGCTAATCCATCATCCTGATACTGCAGAAAGGTGAGTAATGGCCCTTGCTTTGCGTTGTCTATGCTGCCTGTGAGTTTATAGACTTCTCTCACCTGTCTCTGTTGCAGGCTGAAGAGCCCGAGGTCTGTTTAGCTCCTCACTTGGAGCTGGTGGGTGCCATACCTCCTCCCTGACACCCAGCCTGGACCTTTTCTAGCCCTAGAGTGCCTTTTCGGAGTTGAACGTGTGCCGGAAGGTTTCCTCCTTTTGCCCAATCAAGAACATGGAAGAGCTGCTGCAGATCCCCAGGTGTGTGTTTTGGCGCCTAAAAACAGGGCGGGGGGTTTCTGAGGGGATTCTCTGTCCTCGTGGAGAGCAGGAGGAGAGGGCAGGAGGTGTGCTGTAGTCGTGACTGCAGTGAGGTTCCAACCTTCCCCTGGGAGATGGGATCAAAGGGACTCACTGCTTCGGGCAGTTCACGTCCCAGCTTCAAAACTCTGTGTGCTGTATGTGTGGTGTTCTTTTTATGTACCCGAACTCCTCAGTTAGGATTCGAGAATGCTGATGAGATGTTTCATATTGTTTCGAGTGAGATGCCCTCATTTCTGGAGAACGGCACTTGCAAAGTAATTTGTGGATCTGGGTTTCTCTCCCGTGTGCTGTCTGGGTCTCGAGTGTCTGGGTCTCTCTCTGAGTGCACCTAAACCGCTTTTCTGGCCCTCTCAAGAAATGCTCTTTCGTTTGTAGCAGCAGATAGCAACAAAAGCATCTCGTGGTTATATCACGTTCCTCTACTTAGCTCTGCAGGAGCAGCTGACCCTAAGGTTTGCTGTAGACATCTAGACACTTGCTGGAAGCTAGTGCCTAGAGAAGATGACAAAATCTGTTAGGAAACACATCAGATCTTTCCCCAGTGTCCTGCAAGCTCGCGGGTCCCCCTGCACACAGAGGGGGCGAGGAACTGGGCTGAGCTGGGACCCGCTGCGCCTGGGCTCTGCCCTGCTGCGCGGCTCCTCTCCAGGAGCAGGTTTTCTCTCCGCCTGCTGCCTTTCCTTCACTTACTGCTGCCGTATCGTCCCCGCTGGACAGCCCAGACTCTGACGGTGGCCAGAGCTCTGCTGACTTTCAGCCTCTGCTGGTGACCCCGCGCTGCTCCCCTGGTCCTGCCATAAGGCAGCGCGTGGAGCGAAACCACGGCTGGGGACAGAGGGGGGTTACCATCCGCGGGAGAGCAGAGTCCCTCAGCTGCCCTGCGGTCGCCAGATGTTTCTGCTGGTGCTTCCCATGGCCCCTGACCCCCCTCAGCCTCCTGTTCCTCCTCAGCTTCCCTGTCCTGCTGCAGGGGGTACATGGGGGAGCCCTGCCCGTCCTCAGGAGACCCTTGTTCTCCACCGGCAGCGTTGTTTTGGCAGAGCAGGAAAGACGTGTCTGGCTGCTTTGTCAAGTCTGCAGCTCTGATTCTTCTGGCTGTTAAAATGCAACCTCTCTGCAACCTCAGGGCAGGCAACGAGGCTGCGCTTCTGCCGCGCAAACCAGCGCGTCGTCCGCAGGTACGCGGCAAGGAACGGCAGCGTGAAGCGCTGCGGGAGACCCGTCCTGCCCCCAGACACTTGCTGAGGCCAGAAAAACAACCACAAATGAGTAAGGAAAGAGTCATAGTAGAGAAAAGTTGGTTTGGGGTTGGGTTTTTTTTGTGCCTGCCCTGTCCGCTTCACTCCCCTCCCCAGTCCCATTCCTCCCCCAGGAGACCACCAGCGTTTGGTGCCAATATCAAGCATGAAAATAGGGACCGCTCAGCTGCCGGGCGAAGCTGGAGTGAGCAAAACGTGTCTCTCGGTGCCCGTCCCGGCCTCGCGGTGCTGGGAGCGATGGGGCAGCAGCAGATGGCACTCGAGCATCAGCCGAGCATCGCGCCGCCGGCAGCACACCAGCCTGAGTTATTTCTGCTTGAATAGCGCAGGAGAAGCGTAGCTATTCGGGCTCTCAGTCCTTGAAGGAAGATGTATAATCTTGAGCCATAAGATGCGTCTATAGGACCTTGATTTACATGCTTTGGATGTTCCTCTCTGCTCGCAGGTCCAGATTGTATCTCTGCTTGTGTTGATTTGTCCTTACACAGCGTCTGGACTTGAGATGATAAAGAAAAAGTGTTACTTTTCACTTGCAGAGCCTGACCCCTAATTTGCTTGGATTTTTTTTCCTGTGATTGTGGCATGCCTTTCCGCACAGAGCTACCCCAGCGCACAGAAGCAAGATGGTTTTTTTTTTTTAACTCAGATAAGCTTTTTTCCCCCCTAGCCAAAAACGAAGCGAGCTCGTTGTGCTTGCACTGAAAAATGGACTTGTAGCTGTGGATACTGAAAACCACAGTCCAGGGTGCTTTTTAGAAAGAGGCAAGCGCCTGACAAGTACGGATGAGCCAGGAAAAAATGTTCCCGTTGAGATGCCGCAAATGTAGTGTGTGAAGGTGTTTTTATTTTGTTTAATTAGCAATAAATTCAAGCCTTATTTTCATATTTCCAAGCCCATTTGTATTTTAGAGACAGATCACAACCTGACCCTACATCGTTACTCCGACACGGACAAACCCAGCACTTTCGGGAGCCTTTGGGTAGGCGAAGGATGTCATATATTGTGTTTTAAGACCTGACAAAAATAATTCAAGCCACTTCTCACCACGGAGGGAGAGGGAAGTGAGGGCTCATGGGGGCCAAGTTCTGCCTCTCCCGGTTTTCTGGGGGAGCCCCGTGCTCGGGGAGCAGCACCCTGCGCGAGGCAGGACCCCCGCTGGCCACCGGCCACCATTGCTGCCTGTGCGTCGAGCGGAGGTGCTGGTGCTGCCCCAGGTGAGTCCGTACAGACCCGTCATATGACCAGGGGCTCAGATGCTGCTGATATAAAGTCATGTGGAGCAAATGAAGTCAGCGGTGCCGTGCTGGTTTGTCCCGGCTGCTGCCTCAGCCCCGGGGTTTGAAATGCCTGTTGCATATTTACTGTAACAGTGGTCGCTTTTGTACTTGGAAGTGTATCTTGGCACGTGCTAAAAATAGTGTGATCCCAGGGCCTTCTCCATTTCCTTCTCTTCCTCCTCCCGAAGGCGGTGAGCGCCGTGTGCTCTGCTCGGACAGACCTCGTGAGCTTGGTGTTAACGGGCACAGAGTGGCAAACTGGAGGATAAACTCTCCTGAAAAATAAGAAGTCTGGCCCTTGCACAGACCTGAGTCCGAAGTTGGGAGCCTGTGGTGATGTTCATGCAGACACACGTGTCTGGGGGCTCTTTTTATCTCCTGCAGTACTCTGTGCTGCTCTGCTCCCCGTGAGTTTCTAATTTTCCTCCCTTAGTTGCCTTTGCTTCATGTAAAGTCAATGCCTGGGCTGTTGTGTTCCTGGTGATGCTTTTGAAGCATCTGACAGTACCTGCTGGCCATGCCCAGGGGTCCCTCAGCTGAAGAGCTTTGGCTCCTCTCGGTCTTGCAGGGGACGGTCCCCTCGGCGTCCCAGTGCTGTTCTGCCGCTTGCAGGGCTGTCACGACACCGCAGGGCTGGCAGTTTGCAAGGACAGACGCGCTTTCACGCCCACAAGCCCTGACCCCAGATTCAGACGCTCGTCCTCCCCTGGACCCCTGGGACCAGGTGGTCCCAGCGGTGCCTGAGGTGGGACGAGACCCACTCGGAGGAGCGCGGGGACCTGGCAGCCACAGCCTGAGCCTGGCTCTGCTGCTCGCTCGGGGTTTGCCCTTGAGAAAGACACTTGGGACGGGTGAGGAAGTGCCTGCCCCATTGTCTGTTGAACATCCCAGCCTCAGGCCTTATGTGCCTGGACCCCCCCCCCTTATTGAAAATGGGGAGAAAAACCTACTTCTGAGCCCCCAGCTCTGTCGTGTGCGAGACCCATATAAATACCTGGCTTTTTGTTAACAGCCTGACCTCCCGGGCAGTGTTCCTGCTCTGCACTGAAGAGGTGCCCTCTTCCTTCCACTTGCCTGACTCCTGTGTAATAGAAGGGCTAAATGCTTATTACTTTCTTGTAGCCTTTTCCAGTTGCCAATCAAATGTGTCTGGTTTGGGGTTTTGTTTTGTTTCTTTGTTGCTGTGACTATGCAGGATGCTCTATCTCACTGTAATTACGGTTCCATCATTGTCTTGGCATGAAAACATCTGCTGTCTCCCTGCAATCTCCACTTCTCCCTATTTCTTTGGAGAATTTCATGGATCATGATGACCTTCTATTTTCCATAACATCTCGTGCATCTCAGTGTACACAGCTGTTTCTCCTGCATTCCCCTGTCTCTCCATCTACCTCTTTTCTTCCCTATCAGCATCTCCAATGCGTTCAGAATTTCAGCTCATCTGCTTATCAAATCAATATCTCACTCGCCATCTCCTCTGCGTCGCAACTGCTGTAAACACACCACCTTTGCACCTAAACGCTGGGCTATTTTCTCTCCCAGCTTGCGCGTAATGTCTTTGTTCTTCTCATTTAACATTTTTAAGTTAATTTTCGCAGCCCTTTTATTTTGATTCCGTTGTGCTCTCTGGCTGGCCGGGTGCGGGGTCCGTCCCTGCGGCGGCTCCTCCCGAGCGAGCAGCAAGGTGCCGCGGGATGGATGGAGGATGTGGCTGCCCAAGGTGAAGTAGCTGCTGGTGCCAAACTGCAGCAAAGGGAGCGGGCGGGAGGAGAGGGGTTTCATGGGGCCGCGGGGCCGGGGTCGCTCAGCAGAGGCAGGGAAGGGGCTGGAGAAATACGGGTTCGAGCACTGGTTTCATGTGACCTTGTTTAAAGAGCACGGGGTCCATGAGTATGATGAACAGAGACACTTCAGTTTTTATTCCATTCTGGCACCTTTTATTGCTAGGACTTTACCGGTATGCCTATTCTCTTAAAAAATATTCATAAAAAATCAGTCCTCTATCTGCTGCAGATGGACTAATAAAACTCTCAAGTATGACAGGACCTTAAATCTCTTTGCTTTGTTCCCCGTCTGTAAAACGTTCATCCTCGTTCTCCACATCCCACTCCGCTGTGCTCCCGAGGGCAGGACCCCCATCCCGCTGCTCCTCCGCACGGCTCCCGGCCTGCTCCAGCGTGCCAGGTGATGCTCTAGCGAAAGTCATCCTGAGAATATTAAAGCACGTGGTTTTTTTGTTTATTTTATTTACCCTCAACCCATGGTCTTTGTACATCCGAGCGAGGAATGCCCGGTTCTTGAAAGGCTTTGCAGGAGTTTGGCACCTGGAAGGTGTGACTGGGAAATGGCTCTTTATCTGTTGACAGAGAAGGGGGGCGTTGGGAGAGAGCAGAAAGCAGGGTGGAGATTAATGAATCATGCAATAACTTCTTAGATGGATGGAAATAACACTGTGCATACATCATAGTTTTTTCCTCTTTCAGGAGTATAGCTGTTTATGCGGAGATGGCTTGTGTATTTTTTATACAGATATGCATTATATGTGGATACTTGTATATTAGTAAGGCTGTAAAATCACAGATTAAGCAATTTATTCAGCCAAAAAAGAATTATGTGGCTGTCAGAGTGCGTAATGACTACCTGATTTGGGAGGAAAAACGCTCCTAGGAAGATGCGAAGCAGCGTGTTCGGTGAGGATCCAGCACTCCCTGTCCTTGCCCAGGCAAAGCTGCCGGAACGTTACTGACGGTCTCGGAAAGTCCTGGCAAAACTGATCGGATGCTCATAGGAAGGTGTGTAATGGTAACAGTTTTATGATTTGAGGGTGGGATTTGGGTGGTCACCCAAATGCTGAGAGGGCAGTTTAACCAAGTGCCCAACGCCCCGCAGGAGCCTTTGCTCCTTTCTCTGACGCTGGGTCGGGCATAGGCAGGAGAACTCCCAAATTCAGTTGGGAGCCAGGTTACCTGTGTGGGATCCAATGCTTCATCCTACCTTCGCTTTTGCTCTTGATCCAGCTAACCGGTTCCCGTGGAGCAGACGCCTGCGTGGCAGGATGGCTGCGCTCGCACGGACCCAGCTGGAATTCCCTGTAAGCGGACGGAGCTGCCGCAGTCTCTGCACGGAGGGATGCTGCTTCGGAGGCTCCTCGGGGGGTTAACCCCAGCCAGCACGTAGCGCGGGACGCTGCTCGGCTTGCTGGCAGAACCAGGTATCTTCCCCAAAGCAAGCGCTAGAGCTGGTTTCTGCCCTCACCTCCTCCATGGTTGTGCTCCCCGTCTCTCGGGTAAATCACTTAACCGCTCTGTGCCGCTGTTGCACGGGTGCTGTGAGAGCAGGCACCTTTCCTGGTGCTTTTGTCCCTGGAAAGGCAAAAATACTGTAGGAGAGCAGAGCAGCAGCCTAGCTCCAGAACAGGGCTCAGGTCTTGGGCCAAGTGTTGATCTGGGATGAGCCAAACCAGAGCAAAACAAATGGAAATCAAATAGGGGAATAAACATTATAGGAAACAATCTCCGTCACTTAATGGACTCCGATGACTTTGAAATAATTGGCTATTTCCTGGGCACGTCCAGATGAGCTAAACAGTGTTGATCCTCTTTCCTTTTGTATACTTGTGATCTTGCAGAGACCTGATTGTCCACTTCTCCCTCCCCCTTTACCTCCTGTGTCCCCCCCTCCCCCAAATTTCTCCTGGAGTTTGTATTTCCCCCCCAACAATGTCTCTGAAGAACCACAAATGTGTAATATGTGTCCCAACGCTTGTATTTTAATAGCGTGAAGCAAACCACATCAGCACAGGCAATTTCACATTCAACACATTATTGCTATTTAAAGCGCAGAGGTATAAAAATGATTGGCAATCCAGCTCTCCCAGAAATCGCAGGCTGCTGCTGGCTGCCAGGTTGTGATTTTTTAATATTGGCTGCTCTGTGCAGCACCTTTGACTTGCAGATTTCCCAACGTCAAAATAGCAAAATCATTTTTGGTTGTAACAGGCGCATTGCGTGCTGCTGAAAAGAAGTAATTATCATTAAATATATACATGTGTGTATATGCACAGGCACATCCCGACGTACCGTGCGGAGCGGCTGGTCAGTTTTTCCAGCTGAGCGAGCTTTTGCATTTCCCCAGCTTTGCAAATAGGTTTTACCTGAGCTCCTGGCTGCGGGAGGGGAGCGGGGGTGGATGGGCAGGTGAGATATTGTTTTGTCTCTGTGTTATTGTTATGGAAGAGGGAGGGAAAGCGGGCTTCGTCCCGGGGATGTGATGTATGAGGGCTCGTGATTTTCTTGTTCTCGGGGCTGTAATAGACATCTCTCACTGAGCCCAAAGGTGTTAGTTGTGTCAGTGCTGTTTACATAAATATGTTGCTCTGGGTTAATGTACAGTGTGATTAGAGATTAGACCTTTATGAATTTCCGTTTAAGGCAACCTTACCCTGGTTACATGTGATACGAAGTGACAAAAATATAGCCATTCTTCCATGAAAATAAGACACTGTCTTTGCTGGAAATAATGGCCCTGGAGTTTTTTTAAACATGCCATATAAAATCTAGTGAGTATAGCGTAGGTTTTTTCCCTGATGTTGCTTTCCGAGGTCTCTACTCCATGCCCTGCCGCAGGGTGTCTTGTGGCTGGTTGGATGGAGGAAGGCAGGGACATCCTTGTCCTTGTCTCCGCTCGCTGAGGAGCGGGGGCCGCTGCGTTCTGCTGGGGCCGACAGCCGAGCTCACGGGGCACCCCTCGTCCTTCCTCCCTGTTGTCTTCCTCGCGCAGACTGATGGCAGCGCTGGGGACGGGCCAGTCGCGGTCCATGGTCCAGGCTGTGCTGAGGGTGATGCCGTGGGGAAGGCGGCAGCGCTCCCATGGCAGGGACGGCTCCGCTCCCTCGGCAGCAGTGCGGCGCAGGAACGGCAGGGCTTCTGCTCCCTTCCCATGGCAGCAGGGCCAAACCCCTGCTCTTCACCGGGAAGACATGCCTGGAGAGTGGTGCTGCCCCGGCCCCGGTGACAAGCGGGTGCCTGTGGAGGGGACTCCCTGCCTCCCATCAGCAGTTTGCTCGCAGCAGCCGTGCTCGCTGCCCGGCGGGGATGTCTGCCGCTGGCAGAGCTGGAACCCAGCTAACTCATTTAGCACAGTGACATTAAACAGCGGCCTTTCTCTTTTCTAAAAATACCTTTTGCCTCCTGTTCCCCACAAGCAGCAGAGGAGACAGCGCGCTGAATCCGCTGGCTACAAGGGGATTTACTTGCCCGTCCCTGCCCAGGGCTCCCAGTCCCCCAACACCTCGCCGTCCCTCTCCGCGCTGGCCCACAACTGCTGAAGGCATTGGCGCTGTGGTTATCGGCGAGGGGAGACGCGAGGATCCCGCACCCCGAGTTGCCTTTTCGGGGCTGAGCAAGCTCTTCCTCACTCACTGCCGGCCCCGGCCCCTCTCCACGTTGTGGTGCCATTTGCCGTCTTAATGCTGCTCTTGTAAAAGCGGTGACCTGCTGGTGTGACCAGAGCCGTGCGCTCTGACCTGCCGGCCCTGCTCGGGGTTTGTCTGCTCGCGGGGAGTGCGGCTGGGGCTCGCCATGCAGGGCTGGGCCGGGGCCGCGGGGAAAGGGGAAATCTTTTGGGTTATCTTGGAGAAAGCTTGGTATCTTGAGAAGATGCTGAGGCTGCAAAGCCCCGGCAAAAGGCTGCCTCTGGAGGTGAGGGCAGGGTCAGCCAGGGAGCCGGTGGCAGCACTTTGTCACCATATTTACACTTCTCCTGGCCCAATGTGAAGCATTTGGCTCTCCTCCACTTGCAGAAGGGATTAGCTACTTCATAACATCCAGACAAGATAATCTCTCCAATTTTGCCAGGAAGAAGTCCCTGACAAAGAGCAGCAAAGCTACGATAATGCCAGATGAAACAGTAATTGAGTTTGCCTTCTTATTACTTTCTCGGCTAAGTTTGTGTTGGTTTTAATTTTATTTTTTTTGTTGTTGTTGATACAGAACAGCTAAATATTGTCCCAGTATTGATTCAAGCCATCTGTGTTATATCTGTGGTAAACTGCAGCAATACGGAGAGGTGAGCGAAAAGGGGAGGAAGGAGTAACTGTAAAAAGTTTTTAAAACTTCCATGCGTTTTTAAAAAAGAAAAGACTTTAAAGGAGATAAAACATTTAAAAGGCAGCACCTGACACAGAATTGAGGTCTTCAGCCTCTAGAGCCCAGGATCGTGGTATGGCAAAGGCTGCAGGGTGTTCTCCAGGAATGGCAGCTGTTCTCCAGAGACCTGAAGAAGGTACCTCTGGTCCTAGCTGGGTACTCAAAAGGAAATAAAACCAAGTTTCAAAATAAACAGTGCAACTTTCCAAAAGTTTTTGAAAATAATAAATTAAAATGTACTGGCTGTCCTGCACATGTTCTTGCTGGTGGATGTTGGGGTGGTGAGAGGCCAACGTTATGTGACGAGTAATGCATCATGGAGCAATGCTGCTCTGATGATGCATTGCACCAATACATCATGAGAGCGACAGAGCTTTAATGATGTATTACTCCAAAACGGCCTCAGTCAGGAAGAACAAGTCCAGGAGGCTCTGTCCACCCCAGCTTAGGCATTGCCCAAATTCTCCAAGTTTTCCTTGAAAGAGCGTCCTGATAAGAAATAGCGTAAAGAGCAGCTGCTGAGGATGCTGGTGGGGCTCCAGGCGTGGTTCCCAAATGATGCAGAGATTTTGATTGGGAAAGGTGAGGCTGAAACGCTCTCAATGCCACGCTCTGGAGTGCCGCCACGCGTTTGGCCTCAGCCTCCTCAGGCAACTTCGCAGCAGCTCTGCTGGAAATGCCGTTGCCTCGGCTCTGTGCCCGGCTGGTGGCCCGGCCCAGCCCAGCGAGCCCCAACCCGCCAGCACCTGGTCCTGCCACATGGGCAGGCAATGTCGCATACAGCAGACATTGGCCAGTTCCGTGTTATCGCAGCAATATTTTAAGGATAACACAAGAGGCTGCCACCAGTCTCGGCCTCCAAGCAAAGCACATCATGCTTGTTTCCTTCCTCTGCTCGCTAAGTAATAGCCACCTATATTTTTAAAGGGATTGTCCTTTGGATTCTTTTTATTCATCATCTAGTATCAAAGCTCTAAAGGTCACATTTTTCAAGTTCTTCCCTTGGAGCTTCAAAGACTATACATTTACTTTAAACAAAAAGAAAAGAAAAAACCCCAGCAATTTTAGAAAACCACTCCACGCCCAGGGACTCGGGAAAGCTCTAAATATCACCGCCAAAGCTCGATGCTCCCAACTCGGCTTAAGAGCAGCTTGATTTTGCTTAGCTATAACCAGTTCATAAGCATATTTACACTTACAAATTGCACATCTGTAGTTGTGCCTTTTCAAAAACAAGTTACCAGACCCAAGCATTAAATCCCCTGTACTAGCCGGGTTTAAACTAATTCAGAAAAACTTGCACAGAAAATCCCGCGGCCGCCCTGGGTTTGAATCGCTTTTGCTTCAGCAAGTGGAACTGCGCAGACCTGGCCTGACGCTGGTTCTCCAGCTCCTCGTGCGGCGTCCGTGTGCTGCTGGGCAGGAGGGACGGGCTCTGCACCAGGGGTAAGTGCACAGCCCTGTTTCGGTGGAACTAGTTAGGGTGTGTGTTAATTGTGCCCAGGCTGTGGAAGAAAAAGGTTGCACCCAATCCAGCACACCAGCTACCGAGACACAGTCACGCGTACACAGTGCTTTGAACTAACTTGAACTGGGCAGAGTGGATTTTGTACTGGTTTGTTTTTTTGAGGCGTGGGGCTGTAGCATTTCCAATCCAACCCTGCAAGCTCTCAGCTCGTCTCCCACAGTTGTAGCTGGAGTGATTTAAGATAAGTTTTAAAAATCTCCCTCTCCTGGCGTGCGGTACCTGGGGTCCTGGCTGGCCCTAGCTCCGGGCTCTGCACCCCATCATGCCGTAAGGCGCACGGCTCCGGGCGGGATGGAGGGACACCATCTCAGTGCTGTCATGTTCAGCCAGAACACATGGCAGGACATCTATGCCAGTCGAACCTGGCTGTGGCCATCTCCAGGAGGACACACTGTACCTCGTCTGGCATTAAGTTAGAGGGGAGAGAGACGATGCTCGACCAGCCGGGAGCTTTCAGTATGAGGTTACCCCATCAAAGGAACTGGAATAAGTATGAAGGGGCAGAGTGACTTTGTCACAGGGTAGTGCTCCGCACGTGATGCAGCATTTCTTGATTTGGTATCTGGAGTCTGAAAACCAGGTTTGCAGTGTTGTCAGCCATGGTTTGCACGGGCTTTTATACATGTTAAAGTGTGAATATTAAGCCGCCATGTGGCAGGTGGATGATGCAGGAAGAGAAATGAAGGACCCAAAGGTCTGAATCTGGCTCAGAAGGTCGGAGAAGAGCATTATTTTATATCTTGTCACCCAAAATCTCTTTTGCGTCTTACTTTCCTGACAAAGCCCGCTCAAATTATTTGCATAGCTTGATCTTAACATCGATGAAAATTCCAGTTGAACTTTGGCCAAGAAGGGTCAAGTATGTCAGGACCAGTTGCTTAATTATGTTTACATCTAAATTGCTGCAGTAGATCTTCACTTCCTCAAAAGTGATTTTCCTCTGCCCTTTAATTTCATAGAACAATATGAAAGACATGAATCTTCATGAAACTACTCTCCTAATGCAGCAGAGACTCCACAGTGTTTGCAGCCTTTGCTTTTTATCATGAGAAGTCCCAGGGGAGGTTCAAGGTAGGATGCTCACCACCTTGGCTCAGCAATCACAGAAAACCAAATAAATAAAGCAGGGAGTTGGCAAAGCCCTGATTCAGCAAAGGCACAAGCACAAGTTCAGCATTAACCTCTGCTTAAGATGATTTGGAACAAAAGAGTTAATCTCATGGCTGCCCAAAAGTCAGACCAGGAATCCGGGGCCTTGACAGTTGGCGCATCAGTGTTTTAAATCTAAGGGGAGAAGATGCTTAAAGATGAGGAATTTCTTAAATACGGGAAAACAATGCTCCCTGGAATGAGGACATTTCTCGGTAATAACTCAAAGGTTGGTTTTTGGTCCATGGCCAGGCGTGGTGGTCTGGCGTGATTTTGGCCAAGGCACTGATGCCCTGAGGGAGGATGGCACTCAGGCGGCAGCCTGTGCGGATGGACGAGTCCAGAGGAGGCTGCCGTGGGGGCCCAGCGACTCCTCCTCACTCGCATCCCCTCTCTGGGCTGCGGGCTGGGATGCTGGAGATCCCTGGGCAGTGGTGAAGGGCTGGGGAGTGGTGGGGTGTTGGGGCAGCAGCTCAGCGATGGGCTGCCAGCGCTGCCCCTGCTCAGCGAGCGCTGCCATCACCCACCCCCGGCATGAACGCGCTGACGAAACCTCTCGGGTGTGAGCAGGACTGCGTGTGATTGGTAAAGGTCAACGTGGACCAAAACACCCTCCCAGGTGAGGGGTGCAGGGATCTGCCTGCTCTGGGTGCAGTGGTGGTTTCAGCGGGCAGCAGGTCGGGGCAGAGGGAGGGAGTGGCGGATGCTGTCTCCGGAGGTGGGTTTGCAGTTTAAATGCGTGCGACATCCCACCAGGAGGAAGCCTGACGATCTCCGAGCCCGAAACCTGCGAAACCTGAACATCTGGGGGGTGCGGCGGCGCAGGGTCGGGGCGGGCTGGGTGTCGGCGGGCCACAGCCCCCACCAGCCCAGTGACGCCATAGCTTCATCTCTCCTGAGCTCCGCATGCTTATCTGATCTGTGCCTCCGTAATGATGTGGTTAGAATTAAATTATGGTGTTTTAATGTAGTTACGGCTACATTTACCAGGCACATTTCTTCCTGATGTACAATGCTGGAATTTAAGATATGGCCAGAGGCTGTGTATGACTTCTTGTCTCCCGGGCTTGTCGCAGCCTTCCCACATGCTATGTCAGGGCCTGGCCAGAACGGCAGTCTTGGGAGTCCAAGTCACCTCTGCTGATGGAAAGCCAGTAAATTGCGTTAAAGGGAAATCTAGGATGGGAAGGGACACCAGGGAGCCTGTCAATAGCCCCCGCGTTCAGTGCGCGAGGCTCCTGCCTGCACCTTCAGCCTGTGCGAGCGGTTGGTCTTTAGCCACTTGTACGTGGCCAGTGTGACTATGAGAATTTTATACCCGTTGAAGATCTGTGCTGAGATAGTCTAAAGCTTCACAGAAACTTTCTTGCTGATGTCTCCTTTGATGTGAACTTAATGGTCATGGAATTTGCCATATCAGCAATAAGAATGATTTGATTAATTGGAGAGACGTAAGTAAACTGGTTAACTCTCTAAAGTCAGTGGGGAAACACCAGAAATTGGTGCTTTTGCCATCTCCTCTGTGCCAGAGGTGCAGGAATGCCAAAACTTCAAAAGGGGGCCATTGGCCAGAGGAGCGTTTGGCTGACGGCTAAAGGGACAAAATACTCCAGACGGAGAGTAGTGGCCACCTCGGTGCCTCTCCTCGGGGCAAGGGCACGTGGTGGGATGTGTCCTCCCCGTGCTCCCGACAGCCAGGAAAATGTTCTCACCATGAGATCAGCCACTAAACGCAGATGCTTTGGGACGTAGCCGCGCAACAGAGATGATCTGCAGAGCCCAGCAGAATCAATGGTTCCCTTTACCTTCTCCTCAGGCCGGACTCATCACATAGGGTCTCCCACCCCTGAGCCTCGCCTGGTCGCGCGGTGTGTCCAGATCTTGTAACGGGGTCCCTCAGATCGTCCCTGTCAGCGGGGGTGAACTCACATAATTGTGAGGATCCCCACCATCTACAGAGAGTCGCTTTGCTTATCCACCTTTCAGGGTATTTTCATCATTTTGATCCGCCTGTTGGAAATTTATAGCGATGATGCCCTCTAGGGAGTGACTTGTTTTTCCTACCCCTGATTCAGCTTCAGACTTGTGAATTTTAAGTGCATGTGCATATATAAGTGTGTGTCTGTATTTATACAGATACTGCCAGTGCACGTTTTGCAGTAATTCTCCTTGGGTGCTCTTGCTTTCTCCTGCAGTCAATTTTTTTGAATGACATGGAACTGATAATGAATGTGGTTTCAGTACCAAATGATCGGGCTGGCTCGTCTCATTCCACCTCTCCTGGTTTTGAGCAAGAATGTGAGGACTTGCTGTGTCTATTTTA
Organism: Fratercula arctica; assembly: GCA_947846985.1. Lineage (NCBI taxonomy): Eukaryota > Metazoa > Chordata > Aves > Charadriiformes > Alcidae > Fratercula > Fratercula arctica. The sequence goes on from CANTUZ010000015.1 coordinate 4,719,170, forward strand.
GATTCCATCATGAAAGGAATAATTGAGATTGAGATTCTTAGTCGCTCAATGCAGAAGGTCAGGGAATTAATGCTGTGTTACATCCAGACCATTCATTTACTCTGCCTCCTTTTTTTTTTTTCCCCTTAACTGTCTGTAGGGGAAAACAAATGTGCCACAGAGAAGGTAACGCATCTTCAATGCTGCACACATCCCCAGCCTCTGATAATACACACTGTTTATCTTTATTTTGGGGGTGTTCCAGGGTAGTTTTATCATCATAATTGATTAGTGGCGACAGGGAAAAAAAGTCCAGGAGTAACAGGAAGAAATGATTCCAGTGAATCCATTGACTCAGTTGTAGCATTGATCTACTTCTGGGAATTATTTATAGGAGAAGATTCATAGTTAATAATATTAGTTTGGACTTCAGGAACAGTTTATCAGAGGATCTTAAAGGCCTTTGGTAACAATTCATCAGATAGAAAAATAAGGTAGACGGCCTCATTTGGGGCGAGGGAAAGAAATGGGATTCCTGGCATAACCCTGCCCACGAATATCTGTGCCCCCAAAAAGTGCGACGCCCCACAGTGCAAGACCGGCAGGCGGCGGTGGCATTGCACAGGGTCTTGGCTGCTTTCCTGGACCAGGGCCATGGGCACAGCACAGGGATGTCCTGCTGCTCCTGGCCACTGTCCCCAGCACGGCCACGCTGGGACCTGCTGCCCCGCTGTCCCACGGCGGGAGGCGACGCTGGGGTAACTCTGGTTGCTTAGATATTCCTAAGCACAGAAATGGGCGGCTGAATTTCCAGCTGCTCTTAACTGGCATAGTTAAGCAAAGGTCCTTGAAAAAACCCGCACTAAACCCTTCCTTAAGATGAAGTAACGATGTCTGTGAGATGGTCACCTCCGCCAGATCAAGCAGGGAGAGCTGCACAGGGACAAAACAAAACCTTTTCCTCCCCTACCCCTCCTCCTCGTTTTGTTTTTGTTATTAACTTAATTGATCTGTATCCTGCAATCCTACCCGCAGGAAAAATGACACATCTGAAAAAAGCAGGAGGATTTGTTTAGAGTGGTCTGGTTGGGTTTTTCAGGGTATATATATAGAATTGCCTAGAAGTAGTAAATAGAATTAAACACTGTAGTTCTGAAAAACAAAATTCTCAGGGCTGTCTGTTGATTTCAAAGCTGATGAAAACAAAGCAGGCTTTGAAATCTTTCCTCATAGATCTTCCCCCCCTCCCTTATCGTCTAAAAGACGGGCCTGATAATGTTTGGGTTTTGTTCTTCTTTTGAAACAGTTGAAAAATGCTGTTTTCTCAATTAGGATGAAAATCCCAATGTTTTTAATAAGGTCAGTGTAATGTCTTCATTAGCAAGATGCTACAATAACTCGATGCAGATCAGGAACTTCCACCGGGAAAAACTTCAGTGTCTACCCAAAAAGCCTAGAGGCACCTTTGCAGTCGGTGTGAGTTGGTGTTGCTCCCGTAAAATTACTGGTTCCGGGATAACCTCTTTCAGTTCAGGGACTGGCTGCCGTGTATTTAAATATTTCCTGTATGCACAGCCAAACTCCAGTGGTTTTTGCTGGTTTGTCCCTGGCAGGGTGCTGGGGAAGGGGCAGAGCCTGGTGTCGGGTCCCTGCAGACCTCGCGGCCGGGCAGCGCGTAGAGCTCACCGCTAGGACATGCAGGTGCATATTAAAGGACAGACAGCCTAAAATAAAATAAAATAAAAAATATCTAACCCATGAGGTCTTCACTCTGTTGAAATTTTGCCGGCAACTATCACAACAAAGCTGCTGGGTGCCGTGCACTCGGAAGCCTGTCCTCCGTTACGAATGTTGGGGATGGGTAGAAAACCTTCTCCCAGCTCTTTGGAGATGTGGCCTGTATCTGGCCAACCCTCCCTGACCCCTCCCTGACCGGTCTGAAACCACGGCCCCCGGAGACGTCGCTTCCTTCCTCTGAGCCGTATCTTCTCCGGGGCAGCGCTGGCAAAGCTTATCTCCCAGTGCCTTTCTGTACATTGCGGCAGGCAGGGGGGGTAACGCCAAAGGCGGAGGTGCATCAAGAAGACCAATGGTTTGCAATGACATATTCTGCATTTTAAATGGTCTTTGATTTCCTGGCAGCTCCCCGGTGTATCGCCCCTCTGTAATGCTGTCTAAATAACGTTTGTCAGGTGAAGCCACATCTGGGCAGCAGACAGGCCAGTCCGCAACACGCTGTTAGTCACCGGGGATTTCCGAAACCCACCGGCCGATCAATCTCGAGAACTTACTAAATGATAGATGGAATATAATATAGGTCATTATTTCTTCCCTATGCACGAAAATGAATTACTCAGTAAAGATTTAGACCCTTTTTATTATGACACTGAATTTATAGAGCATACAAAACATAAATGCAGATTTCTCCAGCCCCAGACAGATGAACTCATTCTCCAGGCAGCGCGAGTCAGATGCAGCCATTCAGCAGCACTGGGCCGCGTAGGCAAGATGTCCAAACGGCTGGGGCACACCACCGCCACGCGGGCCATCAGGAACCTCACCTGCCTCAGCTTCCTTACGTGGCACAGGATTTGCAAGAGCCCCTGGCTGGTTGAGGAGCCCAGGATCTATTTATTTCAGAAATCAGGCTGTCAGGACCCATGCGTCTTCACCGAGATTTGGAGTCACATGTTACTGAGGCCTCGTAAATGTTTATCTTAACAAAGTCAGCACCTCAATCTCTGATCCGTGAAACAGGCTTGCCATGTAGCGAAAGGAAATTGGTAAGGCTAAAACCTGTTTAATTAGAAGTAGGTGCTATATGAGTACATGGGCAGATGCGGTCTTCCTGAATTCTGTCTACAGAGCTACCCTCTAGAATTTGGGTCGGTTTGTACCAACAGCAGTAACTTTCCTTGTTGTTGGAATAAATGCTCCAACTTTTAATTGTACGGCTAGGGAGACTCTTACCACTGACCAGCAGTTACAGATGTCAGCTTCGCAGTTAGCTACTTCCCAAAGTCTGCTGGGAGTTCCGATTTTTAGCAGGAACGTTAGATCTCGGAGAGGAGGAGAGCAGGCAGCAAGGCTGCAAACTCCCCCCGGTTTGGGGAAAAGGCTGGGAACTGGGGCTGGAAAGCACCTCTGGAAACGGGTGCTGTCTGCTGCCTGCTCCAAGGAGTGGGACAGTGGGTCCTGGTTTGTCGCCTGTGGGCTGCGGGCACTGAACGCACCCCCAGGGCATCCCCGGTGAAGTGGTTTTGGCTTTTCTTCACTGGGACACGGGGCAGTGGAGTGGTCAGTCCTCTTTTTATGGGCTACGCTGACCGCAGAGGGTTTGAGGACAGAACCAACGCAGCGCCGACCCCACTTTATGTAGGTACATCAACTGCTCAGGCTTGTAAACCTCACCGTGGGCGAAACCAAACACAGTCATGGCAGGGTGGCTGAGAGGGAGCTGAATTTGTAAATCTCAGCAGTGTGTGCAGGAGAAATAGAAAAAATGACTGACTAGATTGAAAGTGGTCACCTGCCTGAACCCAGCCATGGCTCTGGGAAAGGCAGAAAAGAGAAAGAACTGATAAAGTCTTTCAAAAGCCATTTGACCTGTAATTTTCACTGATGTAAGGGATAACAGTGGAGATTTCATTTTAATATATAGAAATCCAAATTTTTTTTTTCCTGGGCTGTAATCAGCTCCACTGAAATTCCCTCTGTCCATCAGCAAAATCTGTCTCGTGCTTGTTCTTTCTGGAACCCCTTTAAAATTCTACACTGCAGTCAGAGAGATTAAAGGGGTAATATAACCCCAGGAACCACACTCCTGATGAGTAATTTCCCCGTGATTATTACGAGAAATAGCTAAGATCTAAAGGAGGCTCAGAGGGGGGAGAAGAGGACCGTTCTTTAATCCCCCCCCATCTGTTTACTTTGCACACCGGTGCCAACGCCTGTCCCGGCCAGAGCAGCCGGGGTCTTCCCTGCCCGCTGGGAGAACCCCTCTGACGAGGGGCACAGAGCCCCCCGCCCCGCCACGCTGCTGAACCAGAATTCATGACTAAACAAACCCAGCAGAATCACAGAATCACTAAATGGTTAAGGGACCTTAAAGCTCATCCGGTTCCAACCCCCCTGCCCTGGGCAAGGACACCTCCCGCTAGCCCAGGTTGCTCAAAGCCCTGTCCAGCCTGGCCTTGGACACCTCCAGGAAAGGGAATTTGATCAGATTTTTACAGTGAGCTGCATCAAAACATGAAGCTGACCTTCTCTGGTAGGCCTGACCTACCAGACAGGTGCATGTCCTCTAATTTACGCCTTGTTCATTAGTCACTGCTGGGAATTACATTTATACAGTGCTCCCACCCCCAGTAAAAAGATTATAATTCCTGAGTTTGAAATAATTGGTGGCCCCAAAATAGCTCTTGTGGGCACGGCCACCGAGCCGGGGGGGCTTCAGTCAGGCGGCACTCAGTCTGGGGCGAGCTCAGGTGCTCAAAATCAATGGTTGCTTCTGAAAATGTAGGGCACCGCGGCTCAGTCCCGTTGGGCGGGCGGCCCGCGCTCCTGCTCAGCGCTTCTTAATTTAGGTGAAACTGATTGCTTTCACCTTATATAATGACAATAATACTTGGCAGCCCCATCACCGCTTCCCTCTGACGCTGTAAAGTGCCGGTCAAATGCCGAGTGTGACATGTAGGTGCCGAGGGTAAATGCTGTCACTGGCTCTGGGCAGTGCCCTCCTGGGGCTGAAGGGCACAGCGGCACTGCCGGAGCCCCGGGACCGGGGGGCACCAGGACGTGGGAACCCTGGGGCACAGGGCACTGCGATGTGGGAACCCTGGGACATGAGGGCATGGGATGTGGGAGCCCTGGGATGCGGGGGCACTGGGACACGGGGGCACTGGGCTGCGAGAACCCCAGGATGCAGAGGGACCAGGATGCAGGAGTCCTGGAATGCGAGGGCACCAGTACACGGGGGCACTGGGCTGCAGGAACCCCAGGATGCAGAGGGACCAGGATGCAGGAGTCCTGGAATGCGAGGGCACCAGTACACGGGGGCACTGGGCTGCGGGAACCCCAGGATGCAGGGGAACTGGGATGCAGGAGCCCTGGGACACAGGGGCACCGGGATGTGGGAGCCCCGGGACGTGGCGGCACCAGGACGCGGGAGCTCCAGGACACGGCATCACCGGGATACAGGAATCCCGGGTCGCGGGGTCACCGGGATGCGGGATCCCCGGGCCGCGGGGGCACCGGGATGCGGGATCCCCGGGCCGCGGGGGCCGCAGGCACCAGCCGCTCTCCGTGAGCAGCCCGCGGCGGCGGTAGGTGCCCCCCCCGGGTGTTCGCAGGGTGCGGGCTGTGCGCGGCGCCCAGGCGAAGGGCAGAGCGCGTGCCGGAGCCTGGGTGACGCCATAAATGACACCACACGGTAATACCCGAATTTTTCACTGGTCCCTCAAACTTAGCGCTGGCCACCCCCCCCCCCCCCCCCATTCCCCATCCCAGATCCTGGAATTATTCATTTGGCATCGCCCCGGCCGTGCCGCGGAGGGGAGCGGGGCCGGGCTGACGGAGCCGGTGTCAGAGCGGGGACTCCCGTTGATACCGGGACGGGGGGGACGGGAACGGGACACGGCTCGGTGCCGGTGTTTGGGGGGGGGGGGGGGGTTGGAGAGGGGGGTGTGTGCGCGCGCGCGGCGGTGACGTCACAGCAGGGCCACGCGACGGCGGCGGGCCCCGCCCCGTGGCGCGGGGGCGGGAGGGAGGGAGGGATGGAGGGGAGGAGGAGGAGGAGGAGGAGGATGGTGGTGGCGGCGGCGGCGGCGGCGGGGGGAGGGAGGGACGGCGCGGCGCTGAGCTAAGCCGATCCCACGTGTGACGGATCTGGCTGCTTCCCCAGCGCCTCTCCAGTGAGATCCTCCGGTAGCGGAGGGAGGAGGAGGGGGGGAAGGGAAGGGGGAAAAAAGAAAATACACACAAAAAAAAAAAAAAAAAAGAAGAAGGAGGACACAAAAAAAAAAAAAAAGAAGAGAAAAAGCAACCGGAGCGAAGAGACCCGGGCCGGGGGGGGGGGGGGGGGGGCGGGTTGGGCGGGCTTGGGGGGGGGGGTGGGGGGGGTTGCTCTCACTCGGCGCGGATCGCTGCGGGCTCCGCGCGGCCATGGAGGCGGACGGGAGCCAGGCTACCTCGGGGAGCCCCGGCGAGGCGCAGCACGACCCCGGGTAAGTCGGCGAGCGGCGGAGCGGAGCGGCGAGGAGCGGGGCGGGAGGCGGAGGTGGGGGGGGGGGGGGAGACCGGCCGGACCGGCCGGTCTCCCCCCCCCCCCCCAACCTCCGCCTCCCGCCCCGCTCCTCGCCGCTCCGCTCCGCGCCGCCGTGAGGTGCCCCGTCAAAATGGCCGATCCCGCACCGGCGTTCAACTCCGCTCTCTTCTCTCCCTCCAGCAAGATGTTCATCGGCGGCCTCAGCTGGCAAACCTCACCAGGTAAGGACCGACGCCCCCCCCACCCCCTTCTTCCCACGCCCCCCCCCCTCCCCTCCTCCTCCTCCTCCCACCCGTGTCCCGCCCCGCGTGGGCCGCGTCCCGCCGCGCCGGGGCCTGGCCGACCCCCCCCCCCCCCCCCCCCCATTCCTTCCCCTCTTCTGCCTCTCTGCTTCTCTCTCTCTCTCTCCGCAGACAGCCTTAGAGACTATTTTAGCAAATTCGGAGAAATTAGAGAGTGTATGGTCATGCGGGACCCCACCACCAAGCGCTCCAGGTAAAGCCACCGCCGCCCACCCGAGGGGGGCGGGTTGATAAAACTTCTCGAGTTGCCGCCGGGGCCGGTGGAAACCCCCCATCCTCATCCTCATCCCCGTCCCACCCCATCATCCTCATCCCCATCCCACCCCACGTGTGGGGGTCTCCCCACGCCGCATCCCTGCAGGAAACAAAGGGGTTGGGGCTCGATACCGGCGGCTTTGGGGAAGGGGAGGGGGGAGGACATGGCCATTTATTTTTATGACTCCTCGCCTCGTCGCTAGTTCTCATCATTCCCCCCATCCCCATCCCCTCGCTCTTTGTCTCCCGCAGAGGCTTCGGGTTCGTTACGTTCGCGGATCCGGCGAGTGTAGACAAAGTCCTGGCCCAGCCGCACCACGAGCTGGACTCCAAGACGGTAGGTGGGCGGTGCGGGGGGGGCCCGGACCCCCGCTCCCCCGGCTGTGACCGGCGACCTGCCGGGGACCCGGCCCGCGCCTTCGCCTGGGCTTTGCGGGGCGATGTCAGGCTGTCATTGAACGGGGACTTCGCATGCTTGGGGTTTTTCCTTTTTTTTTTTTTTTTTTTTTTTTTTTTTTCCTCGCCAGTCCGCCTTTAACTTACAAAAAGCGGTAACTTTTTTTCTAAATCTGGATTTAGCCATACCGACCGATGGCTCCTCCCCCAGCCTTATATTTTATTGAGCGGTGACATTGAAAAAGCTGTAGAGTAAAATCCAACTTTTTTTTTTTTTTTTTTTGGTGTTCTGCTGCAGAATGCTTTTTGCAGGGAACTTTCTCCTTCTTTTGATTGATTATTTATTTATTGGTGCACGCGTTTCAAAGTGCGAGTGACTTAGTGTCAAATCGTAAAAGCTGCTTCTAGTGTCATTTCCCAAAGTCATTTTTCGGAGAGGTTCCCCTCACCTGTGATGTCAGGGCCCTTATGAAACGTATGCATGGATTTATGGAGAGCTGGAGAGCAGAGGTGGTAGGGAAGCACAAATCCCAATTTGCTGTTGTTTCTCCAGAGCATTTTGCTACACTCAGTCTCCAGTGGATAATATAAGGAAAATGCTCATGAGATTCAGCTGGTCTGTTTATTTTTTTAAATAAATGTTACATTGTTACACTTGCCTCTTTTTTTTTTTTTTTTTTTTAAAAAAAAAAAAAAAACCAAACAACCAAACCCACATGTAAGTTTCCCCTGTGACCTGATACAGAGTTTTCAGTATTGGGTCAAACAAAAGGCACGTGTGGCTTTAGGCCCTGCTTTTCTCCCTGCCATCAAGGCCGTGCAAAACGGTGAAGTTTTTGTGCCTCTTACTTTCTCGCAATTTTTCAGCCTCAGCAGAGGTGGGAAGGGGTGGGGGGGAAGGACGCGGGTAGAGGTCATTCTGGCTTTGGTACGGCTCGGTCCGAAGGGGGTCGCGCGTTGGGAAGGGAAGGATGGTGTTGGTTTAACTGTCTGGCAGAGAGCTGCTGCTGAACGTATCCGTTCCTCGCTGTAACTGTCTTTTACTCTGTGTGTTCTGGATTTTAAAGGTTTTATTTTAACATGAGCATGGTGTTAGGAGGAATCCTGTCTCGGTGCAGGAGCATCTTGTGTGTGCCTGTGTGTATGAGATTATAGTTAAATGAAGAATAGAAGAAGCAGGGAGCAAACATGAGTGTATGATTATTTTGTTTTTAAAATGTAATTTATATGAAAACAAAAAGCCCAAAGCCCTCGTGGAAGCAGGTGGAACCTAGTGTTTTTTAATTCGACCTACAAATTCTGCTGGGCTTGTCTGAACACGTAGCCCATGCTTTCACATGCCTTAATAATTTGATTTTAGGTTTAATCAGATATGGTAAGATAACTGATTCCACTGCGCTCCTGAGATTAAACTCACCAGACTTTTCATGTACAGTTATATTCTCTATGTGTTTTTAAAGATAAATTTAGATAAGAAGAACAAAGGCAAACAGTATGTTGAACGAGGGTTTAAAAAAAAAAAAAAATAATCATGGGAGGACACCCTGTCATATTTCTGACTATAATTAGGTCCTCCCCCAGCTTTTTTCCTGTATCGTGGTCTGGTCCCTGCAATGTATTAATTTGCTCTTCTCTGGGGGAGGGGTGAAAAGCTTGACCAGGACAAATTTGCCTCAGTTTTGATTGCGTGATAATGACTGAATCAATCTGAATAAGAAATCGACCTTAGAATCAGTAACGCAGCTTAAAAGTGAAACAGACAACTAGCCAGGTTCCCTGTCAGGCGTTTATTTGTAGACGTATTTTAGTAACTGTTCTTTAGTATAACATAGCATTTGACTCTGTTTCAACGTTCAGCACAGGAGGCAGATCGGTTGGGTATTGGCATGGAAACGTCGCTCTTGTTTACAGTTACGTTAAAAGCTTTGTTTAGGTAATGGCCATTCATATCAGAAATAGTATTATAGTCATTTCCTAGAGGACTTGTAGATACAGTAAGTAGAATTGTACCTAACTAACTAATTTTTTTTTTGGTAGAAGTTCTTTTTTTTTTTTTTGGTTGTTGTTTAAATAGTTGACAGGGATACGCAAAAGGTACGGATTTGCCATGTTGATTGCTGGTGTTCCTCTTCAGATGCTGATGGTGTTCATCCAAAAGGTTTTGTGAAGGAAAATTCAGCTATTCGAGAAGGGCTGTCTCTGTGATGCAAAGAACTCTATGGTCTTTGAACTGACCTTCAAAAATGAAGGTGTTGCTGTAGAGTTTAATGGCTTTTCCAACTTTTTACCAGTGGGACCTTGCAGCGATGTCCTTCTGGTGGGAGTGGTGTTCTTTGTTGAGAAAACTTTTGCTTTCGAAGCAAAAGTAGAAATGTGCATATTTGCCTCTACCTTTGGGTATTGCTGTGGAAAATCCGTACCTGTTGTATTTCCCCAGTAGACAAATGCCTAGTCAGTGCTGAATATATTTGTAGATAATGTTAATCTCTATGAAAAGGTTAGCTTTCTAGATAAAGAATGTTACTTTTTATGCTTTTTGAACAATGAAGTGGCATGTAATCGCTCATTTCTCAGGTGTGTCCTAAAAAAGATACTCCATTTGTATCTGATATAGACAAATCAGTTCATCAGTCGCACATCAAATGTTTGTGCTATTTCCAGTTTTGACAAATTAATTGAGTAAAACTGCTTTTTAGGAGAGGCCCGTGGTTATTTATCAGTGACAGGAATATTTATCACCCCATGAACAACAATACCAAATGGAAACATCTCCTTTTCCTAATCAGGGTTAGCTTGAGGGGGAAAAACCCAACAGAAACCAAACCCAAGCTATGAAAGCAAGCCTCTACTTCTAAATATGCCTTAACGCAATCAGGATTAGTTTCATGAGTTTGTTACATAGTCAGAGGCGACACTGAAAGCAGTCACAAGTTGCACAGTTAAGGTGGGATTTAGTCCTTTAAAAAAGCCTTTTCCAGACTCTTTCTTTAGAACGTGTCCATGTGCAGGTGCTGTGAAAAAACAGAGGTGAATTCAGCAGCATGTAGACATTCTGTTGCAATCATTTTTAAAGATGACAATTTAAGATGGGCAGTTGTTTAAAAGGTATGATTTTTATTTACACCTGGACGTGCATCTGCAGTGGTGTCTTTTTGTTTTTAAGGAATTTTTGAACGGTAGAGAAGAGTCCCTTTTTAAAGATGACCCATGTGGAAGTTGTTTTTCAAATTGCAGAATTAGCATTTTGGAACTGCAGAGTGGACGCGCTTTCCAATTTATGCAGCGCAATAGGAGTCAATGCTGCATCTTAAACAAGGGAGCATGGGGTAAAACAAAGATTTTTTTTTTTTTTTTTTTTTTTTTTTTTTTCTCCTTCCTTTTTGTCTCTCTGGCATGCTTCATTCAAGAATACTTTAGGTAACTCCTTCATGGAAAATATTTTTTTAAGAACTTGGTTTCTTCTGGTTTAAAATGCCTGTGTGTTTCGTTTGTGTCTTGCTCTCCCCTCTTGCCACCCCTTCCCATAAATGCCCCTTTCATGGCTCACAGATATTCTTTGAGGGTGAGCAAAACACATCAACTTGGTGTATTGTTGTGAAGGATAGTCCTGTAGTCCTTCTAATGTTTTAGTTTTAATAATTGAAATGTGAATAATTTCACTGTGTGCGTGGTGTTGCGAGTCGGTTGGCAAAACAGAGTAGAAAAATAAAAGAAAACCAAAGTAACCCCAAACCCAACTGAAGGAAGGTGCAGGTGTCGAACCCAACAGGTTAAGATCTTGATCGGGAATGCTGGCCGTCTTTCTGCGCGCCCTCCAGAGCATGCAGCTAGCGTTTAACGAGCGGTTTTTGTTGTAGAGGCAGCACCCAGAGGCTAACACAGAGCTCCCTGAGCCCCAGCGGAGGTTGCTGCCCAGAAGGTGCTGCAGGAGGTGTACAGAAGGGATGTTTTCTTCTTCTTTTCCCATCTCCCTCCCCCTGCCCAAACCTCCCCAGACAAACCCAGACTGTGATCCGTCAGTTCCAGAGTAGTTCTAGATGACCCAGTGTGCTGAATTACAAGCCTGAGAAATGAGGGATTAATAATTCAGTGATTAAAAAAAAATAAAATATATGAATTGACAACAAAAGCTATCTTGTTGATTTCCCCTTTCTTTTTCCTCAGATTGACCCTAAAGTTGCATTTCCCCGACGAGCACAGCCTAAGGTAAGTAGGAGGATCGATAATAGGATTTTAGGCACACAGAGAATCATTGTTGCCAGGCAGTTCAGGTTTCAAACAGGGAATTGGCAATGAAAGCTTTTAAAGCCGGAGTGCATGGCGTCTTAAGGGTATCAGCGTATGGCTGTGAAACTACAGGAGAGCTGCTTTGTGCGATATTGCGTGTCTCCAGTTTAACCGTCTCCTTGCAGAGTCGCGGTCAGTGGCGGCTGGCTGGAGAGCAGAGCCTTCTCTAGTTCTGCTGGGAGATTGCCGCCGCGGTACTTGCGTTTGTCATGCCATTTTATGCAATATGTTTTGCATGGTGTTTATGAAGAGCGTTTGGATTAAGTGCAGACTTGGGGCTTGTTTTGAGCTGAGCTTTCAGTTCTGTGGTTGTGATGGATGGGAATATATCTCTGCCTTCATTGTTTGCAAATTTTCTTTTGTATAACTTCAGAGATGCGTTTGGAGACTAATAAGCATTGGATAGCAAGTTTCTGATGAAGCTCTGAACTCTTCAGGCCACGGGGTATTCTTTTGCAAGAACAGTGAAACAATGAGCTTTAAGTCTCTGATCTGATCAGGCTGGCTGGAGAGGTGACCTTCTTCTTCCAGGGCACTCTTGCTGTAGCGCGGCTGGTCTCCGCGCTGGGACAAAGCGGCCGTAGCCATGTGCCGAGGAGCTGTGTCTGCGCTGGCTCTGACGCAGCGCTGGGTGCCATTGCTGCTGGAGGAATTAGAAGTGGCTGTTGCTCTTTAGGCTGTGCCTAACAAAAACAACCCATCAGTTGCAAAGCCAAACGTGCAGTCAGTTGTATTTGAATTTTGAAAGGCAGAGGCTGAAGGAAAACTTTTGTAATTGACTTTTTTCTTTTTTTATTTATTTGTTTTTAGTGACCTATTGGAATAATTTAATTTAGCTGGTGTATGCCACTTGTAACGCAACGCGATTAGAGTGCACACTACAGCATTCCGTTAAAAAGCGCAAAGACAAGGCTGCAAAGCTGTGGATGCAAGTCAATAAGGAAAAGTGGTTTAACGTTGGCGGCATGAGACCACCTGAACAAATTCAGCCTAACAATTTTATTGCACGTAGCTCCTCGTGAAAGCAAGCAGTTTAGTAGCGTGTGGAACCATAGTGTTAAATACTGTACAAAACAAGCGCCCAGGAAAAATGATGTGTAACTTAAGAACCCTAGGCATGTAGCAGGAGAGACGCTAGTGATTTCTCTAAAAGAAAAAAACAACACACAAACCCAAAACCCAGCGGCCCACTTGCAGAATTTTAAACCAAAATAATGTAGTCAAATATTTAGAGGTTCTTTTCTTCATAGGTCATATCTAATAACTAATCGGTGAATAATGGCGTGCCTGGCTTGCTTCTGTGCTAAGCAAAGAGTTTAGAGTTCGTAGGGTTCGTGGCTTCTGGATTATGTTGTTGGATTAATGCTGTCTTTAAGATAGTTTCAAGTTATCCGAATTTTGAAGGGTTTCATAATTAAAGTACGAAGATGATCTTGCACTGTAGCTGATGCTCCTTTCCCCCTTCCCAATACCTTTTAAAGGCTTATTTACATTTTAAACTGTCTTCAGTTACCAGTTATCTGTTTCTACAGTGTTATTTGTAAAAGTTTATAACGCTTACAAGGGAGCTGTTAAGCTGTCCCATGTGATTTCTTCTATAACAATAAAAAAAAACAGGGCATGTCTTATGCCATGGGTATTAGCGTGTTAAATTTTCTTGTTAAAGAGTGCAAAATCAGGTCATTTTTACAAAGGGGATTTTGTTTTTCTCCACGTAGTTGGGGTTTTTTTGTGTTTGTTTTTGGTAACAGACATCCTTCAAGCGTGGGGCAAATCCTGGAACGTACGCTGGATTCCACTCTTAGCAGGAACTCGCTCTCTCTGGAGAGGTCAGCAGTGTCTGTTTCTGCTTTTTACACACTTGTCCTTTCTAAAGTGTTGGGATTTCTACAGGGCACTTGAAAAAAATCTTAAGATGGGAAGGAGCCTCATCAGGAAACGGGAGAAAATCAGATGCAATAAGGAACAGCTTTTACATCAATTATGACGTATTATTCTGGACTGCATTTCATAAGCTGGGTTTTTTGTTTTCTGTTTTTTAATTAAATACTGAATTAAGGTTTTGGACTTTAGTTGTTCATTTATCCCAGTTGAATACGGAATGCTCAGCGTTAAAATGTGACTGTACTTTAGTCTAATTAACTAGCTAACGCTTGGGTCTGTGGAGATTAATGGCATTTAATGAAATGTCTCTGTCTCTCTCTACGTGCAAGGGGAGATATTTTTCTTTTTCTTTTTTTTCTTTCTTTTTTTTTTTTTTTCCCCCCTGAGTAGTCCCTTCCTGGTGTATTTAGCAAAATGGGGATTGGCCCTTTTGTCAGTGATCTTCCTGCCAGCGGCCGGGTGCTGAGGTGGAGACAAGGTGGCGGTGGGCTCATTCCCCCTTCTCGTGCAGGCAGACAGAGACCTTCTGGCAGTTTCCCTCCCTCCATCCCCTTCCTTCGGGAGCCCTTTTGACCTGCCTCGGCGCGATTAACTCTTCAGTGGGCAGCAGCTGCGCTGGCTCTCGGGCTGCCTTCACCTCCTTTGCCAGATCCCATGCTCGCTGCGGTCTGCGGGGTCAACCTCACTTATTTGTGCGCGCACAATAATTTGTGCTCCTTCCTTCCCCCCTTTGGGTTCACTTTAATTGGCTGGTCTTCCCCTTTCAAACCATAGGCCCAGTAAAATGCTTTCTTTTGGGCTTTTTAAACTGCATCTCCATGATTTGACACCTCTCTGGTGATGCAAATTGGTTAGTGAGCGACAAGTGGCAGGTTGTAACAGCAGAGCATTCTTCCCTCATTTTCTCAGAATGACCCTTGCAGAAAATCCTCCGTGGTTGCCTCCGGTGGATTACGCCTCATGTGTAATCCTGGTCTCCTTGTGAAGTCCAGGATGACTTGAAGCCATTGTTTTAGGAAATGTGCTGCAGGGGTGTAACTTGTTGAGGTTCTGGTGTATGGCTAACAGCGACATGAAAAGAATATATGTATGCTTTCTCGCGGCTGCTGTTCCTTGATAAAAATCTGTCTTGCTTCCAAGTGCTGGAAGGTGCTCTGTAACAGTTGATCATTTATAACTCTGCTGACTTAAAAATCCTTAAAAAGCAGCAGTGATTGGGGGGGAGGCAGTAGTATTGTAGCCCCTTTTGAATACTGAAGATTACGATAATTTGACTTTTTAATATTCATAGCCTGTCAGTTCTGACATTACTTGCTATATTAGGTTGGAGAAGCCTTATCAAATTCAGCATGTTCATTAGATATTTTTCAAATGTAAGCAATTTCCACCCTCCTTCCCCCCTGCCCCCTTGGTGATTTATTTAAAAAACAAAACAAACAAAACCTGAAGAGCAAAAGGACAGCAGCCTCAGTCTGTGAAGAAGCTCCTTGGCTACAAAATACCCATGTGTGTCTTACTAGTATAGCAATTTGGATGCTTTGTCGTGCAAAGCCATGTATGAAACAGGCAGATAAAACTTCAGTCAAAGTTAACCGCTAGTGAGGCTGCCCACTGAGTTGTATTTTGTGCTCGGGTTCCTCCAGGACGGGACCGAGGTGCCTGTTCTTCCCGTCACTTACTACGGGGGCATAACACGAACGGTTGGGAATTGCTCCAGCAAGTCAACAAGCTGGAACTACCTGTAGTAGCATTTGGCGTCATTCATTGGCATCATGTGTGTGACCTGCTGCTGATGGTCTGTGTCCTTCTTCAGTGGTGGTTAAATAAAAAGGACAAGCTGCCGACTGCTGCTGGCTCCTGGAGCTGCTGCTGGAGGTGGGCGGCGTGGACTGTGCCTGGGCGCTGGGTGTCCGGTGTCCTGTCTGCTCACGACCCAGAGGAGAGGCGGTTGCTGTCAAGATTGTGTATCGTAATTTGGGATCTAATCTGCTCTGGGTGCAGTATTCTGGTGACCGTTTGGTCACAAAATAGCAAAAGGGCTTTATTGGGTGAGTGAAGCCTTTTGTCTGATAGTCTGATGGTGATGCTGAGTATTGATGTTTTCATTAGATGTATTTTATTCCAACAGAGGACAGTGCAGAACCAGTAACTGGATCTGGCATCTCTGTGCTCCAGTCAGTTGGGGTATCTGGAAAGTGTGCGTACCTCTTCTGTGGACTGGCTGGTTTCCTGTCTGGCCCCACACATGGGCTGTAAGAGGTGCAGTTGTGCACATCTGTTCCTCCTTCTTTGGCAAAAAACAGTGTCAACAACTCTCCTTTCATTTGCGTCGCCCTTGGTTAAAGCCACGTGAAGCTGGCTATTCCAGAGCAGCAAATGGAGGGCATGCCCTTTTGGAATAACACCCAGGCTAACCTGGGATATTTTTTTTTAAAGCTAACCAGTGGGTTTGGATGTCTGATTCCAATTAAGTTAACTGTGGGAGGGGTGTCTGCATCCCTTGGCTGCCTGATAAGCGTGAGCCAGAGTAGCAGAGAGAGATTTTACTCCAAAGCAAGTGATGGACCTTGAAAATCAAGAGTTCTGTTGTTTGTTTCCTTCCCTGCTTCTGCCTGTGAACTCCTCCAGGTTAGTCCCACTACTTCCCATCTTATTTTAAGTATTGGGTAGACTTTGAAGTCTCTTTCAAAAGAATGTGAACCGAGCACCCTAGCAGAACTCAGGATTCTTCCTTTCCTGCCACCCTTCCTTCCCCACCAGGCTGTAAAGAGCAGCAAGGTCAGGCCTTTGCCCTGTTTTTTGCTTTTCTTTTAATTCTTTTTTAAAATTCCCCTGCAGGTCTGGATGAAGTAAGCAAGGAAGCACTTCCTGCTCTTGGCATTGGGCATAGATGTGTACCTTAATAATGTCACTGTATCTTCTGCATACAGAGTAATATGAAGTCCTTTCCAGGTGGTATGAGGGATCTCTTTGTGTGGCTGATGGCTGGTGTTTGGATGTCTCATTCGGCCAGCCCTGGTGCAGAACCCTTGTCCAGGGTAGTCTGCTCTGAGAATTTGTCTCCCTCTGGCATCGGAAGGTCAGATGGAAAAGTCGATGAGTCTGAGTCTTGGCTAATCAACCCAGGTCTTCTCAGGTTTTGAAGGTCCAGGGTTTTGAAACCCTTTATTCTGGGGCTCGGATTCTTGCTCTCTGCGATCTGTTGGAGGCAGACCATGATCTCTGTTCTTGGCTGCTGGCAGCCAGAGGAAGATGTGGTCGTGCAAGGCGTGCTGTGGAGTGCGGTGAGATTTGTCAGAAGCAAGAGCTGAGATGGATTTTTGTAATTTTGTTGGTTTTGGAGATGTAAACATTTATTTCTTCTCCCCAACCAGTCAGGTAGGTTGCTCATGTTGTCCTTAATCCCCGCAGACTGTCTTGTACTTGTGTAAGATATATGTATTTCCATTGCCGTTGCCTAAGGATGTCTTTCATGTTAAGAATTGTCCTAATGTACTTTCCTTCCCTTTGACTTACTGCTAACTAAAAATTAAAATTGAATATCATCTAACTTGGGATTTGTTTGTTTTGTTTTGTGTTTTTTTCTTTTTTTAAAAAAGGGGTTTTTACATTCCCTGTGCTTTTCTGTATCATTGGATTATTTTTAATGGTGTCTACCAGGTAACTTTTCTGCATGGAGACCTTGCTGCTTGGATATGCTGGGGAAGGGTCCGAAATGAGGGAGGTCAGGGAAATGGAAGGAGAGCAGCATGCAAACACCCTTGTGCGTTCCTTTCTGCTTCCAGATGAGTACATCTCGTCTGCAAAGTGCTGAGCCTTTATCAGCCTGGGGGTAGGTCTACTAATGACTGATCTAAAACCATCAAATTCATTTATTTGTCACTGCCAGTGACAGGCCAGTTAATGCTAATGGATTCTTTTTTTAGCCTGTTGACTCTGGTGATAGTCTCATAAATGTTGTGAAATCCAAAGCATTAAGGGAACTTGTAACTTATTTTTAGAGGAGAGCTATTGAAACAGGGTGGCGTGGTGTGTGTAGATCAAGGTATATGTTATGCTGAGAAGGAAAAAGAACAACTCTTGTATTTCATTAAGCCATAGATGTCTTTTCTGTTCCTGATAGTTATTTGACTTCTCAATTGTATTTTAGTGTTCTCTTTAAACACATTTTGGGTCATGCTATAAAGGGAGGAGAAGCTGTAAATAGAGCCAGTCATCTTAGGAAAAAATGGCTTGTTTCAGAAAATGGTTCATCGACAGGGCCTGAATCTTCTCTGTCCCTATTGTGCAAAGGCACTTAAGCATATACTTAAGTTGGCATAAGCATGTGGGTAAGTGCTTTGCTGAATCAGGATGGACTAAAAGCATATTATTAAATGCTTTGTTGAACTGTGGAGCTGTAGCAGAAAAAGATTAAAAGATTACTTTGTGTATTTGAGAGTACTTTGTATATGGTCCGTCCCATCATTTCTCCTTCTGAGATAGTTGGTTTCATCTCTCTCACTTTCCCCCCTTCACCAGAGGATCTCGCTCACAAGAAAATATTAATCTGCTGTTTCCTCAGAAAAGTAATTGCAAGAGCAGTGTAGCATCAGACTTAAAAAAAAATAAAAATTAAATAAATCATTGTCTAAGCTTAATTTAGTCTCTAGCTCTGCAATCACACATTCTATTTGCCTTAGTCACTGGAATAATTCTGTAAACTATGTGAGTAGTGTTCAACGTGGCTTAGGTTTCTAACATATTATTGCTGTAGAAATTGTGGTTTGCTGAGTAATTTGGAAGTTAATGTGAATGTCTGTAGTCAGATCAGCATGCGGTATTAATAAGTTACTGCTAAACTTTGGCATTTTGCTGCTCTCCTGTTGAAAATATTTCCTTTATTTTTTGAGTGCAGAGAAAATGTGAAGAATGTTAGGAAGTTCTCCCCTGCTCAGTCATTCCTCGTGCTGGGGCATCTGCAGCTGGGTGTAATGTTGTGACTGAGTAGGCTTAAACCAAGTATTAAGACTGTACTCTGGGAACTTTGTATTATAAAGACAGACCCTGCCCTGCTCAGACTTATGCAGTTCTCCACATGTGGAATAGTTCCTGAGACCTCAGCAAGCACAGTTAAATGTGGACGAGGCTTCTTAATATGTTGATGAAGTGTATGTGGCAAGAAGGGTGAAGGAAAAGAAGTATTGACAGCAGCAGAAAGGGTCGTTCTCTCTGCCCTTCCCTCCCCCCAGCAAAGACTTGCATTAATTTCCCATTGACTCAGATGTACAATAGGGAAGAGGTTTCAAGCTGACTAAAGGGGCAAAGGTTCAAGAAAACTACTGTAGCAAGAACTGATGCAGAGTGACAGTAATGAGGTGGCCTGGCAGGTGGGAGGGAAAATGGTGGGGTCGGGGAAAGAAACTAATATCTAGTGAATTAAATAGTTCCCAGGGTTTGAAGTTGTTAAGTCCTGTTGGTTTTATTTTCCTCAGTATGTGCCATACAGCTATGAGCTACGGCTGGAGCAAGGCCTCGGCTGGGAAGGTGGGCGGGCTCCTGGTGCAGCTCCAGTCCTGGTGGTTCAGGGCTGGGTTGCTGGGAGTGCTGGTGTTGCCCAGAGGATACCGAATTCTTCTGTCGTGTCCTCAGACCTGCGCTGTGCTGTTTTAATTTATGTTTTAGCATTCCTGACTCTGAGCTCGTCTTTATGTTGTTCTGTGGGTCAGTTTTGTATCAAAGAGAAGGTGAGGAACACAAGGTGAAGAAGTGTGTTGAAAATTTGATTTATTTAAAATAGGGACTGTGAAGTCCCAGCAAGACTTTCAGCTTCTTGAATGCTTGTGGAAACGGAATGCCTGCTAGATGGGGAGTCAGTAGAGGGTTTTATAACAGTTGCTGAATAAACGTTGTTCGGGAATCTTCCCAAAGGGTAATTTGGTGTGGTGTGTAAAGAGGTTGCAAGGAGCTGAGCATTTGTCCCAAGTATCTGTAAATCCCACTGGACTGAGAGGTATCACTGAAGTTGGAGGCTTGGATTGTGGCAAAAGCTTGTCAGCTGCGAGCCCTCAGTGCTGGCAGAAGATTTGCTGTTTGTTGCACTGCTGGGAAAAGGTGTTGCTGAAGGGGACATGACTAGTGATTTTTCTGCAGTGCTTACTGAAAGAGTGAAACTTCTGTAGAGTTTTCCATTTGGCTACAATATCAATCATTTATCTTCAGAGATGTGCTGGTGCTATTCCCTGCTCTGAACCCGAGCTGTGCGCAGAGCCTGACACAGACACTGAGCATTTATCCTTTTGCCAAAGGTTTGCAAAGTGTTGTAAATGAGTATAAAGATGTTCACTTGCTGGTGAATTTTGTCTACTTCTGGTGTTGTATTTGGCAGACCTACAAAGCCTATAGCAGTGCTGTGTGCTCAGTGAATTGTGGAAGGGAACAGAAAACATTGAAAAGAAATCTGAAGTTAATGCTCAGATGTGAAATATGATAGGAATTTTCTGAGCACGTGGGGGTATCGCCTCACCTTTTGGTGTGGGGCTGCTACCGACCATTGTGTTGCATAGTGTCAGGCCATTGCTCTCTGCCATGTCCTGAGGATCCCTGGCAGATCTTTCATGTGAGACCTGAAAGAGCCCTGCTGAGCCAACTACAGCAAAAAATGTCAGTTTCTTGTGGCTAGGGATCCCTCTCCTCAAAAGGTCTTCAGTATAAGGTGTTTGGGGTGGGGTTTTTTTGATTGATGTATTTGTACTAGACAGCTCACCTTCCTCCCTGGTCGCTTTCACAGAATCGGAATGATTTGGGTTGGAAGGGACCTTAAAGACCATCACCCACCAACCCCCTGCCCTGGGCAGGGACACCTCCCACCAGCCCAGGTTGCTCCAAGCCCCGTCCAACCTGGCCTTGAACCCCTCCAGGGATGGGGCAGCCACAGCTTCTCTGGGCAACCTGGGCCAGGGGCTCACCACCCTCAGAGTGAAAAATTTCTTCCTGATATCTCATCTAAATCTTCCCTCTTCCAGTCTGAAGCCATTACCCCTTGTCCTGTCACTGCATGCCCTTGTAAAAAGTCCCTCCCCAGCTTTCCTGTAGGCCCCCTTCAGATACTAGAAAGGGCTCTAAGGTCTCCCTGGAGCCTTCTCCAGGCTGAACACCCCCAACTCTCTCAGCCTGTCTTCATGGGAGAGGGGCTCCAGCCCTCTGAGTGTCTCTGTGGCCTCCTCTGGACCTGCTCCAACAGGTTCATGTCCTTCTGATTTTGGGGGGCCCCAGATCTGTACGCAATACTCTAGGTGAGGTATGATGAGACTTTTCTGTAGCTCAACTTTATAACTGCAGCCCTGGATGGGTGGCCAGCTGAATAGGCAGCATGGATAACATTTGAACTGTTCTAATAGCAGTTGATGAAAAAGCCCCTTGTAAAACCTGCTGTGGTAATGTCCCAGGACCACTGTTAGCTGGGTTTGGCCACTGGGGAAGCACAGTGTCACCATCAGTAAGAGCCTTCCTTGGTGTACGAATACCGATGAGGCCCTGGCAGGCCTGGCACTGCTGCTGAGCCGGGAGAGGCGAGGAGTGGAGGGGAAAAGGGCAACCAGGGATTATCCAAAGCATCTCAGCTTTGGATGAGGCAGAGGACACAGCCGTTTAGTGACGCCCATGGTCGGCACCACAGGGTAAACGGCCGCTCTGTCGGCAGGAGGTGTTGGGAAGGAAGTGTGTGAAGCGAAGCAGCGTTGTACGCTGCCGGCTCTTTGTGCGACTTGTTTTTGAGGGGTTAAACTGAGGTTTTTCTGTATTTTTTTTAACGACTTTCGATTGGAAAATTTATAAGGGGGGCCCTGGCTGGAGTGGCAGCGCTTTGGTGCGCAGCGGAGGTTGTAACGGCTGGCTCCTGAGGTTCCTGCCGTATGCTGGGGCTTCGGAACAGCGGCGGCGAGGCTGGGCTGCAGGGAGGGGGAAGCGAGATAAGGACGCTAGGCCACAGCCTGTGAAAGGTAGTTTGTGGTATAAATTATGGCTAATGCCGGTCACATGGTGGTTACAAACTAGGCTGGGGGCTGGGACGCAGCACTGGGAGGCAAGGGGGGGGCTGGCAGTGGATTTAAATGGGCTCAGCAGCGCGTTGCAGCACAGGGCTGGTCCTGGTGCCCTCAGAGAGGAGAGGAGGAAGCACGCTAAGCTGCAGGTGTCCTGGAGTCCCTCTGCCTCCAGATAAGCGCTGGCTCCTCTCTTCCCCGCAGAGCTGGGCGCTCAGCCATGCCGGACGCTCCTCCGCCCCCGTGGTCCCACTCCTGGAAGCCGGCTTTCTCCTTCGTGCTGCAGGACTGTACCCGTTTCTCCCTGTGTGGCCCACTTGTTCCTCCCTGTTGGAGCTTGGAGGGATGGCTGCGGTGGTCCCTGCGTGTTGCGCAGACGAGGCGTGTGTCCTCACGTGCTTCCACTGCGAAGCGCCGCGCCAGAGACGGGCCGCACCATAATTGCCGGCCTCTCTTACCCCTCTGCCTGCCGAGCGGGGATTTCCTGCCCTGTGATCCTGGGGGTGGGTGGATGGCGGTGAAAAGCACCTGGAAAGAGTCTCCTGCCACAGCACCTTTGTGCTTTAAATTCCTGACTCACCTCATCCCATGAACTGTGATCAAAGCAGCAGGTTCTGTATGCGATGTGCCTGGCAATTTATGTATGAAGAGGGACTTGTGATTGTCTTGTCTGATTTTTATTTTTTTTCCTCTTTCTCATCTGGTCACGTCCTCTATGTCATTAATCTTCTGGATCAAATGCAATGATAGTGGAAAGTCCTCCAAAGTTATGATTCCCCCTAAGTTTTGTGAGTGTGGCTTTGACTTCGTTGTAGTTATTAGAAGTCAGTGTCGATTTCTGGACCTCTGTTTTGTCTGTATCTCCAGTGGATATTTTAGTAGGGACATTTCTCTCAATCAAATATGTGTATGCAATAGGAAAAGAACAAAATACAGAACAGAAAAAAAAATTAGAGCAATTTAGTTACCAGTCCAGAGTCTTCAATGCTAAAGAGCCATGAAGAAACTTTATTGGAACTATAATTGCAGACATAAGCAGTGATTATCTGTCTTCATGCTTTTATAGTCCCCATCACTGTCATCTGAACACATGCAGCTGATGAGACTGTTTGCAGAATGTTATTCAGCTGGTGCTGTGTAATCCTGATTTCTTGCAGTATGTGGAAAGTAAAATAAAGTGTCAATTCATTTGAAAATGATGGTGAAAGAGAAAGGTGGGGGAGTACAAGTGTCCTTGCAGAAAACATAACCTTATTTCATCCAGCTTGCAGCTGAAGGAATGCAGCTGACAAGGTAAGCTTCTTATATGGATGTGGTCAAAAGAAATTCTGCTGTCTCTTAATGTTCTTAGAGGTCTGCAGCAGGTGCAGCCCTTCATCTATGGAGGGTGCCTCCCTTTGTTTCCTTGAAATGTTCTGAATTTCCTCCAGCTGAGAGAAGGACAACAGCACCTGTTTGTCCTGTGTTCCCAAGAACTGGAGATCGTTGGATCAAGGCAGACAAATGGATGCTGCCAAGCGCTTCTTGAGGTGGAACAGAGATCAGAGAGCAAGTCCTGAATTGCTTGGCCTGATTATTGGCGCTGGTTATGCAGGTGAAAATGTGCTCTGGGCTGTAAAGAGGCAGAGGGAGGAAGAGGTAATTTGGTGGTTGTATGCAAGATTTGTTTCCTGCTGCTTGGCAGGCCTAAAGATCTGAGACGCTTGGTATTAAATACCCTGTAGTTTTTGGTGAACTCGCTGGCTCTTCAGAGGACTGCTCACGTGAGGTGGTGCTGCTCTGCAGAAGGAGACCTTGCACTGCTGGTACAATTGAGTAACTAAATCTAACATGGCATTCCTGAACTGTGATCTGGTGCCTGTTTTGTAAAGAGACTTTTATGTCTCTACTGCACTAACAAATGTTGAGTGAGAGACTTTCTACTGCTTTCAGCTGGAGCGCTAGAAGGAGCGGTATATGCAGAGCTCTGGCATTTTGTGTTGAGGTTGCTAATCCCAAGACAGGCACAGCCTTAGATGGTTTAAAGTTACTTGTTCCACGCTGGTGTGACTAGGGCTCTGCTTGCTGTCCTTTCTGCCCCTTGCTCCTGCCGTTAGGGTGTTTCAGGCAGGTGTGTTCATTGCCTGAAGTCAATTCCTAACTCTTGTAATTCTCATTGCTGTCACCTGCCCAGGGCTACCTGGAAGGAATAAGACAGGAGCCAGAAGTCCTGTGAGGCTGTAGTGAGCAGTACGTGAATAGTCCAGGGATAAGTTTGGACCTTAAGAAGGTAACTGTTTTGTGGATGATTTTTGGGTAGGGGAGGCACTTGTTGGACAGGAAATTGGTTATGCTTTTTTCTCTCTCTCTTTTTTTTTTTTTTTTTTTTAATTTGGAGGTAAAAAGACAGGTATTTTGAAGAAGGAAAATAGATGCAGAGGAATCCAAGACTTCTAAATCTTTTTATTTGCTCTAGCACTGAATTAAGACCAGGTAAAAAACCCTACAACTCACCATGTATGGTTTTGGTGGACTTTTCTGAATTTCTCCGTGATGATTGTCTTTGCTTTGATTGAAGTTAGCAGGAGTTAGCCACTAGCTGCTGTTAGAGCAGGTCAAAGCTTCTAAACTGCCTAGGATGCTCAAATTCATTTTAAAAACAAAACCAGAAAACTACTAGTAAAAATGCCTAGATACACAAAGAAGTAGCTAATGCAGTTTTTGGAGATGTGTGCATGCCATCCTCGATTTGAAATCAAAATGAGAGCGTGATGTTTTGAAAACTTCTGGTCTTCAGCTTAGCGAGCTGCCAATGAAAAACTGGTTCTTGGAAAACTTTTATTCAAAATGTAGTTGCAAGTCTGCGGGACATTCCTGGAGACATCAGCATCCTACTTTCATGAAAGACTTGTGTGCTGAAATGACTTAAACTACTTTAAATCTGACCTTTATTCTTGTCATATGGAGATGAGGTAAGTGATTGTCATCACCCGTGTTTTATGGATGTGGAAAGCAGAAGTGCCGCTCCGCGTGGTCTGCAATACTTGGAACAGTGGGAATTGCTGGTGCCTGGGGAGAGGGTGACTTCAAACCTGATGCGGTGCTGGGGCTGTACCCGCTGTGTGGTGTGTTCCCAGGTGTAGGTGACGAGGGGAGGTGTGGGGCTGAGAAGCTGACAGTCCCGGCTGTGCCACAGTCAGTGCTGTGGGAGTAACTCTGCATTTTCTTCAGTCCCTGTGAAGCGATGAAGTTGTGTGTGAAGACTGTGTTAGTGTTGCATCATTGGAGACGGGTGTGAGTCAGTCATGAAAACCCTCTGTAAAAGGCTTTTGTAGTTAATACTGGCTTATTAGAAACAGTTGTTGGGAACAGGCCTGGTTTCACTGGGCATTTGAAGCATCTTAAGAATGGTGCTAGTGGTGCTCAAAGTCTGAGGGGGGACACAGACAGACACGAGGGTAGGCTATGAAATGTTTAAGATGGAGGGGTGAGTGCCCGGAAGAGCAGACTGGATGCAGCATGCCCATTCCATGTCTGACCGATGCTTCAGAACCTGTAGTCAGCTCCTGTACTCTGGGGCAAGAAAGGAAAGGAACGAATATACAGCTGCTCCCTGCCAGGGTCTGATTAATGTCTGGGGGAAGCTGTGTGTGTTTGTGAATAGGTAGCAGCACGAAGCAGTGCTGGAACGCAGGGCTCTATGCGTGAAGGTATGCTGGTGAACTTGGGTGCTGAGGAGTTTTGCTGTCTGCGTGGTAAGGGGAGGCAGCTGGAGCCGGCAAGGCGGCACTCCGTGCTTCTTTCCGAGCAGCCCTTCACCTCTGTGGCTGCTTCCATCGCTGTGAAATGCTGCTTTTACGGCCACTGCTGCTGCCGTAGCTCTGAGCAGCCTGCGTGGGCAGCCGCCTTCCTGTGGAGCAACGCTGCCCTTCCACACGCCGGGGACCCGCCTGCATGGCACGTCTGTTGAGGAGGAGACATTGCAGCCTGGGCTTCTGGGTCCCAAGCTGAATACCCTGAAGACCATGCTGTCCTCCCTCGCTGCTGCAGGCTCCTCTGCCAGACGTGCTGGAAGCTTTAATTCATGTGCTTTGGGATCCTCTGTCAGGCAGCGCTGTAGAAATGAGGAGTATCATTGTGTTTTATTGTGGCTTCTAAGAACGCAGTGTGTTTGTGCTTTGGGGAGCCCCAGGGGCTTTGTTTTTCACCAGGCCTGAGCTATTCTTCAGTAGAGCCTTCCCGGAGCGTGATCTAGTTCTGCCCATTAGGAGTGAGAGACGGGCCTGACTGATTTCTGCTCCCTGCTGCATAATAAATCTGATACTAAAATTAGTGCCGGTCTCCCTAGGCCATAATTCTTACTGAGATTATAGAGAATTGTGTGTGCAGAGAGGAATTGTGGTTGTGTGTGTGTGTTTGGTTTTTTTTTTTATAACCTTGAGTGTCCAATTTCCAGGTTTTTTACTTAACCCCCCCCCCATCTTTTTCCCCTTTTCCTCTCTTTTGGGAAGTGCTTAGCCTTTCTGTGTATTTTGGCTATTTAAGCCTCCGTCACTGCAGGCAGATGAGTTCCTTGGGAGCTCTTCTGAAGGTTTTGTAATTGAGTCTTTTACCACGGCGACAGGATATTATTAACCTTCAGTAAAGCAATTTATTTCATACTCCTTTGTGGGGATAAGCCTTTTTTCCCCCAGGAAAATATGTATGTGGAAAGGGTTTTATGTACAGGAGTAGCTGGACTTGCAGCAGTGATTATGATTTAAAAAAAAAAAATACAATAATTTACATGAGAAAAAGGCAGTTCTGTTTGTGTCGGTTTAAAAGAAACCTTTGGTCCTGAATGACTCCCACCCCTGCCCCAGCGTTTTATTTTAAAGAACATACTTTTTGTCTATCATTGGCTTTGAAAGGAGGTTGTATTTCATTTTAGAGCTCCAGCTATTTAGCCGCTGTAAGCACTAAAACATTTTGTTTTCATCTTTGAGACGGCCTTAAAAATGAACTGAGAGCTGGAGGGAGGAGTTCCTCGCGGGGTCTCCCTCTTGGCTTGGCCTTTGCCCTGAAATCAAATGCAGACTAGTCCAGAAGTCGTTAAAGATTGGATAGCTCCTAGAATAGCAATTTCCAGTGAACGAGCGGGAATGCTGGATAAGTGGCCAGCCTGGCTGAATAACTTGTATTTTCTATTGAGCGTGGTGACAAAGGCTCCGGTCTGGGATTCACGGGCTCTGGGCTGGTCTGTTACAGGCTGTTGTGTCACTTCATCTCCCTGTGCCTAAATTTTTATTTGAAACAGAGGATGAGAATCTTTCTTTTCCCATGTCTAGTTAGACTTTGCTTTCTTACTTCAGTAGACTGTTAAACTTTAAAAAAGAATAATTAGCGACATGCTTGTCCTGGTTTGTGTCTGACTTGAAAACTTTGCACTGTCGCAGAGCCTGCTTTCTAAGGAGTTCACCATACCTTGCGGTATGAATATGTTCTTTCAGCAATTATATTAGATAAAGAAGTGGTATTATTGCCACATTATACAAGAGAGCTTGGATGAGAGTTACAGTGCTTTGTCCAGAGCTGTACGTTTGTTAACACACTTGGATCTCTTGGCGCCGTTTGTAGGCTTTGATTGCAGAGTCAACTGTTTTTCTCCACTCTGCCTCTTTAGCATGCTGAACTGCTTCTGCCTTGCTATTGAAACGGGCATCCTAGAGAAAGTATTTTGGTCTGTGAGGCTTTTGGTGACCTTTGTTAGGGCTGTCCTCCAGAACCACAGTCTCCCAAGCTGCTCTTCTTGCATTCTGCCACTTTCTGATTTTTCCAGATGCGTTCAGTTATTTCTACGCAAGCTTTCTATCTTCAGTGGTTCCATCCCTTTTACATGAGATGGGCTTTTCCGCAGGCTGTGTCAGAAAGCCCTTCCTCCAGACCTGAGGAGCACTTGTCTGCTTTGGCTGGAGCGCGGGCTCCTCGTGGCAGGGGCTGTGGTTGCTCAGTGGCCTGGGCTTCTAGCAGTGATGGCGTGTCTGGCATGTGTCTTGGTGCCAGGAGGAAGGAAGGGCTGCTGGCCCATCGCAGTGGCCATGCTAACCCTGCCATCTCTGGCAGGAGGGCACCAGGCTCTGCTGGTGTCCCCAGCTCACGTGGGCTGAGGCTACACACCATGGAACGGGGTGACGAGTGGGGTGGTTGGAGAAAGGATGGGGTTGAGCCTTCCTTAGGAGGCTAGGGACGTCCTAGGGATGGTGGGCATACTGCTTTCTCTAGGGTGTCCTGCTGGGGGAAGCTAGTGATGATAAAAGTGTTTTGACGGGAAAAACCGAAAGCACTTTGTGCATGCTGTCCTTTGGCAGTGGTGTGCGTAGGTTTGCAGAACAGACTTGCTCCTTCATTTGGGGTTATGGGTGTCTCTGTTTTGTCGGCAGCAGTGAACTGAGATTTTTTTTTTTAAAAACAAAGATTAGTGCCGTGACCTTGCTTTTATACTGCAGTCTTCAAACGCCATCAGTTCAACGTGTCTTCTGCCTGGCCCAGCGCAGTGCTGTGGTGGAGCGGCTTCAGGGGAACAAAAGGCCTTCTCCAGAACCTGCCCTCCCGTCGATGCCTCCCTCATGCCTGGCCTGTACTCGGCCCCTTTGGGAAAGGGCACTTTCCTGTGTGGTCCTTCAACCTCTGCTAAAATTCCAGAGACACGTTAGGTGCAACACAACATTTTTGTTATCAAAAGACTTTTTGGCCCCTCCACATGCTAGTTTTGTAAAACTTTGCAGCTGGTAGATTTATTCCTACATCTTCAACCAGGGAATCTTTCTATTTTAAAAAAGCTTAAAGTACTTCCCCCCCCCCCCGCCTTTTTACTATAACTGTTGTTGTAAATGAGCCCCACAATCTGCCAAAAAATTTTTTTTTCTTTAAAGCTTCCCCACCAGAGATTTAATTAAAATGTTGTGAAAGGCAGTCATTGAAAATGAGAAACCTTTTGAGTGGAAGGCACCCTGATTTCCCTCTGCGGAGCTTTTTGTCACCATAGAGATGAAAAGAGAAGCTCAAAATTGCACTTTCCCCTTGTGCGTTGCTGCCGAGGGGACGTGGCTGCAGGTAGCAGCTGTGCTAAAATCAGCGGGGCCAGAGGACTGGGGAGGCACGGCTGGGACCACAGGCTTTAACTCTTTGCAGGGCACAGGATCAGGATTTCCTTCCCCGGTGGAAGCGTTTCTTCTTAGTTTATTATTCGGTTTTAATTTCCTGTACTTCAGGGCTGGAATTTATCTAGGCTTGCGAAGGGAAAGGACGAAGGCGCCCGTCCTTTTGTCTCGATAAAAGCATAACTAAGCAACTTTCTGCGCGGCGAGGCCTGTTGGGTTGGCAGCGGGGCTGTGGGAGCGGGCTGTAAATCGCTGCATTGTTCTGGAGGTGTTTATGCAGAAAGCCGGTTAAGTAACGGTGTTGAAATACGACTTGGCCTTTTTAATTTTGTCGTGTGAGTGTATAAATCGGAACTTCTCTTGCTGCTGCGCAGAATCAAGCCTGTCTGATTCTTACTTCAAATATCTAAATGTTGGAGCTTTTTGTTTGTTTTTATTTTAAAATAAATGGGTTAAGGTTTCTTTTTCCTTTTCTTCCAGTAACCCCTCTGGAAGTCCAGGGATTAGTGAACCAAAAATACACACTGCAAGTGATAAAAGTGCTCTGATACAGTTTCAAAGACAGTGAAGATTATTGGAGGGTACATAACACTGGGCAGTGTTATGCTTTTAATAATTTTAAAAACAAATTTTTCTCCCTAATTGAGTGAAGAGCAGGCTCAAGTGGATTCTTGGCACAAACGTCTCAGACAAATGAAAGTAAAATGTATATTCAAGCTGTCTGCTGTTGTATATTTTACACCATACCTGTCTTTGTGCCTGATCTCAAATGGACATAATGGTTTAATTTTAAGCTGTTTGAGCGAGACCTGTTGTGTTTGAACTTCCAGACAGAACGTGAACATAACCCATGTAATGGCATTATTAATAGGGAGTATTACTAAATTGTAATTTGCAAATTAATAGTTTAGCTCTGAGATTAAATATACAGCTGTGTTCTTGTGTAATGTTACAAGATAAAATTAGATCAAGTATTTAAAACCAGAAGGGCCTCATCCAGAACCAGCAAGTGTCTTCCCAGGGACTTTACTAAGTTTCGCGTTTGGCCTTTTGTACCCCGCAGTGAGAGTGCAGACCTGTATCACCAGCGAAGTTACTTAAATGTGTATGAATAATAAAATTACTTGTTTCCGTGGTGGTAGTGAGTAGGGCCACCTATGTGATGGTTAGGTCCAGCTTGTACCTGGCAGGCTGATCTAGGCGATGCTGTTGTGAATTCTTGCAAAATTATACATAAATTTTTAAATGAGACAGTATTTGGGAGCTGGGCTCGGCTCTGATGCAATTTGCCCTTGTGCTTTCCTTGACTGTTGTTAATAAGAAGTGCTGGCCTAAATCAGTGTCTTGGAGAATCATCGATTCGCTAATTGCAGATAATCAAGTCCCTGCTCACGCTGAGACCACTTTTGTTTTCTGCCATTCCGCCAGGATTCGGGCAGCATCTTCCAGCCTTTGACGTAACCAATAAAGTGGGTTTTGAGCTCTCATGTTGTTAATTCTCGGAGGTGACAAAGTTATTGGTAGTCAGGCTTGATAAACAAGGAGTTATTATACCACTGACCTTTCCTGCTAAAAGAAGATGTGAAGGTCAAGGCTTGTGGGTTGATTTGGGGAAAGGGGGTGCTTGGAGAGCTGTGGCCACATGGACTTTGGCAGCACTTGCCTGGAGTCACTGCAGCCCTAAGCAGTTGTCTGGCTGCGCCAGCCTGTGGAAATCATTCTGAATACATGTGGTAGTTGCTTCTTATTTTATTTTTTTAAGATGTACTTCTTTCCCCTTCTGGGTTCAGTTAGGGAAGATGTTTCTGTGTGCTGTGGATTTTGCAGATTATGTTTAAAATGAAGCAGGGGCTGATGAAAATGCCCGCGCCCTGCAGTTATCTCAGTCCATAGAGGTGAGGAGAGGAGGCTGCTGCTCCGTAGTGACTTCTCCCAAGTGTCCGGTCCCATTGGCACAGCGGGCTGTCTGTGGGTGCTCTGGGTTCTCTGCATGTCCTCTTCAGCAAACCACCCAGTGCGCCTCGGGCCTTTTTTCATTCCCTTGCTGGATTGAGTCTCATTGAAGGATGTGGAAAGAGGGGCAAGAGGTGCTAATGGCTGGCAGGCTTTTCTAATGGCTTTATGTAGAACAGCAGTTGATCCCAGACCATGAAAAAGCAGGAGGAAATAAGAGCCTTTCTAAGGAAGACCCCATTAGCTGTTGGGCGTGCTTTATTGTTGTAGGTGTTGGTCTTCTGGGTCAAGGAGAGCAGGGCAAATCCTCTTAAACTCCCCTTGCTTTGCAGGTGAAGAAACTGAGCATATTGCCTTGGCTGACGCATTTTGCAAATATAATGAGGGTATTTCATTTTGCCCATCTGGATGGGAGCTGACGCTGTGTGCAGGGCAGTGCATGCCTCAGAGGTGGAGAAACAGGTTTGCTTTTTCCAGCGCATCCTGCAGGGACTTACGAGCAGGACGTAGTGTTTAAATGGCAGAGCAGAACCAACTTCAGCCCTGCTCGTGTGCTCTTCGGTCGGTCACCACATAAAACGTGCGTTAGCTGATCTTGCAGTGGAGAAGGGGATAATGCGGCACGTTCATGGCGCACAGAGAGGAGGACAGTTGCGTGAGTCTCGGGGGTGCGTAGGGACGCTGAGCGAATGGTCCCCAGCCCGGGGCCCTGCTGGAGCTGGTTGCCAGCCATGCTGCCGCTTTAAAGCCAGACCAGAGGAGCAGATGATCGCTGGACAGCTTAGGTTAGATAATCTCTTCTGGGTTTAATGTCAGGCCTCCCTGAGCCCCATCCAGTGCCAGCTTCCAATCTGGCTCGTAATACTCCTGAATGTCCTTTTAATTTTTCTCTTTATTAATAGTTCTCTTACTGTAGTGTGCTCTCTCCCTGGCTTTGTGTGGTATGCATGCCTCGGAGTTCATTCCCCTGCTCACAGAGGTCTCCACCGCCCCTGCTTCCCGCTCCTCCGCCAGCCCGGAGCTTTTCACATGTGTTTTCTTTCATAATTCCAGAGGCGTTTTTGAAAAAATGTTGTGGGGAGGGAAGTGGGAGGGCTGACCAGGGACGGAGCTTGCATGATGAGTTGGCTGTTTCCATTTATGAATGAAGCTCCTGAGGCTGTGGGGGGGAACGGAGGCCCGGACAGAGACCAGCGCAGTGGTGGTAGAGTGATGAAGCTGATGGTGAAGGTGAGAGAGGAGAGCCCACAGCTGGCCAGCTCTGGCTCCACCTGGATGGAGTTCTGCTCTTTGCAACTGCAGATCTGTCAGCTGTACTGAATTTTTTTATTTGAAACTTAGCTTGCTCATTTCTAAAAGGGCTGTTTTTGTTTCTCTATTCAGTTTTTAATTTTTATAAATAAAGTTCAGGCTCTTTGCTGTTTTTCTCTGATCACTGGGATGGAGTAAAGACCAGCAATTCTGTAGAGACAGAGCAGCAGTGGGTCTGGATGCCAAAGGGTTGTGTGATTCAGGATGCCAGGGCTTTTCCCCTCATCCCTAACTCCATACGTGGATGCCTTTGCAGTTATTCTCCACTGCTGCTAGGATTGTCACTAATTTCTTGTATGCGTCCTGATGGCTGGCATTTTTTCTGAAAGCCCTAGCACCGATTATGCCAATGTCAGCCATTATCTTTATTTAAAAGAATAACATAATTAAAAAATATATGGATACATATATACATATGTTTGTAGAGAGGAGGATGACCTGAGATGTTATTTCAGATTCAAGTCTAGGAATCAAATAGAAACCACAAACTATGTGTGTGTAGAGTGGACTTGTGATTTAGCAGCAACCTCAAGCACTCAAAATACTTTTGCATTCCCTGAGACAGCTTCTCTTACGTTAGCCGTTGCATAACGTTCTCGTGTCAGTTGAAAAATATTGCAGGAAAAGTATTTAATGCGTTGTGAATGTCAGTGCATTGTAACAGCTGTTTAAAAAAAAATAATAAAAACATTTAGAGCAGAGAGCAGTACACAGAGACTGCGTTCTGCAAGCACGTTGGTAGCATGCTGAACTAAGGGAGAGGATTCTGAGCTCTTGGTGTTTTTTAATCTCTTGGGTTCTTGAGTTATTTTTGCTACTTTGCGTGATGGCGTAGCTAGTTGGGAGGCAGGAGCTAGGTGAGAGGAAAAAAGGTAGGGAGGTGGGCAGGACAGACGTGTTTATTGCAAACATAAGCAAGTATCGCCCTTGCCACCTCGTACGCCAGTAGCTAGTACTTCCTAAACTCCGATTGTGAGTAAATTACGAAGGAAAACTGCTAATGCCATCATGATCTTGACTGTGAGCCGAATTGTGCAAAATCCAGTAGTATGTCTTGTCTATCTAAAAAACCATAATAAATCGCAAAGTGTCGGTAATGCAGTCAGCTGCTGCTATTTGCCAAAGTGGTGGATTGCAGTCTGTGATCCCTAGGTGAGTAAGTCTCTGAATTATATTCAGAGATGGTATATGGCATAGCGTTATTTCGCTGCATAACATGAAGGAGCAAGAATCCAGGGCTGTTGTTTTATTTTGTTTAATTTTTTTTTTAGTTTATCGGCTTAACATTTTGGGCTGTGTCATTTTGCTAGTAGGTATGTGCAAATCGAAGTCAAGACCGAGATGTGTGGGGGAACGCTAATTTTATTTTCTATACAAAAATATGTATGAACACATATGCATAATGGATGCCACAATCTCTTACATATTTGTGTTTGCTCAAGTGTACAGGAAATGTGATTGACACCTCTGAAAAAGGGAGAGGGGAAAGCGAAATGAGTTATAGCTTTTGGTCCCTAAACTGCTATTTCTTGCTGTACCCTGGAAGAGCCTTCGCACTAATGATGCTGAGCAATAAATAACACAGGGAAGATTAATAGCTGCCTATGGTAGCAAATTATAGTTGATTTATTGCACATAATATATACAGGTGCAGCTAATTTAATTAAACACAAGACCTTTTTAATGCTGTAAAGACATCCCTCTCTACAAGCGAAACAGCACTGTGGCACTGTAATAAGGCTTTAAGTGAAATAAGCAGCATTACAAGCCAAGCTCTAGTTGGTCTGATCAGCCTCTCATGTATTTGGGGGAGGGAGTATTTTTCCATAACCATTAATGCCACTTTAAGTCAACTTACGCTGTAACAAAGTCCAATTTAATATACTGATGCAAGTTATCCCATCTCTGCTTCATCATGTAACAGCAGCTTCCATAAAACAGCATATGTAGCTTGTTATTTTCTTGGCTAACTTAACGGTGCTGCGCAGGGGAGGAGGGTTGGAGCTCTGATGGTGTGGGATCTCACCCTGGGGATGTGAACAAATAACAAACAAGAAGTCATAGTTCCCTGGAGCCTCTCCACTTGCTTGTGGGTTGTCTTCTTTTCATCCCTCATCCGAGACTGAAAAAGGGGACTGTGTTAAAAGAAACTGTCTCCTAGAAGAGCTCGTACATAGGTGTACGCAGGCAATGCTCTGGGCTAGCTTGTCTGCAGGTTTGCTTTTTCTGTTGTGTGTTTTGTTTTGTTTTTTTTTTTTTTTTTTTTTTTTTTTTAAATCCCCTTCTGCTCCTTTTTTCAAATTGAAAAAGTAAAAAAAGTTGAAGTGGGGGTGTGTGTGTATGCATAAAACCACAACTTTAGCCTGGCTTTAAGCTGTTCCCTCTGCTCCCCGCTGTTGTAATCTTCACATGAGCAGGGGCTGGTGAGCTTGTCCTGCAATGCAACCCCTCTCAGCTCATCATGATGCGGAGTTGAATGTTTTTCCCCGCGTATGATGGGGAAGATGCTCTACGATACTTTGCCACCATTACTTGATTATTTGTGAAAGTGTAAAAGGCTCAAGTAGCTGATTGATTAATTTTTTCTCTAAGTTTTTCTTCCCTCTGTTGCCTTCATTTGGAATATGTAATCAGTGAAGGAAACTGTATTAGGAATACATGGGTATGCATATGAATGCTTAATTTTTTCTAATTCAGGCATTCATGTGGGCACATGTATCCTGATGCATGCTGTGCTAAATAAATCTCTTCCAGCACTTGCTGGAGACAGATGAGTGACTTTGGTGTGTTTTTCTCTTTCAATACTACAGTTTCTCTGTTCTGAAGCAGGCTGTTACTGTTCAGGCTACTCGGGAAGTACGAGGAGTGTCCGTGGGCAGGACTGGAGACGGGTGCGTGCAAAGCTTGGTATCTCCTAGCGCAAATCAAATATCTACTTGACCCTTCCATCCCTCACCACTGGGAAGAAGTCCAGCAGCTCTTTGTCATAAATCTTTCCAGGCTGCTTGCTTTGGTCCAACACTTCAGTTAGTCACAGTTGAGGCTTCCCGGGTTTAGGTTTAAACAGATATTTGTTACCAGAAGCTGATGGGGGAAGTGTGGGGAGATGCAGGATCTCCAGCACATGTGCTGAGGCTGAGAGAGGAGCGGGACGTGGTTCCGTGTAATCCCGAGTGCCTGCAGCCACCTGGGAGAGGGGAGAGCGGTGGCAGAGAGCGAGTTACGCGTGGCTGTGCTCCCAGAGTCGAGTAGTGGAAGTGACCCTGGTAGTGTGAATTAAGGTGTAGGAGGAAAAGAAAGTCCCAGAGATACCTGTTTTACAAATAGGCAAAATGTGCTATTTTAAATATTCTTCCAAAATAAACAGAATTCCTAAGCAAAAGGAAACAAATACCATCTCCTATGTGTGTGTTTTCCAGGATGTGTCACAGAAAATTCCCCTAGTCTTGTATCCCTGGTGGTATTTGCATAGCGCTTGCGTGGGGAGAGATCTGTAAATGTAAATGGATTTTTTTTATTTTAAAAGGCTAGAAATTATGTATTTTCATGGGGCTGTCAAAACTTTAGCATCAGCTGATGGCAAGTACCAAGTCCAACGGCCTGGCTGTATAAAAGCAACTGCTCTGTTGGTTGATGTGGTGGTTCCATCAGAAAGAAAATTTCTGATTTCTTTTTTTTTTTCTTTTTTAAATTCTTTTTCTGCGGAGTCCTGTTTTCTGTGTGTTTTCTGGATGAGGATCTCCATGCCTCAGTTTCTTATCTGTTTAATGGATAGAGTAACAATTAATCTCACTTCTCAAGGATTCTGTTGTGAAGTGCTTTTGAGAAATCTGGGCTGAAATGTCACATTTGATAAGGCTACTTGAGAGCTTCCATAAAAACTACTTTTAATCCAAATTATGTTTGATGATGAAATACTGCAAAATGTATTGCTCGCCTCTGTTTTTGCTGCTCTTTGTGCTCGCTTTTTGTGTTAGGATGTGGAAGGGAGCTGGGAACTTGGAGCCAAAACTGGAACATTTTTTTGACTTTTTGAAACCTGTACGGTTACTTTTACGGTTTAAGCAGGGCGTGGAGAATTGCCTGAAAATTTCCCTGAGAGTGAAAATTCTAACTTTGTGTTTTAATTTCCCGTGAAAAAATTAACACTGTGTTCTAACTAAGGTCCAGTATTTGCCCTTCTGTGCTGTACTAATTTTTCTTGTACTCATAGTTCTGATTATGTTCCCTCAGCTGGTACTTCAGGAAACGTGTTTGTCGTAGAGCATGTCTGGTGACTCAGAGCTGTGTCTCCTTAGCATCTGGTGAGCGTAATTGTCGTTATTAATCTGCCCCATGCCAATCTGTCTTCAGAGCGGCGGTGGGAGGAAGGGAAGGTGTTGCGTGACTGGGTGTACATCCCTGGGCCGCCTTCTGCAGAGAGATGTGACTTTTGAGAAAAGGTTAGTGAGAAGCCTGGGCTTGGCTGATGTTCTTTCACTTCCCGTCATTGCCTCCAGTACCATCACAAATAAGCAGTTAGTGCTTGATGGACGTTGTTGATTTGATGTTTTTAAATTGCGTTTAGAGCATGACTGTATGCAGAATAATTGAAATAAAGAGTCTGAAGGGAAGCAGCTCCATGTGGAGGAAATATTCTAAGAGTTGTTCTTAATGTATGCTGCTACTCCGGCTGGTTTGGGCTGCAATGGGAAAATTTTGGTGTGAGCAGTTGCACGTGCACACTGTCTCTTTAGAAACTGCGAGGTTTATTGGATCCCACTGGGTTTTCCTAAAAGTTTTCGTATAAGCCTGTCAGTCTCTCTTACAAAGCCCCTGCACGCTGGTAAATGCATATATCGATGAGTGGCTCTGCTCGGTTACAAGCCAGCTTTCATGGCTCTGAAGGAAGAGTTAATTGCTAAAGTGTCTGGAATCGGTGTCCTGCCTGTGTTCGGACATCGTTAACTAATGCGGCCATCTTCAAATTATGTAATGCTGCTATTTTCAATGTTGTGGGTGAGCGTGTTGTAAGTTAATAGCGTGCTTTAGAGTCCAGAGATTCACTGGAACCAGATACAACTTGGCATTATCTCCGTGGCTTTGTGCATTTTCATTTTTAAACACAGTTGAATGAAATCTCCCATAATAAAGTCCATTCTTTCCTCTCTGGTTCATGCAAGGGTTCTGCTTTCCTGTGCTCTGACTACAAGGTGGGCAATGCATTCGTTTTAAAATTATCTTTTTCCCTAAGCCCAGACAAGCTCTCACAATGCCTGTTCTTACGGGAAGGCTTTAAACACTTTTTCTGCTGTCTGTCTTCAGTGCTGTAACTCTCACTTCCCAGTTCACATAATCACAGGCTTTTCCTTCATTCTCCTTGTTCATCAAACTTGACTGCCTGCTTAATGCCTTCTTTCTGTTTTTTTTCTGACATCGTGATTTTTGTCATTGCCTCCATAACAGCAATTTGTTGCCTTTGGCTTCGTAATAAATTGGGGAAATTAATAGTGCATGATTGAGAGCATGTACTTTAGAATAAGTTGCACTAGAAATAGATTTTTTTTTTTTTTTATTAAAAATATCTTTTTTTGTCACTCCTTTTGTTTTGAGCAAAGGGCAAATTCTGCTTTAACAATTTTATCATATGTGTGCTATTGTAATTTACATAAATGAATTTTAAATACAGTTATAAGCTGTGGGAAGACGTTATTGTCTCTGCACAATGAATGTGGAGATTTATGCTGTGCATACATCTTGTGTTAGATTAACATTTGTTCCCTTGTCTCTGTTGGATAGTGTCGTGATGGAGCCTTGAAATCTTTACACAGGTACTTCTCAAGCTTATTTAAAATAGCGTTTGAATTATTCTTCTTTCGGTCCATTCATTTCATGTAAATATGTCTTTTGGATATTTGACTCAATTCTGATGACATTGACAGAAATAACAAACCTTCTGTTAGAAGCGAGATGGGAGCTGCTGTTAATGCCCTCCCACCCCCCAAATATAAACCGATTCCCATTTTTGCCAAGGTCTGTGTGTGCAGAAGTCAAGCGCTTGAGCTGTTCCAGTGAAGTCGGTCCAACCATGTGCTTCAACTTCTGTTGCTTTGATGGATTGGGACCTTTATTTTCTGCTGTGTTTCTGTCTTTTGTCCAAAGCCATCAGTGGCAGAAGTGGGTTCGACTCCTGCCAGGATTATTGCGGTGCTTGGCTATCCTGCTTGTGCCCTGGGACTGAAGAGGGTTTTCAGATGGTGAGGCGGAAGCCCTATGCCGGGAGGTGCTGGGTGTGCGCCCCCCTCTTTGGGATGAAACCTCAAGTGCAATACCGACGTGCTCTGTGTGTCCCAGGGGGGCGTGATGGCAGAGTTTTAAATTGAATTATAGCAATTTGGAATGAGGATCCGCTCTCTTCCCACCCTTTCCAAATCTTGCTTTTCCTCCAAGGGGAAAACAACCTGCACAATGGCTGTTGGCAAATTCTGCAGATTGTTTTTCAAGGTGATGTGATGATGAAGTTAAGGTAGTGAAGCATTCCATGAAAGAAAGGACTTCTTTTTGCTGAAGATCTGGGTGTGGACAGGGTGGCCACATGCACCAAAATGAGTAGGACAGCCTTTCCAGCCACGTCTGGAGAGGAAAGCTAACGAACTGTAGCGCGGCTGCTTGCTGACTTGCCAAGTACAAGCCTCTGGAAAATGCTCTTGTGGGGACCGTTAGCATGCGTGTTGTGGGGGAGGAGAAGAATAATTTGACTTGGGGCTGGTGATTACTCTGTTGCAGTGGTTGAATTTCTTTCAACTGTAGTGGTGGTTTGAGTTCTGGGGACAATTACCATCCGATTAGATGTCTCTTTATTTCCACAGCTTAAAAATGGCCATTTGGGGCAGATCCATCTGAATAGCGTGGCTTTCTTTCAAGGCTACCTATTGAATCCTGACTATCAAGAATCAGATTTTAATGCTTCCCCATCAAGTAAGGGGCCATTGCTGGGAACGGGCTGTGTGTGCATGGACACGCAGCGGGGTGTGAAGGGAAGGTGTGCACCCATTTTCTATGCATGCCACAGAGGGACAGATTATTATTCTTAATTTATCATCTGCACAGGCTTCCATCTGGATTATTTAAAGCAGACTTTCTTGGACAGCTGTTCAATTAATCTTATTTTGTGTCAGAGTGCTGTCTGGAAGAGGTGTCTTTTCAGCTGCGAGCATCCCGGGCATGTGAACCCGGGCCGTGGTGTTTCACATGCGTGGTGGCGGCCCAGTGGCTTTCCCAGCGGTGGATGGACCCAGTCTGCTGGGGTACCAGGTGCTGGTGCACAGGGAGGTGTGGGGGCTCTCGCTCTCCTTCTGTGCTACTGGAGCTTGTCCTGCTCTGCCTGTTTTGCCACTCTGCCGGTGAGGGCATGGAAAGTGAAGTGGCTGTCCCAAGGCTGCCATAGCTTATCAG
Source organism: Fratercula arctica (assembly GCA_947846985.1). Taxonomy (NCBI): domain Eukaryota; kingdom Metazoa; phylum Chordata; class Aves; order Charadriiformes; family Alcidae; genus Fratercula; species Fratercula arctica. The sequence goes on from CANTUZ010000015.1 coordinate 4,758,375, forward strand.
CTGAGGGAGGCATCCTGAGTCCCGCTCAAACCTTCTCATCCTCCAGCCTGTGATGTGGGTGTACTTGGCTGCCAAAACTAGTGGTGCTGGTGTTTTTTAACGTCACAGGTTTTGGTTTCCTGCCAGCTGGAATCTTTTCCCGTTGTGATGGAGAGCAATGTACTTACCATAAATGTTTCCTCTTAAAATAAAACTTAAAACAGAAAAAGCAAGAAAGCATGGGGCTGTGCCGGAGGGCTCCGTGGAGCTGGCTGGCAGCTGGCTTGGTGCCGGTCACCTCCCTGGAGCCCTTCTGCGGGGAGCTGAGAGCCCGTGGTCCCCTGCGTGGGTCTGGGCAGCCTCGCTGGGGCTGGCCACGCTCCCTGGGGGGCCACCGGTGGGGTGGGGAGGGGGGCAAAGCACCGGATCGGGCCCTCCGGGGTCACGCCAGGCTCAGTGGCACTGCGTCACTCGTGCCAGTGCGGCTGTCATGGCTGGTGATGTCGGGATGGCTGGGCTGCCAGGGTTGGGGGGCTGCTTTGTGCCTGCTCTCGGGTTTTGTTTTTTTGGCGGGCGAGTGGCAGGGACACGCAGCGAACAGGGCTCTGCTCTGTACAACCTGAATTTTCTCTGCAAGCTCCAGCGGGAAGTGCTGCCAGCTCTGCTCAGTGAGGGAGCAGTGTTATGCAGAGCCATGATTTTAATTTTTCAGCTGGATGTGTGATGAGAGAGGAAGGCTATAGTCAAAAAGGGGAGAAAATTATACAAATAATCCACATATTTTTTTGTTCTTGCTGTTTTTCTGTTCAAAAAGTAGTTTACGTGTTACAGGTCTGAGTAATGACTGATTATCTGCAAAGTAAAATTTCTTTTAGGGGGCCTTGGAACTGGAAAAAGTTTGGTCTTATGGGGTAGTATGTTTTGGTTCTTTTTTAATCTTTACTTGACTGAACCAATTCTGTTTCTAAAAATGTATGTGAAAATTTCAAGGAGGCTTGTTTGGGTTTTTTTGTATTATCCAGTTGCTACAGTGAGAGTTTTGCGTGCTTTAAGCTTGCACTCTTGCTCGCTCTCTCTCTCCTCCTGCTCTCAGTGTTGCCTTTCACATCTGAGGAATGCTGTAACCTTACTGTCTTGGTTTTGGACTGTTACAAGCTTTCGTGGGAAAGGCATGAATAACACTTATTGTTAGGTAAATAAAGATGCTGTGTGGTTCCCCACAGCAACCTGCTCACCTGGAGGTGGTTTCAGACCTCTCCAAGGAGTCACCTGGAAGATCTGGTAGATTGATCTATGGGGAGATGTCCTCCTGGGCAAACTCAGACAGGTTCCTCTGGCGTCCCAGCTGAGGGCCTGGCGGAGGTGGTCTTGGAGCCTTCCTGTAGCCTATCTGAAGTCACCTCAGTCGGGGAAATAATGAATTAGCGTTGTGTGAGAGTATTTGTTTTAACTTCAGGTAGCTGTTACGATTTCAGAGATTGGTGCTCCATGATGCAGGGTATCTGCTCTAACTTTTTATCTAGGTAAGCCATTTGCTCGTTGAGGACTATGAAGGCTGGCAGCTTTGACAAGAAGTTGCCAGGCCAGGGTTGCAGCCATTTGCATATGACAGTGTTGATTAAGCTGCTGAAGAATAAGTGCCCTGGAACACAGGGATGTTGGTGCACTGATGGTCCCTGCCTCACCCTCCTGTAGTCATTACAAAAGCATGAGAAAAAACTGTTTGGAGTCAGAAGCTTTATGTTATGAGGCAAGGATGGTGCCTGGCTTGCCACAGAGGTACAGCGTAGATTGGAAAGTCAGAGTTGTGATTGTTGCTGGGGTGGATGCTGTGAAGACTAGAATAATCAGAGGGGGAGATTAAAAGATGGTGAGTGCACGTTTAGCGTCTCAAATTTCCAAAGCAACGTGCAATCATTTAATCTTCCATTGGGAAATATTACTACACGTCCCACAGGTGTAGAAAACGAAGGCACAGAAGCTGATAGATGGGTGACAGTCTGTGCTGGAGCGTATTTAAATGAATGCATGGACTTGAAACCCAAGTTGCGTTAACTAGACTTCATCAAACTACTTCAAAACTACGGTAGGCCTACTGAAAACTACTTGGGAGTCTCTGGTTTTCTTTTCAGATCTGTAACTGAATATGACAGCAGGAAAATACTTTTAAGTTTAAGAATAGTCAAATTGAAACCAAAGCCCTGCTTTCTGCTCAGAGAGGGACAGGCTGGAAGTTATTGCTGCAGGAGCTTGACACCAGTGCTATGGCCGAGTTCAAACAAACCAACTTCTCTCCCTCCCCATCATGAGTAAATTCGTGTTCCATAACACTATTTCCTAAAAATCCAACATGGATATTTGAAGCTGAAATGTACTAATGCACAGCAGAAAACAGGAAGAGTTTCTTGCAGAAATGGATTAGTGGTATCGTATAGATGCATAACATGAAACTTCAGTTGCCTTTTTTGAAGCAATGAATTTTTGGTTAGAGCTGAAGGCAAAAAAAGTACAGGGTAGATGACTGAGATGTCTTAGTATGCTAATTAAGTATGATATAGCCCTCTTCCCATGCTCTTCTCTTGGAGGACTGCAGGAACAGCGGCATGCTTCCCAATACCTGATGTTTCAGTTCTTTTTCTTCTCTTTTTCTGTGTTCCTTTTCATGCTTTCATGGGGTCAGAAGACATTTGGGATCCTTTGTGCGCAGAAAGCAGTGTAAAGTTGGTCGTGGAAACGAATGCTGAGTGCACTGGTTAGTGGGGTGGGAATCTGGAAGGAAGTTTTATTTCATTTACTCGCACTGCAGTAGTGGTGAGGAGCGGCTGTTCGGGACTCAGCACTAGAGGAGGAGCACACAGAAACGAAAGGTGGTCTCCTTCTCCAAAGACCTTTTATTTTATTGACAGCATGGGGGTAACTTTGGGCATCCCCAGTTTGACCTTACTTTTCTGGCTGCTTTATAGCCGGGGAAATGGCCGAGCCTTGAAGTCGATGCAGAAATTTTGTTTTGCAGACTATTTTGTCTTTGGTGTCTTTGAGGGTTCCAGCTGGTGTTTCTGGCTGGCCTCACCCATCCCTTGGGAAAAACATTAGGTCATTCAGACTCCATTTGCAAGGGCACTGAGCAGGGTAGAAGGCAGCGGTTATTTTAAGCTTCTACTGACCAAAGCAGGATTTTAGACAATAAAAAAAAACTTGTGTTCTGCTGCCCGTTACCATCAGTTGTCCAGATTCAAGGTTTTATGTCATCTGTTTGCAAGTTACCGTGCAAGAGGAAAAAATTGGATGTGGGAGTATGTTTGTGCAATTCTGTATTTTTGGTAGGTATTTTTAAATCCTTGGGAAAACCTGGCTGTGACAACCGTATGAGGTAATACGGCATATTGACGTGCTTTGGGTTGCGCTGAAACTTTCTGATAGTGAAAGAAACAAGTGGCCTGCTCTCCTTCTCACGCTGAATTGCTGCTGTAGCTTTTTGTGTGTATTAATAGTCATGTCTTTTCACTTCTGAGTTTTTCCTGTGTACAGTGCCTCAGAATCCGGGGGTTTCAGACTATTGCAATGAAGACTCGACTGTCAAAGATGAGCTTAAACAGTAAAAAGCAGGCAGGGTCAGCGGTCAGCCTGCTGTACCAGATGTCTGACCTGTGCTCAGCCCCTTCCTTTGCCTGAGTTAGGGCTGTCGTGTCCTCCCAGTGCTTCCAGTTCTTTCCCATCTCTGTTCATCTGCTCTCCTGTGAGCTTTCTGGAGCATCTCCGGGCAGTGCCTTGCTCGGGTACGGCCCTCATCCCCTCTGGACCTCCGTGGGGGCTGCCATAGTATGAGAATACCAGCAATGATGAAAGGGTCCTTAAATGCCTTGTGACACACATGCAGCTCAAATTCCACTTACGCCAAAGGAAAATATTGTGGGCAATTTAATCCATAATGGAGGGAAATGGCAGGGAGTTTTAAAAATATTGCAATGAAGAGCCACTGGTTCCAGAGGTATGGAAATGGTGGGATTGAGAGAAGTTGTATGTAGTTTGATTCACATCTTTTTTTTGGTTGGTTGGTTTTTGTTTGTGTATTTTTGGGGTTTTGTTTAGGTCACCTGCTGATGTCACTTCAGATTTAGCAGAGTCTTGTTGATCCAGGAGTGGAATTTGAGGGCAGAGAAGGGAATGTTTGCAATTAGGTACTTACATGATAAACATATATATCATAGTGACTGATCTATCTATCATAATGCGATTTCCATCACTTTGATGTATTTGGGTGATATTGAGGGGAGAGGAAGCTTTCTTTCCCTGAAAAATGAATTTCAAGTGCATGTTAATGTTGTTTTCTGTCCTTCCAGTCTCCTCCCTGGCAGAGTGTAAAGTTTGTGGGGCAAAGTAGCTTTAAAACCATCACTGTCATTCCCTTGCATCTTGAAAAGTTGCTTGCAGCTGCCATCCTACAGATAAAAACTTGTTTCCTGAGCCAGCAGGACTGCTGTTGGAAAATATGATGCGTTCCCTTTTCCTGGCGCTGAGAATTCCTCTTTCCCTGTGGGTGAAGTCCAAGCACCCTTTGGGTCCCCCGTGAGGTGGTGGCTGTGGCTACGGGGCCTGTTGTGCTTGTGTTTGTCTAGTGCTTGTGGCATGGCTACGTATTTCATGTAAGAGTCATGTCTTGGGAAGAGTAGCGAGCGGCAAGTGCTTACTATTAAGAGCAATCTCCAGAAAAAGAGTAAATACCAAGTCCCTCAGTGAGGGAGAAGATGCGTTTCCACTTTGTGGAGGACTCCCCGAAGTCATGCCGAATGCTGGCAGTGCAAGGTTGAGGGGACTTGCCTGGCTGCTGTCTGGGCTGGGGGCGGCTTGTTAGTCCCCCCATTTCGGAGTTGCTGAAGGCTGTGGGCGGATTTTTTTAAGTGCCTGTAATTTCGGAAGCTCAACCTGTGAAATCTGAAATGTGCCCTGATGTTTAGGAACGGGACTTGGTTCTGTAAGAGTCTGAACCTGAAGAGAGAATTTCAGGTTTGGAGCGTAGTTAAATTAAAAAAAAAAAAAGAGTAACTCCCAGAGCTGTGAGCTTGGCTCGGCAGTGCTGGAGGGTGAGCTCTCGGAGAAGGGAGGTCTGCATTGATTCTGAGGTTTGCTGGTTTGTATGTATGATGTTAAGCAAGTAACTTCTCTTCTGCTTGCTGCTTTTTGTGGCTTTTTCCTTGTTTAAGAATGGATGCTTGAACTAAATGTTTACTGAAATCCTGGTTTGCTGGGAGATCTGAATATTTGCCAAAATATAAACATCGGTGACCTTGGGATTTGGAGGCCTTGTTCAAGGAGCCGGGAAGGACGAGGTCTCTGCTGAGATGTTGACTGTGACTGTGCGTAGCAAAGCGTGCAGCAGGCAGGCACTGCTGGAGCTCTTTGTACCCGAGCTTTAGGATCCTGCCTAACTTTTTAAGGATATTCCTTGATGCACAAGCTGTCCAAAGTAGTCCAAAAGAGGAAAAGTTTGCTTCCTGGATCAGGAAGGGAATGTTGTTAAACATGTTGCAGCATAAAGGCCATCTCTTATTAACGAAATTAGAAGGGAAGTTTGCACTGAAAAGAATCTCTTGAGCTTCTTTTAATGAAATGTGAGGAGCATCTTTAGTGCTTTCTTTAGATAGGATCGCTGGTGAAAATGCAAGAGCTTGGTGTCAGGGCCAATGCGAACTTATTTTAGGTGCAGAGAGTCTCCTTTCTCTCGTTCCTTCCCGTCTTCAGCCACTTCAGTGGTGTGTGGCTGTACTCTTCCTGCTCCAGCTTTGCACAGCACCCAAGTCTCCGTAACAGAGATCGTGCACTAGCAGAATATGGCTTACTGCACACATTCGCTAATGAACTGGAGATCCAAGTCTAACCAGCGTGAAATGGAAAAGATTGAAGCAAATCTTCGTACCTACCCCATAAAACTACTATTTTCTTTTCTATCGTGAAAACTTGAATGATGTTTCTCTTCTGTTGACTTCTATAAATGATGTCTCTATAAGCAGCGGTCTCCTCTTCCATAGATAAGCCTTTGATCATTGGTTTTGCTTTGGAGCAAAGCACCTCCATTGCAGCGGGAGGGCGGTTGGCATGAAGAACTGATCGATGCTGGCTTTTTTTCAGCATTTCTAGTTTCAGAGATTAAATATTGTACTAGACTTTATGATTTGAGGTCATTTTAGCCTCCTACCTCTGGGCTAAGACAGCTCATCTGCCTCTCATTTTTCAGGCTTTGTTACATATGTATTTGAAGCCATATGCAGAATAGTAAAACCTTGTAGCTCTCTTATGGTAGCAGTTAAAAAAGGGAAGGAGCAATGTAAGTGCCACGGGCTGTTTGACAGCCAGTACTCCCCCGGCTTCTGATCGGAATTCAAAGTAGATTTACACCATTTGCCTTCCATCTTATTTTACCACATTAGTGGTTAACCTCAGCAGGACACTCCCATATTATTATTATTTTCTTTCAGGAAAATTGCCCAAAGAAAATTAAGTTCAAGTTGTATCAGGCAGATTTTTTTTTTTTTTTTAAGCCCATAAGGGGAATTCCTTCTGAAGGGGGCACTTGCGGGGAAGGAGGAGAGGCATAAACCTTACTTAAAAGAGAAGTAAATCAGGAGATCTGTCTCTTCCCACAGACAGCCGTGTCTGGAAAATGGTGATGGTGAAAGAGGCTGATATTTGCCCTCCTTTTCCTTTTGCACGTTTTCTGATGACATTAGCCAGCCGAGATAAGTGAAGAATATTAATTCTGGTGCTACTGAAGTGGGAGTTTAAGATGTAAGCTACCAGTTGCCGAGGGTTCCATGGCACTTAAAACTCTGGCCTCCTTTCATGTTACTTTTTCAATAAAATAATCTTGCCTACCTGAAATTCCTTCTCTTCGTCTTTTCTTTCTTTGTTTCTGGTTGTTTGGTTTATCATTACAGCAGTGGTTGTGTTTTGCTCCGGAGATGACTGTGTAGGTCTGACCATGCTGCAGCTGATAACTTTATTTGCTTTGGAAAGCAACTGGGATCCTTTTTGGAGTAAAAGTCTGCGTGAATGAACGTGATTTTCCGGTTTTGTGTGTGTGTGTGTATATATACTTTGTGTGGTTTAGTCTGTGTATATTTTTGTACCTTTTTTTTTTTTATAACAAATGCATACATGATGGTTTCAAGGTTTTTTTTAAGGGGCATTTTACAGGGTGAGGTTGGTACTGGGAGCGTGCTGCTGGTGTGCATGCCCCCCTTCTTTCCTGAACGGTTGTTAGCATTCAAGGAGCAAGCTCTTGTGGATGAGTGTTACTCGCCAGAACTGAATGCTGCACAGAGGGGCAGGTGGTTTGCGTTGATACATATTTCCATTACTCTTTAGCTGGATTCTGATTTCAGTGGCCAGGTTTCCATGTCCTGAATTGGTTTTGGTGATAGGAAATGCTTACTAGAAAAAGTGATGTGCCGTGCATTTGTCTTCCCCCTAAAGGAACATTGTCAAGAATTGCAGGGGAAGATTAAGCACTTAGTCTTGCTCTCCTAATCTGAATTGTTCTGTGAAAGCTTAATTTTAAAGAGTGCGCTCCTGAACCAAATTTGCTGTTCCCCACTGGCAGTCAGTTTTGAAAGCGTATCTATAACATACACACAGGATGGTGAGGAGGAGTCATTTTAACCTCTGCCAAGAGGAAAACACAACAGTTGGGAGAGGCACAATGTAATGATAAATATTTTATTGACGTGTTCCAAACATATTGGATGTAAATTTACACCCTATCTGAGATTTGTTGAGTTTCCTTGTGAATTTTTATGTTCCTGTAAATCCTGGTTCGTTAGTTGGCTGTAAAGTTACAAACATCCGAGCCAGCAAGGAAACCTGTGTTAGCTGCGATGGGCGATAATAACCGCCCTGCGAAGACAACCCCCGGCACCCTCTGAGCTCAGCTCCCCCTTCTGTGCGCCTTGGGAGGTTCTGGCACGCGGGGAGGCAGTGCATGAAAGCCCTGTTGGCTTGGCTCCTCTCCAAAATGCAGGGGAGATAAAATCCATGCTTGCGTAAATGAATGAAGGATGGGTCAGTAGGCGTAGAAAATTATTTTCTGGCTCCTAAAAAGGGTAGGGGGTCTCCAAAGAAACTGAAAGTCAGATTTCCTCTGTAAACTCAATTTGAATGATAAACATCTCCATTAGATGTGCAATAGAAGTTCTTACTCTTGCAGCATTCTGAAAATGTTTTCTGCTACCTGCCCTTGGATGTTGGCTTTCTAATTGGTGATCATTAAAAAGAAAAAATAAATCCAGTTTTGGATATGCAGTTTGGGTCCAAAAGGTTACACAGCATTTATTTCACTGCAGTTCTTGTAAGATTCATTTGCTGGAGTATTTTGAGGCTTTTGTGATTTTTAGTCTATCTAATTAGATTTCTGGGGCTCAGAGGACTTGGCTAACTCTGCCAGTTGGGCGCTGTCAGAGCTGAGTCTTTGATGCCATGAGGAATCCAGAGGCAATAATGGTATCTGTATTTCAGTCGTTAACTGTGGGGGTTTGCAAGAACAAGTGATTTGGAAGCTGTGGCTTTCCAGCTGAAGGTGGCCCGATTGTAGCTGTTGCTCTCCTAAGTTGGTTGTAACATAGGGGTGGTGATGTGTGTGTTTGTGTGTTCACTCATTTCATAGACTTTCCAGGAGTTCTATCTTGCATTCAAATCCCAGGTTAAGAAAACAGCTTTTAAAAAAAGAACAAAATGGGCTTGTCTGCCTTAGTGAATCTCCTTTTTGGAGCCTCAAAATAACTGAGGCGTTGCTAAATTTTTTTGAAAGATGCCTCTTTAGAAACTAAGAGCTTGGGTGTGTGAATAAATTACTGGGAGGAAGGAGGTGCCTGAACCTGGTGCAGAACATCGCCCGTTCCGGGGCATACATGTGCACACACATCGCTGCTGCTGCAGGGGTGGTTTAACTAACCCCGTCTGCCGCCACACCTTCCAAATACCAAATCCACAATCTTCTGTCTCATCCCCTCAAGAGAGCACGACATGAAGGATTAAGACTTCAGTAAGGCTTTCAAGAACAGGCTGGAACACCTGTTCCGGTTACAATTTAGATGCTGATTTGTTAAATGTAAATTTTCTAATGTTTACTGAGTTGCCACAGGAGGTAGGCAGGAAATCTCTATAAACGTGTCTCTTATCCTTCATTTAGTAGCATGTCATGCATTAGAGGTACCTAGTGATAACCCATTTGTTCATCTTGTACGTAGTTTACTCTGGAGCTTTTTTGAGCAAATGTTTTGGAGACGCCCCTGCTCCTGTGCTCCTTGGGGACAGCAGCGCTTGACCCGCCAGCTCCTGCCGCAGCACCCCGCTGGGACAGTCCTGTGCCAGCAGTAGAAGTGTCCTGCTGTCGTACTGCTGTTCTCCTGCTGGCTGAAGCGCAGTTTTAGGTGTGCGAATGTCCATGACAGTAATGGGAGAACAGACAATATTACTTTGGAGGCTGCTCTTTTGCTACCTAGTACCACTAACAGAAATACTGTCGGAGTCCTACGCTGTGGGTTTTTTACCTGCCTTCTTTCAATTCATTTTTTTCTCATTGTCTCTCATTAGATTGGCTGTTGGATTAGGTGCTAGTGATTACAGTCTCCAGCTCTGCCTTTTGGAAGGAGGACCTTCTGGGCAATCACGGAAGAACAAAACAATTGAACTTGCCAATAGCCGTAGAAAATGTTGCTTGAAGGAAACAGGAAACACAAGGCATCCATTATAACTTTTGCCTACAACCTGGATTAGAAATGCTGTGCATCGTACAGTGTCTGTCCCCTTACCCACCTGAGATCCTGTGTAGTCCTATTGAGGATATGAGTTCATACGCTGACACCTAGGAATGTAATTCACAGTTAGATCTGTAGCTCACCAAAGAAAATGACTTAAAAAATTCTGTTGAGGAGGATAAAGGGAAAGATCAAAAGGAGCCAACCTTTTGTCATCTCCTAACAAGCAAAACGCTCTTCTCAAATGTTAGTTATGGAAATATCCCTTTTCACAGAAAGAAGCGTAGTCCTGCCAGCATTGTCTGTCTAATCTTTGCTTGACCTGAGCACAGGAACTCTTTATACCCATGGACTTTTTTTTCTCCTGCATCTGCTTTTATCTTGCCTTCGCTCACCTGGCTTGGGCCTGTCTAGTGGTATGTGCAAATGTGCCAATGCAGGTGTGATAGGACTTGAAGAGAGCTGCAAGATTAGCTGAGTAATGCTTTTTTAGTCAGTGGGTGATTTCCATTTCATCTTGCGTTGCGTTGGGCTTCTATGGCTCATTTCAAGCTATAGCTTGCCTCCTTAAACTTCTGATGTAACCCCTATTACTGCATTACCCCGGTGGCTGCTCGCAGCCGTGCCTACTCCTGGGTATATAAATATTTTCTATTCTTTGCCTTCATTTGTCAGATATTTGGGTTTGGTATGAGCATGAATGGAAAAGTTTGTTCTTGTTTCAAGGGGAAGGCAACAAATGTTTATCTGAATGATCAAAGCAGAATTTATGGGGAAATACAGTGGAAACTATTCCTGGCTGTTTAGGAGCTGATGTACAGGAGTAAGCCAAGAGGAACAGAAATGAGTGTACTTAGTTCACTTTTTCTTCTTAAGTCAGACTTCTCCTTGTCCTGTCCTGAACTGCAGTGAGTTTCCACTAAGTGAATGCTTTGGGTTTTTTTTCCCCATGTATCTAATATCTACTATGGATTTGTGATGTGCAACAAAGGGTTGTGAAAGCAATGGCCCTACTTCTTGTGACATGCTACTTCAGTGGAGCCATGGAAAGTGACATTTTTATTCTAAAATATTTTATCATCTAGTATTATTTTATTACTTTTCACTTTCCTCATCCCTCCCCTCTATCTCCTCCCTACCTGCCATGGCTGTGTACCACCGTGTGCTCCAGGGTCGGGTGGAAACTTGGCTTTCCTGTGCTCTGGGGCAGCTGTGTCCAGCGATGGCTGCTCCACTGCATTCCAGGTTAATGAGCCTAAACTTGTATTCTTGGGCTTTCATTTTGTGTCTCATCCAAAGCTTGCTCTTCCTCGGATGAGGGCAGCATGCCTAGCCCACTTGACCAAGCTGTCGTCATTCCAGCCAGGTCCCTTATCTTCTTAAGTTAACTCAAATGAAGTGTGACAGCCTGACGAGTTCAGGCACCGGCTGCTGGAAGGGAGCGGGTTCTGTAGAAAGTAGGGGTTCAAGTGTGGGGGTTACATGGCTTTAGCAAATGTATTTCAACACTTTAAAATGTTACAACCGATTTAAGGGACCTAACTGAAGACATGCTTGACACGAAGTTGTAGCAACTCTGCTGGTACAGCAATACTGTAACTAAACCTGATTCTTTCAAACAGGCGAACTGTAGACTGTGTTTTCCTCCTCTCCTTGCATCGGGGAACCGGTAGGCAGCTGGTAAGCTGATTGTGTGCGGCCTCTCGGCAGCAGCAGGGTGGTTTGTAACCCTTTCCAGGCCAGACCTGCTTGGAATGACTTTTCATCTGTAAATGCTTATCAGTGCAAGACCTGGTGGCCTCCTTCGTTGGCTTTGGCAGCCTGTGGCCTCTCTGTCAGAGGACAGTATAATGCCTCTTCATTTCTTGACTGAACTTGATTATTCCTGAGGAAAAATGAGTGTTTGTGTAAGGCTCATTTGGTAACAGAAACCGTGGTGTCTCACTGCTGTTTGTTTTACTGTGAATTAGAATCCCTTAACCTGAGCCAGCTTTCCTCTGTCTTGTTGGTTACCTGCCTTTGGGGCTGCAGGTGTGAGACCCTCTGCCACCACAGCCTGGGCTGTCACTTATGTTTCACCTGCACTGATCTTTCAGTGTGGATACGTCAGCTCTGTCTGTTTCTGCTTTCTTAAAGACTTTTCCTCCAAGTTCTTAGTTTTGTTCAACTTGCTGATACTGAGTACACCCCTGTATGCCCAAGGCAGGAGGATTTAGGGAATACTTACTCTCTTATTCCTTGCAATGGCAGCTTCAGGCTGCTGCTGGACTGGGAAAGCCCTTCATTCTTTAGGTGGAAATCAATGTAGTTAATGTCATGCCAGCTAAAGTTATGCTGTTTTTAGAGGACTATATGCTGGAAAACGAAAAATTTGTGGCATTCGAAGGTTTCTATTGCTTTCTTCAAATTCCGTAGCCCCCTCCTTCATGCTGTTATGTTTAGAGATAGGCCTGTATAGCTTCTGAAATCTTGCAGAACAACATTCCTGTTGTTGTGGAGCTCCTGTAGGCCATTTCCAGATGGATATAATGCTTACAAGATGCTGAATACGTGAAGAGTGTTTTATAGAGTGGGAAGAATACTTAGTAGTGTCTCATATTTAATGCTTTTGTTGTCTTTTTAATGACAACCATAGCAGGTGTGTCGATGGGGAGCGTCGCCTTTTGGTGTAGAAGGAGACTGAGCCAGCGACTGAGAATTGGTAGAGGCAAGACCTGCCCTGTTTGCGCCAGTTGATTCTGCCCTGCCCTTTGCAGACCTGTTGGTACAGCAAGACTCTGCGCTGCCCTTGTCGCGATCTCTTGAGTACAGCATCGTACAGCAGCCCGTTTTAGCCGGCTGAGCCAAAGGTTAGCGTGCAGCCTTTCCAAATCCATGACCGTACCATCTCGCTCCCTCCCACACTTAGCATTTTGAACAGCAGTGTCCAATTATGGCCAGGAGACGCTGCAAGAGCTTCACAGAAGGGTCATTATTTTGTCACCTAGGTGACAGTTTGTTACCCTGCCAGTTGTCTGGAGTGCAGCAAGGCACTTCACATACAGCTGACATGGTTTAGACACTTTTTAGCGAACAAAATGGGTAGCTGTATCCTTAGCCCTTGTCTCTCAGAAAAATCAGTTTCCAACTGTTGCATCTGTGATGAGGCTGCTTTGAATTGGTGAATTTTGCAGCAGTTGTCCGCTTTGTCTCTTTTCTGCTTGAGAAGGTGACATGAGGAGGGCTGCCCTGATTTAGAAGTGCTTTCAGAAACATCAGAAGGTGCTGGGAGATAGGAAGGTGCTGTTCCTGTTTCTCAGCTAGGTAAACTGAGACATGGCACTGTGACTTGTGCAAAACTGCCAGAGGCCAGCCAGGGATTGCCTCTTAGACTATAAACAGGCTTCTGTGTTTATATTAACATATATTTATAATACCTCCCTTTAAGAGGGTTCTCCAGACTGTCCACTGTGGATTTATACTGCAGGTCATGAATCTGAGCTGGTGACTCCTCTTTGGAGATGCCAAGTATAGGTTCAGTTTTTTAATTCTCAAGTTAGATTTTTATGATGCACCTTGGTAACTAATGCCGGGGTTTCTTCTTTGCTGATAGCCAAGTACTAAACAACCATCCCTTGCTTCAGGGGAAAGAAACTACATCTCTGCTGTGTGCCTTTTGCTCTTCTTCAGGGCTGGATTATGTGTGTAGCATTAATGTCGTGTTGCACATAACATCATGTTAAGCATTTAACAGCTCTGGTTGCCACAGGTTGCGTTTTAAAGGAATCCTCTGCTGTCTCCTCACAGGAGGAATGAGATTAATTTAAAACTGTTCCTTCCATTTTAAGCATGGGCTTCGGCAAGGCTGTGAGGCCGGGTGCGACTTTGCCATGTCTGTGTCTCGAGCAGCGCCGCTCGTACCAGCGTTTGGAAGGTCTGGAGTGCACCCATCCCTGTGCTCTCGGCGGTGCGTGGGGGCAAATGAAACCAGTCAAAGAGTAGCCACTGGGAGTAAAGCAAGCTGATAGCACCTGCCAGCTGATTTTTATTAGCGGTCTACCCTCTGCCACCTCTTGAGTTGTTTGTTAACAAAGGTACTCTCAGCTTGGGGAGTGCACTATAATCTTTACAAGTCATTTAAAGCAGTGTAGGCAGTTAAAGATTAATTTTGCATGCAGTGACCTCTTTATTTTTAACTGCTTTGCCTCCTGCATCTTTAGAAATAACAAACAAATGCTCCAAACATACCAATCCCCTTGGAAGACAATAATTTCATTGTGGCTGTGAACATGACAAACATTATATAAATATTGGTGCTTACATGCCTGCTGATCCTTTGTCCTTGGATGCCGAGTCGTCCGGCCCCGCTGTCTGTGTTTCATAAGAGCTTGGGAGGAAACACAATCAACAATTTAAGACACTGAGGTTACTGATTGATCAAGACTGCTTTTCTAGCTTGGTCCGCTTAGCAAGGTGGATATTTTTTTATTAACGTGATCGGACTGGTTTATCTGTTGCTTCAGTTTAGCAGACCACAGCTGCTGTTGCACTTTTATGTATTTGTTTTGATCTTTTTGATGTCTTTATGTTGGTTGTTGCAGGATGCAAAAGAGCTTTACAAACACAGTTCAAGCCTTGTGTCATCTCTGGAAGAAAAGTAACAAAGCCTTATCCCTCTGAAGGCAGGGGGAGGTGGAGGAATGGTGCACAGAGACACTGGCCTCGTAACACACTTGTGAAGTGCATTGCGTTACACCTCTTCCTCCCACGTGGCTTCTGTGCATGGGCAGCAACGTGCTCCTCCGGCACTGCAGTCGTGCTGCTCTTTTAGCTCCAGTGATGGGCTATGGTGTTAAGGAGCTGCAAGTCCCAGTTTTCAAACCCTGCTGGCGACTGGTGCTGGAGGTAGTTTTAATTTCCTGAAGACTACATGTGACCCCAGTGGAGCTAAGAGTTGTTCTCTGCTGGTGTCTGTAGCTAGGCCACACTGCCTTGCAGAGAATGAAATCTAAATCTCTACACGATCTAACAGTTGTTTCCTAAAATATGAACAAAATCAAAGAATGAAGAATGTGTGGTGTTCAGAGCAGCTTGAGAAGCTGAAATATTGACTGAAGTAGCTGAGAGAAAAGCAAGTAGGGTTTTTTATGTTTTTTTTTTTTCTAGATTGTTTAATGTGTTAAATTAATCTTTTGCTAGCAAAGCCTTTTAAATTGAGTCAAAGTAATGGTGTATATGTGCTTCTGTAATTGTAAGGTCACTATCTGGATATAGGCACCAGAGAGGATAATTTTTGGTGCAGTATCTCGCTCCTTGGAGCAAAGATATTTTATAAAACTGCGCTGCATGTGTAAGAGAACTCAAATGCAACCTGCATGCAGAAACTTGGGGGTGGGAGGAACGCCTGATAGACTTGTTTAACCTTTGAATGCCTCTTGGCTTAATGGCCCTTGGATACTGCTACTTCATGGAAAGAGTTCTAAATATAGTACTAGTTTGTTGTTGAATAATAACTTTAGAGGGTGGATGCTAGAGTTTCCATCCTTGCAGGGTGTAAGCTGTGCAAGAGCTATATACTGTAAATGAGACCCTTAATAAGTATTCAGTCCAGTAATATTGCTGAGCACTGACACAATTTACTTGTTATTTGTAAACATTCAGCTGAAAGCGTGTTTGTCATAAGAAGCTTCCTAAGATGAAACCTGAGGCTCGTTTTTGTCCTTAAGATTTGTTGCCTTTTCGTTGCCTTTTTGCCTGGTGTGTGTCAGCTGCCAGACGTGGCACCTCTCTGTCCACCCCTCTACTTGAAATGCTGAAGAGATTTTGAAAATAAATAGAACGGGCAGGAAACGTTTTTGGGAAAAGGGATCAACAAGATCATCTTTCCCTAGAAAAGGGAGAGAGTAAATCTAGGGAAAGGTGAAGAAATTTGCCTGAGGTCACCCAGGAGGCCAGTGATGAAGCCAGGGTCTGAAACTCTTGTTTTTCAGAATCCAGTCCTTTAAGCAAGATGTCATCCCTTACTGGAAGTTCAAAAACCCTCTTGGTTTTAACCACCCAGTGAGTGAATCTGCTTCCTTTGTTGCTCTCTTCTCCCAGAGCTTTTACCTTAGAAGACCCTGCCATCTTGAACAATTTCCCTGTATAATGCTTGCTTCGTTGCTGTTTCATTTCACTAACTTTCACTTGAAAATCAGATGCTTCCCTGTCTTTGCTTTTTACTTCCTTATACAGCTTTTCCCTGTTGCTGCTGCTCATTAAATTGTGCAGCTGTGTGTTATTTAACATCATAAAGTGTTTAGAGATATCATTCATATAAAAGGGTACAAAATGAATGTGCATTGTAGTTCTAGTCTCGAGATAGCAAACTCCGATGTGGAGTAGTGACTTAACTTTCATGGCTTTGTAAAAGCTTTTACTTACCCTTTTTATTTAGTGCTTTTCTGATTCTTAATGATTTGTGTGTAGGTAAATACGTTTATAATGCTGTTATTAAGTAATCTGTATAATTATGTACATTAATATAGGTATGAAGTTGTATGGAAAATGTCAGTTATTTTCCTTTCCCCGAGCTCGGTGGCAGGCAGTGCGCTGAACTGGATTGCTACCCGCTGGCACCGGTCCCCGCGTGTGCCCTCACCTGTGGTCAGAGGGTTCCTGTTCTGCTGAAAACTGATGCAAATAAAACCACGCACCAAACCTGTACCCTCGGGGGAGGCAGGTGTGCTCCTGCCAAGGGGCCAGCCTCAGAGACAGAGGAGACGATGGCAAAGCTTTGTTTTTCAATTATTTGGTAATGAGAACCTTGCTGGAGTTTGGCAACGCAGGTCTGAAGCAGCCATGCCAGCTCTTCTGTATTGTATCGGGTATTCATAACTCGTGATTGAAATGTAGCTGGCTTTTGCCTCTGCTTTCTTTTTCTTTTTTTCTTTTTTAAAGCAGGTTACTTAGCATTTGCGTGTCTAGGTTTTCTCTTCTGAGGCATGAAGGTCATGTATTTCCTCTCCAGGAACATGGGGAGACTTTATTGGTGTCAATCACACCAGAAGCCAGGGATGATACCATCAGCTCTGCTGTATCTGATTTTCCTGATGGGCTTTTTTTGTGTGCGTGCGCGTGTGTGGTTTGTTGCTCTGTGGGCTTGTTTGTTTGTTTGTTTTCTACATTCAAATACTCATTTTGGGGCCTAATTGCCATTGTTCCTTCCAGTATTCTGGATCTGTGTCAAGCAGTTTGCCGGTAGCCCTGCGGAGCGGTTTAGGCGAGGGAGGCGCTGGTCTCGCGCGGCTCCGGGAGCAGCAGGGACATGGCAGCAGCGAGGGCTGTGGCGTCCCCTCTTTCAGGAGCTGCAGCCTTGTTCCTACCAGGGAGGGGAAAACCCCTCAGTGCGGCCTCCGGGGTGGCGGGTGAACTGTGACAATTCGCTTGTTTGCAGGTTTGTGTGTACAAGCCTGTGCATGTTTTCAAGGGTAGTGGAAACTGTCGGTGCAGAAGTGTGTGCCACGGGGCAGGGGCTGGTGTTTCCATGAGAGCCGTTTTGCCCACCTTTTGCCCGGCAGTGGAAACGTCTTCCTGGGCAGTGGTGCGTAGGAGATGTCTCTTCCCCACTTTCCTCTGTGTGTGTCTTACAGAGTGAAAGTAGGATGCCTTTAGGAGTGTCCTTGTGTCTCGCAGAACATCTTAGTAATACCTTTTCACATACCCCTCGAATAATCATTAAAAGCATTTTCTCCTTTTTTTTCTTTTTTTCTTTTTTTCCAGTATCCTGGCCAAAGCAAATAGGATAAGGAATTTAGAGCAAGCTGAGACTGGTATAATATACTAAACCATGACTCTCACAGCAATTAATGCAAGGGAATGAACATTTTACAGTGCCCTGCAGTTATCCTTAGTTCTCAGTGGTAAACTGAAATAAGCCTGGTATCTATGTACTCACTAGACTAACTGCCATTTTTATTACGTTACATAGTTTATTGCTCATTTTTTCTTCCATTTTCAGGCTTCTCTCAGGCTATTCTCCTTCCCCTTTCATAGGCACCCCCAAAGAAGAACATTATGGTTAGTGCAGCTGACTTTTGGTGCTGTTGAGTACTAATACTTGTACGGGGTCTGTACCACTCAATGTTTGACCGTGTTACCTGCTGCCAGGACTAGAGGTGGCGAAGGGAGCCTGGTCCCTTCAGGGGAGGAAAAAAGGGAGAAGGTGTGGTTTGCAGAGAATTCTCTGACTCAGAAGTCTACGTGCTTGCCTTGCTTTAAGCTCAGGGGAGTTCTGCTAACTTTGGTGGAGCTGCTCATGCGCTTGGTCAGGTCTCCATCTCCCTGTGTCCCAAGTCTTTTCTCAACGAGGAAGTTGTCCCACTCGATATACTGTACAAATAAATCTGATTATAGCAGCACACTGTGCCCTGTTGAGAAAGATAAGGTAGCTTTATACTCTTCCTACACGCATGTTCGGGTTTGGACTTGCATAATAATTTTCAGTAAGAAACTGGCTTTCTTGGTACTTGTAAGATGCATGTAAGATTCTTGGTACTTGTAAGATCAATGCCAGTTTAGTTTCTTTCCTGTTTAAAAGGTACTAATTATGCCCCATTGCTCTCCCCAGCTTTGTCTTGGACTCTTTAACTTGCAGGAAGTTTGGGGTACAAACGGTACAGAGAGTAGCACAATGGGGAGCTTGTTTTGGTTGTGGGAACCATGAGGCAGAGAAGACCCTGGCTGTCAGTGCCTCCCGAGGCAAGGTTACCCCATCGTGCCCCTCAGCCCCACCGCTTCCCCCTGCGGAAAGGAGGAGGCGGGAGAGAGCCTGAGCTCTAGGAACTTGCTGCATGTGTGTAATATTGGTGTATGAAGAACATCTGTGTGAAAACTTGAAGCAATATACTCTTCAGGCAAGAAAAAGAATGTGTAATGTAAGAAAACACTGTTACTTAATACATTTTTTTGCTTGGAAGCTATAGTCAACACATGCTGTAATACTTCTCGCTTGTGTGATACAGTAGCAATGTGACACTTCAGATTTATTACTTTTGGTTTCTCTTTAAAGAAATCCTGAATCTGGAATCAGAAGAATGCTTTTTTCTCTTAAGCTAGAGAAGGGAAAATTTTCAAAATGACATAAATCAAAAATATATTAAAGGCCAAGAAAACAGATGAAAACTTTTTTGGAAGATTGTCTATAATGTTTGGCAGAAGAGACTAATGTGCTGTGGTTTTTGGCTGAATTTATAAATGTGAAATACTCTAGGGTCCATCTCCTTGAAATGAGCTATTTTTATGTATTTTATCTATCTATATAAAACCCACCAGAGGTGACTGTGTATATAATGTATGTATTAACATGTGTGTAATTTATGTTAAGTATATAGACTACATTTTATATAAACTCAGTTACAACTTTATATAGAGTATTCAATTACAAAATTATTTTTGTAGTGCAAACACTCGCTAGATACCTTGATCTTAGCCAAGAAATCCTCTACCCTCTTGTTGACTGCAGGGTTGCAGTACCTCATTTTTTGTGTAGGTTCATTTCTCTCCAATACACGGCCACACGGCTGTAGATACACATTACTGCAATTACGTTACCACATGTATGTGCTCAGCCTTTTTTTGATAACCTGCACCATCTAATATTCAAAAGGTGCAGGAGGGACTCGTGAGGGAAGGCAGGAGTTTTTGAGGCTCGCCTTGTGTCTCGTAACAGCCGGATGGAAGTAATCAGGCCGAGTGGATCAGAATGAGTTGGCTTTGAGTGTGCTTGCTCTTCAGTAAGCTTTTTAATGACATGTTTCTTCCCCTTTTAATGCATTTTTAAATTTAGTTATGTGGTTGTGTTCTGCGTAACCAAGTCGCACCACAAAGGACGTGGTGTGGGATAATCAGTTAAAGCCACTGCTTCCTCCTCTGATGCCCTGGCCTCCTGCCTCTGATTTCTAGGATGTTCCTGACATTTTAAGCAAGGGCAGTCACCCTCTAGACTGCTCCTGCTAGTTTACTTTTAATCTAGGGAGGTTTTTTCGATTCAAAAGTTGCTATAATAACCCTTCCGCCTAGGCTGGGATTCTGGTAGGATCTCTGCCCTGTGATACACGCTGCACTGTGCGTTAGACAAAATGAATACTCTTCTTTCCCTTTTTTTCCCTAAATGGAGACCCTGAAGTTTTGCAGGGGAAGAGATTTGAACCCTCTTCATACTCTGGTCGCTTCAGTGATGCTGTCTGACACAGTTTGTGCTCCTAAACTCAACTGCAAACTTAGGGCTCAGGTCATCTTACAGACATCTACAAATTTCCATTTTTAAAAACACACCTTTCCATAGAGAAGAGCTTGCACGTCTGTGTATATAACGGTTCCCAAATTGTTGTTGACACTGCTTAAAGTGTTTACAAAGAGAGGGCAACACTTAAAACCTAGCAATTAGAAATGACTAGAGCAATGACAAAAGATGTGAAAAGAGTTATCGGTTTGGTTTCCAAAATAAATCTTCGGGCTGACCCTCCGAGCATGGCTGTTGGGTTTGGAACCGACAGCTCTGGAGAAGACGAAGCCTTCCATCTGCTGCCAGCAGAGGCCTGAAGGTATCAGCCGTTCAGCGCAAGCTCTGCGGAAGCCAGTGAGTGTGGTAAATGAACAGACTCCAGAGTAGCAGAGACTTATCTTAAAAGCTTGTGTGGCAGAACAGGAGCGGAGCGGTTAATCCCGTGCTGTGGCGAGGAGCTGGCGGGGCGAAGGCTGAGGTTGAGCCTGACCCAAAAGGGGCTGGTGGTGCAGCATCTTCCACGATGCTCCGAGCTGAACAAGGCACTGCATTGTAAAGCTGGGCTCCCGCTCTTCCCGTTTTATTTTCCTTTCTGCTATAACTCTTTCCCTGGGTGCAGTAATGCTCATAATGCTGCTGAGTTTTGCTGTTTGCAGTGGGGACGTAACAAGTAAAAGCTACATGTAAACAGCTTTGTTGGCTACTTTTACTTTTCTTGCTTATATTGTACACCTTAAATGTGCTATTTCTTTTGGCATAATGGCAAAATCGCTGCTTATGGGAACTGCTGTAGATAATACAAAAAGCTCTTTGAAAAGAGCTTTATCAGAGTACAAAGTACTTGGAATTGAAAGCCCCTAGAGGGTTGCTTTATTTTCCCCCTTCATTCAAACTTGTAGTGGTGTAGGATCGAGATACATCATGCCCTATTTTCAGCTGATTTGCATGTTAGAGAGAACGGAGTAATTGGTGTTTAACCAGAACAAAAGAGGATCTGTTTGCTAAAAGAAAAAGAATTCTTGAAGTAGACCCTAATACATATACTGCCTTTGTCTCTTCTCTCATTAAGGATTGAATAGGATGGCCTAGTAATTAGAATGTGGAAGGCATTGCTTTGGTGTTGATGCTTTTTGAGCTAATTGGTTTGAAAATTATATTTGATGTAGCTCTAAGGGATGTTGGCACAACACCTTCTTGGGACATGGACATCCTGTACTCCCATTTAACGGCAGAAATAGGCACTTTGAGGCAGGGATTTGTCTTTTGTGTTGTGTTTTTTATTTTTTTTTTTTATTAAAACCATATTTACCTTCTCAATTGAACACACAGGATGCATTGCCACATGTAAATAATTCTTCTCTCGCTGGTATGAAAACCTTGAAATGACCTTGGAAAGAGATAAGCCCCTCTTTTCCCAAATAAGTACTTAGTTCAGACCTTAGTAAAGCAGAGATTGGAGCTAAGCTGGGTTTGGATTTCTGCCTTTGCATTCTTGGAAAGGTTGTGGTGGTGGTGTTTGTTTGGTTGTTCATTTGTTTATGTTTTGACAAAAAGATTTAAAAAGTAGTTCTTCAGCAGACTGGAATAAAAGACAGGTCTGGAAATGTGCGGGAGGCTTTCTTTGGTCAGTGTTTGTGCTCGTCTTCAGCCCTGTCTGTGATGGGGAAGACACCAGGGAGATGTTGGTTGCCTCTATGGATCCTTTCTTTGGATTCTGAAATGGGATTGCTTTAATCGGAAAACTTTGAAACTTCAGAAACTGTTTTTGGATGTCTTGAATTGCTGAGGGACTCTCTACTTTGGACAAGCCCCATGGAGGCCTTCTGGTCTGTAACCCGTACGTGTACAATGGATTTTTAGGGTGCGTGGAGGTACTAGGAAATTCAGAGAAGAAAGATGCATTTCTTAGAGAGAAACTCAACAGTAAAGATTCAGCTATACAGAATTTAAGTGTGTTTTATTTGATAATGCTGCTTGTTTGTGGTACAAATTGAAGTCTCAAACCTGTTGTTGATTCTCTGCAAAGGCCTATACAATCATCTTAATAAAGTATTACAGCGTAGCGGAGTTGTTATTTATTATAACTTCTGAATTTTCCCCCAAGGTTTCAGTGATAGAAAGAACACTTTTAAAAATGACTTTAGGTTCTCGGGAGTATTTATTTAGCAGTGTGTTTGTTATTTAAATGGATTCAGTCTTGCAATGAACAAAAATTTTGCTTTTCTTTACGTTTCAGGTATGTCTCTTCTCCCTTCTCGTGGTGGGTAGGCACGTGCCTTTTCTCACTGGTTTTGTTTGGCTGCCTACAGGTGTACGTCAAGTCAATATTACAGCTCTGATCCTGCTTTAAGATTTGCTTGTGTGTTTATTGTACTACAACTTCGATGGCCTTTAGTGTCTTAAGGCTTTATCTTTAGATACCGTAGGTATCTAGATGTTTCGGATATCTTATCTTTAGTTAGGGGTAAGTGACACTAAGCTGTGTTGCAAGTTTTAAAGTACTGGGCAGGACTGATGGGCTCTGTAGTCCATTGCAAAGCAATTCTCAGAGTAATATTTTACTGGTGTCTCCCTTGGACCTCGGCTTTTCAGCATTTCCCTCTGTGGTATAGCTAACCCCTGCCTAGGGATCCCTCTGGATGGGAGCTAGCCATTAGTGCAGTTTTCCTGCTGGAGACAGGAATGCTGGCTGCAGAGCGCTGCTGCGCCAGCGTCTGTCTCCTCCTCCCTCTGTGCACGTCAGCGCGTCGGGCAGCTGCCAGCTGGGCACCCAGGCCGTTTGGGCTGTCAGCGTAAGCTCCTTCCCAGCTCCATGTCTCCCTTACTGCTTGTTTAGTAAATCATTCCCTTCTGGATTGTCGGCCGGGGGCTTTTCAGGCTGCAGTCGTCAGCTGTCGGGCCCTTCCCAGGCTGGGTGCGGGCAGGGGTGGTCCTGGGCATCCGCTCCAGTGGTGTGCCCGGACAGGGTGGAGTATTTTGTTTAGCTGGCTGGTACATACGCACTCTCATATTTTGCATTTACAGTGTCGGTTGGTGGCCCGGTGTGGTTTGCTGTGTTGATATGCCGTTCCTTGTTGGCTGAAGTCTGGATACGGCACCCAAATCCTGCTCCTGGTGCCTGGGGCACCCAGCAGCACCTGCGAGCGCGCCTGGGGGAGTTTTTTTTTTTTCATAAATAGTATCTCCATAAGGTGGAGCTTGGAGGAGAAGGGTGGGAAGAGAAACTTGAAGGATCAGACATAAATTGGAGGCTACAATGTTGGTATTTTCTAAAACAAATTCCTTTTTTTTTCCTTTCCTTACAAGTTCTCCTTATGTAAAAGTGTGCCTAAAAGACAGAAGGTTTAAAAGGGGTTAAATAAACTGAAGAAACCCACAGTGTATTTCCGTTCAGAGTTAAAACAAGATGTTGTGGATTGACTCAAAATGAAATTTTTCTTTTCTTTTTTTTTTTCTTTTAAGTTTTGCCAACAAACTGAAAACATGTTTGTTTAATCATAGGCAAATTTATCCTCCTGTTTTTTGGTTCTGTTTTGTTTTCAGTTTAACCAGCAAATTGAAAAATGAAACTGTTCTGCCAGCGCTACTTCCAGTTAGGATTGCTCTGCGGAAGCCGTGTGAATCTCCCCTTTCTATGCTTTATCTAGGAACCATCAGAATTTGTTCACTGATTAATACCTTGCAAATTATAAATTGACCATATGGAACTACTTCAGTTCAAGTAACTTGTGTGTTCTGATGATAGCTAATCCCCTTAAAAAGTGTTTTTAATGACCGGTTTGTTTTCACCTGAGGTCATTAGTGCTCTAAAAATGGCTGTTAACTGCACCAAAGACTTTTTTTTTTTTTTTTTTTTTTTTGCCCAAGGAGGAATGCTGCTGTGCACCATATTTAATGGTCTAATACTTTTTGTTTCTGCCTTACCTTCCGGATATGCTGGCTATTTTTAATGTCTGTGTTTGGAGAGAAAAAAAAAAAAAGTTTATTTTCTGTCCGCTAATGACCGATCTTCCAGGCAGCTGGCGTGAGCGATGGGAAGCACACGGAGCACTGGAGCAGCGGTATGAGCCTGCCATGGCTTTGGGCTTGGCGCGAGCCCAGCTGCGCAGGGACAGGGTGCGCAGGCACTGCCTGCTCTCGCAGGTCTGCGATACTGTGAATCATAAAGTCATTAGGAATATTAAAACTTCAGACAATGGACTGTGGTAATTCTCCTGCCTCCTTCTGCTTAATTTTTGTGCTAATTTATTGCTCCTCTGTATTCCTACTTCTGTCACCTAAATGCAAATGCACTGGCAGCCTGCTTTATGGATAACACTTAAAAAATAATGGTGCAATAATGAATGGTGAATTGCAGTGGAGATCTTGCTGAAGTGCTTGCAATATCCGCGTTAATTTCAAATGAATTAATTGCAGTTAATACTATTGTATTTAAAACCTGTCAGAAGCCATAACTGTGATTAGGGTGTAAGTATAAAATGTTATTTCAGAGCAGCATCAACATGTTTTAAAATAGCAATATGTGGTGGTAAAGTGTGTCTGACCTAATGGCCGTCATCAGCAGCTTTTGTGCCAAGCCAGCCTACAACAGATGAATCAAAAGTATCTAATTGAGAAAAAGAGAGGCTGTAAACCCATTCATTTTTCCCCTTGATCAGAAGCGAATGGGTTCTTTACCTCGGCGCTGTAGTTAAGAGCAGTGGCAGGATGAAGGAGGGGTTTTATCTGGGAGGGCTCTGGATCCTATCGATCCCTGGTGCTGGGCTTGCACATGCTGCTGCTAAACCTCATCTGTCACCAGCGCGTGGTTCCAGCACAGACGTGGGGGAAAGTGGAAACAGGCTCATGTAGCTATGAGAGAAGCATTTATTTAATATTTATTTCCAGTCCTTCAGAACAAATTGATGCTATGGCAAATATATTTATTACTCAGCAGTTAATACTCTAAAGCAAAAATGTCCCCTTGCCTTTTGCTTGAGCCCTTGTTGGTGATGCCTTGAGCATCTACAGCAGTTCAGTGAATTTTCCTCTTGGGAATGTGTCTTTGCTAGAGAGGTAAATGGGGTGGCTGGTACCTGGGTAAGGCAGGTCTTTGTGGGATGAACTGACACTGCACTGATGGAAATCCCAAAGCCTGCAGTGCTGCGGGAGGCTGAGATGCTCCTCGGCTCCTGGGAATGAGACAGAAAATTGCCTGTCTTGGTACAGGCTGGGAGCTGTGTGAAGGTGCTGAACAGCTAACAGCACTTGGTGATTCACCCCACAAAGTGGGTGACAGCGGGACGTGGGCTCCAGTCTCTGCACTTCCCACCGCCCCCGTCCAGCGAGCGGCATGGCCCAGTTTGAGCACCCCAGGAACTGGGGGGGAGCGCCTTCCACGTAAAGAAATCTGCAGCGATGCTGCAGGGAGGATGCGCCATGAAGAGGCTGGTGCCAGTAGATCATCTTCGTGATTAATGTTCTAATCAGTTGTTGAGGGCTGCAGCAGACGCGTGAACCTCCTGCGCGTCAGCTCCTCTCTATGCCCCCAGCCCCCACCAGCATCTGCTCTGCTGGCCTTTGATTCTGTCTATAAGATTGGCCATTGGTCCAACTGCATCTTCGCTCCTGCCACCTGCAGTGAAAGTTAGAGCTGAAATCCCTCCCCAGGCATTCGTTGGTGGGGGATCAGGGGTCCTTGAAGTTGGGCAGTTTGGGCAGTTAAGGTTAAAAAAATCTTTTAAGGTGAGGCAAGTCTGAATGGAACTTTATTTAGTGCTTCCCCCAGGCTGAGGGCTGTCAAAGGCTAGACCTAAGGATGCGGTCGCACACGGGCAGAAGACCTCTGCTCTGCTGCAGCTTGTGAAACCTGGGGAGTCAGCGGAGCAGGGAGCAGAGCGAGCTACCTCTGATGTTCTACAGCCGCCGTCTCCTCCTGTGGTCCTGCCACGCCATCAGAGAGGCTCCCGCATCTTCACACCTGGCTCAGAGAAACAGGCGTGTAACTTTTTTCAGTTTAACCACTTGTATTTCTATTTTAGTTCTTAGTGTCTGGCTTTGAAGAGCACTACACCTGCAGTTCGTCTCCTGATAGCGGAAAGCACAGAATATCATCTACCGGTTTAAGACAGCTGCATTTTGCTCATCTCAAGCATGAGTTCTGCTTGACGATTTGTAGATATAGTTTCCATCTGACACAAAGGCAGGGACTAATTCTGGCATGTGGGACTGATAAGATTTCAGGCCAGATCTCTTTCTTTAAAAAGAAAGAAAAAAAAAAAAAAAGAAGAAAAACCCCTTGATATGTTACATAGTTCAGTAATCAGTTTTTAGGTTCTTTAATGAGATCTGTGCTTTAGCTGATTTAGCTGCATGTCTCAATACACAAATGATTTATAAAGGGGGGAAAAAAGCATGTGTTAATCTCCAGTGAGTGATATTCTGTGCTGAAGTAACTTTGCAAGTAACTTTAACAAGGAATTTGACTTCATTTTATAAAAGGAATATCAGAGCTTTACAGTTGCATTGCTAAAAGCTTTTTATTGATGTAGATTTGTATGTATGTTTACATTTATATGTAAATGTAATTATTTAGTGAAGATTAGCAGTCAATTGAGGCCCTATCTTTCCATTTTGTGTGTTATTAGTCATTTGCAAATTCGTTTTGGTGTAGGTCAAAAATTATGGTTACCGTTATATTTAATGCAGGCAGTATTCCTGATTCACCATTTCCTTGGCCAGCCCTTGTGTGGCAAATTTTATCTGATTTCCTTCAAAAGCAGCGGAGAGTTCATCATAGACTCTTCTGTTCTTAATCCATCCCCGCACAGTAGTTTGGTAGCTACTTCCCGATGAAGATATCTGTGGAACCTATTGAAACCATAGATAACTCTCTGTTTAATCGATTAACTGGTAGTGGAGACGTTTGGAATTCCATTAGTGCGTCTGAGCTCTGAACACCTGTGTGGGGTCGGGCTGTGCTGTGTGGATTTAGGGGGTCTGACTGCTGTTGTCTGGTGGAGTTTCTTCCCCATCAAAGAGCAGAACTGAGCTGTTCCGTTTGCGACACCTTCGCTGTGTGGCAGCGTTGTGTCCCTTCTGCACTGAAAGGCCAAGCGGCTGCTGGACGTGGTCCACATGGTGCTCCAGGAATGATCAGAGCAACTCTGCTTTCTCTCTTCTCCTGTCTCTGCAGTTAGAACAGAATTCGGAGCCTGAGGCTATCCTGGCTCCTTCTTGTAATTGCATCATTCCCACGATTAACTAAAGACAGCAGATTCTTTTTTTAATAAACGCTTCCTCATATGCGTTCTTGAGTGTTGTTTTAGTTTGCAGCTACTCAAATTGGAAAGCATCCAGACACCCAGTCCTTATGTTTTCTTCATGTCCCCAAACTCTCTTACGGGTAATTTGCATTTCAGCACTGCTCAGTTGCACTTTGCTCAGTTTAGGGGAGGGAAGGTCCGTGTGGTGGCGTATGCTCGTTTACATATGTTGCTACTACTAGCTAATTGTAACGTGGAGGCTTTGCTTCCTTCGGGCAACCAAACCAGGATACTTTTGTTGTAATATCCTGTTGGTTTAAGGTGAGAGGTAAATTGCTGCTTGTTCTGCTTGATTTACAGCTGGAATCTTGGTTTGAGGTTTGGTGGTAAAGATCTGAGATGCTTGGAGGATGTGATCAAAAAATGGTGAGCTGAAGGATATTACTTTAAGAGTTGCTGCAAAAACTTAGGAAAATAAAGTTTGCGGTTCGCTAACTGCAAATAATAAAGGAAGGGAAGAAACACTACAGGGCACTGTTGAGTAGCAGCGTGACGTGTCATTTGATGTCTCAGCCTTTAGCAAACACTACGACATCTCCAGAACTCCACCGCATGGCAGGCAGTGCCTGCAAGAGCCAGCTGTACAGGTTTGCCATCAGATCCCAGAGGTTTGTTTTCTTGAAAATATAGATGTTTCCAGGTATCATGCTGATTAGCCTTCTGTGGTTTTTAACAAAAATCAAGATTGGAGGGGAAAAGCTATCAGGAGGCGAGATCAATCCGTTGGCAGACAGGGGAGTGCTGGCTAAACTTGGAGGATTTTTTTGTCATTTTTGCATTAGAGCTGCATTGATGTAACTGCCTCTTCTTGTGGGCCAGCGTGTGTAAGGAAACCACCAAGGCAGCGGCCAGACAGTACGAGTACCGAGCTTTTTTGCTTTGCACTGGTTTTGCACCTGCTGGAAGGTTCTTGGAATTTCAGTGAGCCCATGCCCAGCTGAGCCAGCCCGGGAAGAGGTTCCGTTCCTGACCTGTGGTTGTGTTGGGTGCAAATGATTCTGAAGCCTCCCTGAAAAAACATTCCCTGATTTCTTTTTGAATTTGGCCTTTCCCTTCCAGAGTTGGTGGGATGTCCTGGTTGCTGTTCTCCATGTGTTTTGTAGCTACAGTGTGGCTTAATGACAGAAGAGAACCTCATACTGGACAGAGCAAACCTCTAAAGCATCCTAAAGCGGCTCTGGGTGCTGCCCACAGCATCCTTCCCGAGTGCCCTCGGTGGCTTTTACATGGCTGTGTTCTAACTTTGGTAACAGCAAATACACTGTTTGTCTTGTGAAATGCTCTTAATTTGCGCTGTTAGGAAACAGACATAAAGATAAAATGGGATGGCAGAGAGATGTCAGATTAAATTTTGACTGTGCAGCAAGGGCTGCAGATGGTGACGGTGCGTCTTGAGTCCTTGGTGATGCTTCCTTCCCTGACAGCTTTGGACCTGTTCCCTTACCAAAATAATAACTACTACAACAATAATAACAACAATATTATTATTATTAATGTAATAATAATTATATTATTCACAGTGCTAGTCAGTGAAAAGTTCCAGGCAGGTGCTACACGGAGGCAAGGAGCAAGGCTCTAGCCCGCAGGGCTTGTTGCATGTGGAAGTGGCAAGTTGACGGCAAGGCTCCGTGCAGCTGTTGCAGCCAGAACCGCTGCCGTGATGTATCCAGAACCCAACCGCTTGGGTTCGGAGGGTGCTTATGATGAGGTGAACGTGTGCTTGATAACAGGATTGAGCTTTCCAGTTCATTTTAAGGTTCTGGTTTTGCATCTGTCGTGTTTGCTGTGAGCGCGGAGGGCCCTCGAGCGGGTCTGTGCGCTCGCTTTGGGCAGGGAGCGCCTGCTGCGGGAGGGGGAGAGCGGGCAAATAGAGCAGCAGAGACGCTGCAGTAGGAGCAGAGCGTCGCTGATAATTGCCAGGTTAGTCTCAACAAACAAACTGGATGCGGTGCTGGCTGGATTTAAATACAGGATCCTCAGAGCAACAAAAAGCTTTCTGCGTGCTCTGACTCATGAAGCTGATTTTAAAGAAAATGGGCATTTAAAAAATCCTATTTTCCTTCCATTTTCATCCTCCTTTGATGAAAACACTTGAAACACCTTTTTAACTCTGTTTTAAATGCTTTTTTATAGCCATGAAAAATAACCTTGTGTGGTTTTCAGGTCTTTTTAATTTTTAAAAGCCCTCCTTATTGCTGCTGCAGAAGGAGAAATTTTTAGATTATGGGGAGAAGCAAATGTGACATTCTGTTCCATATTAAAAGTTAATTTAGGGCGGAACTGAAGACCAAGAAAAGTGTCTTTTCTTTTCCTATACCTCCTTGTAATGTAATTGACCCCTAATGCCTCTGCAAGATCTGGCACTCAGGCGGTGGAAGGTAACTGCCTGGGGGCACAGCGCTCACACAACTGAAGGAATTTGCCCAACCGGAATAAAACTTGCTATATCAAGGGTTTTAAAGTAGGTCTGGTAAAGCACGTTCTTGTCTAAAGCAAGTAGTGTGGTTCCAGATTTGGGCAGCGAGGGAGAGGATGGAGGTCTCTTGGGGGGAGCGCGGGCAGCTTTGTACGGGGCTGGAGCAGGGAGTTCGGCACTAGCCAGAGCAGATACAGAGCCTGGCCCTGGTTAGTCGTGGTGTAAACGGGCTGGAAGAACCCCTGGGCCTCAATGCAAACCCCATTCTCTGTTAGTGGGAGCTATAAAAAACTGCTGTGCCCTGGCCCTGCCCGTCCCCCTGGGCCACATGAGATGAGGTGTAATTTGAAAGGCATAACTCGTGCCGGTGCCAAGTTATAGCTCTGAGTTGGTTTGTGTTCTCCTCTCTTACAGGAATGCTTTGGTCTCGTGCTGACTTTGGGCATAGCAGACTATTAAAAATGACAAATTAATTCAGATTGTGGTCATGGAAACAAGATTTTTCCCTAGGACAGCTCTTGTCACTGCTGAGATTGATAAAAGCCTTCGATACCATGAAGCTGGAGAGAAGAATAGGTTTGTATAAATATATAGTCAGGAGAGATCTTGGATGGCCTCAGCCTTGTGGAAGAGAAAATAGAACTTCGCCATATTCCTCATGGTTCCCTTCCTCCCCGAGCAGCATTAACGGGAACCTCTCTCCAAAGTGTTTTCACAAGCCCTGGGCTGAAGGAGTCGGAGGCATCCTCCATCCCTCCGGTCCCTCCAGGTTAGAGCCGGGGCTATGGAGAAGACAGTCCGTCTGCGTCCCTCAGCGCTAAATTAGCTGTGTGGTCTTAATCAGAGGTAGCAACTGGAGGGTTGCTACTGAGACTTAATTATGCAATTGTAATTTTCCATAAAATTTGTCATAAAACCTATTCATGCCTTATATTGGCTTGAAAGAGTTATTCTAGCCTCTCCAGTTGTAGAACACACACTTTAGGAAATTGCCTAAATCTGTATTTTTCTTGGAGTGGTGCTAGTCAGCCCCACAGGTTGCTAATAAATATTTCATAACCTTCTATGAAGGATTATTAAAATAATTTAAATATCTAAATGACTTGCTCTCTTTGGCCCAGGCAAAGCCCAGAAGCAGGCGTTGGTTCATTTCTGTGGCCTCTCTTGGCGTGCCGTTAGAATGCCCTAATTTGTAGACCCTACATAAACGCTGACTTGTTCTTATTGGCTTTGAATTTCTTCTGCCATTAAATCCAATTTATTTTTTTTTAACACTCGTAGGTAAAATATATTTTTGTACTTATACAACATTTACAGTGAAGGGTTTAAAAATATCTGGCGTGCATTAATTTAGCAGGAACTCCTCCATCAGGGTTGAGGAAACACTTTTCCCATTTTAACAGACAGAAGGGTGGGAGGAAAACCTGCATTTCCACCTGCTCAATTCTCGTGTTGTGTTTTATCCCTCCCATTGACAGAACAAATAAGAAATTCAAAGGGGAAGAGAGAGAGGCTGACAGCAATCATCATAGCCGAGAAAATGGGCAAGCATACCATTAATTTCCTACAAGTTCTTTATTTTTTTTTCCAGAGTGAACCTACACCAATTAAATACACTTGAATCACCTCTTCCCTCTGGAAGAGGCCGTGCCCCGGCGGGGCGCCGCACGTTGCTGTCCTGTGGCAGGGCTGCCCGGGATGTCTGGGGATTGAAGCCCTGAGAGCCGGGGCGGTTGCGGGAGGCGTTTGTTTATTGCGAGTTGAAGCACAGATGCAGGAATGAGCACGTTTAGCGATGAGCCGAGCTGTGATTGCTCGGGAGCCCTCGTCCTCCGCCTTGGGAGAGGTACTTACTGCTCAGCGAGGGGAGATGTGACAGCCCGGCTCCTCTTTCTGGTGGGGTTACTCACAGCAGCAAGTCGTACGCTTGATGGTGTTTGTAGGCTTTCAGGGCTCTTCATCCTGCTAATTTGACATTATTGAAGTTCTATTTCCCAAACTGTGCTGTGGGTTAAAGAGAGAATGACAGCTTGATCTTTATTTGTGTGTGCAATATTTATGTATGTAAATTGCTGGTATGTTTGCCTTTATCTCTAGATATAAATACAAGAGATGTATACAAATATAATGAGGAGGCACAGGAAGCGCGTTTTGTTTAAGCAAAACGCAGCGCATTAAGCCGTCATGCCCTGACACTTGTTTCGTAGTGGAAAACAAACAGGGAAGCGTCTTGCCTTTGTTGGGAGACGTGAAAGTTGCTGCTTTTTTTACGTATTGGGTATCACGGCTTTAGCACGCTAGAATCATTGGCATTTTTATTATTATTAGTTTTCCTTTTGGTGAAGACTGAAAAAAGATAAAGGCTAAAAATAAAAAACATAATTTTTGATATAACTGTGGAAACATGGTTAGTTCTATCACAGCAGGTGGCTAAGGGACTCAATCGGCAGAAACCAGCAGTGCTTTCAGTGCAATCAAAGTTAAGTGCAGAAATTTAATTAAATGGTAGCAAGGCTGGCAGAAACTTTGTAAAGCAGCAGTGCATTGTCAAATTCAACAATTATTTCAAGGAACACAATCCACAGATGGCGTCTAATTGATAAATTAAGGTTCTGGTGCCTGATTCTGCTTACATTTAAAGGTTCTCTTTTCTTAAACAAAACCTGAAAATTTTAAGGCTGCATCACTGTTCTGAAAACATACCAAGCTGGCCTGGGTTTTTTGGATTGAGAAATGCATGCTTTTTGTGTTAAATGGAGAAGGTGCTTGTTTTAGATTTTCTTTGTCCGTGTTTCATTCCAGAGGAGATGTGGAACGTTGCTGGTAAGGCTCTTCACTGGAACCTCGGGTATTCAGAGCTCAGCTCCTGTGGACCTCCCCTGTGTGCTGGGGGCAGGTAGTCAAATAATCTCTCCCAGCTTTTAAAAACTTTTCACCTTGCCTGTCTGTGCCTTAAAGCTGTCTTGTCGACTTTTGCGCCTCATTAGCAACAAATGCAAATCCTTCCAAGCTGGATATCCTGCTTTGCAAGCCCTTTCTAGCAAGAGACTGGTGAACCTGGGGAACCAAGCCTGGAAGGACAGTGACTTATGTCTCGTTACTGTGGTCACTTGCATGCATTGCATATCTGCTTTTTTTTTTTGGGGGGGGGAGAGGTTCTGGGCTGGTTTTATGGTTGCCCCCTTGCTTGGGTGTTGCTGAGAGCTCCCCGCCGCCTTGTGTTGGTGGGAGGGAACCCAGAGCTCATCTCCAGGGGTGCTGCAGCAGAGCTGAGAAAAACTTCATGTGATGCTATGGATGCTGTAGAGTTTAGTCAAACAAACAGGCCCAGTTTTCCCCCTTTTTAAACTGAAGATATATCAGGGATATTTTGTTTCTGTGTGTTTTTGATTTCCATGTGTAAATACAGTTGCCTTTCCAAGGTTTAGCACAGCACTTCAGAGAAGGGGGCAGAAAAGATTGTATCCAGCTCTTCAAATACACTTTGCATGTTGTCCTTTAAAGCTGGAGAGGGTCTTTTCCCTAAGCTAGTGGCACTTTCCCTCTCAAAGTAAGTGTTTTGAACAAGGATGGGAGTTGAGAGAGAAAGGGCATCAGACTACATAATGGATATATGTAGTGTGTATATATATACACACACCTGCGTATACAATATCCATTTGTCCCTTGCTAAAAAGAGAAGATGATTTTTTGACCGTGCACTCCCATACTTCCTTCTTTATTTAGGCAATGTTAGAAGATGGATGCAAGAGAGAAATGACCATTTCATTGTGTATGTTGTAAATCCAGGGTACAGATTCCCTAATTGCTCTTCTGAATGTCTTCTGTGTCTTTTTTGGCATTACCGTTGTGGTAGTAAATTCTCCATTAGCCGGATTCTACGTGATAGAGCTGAATCCCTCCCGAGTGATGTAGCTGAATTGGGGCTTGTTATTTTTGGTTACTCACTGTATACTTGAATTCAGTAACTCGACTGCTCTCTTCCCGCTTTTTCCCCTCCTGTGCCTAAATATAACCAACCAGTCAATCAGCACTGGCAGGCATCAGTGCTGTGGCTGTCGCATTGAGTTAGCTGGGGATAGCCTGAACTACTGGCTTGTTTTTTGGGGGCTTGAAAATGTATTCAAATAGTGGCATCATCATTTGACTTGCAAATAAGTACAGTCTGGTAATGGGGCCCTTGTATAGAAAGGATGATGCAGCACTTTAGACAAATATACGTCTCCTTCCCATGCAGCAGATTAGAAATAATACAATACATGCTGATGTTTATGGCTACGTGCTTAGTGAACAGAGACATTTTCGAATTTTCATTAGTGGTGGATTTTGTAGTTCTTAATAGAATAAAGAAAAAACACTGGAAATTAAAGAAATGCTAATGCCTTGCTGGGAAACTTCGAAAACATTTGGTTTAGAGGCAGATCTGCTCTGGTCGTTGTTTTCTCTTTTAATTTTTTCCCCCTTATTTAGTTGGCTGGTTGGTTGGTTAAGAGCAACACTTAAGTGAACACATTATCTTTGTTGCTGCTCCCTCCCAAACTGAAGGCAGTGGCCTTTGCCGGTGACGGCATAGCTATTTCCACAGCAACCAGGCAGGATGTCACAAATTCAGAAGTGTGATTTTACATGCAGAACAGCAGCAGGAGCAGATGGATATTGGAAACAAAATCCCCGCCCCCTCCCTCTGCCTTCTTACACTTCTTCCGAAAGAAATAAAAGCAGTTCTCACAACGTCTCTCTTTGCAGATCTTCCAGCATGTGGCATAACTTGCATGAATTGTTTCCGCTGTGCAGTTGAAAGGCAGCAAATGCTGGGGTGCAGCGTGGTCACTGTGTTTGTGGCAGCAGCGCCGTGACAATGCCAGGGTGCTGGGACAAGGCATGGAGAGGAACGTCAGGTCTTTTTGTAACTTTGGGACTGATGGAGGGAAGATGAGCTCGCTTGGGAATTTGGGCTGAGGTTTAGCCTGGAAATTGTTTCATTACCTTTAGTAGTGGCCTAGTTCTGTTAATCTTGAACTTAGCAAAACACACAAACACTTACCGTAGGTATTTGGACACATTTGGTAGCCATCTTGCATAGAAGTTTGTCGTAGCACCCACCCACCATGTGGGCAAAAACCTTGGGAACATATGCTCAGTCTGTTTTCTCAAAAAAGATAATATTGGAAACAGATGCAGAAGAGGTTTTGCAGTTAATGAAATTTGAGGTCAGGGCCTCTGGTTTGAAAAACAGGGAATTGGTTCAGCGCCCCAGTTGAAGACTCTCCGGGCAGCTTGCAGAAGTCACCGTGGGATGGACTCACAGCAAATAAAGCTGGGATGCAGGGGGAAACCAAACAAGTCGTTCTTTGTGCTCCGTGTTGAAGCCTGACAAATGTATGAGGAGTGAAGCCAGATGTCCATCGCTTGTTTATCACCAGGTTGTAGCAGTCGGGTGGTGAGGAGCCGTAATAATGTGCTGAAGCCTTCCAGACTGTATGGGGAGAGCGCTCTGTGTCTTGGGCAGAGGTTTGGTATTTCCTGGGAGCGATTGCCCCCACTTGCCTGTGGGCTAGTGCTGTGCAGGGGCTCCAGCGGGGACTTGCAGCCCATGGGGACCCGCATTGCACTCGCCAGGTTACCCGAGCTGAAGCCATGGGTGGTGTGAAGCCATGGCTGGAGCTGCAGAGCACCCACTCAGTTCCAGAGAGGGAGCCACCTACGCTCCAACTCATTTTGTGCTGGAAGTTTGTTTCAGAAGTCAGAGAAAAGGTAAGATCAGTTATAACAACATCATACCAATAGGTATTTGTATGGCTTGATCTTGGAGACTTGAAGTGGTCTGCCAGTCTCTCCGGGTGATCTCATAATTTAACAAGTTTTCCCTCATATCTAAGTTACATCTGCTGTCCTGCAGGTTCAGCTCATGCCTTTCTATACCCTCAAACTTGGCTAATGGTTGGTGCTTGCTTTGTAAACATTTTCATACAGACTGGAAGACAGCTGACTTGAAGCTTAAGGCTTTCTCCTTACTGGTGACCACTGCTGAGTGGGTAACAGATAGCGTGTTGCTGGTGTCACTTGGTGCTCAGTGTTTTCCTTCCTGACGGTGATAATGCGTCAGGGAAATACCTACCTGGTGGTGGAGCGAAGGCTGAGCAGCATCCGGCCCGTTGCTGACCCTCGAGTGCTGGTCCTGTGTCACGGCCACCTCTGACCTTGCGTTTCCTCCTCCCGTCAAAGTAACCATGTCACTTCTTTATCAGCCGGATTGAACTTGTGGAGCTGTAATACAAGTCATTGGGTTTCAGCAAGTGTGCCAGACCCTTGCAAATGTCAAAGGGATGTGCCTCTGTGGGCTTACTGTTAAGGAGGAGAAGGCAGGTAAACCTCAGTGATCTTCTGCCTGAGCTGACTCTTGGTCCTGCAAAGCCTTGAGCAGACTCTTCTGTCAGGCTTTCCCTTATTAGAAAATATTGGGTGCTTCTCTGTATTACAGCCGCTTAAATCCTGATAGAAGAAAGAAATAAGACTTGCAGAGTCCTAGAGCCCAGATTACTTGCACAAACCTGGCCACGGGTCCTTGGAGGCTCCTTCTTGTGGTGGGAATTGTAGGCTCTGCTGTAGTGGGTTGAGGCACTCTGAAATTACACTCAAGTTTAAAGTTTCAAAGGAGTTAGGTGTCAAACTTGTGCTGACTTGAATTTCAGTAGGAGCTGGGTGTCTATTTTTGTCTTGTAGCACTAGGGACCAAGATCCCCTTGTATTTTTATTTTGTTATTTGACTTTGAAAACACCAGCTGTGATCCTCTATGCTGTTATTGGTATGGATCACATGAAATTTTAATTAGCTTGGGTGAAGGGAAGGGAAGTTCTGGTAATTGATTTAATATACAAATGCCCCTCTGCTTCCTTTGGTTTATGTGCTGGAAAGATTGTATTAGAAATTTTCTATTACAAAGGAGATTAAAATGCGTTTTTAGGATTTTCTTGAAATCAAAAAGTTAAGTGCCTCTAAGATGAAGGTACTATTGATACTTCACGATTTCAGATAAAAGGAGAAAATGATGTTGTTATTATTAGCTTAATGGAACCAGTCACTGGTGGTGGAAATTATGCCGTTGGAGGTGACTCAACAAATCCAAGTGCTCTTTGGTTCAGCCAGTTGCAAAGCACAATCCTCTTGCCATGAAAGTTACAGCATGTTTTGTTAGAGTGGGATATAAAGCATTTTCATCTGCATGCGATAGGAATTCATGGATGTAGCATCCTGTCTGTGAAACGCAGCCTGACGTTACTGTCGCAGTCGTTCCCGTGCCCGAGAGCCGCAGCAGGAGCACAGCTCTGCTGGTGATGCCCAGAGTGGCTGCTGAAAAGTGAACAAAGTGGGTATTAGTATTGTCGATAATGTATCATCCGAGGTATATCCCGAACGATCAGACTGTGATAGTGTCGCTATGGTCATATGTTGCTGGGTAGCTTTGCTGGTAGATGATATATTTACCAGGTTTTACACTCTGTATCCTTAGAGGGGCAATGTACTGGGAATAAAGTTAGTCTTTGTGGTTTCTGATAAGGTACTTTCGCCATTGAATGTGTAAACTTTTAAGACTCAAAACTGTTGTCAGAGAGCAATATTAAACTGCTCTAGGAACGGACATTTCATAGCTGATATTAAAATGTAATAACCCCCCCCCGGCCCATTTCGTATCTTTAAACCTGGAACTATTTTGTGTGTGGTGGAAAGGGCACCTGTAGCCAATGTGCCTCACTTTTGAAGAGGAGTTAGCTTGAACTGTCTCCTTCATTTTGCTTGGCGAGTTGTCTTCCTTCACTGCATCCCAAAGCTGAAACATATTTCACCTGCAGCTGGTTGCAGAAGTTAATAATCTTCTTTCCTTTTTCCTCCTTCAAAACTTCGTGGGATTTTCTTTTATGGCTACTTTCCCACAAAATTTCTTGTTAAGAATGGCATTTTTTTTCTTGGGGAAAAAAAGAAAACATCAAAACCTAAAAACCCCCAAGCCTACAGGGCTTTGCCAGAAAGACATTTGACCTGCTCTAGTCCATGTGTTTCTATAAAGGGCCATTAATTAAGCTTCTTGTTTTCCAGAGTACCCAGAGATTCCCTTTTGGGACTGTGAGACGTGTTGTGTTTGATGCTTTCCGAGGTCCAGCACTGGTCCTGGAGAGCTGTGTCACTTGGGAGACACCCTGGCAGATAACGTCAGGAGGACTTGGCTTTGGTGGGCTGCTGCTGAGGTCGGGGGCCGCTCTCAAACCAGGACCTGTCAGATATGAGTTTCTATTTTAGGGAATTATCCTTTGCTTCCCCCTTCCCCTTTCCTGGTCCATCTAGTATTCATCTGCAGTCCCACTCCTTTCACTATCGTTTCAGTCTTCCTCCCAGTTAATTAACTTGGGAGATCATGCTAATTGTCCTTGATTGGGGCTGCCACCTTTGCTTTCTCCTGATCTAGCATGCACGGACTCTGTTCTCCTGTCTCTTCGGTTCCTGAAAGTCTGTGGACAGATTCCCTGTGCTTCAGAGAGAAGAGCCCAGGCACGTGAACGCTGTTTCTGCAACAAGTGGTTGTGTCTCTGTGGACTGACTTTATCCTGAAGGCTGCATTTTATTCTCAGTACAGACATTGCTGTCAGCAGCAGAACTTCTCTGCTTACCTATCCAGAGCTTTTGGGCTTTCCTTCTGCCTCTGTCCCTCATGCACTTAATTTCTGTTATTCTTCTCTGCATTCTTTTCTTTTGTGCTTCTTAAAAAAAACCAAGGAAAGATTAAAAAAAAACCCCTCCAAACTCCTCAGGTAACTCCATAAGAAATACGGCAACACTGATATTAATACCTGTTCTATCTGGGATAGGCTGTTAGCGCTAGAAATGATCTCTATTCTCCCCCAGTATTTTACAGATGAGCACTGAAAAGCGTCTTTATTCAGTTTGACTGTTGCTATTATGTGGCGAGGCATTCAATAAAAGTTGTGATTTATGAGATGTGTGTGGCCGTTGTTGTTTTTTGCTCTGTCATCTATCAGGGAGAGAAAAGCCAGGCCTGATAATTCTTGGCACATAGCTTTTTCAGTTAAGAATGTCAGCTGTCAGGCTGTCAAGAGAAGTTATTTCTCTGTTTTTTTTTTTAAATAGGCAGAGATCCTGCTTCTTACTGTGCTACGTTGATAAGGGAGAGCTTTCTGTATTGCTGAAAAAGTGTGTCCCATGGTAAGGCCCTTAGTGTATGCCCACTTAAACTTCCAGGGCTTTGTGTTTTCAATGTGTGACAGCACTTGATTGCTTAATATAAAAATGCATTCAGTTTCTTTTTTGCGGCTTTTATGTGGTTTTTTTTTTTTTCCCTTTCTCTCTTACTGAATGGAATGGCTTTTTTTTCTCCCTTCTCTGTGACTAGGTATTTCAAAAGTGCTCTTTTGCAAAATATGTGCACATTAGATAATCTGGTGTTGCATAAAAGCTCTTTCATATTTTGGGGGCTTCATGCATGCATAAAGTAGACCTAATTGAAGACAGAGGCTGTTTGTCACAAATGTGATTATAAGGATGGGGGACGGAGGGGAAGAATTATGTTAAATGCCAGGGTGGTGGTTGGTTCCCCCCCCCCCCTTATTAGTTATTTGCAGAAATGTATCAAAAAGTCATTTTGATGCAGTGTACAATAGTATCACAGACTTGTGCTTTGCATCCTAAGTGCCTGGTTAGAGCACAGTTAGAAGCTGAAATCATTCCTCGATTAGTCCCTGGAGTCCTATATAAGTCTTTAACTCTCAGCATGTGGTCTGTGATTTAACAATGGATGAAGGATTGCTGAACTTGAGCTGAATGTATAACCTGAAATTTTCAAACCTGCAACCCCTTTGCTTTCTCCTCTCCCTTTCTTCCCGGAGAAGATCCATCAAAACCTTGCCACAGCTGGCAGCGTATTTGCCTTCAGGGTGGAACTTTGGAGCTGGAAAGACTGGCAGGCCGCAGTTCATAAAAATGGGTAGCAAAGCACTATCAAAAGGAGGCAAGAAAGGTGTCTGGCTGCCATGGAGTCCTTGGGTGTTGTGTTAGGGCTGTAAGTTCTCATGGAGGACAGGAGGGGATTAGTCCTGACTTACTGCGAGTTTCATGTGGCTGTGGGTGCAGCTTGTGATGGCCTCCTTATTGTGATGATGTTAGTCTTTGTGTAAAAGGAATTTCCCATGTATTAATTCAGTCCAGAAGAGCTCAGTTACCTACTTTTATAACTTTAAAGATATGAGGCTGGGGAGGTGGGATGTAAACGTCTATGAAAGCTTTTGTTGTTAGCCTGTATGAACTATTTTGATGTGCGGCACCGTGTGTGTAGCTTATAGGTGCTCACGTTGTTCATAGCTTCTTTCTTACAAATATTGGAGTCTTTAGCCCTATGTCTGACTATGCAAATTGAGGCACGGAGCTTCTAGTCTTATGTTAAAATTTCTGGCATAGTTACAGACCTTGCGATTCCTTAGGAGGAATAAAATCTCCCACCGCCCTGCAGATAGCCAGGCAGTGGCGTTCAGTTTGTGTGCAGTTGGGACTTGAAGCTGAGGTGGGTTTCTCCTGTGCCAACAGCACATCTGCCTCTTGACAGGTGACCTGCTGGCAAGGGTGTTGCTGCCCTCCTCCCGGTACCGTATCCTCTGAATATCTCTTCTCCTGCGATAGGTTTTAAGCTCAAACTGCAGGAGCTAGCGTTAGAGGTCTTCAGCTCAATCCCCATGTATCAGGCAGGAGGCAGATGTTAATGGCGTTCAGATTTGACTGGAGTCAAACTACACAAGCGGCTGCTCATGGGAAGCTGTCCCAGCTTTTCATGTCCTACCAGACCTGGAAATCCAGTCATCTCAGTGACATGGCCTTTTTATGTGAGATTTTTGGCAGTGTTGTAATGATCTATGTGCTTTCAAGTCTGTAGTATATTGAGCTGTGATAGTCTTTGATACTGGCGGAGTTCTTGTACTGGGGAAGACGAGGAAGGAGTGTATTTCCAGCCAATCGCTTATTTTCAGTAACATAATTATTATTAGAGACCTGTTGGTATTATGGATTGCGTAAGAATGAGTCCCTTCATTGTAGCAGGCGTTGCTCTGGGAGCACCTTAGAGCACAGCACTGAGCCTTGGTGGAGAAGGGAGGACCCAGCAGCTCTTCTTATCCTTCGGCAGGTAGGAAGCTAAGCTAGTGACCGAAATGCCGCAACTCAGTGATTTCTTTGAGCTCTGCAGGTCTTGCAGCCCTAGGGAGAAAAAGAAATGACAGAACTGTCAACATGACAACAATTTTCTTTTAATCCACTATCTATGCCAAATTTTGTGAGTGCTGGAACAAGGGAAGCCTCGTGTTTGAGAACAGAGAGGCGCAGTGCAAAAATACCTCTGGTTTTGATGCCATGATTTGCAGGGAGTTCATTCTTGCTGAGCTTACAGAGAGGGGACGAGCGTGTCTCTGAAGGGAGCCCAGACCCTCTGGGTCAGGCAGGCTCAGAGCTGGAGGCATTGCCCGATGCGATGTTCAGATCATTTGCTCGCTTGGCTGGGAGGGAGCAGGGAATCTTTGCGAGCTCTGGTGCTGTTTACTGGTTCTGCCTCTTATCCTGGAGCCTCGGCTTCCATGTCATGCACTTCTTTTCCCCAAATCCTCACTTCAGAGAGGGAGCTGTGGTGGGGCCATCCTGAGGATCGGTGGTACCATGGTTGCAACCTGGGTAGTAGCGCAGCTTGGCAGCGTGCCTCGCTGTGTCTGCTGGCGGGCTGAGGGGGAGCCCGAGCTTAATTACGTGTGCCCGAAGTTGGACCAGGCTTAGTTCCCTCTTGCTTTCGCGAGCCCCCGGCGCTCCTGTGTGAGGCTGGCGTGCTGTAATCCCGGCCCAGGCACAGCCCCAGGCGGGAGGTGAGAAAGGAGCCGAGCGCTGGCCTCTTCTGGTGGACAAAAGTCCACCTGAACCCATCAAGGTCTTGCTTAAAGATGGTCTCGTTAAAGGCTGGGTGCTGAGTCACGCTGTGTGTTCTGCCATCCAAATGCCAACGTATAAACACATCCGTTTTCGCAGAATCTCTTGCCAAGTACTTGGGTTTACAATGTTAACAGCTTTAAATAAATTCTTCCTGGAGATAACTGATTTATTAGGCTCCTACCCTTCTGAAGGCAAAGCTAGTCACAATTAACAAACAAAGCAGCATGAGGCAGTTATCATTCTGGGTAATAAATCTTTCAGTGTTGGGTACCACTCGCTAATGGGCTTTGAAAGTACAACTATACGTCAGTCAAAGCGTGCCTTC
The DNA here is from genome assembly GCA_947846985.1 of Fratercula arctica. Taxonomy (NCBI): domain Eukaryota; kingdom Metazoa; phylum Chordata; class Aves; order Charadriiformes; family Alcidae; genus Fratercula; species Fratercula arctica. The sequence continues at coordinate 4,800,362 of CANTUZ010000015.1, forward strand.
AGCCTGGGCAGACAGTGTGTGTGCGTGTAACGTAATAGCTATTAATGTGGCGCACTAATGATTTCCATTTATGTGCCCGGGCGTGTGTTGGAGGTGGATGATGGGTTTGTGTTTGGCCAGAGGCAGCTGGTGTGGTGCAACGCCTCGCAGCCGTGCCGCCGTTCATCCTTGCTCCGGTGCCGGTGGACATGCTGGCGGCGCGGTGGGCTGTGCTTGTGTCTGCACGCCTTGGTCTCGGCAGGGCTTACGGGTGTAGAAGCCAGCGATCTGTGTGCTTTACTGGTGGTAGTAGTAGTAGAAGGGCAGCCATTGGTTTCCTTACCCTAAATAACAGAAGAAGGTTAGCTCCAGGGTTCAACGTGCTGTGGAGAAATGAACCGTTTTGATTCTGCTGCTGTCGTACAACAGCAGCTACACAAAGTTGGAGGCAGATCAAGCTGTCCCTCATTTTTCTTTGGTTTTCCTTGGCAGCAGCTGGAGTTGGACCTTCTTATTTAATCCTGGAAAAAGGACTACTTTTTGCATCTAGTTCTTAGGGGCTTCGGGGCGTGCTGGCCGTGGGTGTGGGGAGGAGGTCTGGGCCCTGCCGAGGGGGAGCAGCAGGAGACGCTGAGCCTAGGGGAATGAAAGCCCTTCGCAGGCAGGGTTTGCTCCGGTGCCAGATGAGGCCATTTAAGCACACTGGTGGTACTGTGTTTGCCACCAGATGAGGTGTGGTTGGCACCTGAAAGTGCTGGGATCGTTGCAGGGTGGTCTCAGGAAAAAGCGTGTCTGGTCCTGCGGAGCTGGGGCCCGGCGCTCACTGCTGGTAGTTCACAGCACCAGCGGCTGGGCCCCGCTGTGCGGGATGGCGGTGGTGACCGGCCTCGGGACAGGAGCACTGTGGACGAGGTGGTTGCCGTCTCTTTGGTCTGTTGGCAGCTACAGAGCGGCTGCTCAGCGGTGCTCCCGGGGGACTCGGAGCCTGGAGAAGGAAATGGCTGTGCGCTGAGGGTGGAGGCAGGGGCAGCTCTGACTGCAGGTACCTGCTCTTTCGGGGCGTAGCAATCGCTCTCGGTCCTTACTGCGTTTGTTTTGTTTTTACTGGTAATCCACCCCTTCTCCTCTGCCACTTCTCACCCTTACCCCCTCTCCTGCCCCTGTGTTTAAGGTTCGCTCCCCTTGCAGCCTGGCATCCTTCTCTGGCTCTCTGGCGTGATGGTACACGGCTGAGAAATGAGCCCTCCAAGTTTTGGTCAGTAGTTATTGTCGTTCCCTGATGGCGTCTTTGTTTGGATAAACAATTGGTCCAAGACCTGTTAGCATGGTTTCCAGCGTCGGGGAGATATTTCTTGCCGGGTTTGTAAAAATGATCTAAACGGATCCGACATCCTGGCTATAAAACATCTGTAACATTACACATTTAGTTATGTTACTAGAGACTTGAGTTCATTTTGATGGGTAGTATTTTATCTGCTACTTTTCCCCTTCTGAAAGCAAAGCTTTCTGTAGAGGAGGATTTATAGAAATATATTTCCAGCACAAAAAAAGGAACGCGCATTAAGATGTTAGAGTAAAGGAGAAATAATGTCTTTTTTTGGAGACCTTGGCTGATTTATCCCTTGCTTGGTAGTTTGGTATGACCTTCCTAGCTAGGAATAATATTTTTTTATTCTTCCTTTAATAACAATAATGTCAGTAACAATGTCTTGCACTATTCCAGCATCTTCAAATCAGACTTTCAGTGGGTTAGACATTTAATGAGTGAAGCCTCATGGGCTGCAGTGAGCTGTGGGGATACATTTTTGTTCTTCTTTTCGTGGAAATCAAGGCACATAGCACTCGATTGTGCAACGTACTCAACCTAATGAGGCTTCCACAAACGCGGCGAGTTAAAATGTACGCTTAAATGCTGAGCCCCGCAGTCTCCAGCTGAGTTTCTCCCAAGACTCTTTGATACATCAGCCCTATGGAGACTAAAATGACTTGCCCCGTGGTCAGTAAGTGAGTAAACATCACACAAGGGAGACAAGCTCTTGTAGCTGCGAGGTGCTGCCTTCCTTTGGAAAAAGTATGAATGTTTTCTCTTGCCTTGCTTCCGCTCTTCATTCTCCATGCCGCTCCTCAGGGGCCCTTTTATTCTAGTCAAGGGTTATTTGATCCGCTTTAGAGCGACAACTATGTTGCTTTCATAATGGCTGGTGGGTTCCCTCCCTGGCAAGGGAAACATCTTTCTTTTGTGAGATGAAGGTGGGAGTACTGTAATTCTTGCAATTTGCCAACCCATTTGGGGGGGGGGGGGGGTAAGAGGATAAAAGAAAACGCGGCATTTCAAAAAAATTGTGAAAGCATTTCAACAGCAGTAATAGGCAAATCTGGACATTTTGCAAGATTTCAGTGGTCTCGCATCAGAGGAAAAGATCACCCTTGTGAAAAAGCCAAGCAGCGTGCTGCATAGGCATTAGTTTGACTCAGCAGATGAAGTAAAACTTGCTCATCAGTAACTGATTGCCATGTGCATCTATATTATGTAGATGAAATTAATCAAGGCTAAGGGTTAAAGTTTTCCATTTGTTCTTTTCAGGGAAATCATCTGGAGTATGTTGGGAGGGAGGTAAATTGCTTTACACATTTCTTTTCCCTTTCTGTGAATTTTTCTTGTTTTAGCAGAACATTATCTAGAATCTTAACAGAGAGCTCTCATCAGTGATTTGACTGGGTTATCAGGAAAAATTAGTTGATACTAACTTAGAAGTACTTAAATTGTCTGCTTTCTGCACTGTAGAGGCAATAAACTTTTTTTTTTTTTTGGTGTGACCTTAGTGTTTGGAGCTGGAAGAATTTATAAACTCCTACAGAATGCGTACTTTTCCTGGTTTCAAACAGTTTAACAAAATCCAGTCTAGTTGTAGTTTGTGAAACGCTGTGTTAAACCTCCAAATACATTTCTTCCTTCTCCTTTTTGGAAGTGTGTGCTTAAAGAAAGGTTCATTGACAGCACCATGAAAGCGGTTGTGGCTTTAGAACCACGTGCTTTCGGGCGTATTGACAGAGCAAGCTGCTTGCATGCTAAAAGGTACGGCTGGCTGAAGAGTGCGACCGCCTGTGCGTGCTCTCCAAACTTTGGAGGTGAGTGTGGAGCAGCCAGAGAAGGAAAAGTGATAGTTTTTGCCCATAGGGTGAGACACATCCCCTGCCAATTGCTTGGCGCCTTGCCCCGTGGCAGTTCGTACAGCGGCAATGCCCACCCATGGGAGAGGTCCAGGCAGGGTCTGTGCTCTGGCTCCCGGGTGACAGCCGTGATGTGGCAGTGGGACTCCATGGGCTTGTTAGTAGTCACCTGGTTAGCAGGCAGCAGCTCTTGGTTGAGCATGGCTCTGTCTGAGCTTCCACGAGCCATTTGGCTTGAGGTTGGCCAGTGGGAACGTCTGCCCTTCTGCCTGCAGCGCCTGGGAGCTGGCGACGCTTCGGGCACAACCGCAGCTGAATGCAAAAATGGCAGCAATTGAAGGCACTTACTCGATTTTTACCTACTGGTTCTGTTCTAATACCTTTATAGAGTTTTAATTGGGTTGATATGACTCAAATCACAAAAAAAATTGTGAGGGCTCTTGGATGAGGGCTTTGAGTCAATGGGAGCTGCAGGACCTGGAAAAATTAGGCCACTTAAGTGCCCCAGTATGGATTTTGTCATCCAACCCCAGACACGCAGCTTTTGGAGTTGTTGGCCTTTGTGATCAGCTGTCCTTGGGGCAGGCCCTCAGCTGCTCTTAGCTGTGGAAGCCCCACGGCAATCTCTGCTTTCCGCAGATCTGCACGGGGGAGGCAGCCCGCCCTTCGGCAGAGGAAAATGCCGCTCATTGCGATATCCCGCATCCATGCAGCGTCTGCCTCTCTGCATGCTCTCCCGCCTTTGGGAAAGCAGGGGCGGCTGGTGGCCTCCTCCTTATCAGTCCAGATTAAAAACCGAGGACTTGGGTATGCTGTGGGAAGTTGCTTAGCTTGGTTTCCCACTTTAACCCACTCTAGTCCACCCTGCTTCACCTGTAGAGCTGTACTCCAAATCGACCTTGAACATGCCCTTGTAAACACGTTCCTTCACAATTGTGTGTCCTGTTGGAGGACACAATTTTCTGGTTGTATTTTGGCTACAGCACATGCTGTTTCTTTCCAGAAGACAGTATAATATAAATAGAGGAACCGATGAACGTTGTAATGGCCAGTTAATGCTGTGTTCCCATCAAATATTGCTGCCGTGTCTCTGGATGTGAGGTCCCTGGGCAGAATGCCATCTCTCTCTCTCTTTCTCTCCCTCCCTTTTCCTGTGCAAGGTGCAGTTTTGCCAGTAGCCTGTAGATTTAGGAGCAGAGTCTTAATTGCTTCCCACTGGGCCCTTTGTCCCTACATTACATGGGCATTGCAAAAATCCCGCCCCTAGTACATAGTCACATCGGGCAGGGATCTCCACTTGTGGTCCTGAGAGGTGTTTCTTTAAAAAAATAAATATCTTCATTTAAACGTAGTAATGCGGTTTTTAAGCACTGCTGAACAGTAATCAGGCAGGTGTGTTAGAGAAGTTGTCTGTGCTCAGCGAATATTTAGAGTTACCTTCCTTACCATAGCATGCGTGAGAAGCTAAAGCAGCCAGGGGGATTTAAATAGATTTTTTTTTTTTTTTTCTCTGCTCCCCCTTCCTGCCTCTGTACCTTGTTGCTGTAACCCATAAAAGAGTTAACTGGAGTACAGGAGAAGGGAGCAGCCCTAAGGGATGTGATATAACTGGTTATAGCGAGGCTGTTGGGGCTATGATCTATTCCTGTTCTCTGGAGGGTGTGAAGTCTGGCTCTGGTGAATTTTACTGTAGCTTTTGATATGAAGCTTGAAGCCAGATTTTGCTCAAAAAAAAAAAAAAAAAAAAGCTGAGCTCTCACAGCTGGGTCTAATTTTCAGGAGATTGGATCTCCCATGAAGGGAGCTCTTCGTGGTGGTGCCCGTACAGGCGTTGCCGTGCCGGGAGAGCAGGAGGGGCTTTGCAGGGTGCCAGGGATGCTCCTACCCCGACAGCAAGCTCTTCTTCTGGGGAGGGCCTCTTCCTGGGGGGCGGCTGTTGCCTGTCCTGGGAGGGAATAAGGGGCCGGTCCTCCCAGGGGGCAAACGAGAGAGTTAAATGTGGTGGTTGTACTCAGGAAGATGACCAGGAAGGGCTCTGCTGGACCCAGGCCAGGCCGGCTTGTGAAACTTCAGGGATGGCTTTGGCGATTGCTGCCAATTCAATCTGTCACATAAACATCACTTTGTGTGTTCTGCCTCCTGCTGATGCCATAGTCATCGAGGGAGAAAAGGAAAACACCAGCCAAACCCTGACCCTCCCAAAGTTAACAGCAAACCCAAAGACAGCCAAAAACGAGGAATACAGCAGGGACTAAGTTAACAGTTTCATTTATGAATGGGTTGTGAGAATACAATCCATCTGTATTTTCTGCAGAAATCAAGGGAACTGATTTACCCCGCTGGGAATCTCTGCCGCTTGTTTGGATTAAAGAGCTCTTTCAGTCCTGCATACCTTCCTCTAGCTTGAGTCGCGTCTCACAGGATGACATGAGCTTACTCAGGGGTCAGGCACAAGGTATTTGCACCGTTTAAGTCGTGCTGAAATCCTCTTTTGAATACTTAAGCGTGTTGTACGTGGCACATAAAGCCGTGCTGCCTTTGCACAGGACTGAGTTCCTCTTGCTGTTCTGGAGCTGGAGAGCCTGATGGTTGCTGGCCGATGGTACGCAGAAGATGCCCGTGGTCTGTCAGCCGGGCAGTAAAGCTGGGGAAGGGGATGGCTCCGGGGGCTCCTCTTCCTCAGTGGAGAGAGAAAGGTTGGCAGCTTGCGGTAAATGCTGCCTTTTTCATCCTGGGCTTTGCATCGTGTTTCAGTTTGTTTTTTAATAGCTTTTTGGAACTTGCTGTGAGGATCCCGTAGGCAAAAAAAAAAAAAAACCAACCAAAAAAAAAACCTGGAGAATTCTTGCTTATGGTTTGTGCTCTGCCAAAGAAGCCTAGCAATTTAGTTAACAAGATCACTTCCCTTCTTACATGAGTTATTGTTGTTTTTAATTAGAGGTAATGCTGTAGTTTGAATGTACAACACAATGGGGTTTAAAACGCAGTTCAGCGTATATACCAAAGATGATTTTTCCAATTATAAACCTATTTAGAAGGCGGATGCATTAGAAATGATGAAATGTGAAGCTGCAGATTAGGTGAGCAAGCTGGAATATGCATGCACCCACGGATACATGCTATCATACAAGAAAGAGGAAAGCGCTCTGGAAAACAGTTATATATGCATAATTAGTTTAATCTGAAATTAATGCTAATTTCAGCAATTTGTGATGCAGATTCGCTATTAATACTCTAGTCCACTTCCACCGTGTTGAGAAGTTGAGGATGCAGAGCCTTAATGAATTCCAGACAGGCGCATACGGAGCCGAGCTCGGGCAGCGGTTTGCAGGGGTTTCTCTGAGCCTCCTGCCGTTGGTTGGCTTCGGCGCCCGGCGGTGCCTCTCGCTTTTGGAAAGCTGCTCGTTTAACAAGTAGTCCTGTTGCAAGGAAAGATGCGATGGCATGCAGAATACCCCGGCGTTTCTGACTGTGCTGCCATCTACATTTGCCTGGGTCATTTTTAACTGCGCCTTTGGCTAGCCCAGTTTCAGAGCACGCGTGTTTTATTTGCAACAACGCCTGCCAGCGACACGCGCGGTCTCCTCTGCGCTACCTGGATGCAAGTGCTCGTCGTCGCTGCCTCCCGCGCCAGGGGCTCTTCGTTAAAACTGGGAGGAACAGAAAAACAAAACAAAACAAAAAAAAAAAAAAAAAGAAAAAAGAAAAAAAATCTGTGTAAAGAACGGTAGGGAAGTGACACTTCAAGCCGTTATCCTGAAGTGAAATATGTAACTCCTGTGTTAAGCACAGACTGGGCCTTGGCTCATCTGGAAAGAGGAGTGGATACTTGTTGCTTGAGACTTTGAAATTCTGGGAATTCTGCAAAAGATTTCCTCAGCTTAAAATCCCCTTTATTCATTTTTGATAGTCGTGATAATAAGACAGTGTTGGGGGGGGGATGGAACCAAGAAAACTAAGAGCAGAGCTGGTGCGTGAGTCTGTGAGGATATTAGTGGATGCGGAACGGGAGGCTCTGACTCGGCAGAACTGCGGTTCCTGCCCTTCACCTGAGTCGGCTAGTTTTAGGTCACATAGTGGGACAAGATTTTTGTTTCCAGAGACCGTATCTTCAGCCTGTTTCGAGAAGATCTACCTGATATGCCCCAAACCAATCGAATTACCTCAACCTTGCAGCAAAAAAAAAAAAAAAAAAGGCATAAAATCAGAAGACTTGTCTTCCCCGAGCAGGGTGGTTGTTTTCCTGCTTCTGCACCACCTGAACTGTTTGCTCAGTTTCAGAACACAAAGGTGAATGTATGTTTCAAAAGCCAAGCCAAGAAAGGGGCTGTAACCTTGAGTGACTCTTCACAGTAGCAGTCACCTGCGTTTTGATTAACTGCAACACCAACACAGGATACAAACAAAGCAATCCTGCAGATACTTACAATTAACGGACTTTATAACCAGTGTGAGTTCCAACCTCTCCCCTCTTGAATCCTTCAGCAGCGAGAGACAGACACCTTCAGTATAGAAAAGCTCCAAAACCATTTAATATCTACATTTTCGCAGAGCCCTGCGATAGTGAATGATAGATGTATTATACTGCAAATTAAAACCAAAGGCACAAAGCTGGAAGTATTGTGGTTTCTGAGTGACCTAGACCTCTTGGAGTCATTCATAAAACATGGCTTTGTGATTGATTCACACAAATCACTTCCCGTTGCCCAAACGCCGCCGTTCCCACCCCAGGCGAAGGGCAGATGGAGCCACTGCCTGAGGGACCCAACCCCGAACCGCTCCTGGAGACCCCCTCTTGCCCTTTGGGGGGGGGGCCCATTGTAAGCAGCCTCCAGAAAGCAAATTCTTAAGTTACTCACCGGAAAAGATAAAGATCCTCAGTGACTTTCATTGGAGGGACTTCAGGCTGGGAACTTGTAGCTTTTGGGCCTTTTGTTATAATATTTTTATTTTTTTTTTAATGATGAGTGTTTTTCTTAGACGTATACATATATTTTTTTAAATTTTAGGGTTGGTTGTTGTTAAAGAAAAGCTGATTTATTTTCTGAGCAAAATGAGAAATTTGGATTTACAAAAAACTATAATTTTTAAAGGAGGTGATGGTGGAGACTGTCACATCAGATAGTAAGAACATCACTCACCAGGAGGAACCAGAAGCCCGTTGGTGCCCTGTCTCTGACTGCAGTCAGCTGGGGGTTGTTAGTGAGAAAGAAGGGGTCTCCTCTTGGCAGCCTTGGCAGTGAGAGTTTGGGGGACTTTCTGGTTAATGTCAGTTTTCTCAGAACTCGTGCGTGAGCGTGCCTGGTCCTGGCAATTTGATGGGCTTTAGCATCTTTGTGATTCAGCATTTAGTGATTCAGTGGCTGATTTACACAGAAGGTGTCCCTGGTGTAGTAAAATCCCGGAGTTAGTGAATACTTTTGTGTGTGTGTGTGTCTCTGGAATGCTCTGTAGTTTGGCTAACACATTTGCAAACCTCTGGCCATTAGCCATTCGGCTAACTGCTTGTGCTCTGTGGTTCCTTGGGTCCCGGGCACGACTCTGCTCCGCTCCATGGCAGCCCTGTGCAGAGCAGGACCACGGTGCTCCGTGGTTTTCACCGCGAGGAAGCCCTGCCTTGGAACGTGTCTGTTTGGCTGAGGAGGGAAGATTTGCAGGTTAGAGCAGGAGTTGGAAGCTTTGCTTCCAGCTGGTCCAAATCCCGCTGCACTTATCTAATTGGAAATTGGTGAGGCTGTACCAGCACAGACAAGTCGACTGCGTACAGCAGCTTACCTGGCCTTCGTGTTTGAGAAAGAAACGGGTGCTTCCAGCACCAACGGCAGCTTTTCTCCTCTGCTGGGGCTCTCCTACATGCCCTGGGCTAAACCCGAGCCGAGCCCATCGTGGCACCGGGATGAGTGGGCTTTGTTCGTGCGTCCCCATCGGGCACATCCAGATCTTACAGGGAAAAGGCTGGTTCCCAAACCCGTGCGTGTCTCATCTCCGGGGCGGCTGGGCATCTCCGTCGTGTGGATGGGGTGAGAAGGGGACTCCGGGGTGAGCCCGTGGCCAGTCGGGGGCACGTTGGTACCTCGTGCTGTGGGTGGAAGAAGGCAACGAAATCTCCTGTCGAGGCACGCCAGGCTAGGAGGGATTGCTAAGGCTACACATTGCTTCTGTTCTTTTGCTGAGGGCAATATGTATAACAAAGTGATTGAACCGTCTCTTCAGGAAAACGGAGATTGTAAAAGCAGACTTAATTTTGTGCTTCACTTTTGTGCCAAAGAGCTGATTTCTGAAACCATTTCCCAGCTCGCAACACATCTCTAGGCATTAAAATGTTGTGAATTTGCTTGTCATTACCAATATTTTCTTTGACTGAAGCTATTGAAACAAAGTAGTAGTCTCTTTTTTTTTTTTTCTTTTCTTTAACCTTCAATCTTGCTTCTAAAAGAAGTAGGTTTCTCTTTCTTTCTTGGTCAAATATAAAAATGATGATAATTTCAAATGTTGCTTTAGAATAATTGCTTTCCTCTCTCTTTTGTATGACAACAGAAGCTTGGCCTGATCTTAAATCAGATGCTGGCAGGCAGAGGGCTCTTGACAGCCCTGCAAAATCCTTTAGTTACAAGTCGGCTTTAGCCAATTCTTTATTTGTAAATGACAATTTTCTACAGAAAAATATATGCTTGGGCTTCAATTTCGGAGTCCTAGATTGCAGCCAGGAAAAAATAATTGAATTTTTACACTGGTGGGTTTTTTTCTCTTTTCTTCCTAACTTAAAAAAAAAAAAAAAAAAAGAAATAAAGTGAAGCTCTGTAAAGCATGGTCAGGGGCCGATTGAGGGAAATATCTGCCCTGGTTAATTTGAATGGCAGTGGAGACGGGAGTGATGTTTAATTTGTTCTGCGCTGAGAGAATTTGGGGCTACTCCAAGCTTCTTGTTCGGTGTCGCAGCTCGGCGCAGGCTTTGCGCTTGTCCCCGTCACTCCGTTCCCGTAGCACAGCCCGGCCGGGCAGGTGATGGTTTGGGGGACAGCATCGCTCTTGGGGGCGTCTGATGTGCGGGATGGAGTCTGGTGGCACCGGGACAGAGCTGTGTGGGAGCCACGGGGTGGCTGTTGTGCCGCAGGAGCCTGGGGACCCTCCAGGTAGCCCCTGGGGACCCTCCAGGTAGCCCCTGGGGACCCTCCAGGTAGCCCCTGGGGACCCTCCAGGTAGCCCCTGGGGACCCTCCAGGTAGCCCCTGGGGACCCTCCAGGTAGCCCCTGGGGACCGAGGTGCTGGGCTGTACCTTGCGACCTTCAGTAGCTATTGTAAAACGTATCCTCTCTTCAGTGAAAACAAAAAAGTGAGAAAAGTGCAGGCTCTGCGCTGAGCAGCTGTGGCAGTTGTGTCTCCGGCCGACTGCCCGGTGTCGTTCCCGTTGCATTTGCCGGCCGTTGTTTAACCCAGCAAGTCCAGGCTCTGGAGTTACGGGACATTTTCTCTCTCTAGCTGCTCTAAGTTGGCCGTTTCATCCAGTTTCCGTCATACAGGAAAAAAACTCAACCATTTTAATGAATGAATTTGGTATTGGTGTGTTTGTTAGTTTCTTAGTTAACGTGCAATGTTGACTTGAACACCTCTACATGGTGGGGTGGGCTGCTAATTAGTTGTTGTTTCCAGTGTTAAGGGCATTGCCTGCTGTAAGCTGGGGTGTTTCTCCTCTGCCCAAGCATAGGGGATGATGCCCCCCACTCCGGAGCGTGCTGACAGCATCGTCCTGCATCAGTCGTGGTTTAAGGTGGCCCACAAGGCTCAGGTGGTTTGGGATCAGCCCACCAAAGACACCACCCTCCCTGTCACCACTGGGGTTTGGGTCCCTGGGCTGGACCGTGCCCGTCTTGCGGGTTATGGATAACGGGTTATCTGATAGCGCGTTCTCTGTAGGCAGTCCAGCGTCGTCCCGTCACCTTGTATGGATCAAACCTGGGGGCCGTGTGGGTCAGGAAGAAGAGCTGGGTGCTGAGTCGGGGTCTTTGGGAACACCGAGGGCAGGAGGGCGTTCTGAAGGGCCTGATCCAGCCCCAGATGGATGGCGATCCTGTGAGCAATTCAGCTGAGACCTGGTTTGTGGCAGCTGGAGGCTGCATCGGTAGCTCTTGCTGTCTTTTGTCATTTGATTATTTTTAAAGTAACTGTGCAAATTCCTTTTAAACTGATCCATGGAACCTTAATAGCACATCACTTCGATTTGATGTAATTATCTTTTGTCTGCCAAAGAGCATGCACTCTGTCTTTAGGAAAAAAAGGGGGGAAAGTGGCACGTCTTTTTGAGACAGGAGCTATGAGGATATGACGCTTGGACTCCTCTTTCACTTATATTTGCATTGAGACACACAATAAAAATCATTTATTAAAAAAAAATATCCGGGGGCTAGAGCTGTTATTGAGTGCTTTTACTCAGCCATTTCTCAAATAAAAGCAAAACAAGACAAAGGAAAAAAGAAGTATCTAATCAAATAGAATCTGAATTGCTTTTGTAAAGAAATATTCTCATTAACTGGGTTAGGGATGGCATCTGAAGAATATTTCTTTTTTCCACGTACTGTTTGAAATAATCTGGTTAAACCGTATGCTTGTCTTGTAATTTCTTACAGATGGTCACAAGAACAAAGAAAATATTTGTAGGTGGATTATCGGCTAACACAGTAGTGGAAGACGTAAAGCAATACTTTGAACAGTTTGGCAAGGTAAGTTCCTGCCCAAGTGAGCACTACATGTTTTGAATTCCTCTTTTTTTTTTTCTTTCTTTCTTTTTAAAGTGTGTTTTGAAAAACAAAAGTGCAATGAGGCCTGTGTTCAAAGGAGGGCCACATTTTTTGCCTTTCAGTGTAATTTCTCGAAGCCTCTGGAACCACTTCTGGAATTCCTGTTCTGTTTGTTGCATGTGTATGTGTACAACATTGCCAACACTGTTTACCTTCGTTAGAGAAAAAAAAGAATCACTGGGAGGTGAATTTGTGTATGTTCGGGAAGAGTTTGACCCTTAGCTGAATGATTACACAGTTGTCTACTCCATAAAATCAGCCTTCTGTTTACCCCTGATTGCAGTGGCGAAAGGAGCGGATAGATGTATTTGAGAGAGCTCATTAAGTTGGGAAAATGCCTGAAGGAACCACATGAATAGTGAGAGTAATATGGAAGTCACTAGAATATCTATTTAATTTCTTATTAAGAAAATCCTTATGCAAGTTTCTTTGGAAATATATGTAGAATCCTGACATAATTAAAAAAAAAAAAAAAAAGAAAAAAGTTTATGTAAGGAAGGAAACCTGAGCCTTGCCAGCATAGTCTTTTCAGTGATGGAACAGCTCAAACCCCGCGGTCCAGGCCCTGGCTGGAGCTTAGTGCCACCAACTTCCATGAAGCTTCCTGGATCCCCAGAGTTTCTGGATGCGTGGTCAGAAGTCCGAAGGGCTTGCAGAGCTGCCCGCTTTGAGAGCAGTTCATAGTACCACCTTCCATGGACACCCCACTGCCTGTGGGTCTCCATACAGCTCGATTCCTGTCCTTTGGAGTGCATCAATTGATGATTTAGATGCACGATTGCATGAGGACACAGCAGGATGTCCCAAAGCAAAGCAGCTCCCATTCCTTGTAGTTAGTTTGTTACTTTCATCTTCCCTGAAAAGCCTTGGCCAGGCAGTATTTTGTTGAGGGCTGAGGAGGGGAGTTTATAAATTGCTCCTGTGCTGGATTGATAGTTGTTTTGCAAACCATTCATTTTATTTTCAATAATAATCTTCGATTCCGGCAGGATGTTTACAGCCTGCTGAGCCTTTTATTAAAGGATTACATGAGCTTTTGGATGTTTCTTCTGTAGTTACTTCTAATTGCAGAACTCCTCTAACCTGTATTTTAAAGTTAATAATAGTTTCAGTATAAGTGCTTTGCATATTGTCTGGATGCTGTCTTAATATAATCTTTTTAATTTCACCATCTGGTAGTTTCATGCTTGCAATTTTACAGTCCCTGAGAATGCAGACAACCAGGCTGCATATTTTTCAGTAGTGACTAGTGATTCGGGAAGCTTCACTTCCTGCTTCCGTGCTCCGCCTTTCTTGAGATAGCTTAGAAGAGGTTTGGCTTTCTGAAGGCAATACTTTTGGAAAATCAAATATTTTTTTTTTCAAGTGTCTTAATTTGAAGGATAAAAAATTGAGGCGCTGAAAACCATTACACAAGTTGTGCTAAAGGCTGGAAGCCATTCCTCTGGCAGTAGAGCTGGGGTATGTCCTGCTGAGAATGCGTGGTCCTGTCGTTAGAGCTCAGCTTCTGTAGGACTTGGGCTCATAGGGCTTGGTGATCTTTTCCAGTTGCTTCCCTGTTCTAGCTTGTGGAAAGGAGATGAGTTTGGTGAAGTTGGTGGTGGTTTGGAGGAGAGCCGCCTTGGCTGTGTCACCGTGACTCGACCTGCGTGCTGGCGTTCCAGGTCTCTCCACTGCACTTTGCTGTTTATCAGCTGGAACAGTTTGGTTTGTGGGGTGTTTTGAGGTGATGCTCCCCAGCGTTGTGAGAAGACACAGAGCTAGTTAATGACTCTAGGAAATGGGGACTTGTCCAGCTAAATTAGAAGGCTCATTAATACACTGCAGTGGGTGGGATGCTGCACTCGGATACAATGACCCAGGATTGGCCCTGGGGGACCTTGTAGGAGCTGCTTCCTTCTCCTCCTCCATTCCGCTTCCCACCTCTCCTTGACTTGCTTGCTCAGGTTGCATGCTCCTTGGGGCAGGGACTGGTGGCACATCTGTGCGCTGCTCAGAACGCAGGCCTCGCGCTCCAGTCGAGCCATTACAATGCAAACAATGCATCATGATCAATTGGCAAGGTTTGTATTTGCTTAGTGCTTTCTTAAAATAAAGAAAATTGCATTGCATAATTAATGTGTAGAGGAGCCGCCCATATTTGATAAGAGCATCTCAGGTGACTTACTCTTTGAAATGCTGAGCTTATTTATTGGTGTGGAAAAAATTGCTTACCTACTGCTGTGATTCTTGAAATCCTGTTTGTACTTGCTGCAGAGAGGAGCTTTGCAACCAGGGGAGGTTGTTTTGGTAACTGGAGGTAGCTCTCAAAACACATGACGTGGTTAGAACAGCTACCAGCTTCGGGGCCAGGCGGACTCGCTCATTGACCCGCAGTTGGCAGCAAAGGGCCTAAAGTGTTGAATTTGAAACTGCAGCTTTTTAAAAAGTAAACGCTGCAACCTTTTTCTCCAATAAAAAGATGACTGCTTTAATAAACCCTCTTCCCTGACTTCACCAGTGCAAATGCCTGCCCGTTAGAGCACCAAAATATGTGGTAATGATAACTCCTGAGACTTAGATCATGAAATTTCTCATAGTGATTATTTTTTCTTTCTGTAAAGCCTGGGATCTGTAAGAGTCCTGGCTTTCATTTTATGAGACGGACATCCCTGGCTGCTGTAAGCTGCACAGGAAGACTGGGAAAAATTACCTGAATAAAGCCAAAAGGTTTAACAGAACGAGCATGAAGCAGTGTAATTAACAGCCTCGTGACTGCTGAATGCTTAGAGCTGGTGATGCTCCGCCTGCTCACGTACAGTTGTTGTGGGGCTCCCCAGAGAGGCTTGGCGGGGGTCTGGGTGCTGGGGAGGGGGCTGGCTGCTGGGCCTGGCACTAGGGGGGCAGAGGGCAGGGAGCGGGGCCAGGGGGCCGAGGCCAGCAGCTGGTGGGAGATACATCTGGGCGAGAGTTTGGGGTCAAGGCTTCTCCTTTCAGGGAGCAGGATCCACAGGAGGATGTGAGGAGGATAATCCAGGAAAGCGAAACACCAAACCAAGCCATAACCACTTACAATCAGAAGAAAAACAATTAAAAAAATCCATTGTCTTAATACCTAATCCTGATAGTCTAATGAAGTTGTTTCTGTGATCCTCTGTTGTTTCAGCCAAAGATGTTTCAAACATTCTTGCAAACAAAATAAATTCACCGGCCATGTTAACCCATCCAGGGTCTGCAGCACTACCCTCGTGCTGACATGTGAAAAGCTGGCTGTTGAGACCAAGTTTTAAAAGAACTTAAATGAGAAAGTGTTAGAAGTGCAGAGGTCCGAAGGGAAGAACTTTCCTCCCCACGTGTTCCTCCCTCTGGAGAGGCCACCAGTGCCCGAACCATCAGCCGGGCTGTGCCCGAGGACATACCTGTTTTATGGCTTTTTGAAAGCATGAGCCAAACGGTGCTGTCCGAGATAAAGACATGTTGGAGCATTTAAGGCTTCTGGTATCATTTTAAAAAGGAAAAAAAAGCAACAGCCTCTTAAAGCCTCCCCCGAAGGACTGTGACCAGCAGCAGAAAGCCCCTGAACGCTCATGAATTGCACTTCTCTCGGGACGTGCGTGTTCTGCACCTTTTAAGCTGCAAGTGACTGATGATAAGGGACTTCTTAGGGTTCGTTTTTTACTAGGTAATGCTCCCTTTACAGAGCTCCTGTGAAAGTAGTGTAGTCCTTATTTTGCGAGTTGCAATTATACTTCACATGGTGAACTGTGTAATTAGTTTGGAAGACTTATGCCTAGTCATTGGTTTATCCTAATCGGCTTTGGCTTTTCCCAACAACAAAGTGAGCTTATTTTCCTAAGCTGAAACAACTCTGCTCCCTTTGTTCCTCTCTTTTATTGTCTCATTCCTTTCATTCTGTTTTACTGCCAAAGTTTTGTTTCATTAGGCCTACAAGTCATTTCCAATCCAGTGGGCTGCTACAATAAGGCCTTTATGGCTCAGCTGCCCTGGTTCCCATGTCCCTTCTGGTCTGGAGCCAGGACTTGCTGTTTGACACGGGATTTTAACCCTCTCGGTGCCCCGCTGCCGCTCCCCCCGCGTGTCGAGGCCGCCCCGCTGGGTGCGAGCCAGGCCCGAGGTGTGGGTCGGAGGCACCCAAACGGTTGCGTGAGCTCAGTAATTGATTAACGTTGTTGGGCTCCAGGTACGCTTTTTTTGACCCAATTATCGAAACAGAATTCTGTGTAAAAAAAAAAAAAAAAAAAAAAATCTTCTTACTGAAATACTGTAATCAGTCTTGGTGGGAACAGCCCTTTGACTGCAAAGGCTGCTGTGTCCTTCCCGCCCATTCCAGCGGGACGGGAGCAGAGGGATGGAAAAGGTACGTTTCAGGTGTCTTCAGCAATTGGATCAGCCCATACATGACTGTTCCTGGAGAAAAATCATGTTTTCTTGTGTGGGAGAGAATGCATTTAAACTTACACTTTTTTTGGAAAAAGAATGGTGGTTTTTAAAGGAGATGTGTGAAATAGTTTTGTGGACAAACAATATTTTTTGCATTATTTCAAACTGATAGAAAAGCAGTGCTGGTGTCGTGGCCCAGCTGTTTTACTTCTGAAAATCATGATTGGCTCTGCATTTTTTCTGTTATAGCAATCCTAAAATGACTTTTGGGGAAGAGGGCTATGGCATTTGCTTTTTATTTTAAATTTTCAGATGAAATTGGAACAGACCGATGTGCATTAATTTTGTTTTCTGTTCTGGCTTGCCACGAGGTCCCTCAGACAAATTGTAGGCATGTTTCAACTTTGCTTGGAATATGTTGTTTCCTCAGGAATGGCTTTTAAGATTTGGAAATTTTGAAACAAGACAGGGTTTCTGAATTACCTCTCTGGATCCGAAGCGTTTTGTGCAGTCACTTGTTATTTCCTGTGAGACGCAAAACAGACCAGTGGAATAATAATATCTGGCTTCTGATGTTGGTTTTTGTTTTGGTGTTGTGGTTTTGTTTTTGTTTTTTTTTTTTTTTTTTTTCCCTGGGAAACTATTGAGCTTTTGAAAAGTTGTAATTTTCTCATCTCTTCCTTTGGTGGCCGTGACTTAGTGTGAGAGGAGAGCGAGTTGCCAGGCCCCGTCTCTGCCCCGGCCCGTAGCGGAGCCGGGCCGCCCTCCTGCGAGGGCACCGCCACCACGGCCGCGGGCAGCAAGACGTGAGAATGACAATCTCCTCCTTTGGTTGCACAATGTCACGCACTGTAACGCGGGCAGCAATGCAAATAATGACCAGTTTAACCGTCGGAAAAAAAAAAAAATAATCTTTTGTCGTAAAAGTCCCTCTGCTCCCTCCAAGTGTGGCGGGAGGAGGAGAGGGAAGGAGGTGTGATCCACAGTGCGGATTTCAGCCCCATCGGGCGCTTTACATAACTTGCTTCCTACGTGCTTTTCTCTTTGGCAGCTGTGAAAATATAAATCGAGGAAACGGGAGAGAAAACCCCTCCTTGTTTGGCAAGGCTGTCTGGGTGTGAACGAGTTAATGCGCCAATGTAGTATTAAGCACTCCAGTGGTTTACTTTTCCCGGAGACCTTGAGTATGGCCTCTGAAGATGTTATTACAATAGAGTCGTTAGCATGAGAAAAGGTGCTTTTCTCCCCATGGGTTCGTTTTGGGGGGGATTTGGAAGTCTGTGTGGAGCTGGGGCTAAGGCCAGAGTCAGGAGGTGCAAGGAATTTTCCTTGTATGAAAGTGAAAGCTTAGTTAATTTAGACTTGGCATACAGTTTGAATTGTATTGTTACATCTGTTGGACATTGATCTGTAGATTTAATGGTCAATAGGATACATGGATGGTCTATTCTGAAAGTATTTGCTTTGCAGAAAAGTAACTTTTCGGTTTGACAAGTTGATAGCCTTTCACATTTTTCAGCTGTGTTTTCACAGTATTTCCAGATTCAATATTTGTGAATTGGTTATGTTTTATGAAATGAAGGGACAGATTTGGACTCTTATTTACATTCTAGTCTGTAATAGCTAGAGTTGTGGAAACATCTGTGATATGCAGTAAAATAGAGAACGTGTTGGCATTTTTCTGAGTGCTGCGACCCTCACTGTCCCCTTCCAAAGCGATTCGGAGCTCTAGACCTGCTGCGGGAGAGCGCGAAGCTCATGGTATTCTTCTTTCTGAGTTACCTGGGGGTACCTCAGGAGAAGCTGCTTAACTTGAGTCATTGCACCTCCTTAAAACAGAACGAGCAGTAGACAAATAACGTCATTGTTGGCAGCTTCTGGGAAGTTTGGGACAATGAAAAACACAATTTGCGGGGGCTACTCTGTTACAGTAACACGGAACAGCATTCAGCCTTGTTCCCGCTGCTGCCTCTGCCCTTTACTTGTGCTTTTCCCAGTATTTCTGGATTTCCATATTTGAATGTCCATAATATTCCAAAGGATAATGAATGTACCTTTAAATTTTTGCTTTGGCGTGTGACAAAAGGATGTGGGATATAGTGGTCCCTCATGGCTTAAAGCACTTTTTCTTATTTCTCCCTCCCACGCATGCTCTTTTTTTTTTTTAAACAAACTGACAAACTTGATCGTTGCTTAAAAAGAAGTCGGTGTTTTCATTCTGCCGATGAAAAGCTGTACACAGGAAGTCAGTTTTTAGGTGGTCTGTAATAAGACATATGTTTTGTGGAAGTGGTTTTGTTATAAATTAGATGTTGGTTTCTACCTGGATTTTATGAAAAGAGGAAATGTTAAGGCAGAATTTGCGGGCGAGAGGGCTGTATCGGAGCTCAGCAGAAGTTTGAAGTACAATTTTATTTCCTTTTCTACTCTGGTTAAACGAAATGGCAAGGAAGCTTTAGTGCTGTAGCGCCATGGCCCGTGTGAGACCAGGTTAACTGGTGGCGAGTGGGGGCCCCCAGCATCTGTCTCGTGCTTCCCGCTGTGCCACCCACTTGCTGCTTTATCTCGCCTTGTGTTTCCTCGCCTTTCTTTCTTAGTAACCTCTGAAGGGCATGGGAAATGTAAATATGACAACACTGGTGTTACTCGTGGCCTCCACGGATGCGGACTGAAGAAGTCATGCCGTGGCCCTGGGCAAGTGCGTCCAGCAGCTGGATCGGGGGCTGTGCTTGTGGCGGAGCATCCCAGCTCCTCGGAGCCCACACATCAGGGCCTGCACCCTTTCTTTAAAGCGTATTTGTTTTAAGAAAACTTTGCTGTATCCTTCGATTTTTTTTTTATTTTTTTATTTTTTTGGCATAAGGTGCCCTGTATTCTGTCTCACATACTTCAGTAATGGTAGGGGAGCAGCGCCGATCCTGAGCTTGCGGAGTCTGATACACCACTGGGGACCCAGAATCATACCAACAGCCTGAATGAAATTGGTAATTAATCGGGGGCTGTGTTTAGGGATAGAAAAATTGTAAGAAAATATTCATGTTTCCTTCTTCAACAGGTGTGTCAATGTTTGTTTGTAGCTGTGTAGC
This sequence comes from Fratercula arctica, assembly GCA_947846985.1. Classification (NCBI taxonomy): domain Eukaryota; kingdom Metazoa; phylum Chordata; class Aves; order Charadriiformes; family Alcidae; genus Fratercula; species Fratercula arctica. The sequence goes on from CANTUZ010000015.1 coordinate 4,819,773, forward strand.
AGTTTTGCAACTGAGCCAAACCCATGAAAATGACCTGTGTCTTTTCTGAGGCCCCAAGAAAGTAAATTTTGATTTTCACCCCTGCTTTTATTTTACATAAACGCGATAGGCTATATAAAATACCTAACAAATTTAGTTAATCATGTTTGGTAACATCTTTAAATTATCCCTGGAGTGTTGCTGGATTCAGCCCCAGTGTGGATGAGTGGGTTGTAGCTGTAGAACTTCTCTGGCAGGGAATGACTTGGTTTGGTTGTGCTGCGGTTGTAGCTCAGAGCAGTGTTTCGGAGCAGGGCCCGCAGGGCTGGCCGCTGCACAGAAAACCAGCAGCAAGATGAACGCTGCCCCAGCGAGCTGCAGCAAAAGCAAAAGATAGTGGTGTTAAACCACAGCAATATGAGTCAGGTAAAGTTTGCTGGTAGATACTTCCAATATATACCACGAAATTGCATCAGATTCCACTTTGGCCCTTGTCTTGAAGCGCAGCCTCCTGGACTCTGCAGGAAGTTATTTATATATGTCGGCACCCTCCTGCCATCCATCCCAGTGGTAACCTGGGTCCAGAATGTTACTCTGTTCTTTGAATAGCTACAGCTGAGGGTGCCAAAGCTTTGCCTTGGGAAAACTCATGTTCTAACATTGGTTCTCTAATGAAAAAATAGCAGCAGTTATTTATGACTTTGTATGGTGTAATTGAAGCGTGCACTATACTGCTCACGAATTTGGGGTGGGCTCATCAGCTAAAGTGAGCTAGTTAAAACGTAATTGATTGGAGAGTAAGTGTTTGATCGTTGTCATCAAACTACATAATAAATACACCCATATTGAGTGATAGGATGTGAAACGTGAAGATTTTTTAAATGCAACTCTGAGTCCGGGCCCTTAAGAAAAGAGCTTTTAAAAGTATCCATGAGGAACTTCATACAAATGGTTCCAAATGCGGAAAAAGAGGACACATTACTGGAAGGAGGTGTAATAACTGTTTTTCCACGTGGAAATGGTGGAAGTCATACCCTGTTCAGCTGGCAGTGCAGGCTCGGTGCTGGTGAGCAGCAGGGAGCCGGGTGCTCCAGCCCCAGGAGCGGCTGCAGAGCTCGCTCTGCTCCGGGAATAATGCCGGGTGCTCCTCAGCTCACCTTCCAGCCGTTGCTCCAGCCAGATCTGTCTTTCACCCTGCTGTACAGTGTTTAAGAAATGCCTGGCTTGAGCTGCAGCTGGATTTTAAAAAACTTACATTTTTCTGATGGAAAACTTGTTTTTAAAGTGGAGGGTTCTGTGCGGAGCCCGGTGGTTCTTGTTTTGTTCGTATGCTTGTTCTTTTTATTTATTCCTATCATTTTCTATCAGGGTGCTCAAAATCCCCAAGATGATTTTCAGTCAGTCCTGGAGCTGAAATAACCGAGATCTGCTCACACATGCAATATTGTGGTATGACCAGTTTAATTAAACTTATGCTAATTCTGCAGAGCTAGAATATGAAATTCATTTGATGTCCCTCTTACACAGATATATCTCTCTTAGGAGAATTTAATGTTTTATTTTCTGGGGAAAAAATGCGCCTGAGCACGTTTTGGTAGAAGTGGAGCGGTCGCCCAGCGTGGCAGGTTGGTCGCCGTCAGTCCTATGGACGATCATCTGGTACTGGGGAGCACGTGTGTGGGGCTGGACTCGGGGCGTGTGGTACAGTAGATGTATTTATAAATACAGCTTCAGAAACGGGGACAAGGGCAAAGTAGCTCAAATGAAGAGCCAATTAAGATAATCTAAGCAGAATAAGGATTAGCTGCCTCTTAATCTGAAGGATACCTAAAACGCATGTGGCCAGTTCAGATCAAAGAAACGTTGTCTCTGTCAGGGACATTCGCAAGGCGTCTGGGGTGAACAGGAATTAACAGTGGGGTTTTCAACTTACTGTCCAGGGCAAAATGTTGTCGAAATAGCGATCCGGGCTCTGAGGGGTCCTGCTGGCAGAATATATGATGGAATATATTTCATTGCTTGTAAGGTCATCACTGTGGAAGTTTGAAGAAGTAAGAGTATTGGGTATATCGTAAAGAAATGATTGCTCATATAAAAGGAGTTCACATTTTGCGGTTTTTCTGTTCACTGAAAGTTGAAAACACTGGCAAGTCCATCAGAGAGGAAGCTGCTATGTGTTTTCTTTTTTAAAATGAGTTGCAATGCCCATGGTGACCTTTACTGCCGCTCCTGATACTGAGAAAGGCTGGTCTGAAAGGAACCGGTGAGGCACGTTCCCGTACCACCGGCTGGCAGTGACAGCGGGGTTACATTTGCACCCCTCTTCGGGCACATTGATTTTAAATCTAAGCAGATAGGAGCGTGTGCGGGATTCCACTTTGGGCATCTATTTATTTTAACGCTGGCATTACGAAGTGTTGTGGGTCTGCGTCGCCTGAAGGTGCTGGGCTGCGGGTTGGCTCCGGTGGTGTCCGCTGGACAGGCGGGCGGGTGGCAGAGCCCACTGGGCCACGAGCCGGCTCTGGGGAAGTCGCTGTGCTGAGCGGTGACTTTTTGGGAGAAGGTCCCTCTGTTGACTCTATTACTCTGATGAGTGGTTTAGCGAGTTCAGATCGGTGCCATGTTAATTGTCAGGACTGGGAGGGTGGGAGCAGATTTCACCGGGGGCAATGGAAGAGATCCAATGAATTTCCACTCTGTTTCCCTGCTTGGCAAACCAGCACTTACTGTCACTTTGCATAAATAGGTTTATTTCAGAGGGTCAGCCGTCACCACTCCCCCTCTTCCCCTCCCGGCCCACCCTCCCCTGAAGGATAGGAGGCTGACGAGCATTTAATTTCCCCAACAGCAGGTGCTTGTCATCCATCTGAAGCTGGCTGCCAACATCTGGTGCAATTGCCTCAGCAAACGCAGTAACAAGGCGGCCTGCAGTTCAAACGCAGAGAGAGCATTGCCTCTTTAATGATAACAAGCTGTTGGCTTCCCCTCGGAGATGAATTCATCTCACAGATGTTTGTCTAGTTTTGGCAATCTTATCACTATAGCTTTGGTGATTATGCTCAACTGGAGACTATTACTATAAAAGAAGTTTGAACTTGTTCCATTTTTGCATTATTTATTTATTTATCCATTTATTTCTTTGCTTTCTGGATATAATTTGTATCAACAACTGTAATGTTGCTCCCATTACCCAAGTACCCTTAAGTTTTTTTTATTGCATCTGCTGAACAGTAGCTCACTACTTGACATTCACCACTGGCGAATGTCTTTCAGCCACGCTGACATTTGTAACATTCCCCATCAACAGCTTTGTGGTTTGAACCCTCTATTTAACACTACATTTTCTGGGATTGCTTGGCGCTCGCTCTGTCTGTTCTCTCTAATAACTGCAATATACTTACTGTGTCTGCAAAGCGCGAGTCGCCAAGAATGTTCTGGACACCTCCTTTGGGATGGTAGCACTCTGGTGACCTTGGCAGGGGTTTGTAACGACAACGTAGCGCCATCTTCATTGCTGTATCTTAAACATTTCCAGCCTCAGCAGGATCGTACGAAACATGGCGACCTGCAGGCTGAAGACTTCAGTGCTCGTTTGCTGTTGTTTGCTTTTCTAACATGCCTTTTTTCCTGTTGTTTTAAGGACACATTTTCTCCTGAGCGTGTAGAATTTAATTCTGGTAACTAGGATTTATTTTTGGAAACGTGCTTGTGAATAGGTGACTCATGCCTGAATGAAGATGTGTCACTGTTGGTGGGGACACCACGTATATAATTTCTTAGGCTATAAATAGATATCAGTCCAAGTATTGGTGACACGGTGATGCTTTGCACTGACTCGTTAGCTGCAGAGTGGCTTCTGAGGAGAGTGTTTAGAGTGTCACTCTCTGCTGCTGGAGCAGTAATTTCTGTGATGCTCAAGGAATAGACATCGAGAGCTTCATAAAATACTGGCAGTGCTTTAACTGGCAGAATGGAAATCAGAATTCAGACACGTTCCCATGCCCGCATCGTGGGGTATATTTGTATTGCTTCTCTCCAATGCAGAAGTGGAAAAACTAAATTGGGGAGTTTGGACACTTGTCAGAGCCCAAGGGTATCATGCGCAAAGTCCTGAAACTCAGAAACTCACGTTTGGTCATGTCATGCACACACTAATTGCTGTTACTGAGGGAGATTTTAATGTTCAGAATTAGAGATCACTACGATTTTCAAATACTGGAAGTAACAGTTCCTTCTTCCCGTTGCTGATGCTAAACTGGTTACGTGTTCTTGATGTTTGCTCAACACCATTTACCCACCAACACAGCACATATGGTTTAATGTCTGTTTTTTTTTTTTTTCCGCTTCTGCTGTAGTTACAGTATTATTAAAAATCCATTAAATTTTAATGTACATCATAAAGTATGTGCTCCTGTGAATGCGAGCACAGATAATTATTTCTGATGAATAAACCAAAAGGACAAGTATGTAAGAAGTTCATCCTGCAGCTTTCAATTTTCATTATATACATCTCCTGCAGGGGCAATCGTTGTGATGTTGCAGCTGGTTATTTCTGTGGCCTGGCTCTCCCCAGAGATGGATGATGACAATGCAAACTTGAACTAGCAGAAGTGCCAATGTTTTTGCGGGCATATTTGTAGATAAATGGTTTACCAGGGGAGGTGACCCTCTGGAAGGTAGAGGATGTGAAGAGCACTGCAACATGGCCGCAGCTTTCTCAATTTTTGTTCCGTGCGTATCGGCTTTGTGGAATCTTGGAAAGTAACCCAATTATTTCTCATTAAAATAACCCAGAAATCTAGCAACAAGCAAGGTGTCATTGCTAAAACACCACCAGGAAGCTAGGCAAGCTCTTCTTGGTTTCCAGGGCCTGAAGTAGGCAAGGGAATCATTAAAAATAATGCATTACAGTGTCCATAAAGTTTCATGCAGTATATAATGGTCCATAGGGGCCTCACCTAGTTTTCCATATATGATACATACATAATGGTTACAGCTCCTCATTAACTTTCCCGTAACACTGAATATGCTTCTCTTTAACACCCCCTTCAGGCTTCACATTATTTGCCAAGCGTTTCCTAATAAGCAGGAACTTAAATATTTATCATGCTTGCCTCCTGTCCCCACCAGGCTAAAGAAGTTATTGGCCTCTCTCCTGTCTGTTTAATTTCCTATTCCTGAATGCTCTGGACAAAACCCAGCTCTGTCAGAGTCCTGTCCTCTTGCCGAGAGGACTTTCCTAGGGTTTTCCTACTCTAAAAGTCCACCCCAATATTTCTTGTGTTTAAGAGCATGTCTGCACCCAGGGAATTAGCCTTGGGGTAGCACGGAAACTCTTGCAGGGACCTTGGTCTTAGCAGCAGCCCATGACCCTTAGCTATCCTGAATAAGAAAGCCAAGTTGTCCCAAGAAGTCTTAGAGATCACACCGAATCCTTTGTACCTATGGTTTCTCTGCATTTGGGTATCAGTGCTAAAACTGCTCAGGACTTGATGGATCCTCCGTGGTGACTCGGTTGCTTTTTGCCCTGGAAAGATGTCTTTCAGGGCTTTGCACTGCTGATGGTGAGTTTTACCTGAGTTTAGATAAGTTAGTGTTGAGGAGAAGTGATGTTTTTGAGCTGGTGTGGTCTGCCAGAGGAGTCCGGGAGTGAAGAGGAGAAAGACAGTTATGGCTGCGCTGGCACCACGGGTTAGGAGCTTAGCTTTGTGGACGTGGCACTGATTTGCTGTGTTATTTTGGTCTCATTCAGGTCCCCGCCCAAAATCTGGGACTAATAGCAGGGCTTTCCTATTGCTGCCGTAACTGCAGGCTTTTCTGAGGGGCAGCGAGCCTGTCTGTGTGCAGCACCTTGCCATGACCTTGATCAAAGTCGTAGTGCTGCTGTGATACCAAATGATGACAAATAAATTCACCTTCGTACGGTTTAGTCTAGCTGCCTTTGTTCCTTCATCACCGATCCTCCCTGCGAAGGATTTTGTTTACTTTTCCTGAAATGGAAGAGGCCCTGTTACATAGTCCTCTTTCAAAAATAAACCTCTGAAAAGGAAAACAAAAGAGAAGGAACAAAAATCAGATGTTGTCTGGTAATACAGAGCAGATACTGATCTTGAGTTCAAAGCAGCTTGAACCAGAGGTTTGTTTAAGCGTAACACAAATTCTACCATTTTTGGATGGTTTGGAACTCCTCTCCCTCCCGTACTTTCAGAAAACAATCAAAAAAGAGAACGGCAGTAAAATTCTAGAAGTAAAAGCTATTGATTTTTTTTTTTTTTTAACTTTTTCCCCCCTCTTCAGTTAGATTTATGCTCCACAGTTCACAAAGTCAGTTAGGTGCTATGGAAAAGCTGTATTTCATTTGACCTTCTGACTGTATTTTGACTTTAAGAAAGTAAAAATATCTGCTGAAGGCCAGGTTGCATCACTTCCAAGCCCAGCAACAGATTCTCGATCTGGGAGAAAGAAAAGGGGTGAGAAAGAGCAAACCCCCTGTCCTGCTGTCTAAGGGACCCCAGAGCTGTGGTGGCCCACGCCGTGGGGCTGGGGCTCCCTGGACGCCGGCCTCGTGCCCCTGCAGCTCCGTGGGCTGTGCTTTGGGTGTGCTGTTAAGTTCATTGAGCTTCTGTTGTCTTTATTTACTTATTGGCCACTCAAAATGTCTTATTCCTGTTTGGAGCTTGAAAAACCCGCCTGTCAAAATGGAAGGGAGCTCTCAGCAGTTGGTGACGGGGGATTGAGCCGTGCTGGCTCTTTATGGAATCTGGATGCATTTACTTGATGGACTCTTCAGGCTGTGATGACTCCAGAGGAGCCCATCGTGTCAAAAGGAAAGAGCTGCAGAGATTAAACACCCAGCGATCGTGAAAGCAAGTGAATCAACATAAACATCGCTCGGTCTTCCCGCTCTGCCTCCCTGGAATGTGACCTTGTCTGCTGATGTCCCCGGGGCCAGCCGTGGCGGGTGCGCAGGGAGGAGCGTCCCACCGCTGCCGTCACCGTGTGTCACCGCTCGCCGCAGGCTGCCTGTCCTGCGGCCGGGTCTGCGGCTGCCAGAACTTGGTGGGGAGCGAGAAGGGGCTCGAGCGTTTCCTTTAGCGAAGAGTTCAGCTGCTTTTTCTTGCGGATTGACTAAGGATGTGTGTTGGATTTTTACTATTAAAGCAAGAATGAGCAATTAGAATCACACCTGAAGGAACAATGTCCTCTCCTTTGCTGCTGTTTGATGTTTCAACGCACACCATGTAGCACGTTCTACTTTCCTTTTGGTTATCTGGGGAGGCTGATGTTGCCTCACGAGGCTTCCAGTGGCCAGTGTTTAATACTACAACCTCACCGTTTCCTTTGCTGAAAATGGAATTTGGGCATATGCCCATCAGCGGCTGGGATGCTGCTGACTAACTGGGTGGTACGTGGGAGTGCTCAGCCCAGTTTGGGTGGCTTCAGGCTCTCTGTCGACACCGCTGCTGCTGGCCATGGGCCCGTACAAGGCGTGAGGCTTCATGGCTTGGGTTCGTTGGCAAACGAGCCACTTGAGTGCCACTGACTTAAATACCTTAGTGGCATCAGCAGATACATCTTTAGCAGTTTGCGGTCACGTTTCTGAAGTAGTAAACGTTGGCTGTTCCCCACCCCCAAATGGCTGAGGAGGATAAATGAAAACCTCTGTAATGCCGGAACTGCACCTTGTTCATCAATAATTAGGATACGGGTTCCTGGTGAAATGTAAGCTTTGTGCTTGGTTGACTCATGGGTCATATTTTCTATGCCTGTTTCCTGTTTAAGTGGATAGGTTTATATACTATTCCTTGACCTGAAAATTTTCTCTGTAAAATGTACAGAAGGTGCAGTCTGAGATAATGCGTCTTTTGGGACTGGAGGCTTGCTTTTGACCTCTATTTACATGATGTAAATCAAACTGGAGTAGACTTGTGAAAATAGGACAGGCAGCTCTTGCGTCAGGGGCTGTTCAGCCTTACCATGGTAATAATGCTGTGTAAAAATGCGAAGTATGGTTTTGCTATGGCCTTTGGTGATCAGGGAAGTGCTCTAAATATAAAAGCATTAGAGGTGACTGATGATTTCAGCCAGCTTGTTTGGATGTGAACTGGCAAAACTCCTCGAGATGAGAGGAGCTGTGCAGATTTACACCCACAGGGCGGGAGTGAACGTGATCCAGGCGTCGGCAGCCCCAAGGGCTGCGCTGGTTTACACGGAGTGCGAATCGGACACTTTATTTTGAACGGTATACGGCTGGAAAAAACATTCCCATTGAATGAAGGATCAGCCGGCTCTCCTCCGTATCTCGTTCCTCTCTGTGCTCCCGTGGCCTTGCCAAGCAGGAGTTTGCAGTGAAGCCGCAGTGTCGGGATGCAGCCGCCGCACGTGGTGCCTCCGGAGCGCCTCTGCTCGCTCGCAGCCCGGCAAGAAATCCCGTCATTTGCTTACAGCGCTGCTGAAATATTAACGCAGAACAAATCATCCGGTTTAAACCGAACACCAGAGCGAGGAGAGAGAAATGGCGTGTGATGCTCTCCGTGGTTTCTGAGGGGAAATGTGCCTCCACTGCGACTGAATGCTCCTGGCAGAGCGCGCTGGGTCGGGTGGGCAGCAGGGTCTGGGGCAGCCGGGGTGTCTGCGTGGGGAAAGTTTCGGTGTCGAACCCTTCCCCGGGTTCCTCGGAGCTAAGGTGAAATGGGAAAAGGAGCTTCGCTATTCTGCATCATTTGTGGCTGATTGGGAGGATATTTGGAAAATATTAACTGCTCTTGGGACTTTTTCAAACAGACTGTTTAAAGTAGTTATTTTTCCCAGATGGTAAATATAGGAGACATCCTCAGCAGCCTGCTAGTAATAATAATACTACATGGCACTTTACATTTTCAAAGTGCTGTCCAAGTAGCTGATTTGTCTTGTCTTTTGCAGTGATGTGTAGTTAAACTTGAAGGATATTGGCCTGAATTTGTAGCAGTTTATCAGCCACATCTGTGGGTGAATTAACTTTTCTGCTGTTTCATACTATGTGAGTAAACTGATTTCTCCTGTGTATGTTGACATTGATTCCAGTCTTTCATCTTGGTAGCGAAGATGATCTCTAAGCAGAATGGAGAAGAAAGATGTTTTTCTGCCTATTGCACTACAAAAAAGATGAGCACAGCTTTACAGAAAAAGGATATTTTTTTTTTTTGGCTCATATAATGTATAAGTGAACTTAGACTTTCTTAAAAGGAGCATGCTTTTTTCCTGTGGAGTGGCCTCCCTAACTCTTAGCCACACGCTGGCTCAGTGTGTGCGTTGCATGCTCAGGTGCAGTTGCCGTGTTTGGTGTTTCCTTCAGCCTTGTTCCTCCCGCCGGACTTCTGGAGCCGTGGGGCGGTTCGTTACCTTAAACCTGGACTCTGTCACAAAACTGTTTTCTGTGTTTCCTTCGTTTGCGGACTGGGGCAGGGCAGGGACCGGCAGCGGGCCATGGGTTCTGGAGGCGGTGGGGGCATTCACTGCCAGCGATGGCCCGCGCCTTGTTGGTGTGGGGACAAGGAGCGGGTCAGGAGCGGGTCCTCCTGGCCCCCGAGGAGCGTGGGCATGGCTGTGCTGTGCCCTGGTTGCCCGTCTCTGCGTGGCATGTGGACAGCCATGGCAGCTCTGTCGTGCAGCGCTCCAATATAATCTCTCTAAGGGTTTTCTTCTCTTTAAAGGTCTTTCCAAAGAGCATTAGGTGAAAGCAGAGGGAATAAGTTTGCACACCTGCCTGCAATTAAGTAGTTTGTTTTTATGCGCCTTAATCTTTTATGACAGTCGCAAGGACAGTCTGCGTAATGTGAAATTGCCATTAAGCCAAGTGCATAATGCTCATGAATGAAAGGCTCCACGCTCAGCCCTACTTCCCATTTTCTGAGTGTCTCCCGTGCCCCTGCTCCCTGCCTCCCGCAGCTCTGAGCCCAGCATCTCAAAACCGAGCCCAGCATCTCAAAACCGAGCAGTGCCAAGGGCTGACTTGGGTGAGAAATGGAGTGTGGAGGCACGGGGTGATGGGGGTGGGCTTGTGGGAAGGGTGGAGGAAGGAAGAAAATATCCTTAACGAAAGGGGCCAGGGGAGAGAGAGCCAAGTTCCTAGAAAGAGGACCTTGCAAGGAATGCGCAGATGACATGAAAAAGTAATTAAAAGGAAAGCCCTAATGGGACGTTAGGGGGAGATGCAGCTGGAACTTGAATAAGCAAATGTAAAGAGGGAATTAAGTTTGTAAGCTTTCCTCTAAGGAACTGATGGGGAAAATACAGCAGCAGCTTCTGTTGATGTAAATCAGCATCAAGTCCATTGCTGCAGAGCTCTGGCTTGTGAGTCTGGTTCATTTTGTATTTGCTAGTCCTAGACCTTGACAACACACGGGGAAAGAGGATGTGGCGTTTCTAGAGGTGAGGTGAAGGACACTTGATTCCAAAGCAAAGGATATTGAGTTCAAGAACGAAGTGAAACTGTTGGTAATGTAGTTTGCCTGGGGCAAATTGGTAGTTTGCTATAAGTAATATTAATTTAAGTGTATAATGCTTTAAATTATCTGGATAATTTAATCTATGTGATTTTAAAGAAATAATTTATCAGTCCTGATCTTGAATAAAAATAGAACAAAACAAATGAAACAAAAACCATCAATTCATATTAGCACTACTCTTTTACTCTGGAGAGTAATGTACAGCAGAGATGTTTATTTTTAGCTGTGAAGAATTTGCATGTGTGTTTCCAGATGTATTCTTAGACTTTGTACTGCTTAAAATTCAGCTACCACAGTATGTAGATCTGAATTTTCCTTTCCGTAGCGTTTTGTCTCTGCCACTGTGGATATTTTTTTTTTTTATTCTTTTTTCTCTTTTTTTCACAGCAAAGGTGGTGGAGGGGGGGTGTGATGATTAAGGCAGCCGGTAAGTCTCTTAGTTCCTCTGAACTTTACTCCATCTGCGAGGAGTGACCTATTTAGATGAGGCCCTTTGATGGAGTTGGGCAGGTCAGGGGAGGTCAGAGCACTGGCCGTGCCAGAATTCCCACAGATGCAAGAAGCGAGGAACTTCTGGAGGATGCGGGGTGAACAGGCAGTTATTTCAGTACGTTCTTTCTCTCTGTGTGCATTTGTTCTCCTGCTAAATTCCTGAAACAGAGAGGGCCGGATCCTCTGCAGTGCAGAGAACAGCCGTAATGCCTCCGCCTTCTGCAGGCGGGTGAAGAGTCCCCACAGACAGCGGTCGGAGGACAGAAGGAGCAGGGTGAGGACATGGCAGCAGCGCCGGAGCTCAGAGCTGGGTTCTCTCTGGCTCTGATACCCTGTTGGGTGGATCACTTGACGCTTACGCAGACACATACAAATTGCAACCCTGCTGCCCTAGCTCCTCCTTCCCAGAGCCATCGGGTCCGTCTCCTTCCTTGTAGCTTCTTATCTGGAGAAAGGGGCTACGCAGATGTGTTAGATCCTCCAGCCTTTTTAATTTCTCTAATTGCCATGTGGAAGAAAGGGAAGGAGGAAGAATGCTTCTCTCAGCTTGGATGTCCCAAAGTAAAATCCCAGCTGAGCAGCTTAAAATAGATGGTCAGCTGGTTGTGAGGGCTGGAACTAGCCCGGAGAGCATGGCATCTGTCTCCCAGGAATGCTGCCTGGTCATCAGGCCGGATAAATTAGGACTAGTACTGGTCTGTGTCTGTGCGAGAGACAGACTGTACTGAGGATGGGGAGGTGCCCTAAATGTCAGCGGGGCTGGATTGCTCCAGTCCTCAAACATCTGCCTGGGAATCAATAATTCACTGATTGTGGAATCGTGGGTCTAAAACATTGTTGTGGGGTGTTGCTGCCTGCACACTGCCCGGGCAGCACCTCCTCCTCCTCCTCGGTCTGGCCCTGGAATCTCTTGACTGGGAAGCTACTTTTAATGGTCCATCTAATAACTGATCCAGCTTAAAAAAGGGGGGTGGGTGTGAGGGGGGAGATTATGCCTATGATACGAGCACAATGACCAAGTCTGTATTTTCCCTTCCGTGCCTTTCCTCTGCGTGCTGCCGCCTCCTCCCGCGGAGGCCGGGGGCTGGATCCAATGACAGCGCTGCTTTTCCTCAGATGCAGCACAAAACAGATTTTTCTAGTGGCTGAATTTAATCACTTAGATGCAGAACACTGATAGACTGAATCAATTTAATTCCTATTGCTCATGACTGGGAGGGGAGAGAGGGGAGGAGGAAGGTCATAACAATTTAGCAAGCAACAACTTGGCTTAAAAATGTAACCAGAAGGTCAGTCTTTGGGTTTTTTTTAAACCTGCCCAGGCTAAGAAATGTGGCAACCTTAGGAGGTGGGAAACACCGCGCTTTGCGAGGTGGGGAGAGGTCTGAAATGCTGCGGCTGCTCCAGGTCTGTAGGATCACCTCCCATCAGGAAACGAAGCTGAACCCTTTCTTTTTTTGGGGGGAGCTGCTGGAAAAGGCGTCTTATCAGTGGGCTGGGAATGTCTGAAATGGCGCGTAGTGTCTGAGTGTCTCGGTGTCGTGTGTGTGCCTCGGAGCATCTCTGCCGAGGCAGCGAGCGCTGAGCTGCGGGGTTCTCGGATGGTGCCAGATCTCTTTGGGAGACTTCAGTTACCTGCTGCGGCACAGTCTTGCTCAAAGAATAGAAGGATTTAATTGGAAATGGAGCAGTCTGTGAGTCTTCTTTCAAAATAAGGCCTGGCTTTTCCTAGGATCTGTTGCAATTATGGTGTACCTGTTTCATACGAAGTCCAAAGCTGAGGGTTTGTTGGCAGAGGTCTTGCAGTGCCTTTTCCGTGTGTGGTGGCTCAGTCCAGCCCCACACCTGCGATACAGCCTTTTTCGTGCCTGGTGCTTTCGGACACGATTGCGATTTCAGTGATTCCAGGAGATTAAACTCCTGCGAAGAAAAGGTCCCCAGGATTCACCCAGATAAGCTGTCGATGTTGGATTTGTCTTTTACAAGCATCCAGTCCTCCCAGGAGAAGCCTTAGGCGCATCAGCGTGAGTGCCAGCCCCAGGTGGCATTTCAGAAGGACCTTTAACAGTTTCTCACACAGCTCTTACCCAGGTGGGTGCCAGGGGGCGTGGGTGTCACTTCTTTGGTGGGGATTACTACCTCAGCAGTGATGCTGCGCCGTCCTGCGCAGGGAAACGGCCTCCCTCCCCGGGCCTCCCCAGCTGCCTCCGGCTGGACCGGGCAAAGCAGCACAGCCCTCCGTCCAACCGCCGCCATCGCCCGGGGGCCGGCCTCAGAAGCGGAAGCCCTTGTTCTGAAGCGAGACACACAGCAGTAGCGAAGAAATAAAAGCAAACTTGGCCAGCTTGACAGCAAACTTGGTAGCCTGCCACAGCCATCGGCCCATATGCACAATGGTAAATAAAAGCTGTAGTTGAATTTCTTTCAAGTTTTATATAATATTCGTTACAATATGGAATGGAGGTGGGGGGGAAAATCCCTCTTACGAGTAGTTCTACTAAAAACCAGACCTGAACCTCCCCTTTGTTAAGTAGTTGTGCAGCAGGGCAGCGATGCTGCTACGGAGGAGGGAGCTCTGGTGTTCGCTGCAGCCTCTCTGCTGCTGTGCGCGGCTGCGGTACCCCCGCCGACAGCCTGGCGCTGCCTGTGTTGGGCAAGAAGCGGGCGGCTGAGGGGAAGCCGCACAAGGACGCGGTGTTGGGTACCAAAGGCTTTACTTTTACTCGATATCCCAGCAGTTATCACGACGGCGTTCGCCTGCCTGCCCGGTCTGCTCTGCTCGCTTGGCTGAGCAAGGACGTAAACCACGGCAATGACAGTGGGAGCAGAAGGGGAGGAAGTTCGACTACGCTAAGCGATGGTCAACTTAAAAATAGACGCGTCTATTTATAGCATTGGCAGCACGCTGCTGCCTCCCCAGCGAGAGGTACAGCCTGTCTGCAATTGCACCTTATACGCACACGTTTGTGGGCAGAGGGGATGGTGCGTGTGCTAAAACACCCTCCTGTGCTGCAGGGAGGCGGCACTCCCTGCAGGACGGCAGTGCTGGAGCGGTGTGACACTAGGGTTGTTGCTCCATTGTTCTTCTTCCAGCCCCTCATTCCTCTCCAGCACAAGCTCTTCACCATATCCATGTGCCTTGCCAGCTGGTGCATGGCACGTGTGGCTACTGGCATGACTGTCCCACTGGCCTTGGGGCCAGCGCCAGGCCCCCGCAGTGCCTGTGTGTGCACGGGGCATGGTGTAGAGCATCGGGGACCTGGGGCGGGAGCGCGGCAGGGTGAGCGGCAGCACCAGTGCGAGCAATTTGGGTGTCTTTTTCCTTTTTGCCTGTGTTGTGAAATGCCCAGCTAATGTGTGGGTGGCCTCATGCTCTGCGGCTGCTGGCTAGGAAGGAGGTGTAATGTAAACACCCGTTTAATTGCCACATGTCGATCACAGGCGAGTCTTCCAGTTTATAGACGGAGGCAACACCAGAGACCAGCGTTGGTTCAGTCGCAATTTCCCAGCCTGGGAGAGGAGGTGGAGCAGGAACGGGGGTTACCAGCTACGCAGAGAGGCCACACAAATTACCACGTGTTTCCTTGCCACTGTGTTTCTTTCCAGCGTCTCTCCCTGAACTCCAGTTGTTTCCTCGTGGCCAGGAGGTGTTTGGCCCTGGCAGCAGGACTGGAAGATGCAAGGCAATGGCTGTGCCAAGGCTGGGCAGGCTGCTCGCCCCCGGCGCCGTGAAACGGGTGGTGTTTGTGATCCTAATTCAGCCCTTCCTTTTGTTCCTACACCGGTATCTTTGTTGTCATTGATATTTTCTGAGCTGACTTTGGGTTTTTTTGAATGTAAGTGGAAAATGGGGATGTTTTTGTCCTGTCTGGGAAGAGCAAAGGTAGCGGCTGATGGGGAGAGGCCCCTCACGCTGGCAGGTGAAGTGGGAAACCCACGGCTCGGGAGCGGAGGGAGAGTTGTGCCACCGCTTCCATTGCAAACCCCTACTCATGAAAATATCTGCTCCTAGATGAAACTTAATGTCATTGAATCTTAATTATATGGGGCCCCAGGACAAGGTTGTGATTTTTTTTTTTACATACGTAAAAAAAAAAAGTAAAAGGAAAAAAAGTGTGTGTAGGGACTGTTTCCTTTGAGATTGTCTGTCCAGCAGTGAGGAATATGCTGTTCACTCTCTGCTTGTTCATAATCAGTTTAATTCCAGGACCTGCCAGGCAGGGGTGATGCTTTTTTGGGGCTGGTGTGTTTGGACTGGTGCACTCGCAGGATACGGGTTTGCTTGCGAAGCGGCAGCACTCTAGCCTTTCCAGCAAATGTTGACTCTCTGCCTAAACATATTTTTACCTAGAGGACCCTTTACCTAAATTAGACATGAGGTTTCAGTAGCATTTTGCGAGGGAGCTTTTGTCACTTAAAATGAAACCAACTGGTTTTATTCCAAAGAGCATATTGAGGGGAGATTAGTGTCTTTCCATACACAACTCATATAAGGGCAGTTGTGGGTTTTGTTGTTTGTTTTGTTTTGTGGTGTTTTGTTTTTTTTTTTTTCTTTTTAATGTAAGAGTGATTTTATATTAATGTTTCAATGTTGGCCTGCCAATTCACGTTTGAAAGCTGGGGCTGCTGTTTCACTCACTGGTGTACGCTTAAGGGTAGAATTTCTGCTTTAGTTTTCAATCTCTTGAGCTTTTGTCATTTTTTTATCACAACCTTATGCGTTATTTAAACACTTTTTTATTTAATCAGTTATTCTTTTAAGTGGGCTTAATTGTATAAAGATTATAATGCGTAAGAGACGTGTATAATTAGGGGGGGGTTGGTGCTATTAGACAGTGTTTTAGTGAAGAAAATTATAGTGTTCATAAACTGTTTGGAGAATGGAGGCAGCATATATTAGCACTCAACAAGTTTTATGTAATCCTAACAGAGGATTGACTCTTGCTCACTTGGATGAGTTTGGGCTGCTTCAGTATTTCTTCTACGAGGTTTGTCCTCTGCGCTCTTCCATTATCTTCCTCTGCCTTTCCTCCTGGCACAGATGTGGAAACAATCCCGTCTCTGCTATGCAGGGTTTAGTCCGTTCAGTTAAATAGCAGGTGTGGTGCAATGCCGAATGCTCCGGGGCTCCGCTCCTCGTCAGTGGCAAGCTTCCCAAACTCCCGCTCTTGCTGCGTTTTTGAACTGGACTAAAAGATGCCGGCTCTGGTTTGGGGTTCTCTTCTATGGAAATAGCAAACAAAATCGAAATCGCTTTTCACTTTTCCTTGAAAGCAGGAATTATTTATATGGCAAACATTAATTGCCGATTTTACATTGTTTGGGCTTTAAAAGCCCGTGAAGATGTTTGACTTTGGCTGTTCCACTGCCTTGTGCTCTCCTGCTCCTCTGGCTGGTGGCTGGTGGGGGACCTGCAGTCGCTCAGATGGACGTGCCCTTGCAACAGTCCAGGTGATTTCCAGCTGGAAGGATTCGGCAGTGGGATGAACACAAGGTGGTTTAAAGCCTCCTGGGCTCTTTCCAGACTGAGCTCTGGGCCAGCTCTCTTGAAAAGAAAATGTCACCACTGGTCTTTTTTCCACTAGCGGCCTCCTGTTAACAGTGTGCATGTGCGACAGTACAAATAAACGTACAGAGCTGTTGTGGTATTCCATATGCAGGTAGGTAATTTATCGGGAACAATTACTCTGCACATCGTTTGTGAGCTGAAATGAGCAGGAGAAGATGGTGTGCGCCACGGCTTGGCAGCCTGCCTGCACTACCTGTATTGTGAGAACTTCTTCTCCCTCCATCTCCTCCCCTTCCCCATTGAAATGACGTGACACCGAGGGACTATTGATTTCCGCTCTCCACGTTGTTAATGAAAAATTCCTCGTTGGCTCCTAGTTCTCTAAATCCTTTGAGACAGCTGCAGCAGTTTAGATACTTCAGGAGCAAACATGCCAGCCTGGGTGATGTATGACTTTGTGAACTTTCAAGGGACAAAAGGGTAGGCTTTTGTTGGCCATAAAACTGAGAGGCTCTTATCCATGTAATTATTACATTTTCTGTAGGCAGTTTGCTGAGCTTATTTTGGTAACTCAGTGCAGAGTTTCCATCTCAGATGGCATACAAGATTTATCATGTTTCTTAATGCTTAATAATTTTATTTTGAAGTTTAGATCCAGCTAGATAAGAGCCATGACTCTTGATGATGCTAAATAAAGCCTTCTCATACGTTTCCTAGGACTCCAAATGCAGTCCCCATTTGCTTCTCTGCTGCGTATCTCTTTGCCAAGTTAAAGCCATTAATTTTGAGAGACGGGAAGTATTATTTTAGATCACCTTGTAATGCTTTGTTGCCACATTTTATGTTCCTGGACAGCATGGTAGTGGAACGCTCTCCATTTATGAAGTGCAAGATACAGATGGCAACTCATTAAAACTTTAGCGATAATCACCTTTCCTATGGAATTACCACTTAAATCTGGTTAGTAGAGGAGGAGGAGTAGTGTCACAGAAACATGCTGCTTCTGGGTGATTTAAAAGCATACGGGATTGAGTGTTTTACGTGTGCCCCCTTGTCAGGAGTCCTCAGAGCAGATTGCCAGAATTGTTGCGCAGTTACTTTAATGGAGGTACAGGAGCTTTTCCTCCTGATCCCTTTGACAGTTGAGCTGTCGTCTTCAAGTGCGTTTTAAAAAAAAAACCCTTGTTTAAATACAGCTTTTTTTGCAGAATAAATGGAGGCAAAAACAAGTATGCGAGGCAGCTGGTAAGAAGCTTTTTGGTCATTTCAAGGTTGGGAAGCGTTCTTTGGGGAGTAATGCATCATTGTTAGATGGCCTCAAAGAAAAAAAGGTACTTGCTTGTTTGTCCTCACTTGTGCAGATGGTAAGAGGAGTGGTCCCAAGGGCTCGCTGAGAGCTTGGGAGCGCCTGGGAGTTAGAAAAAATATTTGGATTCAAGTCTCAGCACTGTTGCAGATTTTCTTTAGGACTTTGAGTGAGTCACTTATTTCTTCTCTGCCTCAGTTTCCCATCTGTAAAATCTGGTTGAAGTGTCACTGCCTTTATTGTAGCAAAGTATTGCAGGTACGTGCGTTAGAGGTTATGACGCATTTAGGTATGAGCAAGATCGAATATTAACTGTGGGTAGGCAGGGTCTTGCAATGTATTTTGAGACTTAAAGGCAGCGAATGTAACTGGTTGAAGCCCCGATTCCCAGGGGCGGGTAGCGATGTCTCTCCTCTTCCAGAGCGCTGCTTTTGGGCCCCATTACAGAGGGTACCGAGTAGCATCTTGAATATACCAAGAAATTTCAGCTTAGAGGTATCTGAAAAGCTCCCCAAGTGAACTACTTCTGTTAAAAATGTCACTCTTTTCTTGTAAAATACTGTTTTAAAATGGATTTCAAGGGTTTGGGATTTGCCAGCCTGGCATTCAGGATTCCTAGGCAATGGCATCCTAGGCCTTTTTCTGGATAGTGTTTTTCTTTCTGTCACCTGAGCATCCTTTGTTACTTGTGCGTTTGCTGAGAAGTGGGCTTTTCATCTCGTGCTTAAACAGCTTTGAGTCGGCAGAGGGGATGAGTGATGCTTTTTGGCGTTCCCTGTTCTTCCCTGTCCCCTCTTTTAACGAGGGCAGTATCTCCAAAGGAGACTTGTGCCCAGAGGAGCAGGGTGAGGAGGCAGGGAGAGGTCAGCACACCTTTGCACAGTGCTGTCACATTACAGCGCGCTTAGCAATTTGGCCCAACTTGAAGCAGACCGGCAAATTATCCCTTAGAATAACCCGAATAATCTGCCTTGCCTGGGTAATGCCGGTACGTGAAGGGCGTGAACCTTTTTTCCCCTGTTCCAAGGACTTGTGCTGAAGTGTCCCCACGTCCCCTGGCTGCGTGGCTCCGCAGAGCTGGTTTTTCGTGGATGTCACTGGAGGGCAGCCAGTGTCTGGGCACGCTGCGCTCACTGCTCCTGCTCTTGGCTGCAGGTTTGCTGGCGTGTGTGGGGCGAGCCACCAGCTAGAATTTGGCTACTGTTTCCTCTGAGTCGCATCTGTCTAGTCCTCCTAAAGCAAACAGAAAAGCTTTCCTGCTTTTGGTGCTGCGGTGCCAAGAGCTGTGTTCGAGTCTGCTCCCTGCTTCGCTCTGGCTGCTGTGGTCAGACCGGTGCCTGGTGGCCACGCTAGCCAAGAGCTTAAAGTTGTGTGCCAGGTGAGTGGTGGCGGCTTGGGAGGAAAAAAAAAAGTAAATGTTTTGAATGGTATCCTGCCTTCGATCAATTTTTATGCGGGAAAGCTGTGATGCAGGATAGGACACAGCAAGATCTCTTAAATATGGACCTTCCTCCTCCTTATAGCTATATTTGAAATGATAATTGTCTATTTAGTGCACTTAAATGAATCCCTGATTCTGTCCTTGCATCTAGCAGTCTGGTTGCGGCTCAGTCTCCGCCCTGTACTCCACTGTCACTCAGCCAGTTGCCAGAGACTGGATTTAAGTGCCTTTAGGTGCTTTTTGCTTATCTTGTAGCTTGTGTTTTGCCTCATCCATCAGCAGTCAGAGCTTCGCTGCAGCCCGAGCCCCTTCTCTGACAGCACTGATGTGACAGAGACAGCAGAGGTGACCAGGGCCATACATGCTCCCTCTGGTGCCGCTGCTGTAACGTACCCAGGCTTTGGAGAGGAGCTTTGCCCCTGCCCAGACCTCTCCTCCGGGCGCTGTAGCACGGGGCGAGGGCAGGACGTGGAGCTCGTGGGCCGGCACTGCTGCGGGGTGCGATGGAGGGGCTCCCCTGGCTGCCCTGGGAGCAGACTCGTTCGCTTTGGGTTTCAACTTCAGCCCAACTGCTTTGGATTTCACAGCTTCATTTTCAAAAGGAGACGAGTAACTTTGTCTCTCTTTCTCATCTCCTCCTCAACAGCCACTTGAGCTGTGAGTGACACTGAGTACGTGTTTACTGGTGACTGTGGAGGCTGCGGCAGGTCCTGGGCAGCACCATTCACCGTGTGTCCCTCTGCAGGAGAGATGTGCTCTCGGGGCAGTGCCCGGGAGGTGCACACAGGTAGCTTAGTCTTTATCCAAGACTTTTTTCCAGCACGTGGAGTTACTGAGGTTGAACCTGGTGGTCTCTAACGCTCTGAGTTCGTGTTGGATTAGGTTGGGGTTGCTGGGCTGGGCAGCCTCCTGCCTCAGGGCTGTACGTGTGCCGCTGTCTGCTCCCCATGCTGGGGGTGTTTTACGTGTGGTGTCTCAGCGTCGCCAAGAGAAATCCCTCTCTCCTGCAACGGCAATCCATCAGCTCAGCCTGGGCAGAAGCAGCAACATCGCTCCACTTGGTTGGTTCCTGGAAAATGGTTAACATTTACAGACCAGTGACCGTCCTGTGGTGATGAAGGCTGCAAAAGGGGAAGAGTATTCCCAGCAGCTGCTCCGTGGCCAGCTGGTCTCCATGCCAGGGAAGGAGAGGAATCTCCATAAGAAGTCAACAACAGTGATCCAGGTGACAGCTTGTGTTTTGTTTTAGGGGAATGGCAAGAGCTGGAGATTTCTCTGAACAGTCACAGACTTGCACCCAAAGCAGCCATGGGCTGTGAAGAGAGGGAATAACAGAGGCCCCTTTACCACACCTGGATAGAAAATAGGGATTATAGTGGAGGAGACAGTGTCCAAGAGTGATCAGAAGGGTTTTTGCAGAACACCTGCAATTTCTTGTAACTATGGGAGATAAAGTAGCCAATATATTTTGGGAAGTGCTTGAAAATAACTGGCCAGTTCTGTGGCTTCACCTCAGCTCCCCTCTGCCCCCCACACAACCTCGCTCTTATGTTCAGCACCCTAAAATTTAAATGCATGTCATATATCTGTGAGTTCTTGAGGGACCCCAGGACCATCAGTAGCACTGATGTGTGCTCAGCATCGTGTGAACTGGGATTCAAAGGGAACTTCTGTTGAGGACACGGTGGGGGCCTGACGGATGGGCTCATCCGTTGTCTCAGGAGCATGGAGGTGCGGAGGAGACCTATGTGCTCTCCCGGGGAGCGGTGCCCACCCCAGCCCACCACCGGCACCTCTCGGCTTGCGGAGGAGCTGATGCCGTGAGTTGTGGGGTGCTTTGAAGACAAACGTAGGCCCCCCCCTTCCTACCGTGGCTGGGAGAAGCGCAGGCAAAGCAGATGAACGCAGGGTATTTGTATGCAGGACAGTGAAGAATAGAAGAATCCGCCCTCCTGGAAGGATGTAATCTTTTAAACAAGGCACATTTGAAAAAAAAAACAATAAAATTTGCGTACATTTGTTCCAGTATAAACACACGTGCTCATCAGTGGCAGATGTGGAGGCTGTGGGTCTGAAGCAACACGCACGTGTGCAGCTGGGGCAGCAGGATGGGCTGAGCAGAGCCGCTCTTCACTGTGCGTCTTCAAAGTGCTTAGTGCTGCTTTATTACCCCCACCCCCCCCACCCCCCCCAAAAAAAAAAGAAGAACAGAACATCTGCTAATAATGCATAGCTTAAAAAAGGAAAGCTGCAAAGGAAAGCCCGCTCGCTTCACTGCGGCTGAACCCAGGGAAAAGTTCACAAAAGGGCAGGGGAGTTGCGCAGTGGTCGGGCTTTCCAGAGCGCTCTTGGTCACACCCTCATGCGTGTTTGGGTTTATACGCAGTTATAAATTGTATGTAATAATAGCAAATGCATATTAATTTTTAATAGAAATCTGTAACAGCTCATGATGCTGAAATATGGTGTCTCTGTTTGACAATTGCTATTTTTGGTGGAAACAAACCCTAAGGCCTTTGTGGCGCTTCTGTGTGTTTATAAACACTGCTGTCTGCAAAGGAAGAAATGTGTTTTTCAGCATCTCGATGCAGTAAGTAATTTTTCTCTCTCATTTAATGGAAAACTTCAAAGTTGATTGGACTACTGATTGCAGCAGTTGTCTATTAAGTTCCCTTTTGGTCTCCTCATCTCTTAAATACATTTAGCTACTAAGTGCACAGATACCAGGGGATAGGAGTAATTTAAACAGAGAACCCCTCTGCTTTTTGTATTCTTGCTCCAGCAAAAGTTTTGCTGTGGAATAATGGTCTTGGAATGTACACAGGAATGCACTCGGTATTGCAAGTACAATGTTTTGTTTGGTCCTTCAGAAGGAAGTCCAATCTGCCTTGAATTGTTTTGTGCGTATTTCCAGCAGACGAGTTCGTTTTCTCGGCGGTGGCTCCGTGCTGGAAGCCGTGCCAGCAGCTGCGTCGAGGATGCCACGGGCTCCGGTGCCCTGACTCGGAGCAAGAGCTCTCTGTCTCCTCCCAGTGCTTCCCCGCATCTCGGTCCCCAGCGCTCGCTTGTGTAATGCTTGGCTGTTAATTGCTCCAGAAATCATCACTTTCAAGCTCTTGGTGGGGGATTTTTGTTTTTTCTGTGGCTTGTTTGTGGATAGGAGGAAACTTTGATGTAATTGGAGTGCTTTGGTGCCAGGTGCTGGGCATTGCTCAGTGGTCCTGTTTGGTCTCGGGCACCTGTAGCTGCTGTTTGAATCATCTCCTGCCTTTGAAGCATCTTTCTCAGTGGTCTTTGCAGATTCAAAAGCATTTTTACCTCTCCCAGGAGCATGAAGAACCCCAATGGCTGTTGATGTGGGCCTGAGGATGTCTCTCGTATCCTTTTTCTGGTTACGGTAGTTTATCCCGGGATCTAGTGAGGGCTGCGGTGTGCTGATGGGGCCATTCTGTGGGCGCCGCTGTTGGAGGAGGACAGGGGTGCTGTGCTCTCAACCGCTGCGAGCGTATTGAACAAAACCTCGTAACGAAATAGATCTTTTTTAGACTGAATAATTTTTATTTGGCTTGGTACCCAGCAGCCCTTGACGGGGCTGGGAGTGCTGGACTGGTGAGGGTGGTAGGGCACAGTGGGGAAGGGAACCCTTCGCCAGGCTCAGCACAAGGTGGGGTGAACAGTTTGAGGTGGCTTCTTAAAACCCAGTGACTCCTCTGTAAGGTGTCAGCTCTCGCTGTGTGCAATGGAAGGGCGTTCTGAAAGCTTTTTTTGAGCATGGGCGAGCGTCGGTGGTGGTGGCGGGAGTTCGAGTGGCCGGCAGAACGGGGGCTTCTGACCTGGCTGGCCAGGGCTGGGGTGGAGCGGTCTCCATCAGGGGTTCAGTTGTCCCCAGGCAACCACGGTGAATAGGCACACAGCATGTGATTTATGCATTTGGGAATTACCTGTTCTTTTGCCCTGCTGTCTTCTAGCTTTTACTTAGTTTCAATGAGTTGTTCCTTTTGCCTGGAGATGAGAATTCCTTTTAGTTGTTTTTCTAGGAATTGTTTTCTCCCTATTCCTGAAAGTCAGTCCAGAGACTGCTGAAGACCGATACCTCTAGAGAACTTGTGACTGTTTACCAGACACTTCAGTCACTGCAGCAGTTGTTGCAGGGAGTTCTTCAGTTTCTGCTGGGTTATCTGCACAGGCCCGGCTTTTATTTTCACCCTGACAAAATTCTGCGAGACTCTCCCTGAATGCCAGGAGCAGATGCCAATAGCCAGGATGCTGCTGCGTTTCCTGGTGGAAATGGTTGGATCTGGGTACCAGACTCCTCGCTTCTGCTCCAGCTTTATTGGAGGGGAGGGCTAGCATGTGAATACCGAGTTTTCACGGTGTCGGTGAAGGTGAAGTCTGCAAGTACCCCATATGCGTGTAGCTGTGGCTGTCATTTATTAGACTATCAAGAGGGTTTGTTTTCCCAAATAACCCTCGGAATTATTCTGTGTAATTAACTCGTGAACTTATTTAAAATGATAACGGGGCAGGGAGGAGGAGAGGAACCGTTATGGAGCTTAGTAAACTGATAGTATTGCCTCACTTTTCCCCACTGATCACAAGGTCGTCTCCAACAGCTGTTCAGGCGTAATTAGCCAACCCAGACTTCATGGTTTGAACAATTGAAAAATTACAGGGGTCAATGACTCGGTGTCTTAAATTTTAATAAGTACATAAAAACAAAGTGCTGAGTTATTAAAAATTAATCCTGCTAAGTGGTTGTTTAGGCTTTTTTGGAGCTGGAAAGCCTAAGCGTGTCCATTTGTCCACTGGGGCTGGAGGAGTGAGGGTGGTTATCTCTCTGGCCTGCACTGCTCTCGGCAACAGTTTAATGGGAATGTTAAGTTTGATTATTAATTTAATCAAGGTCATATTTTGTTTATGCAGAAGTAGAATGAACTGTGGCCCTCAGTAATCCTTTCTCTCCTCGCTAGCTCAGCCTTTGTAATTCCTATAAGCTGCTCACACGCGCAGAGTTGGGATATTCACACAGTCAAGTGGATATTGTGCAAGTGTTGATTATAGCGTGTGGCTCTGTCCCTTCCTAAGTACAGAGATGTTTTATTAACACAGAAGGTAAATCTGTCAGCGTTAATATTATAAGCCTAATTTCCCCCCCCTCTCCCCCTTTCGGGCCTTTGGATCTCGGTTATAAAACTTGGTTCAGAGCTTAAAGCATGGCGAGCGCGCTTTCTTCTCGCCATGCGTTCTTCAAAAAGCATTCAACCGTGGCGTTTATACAAGAACAAATTTGGGAACTTCTGGCTGCTCTGATTTTACAACTTTGTGCCTGTGTGCTCTTCTGTGAAGCCATGAGAACTTGCTCCAAAAGGTGAACCCCTTCTCTGACCCACCTGGCACTGTTTTCGGAGGCAATTAAATATAAACGGTATGCAAAACAGGGAGGATAGGTTGAGCCTGGGGGTGGGTTTTGGAATGAGATGTTTATTTCCTTAAGTTGTGGGCAGGAATTCGTAAAGGAATCCAATAAGAATATTTGCTTTTATTTAAACATAAAAGTATTGGGAAGACGCGTGGTATCGGATTGCCCCAGGGATAGGTGGAAAAATCAGGAGGTCCATTAGGCATATAATCTGAATTTTGAGATAGCTGGAGATAGGATATTGGATCTCTTTCCTCCATCGTGAGCACAGGCCTTTGAGTTAGCCAAAGTCATCGCAGACCAGCTTTCCAGCCTGAATTATGTGACTTTTTATATAGCAGTTTTTAAACTTTCCTAAACAATAGCTCCAGTGAAAACTTTGGGGACCTGTTGGCCAAGGTTCCCCTCAGAGGAGGAGACAGGTGGGGAGAGGGACGTCCCATGGCTGGAGCTGAGCTTCACAGTCCTGGTCTGCTCCCTCCCAGCGTGACCTTGAGCCACTGCGCTGCTGAAATCCACAGCCAGGAATATTAAGATTAAACTGATGCTGATTTTCGGTTTCTGTAATTCACTGGGATGTAATTTATGGCTGTAACTCGCAGCTGAGCGGCGGCCATGTGAGCCTGCTAGCAGCCGAACATGGGGGACGGTGGGGTGAGGAGGCTGCTCGCAGCCGGCCCCGAGGAGCTGCCCTGTGTCACCCTTCATCCTCTGCCAAATGCGTCCCACCACGCAGCAGGGCCATGATGGGTACAAGTGCCAGCGAGGTCTCGGGGTCCTGAGGTGCTCTGCGTTCGGGCTGGTTGATAAATAAGGCATACAACCCACTGGCATCATGATGCCTCCCAGTGCAAGGAACCCGCAGAGAAAAACGTTCCTAGTTTTGAGCGACACAGGGTGACAGTGGGGACAAGAGGTGGGTGCCTCTCCAGACCCCTTTCTCCACACCACAAAGAAACTGTTTTGTTTTGTTTTTTTTTTTTTTCCCCAACCCATTAGTAAGGAGTAGAGCAGGAGATGGGGGGAGGCAGGGCTGCGGACCTGTCCCCCGTGGGGCTGTTGTTAGCATATGGTCCTGTGGGGAGATGCTGAGTAGCGACCCCGTCCCTCCGGAGCTGGCTGCATGGACCATCGCCTCCTCCCCAGCATCGTGGCTCCCCTCAGCCGCCCGCGCCCAGCTGCCTTTAACGGTCTCTCCTTTTGTAAGCAGCGAGGTGAAAGAATAGCAAGAGCCTTATTAAGATGTTTTTAGATAACGTTTGCTCGGCTGCGAGCCGGCAAAAGATTTTTTCAGAGTCTATTAGGCAGCCAGTGCTATTGAATCGTAAGGTTGATTTGAAAAATTGGCACCTAATGGTTTACAACTGGAATAAATTTCCGGAAATTGGACCACGGAGAGAAACTTCTTTCTGTGTGTGTGTGCGCTGTGTGCTGGTGAGCCTGTGCCCCTGCGAGGGGCCGCTTTGCGCTTCAATCACCGCCTGGGATTTTTCCCTTCTAATTAGGGAACACGAGGAGTTCAGATCAGCTTCAATTCATTTCTCTGTTTTGACAAAGCTGTTTGATGGGGAGAGGGCTGCTGGGGGGCAGACTCTCCTCCTGGCTGGAGTCTCTTTCTCCCGTTCCCTCCTCCTGCCGCGTTTTGTAAAGGCCAAAGCCTGAGAATTCCTGAAAAATTAATGGGGCCTCAATAGGTGCTTTGCATCCACTGCTCCCCCCTCTCCGGCACCCACCACGGGTCACCGCTGAAAAGTTTGCAGCATAATGGCTGTGCAGCAGATGCTCTTTTGTATGTAAATATGACCTAAAGCGGTGTGGGGAGCCCCTCGGCCACCGTCGCCCCAGAGCCTTCAGACCGAGGGGCTTTGGGGCTCTGAGACACTCCACTGAGATGCCGCAAATGTCACCGGCAGCTGGATCCCCATCTCGCTCCGTGGGTGCCGCCGTCTCCTCCAGCACCAAACATAATCACCGTGCTGCTAAATAATTTAAAGAGCTGCCTCGGAGGAGTTGGGGGTAGGGGAAAGGTCTCTGCCTTTAGAAAACATAAAGTCTCTCGTTTTTAGTGTTTGAAATATTCAGAAGCATCCTGGAGGGCTCTGAACTCATAAGTGGCTGCCTTTTTCTCCATTATAGAGAAATCCTGCGTGGTTTTCATTACTGTTATTATTACGCTATTTCCAGTTAGCCAGTGCTTGTTTTCCAGCCTGGCTTTAAAATGCGAGGTGCTGGGGGGGCCGCAGTTTCGCATTGGACCTGACTCTGTAAGTCTGGGCTGGCTCCTGAGGCTTCTGACTGTACCTCTTCCACCAGGAAGGCACTTGCTGCCCTGTCCGGGTTTGGTGCTTGGTTGAGAGTGCTTAAGTTAAATCTCTCTCTTCTCCTTTCCTTGAAAACTTAAAAAGTTTCCAGTTTGCTCTAGTAACTACTTGCTTCATCCAAAAAAAAAAAAAACCCCACGAGAAGCAAAGCCCAACGCCGAGTGCTGAGCCGTGTTTGGCATCTTGTGCCTCGCACGCCGGGGATGGGGCTGTGTGGGCTGCGGTCCTGCGTCTCCTGCGCTTCCCAGCACCTCACCTTCTGGATTCCCAGCGAAGGTCAAGGGCCTGCCTTTTTCCCTAAGTAGGTTGGGCTTGTTTTTACTGCCTTTGTTAATGTAACACCCCCCCAAAGGAAAAAGCAAAATAAAGTGAGAAGTCTTCTCAATTTGGCAGTGTGCAAAGGCTTTTTAAAGCTAAACAAGAAAACCAATTATTTTTCTAACTGCTTTACTCCTTCAAATCTTTCACTGTAATGGAGATTTAGAATCCATCACTGTTTAGCTATTATTTCTGTGTAAACAGAGTCATGCCCTATTGCACCAAGCAAACAGTCAATTTTTTCCATTATACTTAGCTGCAAATAACAAGGGTATAGAATAGATGACCCGTTTTGGAGCATATTTTTCTCTGTGCGGTGCTCTGTGTGCCCGTGTCCCCAGAGGAGGGTGCAGAGGGGTTAAGGCATTGCCTGGACTTTGCCTTTTGCCTGGCTGTGCTCCTCCTCGCGCTCCCTGGCTCCTGCTGCCAGACGGAGCTGAGGGAGACTGAGTGTGGTCCCCACGGTGCTGCTGTCCTGGAGCCGCGGTGGCAGGTCCTCCATGGCCACACAGGGCTGCTCCTGCTGCCTCTGCTTAGGCAGGTCCGGTGACTTTTGAGCCCTTATAGAATCGTAGAGTGGTTAGAGTCGGAAGGGACCTTAAAGCTCATCCAGTGCCACCCCCCTGCCCTGGGCAGGGACACCTCCCACTAGACCAGGTTGCTCCAAGCCCCGTCCAACCTGGCCTTCTGCGTGGGCAAACCTGGGGAGTTAACAGCAGCGCAGTAATTGCACCCACGCCCCCGAGCCTGAAGACGGCTTGTCATGAAGAGCTGGATGTCCACAGGGAGCCATCACCGGGGCTGGTTGTCTTCTGCCCTCGTCCCCACCGGGTGGGAGCTGCTGCAGGCAGGGGCCGCTGCCCACACCCTCTTGGCTGTTTTTGGGGGTCAGGACCATCGCCTAGAGGCGATGCAGAGTGCAGGCATCCTTCGGGGGGGGGGTTCCCTGGCTGGCTGGGGAGCGGCCAGGGCTCGGGAAGGTTATTTTTCATTCTCGTGATAGTTGGCTATGTCTGACTTTTATTTAAATGCCGGAGACTCTCGCGGGCGGTGTGTGTGTTGTGTGAAAGTGTAGCGTGCAAATATGTAGCCAGCAGCTGTTTTTTAAAATTAAACAGACACTTGAGGTTAAAAAATCTACAAGTTCAATGTTCACTTCCTTCTGTGCTATTAAGTTTGGATTACATCCAAAGATTTCCTAATTTTATTTTATGTCATTGAGTGAGTTTGTTTACATTTTGCATTTCATTCACGTTTCACTCTTTTAGATTTTGCTTTCCAGCTCAGGCTTCACTACTGGGGAGCAGCGTTGGTGTTGCAGGCTTTCAAAGCGGGGTTCCACATCCAGAAACTCACTTTTATTTTATGAATATATATATATATTTTTTTTTTTTAAATGCATTTAGTGCCGGGCAGTAGCTGTCGGTGTCGGGGGTGATGGCGGGGGCGGGGGGGGGGCTCGCTGGGCCGCTGGCAGGGAAGCGGTGCAGCTGGCTCTGGTGACTCGAAGCTGCAGAGCATCCTCGGTGCAGGGCAGGATCCGACTATCTGGCATGACTGGCTAGAAATGACAGGGAAGACTGAAAGAGTAAAGTGCGACAAATTAATGGAATAAAACACTGTAAGGGACTCATTAAAAACAATAGTTTTACAAGGAGGATGTGAGGAGGGTTGGACTATGAAGGAGAACCGGCTCCACCGAATTCCCAGGTATTTCTGGTGAAGAAAGGGAAGTGCTGATGCTTTTACACCAGACCTCACCTTGATCACCCGTCATTAAAAGCAATGAATCCTGGTTGGGAAGTTCCAGCAGCGGGCTGTTAAGATGATTGAGGGAAAGGGAGGGATGTGGGAGAGTTGTTCAGGCCAGCCGAAGAGAGGGGCCGATGCCTCTCCCTCAGCATCCCGGGGGTTAAGCACCAGGCAGAGCTTTGTGTGATGGAGGAGCAGAGTCAACAAGAGACCCAAAGGAAGTAAGATTAATAGATTTAGCCTGGAGGTTGAAATTAAGTTTCAAACTATCAGTAAGTGAAAGGGATAACGTATACTGTTGCTTAAGACAGTGAAGGACTGGAAGATACAGGATGTCCCTTCCAGTGCTGAGTTCCCGTGACTTTGACACTTACATTTCATTCCTCTCTTATGGTGTTTGACTTGCATGACTAGGAAAGGACTCCTCTTTTTATTTTTTTTTTTTCCTTTAAAAAATATTTTATATATAGCCTGTTCCCAATTGAGGCTTTTATTTGAGAAACAAATGCTTCTGGTTAGCTTCTGTATGGAATACATCCAGCTTTAAACCCTTGCCATGAGCAAAATTCATTGACAGCAAAAAAAATAAAAACAAACATTCCCTGAGATGGGGCACTTTTGTCTGTGGGCTGGTAGGAATTAGTTTCTTTAAAGGAAAATAATATTTATGTGTTTATATATTTATGTATATATATATAATAGCTATGTGTATACATGCACACGTAGACATTCCAGACCACTCTCTGGGCTTGCCCTGAGCCAGGGGGCAGCCGTGGCAGAGCATGGCCATGGACGTGGCCGTAGCCATGGGGCTGGGGCTGTGGCCGTGGCTATGGGGCCGTGGCTTTAGCTGTGGCCGAGGGACCACGTGTGCAGGGCACTGGCCTGGGGAGGTTGTGTAGAGCCCTCCTGGCTGCAGGGAACTGGGGAAGGACCTTTGTTTGGAAATGGGAAGATACCTTTTTGGCGACCGTGGTTTGCAGTAGTGGAAGGGGAGGGATGTCTCTCTCTCCAGTGAGCCGCTGTGGCTGCTCGGAGGCCCTGCCAGTCCCGTGTCTGCTGGTGTTAGCGTGGTTTGATGGGGGAAGCTGCAGAGCCGGCCGAGCTTCGAGGCACTGAGTCATTCGGAGAAGTGGGTTTTTTATACTTTTTTGGTGATGTGGGCCGGTGGGTGGGTTGGTTTGTTTGTTTCTTCAACTGTCTGAGCTCAGGGGAGCACAGATGAAACCGGAATCTCATGGGTAGTTGTGTCCTTCTCATGCAAACCTGTTTTCTTCTTTTTTTCCCTCCCTTTGGGCATGGGAAGAGCTCGCTCCAGTTTCCCTTTCCCGCTCCTCCCTCGGCATAACCAGGCAGTGCCTGCAGTCGCTGCTTTTGCTAAACAGCATCTTGTACCAGAGAAGGGGGAAGAACTGAAGTAGTCCTTGTTTAATCCACCAGATGTTGTTTTCTGCCCTTAACTGATCTTGAACAAAGCAGGTGCTCCAGGGGAGGAGATCAGCACAAATCTGTCCCCTCGCAGCACCCCGTGACAGCCCTGGAGAGCCAGGGCCAGGGTGGCCGAGGGGGGTGGCAAGGAGCAAGGGAAGGCGGAGGAGCATCTCCTCTGGTTTGCGAACCACAGATCTGCCAAAGGCTCCGCACTGGACAGCTTGTTTCTGCTGCTTTTCTCCTTCCCCGCGCTGACCCTCGCTTTTTTTTTTTTAATTCCAGAACAACATATTGAGGGTTTTGATTTGTTTTTGTTCTTGCTTTTGTTTTTCCAAAGCCGTGAACATGTTTTAGACAAACATAATGAAAAAATTAAAAAAAAAAAAAAAAAATAAAAGGAATGGAAATAACCTCATATAAAGTGGCAGAAACCCCCCCCACTATCAGCATCATCGTCTGTGCTCCTGACGAGGCAGACACTCTTGCAGTGCGTCAAAGACGCTTAAATTTGCTTCATCTGAGAACCCCTGTGTGGAGGCAGCATTGCCATGCTTCCGCTGCTGGTGGTGTACAAAGGGGCTGGGGTGATCTGGGTCTTGGGTTGTGGTTTGATTTTGGTTTGTTTGCTTCCAGGGTTGTTCTGGTTGTGATTTTTACGGTGGTTTCAAATCTGCCAGGCTTTTGATAGAGCATCTTCAACAGAGCAGCGGGAATAGGAACAATAATTAAAAACCCCAGCCTCACACAAACCTCCCACCTCACTTCTGGTAGATTTTTTCCTTCACTGAATGGTTGGAAGAATGGGGCTGCGTGGGTTGCTTTGTCTCACTTTGATTTCCAGTATATTAGCACCCCACCCCGTGGCAATGCTGTTTGTGGAACCCCCTGTTTGTTAGGAGATGTTTACAGTGTGGATTTTGGGCCCTTGAAAGGAGTTTCGTTTTCTGAACTGCCTAGAGAAGCAACTGTCTTTTGTCATGGTTATTGTTTGAGAGTATTAATGAAGTAAAAAACATCCTGTCAGAAGAATCCTCAGCAAGATGTTTATATTTTTTTTAAAAGGGAAGCAAAATTGTTTCTTTTCTTTTTTATTAAACAATAGCGTAGGTTCAGACTCTGTTCTGGTGAGTCTTTAATTGGCACAAAAGGGCAGTTTAGCTTCATCTTAAGGAAGAGTTGTCAAACAAGCTGGAATTGTTTGCCACTCGGAAACATATAGAGCTGTATTCTGTGATTTGCATCTTCTTTTCAGCCATTAGGTAGTGCAGCAAGTTACTTCATTGGCATGAAAAGAGCATCTAATGAGGACACTTCTCCAACTCTGATGCTATCCCTGCAAGAAATAGAGTTCTTCACAGAAATGTGATTTCTGGGATGGAGATGGCAGCTGGAATACCTGCCTTTGGGGGCCAGGGGGCTTTGGGGAGTGGGTGCTCCCTGGAGCAGCAGGGACGTAACGAGCTGGACTGTAGCGTGTTCCGTGCTAAATACAGCCCAGCCCTGCGGTGTGCCATTCGCTTTCCCCATCCCCTGCATCTCTGAGATTATAAAACCCCAGATCTTGTTTTGATCAGCATGTGGATGTTCTGGAGCATCTTGAATTGAATCAAAGCAGCAAGAAATTGATTTTTGCAAAGAAACCTCTTAAATGAAAGAATTCCATTATGTAATTTTTATTTTTTTTTAAATCCATGTGGTAATTCACAGTAATTCCTTTAAATTCCGCTGTGTATCTCTTGTATAACATAGTGGTTTGAACTATTACTGGAGTACATTTCATTAAACTTATTTTCTACTTGCTGGGTGTTTTCTGGGGTTCTTTCTCCTCGTTGGAGAGCCGATACCATCCCATGCTGCAGACCCTCGTGTTGTTCAGTGGGTGTTCAGGAAGGGTGAGTGTGGTGTGTGCGTGGTAAAGGGTGCGTATGGGTGGCCCTAGATCCTCGGGCTGCAGCTGCTGCTGGTGGCTGCGAAGCCTGGCAGGTCCATGGATGCTCGGCAGAGCTGCTGCTCTGCTGGTCAGAAACAGGTCTTCTTTTCATGTGTGGTTGGTTTGCTTCATGCCTCTGCTTTGAAAATAGGCCGTGATCGAATACACAAGTAATTAAACTGGAAACCCTTTTTAAAATTCTATTTATTTATTAGGAGAAGAGAACGCTAATAAGAAGCCTTGCACTGCAGCAGTAGGAGGTTTCTCCTCCAGGAATGGCAGAGGGAGGCCGCGGCGGGCTGTCCTGGACTTGTACCCAGGGAGGAGAGAGCGCCCTGGGGAAGCTCTGGGGCCAACAGCACAAATACCAGCCCGTGGGTGATGGCACCAGGTTTGCTCAGTCTGAAGGGTCCTGTGTAAATGCTGGCTAAAACCCGTCAGAAACTGAGGGATTCTTCTCCCCCAGGTTGTTAATTTAACCTTTTGTTCTAATCCCTTTTGTTGCGCTGATGATTTAGCGAAAGCCCAAGGAGCGAGGGGAGCGCTGTTACTCTTCATGGGTCAGGACAGGCACTGCCGGTGTTGGGTGGGGGGCAGAGCTGAGGGCACTGGAGGGGAAAGGCAGAGTGCGCTGGTGGCAGCGGCGAGTGGGGACACGGCAGAGGAGGAGGAGGGTGTGGGGAGTTGGAGAGGGGCTGGGGTTAAGTGGCCCCACCGTGGCAGTCCGCTTTCCTCCACGGTGAACGCGCACGCCGGCACTTTCAGAGTAATTACGGAGAGTTCTCCGTTTTCCTGGGGATTTCTTTTCCCGGTTTTGGTTGCTGGAACGCAGGGCGTGCTGCGGGCCAGGCTACAGGAGCCTAATTAGAGCAATGCTGTCAGCACGGGGCTGTGTTTGGTAATTGGCACCGCACAGATCTCACGGGCGGCCCCTTCGGCAGCTGGCCTGGACCTTCACAAGTGTCGTGTGTTTCCACGTGCAGAGTGGTGCTGGCCACCCCATGTCCTGATGCGTGTCCTCCAGCGCGGCACGAAGCGGAGTGCCGGCCGGCGGTTAGCAGCTCTTGGAAGAAGCTCTAAAACCCCAACAGTTGGGCGTTCACTGCAAACAACGCACCAGCGTGTCGTAACCTTTAGGTTAGCTGGTAACAGCAGAGGTCTGTCCTTCTGGTTTCATTGAAGTGCGCAGCAACCTTTTAACGGTGGAGGAGCTGCGGCGGCTCTTCCAGAGCCAGGGACTGACGCTGCTTATTGATGCGGGGGGAAAGGGCACCCACTGTGAGTTCAGCTTCTGCTGCTTTATAGCACAGAACTAAAGCTTCCTGGCAGAACAAAGAAGGGTTTGACCTAAGCCCTCTCTGCTGCCATGCTCATGCCTTGAGTGTGTCCCCCCAGGTGTTGGTCCCCTCTGGGATGTCCCCGTGCCAGGCAGGCGCTCGGCGGGGAGCAGCTCGTCCGTCCTGCCCACCAAGGCACCGTGCTTTCTGCTCCCACTGTCTCCTGGCGAGAGCTGTGTTAAACACTCACTCAAGTCACCAGCAAAAAATACCCCTTTTTAAAGGAGGCAGGTGGCTTAATACCAGTGGTTGAGAATTTTTCTTGAAAAGCCTGAAGGGAAGTGATGTTGTGAAAGCTCTCGATGGTTGTGGTATGATGGTGGTGCTCGGTAGGCTCTGGGCTTGTTGACGTGGGGCTCCTCTGGGTGGTAGACCACCAGTGTGTCCTGTGCTGAGAGCAAACCCTTAATTCAGATTTAAGCGAAACAGTGGGAGTGGGTAACATTTATTATTCCTACCTTATTTTCTTAGAAAAATAATTAAGCTAAGATCCACTTTATTTTATGGTCTTAAGAAGACGCGAAACCTTTCCTAACGGAACTGCTTCTGTCCTGAATAACCATGGACCTTTGTGGGCAATGGTCCGTGCTGGGGGCTGGTAGAGCTGGGCTTGGGGGGCATGAAGCGTCCCAGTGCCAGTCTCCTGGCCCAGCCACATCAAGGCGAGCTGCCAACCTCGCAGGAGTATGGGGTAACGCGATTAATGGTGGTGAAGTGCTCAGAAGGGTCTGTGGTGAATGCTCTGCTCCCGTTACGCCACTGAATTCCTTCGACTGTGTTTTTTGCCGGCAGCGGGTGTCTCTGACAGCCTGAGCCCTGGCTCCCCATGGCTCAAGAGCGCTGTGATGCCCGCCGCGCAATCCGGGGGGATCGGAGCAGAGCGAGGAGCTTTCTTTGGATGGAGATAGCTTTTAGGTCTTGGGTTTCATTTTGCTGCTGTTATTGTTGTTTTCCAAATTCCCTTCCAATCCATCTGCTCTCCTGACATCCTTTTTATGTTGTTCGGAAGATGGGGAAGCAGTTGCATTGTGAGTGCGGTCAGGTCAAACTCCTCACTTTTATCTTTGCTCTCTTGTAGGTGATGGGTATTTGGGGAATAAAACGCTAAGAGCAGGGTTTAACAAGCCTTTGTTTGCTATTGTCCAGCTGTGCTTGAGACGACAACAGAGATGGGGAACAATAAACAGTGAAAGGAAGTGGAGATTTTAAACAGAACCGTTTCTTTTCTTCCTATTCCTGTGTTCCTGGAATCTGACACATTTTGCTTTTTTAGTCCCAACTATGTTAGTAAAAATAACAAGGCAAGGTGCGTTCAGTACAGCTCAGAGCAGTTGTGGCTTTGGCTGTTGCTTAATTATTTTATGCATATATCTCCATTTATGTGTATGTGTGTTTACGGGGGGTTCTGAAGGTGCTGAAGAAGAAGTGATTACATTTAGTGACTAACCCTCCTCATGTCGATGCATTTACCACATAATCCCCCTGGTCCCTTGGGCGGCAGTGGTTGAGCCTGGGCGTTAGGGAGCACCCTGCTGGAAGGGGCTTTAGGGCTACGTTTCTTGCCATCTTGGGCAGCCTCATCGGGCAAAACTCCTGGAGCACTGCCCTGTCTTTGACACCTTGCCGTATGATGGCTAGAAGCTCACCACATTTATCACCTAAATTTATTTGTGGCTGTTTTATACTGACTTTTTTCACTTGCAGCTCTGTGGGAAGCTGGGCGCCTTCCTGTCTCAGGCTTCTTTGAAAATCCTATCTCCAAGTCATGCAGCAGATGCCAAAGTCTTCACTTTTTTCTCCTTTCCCCTAGTTAAACCTGTGTTCAGACCCCGATGTGAAAGGTTTGCCTGTTGGTTTAATGTTGTTTGTAAGGATGTCCGCCAGAAGACTTCACTGTCTCAGGTCACCATTTTGTTTCCCCCCCCCCCTAGTTTTTATCATTTGGTCTCTTGTATTTTTGTGGACTGTTTTCTCAGTCCCTGCTCCGGCCCCTTTCTTTTCTCCGTGACAGGGCCACTAATTTACGCTGCTGATCAGAAAATGAAGGAACCTGGCAGAGAGCAGCACTGTTTGGCCCGTGTTGTTGTATGAGCCTGATTTTAGTCTTACACGGAGGTAAATCTTTCCCACTTACACCCTCCTCTGTGTAAGCTGGAGTCTCTTGTTCTGCGCTGCCGAGCGCTCGTGAGCATCCCCAGGCACGAGGCAGGCGGGGGCGGGGGCCGGGGTTTGCAGATGCTGGTTCTTACCCCGTTTGCTCCATCTCGCGTTACAAAGCCCAGGGCTCCTGT
Organism: Fratercula arctica; assembly: GCA_947846985.1. Taxonomy (NCBI): domain Eukaryota; kingdom Metazoa; phylum Chordata; class Aves; order Charadriiformes; family Alcidae; genus Fratercula; species Fratercula arctica. Next base: position 4,855,786 of record CANTUZ010000015.1, read on the forward strand.
ATAATAAAATAAAACTTCCTCACTGTTTTCGTTTCAGTTCATAAATATCAAGTAAGTAATATCGTGCTATCCCTTTCTTTCATCTTTTTTTTAAAATTTAATCTCCAAGTGCTTTGCCTGTTAGATGGTTGTGGGCTCGTGGGAGCTGGTGTTTATGACTGGGCTGTGCCGGATCCGAGCTGTGCCGGATCTGTGCCGTATGGAGGGCCCTGCTTTGGCCGCACTGTGCTGGCGGATACCTGGCGCTTAGGACAAGGTTAAGGAGGTCCAGGCTCTGCAGCGGGTGCGTTTGTCTCCCCCATCCTCTCTGGGCTTCTCACCCACCCCTCCTGGCGGGAAGTTCTCTGAATCTCCCTCCGAGAATCTCCACCTCCTGCAGAACCACTGTTTTTAATAGCTGCGCTGTTCTTAATTTTTAAACCCCGAGAGTAGCTCTCCGGTAGGAATAGAAGCTGAAAAACAAAGCAATCAAAGGAAAGCTGTCCTACTCTCTGGGCATGTTTGGTTAGCAGCATCTCAGGGGGATGCTGAATCTAGTTCTTTAAACTGATGCTTCTCCGCGGCGTGAAAGGCTGGAAAGTTGCAGTCCGCAGCATCTCTCAAACTCATCTGTGGCTGTAATGTATATCGAATGGAGATATCCGTTCTGCTGAGGAGCATATAACAAAAATAATCTAACCTATTCCACCCAAATAAATAAGTCTGAAAATAAATCTCTCGTCGTACCATCTTTATAAATATCTTTTAAATTGAGTATGAGTGACAAGATGTGGTTGAGCCACTAGAAGAGCATCACTGATAGTGTTGGAGAAGCCTTTTCAGATATGTTTTATACCTCAATTGTCATTGCAGCCGTACGTACCCTCGCCGCCTGCGTTGCCCTTCACTGGCTGCAGGTTTTAAAATGGCAATTGGTAGATTGAAGACGGAGATACTTCTGAGTGCCGCTTGGATCTTCCTTGATTGGGCCTGAAGAGCCGGGAAGGGAAAAACATCTCCCTGGAAGGGAGGGGAGGGGGCACCGCTCCCCCCCCCAACCTCCCCCTGCTACAGGGGGACGAGGGGACCGACCCGCCGCAAACACGGGGACCAGCAAATCAGGCTGCGCATCCCTCGCCCCGAGCGGGAAGCCCACGTGTGCTTATTAGATTTTCAAATGTTATTTAGCTTGATTGCAGCCTTTTTACAAAAGGAGTTAAGATATGGATATAAAAGATAATAGAACTATAAATTGCAAGACAGGTTCTTATGAAATCAGTAAATTATTCATTTAACAGTTCCGTGCGTGCTAATTTCATGTTGCTATGGTATCTCAAAATGGAGGAGGGAGGTCAGTCTGCGAAACACGGGGCTCGCACAAACGGCGCAGATCTTTGTGGAAGGCAGATAACGCATTGCACACAACCTTCAGCTGGATGATAAATTGCCTCTTTATCTGGCGTTGTCCAGGGAGATCCAAGGCAGACAACTGAAAGAGATGTTTCACACTAGCTAACGTTTTTTGGTATTAGACCAAAAATCACACATTTCAGTTCTTGAAATCTGTTTAAGTATGCATTGTCTTAGTGGCATCTCTTCGCGGTCTGTCTCTGGAGATAGACGGATCACAACAGGCTGGAAGCTAACTTTTGGGGCTGCTTTTGTGTATGTGTTACTGCTCTCTGCTATTTCTGGTGGCCAGTGAAAGCTCCGTGTGGAAAATGGATTTTCTTCCAGCTAGTGCGTTTCAAGAAGGGGACGTTGTTTTCTCTTGGGTTTGGGGGGTGTTTTGGAATAATTTATTAATGGACGGAAAAACTGCTGTGTTCCTGCTAATCCGTAGATGGTTGCCTGTATTGCTTTATTACCCTCCTTGTGGCCGGCAGCGCCGGTGGCAATGGCTTGGAGGGCGGGATGGATGCTCAAGTGTTGGGTACAAATTTTAGCCTTTCAAACACATTAAACTTGCAGGCAAAAGCGCAGGACCAGCGGGGGTTTGTAGGGTGGTCATAGGAAGGGATCTCTTCTGACGTTGGTCGTATCTTTTGGTTTGCGTTTGACAGCGTTTGCCACAGGAAGATGCCTCTGTGGCCAGGGGAGAGCTCTTTTGTCTGATTGCTTTTTGCAGAGCTGCAAGGGTCTGTTCTCAGGGTTCTCTGTTTAATTCTCGCCTTGTTGGACACTTATATCTTCACTCCTTGGGCGTTTCCGAGGCACTCAGACTGATCTTGCTTTGCCCGGTGGACGGTGATGCTGTGCCACCCCGGGAGGGGGCTGGCACCCTGAGCGGCTGGGTGGGAAAGGCAGGTACAAAACTGGTCCGTAACATTTGTGAGGGCAAAGTAAAAAGCTTTAAAATGTGGCTGAGACCGTTTCGTTGCAAAACTAATGTTTTTGGAAAGTGTGAGCCTTTTGAGCTATCTTGGGTACAGCAGCCGGGGAAGACAAGTTTTGTAGCGTGCTTGTGTCTGAACAACAATACCGAGTGTTTCCTGGACAAATGGGATGTAGGACACAGTGAATCCACCAGGGTCGTGAAATCCAGGTATACTCAGAGAGAGAGGACTCCAGACTGGCATCGTCCTTTCCCCTGCTGCCTCCGCGCACCGTTACAAGTTCCAGCTGTCCCTGAGCACGCTGAGGCAAATTGGGGAGACTTTGGTACCAATGACCAGAAGCCTGTAGGGTGCGATGCCCGGAGGGAAAGAACGACTGTTCCATGATAGTGGTACCTCTTCTGCTGTGTGTGGTTAATTGAGCCCACTGTGAATGTTTGGCAGCATGGGTAGCTAATTTTTTTTCCCCAAGACACCAAATGCAGGGAATATCTGCGTGCATGTGGGGAAGTCTTTGTGGTCTTTTGCACTGAATAGTCTTAAGTCTTCCTGCTGGCACACGTGCTCGCTGCTGCTGCACTTCAGGTAAGAAGATAATGATCACATCATTAAGACACTACTAAAGCTGGCATTACTTGTTAGGTCAACATATCGATCTTGACATTACGCTGCAAGATTTTTTTTTTAGATAATGCCTGTCCATCCTGCCTCTTGCTCGAGGAGGAGGGAAGAAGAGGGGGAGAGGAAATGCAAAACTAAAAGCAACTTGACATAGATCTTTTCCCCAAAATAAAAGCACTTTGCTCCTTAAAAGATTTGTTCTGCTGCAGAGGCTCCTGCCTTGTTGCTACTGATTGGATTACTGGCAGATTTCCTTTAAGTCGATAGAAATCCCAAGGGAGTTGCTGGGCTCGTGGGCGGATAATTTGGTCATTCTAAAAAAAGATTCTCCTTTAGCCATTTGTGTTTGGGTGCCCAGTGCCTTTCTGGGGACAGATGCAGCCCCTCCTGCCTGGGGTTGGAGGGAGGCTGTTGGGCTGCCCTGGGCTTTGGCCCCCATTCCCGTTGGAGCCCCCACGCTGCTGCCTGGGCACAGTGGGAATTGGGGCTCAGAGCCCCGCGCGATTGAGGAGTCTCGGTGGGGTGCTGAGTGGTGGGGCAGCATCTTGTCCAGCGTCCTCCCATCCGAAGCCCTGTGAGCCCCAGCGTGCCCTGGGGTCCTGTGGGACTGGGGACATCCCGCAGGGAGGTTGTCTCTGCCATCGCGTCAGGTTTTGCCGCTGCTGCCTGAGCGCCGCAGGGGCTCCGTGTCAGGGGGGGCACAGCCTGGCAGGGTCTGTGGGCACCTACAGCACCCACAGGCTATTGGCCATCCCCAGGGAATGGTCCATCAGTCAGCTCCCTGAATAACCTGTCTGCAGCTGTACGGCTTTCCTTTGGGGCTCGGGATACGTTTGCATTGTACCTATATTCTGAGCATATTAGAAATCTTGGAAATAACCTTCCGATCTTGCTGCTGAAAAAAAGCACCTCTCACTTTTTAATAAATTTCTGCTTGTCTTGTTATCTCTTCTGTATTGAAGCTGTCCGAGCCAGTTTTTCTCATTTCACTGCGCTCTTTTTATAGCATCCTACTTAAAGGCATTCTGTAAAAATAGCAGTAATTTTGCTTTATGTATCTATATGTGTGGTTTATATCACTAAAGCTTTATTTGGTATTTTAATCTGACTGTACTTTTAAGGACTTTTAAGTCGGAAGTGATAGTTCAAAAATGCATGACGTTTTTTTAGTCTCTCGCCTCCCAGAGAAGCCATGCTTACCCCAGTGCTGAGCCAGTTTAGTGTCCCCCTCTAAATATATTTCATTAAGAATGGTCCATATGGTGTGTCAGGGAGAAGGGGAATGCAGAGCAGAACCTGTGTCTGCCAAAGAAAACTGTTTTGATCTAACGTTCAGCATAGTACAGCTTTGGGGGGGGAAAAAATAAACATTGTCAGATGGGTGCTGCCAAATTTCACAATTTATCAAAAATTTCAGGCTGTTCAGTGATTTTTTTTTTTTTTTTTCCTTCCGAATACTCCAGTTTCTGGAGTCTTGTGATTTACACAAGACTGTTCATTTTCATTTTTAAAACATGTTGTAGAAAACAGCTTCAAAATATGGAACCAAGAGGCTCCAGTGTCAGCAGGCTAATAAAATCCTCAACTGTGTTATATTTAAAGTGTGGTGGCTTGTTAAGTGCATCTCCTGATGTGGAGGTGGTGGGTTGTTGAAGGTCAGAGTCCGTCTGGAGCAAGAACCGGGAGAAAGGTGACTTCTCAGGGGTATTGGGTGTATTTTTTTATTTTGATGATTTGCAGAGTAGAAGAAGGTGAGTCCGTCGGACTTGTTCTCCCGTTCTCTTTGAGCTTCACTGCTTCCGCTCGCTGCTCCTGATGTCCCGCTGCGGGCGCTGGTGGTGGGGATGCCCCTAGGTGTGTGCCGCCGTTCCCCCGGGCTCCCGTGGAAGCGCAGGAGGAGAGTCGGTGTTTCTCTCCGTTATTTTGGCCAAATAAAACCCGCGTTTCTGCGGCCCTTTGTGTCTGCGTTGGTGCTCTGGACCCGTGAGAGTTTGCTGTTGTCCTCAGAGAGTTTCTGTCCCGTCTCCATGCTGCCCGTCGCTCTTCAATGCTCCTTTCTTTTAAGGTGGGAGAAGTTAAAATGGCAGAGTTTGAGAAATGAGCCGTTTTCCCTTCGCACCAGCCCTGCCGGAGCCCCAGCCCGTGCTGGCCCTTCCCTGCTCAGTGGTGGTGGACGCTGTGTCTTCAGGAGAAAACCCCAAATTTTCTCATGGTTTCCTTTAGTCTCATTTGAACTCATCTTTATTTCTTTAACGTATCTGGTGATGTTTTCCAAGTTTGTCTAAGGTTCATTCACACCAATAAACAAAACCTCCTATCAGTAAAATGTACAGCATTTTATACCTTTTGGGCTTACTCCGCGAAACGTTTGGAAGATGCCACCTAATTGGAGTCTGGGGAGCTGAAGGAGCTGGTTTTGAATTTCTGACACTGGAGACAGATGTCGTTGTGATCCTTATGATCTCCCCGGGGGCCCCGCGTGTAGCTCTAGAAAGTCTGCAAGTCCCATATCGAACAAGAGGAGGTCAGTGACAGCCGGGGGTGGGAGGACGCCCGTGGAGAGGGGTGCGGGTGACAAAGCTCCTCTTCGGCTTGACTAAGGAGAGGTCTTGGAGAGCTGGCTGCCGAAAGAGATGATCAGAGTCGCGCAGTCATTCTAAACTCTGACCCTCCTGGTTTAATCTGACCTTCGGAGCGATGAAACGGGCCAGATTCTTTAAAACAAGCCACTGTGTCTCAGCCGGAGGAGCACCAGCACCAAACCTGAGAAGATGGAGCCATTCGTAATAACTCCACACATCCATCCCTGAAATCAGCTTTTTTGCAGTCATTTGCTGGAGAGGCAGTCAGTCCAGCATAACTTAAAGACTAATAGAAAATAATGTTTCGTAGGCTTCGGTGATGCAAAGTTGGGAGAAGCGGAAAGGGCTGTGTCCTGACGGGCAGCAGCTTTGGTTACTTTAACAGGGTGTTTTGGGGAGCTCTACGAGCTCCTCGTGCGGAGAAACCTGCAGTTCTCCCGCGAATTGTCAGTCAGCTTAACATAAAATATGGGGTCAATTTTTATGACGTTACAAGATGACCCTTTATGGTAGTTAAGTGTTATAAATCAGTAACAAGTAAATAAGGGAAAATATTTATTTCCATTACCCGTTCTCTCCTGGCATTAAAGTTTCGGCAAAGCCCTCGGGGGGTGACGGTGGGTGCACAGGAAGGAAACCCATCATGTTTCCTTGAGTTTTGGTAGCATTTTGGCTAATCATTATCGAAGTTCCTCTGACGAGCCTCCCAAGCTCTCAGTAGACGGGGCTGGAGGAAGGGGGTGACGAGGGGAGCTGCTGACGAGAGTTACAGAAATGACTGAACCACCAGGCCCTCGGGAGGAGGAAATCCACGGAGCCTGCACGGGGTCTGTACGTGGGGGGCAGTTTTACTTCTGGCCCTGGTTTGTCTTCTGATCTTGGAAAAAGGTCACACTTTCCTCCTCCCTCCTGTTTTTGGTCCTATCCTTTTTTTTTCTTCCCCCCCCCGCCCCCCTGTTGGGTTAGCTTTGACTTTCAGAGGACTGAAATGGGGAAGACTGAAGCAGAAAACGAGCAGAGTATGAGAGTGAGGAGGAGTTGAAAGGGCCCGTGTCCTACTGCTAAGCAGCAAGGTTAAAATCTGGCTGCTTTCAGCCCGCTGTGGATTTAGTTGCGAGATCAGCACCGTAACCTTACTCATGGAAGGGGTATAAATCTCATTTCTCAAGGCACTTAAAACCAGGTTAGCAAAAGCACGAGCAAAACACAATAGAGAACACTTTTGCCTCAACCTCGTGGGGTGGGACAGGTCCTTCTGCTTGTTCTTTAAAATATTTCCCAGCTTGCAGCCTGCACTTGAAAATGCACTATTATAAATTTGTGAATCTCCTCATTGCTTGTTTCCAGGTTATTTTTCTTTCTTACTTTTCTTTCTTTTTTTTCTTTCCCTTTGCCTATTTTAAGCATTGACTACAAAAATGAATGCTCTGCTTACTACGGTCCTTTATCATGTAATGTTTTCAGCAGACGCTCAAGAATTAAATATGTACAATTTCCATAATACTGATTATCCCTGTTTAAGCGCTATTTTAGCGGGTATTAATTTCTGTTGCAGTACCAGCCGCAGCATTAGCACCGCCAGCCCGTGGTTTTCCCTCTGTGCCCGAGCCTGGGGTTTGGCGTGAGCCAGGATTTGGCCCGAGTTGCCCCCGTCGAGCCCCGCTGCTGGCGATGCCGGCGATGGCGATGCCGTGGACGGGCAGAGCATCCGCGGCGCTGAGCCGGGGCTGGGTTTGAGGAAGCCTGCCCCTGTCACTTTTGATATCTTCTGTTTTTTGTATGCAGAAACACAAAGCGCAATTAGAATACAGTTATATATCCTCATAGTTATTAAAGCTTGGCTTAACATGACATAAAGTTTTGTCTGGGGAGCCTTTTGCTATGGCTCAGGGAGCATTTTTGTGTGACAGTAATAGGCTACAGTTAATATACTTGAATGATACCAGAATCTGTGTAATAAGACAGAACAAAGGGGGTTTATTTGAAGCTGAATTACAAAGGTAGAATTATCATTGTGAACAATCCACTGAGATCGCAGCTTAATTATTGTATTTTGTGTTATTTCGGCATAATAAAGTGTAGTCAGTGAAGCAAAGTTTAAAAAAAAATACATATACACATCTCAGAAGAACATCTTGTCAGTCACATGGGATTGATGTGTGGACCTGTCACCTTATTCTTAACACCAAAATCCTCTCTTTGCCCGTTTTTGCAGTTTGTTTGATTTACCGAGCCTGTTTGCCGTGATTCAAGAGTCTCTTGTAACGTTTCTAGGAGAGATTCATCACTGGGACATAATCCATTCAAATAGCTTTTGGGGCAAGAAATAAAAAGTGTTTGAAGCCAAGAGGTTTCAAACAAAACTTTGAAAGGCAGCGGAGGGGCCCGGTGGGGGAGGGAGGGGAGGGCTGTATCGGTCCCTGGGCCTGGGGGGAGAGGTGGGAGCTGCCCTTTGAATCCCGTGTTCCCGCGGTGGGTGAGTGCGCCCAGGTCTCTGCAGCGAGGTGGGACGCGCAGCCTCCGCTCCCGGCCCTGTCCTGGGGACCGGGGCTCGGGGAAGGGAGGAGAAGGGGCAAATAAACGTCCCTGCACGTGTGCGGGCATGTGTGTGTGTGTGTGTGCCCAGGCACAGGGACGAGGCAGGTGGGAATGGCAGCTTTGGAAGCTTGCCAATACATGTGGTTTTGGAAAACTCTTGCCAATACACGTTGTTTCAGTCAACAGCAAAAATAATCCATCCCTTTAACAGGAATAAATCGGACCGAAGTGTGAAAGGTAAGTAACGTGGGGTTTGCATTAAACCCACGTGTCATACCATTTCAGTCAACGGGGTGCCCTGTTTTGTGGGTAGAATAGGGGGTTTTGGTTTAGGTGTTTGGGTTATCTTTCTGGTTTGACCCCTGGTCAGTGTGACGGATTGAGGCAGCTTCATCTGAATGTGATCAGTCTCCCCATACCTGGGAAAGAAGCAGTGTGTTCCTGGGGGGGCTGCAGAGCACCTCGATGTCCCCTGGGAAAACGTGCCGTAAAAGTGCGGCTTGTTTTATGTACCTCCTCACAGGGATGCTGGGAGGGCTGGAGCCCCTCTGCTGTGGGGACAGGCTGAGAGAGCTGGGGGGGGTTCAGCCTGGAGAAGAGAAGGCTCCGGGGAGACCTTCCAGCCCCTGCCAGTCCCTCAAGGGGCTCCAGGAAAGCTGGGGAGGGACTCTGGATCAGGGAGGGGAGCCATGGGACGAGGGGGAACGGTTTTAAGCTGGAAGCGGGGAGAGTTAGATTAGATACAAGGATGAAATTTTTCACTCTGAGGGTGGTGAGCCCCTGGCCCAGGTTGCCCAGAGAAGCTGTGGCTGCCCCATCCCTGGAGGGGTTCAAGGCCAGGTTGGACGGGGCTTGGAGCAGCCTGGGCTGGTGGGAGGTGTCCCTGCCCAGGGCAGGGGGTGGCACTGGATGGGCTTTAATGTCCCTTCAAACACAAACCATTCCATTATTATATCCGTTTTTTGATGAAAGAGGATGGCGCCCGTGGGCAGATGCGGTTGTACTGGCTGAAATTGCCTTTCCCTCATGACGGGGTGCTCCTGCCCGGCTTGTGCCTGTCTCTGCCTGTCCTGGCCCTGCCCGCCCACAGAGCCCTTCCTCGGGGGCTTTTTGGCCATTTTCACATATGGGGCATTATTCAACCGTCTTGCGTTTGTATTGAAAGTTAAACCTCTGCCTCGAATCCCCATTACATGGATAATAAGGGTGGAGGAGGATCCTATTTTTAATTTTCATTTGTAAACTGAAGAAAATTATTTCTTTTTCACAGAAATCATTTTGATGATTTAAGTAGCTGCGGGAGGCTGAATGGCTTCAACATGGTTTTAAACCAAAAAAACAAACCCCAAAACGGAACAGAAAACATTCTTTTTTCTGCAGTAGGCTTTAAAAGAGTAGTAAGGTAGTTCCAGAAGTCTGGGTATGGTGATTACGCCTGTAATCCCCGTGCTGTCCAGGGGTAATTAAAAATTGCAGCTGAACCTTGGTTTCAAATGACTGGGTGAGGCTCTGTCAAACTGATGAGAGCTTGCGTTGTTGACACGTGTAAAACTCAATTTACCCAGCAATAACCGCGGTTCGCGGGCATTAAATCTCTCTCCAAACAGTGTGACACTGGGGCACAGCGGGATGCGCCCGCGTTCGGGGGGCTCGCAGAGGGGCTGCGCTGCCGGAGGAGCTGCGCCGAGCCGCCGCCAGCGCCGCTAATTGCTTTCTTTTTAATATTGTATTCAGCCTTAATAGCCTGTTCTCCTGGTGGATTGCCTTTCCCAGCATTTATTATGGCTGTGCTTAGGAGCCTGACCGGAGAGTGGGAAGGGGTGGAGCTGGAGGGACTGAAATCAAGGTGGTACTTTAAAAAATCCATCCTGACAGCCCAAACTAATGTTCCAGTCTCGGCTCCCTGATTGAGCTGAAATTATCGGGGGCCAGGCTGCAGCGAGCGGCCCCACGTCTTGAGTGAGCAAGATGGCATTTCGTGCCCGGCGCTCCTCGTGCTGAGAGACCCGTGGGACGGAGCGGGCTGGGTGGTGGCGGCGGCCGTTGTCACCACGGGTTACTGGGAACGATGCTTTGCTGCGGCAGACAGACTTAAAAAACACGTTCCCCCAAAGGGCTTTGGGCTTCTGTCCTCTCGGCCAGACTTGCTGGCGTATTTTTAAAAGAGGTAAAGGAGGAGCCTAAACCCACGAACAGCAGAAATTGGAGCTAGTGCTTCATTTGTGTTATTTCTCCTCTGCTGAAAGTGGGTTTATTTTTTTAATAAAAATCTTAAAATTAAAAAAAAACCACCACAAATCAGAAAAAAAACCAGAAACACCCCCAAAATGCCCCAAAACAATGAGCGTTGTAGTGCGAGGGATGCAGGGATGTGAGCAGGCTCTAAGTCCCGGGAAAGCGATGCTCCCAGCCCTGGCTGTTGGGGCAGAGCTCTTGTCTTTGCAAGCGAATTGTGAAAGCAAATCCAGGGACTCGTCTTCTGTTTTTATCGCTAATTTGTGACAATGGGAAAAATCCCTTTTGCTCCCTGTGCATCGGTGCCGTGAGCTGCTGGAGCAGGCAGCGTGTCTTGTGTGTGTGCGAGGAGTGGCGGGGCCGTGGTCCAACGGCATTAAAGAAGAAAGGGTCCTAAACCATCAGTGTAATGAGTTTGGTCTGAGTACAGTTCTCCGAATCCCCACCTTGCCAGCAGCCTGCGTGGGAGCCCAGGGCTCGGCAGAGCTGTCCCGGCTGCTGCCTCTGCTGGGGACCCCGGGGGTGGAGAGGGGACTTGGACCCCGAGTGGCCATTAGTCACAGCTCTTGGGCACGGCAGTGGGCAACACTTGTTACAGCAAGGGTCTGGGGCGCGAGTGTTGTTTCCATAAATTAGAGCATCCCTAAATGTAGAGATATAAACTGTGTTTGGTTTGGGGTTGAAGGACAAGGGAGGAGAGAGTTCTGCTTAGAAGAAAAAGCCCTGGAAAAATATTCTTTAATATGCAAGTCAGTATATGAAAAGAACAATAAAAGGAAAAAAGTTCTAGCAGGAAATAAAATGAAACTTTTTTTCATTACAGTCAAGGGAAACTTAGATGAGTTTTTCTTTGCTAATAAACTACACTGTTTCATTTTGCAGCTGAGCCTTTTGCTGAAGCTGACTGTGGCAATTGTTCATACTTTTTTTTTTTTTTTTTTTTTTTTTTGAACTCTGGGCAATAAAAAAGCCCTTCATGCATCAGGAAACATAGTAATGCAATACTTGTCTTATCTTCACACTTATTCAGCAGGTATTTACAAAAGGGCAGCAGGAAACTCTTTAAACTTGATCCCGTTACTTTGCTCAGGATGTCTCTCGATCAGATCTATTTACCTGCGTCCGGCCCGCGCTGGAATTGTGCTGCAAAGGCATCTGTAAAAACCCCTTGGGTTCTTGAGAATAGAGAGTTCCTCGATACGCTCTATACCAGGCACGGCTCTGAGCTGGGGTTTGCTGTATGGCTTAAGGGCACTGACTGAAAACCTGCAGGTTATTACGGGCCGTTTAGTGGGTGAGAGAGACCTGTGCTTTAATGCTGCGTGTTCGTGCTCTGCAACGGGAGGGAGAGGTGTGTGATTAGGGTCTTTCTCTGTAGGTTTGGTCACTGGGTGAGCGGGAACTTCTTTTCTGCTCCGAGGGAGGTGACAACGCAGGGACACAGCAGATCGTGGTGTGCTGACCGGCGGGTCCCTTGGGGCTCCAGCCAGAAGGGGCTTAAAAGGAAGATGTGCAAATGCCATTGTCGTCTTCAGAAACCACGTCTTGAAAGGACTTAATTGGACTTACCCCTGTGCTTGAAATTGAGCCACACTGAATAGGAGTTTCCATTTATTCGGGGTTGTTCCTGAAATGGTCAATGTGTGATTCTGAGTCCTCCGGATGCGTTGTCCTCGGGTGTTCACAGAGATGGTTTCTGATGCTCTTCCTGGCATGTGGCTTTTAATGGTCTCTCTGCATCTCGTTATTTGGCATGTTTGTTTGTAGTAAACAAACCAGCTGCTCGCGTTTTAGTGTTGCGTCAATAGGGAAAACACTGGGTTTGGAAAGAAAAGCCTTTACCCTGCATGTAGCGTACTTCATCCAAGGACCCGCAAGTGCTCCACAAACATTTGAAGCTCCTTCTCCGCTGAGAGAGGTCGGAGCCGTGTTTGTTCAGGGTGTTGCTGAGTGCAGCTCCCGCCCGGATTCCCGCAGGAGGCTGGACCCTGCCCAGAGCCTGGGGGCTGGGGGGCAGCTGGGGGGCAGCTGGGGGTGGCTCTCTGGCTGGCGTCAGCCAGGAAAAGCACTAATTTCCAGGAAAAGCACTAATTCAGGCATCTCTGCCTGCCTGTATGGAGCGGCACGGCGGGGTGGTGGGATGAGTAGGGGGTTGCTGGGTGGCTCGAACAGGAGGGTGGCACTCTCGGGGGGGGGGGTCCAGGTCCAAGCCAGCTTGGGCTTTAACTGGCTCCACAGCTGTAAAACCTGAGTTTCTTGTGTGGAAAATGCTGTGTGCCCTCCCGGCCTGGGAGCTGCATCCTGTGGCCGAGCAGAGACAGGCAGAGTTTGAACTGGTGCCGGAATTACATTAAATGACAAGGTCCCTCTTGCTGCGGCCCAGGAAGGGGAAAAGATGTTGAAATTTGTTGGCTTTTCAGGCCATGGTATTGCTTGGGATGGCTAAAGCCCATCCGGAGAGAAATAGGGGTACACATCGGTTGTCCGTGTGTGGACACACAGTTCAGCAGGAGCTGCCTCTCCTCTGGATGGAGATTTTAACAATCTCGCGGTTTCCAAAATCAGCGCTGGCCAGGCCTGATGGGCAGCACCGCTTAAGTATTGTTTGGAAAAGAAAACAGATTGCAACTTTGCAGTGCTAATATGCAAACGAGCACTGTGAAGGGAGGAAGAATTATTTCTGCTGACTGCAGCTAATGTTCCGTGAAAGTAAAATCACAAACCGCCTTGCACCTGGCTCGCCGAAATGCTGAAGGAGCAATGTTCCTCCAGTGCCCCCGTGGTGGCATCGCCTCCGCGCTGCCAGCGTGGAGGGGAACGGCCCTGTCCCTGCCCCGCGGCACCTCTCGGAGCAGGGAACCGCGTGGGAGCACTCGGCCTGAGAGCACCCGACGGAGTGACGGAGCTGGGATGAACTTGGAGTGTTGTCGGCTCTTGTGACTGCGCCGTGACTTGTGATATTCGATATATTTAAGCTGCATTTCGAGTGATGTGGTTACGTGGAGCTCTCAGCGTTTGATTTCAAAAAAGCAAAACTTCTCCTACGTTTCAGCAGCGTAAGATTAAACACATAAACCCTAATGGCTCCCATGTGAGGGCCAAAAAGAATACTTTGAAATTAATGTGCATGCATTTAAAAAGTACAGTTTGTGTGTGTTTGTCTCACGTTTTTAGCTGGTGGTAACTCCTTCAGGCAGCTAGTGAGGGGACAGGGCTGGGAGCAGAACAGATGGAGCTCAGGTTCTTCATTCCTTTGTGGATCTCGCAAGAACATGGGGAAAAAACCCGCTTGTGAGAAGTTACTCAGTTGTTGGGGAAATTCGTAGAAAATAATGTGCCTAGGCATGTGCACATGTACAAGGGGGCAAGACGTCTTGAATGAATAGACAGACGGGGGTGCATGTGGGAGATCCGTCTCCTGATGCTGCCAGGGAACCAAAGGCAAAGATTTCCAGGATTGTGGCTGGCTCCGGGGCCACGTATGGGTCACTTAAAATGCCTGGAGCTTAATTTCCCTTCGTAGTCCCACCCTCTTCCTTGTCTGTTAGATGGGTAAAACACAAAGATGTTTTGAGGCAGGGTGAATTAAATGTTTGTAAGAGAGTTTGGAGAGTCTCCAGCAGATGTTTTGAACTAGATTCTGTTCTTGCCGCTCTGGCGAAGGGCGGCAGCAGGAACTCTGTGATTTAACACGGGCTTCAGATTGAACAAGCTCAGAATATGCTCCTTCTCTTGCTTTTGAACGCGTACTGAAGTGTGTTTAGCTGTTGTCGTGTATTTTAAAGTTATCAATCGCTCCCTGTCTCATATCAGTCATCCTGTAGCACAGACCAGCTTTGATCATAGAAGAAATTTCTGTGGCTCCGATTTCTGGCAGAAATGTAGATTGGAGTTTTATTATAGCAGTGATGGAGGTGCTGCTCCGATTCACAAATGCGTTTTGTTAACGAAATGCTACAGCTTCCTGTAAACATGTGTCTAGTGTGGCATCAGATCAGTCTGCTTCCAGGAACAAGTCTGGATGTCTGCTTTCTGTCCTTCGTTAGGTTAGCTTGCGCTTCTTTAGAGAAAGCGGCTTGTCGAGGACAGGGGATGTGATGGGTGTGTGAGCAGACATCTGAGATGCTGGAGAGAAGCGAGGGGAGTGGGTCTGCACAGGAGACGTGCTCCCGGGAGCCACAGGGTCCTCACGCTGCTGTCCCTCGTGTCCCCGTCCCCTGCAGCAGCTCACCGGGGACGGCCCAGGCGGCAGAGCTGCCTCCAGCTGCTGCTTGGCTTGTCCTTACCTCAAATCCCATCTGTGGGCAAAACTCCACCAGTGTGGGACTGGTTTTAGCTGGTGCGGCATGTCCACTGGGCTGAATGCGGGCAATGGCCTGTATCGGTGCAGAGCAGCCGCTCTCGGCGGTGCCGGCCACCGCGGGACCTGCTTGGCTGCAGGTGATTTAACGCTGCAGCGAAGGCGTGTGTCCCTGCCTGTCCAACAGCGGGGCAGTGGTGTGTCCTGAGGAGCTGTGGTGCTCAGATATCGCCGGTTGTGGCCGGGTCAGTGTGTGCATTAAGCCCGGTGGATGCAAAAAGGGGTCGTCGTAGCAGCTCTTGTTTTATTTGTGTGGCATTTGTCATCTCTGTGGCCATCCAGAGATACTCCAAGCACATAGGAGGTCCTGAGCGGTGGCACTCTGGGACCTGGGGCTGTCCCCAGCGGTCACCGAGGCTGCGAGCACTGGAGCACTGGGCAGTGCCACCTTTCTGCCCCTTCTCTAACAGACGCTGCTCTTCTGCGGGGAGATTTTAAGTCTGTTGGTGCAAATTTCCATCAGTGCAGGGCTGTAAGCAGCACAGCGTCTGGCAAGTAGTTCTTAGCCCATCTTTTGGGGTTTGTGTGCGTCTCTAGTGACCACGTGGGGTCAGGTCTCAGGCTCTTGCTGCAGGGTGGTCGTGTGTACCCTCTGTACCCTTTCCCCTCGGGATCTCAGAGCATTGAACTGCGTTGGGTGTTGATTAGCTGCAGCGCTGCTGACCTGGGAGAAGGGCAGGAGGGTCGGGGACGTCTCGCTGGCTCCTGCGAGCTCTCTGAGACACGGTCTCGGTGTCGGCTCCTCTGACTCTCCTACTCATTTCAGAAATGCAGTGCTGGAACCTATGTTCCCATCAAGCTAAGGAGACCCAGTGTACAGCTGCCCATGTGCTGGCGGGCGTAAATTATTCTGGGCAATTAGACCTGGCTGCAGGACACAATTGCAGAGATCAGACCCAGCCCAAGGCTTGTTTCGCTCTGACAGAGGTGGCTATTCTGTCTCCGGAAAAGCACATGATGGTTTTGCCTGACTCTCTGTCTTACTGTTGGCTTCAGCTGTATTGCCATTGTGAAAGGCATCCCTGACGTACCCAGCGTTACAGGGAACTGGGAGGTGAGGGCCATCTCCTCAGGAGAGAGTGGCTGCTGGTGCCCGATGGATGCTGAGTAGTTAACGCTGCCTCCTGGAGTGGTTTGTTCCACACCCATTTTTGTGTCAGGGACCCCCCCACCTCTCTGCAGTGGTGGCCCTGGCTGCGTAGGTGTGTCTTACCTTTTGGAGAAACGTCCCTGGGAGTTTACACAATGCCGACCGTTCTGCTGGCTGGAGGTCGTTATCAACCCAAGCTGACATTACACCATCTCACTGGCACCGGCCTTGCTTCTTTGCCATCCCGTTTGCCCTGCCTTCGCTGCTGCTGGTCCCGTAGTGGCACAGCAGCCCCTGATGCCGAAGAGAGAGCTGGCTTTTATGTTCCTGAGTTGTTTGGGTTTTGGTTGGGTTGGTCTGGTTTTTTTGCAAGAACCTTGTCTTCCCAGTTGGTGGTGTTAGCTGATGTGTGCTGGACACCTGATGGGGACAAGGGAAGTTCTCAGCCAAGACGGCAGGTCAAAGGCAAGCTCCAAGGGTCCTCACGTAGTTTATAGCTTGATTTGAGACTGGCCAAGAGCATTGCTTTCATCAGTACTTTGTATTATTAACGGCAGAGAAAGAATTCATGAGAAATCCTCTATGGAGTCATCTTTAATTTGTCCCGCTGTGGAAAGCTGTTTTTTCTGGAGAGCATTAGTCATTCTGACATCCCCCTTGGTAGAGTAAGCGTTGAGTAACGTGTTGGGGTTTTGCAGGAGCATTTTGAAGTCCACAAGTAGCCACTGTGCTTTTTGGCAAGCATTTGGGATGCTCTTTGCCATGTCACGGCTGGTGAGCAAGCCCTGAGATTAACGTGATTGAATGACTGTTTTAATTTCAGCCCTGATGGAGCAAAATTAGTCAGAATGATATGTGTGTGTTGAATAAAATTGTAGTTTTATTAGCTATAATTGCTGAAGAAGACTTCTTAAAGACTTGACTGCTGGGGGGAAAAATTGCTAGCACTGGAATTTGTTCTTGCACAGTATGGCATTGATTATTATCACGGTGCGTAATATGTCAGTCCTCGGTTGGTAACTCGTCCCTGCAAAATGCTGGGAAGCGCTCGGCGAGGGACCTCACCAGGTGTCTCCAGCCCCCTGGGAAGCGCTACACAAGCTGGGAGGACGTGAACCTCTTGGAGCTGTAGCGGTTCCTGCATCCAGCCCTGGAGGTCTCCACTTTGCTCCCCAGTGCGTTGGCCAAGACAGCAGCCATCAGGGTGATGGGCGCAGGCGTGGAGCCCTTGAGCGTGGTGGGGTGGCGGAACAGGGACCAGCCATGCTCTGGGCTGGGAGCCTGCGGTCCAGTGTGGTCATCTGGGCTGGGACACGGGGCTGGAAACGCCACGAGGGACCAGCCTCGCAGCAAAGAGGGTGCTTCGGGCGCCTTCGGACAGGGGAGGCGGTCGCGTTGGGAGGAGGGGGGCCGTACTTAACAGAAAGAGGGGAAAAGGTTAAAGTATTTGTTTCTTTGTTTAATTCCATTGTAATCAAACCCAGAGGCCTGGTGTGGGGGAACCATTTTTTCTAACTGTCTGGCATGTGATACGCATTTGTCTTAATTTATGTGGGGGGAGGTTGTAAATCTGCAGAAGCACGTTGCTGGCGCTTAGATTTCACATGCGCATTTAAAATAATAGCACCTGACAGTTTACTAGCAGCTAAGAGGTTTTTCTGCTTCAGAAAGCAAAATATTGGAGGAGTTGTGCAGCGTGTATAAATAATTTGAGGAATTAGACCAGAATATCCAGCACGCTTTTCTTGGGAGAGCAGAAGAAGTGATAGACCTGTAAAGTTTACGAGTCAGGAGACGGAGGGGGTAGGAACACAACCCAGCTGTGTGTAGCTGAATGTCATCCTTCTCTAATTTCTTTTCTCCCAGGACCCAATCTGAATTGCCACAGTGTTCGATTACAGCACGTTATTTCATTTGTCTGCCCTAATTCTTCTTTACCTTGAAGGGACAGAGAACATAGCACCAAATCTGCCCAGGAGTGCTGGAAACAAACAGCCCCCCCGTCCCCATCTGCTCTGGATGTGTCGGAAACTCAGGTTTTGGATCAGGGAAAAACTTTCCGAGGCTGGATGAGGAGGAGTGCAAGGCATAAAGACTGCTGTGTGTCCATTCGGGATGCTTATGGCAGTCGGTAGTTTCCCTGTGGAGGTTTCACTCGGTGAGAAAACTTGATTCAAATGGAAAAAAGAGAACTTGGAGATGTGAAATAGTGGCTGTTGTTACTCCTGTGTGCGTGCAGGCACCTAAATAAACCTCAGCTGTATAAGCTGTACGTGGACTAGCTCTTGGGTTGGCCAATCCGTGCAGCCATCGTGTGGTTGTAGAAATACAGATGTGAAATTTTCCAGCAAATATCCAGGTTGGGTCATCTCCGCTGTCGGTGGCAGCACCGTGCCCCCGTTTCTGGAGCACCGTCCCCCCGAGGCTGGCAGAATGGGTGCTGGGCCTCGCAGAGGCTCAGCCGGTGGGTGACGGTGGGAGCGGCGATGGGCTTGGTCATCGCTGGCTGCTTAGGACCGTCCCGCAGAAGAAAGAGGAGTTGAAAATCCTGAAGAGGAAAGTGGGAGGAATGAATGGAGAATATTGTGTGTTCTTCTGCCGGGCTGGATCCCTTGCATTAAATTCAGAGCCTTTCTGGGTACAATTAATAGCCATTTTATTTAGGTCACCCTGGTTTTGTTGCTTTAAATGTATGCCTCCATTAGAGTGGAAGAAAATCAGATACATTTATCTCTGTGGAGCCTTTTGTGAACTGGTTGGGCATATTTTAAATAACCCTGGGAACTGTTAGGATTATTAAAGTCTTTGGCTCTTCCAGGTTTTTTTCTTTCCTCCTATTCTCCCTTATTCCTCCTCCCAGGCAGTGATTAAAGAAGTGGTAGAGCCCTTCCTTTTCTCAGAGCCCCAAGTGGGTTAAAAAAAATATTAAATAAACTAAAGCCCGTTAGGCTTTGTGTAAGAAACTGGGTCTAAATTGGGTGGATATATGGGGTATGCTGGGACAGAGGAGAAGTCTGTTGGGCTTAAGTGACCATTTGTAACTGGTATTATCTGGCAAGTCTCTTTATTTTTTATTTACCTCAAGTGCTAAGACTGTGTTCATTTTGTAATACACTCTCATTTGATGTCGATAATTAGTTCAAACTAATCAGCTCCTTTAAGCCTCCATATTGAGCCGTACTACGTCTGAACAGAGAGAGAAATTTTTGGCTTGTCAGGAGCTTTGTGAGTGCGCTGGCTGGGATGTGGCTCCCTGTTTGGTGGCTCAGCCTCTGACACCTGCGCTGGGGAAATTCAGCTCTTTGCTGGCGCGTAGTTCTTCGCCGTGCCCAGAGAACATGCGTACGGCAGGTCACTGCTGGTGATGGGGCTCAGCTGGTGGTTGGGGACCAGCGCTGGGTGGTGGGTGACCAGCGATGGTTGGTGGGGGACCAGCGCTGGGTGCGCCCCTCCCAGCCTGGCAGGTGGCGATGGATCTTCCAGTCCTGTTTCTGTCCCTGGAGAAAACTCCCTTTTCTTGCGTAAGCAAGGTGCTAGTTGCATGTTTTGAGGTGAAACCTGGAGAACTTGCTGGTCAAGCATCTTTACGATATTGGGCCAACAAGGGAGCCTCAGGCTGGAGGAGAGGGTTAACTTCTGGACAGTCACAGCTCCTGAATGTACTTGAGTTTCATCTCCGGGTTTGTTTTTTTTTTTCCTTTGCCCTGAAATAGGGATCAATTTGCTTACTACAGGGTTTACTGCCGGTTACCTTGACTGTGTCCCTTATTTCTCCTTGATGAAAACTTGAACAAGCCGCTTGTGTTTGATTCACAGAGAACCGTGAGAAACGGGCTGTGTGTGTGAGGCAGTGTGGTTTTCTCATTCTATTCAGCCCTTTGTATATTCAAATTCTTCTAGTTTCAGTTCTTGCTGTTCTGCCAGATTTCCATACCATTGATGGGTTTTCTGAATTAATAAGTTTCTTTCTCCCCCTCCCTCCCATACCCTCGCCACCTTTTTGCAACTGGTGAAAAGTTTTTCTAAGCGCGCTGCCCTCTCCATATTGATTTTCTTCTCTTGCTTGTCTAACCCGCTCTTAGATGTTTTATTTTGCAAAGCGTTAATAGAATTTTCCTTTTGCCATTGCACTTTATCTATTCATGAGGTTTCAAGAAGTCTCATTGTGTCACCGGACTATGGAGGAAAGAGGCTATTCTTCTGTTACAATGGCTGCCCTAAAAAATAACACGGGGTGGGGTAAACTCAGAAAGAGCAGAGACGGAGATAAAACGGTCTGACCTTAGGAAACAGAAAAGATAACCAATTAGGCATTGTTGAAAGGGCACCAGCTGGCTTAAAGAACACCCCACTGATTATTTTTTCTTCAAGGCGTGCTTGATCCACATCTGAAGCTGGGCTGCGGAGCCGCTTCCCTCTGTGTGGGTTTCCAGCTCTGAAGCGGCGGGGCTGACCCCGCCGTAGGTTCTCAGCCCAGAAGTAGGTGCCGCTGCTGGGAGGGACGCAGCACCCACCTCCCAGGCACCCGCGGTCCTCGGGGTCCAGGCCGGCATGCTGGCAATCGCCTGGATTAGCACACGCAGGCTGCGTTTGTTACTGCTAATAACGATTTATTTGCATAAAAAAGATCTCTGCCAAGATCATCATTCCAGCGAAGCGAGGCCTTAGTACACATGGCACAGACTGTTGTTTGCCCAGAGGAGTGGTACCTGGTGGGCGAGATGACGTGTCACATTGTACCGGTGGGAGAGGTGACCAAAACTGCAGATCCCCCCAGTATGACCAGAACTGGACCCACAGCCCCCTCAACCCCTCCAGTGCCTGGTCCTGTGCCAGGACCTGTCCCTTCTCTGTCACGGCAGCACTTGGAGGAGCAGGATGAGGTTGCACAAGAGGTTCCGACCCATGGTGGTGGTGCCGCCAGCCAGAGCTGAGCCCGAGAGAGGGTTTTGCACCCCACAGCTCAGGCTCCAGCCTGCTGGGAGCCTTCGGGCTGAGACGTGGCCATGCTAAAGCAGGGTTCAGGTCATGTTGTGCATCATCTTATGTCTCTTCTCCCCTGATGGCAATACAGCCAGCCTTTTGAAAGTCCCTGGTGATTCATGTCCTTGCAGGAGGAGATGTTATTTTGAAAAGTGTGGATCCAGCCAGGAGAGCCTGGGCCTAGCGGCAGCCCCCGGGTCAGGGGACAGAGGAGCTCCCTGGGCCGGTGGGATCTGTGCTGCCGTGTGCCCGAGACCGCTCTGGGCTCTGGTATGGGCTTTGAGGCAAAAAGTTTATGCCGGAAGAGTTGCCTGTTAAAACTTCTGTGACAGCGGTCGGTGAGGGGACAACAGGGTGGTCAGCACGGTCGTGTGGACCGAGGCAGGGGAAGCCGCGATGCTCTAGCAAACAATATTAGGTGCAACATGTAATTTTTGTTTCCAGTGAGGCCAAGACCTGTGAGAATGAAAAATAAAGATTGCTGTGCAAACATAACCCTGGAGCAAAGATAAGCGGTGGTGGTAGGGTGAAGGGCAGCTCTGTCCTTATCTGCCTCCTGGTATTGCTCATACTTGTGTGTTTTCTTCCTTGGAGCGAAGAAAGACAGCAGGACAAATGGCTCCGGGCTTAATGGGGTTTGGATTTTTCAGTGCATCAGCATCTTTAAGTCTCATTCAAGATGGGTATCAAGGAGGCATGCTGTTCTCCACCATCTCAGGCCATTGCTAGCACATTTTGCAAACCACTTTGAAAAAGTTAAGAGGAAGTTAACCAGAGAAAGGTTTTTGGATGTGTTCAGATATCATGTAAGGTTTTGCTGCGCTGTGGTTTTTTACTGTCTCCTGGAGTGTATTTCAGTCCCGTAGTTGAGAGAGGTTCATGCTGTGTTTTTACCACCTTCCCAAAATATGTCTCTGCCCAGCCAAGACTGAGGTTGTAATTCTGCACAGAAGTAGGCTGGATGTGTGTCCCCTGCATGAGAGGACCGCAGTCAAACTATACTCCCTGAACCGTGAATTTTATCCAGGCGTGAGCTTTCAAATCCTGCTGTAATTCCGGGATCGCGCTAAGGCAGCGGAAGCTGTCACAGCCACCCAAAGTGGTCCCACCTTCCCAGCAAGTGCTGCTGCTCTGCCCCCTGCAGCAGCCCGGCCCTTGGGGCAGCACAGGCATTGGTGTGGCCGTGCTGGGAAAATGATAGGGCTTAAAACCTGGAAAAGAAAGTGCGGTTCATTTTAACCCGGAGCAGTTCCCTGGCTTGATGGGCCATGCAACCGTGTTGGCAGAAAGGAAGAGATGAGCACAAAGCGGGCACGGGCAGTTGGGGTGAAAGGTAGCACTGTGTAAGGTGAAGAGAGCGTGTAGCTGCATTGTAAATCGCTTACCTAAAATAAATGATTTATAGAAAGCCAGAATATAAGAACATGGAAATACGATTAAAAATTACTTGGGAAAAAAACCCACTAAGAACCCCACAAACAAACAATCCCCAAACCCACCCCACGGACAAACAGTGGAGTCCTTTAAAGAACAAAACCTTTTATTTCAACATCTTCTCCCTTCCTGCAATGTCTTCTGCGATTTAGCGGTGATACAGGTTTTCATCAGCCCCTAGTTTACAACAGGGAATAGTGAGTCTGTCATTTCTTTTCAGAAAGATTGCCCAGGACGTTTCCCGCAGCACCGACCTGCCCCGGCTCCTGCAGCCTCCGAGCAACAGTTTAAAATGTGATAATGCTGGAAAATAAACCCCAGCACAACATCCTTCTAAAATAAGTGTAAAATTTTAGGTGTGGCTGCACAGATTAAATGGAGGTGGAATAAATCATGCAAATAGTAATGAAAGTTGAAAGCAATTTGGTTGCACTTCAATACGTTTCATCAGTCATCTCTCTTCTGAAGTGGAAATGCCAAGCCTGATGCGAATTAAACTTTCTCCCTCCTCCCTTTCCCCTCTTTCCTCTAGCTTTTCAAAAGGCCTTTGAAAACCTCTGAATACCTTTCTTGGATGACCAGATTTTACCCTGCTCATACTTCTTGAAACCTCCTAATTCTCAGCCGAGACAGTAACTCTAATTTGGAGAGGTCATGGGCTTCATTTGCATCCATGATTCCTCCTTATCTCCTACAAAAGGGAAAGAGGCTGAGATGAGGCACAGCCAGGGGCTGACGAGAGGTGGAGGAGCTCCTTAGATATTTGGCTTTTTAGGGCAACGGAACTTTTAATGTTCACTTTTCCGCTTTAGGATCAAATGCCAGCTAGGACGTGGCTTGAAAGCAGCAGATTCCTAAAGGAAGAGCTGACTGAGCAAAAGGAAGGAGATGTGATGCATCGGTTGTGCCCGGGCTGGGGCTGCTCCTGCCTTGGTCTCCCCGTCCCGGTTTGTCTGTTGTGTCTTTGCAAACCGTGCAGGCGATGTGTTAAAGCGTGCATCTCCCCTCTTCTCTCTTGCAGGTAGAGGACGCCATGCTTATGTTTGACAAGACGACCAACAGGCATAGAGGTAAGAGAGAACGGGAGCTTAGACGTCACATTTTGTCACAGCTTCTGCGTGGTGAGCACAGCCAAAAATCGGTGTCAACAGGACGAGCCAGTGGCTAAATCCAGTGGCGCTAAATCAGCAGAGCCATTTGTGTTTGAGACGGCTCCCTCGGTCCGGCAGGTGTTGCAGAGGGAAGGCCGTTCGGCATGTAATGCCACGTGTCACGTGGATTTTCTTATTAGAGGTGACTTCTCTGGTCAGCCTAATGACTCCTCTTTGGGAGGAGCATTGTCAGGCTCCGTGGTGTCCCTGGGGAGAGTAAAGCCCGGGAGCTGCTGTGGTGAGGCTGTGGGGAAGCAGAGGGTGGGTACCAGGGTGGCCAGCATCAGATGAAGCTGGGCATAAGGAAATCAAGGTGCCAGACCCCTCCGCTGAGGTTTCAAGCATGCTGGAGTTCTGAAGCTGGGGGACTGCTTGTCCTCCAGTGATGTAGCTCAGAATAAGCAGGATCTCCAGAAGAGGAATTTCCCTTCACATATTTCACAAGAGAGACAAGGTTTCATCACTGCTTGTACAGTTCTGTGAAAATGAGCTGAGGATTATTTTCAGTGTTATGGCCGTTCCCTTCAGTGGAAATAAATGATGCTCCTCTGTCTCTGGGCAAGTGGTTCACGTTATCGCCGCAGCAGAGATGCCGAGCTCCGGGCAGAGAGCAGCCTGGCCGCTCCGTTCGGCTGGGGGGAGTCAGCGTACCCGGGCTCTCACGGTGGCACCAGACACTGCTCTGGGGACAGGCTCCTCTTCCCTTCTCTCAGAACAAGACTGATTTTATGCCGCCAGTCTCCCTGCTTTAACATGGCTGTGTTCAGAGGCCGCGCAGGAGCCCAGCGCAGCTCGGGAGCGATGGGAGCCTGGGAAGGGGAGAGGGGAGCTGCTGGAGCGCTCGGCCGCTGCCACCTGCCCTCCTCTTCATCTCTGGGGCAGGGTCAGGAGAACTGACCTCCCTGCGCTGTCGGAATTATTCACTGCTCTGATATTTGCCTTAACAAGCAACTTAGTGCTTGCAGATGGCTGGGTGAGTCAGGCAAACCTCCAGGATAACATTCCCTCCCTCCAGCAGTTCTCTCCCAGGCACCGATCCCTCTCTGAAGTCAGGGATCGTAGTACCCTGGAAAATTCAGCAGCAGTGAGCAAAAGACTTGCCTGGAAAGACAAGTTCTTCAGAGCCAGGGAAGGCAAGTGAACAGCCAGTGCCCATCGGTTTTGTAACAGGAACCAAGTGTTCAAAACTCTTACATAGTTTGGAAAGTTCAGCCCCTGACAACTTGCTTTTATATCCAGGGAATTTTCCACCTTTCTCTTTGCAACCTCCCTTAAATGGGCCGTAAATACCCTTCTCCATTCAGGACCTTGGCACGTTGTTTCTTGCATTTAAGGGCTGTGTTATGTGGTGCTTTTGTGCTGGGTGCAAGGGCCCCGCGTCCCCTGTCTGACATGGTTTGCTGGGCTCCAGGAGTACCAGGGGGCTCCGATCCCAGCAAGGCACAGACTCAGCAGATCTGGCCCCTGTGAGTGTGTTTCGGCGAGTCTGCTGCCTGCCTCTCTTTGTATTCCATGTTTCCTCTCTTAAACTGTTTCTTAACCCGGCCAGTGCATCGGATGGACTGTTGGTGCATCCTGGTGTTCCTCTCCATGCCCCGTCCTTTTGAGGCTTTTCAGCCCAATTTGCAAGTCCCTGACCTGCGGTTTCTTGTCTCTGCCTCTGTCACCCTGCAGAGCAGGGCTCCGCCGTCCCTCTCCGAGGGCGCAGCAGGCTGGAGGCTCAGGGGGTTCCAGGGAGACACCTTGTCCTGGGGGACATCAGCCTGTCCTGCAGCACATCTGCGGCCCGATGGCAGGGCTGGGTCGCCGCAGCGGTTGCCCCGTCCCTGGGTAAGGGCTCTGCTCCAGAGACGGGGGAAGAAAAGTCTTCATTTGCTGAAATGTCCCAAACCCTGGAGGTTTGTTCCCACCGAGGCTCATGGCTGTGCCTGCAGCGGTGGTCTCTTCAACAGCTTCTGCCTGCCTTGACTGGCCGCTGCTGCCAGGCTGGGCAGGAGACTCTGCAGGGACGTTAAAAACGGAGCGATGTGGTGTGAGTCCTTCCTTTGCTTCCTGCGAGCAAGACGCTCCTCTCTTCCCCGCACGCCTCAGGGTGATCCCTCTTCCGTCCCCGCCGGCGGCACCGTGCCGCTGCAGGCACTGCGCGAGGGCAGCGGCGGTGTTTGTGCTCTGCTCTCACAGCTCTGCTTCGGCTCCTCTGCGCCTGGGGCCGCACGTTGGGGAGCCCTGCTCTCAGGCGGGAACCGGAGCAATAAGCCCCAGGGGACGGATTCCTCTCTCTAAAG
Organism: Fratercula arctica; assembly: GCA_947846985.1. NCBI lineage: Eukaryota > Metazoa > Chordata > Aves > Charadriiformes > Alcidae > Fratercula > Fratercula arctica. The sequence continues at coordinate 4,881,380 of CANTUZ010000015.1, forward strand.
CATCTTTCCCCCATCTTACCTGGAGAAAAGGTCTGGGACCACTGAAGTTGAGGGCTGCAGATGTGGGGGGCACCTTGGCTGCCATGAAACCTTTTGGTTTTTCCACAAAGGGCTCTTTCCCCGCAGTGTGTTTTGAAGACAAGAGGCAACAGGTCTTCCTTTTTTTCCCCAGGAATTCTGTGAATTTATTTCCTTGGTTAATATTTTTTATAGCCTGATTTTTTTACAGGCAAGCCATAACATTTCTCTTTGCATTGGCATCCCCGTGTAAGCTCCTAGATGAGATCTAAGGGGGGAGGAACTAAGGGTCCAAAAAGACAAAAAGCAGACGCTAAATGCCATTGGAGGTGGTGTTACCCGCACCTCCCGCATGCTCTGCTGGTGTCAGGCTCCGGGCCCGAGTCTGTCCCGCTTGCCTGTGCCGTCTGGGGGCAGGATGGGCTGGAGCCCCCCCTCCCTGCTCTGGCAAATACGGGAGTTCTCTGGCTCCCGGGAGGGTCAGCTCTGTTTGTGCGGCTGTTTCCCAGGGAACAGGCTTTACCCTTTTGCTGGGTGAAGGACAACGCTGCTTATTTGCCGGGATTAGCCAAAATTCCTTGGGTGAAACCCAGCCGGTGCCAAGGGGCTGTGCTGCCAGAGGGGCATGGAAGTCTCAGCTCCGGGCCTTTACTCTGCCCAGTCCAGGTGGAAGGAAAAAACCAAGTGTAAAAGGCAGGGTAGAGTCACCTGCATCTTCACACTTGAATTTATCCGGTCTTTGTGGACATTTTTTCCTTCTCTGTGCAGGTAACTTCCACTAATCAGGCTAATAAACCGGCCAGTGGGCTGTTGTGATGAAGCAGGTTCTGCTGCATCAATCGTTTATAAAATCACCTCAGATTTTACAAATTGTGACATTCTGATTGTGTTGGAAACGCGTTTAAAATGCAGTAGCGTGCAGCAACAGTGTTAATGGCAATTCTTAAAACCACTTGCGGGTTGCAATCTGTATCTTCAAATTAGCCAAGGGAAAGAGAAATGGCAGATAAAATATCCGTTGTGGTTTTCTGTAGTTAGTCTATGCCTAGGATAATCAACGTAGGCAAGGGAAAGGAAAAGTATTAAAATTCACTCCCTACTGCTAGAAGGCGAGATGAATTCCCTTGCAAGCAAATTGAGAGTGTTTGTTGACATAATTCTGGCACGTGTGCGTTACTCCTGCGTGCGTTTTGCGGTAGCGTGGAACTCGCCCGCGCGCGGCACCGGCACCAGCTCCCGCCGGTTACTGGAAACACGGAGATTTAACCGGACGTAGTAAGAGGGATTTTCGAAACTGCTCATCATCGAACAGTTTTATTAATACCTTGGGAAGGCTTGAAAACCCCACCCAAAATAAAACTTAATGCCTTGCCAATACAGCACATAACTTTTTATAACACTAAAAATGTCATCGAGCTAACCGCTTTGTTGCCTCTGCTGGTGTCTTTTTCTTTTTTAATGTCCAGCTATTCCTGGATGTTCTCTCGGGAAAATAAGACTCAGAGAGAGCTATTGCATTTCACGCTTATCTGTCTGGCCGTGTTAATGGCAGGCTACAAAATCTGAGTATTTAATTGAAGGAGTGGTTAATTTTTGGAGTGTTGTAGGTAAAATAGTCCCTAGCTTCACTGGGATGCCGTGTCTTCTTGCGAGGGTTCTCCTTGTGTCTTGGCCGCTTAGTTGTGATAGTGGGCACACAATGAACTGGCACTTCGATGGCAAATGTCTCCGGGTCTGCTTTGTTATGATGCCATATTATTTATTTTTTTTTGAAAGAAAGTGATGGTAATCCTCTATTTCTGTACCAGGGAGCAAAACCACACACACAAGTTCTCCAAAGACTCGGGAAGATCACTTTCAGCGCTTTCTTCACTGCCTAAAATTTCATAGAGCTGAAAACGACTGGGTCAATCTTGAAAGGATTTAGTAATTGGAAAGGAAAAAAAAAAAAAAAAAAAAAGAGGGTGGTGTTATTTTGTTACCCTTGCAAAGTGCAGATAAAATCTGGAGTTCAGCATTAGTTATTGATCTTTGGGGTTGGAGGGAGCCTGGCAAGATGATGATGTCCTTCTAACTTCATTATGGCCGGGAGCTCCAGCAAGCATGCCGATTCTGCCGAGCGAGGCCAGCAGCCGGGGCCGCTGCCTTGCCCTTGTGCTTTGCCCGAGCTGGGCGATCCCCAGGCCCCAGCAGCGGGAGGTTTTGTTTGTTCAATCCAGCAAAACTGAGAAAAAACACCGTGTGCCGCGGGCTGCTGAGGAGGAGGAGGAGGAGGGAGGAAGGGTTAGATGGAAGGTGGCCGAGCCAAGGGGTGTGGGAGCGGCTCGGCCCTGCCCAGGCTGTGTGCCTTGTGCGGAAAAGAGCGTCTCCTGATAAATTTGTTTGGCAATTCCCCTTTCTTTCTGCAACTGTTAAGCACGTGGGTAGAGATGAGTCCAGAGAAGGAGGTGTATTGGTTAGTTATCATGATGGGATGCTCTTGATCACAGCCTTAGCTGCTCTTAGCTGCTCACCAGCGCGTACTGGTTTCGTGCTTGCCCACAGCTCCAGAAGCTGTCCCCGCCGTGCAGCACGCCAGGCCCACGGCTTCAACTTGCAAAAAGACAAACAGAGATTTTGAGTGATTGAATCCCCCAAGCTGTAATTGCCGGTATTGAATGTAATGCTATATGTTTTTCAAAGCCATACAGCCCTCAGAGTTATTTTCATACCAATTAACTCTCTCACACGGTTAGGAATGGCAGGGGACAGAGGAGGGAAGTGACAGCATGTGATTTGGACTTCTTTAACCTTAAAACTAAACAAAATTAAAGAAAAGCAGGCTGTCTGTTTGATGCAAACAATACGTCCTAGGTGTTAGGGGTTAAAACATCTCCAAGAGACAGGCATTGATTGTGACAGAGCTTTAAAATTAGTTGGTTTTTTGTGGTTGTTGTGAACCTCCCGGTCGTTTCCCCTGCCCGCGGGGAGGGCGAGGGTGCTGCGGGCAGGGCTGGGATGTCCTGGCCTGGGTGGCCCCTCCGTGCCTGGATGAGGGGCTGGATCCCAGGAGAGCATCGCTTCGGCTCGGCGTGTGAAGCAGCTCCCCTGGGAGCTCCGACCAGGCTCTGCCCTGGAGCGGGGCATGCTGAGACCCACCCCCCCTGCCCCGCCATGGCCTGGCACCGCAGCAGCCTTCTCCTGGAGACGAGGAGCTCCACAGCCCTGGGGAGACCCCTGGGCCTGCGGGAGGAGAGCTTTGGGTTTGATCTAAACCCGCAGAATTCAGACGGAAAGATTTGTGCACCTCATGCCACCGAGACCACACGCTGGAGCGGGGTCTGTGGGTCCTTCCCATGTTCTCTGCTCTCGGGGAGGGATGTGGGGGTCCTACTTCATTTTTGTGCCATCCCCAGCCAGCAGATTGCAGTGCATAAAAGTAATTGTCCAGGTGGAAGCGGTTGGCATAATGGTTGTATTTATTGGAGGAGGCAGGAGTGATGTTGTTAGTGAGATATTGTCTGTGCCTTGGCGAAGGATGACGCTGTTCTTAGGAGAAAAATAGCCTTTTGTGTTCTGTCCGGCTGCCAAAACCTCAGTTTTGTAGTTGTCCTCTGAAGTTATAATTGACATTTTTATAGATGAGATATAAATATAATTAAGAGTCGCTGCAATTATTTGTTTATTGCCATCTCCCTCAAGTAAGGCGAGGTCATGTGCATTTAAAAACACATCCCCAGGCAGTTTTGAGTAAAGAGTATTTAAAACATATAGAAATAATTGCCTAATTTGGTCATTTTCAGCGTAGCTTTTCTTGGCAGCAGTCTGGCGATACTGAGTGTTTTGAGGGCAGCTTGGAGGGATCCTTTTGCCTGCTCGCATAGTTTTGCTTTTAGAAGGATGGGGCTGGGGGGAGAGCTGCTATTTGGGGAGGTTTGATCTGTAGGATCCTGGAAAAGCATCCACAAACACGGTGGCAGTATTTTTTTTAGAGCATAAAGTGCTTTAAGGGCTTTGGATGAAAAGTGTGACATAAGATATAAATGGAGGCGGTATTATTGTTATTGCTTTCCTAGATGAGACGGGCTTTTATTCCCTTGTCAGTTTTATCACTTCATAAATGGGACTCCAGAGAGTGCCGTTGTTTTGAGGGAAGCGCTCGCTCGGCCTCGCCGCTCCCTCGCCAGTGAGATTCATCCCACGGACCTGGGCTTTGCAGCACTTCAGGAGAGAGACTTTAACCCCTGGTACCCAGAGATGCGGAGTGTTCATCTTCTGCCAAAGGCACAGGGCATCCGAGGGAGGAGTAGCTGCAAACAGGGGGGTTTTTTTTAGAGCGCTTTTTAAGCAAATATTTGCTTCAAAACTTCACGAGAGCTGGGAAGATTCATTAGTTAATATTATTTACCATTTACAGCCCTATCAGTGAAAGCGGTGATGGCTGAGCGATAATACCGTCAGTCATACCTATCTATTTAGATTGCAGCGATGACATGTGCCATATTAATGTTTTATGTGTGTGTGTTTTTAATATTACATCCTCACTTATAAATATTCATGTCATAAAACACGTTAACGGCTGCAAGGCTGACGAGCAATATTCACATCGCTGTTCCGCGTCGCGAGTTCACCTCTGTTGCGGCTGGAGCCGAGGTAGGAGCCAGGACGGCTGTGGCTGCTGAGACAGGGCGCGGGGAAGGGGCTTGTGGCTCCTGGGTGGCCACGTCCCACCAGTTTCCCATTTGGCATCAATTTCTCCCCCTCGACCTCTGTGTCGGGCGGTGGGGATGGTGAGAGTTACCCTCCCGGGACAGGGTGACAGCCGCTGCCGGGGTGGTGGCTTTTGCACGGCGACGTGCCGGTGGCCCCGGGCTCGACAGGCTCAGTGCTGCTCCCTACTTCGGTGTGAATAAACACAAAGCGAAAAGGAAAAGCTGCCAATTCTTGGATCCGTTTCCCTTGTCTTTTAATTTCCTGGCCAGCGCCTATTGCTGCTGCATCAGGGCACCTTACGTGAAGTGTAAAAATAAATGCATTCAAGCCAGTATGAGCCCTGCATCCCAGTAGACTCTGTTTCAGAATAGCAAATAAGGCTCCTGGCCACGCTTTTCAAGGCGATTATTGAACATCTCGGGTGGTTACAGTCATTCTGCCCCCAGCCTCATGCTGGATAACGCCACCTGAGGCTTGGAATAATTGCCCAGCTATGTACTGTCTGTCATACCTTATTGCTTAATTTTATACCAGTAATGAAAATTACATCCAGAGGAGGAGAAAGAGCGAGCAGCTGCTCTGGCCGGGACGCACCGAAGGAATAGATGCGTGCAAAGGCTTGCTCTAAAGAAGGGGAGAGGCTCGGCTCGCCAGCAGCACTCGGGAGATGGCTTGACATTTTTATTTTCTTGTTTAACAAACAAATGCAATAATAGTAAGAAAAAAAAAAAATATCCCGCCAACCTCTGGTAAAGGTTGCAAACGCAGCCCAGCAATTAGTTTGGAAGTCTCCAGTTACACAATCAGACTATCAAGGTAAATACCAACTTAAAAGTATGTTGTAAAGGACAGTAGGTTTGTAAAACTCATTTGTATCTTGTCTTCATAGCTAACGTGTGTAAAGCAATTACTTAATTCCCTCTGCCCAGAGGGAGAGCCCTACGCAGCCAGACCTTCTTGACCTTCTTAATTTCTCCACCTCCTTTCGACCGGCCCCAATCCAGGTGGTGACCAGAGGAGACACTGACCGAGGGGCTCGCTCCTGGGTCTCTCCCTCTGCGCAGGGGGCAAGGGGGGGGCAGCATCCCCGGTGGCCAGCGCTGGGCCACTGACGGCTCTGCAAAGGGGGTGTGGGGCACTAACCAGTGCAGGAGGCGACGTCCTGCTCTCATTCCGTGATGGAAATGGCTGCGGGAAGGGAGGATCGCAGCTGGAGCGTAAAACCTACAGGAAGGAAGAGGTGTGCAGGAGGAAATTCAGCATTTTCCGTGGCATCTGCACGCAGAAGATATTAAATAGCTTTTCCAATATCAGTTAGGCTTTCTGAAATTGCTGGGGTGCAATAAATGGTGGGTTTGCAGATCACCGGAGGCTGATACCCAGGTGCCTCGGAGGGGAGAGCGGAGACACAGAAAGATGGGAGATGGCAGTGTTGGTCTCGCAGAAGGTACCTGCGTGGTGTCCAGGCTGGACGTAGGCAGGAGCACGGGCAGGAGACCGGGCATTTCCTTCCCGCAGAACTGCGGTTAACAGTTGCTGCCTTTAAAAGAAAAATCTTCCCATTTGCTTCATACTGAACAGTATCAATAGCTTAATGCAATTAGACTACAGTCGTATTGGAGAGTGCAAAGTAAAGCAGTAGAGTCTTCTCATCTCTGAAAGGTTCTTCAGGAAACATGAAGCAAGAGCTGTGCAAATATTTAAGAACGTTTTTGAAATTGTGATAATAGTTCTGTTACACTTGCAGAAAGTGGGTACGCGTCAGCTCTGGCAGGATGAGTGCTTGCGTTAGACAAGGTGATCTTCCCCGTTGAAGCTGCGTGGAGAAGACAGTGAGGTCATTTTAATACGACTTCAGTTTGCCATCTTTATTGTCACAGCCCAGCCACTGGTTTGAGTGACAGATAAATTAGCAAAAATCCTGATGATCCGTGAATGGAAAGAAACCCTAAAAGCCGTGAATAAGTTCTTGCTTGTGCACCTACTTAGCTGATGAAACCAAAAACCCTTTTGCTTCCCAGAATGCAGGAGCGACGTGATTAGCAGGTAGCGCTTCAAGTCTTGTGGGACTATTTGAAAATGTTAATTGAGGAAAGGCCAGAAACGGGAGGAGAACAAAATGCAACATTTACATAGAGGGGCAGTCTTAATACAATGAGCAGAATTAAAATCAGCGTGGTGACCTTGAGAAAGATAGGCAGCTACTCAACAGCGTGCCCAAAAATGTGATAGGAAAATATTGAGAGGCTGCTCAGCTTTCCCTCCCTGGTGCGTTGTTTTCTTTTCCCAGTGGATGGCTGAGAGCAGACTGGCTGAGTCTCTCAAATATGCATTGGGGGGGGGGTGTGTGTGTGTGCTTTTTATTTATTTTTTTTTTCTATCTGCGCTTTGTATCTGCTGGTTTTGATAATAAAGCTTTTAGAACACTTTTACCGAAGGTGAGGAGGACGTTCCCAGCAGCCTGGGGAGGCTGAGAGACGGGGAGTCGCCGCTGCTTGGTGTCCCCGAGAAGGGGCCAGTTTGGCCCCCGGCGCAGTCCCCGGAGTAAAGCACCTCCAGCAGCTGCCCCCTCGCTCGCGCCTGGGACACGGACGCTGCTGAAGCCTTTAATTCTACAAGGTTGTTGCCGTAGGTGAAGTCTCCTGGTGACCTGTTTAAACAAACAGATAACACATCCCCTATCCCCAAAATCTTGAGATTCAGCAGAAATGTGGGTTACACAAATGATGCTGGTAGCACAAGGGAAGATTTTACCCCTGAACCTGCTGTTGGAGCGGGCTCTGCCACACCATCTCTCTTTGCTGTCCCCGCCATCCCTGCAGGCGTTTAAAATATGGGCAGACACGATGCTGAGGGACATGGGTTAGTGGTGGGTTTGTCAGAGTTGGGCTGACAGCTGGATTCAGTGATCTTAAAGGTCCCTTCCAAGCCAGGCGATTCTATGATTCTGTCACCTGAGACACAGGGAAGGTTTGGATCCTGCCGCTCCCCGCGCAGAGCCCTGCGGCATCCCTACATCCTGCGTTCCAGGGACTTTTCCACCAAAGAGACGGAGGAAGTCGGAAGCCCTGAACCGCAGTGAGAGCCAAGCTCCTGCGCTGGAATTGAACAAATAGGAGCTGCCAGGGCAGACAGTTCGCTGCTGTAAATCGTCGTGTATCTCTCGGCTTTGATGAGCCCGTGGCAAATAGCTGCAAGCGAAAGAGAGTGCCCTGAGCGGCGCTGAGCGTGGGAGGCGAGGGCTTTGCGAGGGGCTGCGCCGGAGCCCGGCTCTGCCTGGGGCAGTACTGGCTCCTTCCCACGTCTTGGCTGGAAAGGGCCGCAGTTGGTTTCTGTGTCTCTGTCTTCACCTCCCCACCAGGGTTAGCAGCAAGGGGAGAGCAAAGCACCTCTAAAAAGAGTGATTCTTCCACCATTTCATCTTCCCCTTCTTTCCTCCCTTCCCGTGAGGCCCTGACCTCCGCCAGGGCGTGCGGGGTGACGCCGGACGGGCTCCGTCACACAGAGCTTGGGGGTCCACGCCGTTGCACATCAGGGCCCTCTTACCTGTGCTCGAGAGTGGTTTTCCCAAAACTTTAAGTTTTGACTGAAGATTTCATTAATTAGGTTGATTAATATGGGCTGGCAAGGAGTGATTTTGCTTATTCTGTATGTTTTTTGTGCATATAAGCTGAAATAAGAACATCTGGCACTTTTTTTTCGCTGGATCCAATAGAATAAGTAAGTTGAAAAACAGCATCTTTCAGAAAAGTGCAGGTCTGCAGATTTGGGTTGCGGGTTTGGTTTTTTTTTTTTCTTTTTAATTTATTGAGTGTTTTGTGGACCAGAAAGACTGCCTGCAACTCACGTAATAATTCGCAGATTGTTCTCCACATTAAAACACCTATCGATGCTAACAGCCTCCTCACTTCTCCGCTTTGGAAGAAGACCAGGAGCGAAGAGATAGAATACTACTAACCCGCCGCAGCCCTCCTTTGAGCGATTTTGGAGCTATTTGCAGGCACGTAGTGAATTAAGCCTGGTGACCCAGGGACGCCGGGAAGGGACCAGGGGACCGGGGCCGTGAACTGACTTGCCTGCGGCTCCTGTGGATGCTGAGCGCGGGGCTGGGTCTTTGACCGCAGCACCATCTCTCCGTATTTTCTCTTGGAGGGACGGTCACGGCCCCGCTGTAGGTCATTTGAGAGTTGTGGGGTTGACCCCGGTCGCAGCAGGGCTCTGGGGGTGGAAACCGCCCTCCGCATCCACCGCACGAGTCACACGTGAACACACGTGTTCCCCAGCGCACTCGGAATTAGGGCAGGGTCCGCAGGGAGGCGCCTGGCAAGAGAATACCCTTTAAGCATCATTGTAGCAACAAATATTCCCCCGTCGGCTCACAGGAGGTTCGAATGAGCTAGAATCACTCAAAGGTCTTGGAGGCGCGTTTGGCTTTTCCTGATTTCTCAGTTTCTGCAAGCCGGTTTCTTCCGTTTCGGTCTCTGCTCTCCACGCCAGCCCGGCCCTGGCACACGGGGCTTGCTGCCCTGCTGCGGGCAAAAAGAAGTAAAAACATTTGTTTTCCTCCAATTTCTGGAATTTCCCTGCAATTGCAGGAAAACAAAAACAAAATAAAATCAGATGACAAAAGTGTGGGATTTGTTTCCTTGCAGACCAGCAGCACGTTCCCCCCTCCCGGCGGCGCCCCATGGGTTTTCTCCTGGTCACTGGGCTTTGTCCCTGGTGGGGCAGGAGCCCGGGGTGCTGGTCCGGTAGCCGGCCTGGGACTCGCGGGGCTCAGGAACGGCACGTGGCCGTGGGGGACCTGCCCGGCTGCGCGGGGAAGGAGCAGCTGCGAGGGAAGATGGGAGCAGCTGTGGGTATGGAATTAGTCATTCTATGAAGAAATGGATTTGATAAATAATAAAACAGTGGTATTAACAGCAGATGCTTTCCAGGTCAGATGACTTTGATAAAAGCACCCAACAGCTGTGGGTAATGGTATGAAAAATATATATCTATATTTATAGATCTATCTATATGAAAAGGCACATAAATAAGCGCGTGTTTGTGTATAGAGATGTGTGTGTACATGCCCACGTATAAATGTACCTGGCGTTTTATTTCTGTTTTAAAATGACAGTGCAAGTGTTGCTGCTCCCGTTCTTCGCAGGCTCCGAGACTTGCCAAGAAAACCTGAAATCTGATCGATGTCTCCCGAATCTGGCGCGCTCCCTCCCCGCCTCTCCTCAGTGCTGCCTCCGTTTGCTTTTATATTCGTACCTGTTCATTCTGATGGCTGTTTTGATTCGTAAAATACTGTGCCTTATACAATGCTTCCGTTATGGCGATTTAGTTCCCTCCTCTTATCTTTCACCTTAAATCTTTGATAAGAGCATTTTAAAAATGAAATTGCTACCTGACACCCTTGGCTTCTGGCTGGCGTCCAGCGGGGCCAGGGGATGCCAAGGAGGAGGAGGGTGGCTCTGGAAAGCCTTCCCCGGCAGCGCGGGCGGGATGGAGGAGGATGAGGAAGGGGAGGAAGCACGGTGGGACCCGCTGCTACCTGTGAGCCCCGCGGCAGGGACCACCCGACCCGGCGGCGCGGTGAAGGCCGTGCCTTTGCAGGGGGGTCGGTACCATCCCCGTCAGCGGCGCCAACAGCTGCTGAAGGCTTCCCTCTCCTTCCTCCCTGCTAAATTGCTTATTAGTCTAATTGACTGTCACTGCCGCCACGCTGGAAGCGGAGGGAGCACCCCAGGGGAGAGGCAGGAGGGGGACTTGGCGATGGGGTCGGCTTGTTTTCCCTTCAAAGCCTCGAAACCTTGCCATCGTGAGGTTTTTATAGGGTGGCACAACGTTGCTCATGAGTTTCCAGCACGTCCGAGTAATTGAAATGTTTTTGGGTAAGTGTTGGCTGTGCCTGCTGAATGTGATTTATCGGGGGAAGGCATCAGCAGTGGGAATATCAGTAAATAGAACTGTCTGACATGCAGGTCATTTTTATTTTAATGTAGTAGATTTAATGAACTCTTGTCTTTATAATTCATGGTACTTGCCGAATGCATCCATTTCCCCTCCGTAATGACGTTAGTTACAGATCTGTCCTTCCTTTGAAGCTTTATTACGGCTGGCCAACTTAACTCTCTCCCAGTTGCAGTGATATGTTCCCAAAGTGCAAAGGGTTATCTAATAAATTGTTGCCTTTTTGTGTTCAATACTATTAGTAATAAACCTAGCCCAAAACTTCCCTGAGTAGTTCATGCATTATTAATAATAATAATAATAATAATTATTATTATTATTATTATTATTATTATTATTATTGAATCTCTCGGAAGGTGGCTTGCAGAGGCCTGTGGTCTGTGTTTTCCTGGCTCACCGGGGCCACGTTTATGGGCTGTTCGTGCCCTGACACCTCTCCGGTAGTTTGTGCGTGTTCAAGTGTGTTCAGGTCAGAGGCGATAGCGGCCCCCGAATCTGCTGTCAAGTGATTTAATAGCATTTGTGTCCGGCCTAACCCAATCTATCTCACCTCGTGGAGAAAAGAAAAAAAAAAAAAAAAAAATTAATCCTGCATCAAAATTACTGCTTTTGGAACTGTCTTGTCTCTTTTGAGTAGGAACTGGAGACAACTAGACAAGCTTCAATGAAAGCGAATAAAGAAACATTACTTTCTGAACACAATCTTCTGTTACCAGTCACTTTTCAACAGACATTCAATCAAAATGCTAATAGCAAAGGCAACAAGGGAGCGAGGTTATTGTAATACTAATTGATAGGCTGCGGGGATGGGTTTTGATAAGTGCTGTTGAAGATATATTTTTGAAATATGATTCTCTTTAATTACAATGATACTAATAAAGATGAACAAATGATTTAATGATAGTTTTCTAGGTAATGGCTTGAAGATTTTTCTTCAAGTTATTTTGTAGTGGTTTTTTTTTTTTTAACCAGAAATTATGAAAATCACCTTAAAAATAAAGCTGTAGTGGAAGGTAGTGACTTTATCTAGACTTCCGTGGCCACTTTGCATCAAAATTAATACTGTCAAATCTGAAGCTCTTGAATAAGAAATCCAGTCATTTATTTATACAATAGGCTTTGCTGAAAGCCTGTAGCTGAAGCCATGTTGCATGTAGGAATGCATTTAATATCTAATGCTCATAATAATTAGGATCAATTATGCCAGCGAGGATTTTAAAATACATTTTGAGGGAGGGGAAGAATGGGCTGAGGGGGTATTCACTGGGATTTCAAAGTGCATCTGGGGCACCAGGTTTGATCCTATGAATGGAGATTATTGACGTGCAGTGATGGGAAGCTCCGAAGTAAGGCCCGCTTTCCCGGTGCAGCAGCAGCTGGTTTTCCGTGTCCCGACAGGTGGGAGAGCTGTGCCAATGTCCCTGGCACCCACGGGGTCCCCGGCCAGCCCCGGCCCCATCGCAGCCTCCCCTGGTCCCCGTGGGCTGCGTGGCAGCATCCTGCCTCCTCGGAAATGGGAACACAAAGGGAAAGGGGCAGATCTGTCACTAACAGGCAGCCTCTGTTTCAGCTAATTTTTGATGAATTAATTGATAACGAAAGAATGGTGGGGTTTTTCGAGGCAGGGGAGTGTTTTGCTTGTGTTGATGTGGGTGGGAGCTCTTTCTGGGGCAGGGAAGGATGATCTCTCCTGCCTTTCAATTTGTCAAGCTCTCTCTCAAAGATCTGCCAGAGAAGAAAGGGTAATTAATAGGCTTGAAGTCATTTCCGATGTGTCAGTATTTCTGCCTTGCTTCCAAGTGATAATGTTCGCTGGCTCGAGGCCTCCGGGGAGCCTTCCATCTTATTAACTTGTCTAGGAGAAACAGTGAGTGGGGACAGCTTGGGCCAGTGGGTGACATGAAATAAGGATTTGTGGTGTAGTGAGCTGTAAACACGGGGCCCGACTGAGTAAAAAGTGGAAAGAATGAAAAACAAAGGAAGAAAAATAGATGAAAAAGGCTGCTGGTCACAAGAACAGCGGCACGTGTGATGGAGGGAGGGGGGATGCACTTTGTTTAGGGCGGCTTGTGCCCGACCCATAGACCTGGACCTGCTGTTGTGCTGTGTCACCCATGACCAACTTTTGCCCATGCCGACATTGGGTCCTGGTTCTGGCCGGGTCCCTCTGATGGCGGTGCAGGTCGCCCGTGGTCCCGTGCAGGCTGCCCCGTGCCAGCGTCGGGGACGGTGCTGCCGCGGCCAGTTCTGCCACCGAAAACCTGTGTGTCAGACTGCAGCGTTGTTTGATTTTACCCAGAGGTAAACACGGAGGGCTGGGGCTGTTTCTTGGGTTTGGTCACGTCCAGCAGAGCTGTGGTCCCTGCTGCCGGTGGTGGTGTGCCTCCTCTGTGCCACCTCGGCTGGTGTGGTGGCAGGGACAGCCCTTGGATGCAGGCAGCCACCGCAGAGCAGCTGGTGGCCAAGGGCTTCCAGGAATCGCCTGCGATTTTTAGGATGCTCAACTTGAGGCGCTAAAAAGGGACCTGTTTTGCAGCCTGCGAAGGGCTGGGTCCTTCTCCTCATCACTTGGGTCTGTTTGCCAAGTCGGCTGGTGGTTTTCATAGCTTTTCTTAATTGCATTTGAAAACTTAAGACACTTAGGACACTTATGTGTGAAGACACCTTCGTTCTCAGAAGAACTGCAGGGATTTAATAATCCTACATCCTGCGGAGAGCCTGGGAGGCTGGGACACGGACCGAGACTGGCACAACAGCATGATGGAGATGTGCTGCAGCGACAGGAGTGGAGCCCCCGCTCCGGCCCCGGGTGAGTGTGCCAGGCTGTGCCCTGTGGCCGGCTTGCGGAGGGGAGAGAGGACCCTCTTACTCCATGGATCTCAAAACCTGGAGCTCTGCGTCCTGGATTTCCATTCTCCTCGGTGTGTGCCTATGTATTCTTGATCCCGTTGCTCAGCACAGGACCAACCTCTCGCTTCCTGCGCTTCGGAGCTCCGCAGCCTGGGGGATGTCCCCCATCACCTGCCCTGGCCTGGAGGGGGGGGACGGGCAGCTCCGCAGCCTGGATTTGGAGGGGCAGCACCTGGTGCTGCTCGGGGTGACCTCCCACAGCTCCGGTCAGCAGGAGCAATAGCAGAGGAGCAGCTGTGTGAGAGGAGCTGGCAAAATAATTGTTGGGTTTTGCCCTCACTCCCTGTTGTTCTATAGCTTCAAGGTCTTGCTTTGGAAGGGGATGCGCCGGAGAGATTTCTAGTCACTGCATGTGTTTGATAACTGCACCTGTAATCACAGGACTCTGTCAACACAGGATTCAGTATAATTGCTTCCACCCCCACCGCCCCCAGTCCTGGTGAGATTTTGTTAATTAGGATTAGAACACTTAAAAATAGAGATTATTTTTAAACTGTTTTCCCGGTTCTCCTGTAGGATGTAGAAAGGAGGTTGGATGGGATCGTAGTTTTCCCAGGTGGAGAAATTACCGCTCTGCCCAGTCCAGGGCCTGAGCCCCTTGAGGCATTGCGGCGCCTCGCGCCGGCTCGTCCTTGTACCGGGAGAGGTTCTGACCCTCAGAGAGCTCAGCAGGGCAGAACCCAAGCGGGGTTAAATCAGGACTGCAGGCTCTGCCAAGGCGAGAAATAAAATGGTCATAGGTGGGTTCTGGATTTCGGATGTGCTGAGTTGCCTTTGACTTCAGCAAAAGCTGCAGGATACCCTGGGATAGGGGGAGAGGGACGAGCGAGTCACGTCCATGAGTTCATGGGGATAAACCAAGGAGGAGATGTCTCGGAGCGATGTTCTGCGCAGCCGAGCTGATCCGTCTTGCGCAGCGCTGAGCACGGCTGCTGCTGGAGCGCTGACCTTCACGACAGATGTGGGCTTACGCAAGGGCCGTGCTGTATCTGCATATTTAACCTTCTTTGCTTTTCTTGTTTTGTTTTTAAATTCTCCTTCATAGCAAAAGCGCAGGAGCAGTTTCAGTAGCTATTAAAGAACACCACGATGGAGGCAGCGCTGGTCTCCACCGCGTACAAGCTGTTCTTTGGAGATTGTTCCCTTTTTTATTTCTTGAAGTAGCAAACCTTGGCGTTTTGGGTCAGCGTGAAGGAACAGGATGTCTTTCACATATTGACAGGGTTTTTTTTTTCCTTCTCTTTTCTTTTCTGATCTCACTCCTGTTTGTCAAGCTCACTTTCCATTTTCCAGAGAAATGATTATGACTAAACATCTCTGACAACCTTTTTGCAAAGCGTGAGAAGGCTACAATGCAAAAAAAAAAAAAAAAAAAAAGAGCCACCTCAAAGCTCTTCAATGATTAAGCTACTTAACTGGCAAGTTTTTCTCCTCTACTGCGGAGTGTATTTCTGCACAATGGAGTTCCCCTTGCAAGCGCTTATTAGGGAGGCACTAGTATAATCTAATTAAAATTTGGTTTAATATTCTGTGGAAATTAAAACTGAATCCTTCCTGTTAGAAAGAATGACCGTGCATGTATTAGTCCTCTGTTTTGTTGTTGTTGTGAGTTATCCAAATATTAACACTGCCTGCATGCTCGAAATGACAGTTTGCGTGCATTAACAGAGCTTAATTCTCAAATTAAATGATGAATGATATGTAGGAATAGGTGAAAGCTGGTTGCTGGATTTATTTATTTTATTATTTTTTTTTTAATGCTAATGTTACTTCCTGGAGGTAAATAAGGGGAGGGGATGCTGTGCAATATTATCGCTGTGAAATTAAAATAAAGTCTCATTATTTGAGGATGGAATTTAGCGGCTGAAGGTTTACTCTTCGTCTGAAGCTTCATCCTGAATTCTTCCAGCTAATTGCCTGCTGATTAGTTGAGAGACAGGCATTGCTAATGTTGGCCTTGAGCGTCAAATTATCTCCTGCAAAGTCTTAGACTCTCGTAGCACTGAGCGGGAGACGTCGGTGGGGTGCGGGGTGTTGGTGCTAGAGAACAAGAGGATGGGGGTTTCCCTGACCCGCCGCGTTCCCAGCGCAGCCGGATCGGGGACCTGGATCACGGCAAGGAGGTGGCAGCAGCATTTGCCCACCCTGGCTAACTATGTAATTCACTTCACGGGTTTGCATACATTTATGTTGGTTTTTTTCTTTTTTTTTTATCCAAGAGTTTTGAGTTCTGTCCCGTTAGAGGGCCTAGACAGCTAGGGTAGGTGTATTTGGTCCGTGTGTGGAACTGAAAAAAGTACTGACCTCCCGATAACAGGTAACAGCACCTTCCCTGCATTCTTCTGGTCAGACTTTGGGGGAAAGTCTTTTTGGCAGGAAAAAAATACAGAACTTCCAGCTGCAATTTATTTAAAAAAAAAAAAACAAAACAAAACACAAATCAAACCTTTGATTCTTGCACTGAAGATGGAAAAATTACCAAAATGCCAGAAAACCTCCAAATGTCTGGATGTTTCCCCCTCTTTCCCCAGCTGTCTTTCTGAACTTGATCTGAAACATGCTGAAAATATCTCAGTTCCTGATCTATTGAAAGTTTCCATTATTGACTAGCAGAAAGGCTGCTTTTGTGTGTGTCTCGCTTGTGGGCAAAAGATAATTTTAAAAAGCACCCTGTTTATCTGGAGAGAACAGCGCGGCAAGGCTGGAGCCCCAGGCCAGCTGCGATGATGGATCGGAAACTTCCCCTGGGAGCTGGCGTGGGGCTTGGCGAAGTCCTCGGCTGATGATGAAGACGCTTTTGCAACTCGGGGAGGGCAGCAGAAGCCGATGTGCCTCTTCCCCTTCGGGACCTGCGCACTCCAGACCACGCTCCCTCCTCCTCCTCGGGGAGCCGAGCACTAAGGAAGCTGTGCCAGGCCGGAGGGATGCGCACACAGGGCTCTGTAGCGATGGCAACTCAGGAAACAAGAGCTGCGTGGAGTATTTGGAAGGAGAGCCCTTATTATGGAGAGTTTAAAGGGAAGGCGCTTCAAAGCGCGGAGAGGCTTGGCAGGGTAATTAGACTTGCTGCTCTCAGAGTAAATGTACGGCTTCACGGAGCGTTACCGGCGTGTCTGGCCTCTCGCTAAGAAAATACAGAACCACTCAGCAAAGAGCATGTCAGACCCTGGGCTGGGGTGGCGCCGACACCAGTGGGTTTTCTGCCATGGAGCTCCTGGTTTATGCTCTTACCTCACCCATCCCTGCGCTGGTGGTCTGCCCGCTGCCATCAGCCCGTCTCCTAGCCTGGCTGTAGACTGTCTCTGATGCTCTGGGGGGAAATCTCAGTTTTTCTCAGCCAAGATATGGTACAAATCAAAGCCTAAAGCTTTCGCCCGGGTGCAGGCGCAGGGACATCATTATATACCGTCTCTTGGGCTCAGTTTGCTGGGAGTTTGCTTCTGAGCTCAGCATTGCTGGTGGTTTCCAAATTTTTTTCTGGCCCACCTGTATATGAGCTGTGAGTTCCTGGTGGATGAGTTCTGATGTTTTTAGGTCAAAATGCAGCCAGTTAATGAGTTACTGTGGAATGGCTGCGTCAGCCAGCCAAGAGGGAGCTCGCGAGGGTCTGCCTTCGGCCCTGCTGCTGATTCGCTCAGGTTCAAACCTCCGCGCAGCTCCGTGCCTCGGTTTCCCCGTCTGCGCTGTGTGACTGGTACCCTTTTGTCAGCTGCCTGGAGCTCCTTAAAGGATTTTAACAGTGTGCAGGTGCCAGACTGTGTTAAGTGAGGAGAAGCGATGTGATGCTCAGGTGGCAGAGGTGATTTCCATTGAAAGCAAAGGACCATCGACCCTCTGCCTTTCATCTTCCAAAATGGTGCAGTGAAATTAGTGCCAGTGAAGGATGCTAGACTGACAGCCAAGAGACCAAAGACCTCCTTTCATCCTCCTCACAGACAGAGCGCAGCCAGGCAGCGAGCTTCCGGCGACGTCCCGCCTTCCCTGCGCCCTGCCCTCCCTGCGGAGGAGAGGGGAACGCGGCTGTTGGGAATCCCAGTGCTTTCATTAGGCAGCCTTCCTTCCGTCCCGCTCCTTTCCTCCTGCCAGTTACCTCCTGCCTGTGATGTGTGTGACACCCATTTCACCCATTTAAAACCCAGCTTCGTGGCCTGTATTTCCCAGCAGCCACCAGCCAGTGTTGGGATGGCAACTGCTTCCAGTGGGATTGACGGGGCTGGAGGCGGCTCAGGGGATTCGGTGGGGTCTGGCAGAAGGGAGATAGCATCAGCTGGGCTCGGCAGATGTTGAAATAGTAAAAACAATCAATAGCTTCTTTTTTATAGCAGTTCCCTTGGTCGCTCAGCCCATTGAAGGAGATGATTGTCGCGGCTTGCCGTGAGCGCCTGGCTGGAGCGGTAGCCGTGCGGAAACCTCCGTGGTGGCTGCGTTATTTCCGAGTCCTGCGCTCTCTGGCGAAGGATAAAGTGTGCATCCTTTGATGGAAGGAACGTGATGTCAGGCGGATGTCAGTCTTACCAGGCTGAAATGACAGTGGCATCGTGTAGTGGATCAAAACATTAAGTCTTTAAAGGCATATGTTCGATGTGTCATATCACCAGAGCTTTATTCTTGGCGATAACAATCGGCAACGCGTTATCTGTGGTTTCTCGCTTGTACATTTCTTACAAGCTGATAAACTTTGAGCTGGATGAGAATCAAGCGTGCCTTGTTGTTCATGTCCTGACCAGGGCTGGAAGGTTGGTACCAGGGATACCAGGTCTGTGGGTTGATACCAGAGGAGCCCAGGAACCGCTGCTCTGGGTGATGCTCAGCACCTCTGGTCCAGGTCCTCCCTCTAATGGCGGTGGGCTCCAGGCGTTTCGGTGGTCCTGCCGGCCCTGCCCTTACTCCACACCAGGGAGCTGGCGTGGCCAACAGAAAGAGATAGATGACGGTGAGCGTCGGTGTTTCAGAAGAGGGATGCTTCACTTCACTTGGCATTTTAATCTCTTCCAGCACTAGGTTGGAATAAGCACTTTTTTGGTGCGTGGTGATTTATTTTGTTAAAAACCAAGGCATTATTCATAATTATGCAGTTTTATGAGCGAATACATAGCAGCATTCTTCCCGTGGTAGGCTGTGGGAGCTGGCATAATATTTAAATAAGAGCCCTGGGGAAAGGACACGCTCGCATTCAGAGCGGGGCTCGGTGCGGTCGCGGGCTCAGCCTATTGAACTAGCGTATAATTACCTCTATTCAGCACTGCCGCTCCAGTTATCAGCCGGCCGTCGGGGGGGAAGGCCAACGTTTTGAAATGACATAGATTGTTAGAGAACATCAAACTTTTTTAATACAGTTAATGATCCTCAGCTATAAATAGTCTGTTCCCATTGACTGGCAATAAGGCTTTTGTACCGTGCCTCGCAGAGCTGCAAGGCTTTTCTTAGGTTGTTGGGTTTTCTTTTTTTTTCCCTCCGTATATACTGTAGGTCCCTTCGTCCCGATTGCTTTACAAGGAGCATCCCTCCCTTTCTGGGCCGGGAAGTGAAGGTCCTGCCGACCAGGAATTTGCCCAAGGTCGTGCGGGGGGTTAATGGATGACCAAGGTGGGGGACTGGCAGCTCCATCTTCTGGTCATTCAACTCTCGTCCTCCCCTAAGGACCAGGACAGGGATGGGGGTGGGCTCCTCACCTCTCCCATGCCTCTGGTAGTCTTCTGGGAACGGCCAGCCTTTACGTAGTGAGACAGGCAGCTTTTGCATATGCTGTGCCCCAAGAAGCTTCCTTGTTGTCTCCCAGGTGGAAATGTGACTGTAGGGTCCTGGAGCAGGGTTTGGAGACGGGGATTTCTGAGCTTGGTGGCTGCAGAATGTCAGGGCAGCAGCAGGAGCTGTGCTTTCCAGCTGCAGCCCATGAGTTGGAAGGGGCAAGGACTTGGTCTGCAGAAGCCCTTGTCCTGGCAATGCCTGGCTCTGACACCGTAAATCCTTGGGCAGGTGTAAATCTGGAGGGAGGAACTGTCTGGAGAAACCTGGCCTGCATTTCCTTGTGCTTGAGCTGCATCATGGGCAGTTACTGTTCCCTTTGAGTGCACACAGATCCCTGCACCCTGTAGATTGCTTTACCCTTTACAAAATGTGACCTGAACTAGCCAAGAAGTCTGAGAGGGGCACTTCAGAGCTCTGAGTGCTGCAAACACTCTGAGCCGGTTGCTGGAAAGAGCGTGGGAGCCTCGGACGGGATTCAGGCTGAGCTGTCGCGGTGGGTTTCGGCACTGGTTGAGCATCCAGCAAAATAGCGCCAACGAAAAAACTCTCAAACCCCGAGCCGACTGCCCGACTTCCACAGCAGCGGTTAAATGGCCGCGTTTCCCATCGCCCAGAAGTTGCGGTGAGATTCTGCCACAGCTTTGTTCTCGAGTGCCTGCAGACACAATAGGAAAAGGTCATCGCATAAACACCGCTTCTCCAAAGGCAATTTCTTTGTCTGTTTTGAAAGCCAGGAAGCAAAGGGTATTCTAATTTGAACTGCTCCGCCGGTGTGATGGTACCGGCAGTGCCTTTCCCGCCCCGCACCTTTCTGGTTTCAGGCACATCTTCAGGTCGAGAGCCTTCCACGCGCCCAAGGAGCACGCTGGATCTGCGGGGTTTTGGCTGCTAATAGGTGGCGTGTGTTTGCTCCCGCTGCGGGTGAAAATGGGGGCTGGTGGGCTGGGTGTGAGCGCGGGGGGGGAACGCAGCAGGCGGTAGCTTGAGGTCTGGGCCGGTAGCACCCAGGCTGTGAAAATGCTTCAGGGAACACTCCGGTGTGTTTAATTAGTTCACCTTTTCCTTTGCCTGTGACTGCTGGTCGTGGCGCTTTTGTTTTTAAGCAGAAGGATTTCAGCGTTTTCCCCAGTGGTTTGAGCAAAGGTTGAGCGTGTGGGGAAATCCATAAAACAATGTCACCAAAAACGCGAGGAGGAGAAGGCGGCTTTTAATAAAGCACCGCTGGGCGTACGCACCCGGGAGCCGGGCTTGGCTGGATCCGAACGGCAGGGAGGCTGCTGGGGAAGGTCACCTCTGAAGCTGGCAGATGAAAAAGCAGTGTGGCCCCCTCTTCTCGGGGGAGCTTTGGCAGAAACCCATCGGTCCGTAGGTGTTCGGTTGGCCCATCCTCTGACGTGCCATTCCCCAGCATCCCGGGGCTCGGCAGAGCAGCCGACCTCAGGAGGGGGCTTGTGCTTGAGTCGAGGCAGGGAGACGGAGGGGAGCAAACTTCGAGGGAACCGTCCGCAGCAGGGAATGGCTTGGCTGTAGTTACCCTGAGTGGGCGGTCGGGGAGGTTAGAAGGCGGCATTAAGGCACGCAGTGATAACAAAATTGTGGTTATTTGAGGTTGGGTGCTCAGCGAAGAGAACACATCTCCTTTGCCTTGTCTATCCATGCACAGTCTCCAAAAGCAGCCGCAGAGGAAGAAGAGCATCCACCATATCTGAGGAACGTTAGAAAGCCTCCTGAAATTATAGGTGTGATTATTAGCAAAGGGCTCTGGATTTTGTGCCTGCGATGTGCCTGTCTCACGGTCTTGTTTTCCACTACCTGCAGATCCGTTTTCTAGAGCTGTTCAGCTCTGTGTGGTCCCTATTAAAAGTTTTCTTTCCCAGGGTGATTCTGCTCCTTTGTTGCCTCTGATTCTTGAACACTTTATACTATCAAACAGCAAAACTGCTTTTATTGATGTGGCAAAGAACAATGGGATCTTTCCAGCAGCGCGCCCAAAATACGCTCTTGGCTTTTTTTTTTATGCTTGGCTTCCAACAGTGGAAAAAATGATTAAGATATGTTAGGTTTACTCTGGTCACTTCAACGGGAGATTGGTAATATCAACAAACGCTTCCAGTAAATGGATTAGCTCCTCTTCTCCGGCAAGGCTGAAGCGATGTGTACTTGCCCTGGCCGTGCCCTTTCTGCGAGACAGACAGCTGAAAAAGCAGAAAGCACCCACAATTTAATAGCACGCAGACCGGCTTAGGCAAAGATGATGGCACTGGGCTTGTGTCAGGTCACTGGAGTGTGATGGCGAGCTGGCGGGGCGTGCATGGGCGCTGCTCGTACAGCGACTGCACCCGCCGTGGCCCGAAGCCTCACGCTCAGCTCCTCCGGGATGCGGTTTCCTGTCCATGCGGAGACGGGGAGCAGGGAAGATGGGAGAGGATAAGCAGAGATGCAAAACCAGCTCTGCTCTGTGTGTGAACTGAGCGTTCCTTGGTGTCTCAGTACTGGCTTTCGGCTTTCCATGTGAGCAGATGTCAGCGTGTGTCTCCCTTACAAAAAAATATACGTGCCATGTTAAAAATTTTTATATATATATTTTTAATGCCCACTGTCAGCCTTTGTCCCCTGGACATATTCAAAATCTGATGACTCCTGACTATCCGGAACTATTACTGTAAAAGCAAAGCTGTTTGCCCTGTTTCAGAAGAGGAGTGTGGGGCTTTGGGTGGGTGCTGGGGCTGAGGGCGTCCGTGGTGTTGACAAGGAGCCGGTGTGGCAGCCACCAGCATGACGTGGCGGGGATCCTATGCTGCGTTAGATAATGCTAATTAAGGGAACCTCCTTGCAAGACCTTAGAAACCTTCCTCCAGCAGCAGGAAGGGCTGAGAAGTGGGGCTGGTGCGTAGAGAGCTTGCAGAAATGCCCACCAGCCCAGTGGGGAGTGTGAGCTCTGCCAAAGACCCTTTGGGGTGCGTGGGCAGGGTCCTGCGAGGCCGACAGGCAGCCGACCCTGGGGACCACCGGAGGGGCTGGACGGGCCCGGGGTGCTGTTGTCCTGGGGAGGGAAGTCCCCGTGGGGAGGTGGGAACAGGCGCCGGTGTAAAGGCATCGTGTCCGCAAGGTTCGATGAGTGTGAAGCATCATGCAGTGCCCTGCCTCTGGTTAGGGGAGCCCCGGAGCATTTTTGGGAGCACGGGGCAGCAGATGCTTCCAGAAGCATCCTTTGGTTTGTAACGTTCTTCAAACAAACCAACAAAACCCCAAAAACATGAGAGCAAAGTTGTGTTTTGGCTGCATTCATTTGTCAGAAGAGTACGTTTTCCAGCCTCGGGGAACATGCAGGGGTTTAATTCTGTGAGTGCATGGCCTACGTAATATTGCTATTTATTTGTTAGTTCTTTTGGAGAGCCTTATTATGTGGCTTTTGTTTTTCTTCAGGTGTAAGGTGCTTGTTACAGCCCTTTGCTCGCCTGCCTTCCACTCCTAAACTGTGCATTTCCACAGCAGGTTGCATCTGGCATACTGGGAAAGAAAAGAGTCTATATACGGTGATTGAAGATTTCTTCTTTATATAGTGCCTTTAAAAAAAAAAGTGTAGCGCCATTGAAATCAAAGCCCAGCTTTCTGCGATAAAGGGCCCTGCAAATTGACCGCAGGGTCTTTCAGAGAAGTCTGTCTCCTTTTGATACAGACGTTGCCGGGGGAAAAGAAAAGGGAAAAATAGTGTTGCCGGTGCTCGGAGGAGTAAACAGGTGAGCATTGTTCGTGTGAGTCCCGAGGAGCAGCGCTGCCTGCTCTGCAGCCGCTGCTAACGCTGCCAATTCAGCCGTATTTTCGTGCGTCTCGGCTCTCGACAGCTTGTCGCCCCACAGAGATGCCGGCGCTCCCGGCGCGGCGGAGCGATGAGACGTCACTTGGTGCGCTCGCCGACAGCCGGAGGGGGGGAAAAGCCACCCTCCGCACCGCCACCCGCCGCTTTCCTACTCGGTAAAGGTGCCTTTGGGACGAGTCCCTCTCCCTTCAATCTACAGGCGGTTCTCAAGTTGTCAAGTAAAAGCTGACACGAATTTCTAAATGGCGTTAATGTAATTGATGAGGGCTTTTCCCCCTGTATACCCGCTCTAAATATATATGTAAGAAAGTGATTATCTTAATGTAATTCATCATTTGCTTGAAGTGCATGCTAAACTTGAACCTGTTCGCTCTGATAAGCATTTATGTACTGAAGGAATTGATGTTATCTCTCTGTGCCTGTGGTCTTGAACAAAAAAGCAGACTTTGAGCTTATATTAAAAGAAGCAATTTCCCCCCTCTCCTCTCTGTCTTCTCATCAGAGCTTTCTGGGAATGGCACACCAGAGGGGTTTGAACTTTTTTCTTGTTTTTTAACCCCTGCACACAGGGGGGAAAAACGTGGCTATGTCAGCATTTGCAGGGATGTTTGAGGCTGTATCTCGCACCCCTGGGCCAGGCTGCAGCGTGCCAGCCTCTCCTCAGTGGTGGGAGCTGGTTTCCAGGAATAGCTCAGCAAATACTTTGCTCTTTACATGTGTATCCAGAGGAACAAATGGTGCATATATTCAAAGCATCTGTCATAGCCAGACACTCTTTCTCACAGTAGTATATGTTGTTTGCTTAGGCAAATACTGATACGGTGCGTGAGCAGCAGGGATGGAGTCCTGGCCAAGGATATTAATAATGTCCAAGAATGTTGTGTGCTGCCTGAAGCTATAGCCTGGAGGGGTCATACTGCTCAACTCAAAGGTATTATTTTAACCTGAGGCTAAGCTTCTCATTTTTGCTGCTATTTCCCTTGACCCCAGTCAGTATTTATTTCAAATTCCTTGAATAGGTTTTTTTGCTGTTTGGTGCCTAATTCTTTATTCCTTTGCATTACGATACACAGAGTCAGCAGGGCAACGGGGAGTCCGCGCTCTCCTTCCCAGCCGGGGCTTGCAGCGCGGTGGGATGCGGCCCCGGGTGGGTAAAACCTGCAGACCTTTAAGAAACCGCGCTGTCGAGTGTTTCGCTGGTTTTCGCATGCGGCAACATTTGACCTGGAGGTGAGATGCAAATACAGCAGATAAACCACAGCTCTGGAAAGCAGATTGATGAAGAGTGGGGACTTTGTGCAGGGAGGGTCCCTCCGTGTGTGAAGTGTGGCCTTTCGCCTCCCCATTTATCTTGGCTGATGCGTGTGTGTTAATGAGAGGAAAGATCTCTGCACGTTGACAGGAAAGTGTCCTTCGCTTTGCGCTGCATCCTCTGCAGTTTGGGAGGGAGGACTTTGTCCCCCGCAGGGACCGCCTGGCCAGTGAGCCCAGGGTGGCACGAGATGACGGTGCTTTGGGGGACACACCGGCCCGGCGCGGTGGCTCTGTTCCCCCCCCGGCTCTGGGCTGTCGCGATGCTGCTGCAGTACCCAGGTAGGCAGGAGTCACCTTGAGCGCAGCCTCGCAGCCGCTTGAAAAATTTCCCCCTGCGAAGTCAATTCTGGAGACACGTCATTTCTCTCGGGGCGCCTCTGGCAGCTGCTGCGCCCCTGATCTCTCCGGCGGTGGTAATTAAATTTCGGAGGCAGGAACACGGAGAAGTTTCTGGGTTTGGCTGGTGCGTTGGAGAGGAGCGGTGTCGGTGACGGGTTTTGGCTTCGTTCCTTCGCCATGGAGCTGCCTCGCGCTTCTCCGCTGGTTGAAATCAAGCAGAAATCCCTGTCTTTGCAAATCTCTTTTTTTTTGTCTGGAGGGACTGGTTGGTTCTGAGGACATGGGAATTGAGCAGGGGCTGCTGGGCTTGGTGGGTGCTTCCCACCGTGGCTGGAGCAAGGGCCAGCATGGTGGGAAGGGCTCTCCTTGCTCAGGGACACCCCAGGTACATCTCCTCAGCCCACCCAGCTGGGGCATGGCTGGGAGGAGGAAGAGGAGCTGCTGTGCATGCTTTTGGGTGTGATGGGACACGTGGAGACACATGGCTCATGTGCGCTCTTGGGGGATGGTCAGCCCTGGCGCGGTGCAGAGCCCAACCAAAGGGTCTCAGGGGGTACACAAGGGTGGGAGGTCTCCATCTGCGTGAGCTTTGTTTCAGCTCTGCTTCTTGGAGGTGAGGAGGAGGATGATAAGCATCTTCCTCCCTCAAAGGCACGCTGAGGCTAGCGGCGCTCCAGTGGGTACGTGGATGGGTGGGGTTGGAAAGCCCTTCGCAAGCGCACAGCAAACGTGCAGCGCTGGAGATGTTCTGGTTCCTCTTCTTTCACCACGAGCAGGGCTACGGCTGTACTGATGGAGAAACCATCCCATTCCTCCTCTGTTTTCCCTGGATTTGGTAACTGCATCCTCAAAATAGGAAGTCACTTCCTAGTTTTATGCTCTACTTTTGCAAAGTTGATAAATACTAAAAACTTCTGCTCCCTCGCTGAGGCGCAGTGATTGTCTGGCAGGCAGCGAGCTTTTCTGGGCTCTTTGTCGCAGAATAAGCAACTCTGGCAAAGCGTACTTCCATTTTTTTAGTAATCTATTTCTATAATTGAAGGATTTCAGATTTCTTTTGTAAGAGCAAGCGCCTGCTTAAACATGGAGACAAATACAACCAATAATATGTACTTGAAATTTAATGCAAGCTAATTCGCTTTGGCACAGTCCCAGATATGCTGATTAAATGGCCTGTGAAGTGCTACAATATCTTGATAATGTACATTCTACATTTGATTATATAATCAATTATGTTGCACCTAATAAAATTTAAAATTAGTGAAAAAAGCTGTGAGCAGATTGTATCAGGTGCAGAGTGGGTCTTGGGCAGCTTTAAGGAAACTTCTGCAAGCGTACGCTGCGGAGGAGCATGCGTGTCTGCCCGTGTATCTTCATAATACTGGGCGTTAGTAAACCGGAGGCTCAGTAAAATGCTCCTGTTTAGTTTAGTGACTTGATTTAAAATAAAATAACACGCCTACAGCTCCTGGTATCCTTGCTGAAACCTGGGGGGGTGTGGCCGTCCTGAAGCGGTGATGGCGAAGTCGTAGCACGGTGCAGTTCATGCACGTTCAGCCCCCAGCTCTCCCCAACTCCTTTTGCCGGAGCTGTTTCTCCCCGGCTTCTGGCGAGCGGCCGGAGCACCAGGCAGCCGGGGTCCCTCGGGCTGGGCTCCCCCGCAAAGACTGGTTTTGGGTGCAAAAATACGACTTTGTGCACAACTCCTCCCATCGCTCCTTCGGTTTGCTGCTGACAAATTTACTAACGTTTTCTATCCGGAGCTGACCTTGCACCGCATTTTTTAAACAGCTTAGGTATTCCCGGCAGTAATTCTGTGGCAGCTTTGGAAGGGACATTCTCCCCTTTGGCCAGACCCAGAGGAAAACCCCACGTTGGGGTTTTCCTGCGCCCGTCTGGGAGCAGCCGAAGAGGGAGAGCAGAGACACCCGTCTCCTGCTCGTGGCCAGTTCTGGGCTGTGTCCAGTTCTGGGCTCCCCGGTTCAAGAAGGATGGGGAACTGCTGGAGAGGGGACAGCAAAGGGCTACCAAGATGATGAGGGGACTGGAACATCTCTCTTATGAAGAAAGACTGAGGGATTTGGGTCTTTTTAGTCTGCAAAAAAGACGGCTGAGGGGGATCTTATCAACGCTTATAAATACTGAAAGGGGGGGTGTCAGGAGGATGGGGCCAGGCTCTTCTCAGTGGTGCCCAGGGACAGGACAAGGGGTAACGGGCACAAACTTGACCATGGGAAGTTCCATCTCAACGCGAGGAGGAACTTCTTTCCTGTGAGGGTGGCAGAGCCCTGGCACAGGCTGCCCAGAGAGGTGGGGGAGTCTCCGTCTCTGGAGACATTCCAACCCCGCCTGGAGGCGTTCCTGTGCCACCTGCTCTGGCAGGGGGTTGGAGGAGATGATCTCCAGAGGTCCCTTCCAACCCCTCTCATTCTGTGATTCTGTCCCTGCTCAGGGAACCCGAGTGTCTGTCCCTGCATCCCAGCCAGCTTGGGAAGCCTCTCCTCCTCTGTCACCTGTGACACTTTCACCTGGTCCTGATTCCAGCTGCGGGTGCTCCCTGCTCTCACAGGGCTGCCCACGGGATGCCGGGGTGATGCTCGGCGTGGTGGGCAGCCGCGGGCTGTCACCCCCCTCGCCCCTGCGCCAAGGAGAGCCGCCATCCTCTGGCAAACGTTCCTCATTCCTTTCCATGAAAATTAGTGGTTTCTGGGTGACTGGCTACGGCAGGTTAGGGGAATTTGGCCTGGATTTTATGGCCCTCTGGTAAGAGAGGGTTGATGGGAAACAAATGCGTTATGGCCCCAGACAAGCTGTTACTACATTTTTTTGTTTCATTTTAAAGCAGCGCTATCAACCAGTTGGAATATAGGCCTGGAGTATCGCGGGGAGTAATCTAATTAGTATGAAGTCAATTCACTAGTTCCTTTTGTATCTCGTGATTAAATAAGTGGGAAAATGGCTTGAAAATTAGGTGCTAGAACGACCCAATTACATTTCTGTAGCTTTTTGTATTCAATTTCATAAACAATTTTGCTCTTCGCTGGTTAATCAGTGAATGCCTTTTTCCAGTTTGAAAAGCACTTTTGAAATTATAATGCAATTAAATTGTGTGTGGATGTTCTGGCATAGCGAGTGTGAAAGCTGGGGGCCTGGCAGCCAGCCATGTTGTACCTTGACAGTAATGAGTTCCTGAGCTGGCAGCTTGCGGGTGTCATTCATAATATTGTCCACGCTGGGTTACTGTAAAACGTGGCCGCCTCCACTCCTTTCCAGCTCGGGTCGCCAGGATCCAGGCACCGGGAGCCATCGCCCCTGCGGGCGGCAGAGAGCAGCCAGAGGGACGCTGCTTTGGGCCGGGCGAGCAGGTCGGGATGGGGGCAAGCGTGAGGAGAGGGTTTTTGGGAAGTCGTAGAGCAGCTGCGTGCTTGGTTTGGGTTTTTTCCTTTCCTTATGTGAGCCTCCGTAGAGCTCAAGGATGGGCAGGTATTGTTTTCCTGGGGGGGCATAACTGGGGCAAATAGCAAAATGTCTCAATGTCTTGTCCTTCCCAAAATCCGCAGTAGATCTGCCCCTGGCCTGGCTACCTGGTAGCTCTTGGCCTGGGAAAGTGCTAGGTCTGAGCGGTGTCCTCTGACCGGCCAGGCTGTCCCCAAGTGAACTTGCCCCAAGCTCCCACATGGACTCCAAAGCTGCTGTTTTTCTCGCCACCCCAAAAATCTGTCAGGGCTGGGCTGTTGTTTAAGCTTCTGTCTTCCCAGCCAAAATGCTGGTGGTCCATGCAGCCCGTGAATCGCGTGCAGTGCCAAGTGGCATCTCCTTGGGTGCCAGCTGTAAATGGCTTCCAAAGGCCCACCGGCTCCTTGAGGCCACCGGGCTGTGAAGACCACTGCTTGCTATGTGCTTCTGCTCTACTGGGGCCTGTCTCCATGGGGCCTTTTGAGATCAGAGTTTTTCAAAGCGTGCTTTTTATTCTTGTGGGGTATTTGTCTTGTATTCAGCCTGCTCGTGGTGAGCAGGAGCTCAATTCGGCCTCCTGGGGAAGGGCCACCGAGTCTGTGTGATCACCACCTCCCGTGATTTATGGCCGAGCACCACAAGGGGAAAGGTAGAAAGCTGTGTTAAGGGAAAAAGAAATAATGTCAGAAATAATGACTTGCTTGGCAGGTTTTAACAAGTTCAGTAATGGTATTAGGTGCCCTTGGCTCAAGATAGTAACCTCCTCTTAAATGATCATTACCTGGCAAATAAAGACCTCAGAGCAGGTCATTATGGCTTAATTTAGACATAGCATCCTGTTTGGTTTGCACAGCATTGCCATTTTTCAAGGTGTTGAATCTCTTGCCTGAACGCCATGGTTGGGAGTTGGGGTTTGTTTGGGTTTTTCCTCTCCCGGCAGCTTAACGAGGAACTGATGGTCTCGATGGTCCTTCAGCTCGGGGAGGTGGGGGGAGCACGAGGGGCTTCTCCAGCTCGTCACTTCAGCTCTGCCTACAGCCCGTGCTTTTCACGATTCGAGGAAGGGCAGGAAAAAGTGATGGGAATGGAGGACCCCGTTCGGGAAAGATCTTAAACATATGTTTAATTTCACATCTTATTCAAGTCAATGGGGTTTAGACGAAGGCTGTAGGGCTTTGCCAAGTTGTTTCCAAGAGCCTTTCGAAGTCTTTTAGGTAGCGCTCGCCCAGGCGTCTCCTTCATGTGGAGACCCTCCCTGGCCATCCCAGGCCACGCCAGGTGTGCCCACATTTCCCTTCCCACCGTCTCCCTCGGGAAGAGGAGCGGGTTTGAGAGAGGAGGGACCGCAGCCAGGCAGGGTGTGCAGGAGCGGGGTCCGGCCCATGCCTGACGGTGAGCCGTCATGCTTTCCTGACCCCATTAGCAGCAAGTTTCAAATGCAAATAATTATAATAGCCAACCCCCACCTGTTATTAATATTTTGAAGACATCTCTTTGATAAGCCCATCTTTTCAGCCAATTTCCTATTTCTACTGAAAGCAAAGCATTTTTCCTCCCGGTATTGTAAATCTGTTGTTAAAATGAAGAAAAGGAAATGGAGAAAAGGATCCCCCCCAACAACAAAACCGTAACACCAGGCTCAGTGCTGCGCCGCCTTTGTCAGCCCTGGATAGAATTATGCATCATGAATAAAAACTGCTGTCAACATGCATTGGTTTCCAAACATTAGAGCATATGGTATGTGATTATCTGTATTGTCAAATGCAATAAAGTGAATTTGGATATAATAAAAAATGTAATATTTTAGAAATTTGGTAATAAACTGTGGAAGAATTGACAGGCAGAGAATATTTGACGCCTGTAGGCAAACAGATAAAGATGGCAGGACCGTGTGCTCGGCAGGCAGCGGCTGCTGCAGGCACGTTGGGAGCAGCTCTCGCTTCTGCCGGGGGAGCCTGACCGGGGCTGGCACCCGGGGAGCGATGGCCATTGTCCCTGCCTTCCCGTGGCCACTAGCTGCTGCTTCCCTTGTCCTTGTCCTCTGCCACGTAGGGCTGGCGGGGACAGGGATGGGAACAGTGATGGGGACAGGGACCAGGGTCCACCTCTGGCTCCCCGCTGGCAGGTCTCACCCTTTGGCTGTAGGAAAGGTGGCGAGCGGTGTTGGAGCGGTGCTGGCAGTTTTGCCTCGTGGCACGGTGAGGGGCTGCAGGGTGCTCCTTTTGGGGACAGAAACCAGTGCTCGGGTTTGCCACTGGCTCTGTGTCCTGCGGGTCTTGCTGACGAACAGACAAGGGTTCGCTCGAAGCATGAGGTTCCCATTCTGATTGTAGACAGGTAATTGAACTCTAGAAGCATTTGGGCTTTTCTTCTTTGATGGCAAAAAGAAATCTGTTAGTTTATGCCATGCTTCCCTCGCCCAGCTGTGGTCCCATCGTTTCTGACTCGTTAGAGAGCTGGGAGATCCGTACCTGAACTGAAGGGAGCGGTGAAAAGCTGAGGAGCACGGATGGGTCTGCTCCCAATGCTCCTGGGGAGCTGCAGCTAAACACGGATGAAACAGCAAACTCTGCCCGAGATAGCTTCCTCCTTCGGTATCTCATATGTCAGCCCTGTGCATTAATTCTTGAGCTGCTGACAAAAATGCGCCCATTGAGACATCATGTCTCCAACGGGGAGAAGCTGATTCGGGAACAAACTTTGGGGAAATTTGTGTAGGAAATTCAGATGCAAAAAATGCAGACGTAAGTGTATCACACGTACATGCAATTTTTCTTAGGTCACCGCTAATGCTTCTAAATGATCTGTGAATGCATTAATGGTTTCTGTTAATTAACAATATGATAAAACTGGCATTTAGTAAGTTGCCGTGTAGTGTGCGTTCCAGTCATTATGTACTCAGCGCTTTGGTTTGATTTCAGAATGTTAATAGAATAAAATTTTAATGAAGATTTGTTGTTATGAAAAATTTATTACGCAAAGTTCAGGTACCGCTTACATTAGCAGGGTGTGTGACACACGGAGGGTTCCCCTTGCGCAGCCGGTGCTGGTGCCCGATGCCACCGTGAGGGCTTTGGCCACAACCGGGGTCCTGGCTTCAGCCCCGCGGGGGGAGGACAATGCACCCCCAGCGTGGAAGTCTCTGGTTAAAATGGGTCATTTGAGAGAGGGACAAGTCCCTGTACCCTTCATCCTCCTGTCAGGGAAAATCACTCCCCAGAATCAGTTTGGGTGGATTTTGGCCTGTTTGAGGGGCAGGCTGCCGCCTGGCACGGCGCCCGCTCATCCCCAGGTGCCTTTTTCTTTCCCGAGCGGTGCTCCCTGTGCAAATGCCACGCCAACGTGGGAGGACGGAGCAGGAGCCTGAGCCTTGCAGCTTTCCAGAACAAAAGCAAAGGAGTATCTTGCTGGTGCCCTTTATCCAGCTGTGCCGCTGACCTCAGCTCTTTGCTCTCCTGCCGCGCTGGTATTGAAACGCCAGCACCTTGTATGGAGGTTTTGATCTAAGGCAGTTGTCTGCTGATTTAATTTTGAGAATTTGCTCTCATGTCATGGAGTATATATTGACGCTTTAAACAGCAGTAATACCTGCCTGTGCCTGCCAGGAGAACCTGACTATTTTCCGTGCCCAACCCGAGATGCACATAAACACCAAATGGAAGTGCAGGCTAATCATCTGTCTTGATGAGCGTCATTCACAGAAGCACTGCTAGAGAGCACACTTTACAGTTAAATGAGGATGATATTTTCTAGTCTAGACCGTAGGTGTTAACCTTCTCTTTCCCCTTCCATCTCCTGGTGCATCCCTCTCCCAGTCTGGCTGTCACGAGGGTGGGGTGAGATGATGTTCTCCACGGA
Organism: Fratercula arctica; assembly: GCA_947846985.1. Lineage (NCBI taxonomy): Eukaryota > Metazoa > Chordata > Aves > Charadriiformes > Alcidae > Fratercula > Fratercula arctica. The sequence goes on from CANTUZ010000015.1 coordinate 4,913,499, forward strand.
GCAGGAGGTGCCTTCAGGTGGGCCCTTCAGGTGTGGCCATGGCTCTTCCCGGCAAACCCCTCCTTAGAGAGAAGGAAGTAAAATCTGAGCAGTGTGTGTCTCATTCTAAGGTTGTATTCTGTGAGTCTGGAGAGAGTTACTTCTTTGGCAACCGAAACCTCTCCTTTCGTGTGTTTGCAGCACAGGAAATCGGAAGAATAGGAAATAACAAGTTAGAATTGACGGGTTTTATCCTAGACAATTTTGAGCTTTAATGAGCTGGGTTGCAGTACGTCAGATGAAAACTTTGTGGAAGGGACTAGAAGCTGGTGGTGACGGGAGAAACGTGGGATCTGGACCACAAGGAAGATTTAAGCAACTTCTCCAAAGACACAACATCAGGAGGCGGCAGAGTCGGGGCTGAGTTTTCGAGGCCTGGCTGTTGGGTTCTGGCACTAACAAACAAATGGCTTTTCTCAGAGGCAGGTCCCTGTTCCCAGACTCTGGTTAATGACTTGAATTACCTTTGCAGACAGCAAGAAGTTAGAAACATCCATGGGTCGCTGTCTGAGCAATTAAAATGTCCCGGCCGCTTAGCTTGGGTCGTTCTGTTTGTCTGCAAAGATGAGATTCAGTGACAGCAATTACAAGTCTTGGGTTTGTGTCCCCATCTGCCCCCCTCCCCTGCAGGCGGTGGTGGTTGTTATTATTGTTATTATAATTATTATAATAATAATTATTATTATTATTATTTTTATAAGGTGGCGTGGCAGTCTGGGATGCGCCGTAGTTTACTAAGTAACTTTTTCCGCTCTGATTACAAGGGATGTGTGAATAAAGCGGAGCGGTATTGATTCACACCAATCTATGCATCGACTGTGTGGGAGCCACTTGCAATTCCCAGCAGCACCAGAAAGCTTTGCAACGGGGAGAAATATGACCAGGCAAGTTGAGAAAATAAATTAAACTAGTGTCAACTTTTCTTGTTTCTTCCCTCATTATTAATGGATGGAATGGGGCTCGTTTATCAAGAAGAGGAAAAATTAATTGACACGGGCTTTAATGTTATTATGCCTGGCTTGTCTGGTCACATTTCTTCATTTTTAATTTTTTTTTTACTTTTTGAAAGGCATTTTATTACGGTTTACAGGACCAGCTGCCAAAACTATGGGTATAAACAAGAAAGCAGGTGCATAAATAATGCCACAGCAGGACTGGACCTTTCTCTGTGTTTCGAAGCTGAAGTAACTTAAATGTGGGGAGAAGAGCAGAGGCCTGAAGCAGACCCAAATACGCAGACCAGGTACTGCGACCTAGCGCAGAGGCGGAAGGCAGCCTGGCCTAATATTTCCTCCTTACGACCCTGTGTGTTGCCCCGGGTGTCAGGCTGGATGTTCCCATCCGTCAGCGCAGCCGCTTGTCAGGCAGCGCCGGCGCTGGTGGCACCACGGGGACCCGGGGACACGCTCCGCGCTCGCACCATGCTGGCTGGGTCGGGAGTCCGGAGCAGGACGGTGCCGCGGGAGCGCGGTCCCTGTGTAAGAGGAGACCGATCCTGCAATAACGAGAGCGCCAGCGGGCGACTGTCGGGTAATTCTTGCCTAGCAGCGGGAGTGAGATTCAAGCAGAGCCTGCGTCGCTTATAGGCATGATGCGGACCACGGAAATCTCTTCCTTTCTTCTCTCCGTGCTCTTGTCTCCTGCCCTTGGTCTTTGGGATTATTGTGCAGGCACAAAAGAGCCTTGGTGATTACTTACTTCCCAGAACCCTTTAAGGAGCTCGCTGGCGCGTTGGCGTGCTGTAAATGCAGTAAGAGGCAGTCCCAGCTGCAGGGACCCCGCGTCTCGCCAGCCCGTACGGACACAGCCTGGGTGAGGAGCAGCGCTGCAGAGGCAGATGAGATGAAGTGACTTGTTCCGCATCGTCGGGTGACCCCGAGACAGCCTGGGAGTTGGAACAGGCTCCCCCGGCTCTCCTTCCAGTGCCTTCAGCCCCCAGAGCATCTTTCCCAGTGGCTGAAGAGCCTCTTCCCATAGCAGCGGTGGGCAGCGGTGTGTGCCTCGGGGGAGGCCTTCTAGCTGGAATGCCGGGCTGCGAGCTGGTGATGGAGGTGCCGGCAGCCCTGGGGCTGCCCTGGCTGCAGGGGGTCCCGGTTTGCCCGTCAGATCCCTCCGGGAATAACCCCAGCATGAGCCTGGCTTTAACCTTTCTGGGGTGGGGTGCAATCACCTTGTTTTCCTGATTGTAATGCGTGCAGGGGCTTGGAAGAGCGAGACCTTTAACCCGCCAAGCTGCTTCCATGTAATTCTGCTGCCGAGTGACGTCCTCTGTGTGTGCAAACGCAGCTGCAATATATATCGCTGTACACAGGGATAAAACCCGGGCGGTGGAAAAGTTGCTGCTAACCAGCAAGAGAAAGTAGATATATTTCATAGCAATGGTGTCGTCATCTCAGCTATATTTTACCGAGGTTGACATAAAACCTCTCAAGTGACGACAAAGGTGTGAAATATAGTTGGTTTGAGTGTGAAAAAAACAAAATGCAGAACACAGGAGCACTGACATTTGGTACCTTCAGTACGGCTTCTTAATATTATTTATGGCTTCTACTGATTTTTAAAAAATTATTTTAATCTTTTTATGGTTTCAATCACTTTCTCCGCACAGCGTTTCTCTTATTTGTGGAAAGCTGTGGCAGAACGCGCTGCAGCCGAGCTCTGCTTTGCTGCTCGGAGCCAGGCACCCACAGAGCGGGGCAGCTCCTTGGCTGAAGAAGGCTCTGGATCAAAGGAGGCTCTTTGGTGTGTCGGAGGATGTGTCCTGTGCTGTCAGACGTCAAGCGTCTGGGCTGGCATCTGCAGGCACATTGGGAACGTTTCCAGGGGAACTCAGGGTTATTTGGATACTTGAGACTGTCTTGCCTTGCACTAAGAAATGTATTTCTCCGGATTTTCCCTCCCCTGTCAATAACACGCTCCTGTCTGTTTCCTGGTGAAAAAAATCCCCTTTCGTGAGTCCCGGTTCTGTCAGCCAGCCCGAACGGGACCTGCTCCGCGGGGGTGCTGGGTGCCCCCCACTTGTACTTCAACTGGAGGCAGCTGCACCCTCTGCTTATTGACCCCCAAACATTTCAGCTTCTAATTAGCAGATGCAGAGAGTCCCAGCGAGTAAAATAAGTCACCTGGAGAAGTGACCTCCTGTGCAGTGCTCGGCTGGGCAGGAGCAGGCCAACTGCCCGCTCAGCGCCATGGATGCTGGAAGTGAACTGTCCTCCCACCAAAACCTGCTGCCAGGGTCCTCCCCGGGTGGCACTTCTGCTGTCCTCCTCGAGAGCCTGGAGCCCCAACCTTCATCCCCATCCCTCCGAAATGAGGCTTTGGCATCTCCATGTCTCTGTGGACCATATGAATGGAAACTGCAGAGCAGCTGTAAGCACGGCCATGGAGATTGAACAGGATGGTTTCCTAGATGTCCTGAGCGTCTCCATGTTGACGTGCGCCTGGGGAGGTAGGAAGGAAGGTGATTTGGGCATGATGGGCTGAGAAATCTTCAGGCAGTTCTCTGGAATGGCTGGCCCAAGGGAAAAGCCCAGACCCTCGTTGGCCACCGGAGGGCTGCCGGGATGGGGGGAGTGGGTGAAGGCGGCAAAGAGCTGCCACAGTGGGAGGTGCTGCTCCTGAGGCCATCGGCCGTCGGGCATCTGGAGGAAGAGAGACCCTGAGCAGAGGTAGCATGGAACTAGATGATCTGTAAGGTCCCTTCCAACTCTAACCTTGCTGTGATTCCGTGAATTGCTGGGCTTTCCAGGCACCGGTTTACTCCCAGCCCCGGGCTCGGGAGATCCCCCCGCGCGTCCTGCGGCACCTGTCAGTGCCCGTTACCCAGCCGTGAATGCAGGGAGATGACTCCTTCTCCTGAGCTGATGCTGAAGGGGGGTGTTTTCACCTGAAGGTCATGAATACTTGTCTCAGCTTCCTTTAGTGATGCGCTTGGCTCGCAGCCTCTCATTTGAGGGCATCTGTTTGCCTCTTACTTTATTTTTTCCCTCTTCTTTGTCTTTTCTTTTACAGAAAAGATTATTCAAATGAATATTCAGTTTTATTCATTTGAATAAAAAACCCAACCGTTTGACTCTGTTAAATGCTTATCTCTTAAATAGAGCTTGTTAGCTTCCAATAATAGCTTCATTCAGAAGGATGCGGTATAATTTCATTTTAAAATGTGTGCTCCTTGACAACCGGAATCCTATTTATGTCACCATTTTAAACAGCCTTCTTTGTTTTGTGTTAATCTTTTTCATACACTTTCCGAGAACCATTTTTTTGTTGACTCTTAGTACCTCTCAGAAGAAGTAATTGTCTATTGAGTCCAGGAAGGTTTCTGAGAGTTTTGGTAATTTAAAAATGAGCATGTATTCATTATGCTAACTACTAAGGCATGCATGCAGTTATATTTTTTTGCGTGTATAATTATTAAAAGTTGGAATCTGATATTCAAAAAGTGAAACAAAAAATAAGGGCCCATTACCCGTCACTTTTATGATGTTTTTAATTCTGGGACAGATAATCTCTTGGGGATTGTTCATTCGAGGAGGGATAGCATCTCTCGAACAGCATCCTATGGATTTCAAGTGCCTGGACGCGTGCAGAATAAAATCCTCTGGTTGCTTCCCAGTCAATTAAAGATGTCGGTGATGGTAAAGGTGAAATACAGTGAGCCTTCAGGCATGGATCAAGTGCCCTGTCTGGGCTCTGGGCCTGGCACGCTGGAGCTGCCCGTGCTGCCCGTCCTCCGGCTCCGCAGGGGAAGGAATCACAGTGGTGGTGGGTTTTCTTACAGCCCCAGTCGCGTCTGGTTTGTCCTGCCGAGCCAGACTGGCCTGCGCCAAACGGCATGGATCTTCTAAAAACCTGCACATGAGTGCTGACACCTATAGATTGTTGGTTTATTCTTGTTATAAAATCTGTAAGTGCAGAAAGCTGGGTGGCTATCTGATTTAATCAGACAAATCATTTTTTGATAAACCTGTGTCTAAGCCATATGGAGTGGGATGAGAATGGGAAACTTGTTTCCGAGTGCAAATGCGTAATGACTGCGGTGGGCTTTCTTGCGGTGTTATGCATATTAAGGCTAATCTCCTCTAAATTCCCTCCCTCTCCTCCGTCCTGGCAGCCAGACCTGACAAAAGTTGAAAGAGAAATCCTCAACTGCAGTACTCGCTAATGAGTCACTAATGATGAAGATGTTGCTGATGCTTAAACAATTAATGACTTGTAGACCCCGGACTGGCCGTCTCATCGTGCTGGGCAGAGCTGGTCCCCGGCGGCGCGCTGCTCCTGGCTCTGGGAACCGCCCGGCGCGGGATTCCTGGGATGCCGTATGCAGCCAGTTAACCACAAAAATTTTAGTTTTAACTACAGGTTTGTTTAAGGTAGATTTAAATGGAGTAATTTCGAAGGCAAACGAAAGACTTAAGTAAAATACTTCAAGCTGCTACATGCTTTAAGTGCAAAGTAAAACAGCGTTCTGAGCGCTGGGGTTTTTTTGTGTGATGTGCTGTCGGATGATGTGTTATGCCTTGAAGGAGATCTAGAAACCATTTCTGGTGGTTTTTCCCCCAAGAAGAAGGTCCAGATAGGGATGGACCGTTGCTACGTGTACGGTGCATTCCCAAACAAGCCGGCTGGGAGCTGCTTGGACCCAGCCTCGGCTGGTGCGGGAGCCAGCAAATGCACCGTACAGCTTCCAGTGTTGTAGCCTGCGAGATGTATCTTGTTACCTGGAGGTTGCCAAAGCCCGTATCGTTTTAATATCTTCGGCTGTGCCCCACCAAAGCAAATGTAGTGTCTGTTTGAAAGGATATTTGGGACCCCAGCGCAGACCCTGCCTGCTCCGGCGGAGGGAGCGGGTCGGGGGTGGCACTTGGGACCAGCAGGACACGACCAATGCCGCTGGCGGGGGAGCAGGAAGGTCTCACTGCAGGTGGGAAGTGTCGGTAGCAAAACGGGTCCGAGATGAGGCGTCACTGCGGTGTTCCTGAAAGAGTTTCTTTACCGAAAGAGTGGTCAGGCCCTGGAACAGCCTGCCCAGGGAGGTGGTTGAGTCACCATCCCTAGAGGTATTTAAGAAACGTGTAGATTTGGCACTTCAGGGCATGCTCTAGTGACAGAGATTGTAGGGGGTTTTTGTGTGTGTGTATGGTTGGACTCCATGATCTCAAAGGTCCCTTCCAACCATGAAGATCCTATGATTCTCAAACAGCTGGGGTCAGGATGGGCAGCACGGGACGGACGGACACGCGGCCACTGGCAGATGGAGTCAGCAAAGACAAAACTGCTGCCGTGCGTGGCTGCGCGGAGCGATGCTCGCTGGGCAGAACCATTCATGGAAAAAACACCAGGCAGCCTTGATTTCTCCTCCCTCCTCCTTCGAGGGTCGAGGGCTGCTGCTGGGGCTGCCCCGGCTGCGGCCGCTCTGGCTCAGAGCCCCGCGCCACGAAGGCATTTCACGTGCCGTTTCACCAGTGTTGAGTCCGGCAGAGTTTTCAGTGCAGTTTGGGGGATGAAGCTCATCCTGTTGTTAGATTTTTAAGTTTTCATTAGCTTAATTGGTGTCGATGTTGACTCATCAAGCCTTTGCCAGAAATGCAGCACCTAAGATTGTTAGATTGTTTTTTGTTTGTTAGCTTGGTTTTTTTTTTTTTTTTTTTTTCCTAAGGAATGAGCGGGGAACATGACTGTGTAGCTGTGGTGGGCTGCTGGGTTTCGCTCGTGTGGCGTCTCCGCAGCCGCGTGGCCGCAGCAGAGCAAATACAGTGTAGAGCTACGGGCGGGCAGCAGGCATCAAACGACCCCAAACCAGCCCGAATCCGCGGCTCCTTTGAAGCAGCAGCAGCAAAGAGAGGAATGATTAGATCAGAAACCTTAAACGTAATGGTTTCTTGGAGGCCTCAGGATGTCCTGATGAGGTATTAGAGGAAGTAATTCAGGAAGAAAGGGACAAATAACCACCTCCGGAGCCCGGCTGACCCGCGGGGCCGGCTGCATCCGCACGGGACACAGCGGGGACGGATGGTGGTTGCTCAAAGCGAATGGAGACACAAAGTGCCGCTGCATGTTTGGGGAAGCATTGGTGGTTTTTTTCCTCACTAGGGGTAAATGAGGAATCATCTTCTGTCTTCCCGGATTTGTATTTTTTTGGGTGGTGTAATGAGTCAACTCTAATGGAGAAGTCCCATGGAATTAAACAAGAGATAAAATCAATACGGTTCCATAGGAATATAATTGGGTTTTGTAGAGATTGCTCTTAAAAACCTATAAGGTGTAAAAGAAAATACAGCCTTATTGGAGTTTCTGAGCCATCATGTAACCAGGGTGTAACTATCCATTAAATTCTGCAGGATGGATCAAAAAATCCATAAGGAGGTTTTAATTCTCTATTAAATCCTATGGAAGAGCTGGAACAGAACCGTATTAATTTTCCCCGAGACAATGCTTCTTCCCTCTGTTAGTCTCTAACAGGTCCATAGGCAGCAGGTGTATTTACACGTGCAGATTTTTATGGAAGTTTTCCGAAGTCCCAATGGTTAAGTCACGCTTTATTAAAAGGACGTTGTTTAACTTGACTAATGTTTTCCTTTCCCCCTCCCCTTTTTTGTTTCTTTATTAAACAGGATTTGGCTTCGTAACTTTTGAAAATGAGGACGTGGTGGAAAAAGTCTGTGAAATTCATTTCCACGAAATCAATAATAAAATGGTGAGTTGATTCTGTTCCGCAGCGCGTGTCGGTGGCAGCGAGCTCTCCCCCTCTGTCACAGACAGGAGCCAGGCCTGGGTGGTGGCCCTTTGGGACAACCTTCTCCCAGTTAAATTACTTGGTTAATTCATTGAAGGCTAGTTGGGTGCTGTGCACACTGTGCCTGGTGGAGGTGTCATGGGGACAGGCTGATGAGCCTTGACCATGGCTTGCTTGGACCTTGTTGCCCCTGTCCCCCCGCCAGCAGGACGGGTGTCTGTCCCCCCACGAGTGCAGGCGTTGTCTGCGGGCTCAGGCAGCTGCCCCGGAGCAGGTTTTGGTATGGGAAGCCAAAGGGCTGAAGATGGTGTGAATCAACCTGCTCAGCATCTCGGCCAGCCTTGGAGAAGCCCTTCTTCTCCCGCCTTGCTCCTGGGAAGAGCCGCGGCAGGTGCCGAAGGACTGCGTTGGGGGTTTTTGGGAGGGAAGTGGACTGGGGTGGCTGCTACAGACCTTGTGTTCCCAAAATAGCTGCTCTGGGCGAGCTCCTGAGTCCTGGGGCCGCTCTAATGTTGCTGCTGCCCGCTGGACCTGTCCCCGGGGAAGTCGCGGCTCTCTGCCATCGAGCCGCAATCGCTTTCCACCCAGGCCCAAGCCAGGAACCAGACCCGGGTGAAGTTTCTCCTAAATGATGGTCAGGTCCCAGGTTGCAGGTTGCCCTGTCAGTAAAGCCACTGAGCCGGATGAAAAAGGGCATTTGTATTTCAATTGATGCAGCAACTTTGATATTTTCAGCTAAAATATTCTTTTTCCCTTTGTCAAAACATCCTTTACTTCTCAAATGTGTATTCAGATATGCATTGTATATTGGTCTGATATGTGTTCACAGACTTTAAATTCAATAATAGAGCTTTTAGTGTGGATAAGATCAAAGCAATCTCCTTGGCATATGCTGCAGGCCTGATTCAATATTTGACTTGCTAATTTTTCCCAGGGCACTGAAATAATATTCTTCATATTGTTCCTCACTGCAATGTGCATCTGAAATAAAAGTGAGGGTCCCCTTGGCAAAGTGAGCGGCGGGGTGGCAGGGCCGGGGCCGTTCCCCTTGCCCGGTGGGGAGCCTCTGGGTGCCGCGGGCTTTGCCTCTGCCCTGTCCCAGCATCTCGCTGCTTCTCCAGCATCCTCCTCCTGCTCCCGGGCTTTCCTGCCTGCCACCAGCCATGACACGTGTGGGTTGTGGGGGAGGCTCATTCTGCTGTATGGTTACTAAATGCTGATTAATCTGCCTTAAAACAAAAAGAATGAGCCACAACCGCCCCCACCCCAGCATCCAGACGACAGACCCAGCGACAAATTAGAAACGCTTGGGAGGTAAATTTAGGTAAGACTTGTCAATGGGGAGGGAAGAGCTGCGGTACCACACTCCAGGATTTTCCCACCGCTTCATCGCGGGTGAGTGCGTGTCACGTCGTACGCCGTAGGTTTAGTTATTTCACACAAAGAGTTTTTTCTCTGGAGCAAGGCTCAGCCTTCGCCTGGTACGGATCCGCCCTGCCCAGTATGGCCCTGCAGAGGTGCTGGAAGGAGCAGCAGGGTGCTGGGGTGTCCCGGTGAAACTGGCAGCGGGGCAGAGCGCGTCGTTTGGTGCTTCTCCTGCGCTGTACGGATCCCACCCGGCTGTTGGCAGAGCCCTGCTAGGGGAGGGGTGGTGGGAGGGCCACTGGAGGGTTTCTTCCCAGATGAAAGGCTGCACGGGAAGGTAACGGCAGTGCAGGGAACATGGAGGACGGGACAGGCTGCAAATACTCGGGGAACATCACAAAGAGCAAAAGGAACAGTGTAGGCTGTTGGTGTTTTGTTGTAGTTAAAAGATATTCTTCCCGGCTCTCTGTGCCTGCTTGGTGCACGATCCAGATGCCAGGATGCTTTGAGCGTTCTCTTCTTGTCACTTCTTCTGCAGCACTGATTTTAAAAGCAGCCCACGAGGGAGGAGATGAGACATGATCCTGTCTTGGGACTGACTCATCGTGTTGCTGATGTGTCTGCAGATTAATTACCAAACCCATGCAGGGGCAGGAGAGCTTGTGCACGCCTGCGTGACAGTGAGCTGGTGCAGATGGCCGGTGGTGACACACAGCTGGCCGGGGGTCAGAGTTAGGCGCAGACGTCCTTGGAGACTGACCGCTACTGCTTTGTTTTTAACATGTCCCCCTCTGGCGCCGAGCTGAGGACGGGTTCTTGCAGCCCCAGCTTGGGGCAATGGGGTTTGCAGAGGCTTGGTGGGCTGGGACACAGACACCCCATCCCCATCCCTGGGCTGCTCGGCTGGGGCATCCACGGCTCCACAGGCACCGACTTGCCCAGAGCTCGCTCTTTCTCATCTCCTGAACGCTGTCATTTCCCAAAGCGCGGGGGCAAGCAAAGGGTAGCGGGGCTGCTGTTGTTCACCAGCCTATTTCTGGCCTCCCGTCTCCCCGGCAGGCTATTTTTAGCCCACCCATTCTGCTTCTGTTGCCATCCGTAAAGCTTAGAATGTCAAATGTAATATTAAACGAGCAGTGTGAAAGTGAAAAGAAAATGCCAGTGAGGTATTTAATAAATGAAACTTGGAATTTACGTGGGAGGCCAAAGATGCTCTCCAGACATTGCCAGGAGGGAACAAATAAAACCCAAACAAGCTGTCCCCAGAACATTGTTCCTCTGTTGCGAGCAGGCTGCTCTGCAAAGAGAAACGTGGTTTTCTAAACCACGGGTGCAAAAGTAGCTGGGAAAAGAAACGTGATGGGGTAATGTGTTTTCCCTTAGATCCCACTGTGATAGAGCCATTCACATCGCGGGTTCGGTGGTACCGGCGAGCGGCGCGATGAGCCGAGCCTGGCCCAGGCGCCTCGCACTTGAAGTCAGGATCTCAAGCCAGACTCTGGAGCAGCTGACATTAATGTTCAGCTGATTTAAAATAGGATTTGACGCTGCGCAGCACCTGTGGCTGTTTCTCTCTCTCAGGGTGGGATTTTGTGGGTTCTGTGGGTTTTTTGTTGTGGGTTTTTTTTTTAATGTATCAGCACTTTTCAGGCTTCTCCCCAGACTGGCAGCCTTTGCTCTGTGGTGACTTTTTAGACGTGTGTGTCACACACCACGTGCCTTTGGGTTTGCATCCAAATGCTTTATAGTCTAAGGCACCTCCATCCCTGGAAAGACCAAGCTCACACCACGTGCAGAGGGCAGGAGGGTGCATGAGACCACCAGTGTCCGAGGTCCCTGCAGTAACCGGGAGCGGAGGAAACACAACGTGCAGCCAACAAACCACCTCTGACCTTGCACAGACATTTTTGAGAAGCCACCGGGTCCTTTGCCAGCTGGATGCCATGGAAGGCAGAGGTCAACCCCCAGATGTGGTGGTTGGGCCTCATGTGCGATCCTGCTGCCTCTCCAGTTGGTGTCTTACCGGTGGCAGTGGTGGGTTTGCTGGCTGTGCTGGGAGGGGATGCACGGAGCACAGTGCAGGGGTGATGCATGTCGTGGTGCTCGGCTGTTTACAGCAGGACCCCGGGCTGGGGGTGTTGGGGGTGTTGTAGGTACCTAGTTCTGGAGCAGATGTCTTCGGGGAGGCTTGACCAAATGACCCTGCCGTATCTGCATACGAAGCATCTGGGTCAGGGAGTGGCTGTAGGGCTGAAAAGGAGATGTGGCAGTGGCTTGCCCAGAAGGCATGTCAAGGGACAAAGGGGCGAGTTATAGGACAAGAGAGATTTTTCTCATGGGCATGTGCTTAATCTGGGTCCAGAAATCACCCTTCTCCCTTGTGAGGAAGTTGTTTGAGTGCTGTAAGCATGTTGTGATGCTTTTGTCCCAAATCTGCAAAGCTCACAAGCTCAACACACCTTGCCATTCCCTCACCCCTCCCAGCCCTCCGTGGGGGCATAACCCTCGTTTTACACTCCAAGCAAGTCACCGGAGAGTTAAGAAACAACCTCCAGTGGCCAGAAATTAAATGTGGCAGCTCCAGTTCGAGGACCCTAGTGTAGTCCGTGGGACACTCTTTGGAGTTGGGGTTGTCCCTTCATTTGACACATCTGTAGGACCTACCAAAAGGGTGCTGTCATCGCAAATGGGGCGTACGGGCACCGAGGCTAAAACTGTCCCTGATTCTGGGGAGTCTGGGTGTCAGCAAGTCCCAGGGGAGCGTCACTGCTTGTTGTTTCCTGCTGTAGGATCACTACCAGCCTGTAGAGCTGGAGCCTGACACTTGGCTGGGTGTTGTGGGAGAGCGTACACGGGCGCTGCTGTGACTGTCGTGTGAAGAGGCCGATGGTCGTGGCGACAGGTTCTCTGCAGAGGGCTCACTGCAGGGGTGAGGGCGGTAGGACGCGGTGCTGGGCAGGCAGTACCCAAGGTGTCACTGCCATTAGTGGTGAGGCTGGAGATGCGGTAGCTTTGGAAGCCCCGTCTGTCAGCTGAAGGACACTGCAGACCGCTTGCAGGTTGGGTGCATTCTGTCGTGTTGGTCTTGAAGGTGCTTTCAATGATGCAGCGGGTGAGCTGTACCGTGACGCCGCCCTTGCCAGGGTCTCCGAGGGTGGCTGGGTTCTCCAGCCCGCGCAGGACAGTAGGAGCTGCTCAGCACCGGGTTGTTATCAGGTGTTTTGGGGACAAACCGAAGTGATGAATTGCAAGAAACGCTGGCAGACGACTCTGCTCTCCCGTACCTTCTCCTCTTATGGTCCGAGAACACGCTGAGCAGCTTCTGACCCCATTATCCCCACCCCACCTTTGTCAGTGATCTAATGGGGTTTTTAAATATCCTTATAACGTTTCTTCTGCTGCCTGGCGTGGCGCTGCCTTTGCGGCAGGACCGGGCGAATACAGATTGCTCTGTTAGAGGAGCGCTGGTTTTGGCTTGCCGTGGCATGAACGCCGTGGCCTCCCCAAGGTAATCGAATCTCAGCTAACTGTGAATCGCACGTTGCTGGCAAGACAAAGTTGCCTTGTCTTTGGGTGGTAAAATGGGGTTTTGTGCATTGTGAATATGTGCGCGTTCTGCTTTCCTCAAAATAGCCCTGGTTTCCCTGGAAAGCTGTGAGCCGTGGGGTTTTTGAGACATCCTGGTGCTGAGAGCTGACAGCCCGTTTTGTTGCGCTGGGTATAAGAGGCTTTTCACTCCCCATCTCAGCCGTCCGGGGTTCTAGTGGCTTTGACTGCTGGGCTTGACCCAAGAGTACCCCAGTGTAATGTTAATTCTCCAAACTAGACTAAACAAAAATAGTGAATTTTAGTTTCCCTGCCTTTTTTTTTTTTTTTTTTTCTTAGCCTTAGAGTTAAAACTTTCTTTGTTAGGCTGCTGAAAGGGAAGCACATCCCTCATGCAGGGGAGGTGGAAAAAATCTGGAAATTATTAAGATGTACAGAAACGCTGAGCTGAAAGTTTGTGCGAGATCCAGATTTATGTACAGAGTACCCACATGGGGCAGGCTCTTGGGGGTGATTTGGTACAGGACTGAGCACCGACTCGTAAATCCACGTCCATTCCCTCTTGGAGAAGCCCCATCGCATGTCCTGTTTGCCGGCACACGTGTGACGTCCCCGCTGCCTCCGGGGTTTGCCCTTGTGTAACCGTGGCTGTGGGATGCCTCTGGCCATCCCCATCCCCTTCCCCATGGAGGAGCGGGCTGGCTTCTCGCAGAAAAGCCACCTGGCCCCTTTTTTCCCCCTTTTCCTGCCTCTGTTGGGGAAGAGGCACCGTCCCAGCCCACCGCTGGTTCCCTAACATGGTGCTTCACCTCCCGTTGCTGCATCTTCCCCGTTTGCCGATGGAACGGTGCGTGAGCAGCTTCTGCCGAGCACCTCAAAGCCTGATGGTGCTCAATGGGGAGTGGAAAAATCCCTCCGCGGAGCGCTGTGGGGCCGGGGTCACGCAGCCCCTTCCCAAGGGATGGCAGAGCTCCGGCTCTGTATCCTGCATGGCATCCCTCCCAGGGGGAAAGAGTCTCTGCTGGGTAACGGAGAGTATTTTTGCCCTCAATATGGGGTATATTTGTTTACAAAGGCTTAGGAATTATTTTTCTTTCCTACTGGTGACTTTTTCTTCCCCTTTAAATCCCAGTTAAAACTTCTTTGCAGCTCACTGCCATTCCCTTTATATCCTCGTGTGCTGTGAAAATCATAAATTACGCTAGTCTTCCAGAGAGCAGCAGTAGGCTGTTTTGTGGTTGCAAAAGCTAATTACTGGGTTATTGTTTCTAACGGTGCTAATCCAAACTTCATTTTCCTGTTAATTGTCCGTCGAGCCAGGCTAGATTGTTTTTATCATCCTGACTGTTTGCGGCGCGAGCGGCCGCGAGGTGTAACCAATGCCGCCGTGACATTTGGAGTGGTGGCGGACCCGAAAAAAAGTGGTCGCGAAATGAAATGACACACTTGTGGTGCTCACCCCCCCGGCTCGTTTGGCTGGAGAAATGAGATCGGCATACTCCTGTTAAATGTCCCTCTGATTAACAGTCCGCGAGGGCCAGTGAGAGCGGGTGCTGCCGAGCCGAGCGGGCGGCGGGGAGGTCCTGGAGCTCGCTGTGTCCCTGGCTCCTGGGGGCAGTTGCTGGAGAGGGGAGGTCCTGGAGCTCGCTGTGTCCCCGGCTCTCGGGGGCGGTTGCTGGAGAGGGGAGGTCCTGGAGCTCGCTGTGTCCCCGGCTCTCGGGGGCAGTTGCTGGAGAGGGGAGGTCCTGGAGCTCGCTGTGTCCCCTGCTCTCGGGGGCAGTTGCTGGAGAGGGGAGGTCCTGGAGCTCGCTGTGTCCCCGGCTCTCGGGGGCGGTTGCTGGAGAGGGGAGGTAGCAGCAGGCTGACCCCTTTAGGCTGGGGGTCTTTCTGGGGGCACCGAGGTTTTTTTGGGGGTGGCACACAGCCCGATTAGGCTGAAACCCACCATCAAGGCCCCCTGGGAAGCTCCGAAGGCTTCATCCCCGCGGGGCGGCGATGGGGCTGGTACTGGACACGCATCTCCTGCGCTGTCCTTGTCCCCAGCCCCGCTCCGGCAGCAGCACCTCCGCCTGCAAGCGGCTGCTCAATGAATTCATTGATGGGAAGTTTTCTGTTTACTTTTCTTTCTCTTTTTGTCTTAATAGCAGGGCCTGGGAGCCCTGTGGGGCACTGTGGGGCTTGCCATGGCACTCTCAGAAGTGTGCCTGCACCGACCTGTGCCCGCGGGCGTCTGAGGGTGTCCATGGGTGTGCAGGGGACAGATGGGGTGTGGAGGGTGCTGGCCTTGGCTGGAGGACACGCCAGTCCTCGCCGCAGCTCTGTCTGGGGGGTTCTGTCCCGGAGGACTTGCTGCCCTGATAGCACTGAAGAGGAGACGGAGGGAATTGCTGGCCCTGCTGTGGCTGTGCCCGAGATTCGGGATGTCCAGAGAGTGGGTCTCTTGAACACCCATCTTGCTCTTGCTCCCGCTTGCCCCTTTTCCCTCTTTTCCCTGTTTCCCATGTGCAGGCTGTGCTCACACACATCCCCACTCCAGCCGTACCCGGTCCCTCTCTGTCCTCCCACTGCCTCCTGCGGGGACCCAAACGCTTCTGGGCAGAAAAGTAGCAAAAGATGAACTCCAGAAGAATTTCGCTCCAAACTCCGCTGGGTTGGGGCAGCCCATTTGCAAGAAGCGCGTGTTTTGACAGCCTTGGCAGTGTCTGAGCGTTGTAGCTTCGGGAAGTGTTGCAAGCAAGCAAAGTAAATACGGTCTGTGGAGGTTTGCAGCAGAAAGGGGAGGAGTAGGTGGGTTTGTTTAAAATACTCCCATTACAGTCAGTTAACCTTTATGTTACCTAAATGAAAATTGTATAAACCTGAAATTTTCGCTCATCGGGTTGCCTAGGAACAGGCAGTTGGTTTTCATAAGACAATGAATACACAGGCACTGATCGGGCCGTTAGGCACTGAGATGTTCCGCTGTGTTATCCTGCACCCCTGGCTTTCCCTGGGGGAGCTGCCTGCTGGTGCGCGGGATGCGAGTGATGGGGATGATGCGGAAGCCACCACCCAGCTTGGAGCCGATCCCCCTGGTCTCCCAGGACAAGCAGCCCCATTCCCGAGCCCCTGCTGCAGGCTGGTGCCGTGGTTGAGGGCAGCGGAGCTGCACGGGGCCGTGCCACCACGTCTGCCGGCAGCACAGCCCCAGCGTGCGGCACCCCTGCTCCCACTCCGGTCTGGCCAGACAGGGACTGGGGGGGAGCGTAAATGTTCCAAGAGGATCAAGGAGCTGGTTGAAGAATAAAGTTAGAGGCGTAAAAGCTCAAGCCTCTGGCCCAAGACCCTGACGCTTAGACCAGCAGTTCTCATGGTGCAACCCGTACAGGTGGGGCTTGGGGCTCCCCCGCACGCCTGTGTGGCTGCGCATCTGCCTGTTGCTCAGAGCATGGACCAAGACGTAGAGTCACAGAAATGGGTCAGGATAACTCTGGTTCACTCCAAACCAGCTTATTGACACGGCTGTAGCACCAGTGCCGAGGGGAGTGTGGGGACAGCCTGCTGGGGAGGGTGAATCGGCAATGCTGGAGCTGGAGAACATGGAAAAGTGCTTTATTTCTCTGTTTTCCCATCCCAGAAGAGGCTGGGCAGCAGCACCCGGCGGTGTGGCTGGGCGCCCCGATGTCCACCGCTGCTGGGCTGGGCCAGCGCCTCTCACGGGGTGTTGGCGGAGACTCGCAACGTGGTTCAAATGGCATTAAACAACTTCCAAAGTTCCAGGAGTAACTGGAAGTGAAAGAATGCAGATCGCTTATTAATAGGGTTTACGGAAATTTTCTGCTGGGTAGAAATATTGATTGCTTATTCCTATTTTAAAAGAAGCTTTTTGTAATGATCACCGAGAGTCATTTTCTGTTATCGATTGCAATGGAGCTGTGCTGGAGCCCTCCCTCCATTCATTGCGCACCCACGAGTACCATTGAGAGGGAACGCAGCCCGGGTTTTCCTTTCAGGAACGCGGCAACTTCTTAAATCAGCATTTCTGTCATCTTTCCAGGGGGGTTCTGCTATGTGTGTTTAAGGAGACATAACACGTTTGCTCTTTTAAATCCGTTTACACTATTCTTAAAGTTCACCTTTGAGGGGGAGGCGGTGTGGGGGAGGCAAATGCTAAAAATAAAACTCCCCCCTTAAGTAGATCACTTCTGCATTTGACATTTACATGGAATTCATTTGCATCTCATTTGTACATGTTTCTGCTCAATAGGTAGAATGTAAGAAAGCACAACCTAAAGAAGTGATGTTTCCACCAGGGACGAGAGGAAGGGCACGTGGATTACCGTATACCATGGACGCTTTTATGCTAGGGATGGGAATGTTGGGTAAGTGTCGGAGCCACCGCACGTCCCCCTGAGCCAGCGGCTCCCGCGTTGCCTCCCCGATTGCCGAGTGCTGAAGGCGTAGGGGTGAGCAAATCCCTGCGCCCGTGTGGGTGCCCGTCTGAAACTTCAGCAGGGGTGGAGTGGGGAAAATAATCCTGTCTGTGGGAAATGATTAACTCCACCAGCACCACCACCACCACCACCACCACCACCACCTTCCCGGAATATAAAAATTTGCATTTAAATGGATGTTTTAAATAGCCTGTTTTACTCTTACTCGCAAAAATAGAATGATGAAAGATGCAGTGTGTTCATTCTGACTAAAAATGATCTCTCCCCTTTTTTAGAGGAATTGAGTCACACATTATTCCCCTTCCTTTAAAGGTATCTTTGACAGTTCAGCATAGATAATTGAAAATCTTGCCGGTTCTTAAATGGCATGCAAGATGGAGAAAGCAGGGAGATGTGTAACAGTGTCGGTCGCAACAATAATTACAAGTTTCAAGGAGATGGAACGGTATTTTAGTCCAGAGTATTGTGTCCAGAAAATACTAATTAAATGGGATAAATGATATTTAATGGCAAAATTCTATTTGTGCATGAGGTCTATTTAGTTAAAATTGGTTCTCATTTGTTTCTGCCCAGATAGTTCTTCTTTCTATATAATGTGACAACCCCTTGGTACTCTGTCCTCAGATTTACTAAGCCAAAATGCTGCTAATCCATTGCCAACATATTTGTGTAAAACCCCGTATATTTTCAGCTTTCTGCTCCCTTTGTATCGCTGGACTTTCCCTCGGTTGTCACCTGCTGTGTCCCTAAAGCATGCATGAACGAGAGGGCATCTGGAGGTGTTTGTTCCCAGGCAGAAATGAACCTTTCCCAGCCCCTGGTTCCTGGCCCCTCCGGGATGTTTTGAACCTTCTGTCCTGGGTTCGGATGCTCCCAGAAGCTGAGCACAAAAACCAGCCTTAAAAGCTGGTGCTGGCTTGTCCTGAGCCGTGCCGAGCAGGTCCACGGGCTCTCTGGGACGCCGGAGGACCCTGAGGCTCCAGGAGCGGGTGTCGGGTCAGAGGACTCGGTTCCTATGAGCGTCGGGCTGTTGCGCTGAGATGTCTGACTTCAGGCACCGCTTGATTTGATAGGGAAAACTTCCGTGCCATGTTTGCTTTATCTCTGAATTAATAGTACTTCTGTTCGCGTGGCTGGAACGATCCATTTCTGGGATGTGTAATTGGGTTATTTCAGCTGATCATCTATTTTTCTGTCCCCACACTCCACCGCCACCCTGCCCCATAGTGTCTGGAAATTACATTTCACGGTTAAAATATTTATCTTGTGCTAGTCAGTCTGTGATTTCGTTACCTGTGTGTTCCCAGCGTGCTTGAGCCATATGCGCTTTATTTCTGCTTGTTTCTCTTTCTTTTCCGCTTGTGGTGCCTGAGGTTTGGGCTGGGGGGGGGTGGTGTGTGCTGCTTTGCTGCCCAGTCCCACCCAGCTCACCCCCGGACTGGGCAGAAAGACCCTCCCTCTTCCCCTCACCGCGGGCTGAGCTCCTCAACCCTTCTCCTCGCAGCCGGGCAAGGAGCGAATGGAGCCAAATGGACCTGAAGGGGAAAATTCAACCCTTTATGTGGCGTGAGTCATTCCCACCACGGCTGCCTCTCTGGAAAAAGATCGTGTCAAGCCGTAAGAAGGGAAGAAGCCCTCAGCGAGCGGATCTGCGTGGCACAGGGCGAGCGACGCGGGTCCTGCTGCGGTGGGGTGCGTCGGGTCACTCCGACCGCCGCTGCTCCAGCCCCTCTCGCAGCGTGCTCTCACGAGGCTTCAAATTGGGGTGACTTGCTTAGAATTAGTGATAGATTGGCGTTGAAGGCCAGATGCTTCATTATCTGCTCTAGCTGGGTTTTTTCATCTTCCAAGTTCCTGCTTGCTACAGTGGCACTGTGTTAAATAATTAAGTGCTAAACAAGGAAATTGCAACACAGGAGAGCAAGGCTCTCTGGATGGCCATTATAAATCCCCCGTTTTCAAAGGCTGCCTGTGAGAGTTGGCTTCAAGGGGCTGATGGGCAGCGAGCGGCTCAGCGGGGAGCCCGAATCCCCCCTTCCCAAGCCCAGGCCCCGCAGGGAGAGGGGCGTAATTAACCCATCAAACGACAAGGCGCACGAAGTCACATACCGCCGGAGGCAGCGTCTGCTATCGCCGAGCGTTTTGCTGCGATCCCAGGAGGCCGATGTCAGCCCTGCCCCGTTCCTCCTTTTCGATGCCTCGCTGGACCGAAACAGAGCGACTGGGGCGGCTCTTGAAGGATTTTTATACCTGTTTCCAGAAGGCCTTGTTCAAGGTCACCTTCTCCAGATGCCATTCGTGGGCAGAGGAGAGAATCGGAGGAACGAACGCACAAGACAACCCGAAGGAAAGCGCAGGGAGCGACTCCCTCCAAAGCCATTAAGGAAGTTGGTCTTTTTCATTAATCACAGCCTCCCCAAGGAGCCTGCTGCAGCCGGGGTCTAAAGGTGCATAGGCAGCCGCTTCTGTGATGATTTGGTTGATTGGAACAAAATTAAA
Organism: Fratercula arctica; assembly: GCA_947846985.1. NCBI lineage: Eukaryota > Metazoa > Chordata > Aves > Charadriiformes > Alcidae > Fratercula > Fratercula arctica. Next base: position 4,933,116 of record CANTUZ010000015.1, read on the forward strand.
GTGTTCTTCTGAAAGGATTTTTTGACTCCGAGAGCACCGTCAAGCCGAGCCTTTGGCCAGGGCTGCTTCTGGGCTGGCTGGGGCTCGGGCTGCTGGTGGGACGCGCGTGGTCTCGGGGGAGATGAGGAACATGAATTCACCACCCTGCTTGAGGAACGGGCTGGAGTGGCTTCAGTTCCCGTCATCCCTCTCTCCCTGGCAGCCCACCCGGCCGGAATTGCTGCTCCCCAGCCCCGTGGACACTCGTCAACAGGTACCGTGTCCCCCCCAGCCGCCAACGCACACATCTGCAGCTGAGAGGAACGGTTCGGTGGCCGAGAAGCTTGCCCTGAGCCCAGAGGCCTCCCCTCTGTCACCTGGTCCTGATGTGCAGACCCCATCACTGTCACCTACACGGGTATCACTGCGTTGCCCCGTGTCTTTCTGCCCTCCATTCAGGTCTATACTTGAAAACTTGAAAAAAAAAAAAGAGAGAAAAGAAGAAAGCAACCAAGGAGCAACATTAACAGGAGGTCATCTCTCTCTGCCCTCCCGTCTGAACCAGCTCTGTGCGTCGGGGGCACCGCAGATGCCGTTGCGGTGGTCCCAGCGGTGACACCGGGCTCTGAAGGTGACGGTCACTCTGCTCAGTCTGAGCTGGGGCCCCGCAGCACTCGTTTCTTCTGGCGACAGGCATCGTGGACTTGCTGGTGTTTATTATTAAAGTTGGGCTCTTTTTAACTTGTCCCTCCAGAGACAGGAGCGCTGGGCCCTTGAAGCTTATACCCCAGAGTGCGGAAATGCTGTCGGATAGGGACGCCGGGTCCCAGGAGTCTCTAGCAGGCAGCTCACCTCAGCGCTCGGGGCAGAGCGGGGCTCTGCGCTGCTGCTCGCGCTCAGGCTGGCTGGGCTGGGCTCAGGTGTAGCTGAAGTTTGTGCCCTTCAGGGAAAGTCATTCCTTTTTCCCCTCGGTAATAGAGTAGCGGCTGCCGCTGAGGCAGGGCTGGGGACGGGGAGCCCCTCCTTAGCACGGGCTCCCGGAGGCGGCACAGCTCACCGGCACCCGCTGCGGCCATCGCTGGGCAACGCAGCAGTGACCAGCTTTACCTTAGCTCCTGAAATGGGAGATAAGTCAACTTCATTGGACCAAGGGAGAAACTTCTGCAGCAGATGTGTTTCTCCTCCGTAGCTGCTCCCTGGTATGTGACTGTGACCACCCCCTGCATCTGGAGGGGATGATTTTTTTTCCCTCATGCCACAAGTGCTTATGTCAAGGTCACATTGCGTTTCTTTTGAGAAAGACCCCAAGCACTTTTGTTGCAGCGTGGGGCTGTGCTTTGGACTGTCCCTCTCCTTGCCAAGGACCTGGCATTCCTTGCTCTGAGCAACGTTGGGAGACAAGAATTTTCTTGCATTTACTGGAGCATTTGAATTAATTTTGCAGAGGTCCCCGGGCTCTGTGTTCAGTGTTCCCACATATTAACTGTGAGCTTCGCCCATTTCACATCACCAAATTTAAAAGTGAAAAGAAATTTCCATAGCCTGGTTGTGGATGCTTCCCCGCTTGGAGCAGAGAAGCCGTTTCTTCCCCTGGAGGCGCTGGTGGGATGGAGGGGAGTCAGGAGTCCGGCTCAGGTCTGCTGCCTCCCCAGTGACCTTCTGCGTGTGCCCGGGCAAGCTGGGCCTGGTGCAGGATGGAAGGTGGGCAGTTTGCCCAGTTTCCCCTTTTGGAGAACCCCTGCGATGCTCAGACTTTCCCATGGGCCCGCGAGGACGGGCTCTAGCACCAGGAATGCTGTGTTGCCCGCAGGTACACTGTGAGTAGAAAGGTCAGTGTTAACCTCTTCGCAGTTGTTTCCATCCTGGAAGTGGAGCCTTTTCCCTGGGAGACCCTCCCTGCACCGAGCGGTTGCCCACACGCCGCAGTGGTGACGGACTCCGCGGCCACATCGGGTGTTACCCCCACGAAAAGTGTGACAGCCGGTTGAGTGTGACCATCAGATGGTCAGCGTGGTGCTTCCAGCAGCCATCGCTCTCACCTCACGTTCCAGCCCTGGGGAGGAGCTGGAGAGCATCCAGCGCAGGGCAGGATCTGGCCCACTCGCTGCAAGACGGAGCTCGGCAAGGCTCCAGCGCAGGGGCTGGAAGTTCAACCAGCCGGCAGGGTGGCTGCATCCGACCTGCTGCCGTTGATGCCGGAGACAGGAGCGGTGGTGTGAAAGTGGTTTTGGTTGTTGGTTTGAGTTCTGCTTCCATGGACGGGGTGGGTCTCGCTTCGGAGGAGGTAATCCAGGCAAAACTTGGATTTTTGGTTTAGCAACAAGGGATAATGAGAGAGATTGATCATGCCCCAGGACTACTGAAGCAAATAAACTGTTCGATGCCCAATGCAGGATGAGAATGGCATCTAATGGAAATGGTGGGTAGGTCAGCGTGGCCATAATTTGGCTTTATGAAGCATCCGCATGGGCATGGCGTTAATGCGCTATTGATATTCAGCCAGGCAATTTCCCCTGCGCGGATCGGGCTTTGACTCGTTAGAGCAGAGCTGGGCACTGCAGCAGTAAATGAAGAGGAAAATTGAAGTAATGTTGTATTATAAATTTATGATTTCATCTGCCTGACCTAGAGAGCGTTGAGCGCTGGCAATGCAATGAGAGCCCCCCGGGCAGCTCCGCCGGTGCCGCTGCCGTGGGGCAGAGCCAGGCTCAGAGGATAGCGGGGCTGCTGCCACACTGGGCTTGGAGGCAAAGGCACCAGGGCAGGAGCATCCCCGGCCCCGCAGAGCGTCCCAGAGCAGTGCAGCGGATCAGATGGCGTCCTGCACCGCACCGCCTGCTCCAGAAACACCGTGGGCAGCTGCCGTCCAGCGCTGTGCCGCTCCAGCCGGGGCCACGGGCACCGCACCTGCATCCCCGGCTCCCCGGGACGGACCTCGGGCACATCGGTCCCCCCTGGCTCCGATGGTTGTGAGCTGAAGGATCTGCTTCGGAGTCATTCGAATCAGAATAAAACTTAATTTTTCCTGTTGGCGAGGAGAGGGGCTGCGGTCGGACGCCACAGAGCAATTTTTTCATGGTGGAGCTCGCGGTGGTGTTAGCAGCACTACTTACTTAGCAAACAATCCATTTATCAATATTGTTGGTGTTTTTTTTTAAAAAAAAAAAAAAAAGGAAAAAAGGTTTGTAAAGCTTAACGCTGAAAGATCTGATTTAATGACAGAGGTGATTAATTTCTAAGGGAATCCAGCTGTTGAGCTGTGAAATAAATACGCAAGGGCTAAGCGGTGTGTACATACCGCCGAAAGCTGCAGCGTGCTGGCCGGGCGGCGCAGGGCTGCTTTCCCCTGGTACTGCTTAATCCCGTAATCAAAATTCATCCAAGCATTTTTGTCTTCCAGTTTTAGATTATGATTAATAGTACGTTATATGTATATATAAATCTAATCAGAAATGGAGGGACTCGCTGCGGCAGAAAGTAGCTGTACGATGTCTGAGCGTATTAAAGAATACATAAAAGCAGAGGTAGGAGACCCCCAGAAGAACCATTCGGCTGCTAAACCTGTTCTCGGGGTCCAGCCCAGCTGCTGCTGTTGTCACTGTCGAGATTTCCAGTGACTTCAGACAGAATGAGAGTAAACTTTTTGTGCTGGGCTCTTGCTCTGGAGAAGTCTTTCCTGCAGACTGGAGGAGGCTGGGCTGCCTCTGAGCCGGCGGGAAGGTTACGCAGCATTTATTGCGCTGGAATCGCAAAGGGTGGCTCCTGGTTTTAAGCAAACCAAGCGAGGAGATGCTGAGGATTGGAGGTGAGGTTACAATTTTAGGAAATCTCTTTAGTGTGCAGGCCAGCTTGTGGCACGGGCCGTACCGGCGGTAGCAAACAGCCGCGGTGGGAGCAGAGAGGACGAGTCTGTTAAAACACGGGGGGTCGCCGTATGTGAAACCTTCCCGCTGCCCTGAGAGAGACCCCCCTGCCCTGGCCGGGTGTGGGACTGATGGCGTGGGGCTGGCGAGGGATGCCCTGGGTGACCTGCAACAGCCCCAGCCCAGCACCTGGGGTGGTACCTCGTCCGTCAGACACTGCGGGGGACATCCCGCACCCACCGCCCCCCCCGGGGCCCTGTCCCCCGCCCACGCTGCCGTCCCCTCGCCGCGGTGGCAGCAGGCAGAGCTGCCACTTCATGCATTTACTTTGGCATCTTTATTAACAAAATGATCTCGAGTGGTATTTTTTTCTCGTAATAAAACTTCAAAAGGCTGGATGCGTTTCTGCGCGGATCTCAGATCTAATTGCTTTCGGAAGCAGTTCTCCGAGCTGGGTTTTACTTTCCAGAAAAATTAAAAGCTCTTTGACTCCCTGGCTCATTGCTGTCGCTGCCTCCAACTCTTTGATGTGTTAACTGTTGTCCTTCACACTCCCGGGATAAAGAATTACTACTACCTTAATCTCCAACTGTCAATAGCTCTGAAGCAAAGTACATTCATTGTAAGCTCTCCAAATGTCAGAGCAAACCTGTGTTATGTGTTTAGCCTTAGCATTTGGCATTTACTCTTCCAGCTAACAAGTATGCACAGTCCTTGGACTTCAGATACCAAAGTGCATGTTAATTACCGGAGTGACAGGGCTCACGCACAAAGGCAGACAGGCAAGAGAGCAGGAGAGGCGCCCGGCTCTAGATGTTTCTATTCAAGATAATAATGAAACCTTCCTGCAGTTTTGCATGAGCAGAATAAAATCTGGGGGTTTAATACCTGCTGTAAAAGCAAGTCTCACCCATCCTCCGTGTCATTTTGCGTTGTATTTAAAAACAAGACGCCTTTATTAATCTTCAAACTTGTTTCTCTCTCTCTTTTGTTTATTTTTTTATTGTTTTTTTTTTATTTTTACTTTTCTGTCGTCAAGGTTACCCGAATTTTGTTGCGACGTATGGCCGAGGATATCCTGGATTTGCCCCAAGTTACAGCTATCAGTTCCCAGGTATGTACATTTCATTTGCAGGTTTACTTTTTTCCCCCTCTTTCCTTCTTTATTTTTTTTTTTTTCTGTATTTTTTTTTTAAATCCTTAGCTGCGAGCTGAGACAGGCAAGTCTGCAGGGAGCTTCTCACACAACAACAGGTTTTTTTTACTATTTTAAAATAGCTATTTCTATATACATATTTTAAATACATTTTTACTAACGTGTAAATTGGTACTGGTTATTTGAAAACAAACTTCTTAAGTTAAAATATAAAGCAACAGAGAGAACTGAAGAGCTGTTACCCTCCCGTTGATGGGTTTTTCCTTTCATATATATTCTAGAGATAAACACACAGACAGACACACACACAGGCTCGCACACACCTTCCCATGCTATCCTGCGGTAAGTGAATGTTCTTTACAAGTGCAGTCTTGGCATGAAAAGTCCAACCCTCCTGCGTTCTCTAGCGAGATCTCTGGTGTCCTTCGCAGTTTCCAGCCGGGTGCTGGTGCTTCGGTTCGCCTTCCGTTTGGTTTCCCCCCTTCCCTCAGCGGTGGGACCGGCTCGGGGCTGGCTGTGGGGTATGGCGGGGATCAGGAAAAGCCCTTTCCCATTCCAGCACGTCCCACACAGGCCACAATCCCCTTCCCTTTCACCTCGGGGTGTCCCGGGCAGCTGGAACAAGCAACATGGTGCTGCCGTGTTTAGGGCTTGCTGATAGCTGAAGCCCACCCAGGCACCGCGGCGAGGAGACCCCGGTGTGCTGGGCATTATGTCCGTCAGCGCGCTTGTCACGGGCATCAGGCACAAGCTGTCCCACCGGCTGCGGCTCAGGAAGGGAAGGGTGGGAGCCCAGCTGCGCTCGAGGTAGGTGAGAAACCCAGTGAGCACCGGTGGGTGCGGGGAGGAAGAGCAGCCACCCTCAGGGGAAGGTCCCGTGGGGTGGGGGAGGCTGTGGAGAGGTGCTGGGCTCTGCCCGCGGCACCTTGGGGCGAGGATGCAGCCTTGTGTTCAGCACTAGGTTGTTAGGATGAAGCATCCCATTAGAGCATTATTAACATCCACGCGATGAGCAGTGTCCTTGGGACGGTAGTTTCTGTGGAGCTGGTTTTTGCAGGACTAATGACACCAAGGGAGAGCGCACTGTTCGGGTGGGGTTTTTTCAATTGCTAAACTTCACCAACGCTGGAGCTCTTCTGTAACCTCATCCGCCTCCTCCCCATCCCCTCCCAAACCCAGCCAGGTCCGAAACAGGCAGATGTCGGGCTGAGAGCGGAGCTGCCGGGGTGCCTGCCGGGCAGGGAGGGGTGGCAGCGGCGGATGGTGACAAGGCAGCTGCCCCTGCGGGTGGCACCGCCGCTGGAGCCGGGTGGGCAGCGTCCAGGCGGGCAGGGCCTGCAGCCCTCAGGACGTCAATATAAGGAGGAGGCTTCAGAAGGCGTTTGCGTGTCCTCGCGCTTCCCTCCCAGGCCCTCACGACTCCTTGTACCAGCTGATTTGTGTGAGGACAGCTAAATGAGAGACACCTTTGATAAGTTAAATGATGAAAATGGGCAGAGCTCAGACGACTTTAATTATAGACATGTCTAAAATGAACGTGTCTGCCAGCTGACAGCAGAGGTACCGTTTGACTCGAGCCTTCATTATATATATATTTTTATAAGGGCCTGCTTTTTCGAAACAGGCTTTCCGGTTATTTGCTAGTGATTTTCAGTCTCTTGCAGAGGTTGAATACGCAGCAGAAAAGTGAAGTGGATTGTCACCAGTAAAAAGCAGGGGCATCTCATTGCAGGCAGCAGTTGCTCCTTCGGGAGCGGGGCAGCAAAGGGGAGCTGCCGAGTCCTCCGTCCTCTTCCTTGGCTTTCCCTCACTCCCCTCCCACTCCGATAATACATTCCTTAACAGCCACCAGAGCCGTTAATGGAGTTGCGTGGCTGTTTTTTCTCAGGTGACTGGGGACTCCGCTCCCCAGAAACATGGCCCGTCAGGGCGGCACGGAGCGCAGGAGCCCTCCCAGCCGGGGACAGGGCACGCGGGGTTTGGTGCCCATCCACAGGATGGGGTGTCCCCCTCGCTGGGGCCGGGCGTTTGGGGACGGAGAGCACAGTGCCACGGGAGCACAGCGCAGGCTGCGAGGGAGCCTTTTGGGAGCAGGTCAGCATTTGAGGATGGGGATGTGCCAGCGCTGCTGGCTCCTGCCATGGGGATAGTGTCGGAAGTGCCGCTCGCAGGGTTGTGTCCTGCCATGTCTCAGGTGGCTGCATACTTCTTCCCACTCTCCTTTCGCCCCTCTCTACTGGAGGGAGCCGTGTCCTGTGGCTCAGGGCTCGCCCAGCCCTCGCTCCTTCTCCAGACACCCCTGGGACGGGATGGAGCAGGCAGCCTGACCGACCGGCCGTGGGGAAAGGCATTCAGTGCCGCGGGATGAATAGCATAAGTGTGGTTCCAGCACGTAGTCCTCCTCCTCGAAAGAGCCCGAACCCCCCACCCCTTCCCTTCGTGTGTTTTGACACTTGCAGTGGGGCCCGTGGTACGACCGTGGCTTGGCGCGTGAGATAGGAGCATGCGTGAACCCGGTGGAGGGAAATCTGAAATGTGCTTTTTCAATAAGTTGTCATGCCCGAATGCTCAGAGTCGTGATTCAAAAAGAAAAATCCTTGGCCGTTTCTGCAGGGGCATCCCAGGCAGCGTGCCTGAGCTCCGGCTGCCTCTGCGGTACCCGGACAGCGGGGATGCTGCAGCCGCAGCCATGTGTGTGTATGAGTATATGTATAATGCACAGCTGGATTCCTGTGGTTGGTTACAGAGGGGACCGGGCAGTGGTTTTACTGCACTACGGTTGTGTTGTGCATCCTGTTCTCCGCACGGCGCCTGTGCTGCGGTAGCTTGGGGCGGGCTGGGGCCGGGGTGGTCCTGGCGGGGGTCATTGCCGAGCTGTCCCACTGTGGTCCCCAGCGGGCATCAGTCAGTTCCTTCCCAGGTTACGCTACCCAGTTACTTTTTTAATTTAAAAGAAAACCTGAATGCTCATCTGAATTGAACTGTCCCATTGGTATTTACTGTTGTCCAAGTGAAACGCCGATCCCTCCGTGTGCGTTTCCATCCCATCCCGGGGTGTGCTGGCTGCCGGAGCTGCTGGCAGGGTCCCCACTGGTCCCTCTCCTGCATCCTCCGCTGTTCCCTATCAGCACGGGGATGGCCCCTTGCTCCATGGCGAGACACACGCAATCACTTTGGCGACTGCTCTATCTTCTCCCATCATGTTATTTTTTTCCTCTAGGCCTTTATAACTCAGTACATAACCTTTTTTTTTTTTTAATTGCAATCACTCCCTTTCTGTGTCTTTTTCTTTTTTTTTTTTTTTAATTTCTGGGACTTATCTTTTCAGTTTAATCTATTAATTTCTGTTCTTATTTCACTTTGCAGACTATTTGCCGATTTCACAAGACATAATTTTTATCAACTAGTTCTTAAAGATGCATAACAAATTAATCGGGGTTTACTACAGTGCTAATGAGAGAGAGAGACAGAAAAAGCCTGGGTGGTCCATGCTTAATATCAATGTCCACTGAAAAATTGCTGCTTTTACTGGCTGGTTTGATTGACTGGACTTTTTATTTTATTTTTATTTTTTTAAAGGCTCCATATCCTCACTGCTTTGAGTTTGTTTTTTTTTTGTTTTTTTTTTCCCCCCTCTGCTTTGTGATGAGTTTTTAATGCCCACTTGGAATGTAACTCACAAGGATCGGGGTTAGGGGCGTTATGAAGGCATGACTTCTCACAAACTTTTTAGAAATAATTCTATCAAGGAAGCAAAAACGATGATCGGGTCTCACAAGCAGCCCCAAAGAGAGATGTTGGCGCTTTTAATGTAGAGACGTTCACTAGTAGCACAAATCATAATTAGGGTGGAGTGAGACCAGCATCTCCTGTCGCTAGCATCATTAGCGACGCAGGCTTTAATTACTCAAAACGAGTGCCCTGCGTCCACAAGTGGGACACTGTGGTGCCGGCGGCTGCAGGCGTAGCTGAGCCACGCGTGTTTTCTCCCGTTCCGTTCGCTTTGGGTTGGTGGCTCTTCCTAGAGCTGCCGTAGCCACGCGAGGGCCGTGGCTCGAGGCCGCCAAAAGGGCTGAGACGGGCGCATCCCGTCTCACCCCTGCCCAGCTCCCAGCCACGGCGCTCCCCCCGCTCCCCGCACTCGCTTCTACTTCCAGGCTTTGCTTGCAAATCATGGGCAAATCACTCCAGTCCTGGCGAGAGGGACGAGCGTTCCCCTGCCAGCGTCAGCTGCATCGCGCCTCTTAGTCTCCACCCAAACGGCCGAAGAGCTGCAAACCCGGGTGATAATGCCTCCTCCATCCATTGGCTTTGCTTTGAACAAGACCAGATTCTGGACTTTTGGGTAGAAAACACGCATCGTATTTAAATTCTGGTTTTCTTTAAGTGTTTCTACCCATTTGATAAGTTTGTGAGAAGTAAATTGCATGCTTACAGTAGAACTGTAATGCATTTTAATGTTTGTTAATCCACTTGTTTAAAATGTCGGTGTCAAAGGCTCTACAATACACGGCTATGCTGTTCATTTCATTAAAGATGCTTGATGTAATAATTGGTTAGTTTTCTTTTTACTTTTCTGCAGGCAATAGCTTTTTTTAATCTGTATGGCTTCTTATTATTTTGTTTGGGTTTTTTTGCTATGAATTGCTTTGCTTTTGTGAACTTGTCTTAGTGTGCATGATTTGCAAACATTTCGGCTATTGTGAATTTTCTCATTTTTTGTAAATAGTCCATCTGTGCTTTTCTTTTTTTCTTTTTTTTTATGACTTTTTTCCTGTAAGTAACTGAGGTAGAAAATAATAATAAATTGTTTACAACGGATGTGCTGTGTTGCTGCTCTCTTAGCTTGCAGTTTTAATATTTTGGTTTGGACGCCCCAAATAACCAGTACCAATGACAATTTAATAAAAGAATAAAACAACCGTCGCTCACAGCGTGTGACCCAGTGTTTGAAGAATCTGCAGATGAACGGTTACATACGAGGTGTGTTTACAGCGCAAATTCAAACCAAACCAGACGACGATGGGGTTGTAGCTGGGGGCAGAGGAGTGACTCCCTGTTAAAATTGCAGTGTCTCCCGCAGTCCCGTCTCCCACCGCTGTGGTCGGTGGGCTCCGTGCCAGCCACCGAGGTGGGTTTTAAGCATCAGACCCATAAGCGTATTAGACCCCTCTGTTGCAAACTCGCCAGCGCTCCCGTGCAGGGATCTGTTGCTGCTCTTTGGAAGTTGAAAGAAAACCAGGTAACTCTTGTGGCAGTGAGGAGGTGCCCGGCTGGGGTGGCAGCCGGTGTCCTCGGTGCAGACCCCGCGGTGGGACGGGTCCCGCTGGCCGCGCCTGTGGGACGGGGACGTCGCCATCACTGTGTTTGTCTCAGTTATGCTTTATTCCATCGTTACCCGGATGGTTGGGGATTGTCAAAGTTACTTAGAAGTCCTCAGCTCAGGAATTTTAATATTTTTTTTCTCATTAAGGGTTTGTTTGCTTGTATGTTTGTTAAAGCTTATTAAAACCTTTGTATTTGGGAGAGGTGGGGAAAAACAAATATTTTCACAAACTTTTCGGAGCTCAGGGAAATACACTTGCTTATTAATTATGGTACTCCATAGTCTGCGAACCCCAGCCTTGGGTCACGCTCCCGCAGTGCCTGGTGCTGTGAAAATGCAACCCAGGATCAGCTCAAAGTCTAAACTGATGATTTTCATTATTACGAGAGCATTTAAAACCCACCTTTTGTTAATCTATAGAGCTTAATTTAGTTTCTTTCCTGATACCAGTCACAATCTGCTCACTTGTCGGCCGTCAGTGCTGGGCAGGAAAGCATTCTCCTGCGAAAGTTATTTGTGACGCTTATCTATGGGTCTGAGAGAGGGGTGAGGTAAGGAGGTTCCTCGTCTGTTATTTAGGACACCCAGCAATATTCTGAAGCTGCAAGTTACGTTGCTGCTGCGGGTTTCTCGCTCTTGGTTAATAACCTCCTAAGGTGGGTGCAGTGGGAACGGGAGGAAAAGAGCGTGTTTGTGGCGTCAGCATCCCGCAAAGCTGGGTGCTGATCTGCAGCAAGGTGTGCTGGGGCAAAGCAGTGGCCGGACTGGGGAGGTGCAGCTTCACCCTGTCTGGCCCGGGCTGGGAGCTGGTGGTTCAGCTCACCAGAAAGAGCATAAACCGAATTCCTGCATTCGACTTAGCTGTAATTCTGGCCGGTGACACCAGCCACGGCCTGGCTCCCACCGTGATGCGCCTGGTGCTTCACCGGCCCCCAGCCACATCCCCTTGTACGCGAGCACCCGACTACGCTGGGGATGTAAAGGGGTTTTAGAGAGGAGATGCCGCCTACACATGGCTTCTTTACCAGTAGCGAGTAATGAAGTTAGTCTTAATAAGAGTCAACTGTGTAAAACACTCTTTCAAGTCTAAGTTTTAAGTCTAAGACTTGTATAACACTTAGTAATGGCAGCAAAGTTTGTCTGGTCATAATACTTTAGTCATCAAACTTAACATTAAGAAAGAAGGAGAAATTGCTGCAAAAAAAAAAAAAGGAGGAGGAAATAAAAAATATATTTTAAATTATCGATTCAATTAGTTAAGCCTTGTAACAGTAAGAGATGTGGAACGAAGCTGGAAATGTTTCTCACTCCTTTGTCTAACCCTTTCTTAACTGCTTAAAATCTGCTCTAATCATCCCGGCGCTGCATGCTTCTTTTCACCTAAAGTACTTTACTGCATCTGCATGGCATAAAATGGTTAACAAAGTGCATTTGAAATCTGCTAGAACCACCTTAATTACCACTCTTCAAACCTCTCCGTTTCAGCCTCCATCAGTGAAAACAAAGACTCTAGACTGGACCTGTTTTAAAATTAAGATTTTGGGTTCCTTCTGCTGGCGGAGGGCAGGACTGTTCACATTGCAGGTGCATCCCTGGAGCAAGGAGCAGCTGGGACCGCAGACAGCAAACCGAGAAATTAATATAGCAAAGCCCATAAATTTCCAGCCAGAAGGTATTCCTTCAAGTTCTGCTTAGATGACAGTAGCTTTTGGTTTGACGCAGGGAAAGATGTCATCTAGAGCTGTTGTTCCCTGAGTCCGAGCAGAGCTTAAGCACCTTTGCCTTTTAGGCCCGTTTTTTTTTTAAATGTTGCAGAGAATTGCGTAAAATTCCTTTTTCACCTCCCATTTCCCCTGCTCCTTAAAATAATCTCCTGCATATTAGATTTAAGGTGAGGTGTTCAAGAGACAAGCTGTTGGTGGTGGTCCAGCTTCCACCAATTTCAGTGGCAGCAGAGCCTGGTGAGTAAAAGTGCTGCCTTGTCCCCCTTCTCCTGCCTGTCCCCTCCGTGCGACTGAGCCTGCTCCTGCGGTTCCCCAAACAGCACGGCTGGCTGAGGACAAAACTGCCCAAATCCTTCATCAGGTTTTTCTCTGCCGATACCTTGAATAACTGCTTGAGCAATAAGAACATTGAACTTAAATGCTGATTGTCCTATTCTCAACTGCTCACTGATCCGTGCATGGAGTATGAGACAGGCTTTAAAACTCCAGCGTCGTTGCCCTGAAAATGAGCGATCGTAAAGGGACAGGGGAGGAGAGAAAAGGCAAAAAAAAAAAAAACCCAGCATGTTGGTGTGCTACTGCAGCAACAGAGCTCCGGAGCGATCGCTTCTGCTGCGCCCAGGCCACAGCTGCAGCGACTGGGAAGTGTAATGAGAATAATTATTCACAAGAGTAAAGAGGCAGAACGCAAACACGCATGTATGGAAGAAACATGGATGACCCTATAGAAAGAAGGCAATCTGGTAATGCCGGCTCTGCTGTAAGGAATTCTCCAGGTCCGAGTTAGCCGGAGCCTGACGGCTAGCCTGCTTTTATGCCTTATGCCTCTGTAAATACAATTCTTAACTCTAAAGCTGTTAAAAATTGGGAGCTGGGGGTTGCAAAGAGCTTGAAGAGGTTAGTCCCCTTACAGCACAAAAACATTCCAATGTGAATGTTTTTCAGTCCCATTCAGCAGTAGCATTTCAAGCTGATAATTCAGTAGCTTCCAAGCCCTCCTTTGCCCAGGAGCAGTAATATGCAGTCGCTGCAGTGATGCCCGAAAGGTTTCTGGGCTCAGCACCACAGTCCTCTCCTCTGACCTTTTTTGTAACGTGGATGATGAAGTTCCCGGTGGCGGTTCCTCCAGGAAGGCAGTGGGAAGTTCTCCCTCTCAGCCGGCGCTCGGTGAGCTGCAGTGTCTCTCCGAGAGGGGCATTCACTCGCGGCGTCAGCACACGCGGGTTGTGGAGAACTTGTACCCTCTGATAACCCCTTCCTCTGATTAATTATCTTTTTTACGTAGTTGCCTCTTGTCTGTGTTGAATTTTTCCAGCTTCAGCCTCCAGGCATGAGTTCTTTTTATGCCTTTGTTCATCATCAAAGATCTGTCTTCTAATAATACTTATCCAGATAGTTTAGGTCATTCATAAAAATTTAAGCAAGCGGTTTAACCAAATAGCTCATTTTCTATAGCATCGAAGCAACTGAAATGAGGCTTGAAGCAAATCAGTGCCACTTTGCTGAACTTCAAATATATGCCTTAATGCGGTTCCATGGAACCTGCCCTTGTTCATTCAGCAGCAGGTGACTGAAATTCAGAGCTTCTGTGCTGCGTGACAGCGTGGGTACAGTGAATTCACGGGCATTCCTCCCCCTGCAGCCATCGTTTCATTTATACTTACCTTGTTTATTAAAAATCGATAGTAAATGTTTGGCTTTGGGCTTTAAAATGAGAAATGCTTTCATTGGAGCGATCAACTTAGTATTAAACGGAATTACTTGCTTTCAGGAAGCGATTTGGTTGAGATTCTCTTTCATCCACATCAGCTGCATTCACTTGGAGCTCATAATTCTCTGTGTTTCACCAGCTACTAAATTAGGGAGAATCCAAATTACATACTGAGTTCGAGTGTCGGATGGTGGGAGGTGTAGTTGTCACTGGACATATTTGAGAAGTGTCGCGGATGCCTTGAAGCTGCTATAGGATAGGAACAGTTTTTAAGTAGAGCAAATAAATCAGCTCCCAGCTTTTGCTTTTTTGGTTTGCGTTTTTTTGAATAAATAGTTTTCTTAGGATTAACTGTTTGCCTTTGAGAAGTTTCCCAGTTTTCTGTACGGGGAAATAACTGCAAAAGGGTTATTACACTTGAAACGACACAGAATGATAATTTGGAGACAAACAAGGCTTTGTCTCACTGATGCATAAAGTAATTACTGGGCAAAAGTGCATCATTCTCATTTTAAAAACCGTGGCCTGAGAGTGGTAAACAGCTGAAAAATGGGTCGTTTACTGTACATAAAGTGGAAGTGCCAAATTTTAAATTAACTATATTTGGGTTTTATTGTTTTGTTGAAATTCCAAAGCAGAAATATTTGTTCATAATAACATCCATCTGCAAACACGCATCCGGCGTGAAGCGCATTAGGGGTGTCTGACGTTGCGAATTCTCCTACAAAATCTTGCCACGCACCGTACATTTTAAGCAGGAGATGACTGTGCCGCGCATAGCGCAGTGGGCTGCTTAATGAGGTTTCCATTATGCATGATGTGCTGTAGCTGAAGTTCGCTAATTTTCTGACCTGGTGAAATAGATTTTAATAAGCTTGATGTAACACAGCATATAAAGACAAAGGGAAACGCTTAATGGGGCTGTCACAATAAAGGAGCCTGAGCGGGCTGCGAGATGCTAAAAGTGTTAATAGAATTGGTCGAAAGCGTAGGGAAGAAGCTCTCCCTCTCCGTGGCGGTCTGCCCTGCGCCTCGCTGGGTGCCTTCTCCTGGCTGTTGCGTGGACGGTGCTCTCCCAGTTCTTTAAAGGCAACCCAGGGGCACTGGTGGGAAACGCGAGACGTTCCAAGCAGGGCTTGTGGCTGCCTCCACGTTCGCTTCCCGCGGACTTTGGGAGAGCTTCGGTCTTGGGAGAGCTTGGGAGTCTTCAGTCAAATCCCACAAAGAGTTAATTGCTGCTCGACAATGAGACTGCGTTGTGAATGATTTGATAGAATCCCGATTTGGTAGAACCCCAGTTTGCTAGAATCACCAATTCTAGATGAAATCTGATTTCTCTGGGTGTATATTCTTCTCTAAATGTTGAGCATTTAGTTGTTAACCTAAAGCTCAAAATGGGTAGCAGGTTTTTTTTTTCATTCTCATTCTTGTTTTCGTATAGAAAGGGAGGGGGAGCCTGAGACAGAGAAGTCTGAAAGATGAAGGTTTTAAACATAAAGGGATTGTTTTGGGATGGAGCTTTCCCTTGTGCGTGCTCACCATTAAAGACTACATTTTTGTCCAGTAAATTGGACCCACGCCTGCCTGCCTGCCTTCAAGAAAAAAAAAAAAAAGGCTACCAGGCCCTTCTGCTTCGTGGTTTTGAGTCTGTGATACTTTTGAAATGAAGCCTAAAGATCCTACAAAGAGGATAACACTGCCTAATGGAAAGAATAATGCAAGCGAGAACCCATTTGAAATGACAGCTGTGAGCCTCACGAAGCTTTTCTGTGCTGATCAAAGCTGCTGGTAACATTGTTTGAAAAGAGGATATCAGTTTCCCCCTCTCCTTTTCCCACTCAACCTGCAGACGATTTTATATTCCAGACTTGGCTCTTTTTTCCTGGGAGATCAAGTGAACCTCCTAAATGACCGGTGTTAGGTCAGCGCGCTGGGGAGCACCATCGGTGTAAGAGGCGAAGTGGTTTTTTGGGGGAAAACAGCCTCCGAGCTCCATCCCCTCCTGCGCAGGGCCCTCCGAAACGCCCCGCGGAGACACGGGGACTTTGCGAGACTGAGCTGCTGTGTTCAGTCTGCAAATACTCCAAGCAATCTGTAAACGGAGAGCAAGGATTTTGTTTGCTACGCACAGTTTTATGGTGGCTTTTATTTTATTCTCCGTACGCGTCCCATAATTTTGGTTATTTTCTGAAGTCTGGTGCTGGAGTCAGATGATGATTTGAGCATCTCAGCTTCCGTTTTTATTCTTGTTTTAAGTCCATGTGCTTATTGCTAAAGTCTAAACATACGACCTCGTGTGCCCCAAGGGCTTTAGCTATTAGAAGCAGAGAAATTCTTTGCATAATGTATTTTGATGTAAGAAGTAATTTCATGATCTTTGTGACTTCTTTTTGGTTTGATTCCTGTTGTCTGGCTCTTTGTAGAGGGCAGGGTCTTGTGTTCCTTGGGGACACAAGATACCTGGGGTCTTCAGGTGCTGAGCAGAGCCGAGCAGGCCTGAAGCAGTCAATGATTTCTCACAGAGGAACCCTGGGCTGCACGCGAGGGCGTCCTGGCAGCATGCGTGGAGCAAGGGGGTGTAAAATGGTACTTGTGGTTTCACTCGCTCCTGGATTGCCTTGTAACCAGCTTCAGGCTGGAGGAAAGGAGAAATTGGAGGTTTGAGAAGGGAACAATGCTGCTGGAGTGGGAGATGGAGCAGGGCAGAGACCTGCGGAGGGAGCGCGCCCTTCGCTGGGAGCCCTCGAGCCCCTCGAGTCCCCCGTAGGGACTGACCCTGCTCAGGCAGCGTAGCTCTCGCCAGATTTGTTCACAAAGTCCCTGGGAGATCCACTAAATCCTGGGTCCTTGCTGTTCTCTGCTGGGTAACGCCGAGTGCGAGACGGCGGGGCCGGGCGCTGCCTGCCCAAAGGTGTGCCACCCCTCCATGCCCCCTCTCCCGAACTCAACCTGTGCTTGCAGCCAGCCGTTGGCCAAGTCTGTGACCTTAGAGCAAAGCATTTAAAGCCAGATGTGTCCATCTTCCCTCACACAGGGCTGCTTCAGTATTTAAAGTGAAACTGTTGATGCAGGAAGCAGAAAAATTTATCTGTGAAAAATTGAACTCCAAATACTGGCTTTAGCTCGTTGGGAGCAATGAGAGAGCATGAAATTGATGTGAACCCTCAGGGCTTTCCTGGACAGTGTGTGAGCCCATTGCAAAACATTTATTGTAAAATATCTTCTAATTGCAATGCCTAAAGTGGGCACTTTTGTCCTTTTGAGCAGCTTTGGTATCTTGTTTTCTCTAGGCAATTATAAGCAGCGGATACACAAAGAAGGACAGGGATCGTTTCGGCAGGAATTGGAGCGCCTTAAACAAACACGATGAATGAATCGATCTCTCCCTCCACCCCTTTTGATTTCCCAGTTGACTTCGGAGAGCAGAGGGCTCAGAGGGAGCTGGGCTGGCGCCAGCTGCGCTCCCTGCCTGGCCGGCAGTGGGATCGTCGCTGGGGTGGGATCCAGAGCACGCTGCGGTCGATGCTCCCCTTGACTTCAAGGTGCTCTGGTCCAGGCGCCCATTCCTGGCACCCGGTTGCATCCAAGCTGCCTGTTAAAAACGAACCGGGAGTGTGCAGGCCCCTCGGTGGCTGGCTACAGGGTGCAAAGAGCCTGCTGATACCCCACAGCCCTTGGTGGCCCCTGGGTTCCCCCCGCGGCCAGCAGTCCAGCATGCCCAAAGCCACCGCTCTGTTTCCCGGAGAAGCCTGCACTTCCCAGGCATTGCTAAAGGAAAACGGTGGCACTGGCACGTCACACGCTGGGCTCTGCCAGCTCACACTTCTCCTTGCTCCATGCTTCAGCCCTCGGAGGCGTCCCAGGTGCCCCGTGCCAGGGTCCCCATCAGTCAGAGCAGGATGGATGGCATCCCCCTCTGCCGCTGCCTGGGGAACAGCACTCGGGAAGGTGCCGCTGGGACTCATCAGCTGCCTTTCACCCTGTTTTAAACCCTGATGCCAGGGGAGGGGAATGTGCGCAGGCACACGGCCTCGCCAAAGGATCACTGGTCTGGGGGACCAGCAAGAGGCTCCATGGACAAGCAGGTTCCTTCTGGGGGCCTGGAAATCAGCTAATGCTTTCCCTTTCGCTAAAGAGCTGCAGATACCTCAGCTCTCAAATTTTAATACAATGGTGTGACAACACAGGCAGAAGGATGCTAGAGGCAGAAGTTTCTTGCGGTACACAAAATAGGCTCAGTATTAATTGCACTGTCACTGTAAGCGCTGTTCTTTGGTGTAGAAGTTTAAAAACAAGGGCAAGGAATAATACAGTGTGACCAAAGTGCTTAAATAATTCCATAGGGCTGGTACGAGGAGAATTACAGAGCTCAGTGGTGGAGCTTGAGCGGAAAGTGCAAGAGCCCGGCTGCACCCTTGGCTCTCTGCAAATATCTTTCTCAAGTCATTTTGCTTCTTTGTGCCTCATTTTATCCCATCTGTGACGTGGGGACAGCGTTGGCTGCCGATCGCTGGTGAGAGGTTTGGGGGAAACAAGCACTTCAGCGCAGAAGTAAGTTAGCCCAGTTGTGAGACGCCGCGCAGCATTAATGCGCTCAACAGTGTGATGACGGGGAAATTTGTTTTCAGCTGAACGAGCTGATTAATGCAGTGCCTGGCAAATGTAATTCCAGCGTGGGGGATTGGTTACTTTCAGTACGTTGGATTGATTTGGGGATCCTCCAGTGATGGAGCCAGCCTGTGAGTCTGTATCAGTAAGCAGGTTTTTGCCAATCTTGATTATCAATCCCTGTTCCCATCTCCTGCTTCTGGAACCGTAAGGGCCGTGCAGCCGCGCCGCTGCCGCTCTGCCTCCGCCCGGCCGACCGCAGCGTTCCCGGGCAGAGCGCGATCGCACTTGAATTTTTTGGAGTGCCATGTCACGCAGATGCTTTTATCTCAGAATTGGGATAAGAGCTTTCTTTGGGGGTGGAGGCATTAATTTTTCACACATCTGTCCACTGGAATGCAATAACGGATCCTTTGTTCAGGCGCTTTCTGTGGAGTGCCTTCTCCACCCTTGTTATTTCATTCTTCTTTTGCATGGCAAAACTTTTTGTCCTGCATTTCAAATAGATACTGAGCGTCCCTGGCAGTTGAACAAGAGAAACAAACTTTCCAGCCCTGTTATTTATGCTGCTTTCAGGGGATGCTTGGTGATTTGAAGGGTATTTGATTGGTTTTGGCAGAGGCATTTTATTCCGTGGAAAATCCACAGCTCCTCTGATGCCTTACGGATGGCTTAGGGAGCCCCTGGAGCCTTCAAATGAGAGATTTGCTGTTGGCCAGCTGGTCCGGGACTTGCCATGGGAACGCTGAGGACGCTGCTCTTGGGACGCGCGCTGTGGTGGGCAGGGAGCGGAGGAGGAGAGGCTGTGGGGACGGTGCCAGCTCTGCTCCCTCCTCACCCGCAGCCGGAGGGCTCGGGGCTTGGCCGAGGCATGGCTCTGCATGAAAACGAAGCCCCAGAGCCTCAGCCCTTGTCCTGCTGCTGTTTGAAGCTTGGTTTGACTCTAACACCGAGGTCTTCTCACTCCAGCACAGCTCCGGCCCTAAATGTTTATGGGGGACCCAACCGGGGTCGATGGCTCCATCACCAGCAAGAGGGAATTTAGCGCTTGGGCATTTGGTTATAGTTTCCCCCGGTCCGGATGTGCTTCCTCCTGCATCCCACTGCACAGAGATTGTAGCAGCCCGTCAACGTAATAAAACCAAATAGATTCACGTGGGCTTTAAGGAGCGGGATTTGCTGTGCGGTGCGTGGGCTCTGCGCATGGGGAGCAGCAGCAGACACCAGCCTGGGGTAGCTGTGCATACATTTACCTATACTATTTTTTTTTTTCCCCCAACAGCCCTATTACCATATTTAAATGCAAGTATGTCTTTTTTTAATTGATGTTTTAAGTAGCTTCAAGTCACTCTAGCCTAGTTGTTCTCTGCTTCTTTCCCCCTGGTAGATTACCTGTAGCTGAGACGATAGTGCTAGAGGTAGCGGGCTTGTAGTCTGCTGATTTCTCTGGGTCTCGCTCTCTCCGTTCCTCAAGCTCGCTGTCCTCTTCTGCTGTTGCTTCAGTTGTTTTTCTGTGGTTCTTCAGCATTGCAAAGCAGCTGTGATCAAAGTCCTGGAGCCTGCTGGAGAGGCAGGTCCCGTGGTGGTGACTACCCCAGGATTGTCCTGGCGGGCACCAGGAGCCATCGGAGCTCCCCAGAGACCAGGAACCTCCGAGCGTTTGGTTGACTTGGCAGCAAGGGGGTTTGGGGTCCTTGCTGATCACCTGGGCCTTGCCATTGCCCTCTTAAAATACCTGTATTAAAAGTCAGAGCCTCTGGCAGGTCTTTTGAATATTAATTAAGTAAAGAAACTAAATCTGCAATCTTGCTAGCAGCATTTCATTCATCTGTAAGGGCTGGGTCCCCCTGTAGCAGGGTGTATGTCTTAGAGCTCCTTGATCTGCGGCTGTTTTGCTTTCAAACGCTTTTTTTTCTTTCTTTCTTTCTTTCTTTCTTTTTTAAATTACATTCCGGTGAATTTTTTCTGCTTGATCCCAGCAAATCTGTGATCTTGACATGAGGACCTCCTCATATTTTCCATTACTGCTATGTCTGTAGATCAGCACGTTATTATCACTTGCAAATAAGCAAAGAAGAGAATTCCCTCATTGTTTCGCGAAGCGGTCTGACCCTGGCCGTTTGAGAGTTCGGAGACACTGCAGGCTCTGCCACCACAGCCTGTCCGCCCCGGCACCTCGGCTTTCGTGGCGTGCCGTGGCCAGGCGCCCCATCAGCAGCACGCACCGCCACGTTTCTCTTCTGCCAAGGGGATTTGAGCCACCGTTGTGCCAGCAGCGGGCACCTGGCAAGGGCTCGGCTCTTTCTAAAGACGGTGCCTGTTGATGGCGCGGAGAGCCGGGATGGCGACCTCTGGAAACGCCGTGCCCTCGGCGGCCACCCCGCGCCCCGCAGAGACTCGCGGTACCCGCTGGCTTCTTTCTTTACCCTTCTCCTTTTCTCCACGGCCAGGTTTTCCGGCAGCGGCTTATGGACCAGTAGCAGCGGCAGCCGTGGCGGCAGCAAGAGGATCAGGTAGGGGGGCCCGTGGAAGAGCAAACCCTCAGAGTGCAGGGTCAGGTAAAAGCTCTGTCGGTATTCTGTGTGGCTGCAGCTCTCCATCATTTCTCTGATTTTCCTCACGCTTATCCTGGGGACCTGAAAACAAACGATCAGAAAAGAAAAAAAAAAAAAAAATTCTATAAGAAATAAGTAGTCAATCCCAAACCAAACCCAAACTACAAGCAGAGGCCACGGGGCCTGGAGCACCTTGCAGGAGATTGGCGTAAGAAGTGCCAAAACCAGGGTAGATATTCTGATTTGTTTCTTTATTTATTCCTTTATTATGTTGGTTTCTTTGTTTCTTTGGTTTAAATTTGAGGTTATAAAGGACACCTCCAAAAAAAAAGAAAATACTGATTTGTGTTTTTGAAAAAAAGGTTTCGTTTCTCATGGAAAGCTGGCGCTGGGGTGAGGCGGCGGCGGCCCCGGGCGCTCCCGCCATGCCTGGAGCCGCTCTCGCCTCCTCGGCCACCACCAGTGCGAGGGTCGGCCTTCGCGGGGCACCGGGCAGCAAGGGGACGTGTCCCCTTGGGGACGGCATCCCTGGCCCGTGCGGGGCGAACGCCGACCCTCGCGCTGCCGGCACCGAAGCGCAGCCGGCAGCTCACCGGCCCTGCCTGCTTCGCACCCCAGCCTGCCTTCCTGGGGAACGCCAAAGCTTTTCTTCCTGTCCTTCTGAAAACTTTTATTTTTTTCCCCTTAAGGGAAATAAATAAATCGTTGCCAATTACCGTTATTACCTTAGGTTTTAAATTTAGCCCAACACGTGAATTAGTGCTTTGCGCAGGTAATTAAGCGTTCAGTAGAGCCATCAGTGAGCTGTTGGCTTGGGGCCGCCATCTTGGCTACCCAACCTGCCCAAATCAATCTGGGACGGAGCCGCTGACGTCCCCGCGCCTCCTGCACCAGCCTCGCGGCTGCCAGTCCCTCGTCGGGCCAGTCTCGCCGAGGCGCCGGAGCAGGGGACGCGGCGGTGGCAGCGGTTCCCAGCTCACTCATGGCACAGTCCTGAAGTGGGGGTTTCTCGGTGGCTTTTCTGGCAGTCCCGGTGCGCTCACCGGGCTCTTCCCGAAAAGACCCGACCAAACTGCTGCCTGAGGGGCTACGAGGAGGGCGCAGGCCCAGGTATGTCTCGAGTGTGAGCCTGATGCCATGGAGGCCAAAGAAAGACACCAGGAGAACTCCGTTCCATGCAAACTGGCACTGCTTGCAGGCTACAAAGGATTATCTGTACCAGTTTCATCTTGTGGCATGTAGAGAGCGCCTAAGGGGTGACTTGCCAGACTGGTTGTGGGGATTCCCCATCTCCCGGCTTTTCCTAGTTTGGTTTTTTTTTTTTAAAAAAAAAAAAAGAGATTGATTTTGCATATGATTTCGGGAAAACAGACTTCATTGTTTCTGCCTCTTCCTCATGTTTTGCCCTTCAGGTTTTGTTTTACGTGCAAACAGAGCTGGTGAGTTGCCCCTTAGCAAGGCACAGAGGGTTTGGCTGGATGAACGTTGCTTCCCTGATTATTTTTTTTTTTAATCGGAGTGCTTTTGGTGCCCATTACAACTGAACTGAGCATTGATCAATTCTGTGCCTGAAAATCATTTGTCTTTAATTTGAGTGTTTTTTGGTTTTTCTTCTGTTGGGTTTTCTGTTTCGTTTTGTTTTTTCGTTTTTGTTTTTTATTTGAACTTGCAATACGAAACTAAATCTAACCCTAAATTAACAACTCCCTTTCTGGCAAGTTTAAAGAGCAGTATGGTGTTTGGAAATGTCTTTCAAGTCTCAAAATTGCCTGTGTGCACAAAACTGGCAAAACCCCAAAACTGAATCAAAAGACACCCCCCTCCCCCAGCCCCGAGATCTCAAAGAGGAAGATGGGTTTGTCACCGGCCCAGCCCCACGGCCGCGCGCATTTGCAGCGAAACGTGCTCTGGGAACAGCGGTGTTTTACGTAGAGTCATCTCCATCCAAAGACGGTTTTCGGCAGGGACATCCTGGGTTCGCCACTTCCATCCAGCAATGGTAGTGAATTGTATTCAGGAGCAGTAGAGTACGATCGATCTTGCGCTACAGTGTATGGGCCCGATTCATTACAAGAAAAATGGTTGGGGTTTGGTTTTTTTCTTCTTCTTTTCCGTTGGGTTTTTTCTTTTTCCTTCGTAAATTTGCACAGCCCTCCTTCACGCGTGCCTAATCCAAAAGCACAGAGTGCAGCACAGTTGGCCCTTAATGGCCCCTTTCTGCCGGTAAATGGAAAAAAGATGGAAAACGCCCAGGCGGGTGCGTCGCACCACCCCTCCGCTCGCTGGGGAGGGCTTTGCCCAGAGGCTGTTGGAGATGTCCCCATCGCTGCTGCCCCTTCTGCAGCGCTGCGGCCCCACCACCTTGCTCCAAATTGACCTCCTCTGCTCTCGGGCCCCGTCCTGCCGGCTCTTCCCCACCATCCTAGCGTCCCTGCCGGCACGGTGGCTCTGCTGCCCCGGAGCTCGGCCCGGGCGCCGGTGCCCGCCGACGTGCATCTTGGTCTTCCAAGGAGGCTGCAGCCCCTTCGCTCCAGCCCCCCGGGCTGCGGTGCGTGGGCACTGCCCACCTCGGTTTCTCCCCGGGGGTGATGTTCCTCCTCTTAGTAAAGCTGCATGTTTGCTTGACAGCGAAAGGAGCCCAGCCCCGGTTCTGCGCTGCCTGGTCTTCCCTGCCCTCGCCCCTTTCTTTTTCTATGGCAGCGTGTGAGGATGCGGTCACCAGTTTCCCTTGCTAGAGAAACAAGTTCTCTTCTCTGTCACAGCAGAAAGGGACGTTTCCCCCTGCTCGTGCTCAGTGCCACTCAGAAATTCACGTCTAGCTTAGGGTGAACGCAGCGCTGCTTCTCTTTATAAATCACGTGCCCACTCGACATCCCAGGGATGAGGCGACAGCTGAGGTCCCTCGAGCAGATGGCAGGGTTTGCCCACATCCACTCACGCCGGGTGGGACTGTGCTGCCCAATCCCTCAGCTGGTTTGGACAACCTCATCCATTCTTGTATTTTTTTTTAATGAATTGGGACCTGAGCCACGGAAAACAAGCAAACTTAAAAGTCTGAATGCTGCAAACTCCTCCTAGACAACTTCACTATCAATGTCACGTTTCTTTTGAATCCACCTGACATATTTTACGTGTAAAACATTTTTGTCGTGTAAATGCTTTTTTTAAAATACCGTCATGGGTGGGGGGGACATTTTTCTCTTGCATTTGACATGGGAGGGATCCATTTGGCAGGAGAGTGAGACAAGGAAAATTTGGGAGGAGAGGGTTTTCGCTTCTTCCTCTTTGGTTCATTGACAAGTCTGAGATTTTTCCAGTTCCCAACCTGTTGCCACCAACTATTCCTCCCTGAGGACTGGAGACAAAACCGATAAGGCCATCCGTAATCCAGCCCGACCCCCGCTGCTCAGCACCGGGAGGAGCCGTGCGTGCCTGTCCCAGGTGAGCGGCGCAGGCTCCCTCGGGCACGCTTTGCCCGCCGAGACGGCCGGCGGCACGCAGCGCGGCGGGACAGCGCGGTGCCGCGGCACCAGGAGCTGCTCCCCCCCCGACCCCGACCCCCGGCACATGTGGATTTTGGGCGCCAGTCCCGGCTTGCCAGTGCTGCCTTTGAGCCCTGCGCCCCGACAACCCCTTACTGTACTTTATACTTGCCAGCTATAACAAATCTCGTAACGTGAGCTACTGACCTTGATGGTGAGTGTGAGCAGTTATGTTTTTGTTGTTTTCTCTCTTGCTTGGTTGGGGCTGCTGTGAGAGAGGGTGTCTCTGAGGCATACTTTCCGGCCTCTCTTACACTCGGACGTGCACACCTCCTCTCAAACACTCTTCTGAGCGCTCTCAGCGGGAAGGTTTGTCCACAACTATTAATCCTCTCTCAGTGTCCAGCTTCTTGTTAGTAGCAGCTGGTTGCATGTTTTTTGCTTGTTCGGACGAAACGGTTCAAGAAACAACTCATATCAACTCTTGAGAAATGTCTCTATTTTTTTGTACACTTTCTTTCTTTTGATGTTTTTATTAATTTCCCTTACTTAAAAAACAAAACACCTGTCGTCCCGTAAAACATTTCACATCTCCCCTTGCCTGTTCTTAGAGTGTATGTATCTGTGGGACTGAACTAAATGCATGCACTGTAGTAGTCGTACTGGTAGCAGTAGATGTAGTTGTAGAACATGCATTGTTGAGTTGATATTATAGGTATCATCAACGTGAACTAGCGTGGCAGTTAAAAGCATAGCCTTGGTCTGATTGAAAGCGTAGGGCTATCAATACAGCAGAGAGCTGCTAACGGCTTGGATCCATAGTACCGTATTTGTTAAATCCCATTATCTGGAAGTTTAAATTGAACCCGGCTGTAGGCAACCTACACCCTCTGTACAAGAACCCGCACATGCTGTTATGTTGATAGTAAATTTTTTTTTTATTCAAATTAAACCCCCTAGGAACTAAAACGCTGACTATAACTATATTCTCTTATTTTTATTTTATAAAAAAGAACTTAAGATATTTTAAAAATCATTTTACAATCATGGTTTCTTCATCAGCCTGTTACTCGTCCATATTAGCCCATAGAATCATTCGTTGGCAGTCGTAGACCAGATGTGCCGAACGCAAATCACTCCATTTGGGTAGCTAACTAATACCGTGTGTGTGAAGCAGCTTCCCGCAGACTGTCCTGAGCCACGAAAGCGATTGTTTTTAGGTCATAAACCTTAAATCTTGTTATGCAACAGAGACTCTGAGCTAGTGGCGGGTTGTACTCATTGCCATGTCACCCAGCTTAAGGGAACATTTCTAAAATGAAGATTTAACATTTCATAAATATCAGCATGAGGAGTTCGAGGCAAGTTCATCCTCTTTGCCACTGAGCCAGCAAGTGTCTTTGCTTCTTGTGCCCGGGTTTCTCTGCTAAACTCTTAAAATTCTGTCACAGTTGAAGCTGCAGCCAGTAAATTTAACAGACGGCAATTGAGATCCCGAATTAGGCTTTTGTTTGTTTGTTTAGTTTGTTGCTTGTCAGAAGGCGTCTTGCTGGGATGTGGAAAAGCTACTGTACGGCATGGGCACACCTTCCCTCCTCGCCGTGCCCCCCGGCCGTCCCGCAAAGCGGAGGTGCCGAGTTGGAGCATCTTCCTGCTCCGCTGGGGATAGGCAAGGCAGTCTTTAGTGCACTTCTTCCAGCAAGCGCTTTCAAAGGAAATAAAATATCCAGAATGGGCTTTCAAAATGTAATTAAGGATTTGTATCCGCTCCTTACCTCTAATAGAACATAAAGTAAATCAACCAAACAATCGCTTGGATGGGGCTGACGCAACGCCAGCCTGCGCGAGGCAATCTGAGCCACCCCTATTACTCTCCTTATTGCTACCGGGGAGCTGAAACGCTTGTGCATCAAGAGGGAGAATAATTTCCCCCTTAGATCTCAATCTGCCAGGGAGACGGGAGGACCCACTGTTTAACGCGCCAGGCGTATGATGAAGTAAGGAGTGTATCTAAAAGTCAGCAGAGCGACAAATTGCACGGGGTTTAGGAAGCCTTGTCTTACGCTTAAAGAAGGTGCTCTAAAAATTTAATCTTGTCATTAGGCACCCATAGTGTTAGCAAATTACGGCCGTAAAAAGTGGGACAGCGGTCGGTTGTGTGTGTGCGGAGGGAGAGAAGCCGCCACCAGCTCACAGAAATGTCATAAGGAGCGTTTCGGAGATCCAGCGATGAACCAATTTGGGATTTATACGGCCCGTTGAGAGGACTCCCTTGTGGCACGGCGGCTCTGATGGAACTGCTCTCCCTCTTTTATTCTACTATATAAAAGTACATAAAGTTTAAGCTGAGCTATGTAATCTCAAAAGCCAGAACCTAACAAGTGGACCACTTGGGAGCAGCAAGTGGGCTGAAATTTCTCACTCCGCTGGAACCGCCGGTAATTATGTGACAGAGCCTGGTGGCTGATGCATCGCAAAATTAATGGCTGCATCAGATTTTATCTTTTGCTTATCTTCATCGCAGAGGCAGCCTGCGCGGGAGAGCATCGCAGGCGGCCCGGCGGGGGGGTGAGGCGCAGGGACCCCACGGCGCGTGGGGCTTCGGTGGGGGGCAGACACGGGGACAAACGTGGCGTGTTGAACAGACACAGCCGCAGCCGGGTCCACGCGGAGCCCTGCCCCCCCCCGCGCCCCCAGCTAGTGCGGTGCAGTGCTGGAGGAGGCCACTTGGCATTTCTGTGGGTGGTTTTGGCCTCGTCAGTGACGGTATCCTCTTACTCTTTTGTGAGCACCACAGTTACTTTTCTGACTACTACCCCAAATTAAAAAAAAAAAAAAAAAAAGAAAGGGGAGTAATTTCTGTTTTGGTTTGGAAGTGGAAATTGTGCACGTCCTTTGCAGACACACAAAAATGGCTTGGTTTATTTTGTTGGGGGATGCCACTTTTTGATTGTTTTGGTCCGCGAGGGACTGAGGGATTGTAGTGATAGGACGAGGGGGAACGGTTTTGAACTGAAAGAGAGGAGATTTAGATGAGACATTAGGAAGAAATTCTTTGCTGTGAGGGGGGTGAGCCCCTGGCCCAGGTTGCCCAGAGAAGCTGTGGCTGCCCCATCCCTGGAGGGGTTCAAGGCCAGGTTGGACGGGGCTTGGAGCAACCTGGGCTGGTGGGAGGTGTCCCTGCCCGGGGCAGGGGGTGGCACTGGGTGGGCTTTAAGGTCCCTTCCAACCCAAACCAGTCTGTGATTCCTATGGTGCTGAGTAGAAAATTCAGTAGATCTAAAACAATTTGGTGCTGCTGCTGTTAGGCCTTGACCACAGCAGTGATCGTTTCACAGGGCTCCTGGCTGAAGTCTATTGTGGTTAAAATACATCAGCTTTAATCAATAATTTTGTAATAGAAAATCTTGTGCACTTGATAAATCATCTCCAGTGCAATTAGTGACCATCTCTGAAGTGCAGACTTAAGTACAGTGGAAGTTAATCTTTAACGAATTTAGCGGCTAACTTTTAATAGTCTTTTCAATCAGGAGAATTATTTTCAATGGGAAAACACTCCTCAGCAGAGCTCATCCCGTTGTCCCGGCTGCCGCTCTTGACACACAGCAAGCGGTGACGGTGCGGATGCTGCCGCTGCCTCGTGCCACGGGCAGGGACCGGCTCTCTGGTGCCCAGGACCACGCCACCCACACCAGCCTGCCGTGCTCCAGCCCCACAAAGCCCCGCAACCGCCAGTTATCGGTGTTTGGTTTCTTTTCTCCCAGCGGAAGCGGAGGGATGGAGCTCTTGGCCGTTGTAATTAGACTTTGTTCCATGCGTGATGCAGACGAGTCATTGTGAAGTTTGAAACGGGGGCCTTCAGCGGGAGCTCTACAGTGCAATGAGATACTTGAGCACATGAGCACGTCTCATGCATTTTAATCACTAAACGTGTAAAGTACTCCCTGAGCTGAGGGGTAACTTGCCTGTCTGGCAGCAGTCGCAGGCTGTTACCCATTAGTGGAACAACTACTAAATGTGACGCAGCGCACATTTTACTGACATACTATTGTGAGTATGTTCATGCTGATTCTCTCCCCAAATGCTTTAAAAGTAAATACATAATCACAGTTATTTTTTTCTCTCGCTCTCCTTTCCGAAATAGAAAGCTGAGAAAGAAGCAGTGGAGTTTTTCCTTGCAGCAGATGTTAGCATGCATCTGGCTCTGGATTAGTTTGAGGAGCGTGGTGGATTAGTAATTGCCAGAGAATGCAAAATTGTTCTGCAGGTATATAAAGTTGAGCTATTTAAAACCAATAAATTCACACAGCTGGGTCTTTTTAAGGATATTTCCTGCTAGTTAAAGCAAGAGCCCAGAGCTTCGTGCCATGAGGACTCTCAGGTGTCTGTGCCCAAATCCTCCCTTGCCAAGGGGCTGGGGTATCTGCTGCCGACAGCGGAGCTGGTGCCACCAGCTCTCCCCCAGGCACCGCGTGGCGGGCAGCAGCTTCTCGCGGTGTTTCCTCGTCAATGAGCTGAGGTTTTCCTTTGAGGGGGTGCTGGAGGCAGGTCTGCTCACGGTGCCCAGCACCCCTCTCCGTGCAGGCGCTGGGGGCAGGCTCTCCTGCAGGAGAGGATCACTGCGCAGGACGCAGCAGGGGCTGGGGGCTGGAGTTCTCTTAACCCGGATAAACCCCTGTGCTCCCAAGCATCCGCCCAGCCCCTGGGCGTCCATCGGCAGGGGGAAGGTGCCCTCGGGCAATGCCCTCCTGCTACGGCGGCTTAAAATATGCAGCAAAACAAAGACCCATTTTTGTTTTCATTTTCCTCCTGTACTGTCTGTTATTGTGCAAAAGGCTTCAATTTAAAATTAACAGGAGTGATAGCCAGTTAATGTGGTACAGTGGGAGGCCGGAGTTTCTGTTGCCATGGCAATGGAGTTCGGCTCATTTGTTTTGTAGATGAGTAATTACTACGCAATTAGAGTAGGCTAAAAATAAAGGGGCCTTTTGTTCCCTGTTACTCATTAATATTAATAAAAGACCTGTCCAGGCTGTGGTAAACAATTAATGCAGATGTGGTTGCCCATGGTAAAAGTAGCAACAGCTTTCGTGTTACCCAGCACGAGGTGAAAGTGCTGGCGTCGCCTGGCTGGGCTCTTCTTCATTTTAAATAGAAAAATTATGAGAGAGAGAGGTCTGCGTTAGCACAGCATCACCAGCTTTAGCCCTTATTTGCCAGTTGGGTGGATGGTAATAAGTGTTAAAGCTTAATGTGCAGACGCAGACAGCAGGTACAGCGCTGGGGTCAGATCCTGCGAAACAGCCAGCAGCCGCAGCCCTCCGAGTTGTGTGCAGGAGAAACGCAGTGGCAGCAGTTCCCTGGTGCAGGAATCTCGTCGTTTATCCCTCCTAGCCCAGCGTTGCCCGATGGAGGGCACAGGGCCATGCCGGTGGGCAGGATGCCCCAGTGCAGGGGCTGCTCGGCTGCAAAGCCGGGGCTGGAGCAAAGAGCTCGCCCCAAAATCTGAGCACGTGAGAGTGGGAGTGTGGTGCTGCTGAAACGGCTCCGGTGCAGCACCTTACAAACATCGAGCGCCAAAAAAGAGTGGAAGAAAACAGTCCCAAGCATTTGATGCGAAATATGTAAACGTGAAAGCACGCCAGATTTTAAATTAACTGTAAAACCAGTTAAATTGACAGAGAAACCTGTTAGGGAGATGACTAACGGCACAGAGTTTACCTCTCTTCTGTTTGCTTGTCTCAACGCAGGCGGAGAGCATCCCTTGCCAGTGGGGAGGGACAGCAGAGCTGGGCCACGGGCGGCCTGGTGGGACGGGGCCATGGGGTGGTCACCCCCCTCCCCACAGCCCCGGGGTGCTCGGCATCCCTGGGAAACGCCACCGGTGAGGTGGAACGTCTCCAACGGGCAGCAGAGGCACCCGAGTGCGCCTGACCCCAAACCCTCCAGCGCCGTGCTGGGGGGCGGGTTGCAGGCGAACGGGAACCGCATCCCTCCCAAACTGTTTAACTAATGGAGGGAAACGTAGCACAGCCTTTGTAAGGTCGACATTTGTTTGTTGTTAAGGATCTAATTAGAAACATGAGAGGGAGCTGAATGGCTGCTTGCTCGGCTAATTAGCGACATGCACGAAGACCACTTTGAACTTCAAGGACACAAAGCTATTAGCGCTTACATCAAAAATGGATTAAACTTCTGTGCTTTTATAATGATTAAAGATGAGCTGCTCAAGAGGAAATCCTTTTGTAAGGCTGTGACAAGAGCTGGCTCCCTGATTGCAGCTTCTACAAGTGAAGCTTTGTGTGGCCTCCGTGTAGCACTCGGCCCGGCGCGAGTGTGACACCGCTAACTTGCAATATGCAAAATGTGATTAGGCAATAAATATTGATCGTTCGCAAAAAATTACAGCCAAGCTGGAAAGTGCATTTATCTGTCCTGCTCCATAACCACAGGACTTAGGAAAGCTTGGCTTGAATACGCTGAATTTTGTGTCTTGTCTTCTGCAAATTGGTGCACGCCACCAGCTTCCAGCTGTGGCTGAGGCTTTGGGTGCGTTGACCGCAGGATTGAGCAGAAGCAGGTGCTGCTGACGTGCATGAGAGGGACGGGGCTGGGTTTTTAAAACACCCGCAGTGGTTGAATTTTTAGCTTGCCCAACCTTGTGGAACCCACCCAGCTCTGTCTCTCTGCTCATCTAAGGCAGCTTAGATGTTGTTTTTTGTGTCCATGGCTCAGCATCCGCGCTGGTGTCAGAGCAGAAGTCCCTGTGCTGGGACGGTGTCAGGAGCAGTTGCCACAAGATCCCAATGGCCATTATCGCACCGCCGTGTCCAGCTCGGTTCCTAACGGCCCGGGCTGCTGCGGGCACGGGTCCGAGGGTGTGAATTGTGGTGGCAGCCCCGCGCAGGGCTGGGTGCCGGCGGCAGCGCTCCCTCCCCAGGCTCTGCTCACTTCCAGCGGTAATTGCTGAGCCAGGAACCTGCTCACCACCCACTGCTTTCTGTCGTTATCCCTGCAATATTTTGATGTGTGAAGCCGTTTCCAAAGGGGCTGCAGAGGCAGAACAACCTTTTAAAGTGTGACTGCAGATAGAAAATAATGTACAAATAGTACCTTGTTATGGCAGATAGCTGCTCTCAGTGTCTCTTGGCCTCATCACCACTTATTTTACTGATGAGCCCGACAGTTGTTTTATTTTATTTTTTTCCCTGCAGGGCCGATATAGCTGCAGGGGGGGGACAACGGCTGCCGCTGACCCGGGGCTGCCTGGCTGCTCCCCATTACAGAGCCGTGGCAGGGGCGGCAGGGAAGGCATAAAGCTCGCCGTTTGATTTTCCAGCGTCAGGACGGAACCGGCTGTCATAAGCACAACATCTAGGGCTCATAAGACTTGCAGAGGAGCTCTGTCTGCCGCAGGCTTCTTACAGAGAGGTGTTTGCTTTTCAAGTCTGCTTGGGAAGAGCCTGAGCGAGGTGCTGCGCCGTGCGGGTCCCCGAGAGAGTTGTACTAAATGGCACCTCTAATTGTAACGCTGCGGTTATTTGTTTTTTTCTGGTTTGTCTCCCACTTTCTATTTCAGCTAGTTGGGAGCTGTTTTTACGTTGTTGCTCTCCAGAATATCTGTGTGTTTCCAGCTCATTATTTCTGAGACATTTTTGAGTTTGAGCGTTGATCTGAATTCGAGGTGTGCCGCGTGCTGCCTCAGACATAAGACAAGGCTGTATGTAAAAGAGCAGAGACGAGAAAGTAATGTGTCGTGGCTTCCCGTAGTTCAGCCTGACCACAAACGTGTTTGTGCCTTGAGCTGGAGCTGTGTGCGGTGATTGGTACGGAAAAAAAGAGCCTGAATGTGAGCGTTTAATTCTGAGTGCTGTGCCTGTGCACTCCCGCAGCCTGAATAGGTGACCGAGAACGAGGAGCACCGACCTCTGATTTCGGACTGGCATTAATTTGTACATCCAGTCTCGGGTAGATCGCATCTTGGTTGTTAGCATCTCTGAAAAGCAAGGTACAAGCTCCCATTAACTTCAGCCGTGGATGCACAAAGAATTGGCTTTGGCCAAGCTATCTATATCATGTGTGCAGTGCTAGCTAATGATATTTATAAGGCTCTAAGCACTAATGATGTAAGATTTGCATGCGGCGCTGAAGTTTTCCCGCAGTCCATACCATGGCTGGTTATTTAAAGTATCAGCGTCACACTGTGACTGCTGGGCTGTTCGTCACGCACGCCACAACGTGGCCATTAGTGCTCATGCTCCAGGACGCGTGGGCTCCCCGAGGAAGGGGGCGATCTTCCCTGCTCCAGTCGCCACGGTTTTACTGCAATGTCCTCTGCAGCGCTTGCGCTTGGGTTGTTGCAAAGGCAGTACAGCAGGCTTGGATGCTTGGGTAGCAGGGGATAGTCCTTCCATGAAAATCATCTCTTAAAATCCAGCGGTAGATCCTAAGTGCGTTGAGTTAAATGCCTCCAGACTGTGGTGTGGTTCCCTGTCCCAGGTGGGCTGCTTGGGACCCTGCTTTGCTGCTCTGCTGAACCCATGGTGGGCAGAGGGACAGGCAGCAGTGCGTGCAGGTAAATACCATCCGCTTGCTGCTGACGGGACTGGGGTGCCTGCTCTCCATGGGCTCATCCCGCCGGGCCGCTGCCAAACAGCACCTCCCTGCCCTGCGCCCCCCACCCCTGCCCCTTTCCATCCCTGTCGGCAGCGTTCAGTGTTGTTATATCACTTACTCCTTCGAGCTGGAAGATGATGTTTGCAGCATGTTGTATGAATTTTTCATAAAGATAGAAAACCAGCCTAATCTTGTGAGCTTTGAGTCTTGGTAGTGGGTAATGGCTTTGATTTAAAGCATTTTGTCTTAATGATAGTTATATTGAAAATTTCCTGCTGCTTTCAAGCACGTGTAGTTATTATCATAAACATTGATGGTAGAAATGCCTGCCAAATTGTGCATGGCTGTTTATGGTAGATGAGAGAGTCATCCAGAAATTAGAGTGCTGGATCAACAAGTTGTCAAGAAGCCTGGCTGTACAGAGAGCCGCCCCGCGGCCGGTGGGACAAGGCGGGAGCGAGGAGGGCCTTGGAGGAAAGACTTGCTGGAGATGACCAGCACTGGGTGTAGAAAACGCTTGGCAGGAGATTAAAAGCTAATTTCTGATGAGAAGGAGCGGCTTGAGAAGAAGCTGAGGAGTACGGAGGGAGGGCAGTCCCTTCCCAGGCAGAGCACTCGGGACAAGGAGCCCTCTCCGGGAGGTGCAGGTGGCCATCGAGTGCCATTAGACGGGTCTCTGGGGGCGTTGGTTTAGTACTGGCCAAGGCACACGTGCAGCCGTGGGGTCCCAGTGTTACAGCGATGCAGGCAGGGGACGCGGGCGCCTGCCGATGGGGAGGAGCTGGGCCGGCTTCAGCCAGCTCCGTTCTGCTCTCAGCTGCTCTCTCAAGTGCAAAATGTATTTCTGGCTGTGGTACCGGGGCACTGTATCTCATCCTGAAGTACCCCGCCTCTTCTCAAAGAGGAAATCCGGTAAATCGTGTGGTGGTTTCTTTCAAACGTGAGGTTTTTCTTGCCTGTGCACCATGGCTGGGAAGGCAGCCACGAGTTTTCTCTAACCACGTTTTGCACCGGTCTTCGCCTTTCTTTTTTGTTTTATATCCGTATTTGTTATGTGTTTAAAAAAAAAAAAAGCAAAACCACAGTAGTTACCGGTGAAGAGACTGCTGTAGGAGCCGGTCTTCCCTCTGCGATGGTGGTTAAGTCTTTGGGGTTTGGTGCTGTGGGAGAGGGAAGAGTGTTGTCACCGAAGGCTCCGTGTGGGGGACAGTGGTCCCCATGCAGTGCCTGTCTTACACCTCTGTATGGATTTCACCTGGTTTGTTTCCTCCGAAATACAACGTACTTTAGCAAGGCTTAGAAGTGTTGCTTTGTCATCACGTCTGATTTACTAGGTCCTAAGGGACTGCTCATCAGCCCGGTACCACGCAAGTTCTCTTTGTAGGACAGTAATGGCAAAACACTTAGGTTTCTTCTCCCTTTCCCTCCCTCTTTCCCTTCATCATTCATGGCTGAATTGAGTTTATTTGGGTGGGATTCCAGCATCCGACTTGTTGTGCTTTACCCAGCTGCCCTCTCCACCCCTGCAGCGAGGCGTTTGGATCCTCGTTAGTGTAATACGCCGTTCGCTAAGGCAAATGTCATAACGAATCCTGACTTAAGAAATTTCTCAAGAGTTCATCGGAAGAGAGTTTATCTTTCAGTGGTGACCTTTCTTGTTGAACGCGGATTAATGTATGAGCAGGGTCTGTGTTAACGTGGCAGTTTGCAGGAGAAGGCACTTGATAAGCGAGCTCCAGCGAGCTCCATCCCTGCTCCCTGCAGAGCATTCCGTAGCACTGAGCCTCCTGCCTCCGCATGAACCCGAGCTGCCAGCTGCCTCTCGGGCTCCGGCTCTCGCCTCCTTGACATAAACCACTTGTTGGCTGAACGTTGCGTTGAGAAGCATCTTCCACGCGTGTTAAATGTGGATAAAGACGGCTCTGCTAAAGGACGCCAAGACGAGCGAGTAATAAAATAGCCTTGCTTGTTGAAGCACTGCCTTGAGATTATGGATGCATTTTAAAATTCTCTCCAAATTCATATTTATTCTAGCAGAAAGACTTTCAGTAGATTCTCCGGTGAGGAGATGCAGCTTGGGCAGAGGAGAGGGTGCAGTGAGCAGGCATGGTTGCACCAAACATGTTCCCGAGACGAGACCCCGCGTGCGGGTGTGTGCTGCAGTAGGGAATTACAGTAAACCCTGGCTTTTGCCGTAGCAAAACCTGACCGCTGTAAATACTAAACGCTGGCAGTGGT
Organism: Fratercula arctica; assembly: GCA_947846985.1. Lineage (NCBI taxonomy): Eukaryota > Metazoa > Chordata > Aves > Charadriiformes > Alcidae > Fratercula > Fratercula arctica. Next base: position 4,968,374 of record CANTUZ010000015.1, read on the forward strand.
TTGTGGCACGGCACCGAGTCTAAGCTCCTTTTATCCGTTTCCGGCCCTATCAGCAAGGGCATTTCTCCGTCTCTTCCCATCACCTCTGGAAGATGGAGGCAGTACTGGTGTTTGCCGTGGCTCTCCCAGCCACCTCTTCAGACAAGGTCCACCTCTTGCTGTGCCAGCCGTACACAGCAGATCCCAACTCCTCCATCGCTGACACTTTGCATTTTAAAAAGCCTGTTCTGGGGCTGCTTTATGAACCCACATTTGCTTCAACACCTCATGCCCCATCTCACTTTCCCTCGCTGCTTTTCAGTGCTTCCCAAGCCACCATGGCGCTGGGCAGGGGAGAGCCTGAGTCCCCAAAGCCCGTCCCTCTGGCCTGCTGGCAAACGTTCACTTACTGATCAAAATTTACAGGCTCAGAGCCTTTTCCGTAAGAAAAACCACAGCAAATTCAAAGTGAAGCAAACAAGTCATTAAACTTCCTGGTTCGCATCACTGCCACATCTCTTGGCTGCTGTCTCCTGATCTCCATAGGCGTAGGAAGGAGCTTCTGTAGCCCAGAGGGTTGTTTTGGGGCTGAAGAAGATGAAAATTGGTTAGCTGTGACTTACAGACATATCTAATCTTTTCCTTATCTCTCCTGACCTTGAACTATCACAGGGCTTCCTGGTGACACTTGGGACTGTGAATTATGTGCAGGGGAAACCCTTGAGTTGGAGGGACTTGGCCGCAGTCTCAGAGCTGTGAGAAGGTCCGTTGCAAGATGGTTTCCTGTGCAATTGGTCGGTAAATTGGACCTGAACCTTTCAGAGCATGTTGGAAATGGGCACTTTGACTACCAGGACTTGCTGTGTGCTGGCAGTCTTTGGAAGGGGAGGAGATGGTCGTGCCAACCCCCAGGCAATGCTCAATCAATCTGATGAGTCCCCCCAGCAAACCAAAGTCAGGAGATCCTTGGTCAGCTCGGCCAGTACCTCTGGTGGGACCAGGCAACAGGTTGGACTTTGCTGCTGGTCCCCACTGACTGGCATCAAGACATGGTCAGTGGTTCCCTCCCCTCTGCTGGGACAGCGCAATCCCCTGGCAGTTTTTCAGCAACGTGCTCCCGAGCTTCTGCCCTTAATTATTTCCCATTCTGACCACAGGATGTCGGTGGCCGGGGGAAAGTCTCAGATTCCTTCCAGCCTGCAGGGCATCCACCTTAGTGCTCTGCGATTCCCGCAGCTCACAGCAGCCGTGGCTCTTGGACAGCTTCTGCCTCCTCCGGTGACTGAGACGGCATCGGGAACTTGGTCATAAAGATACATCTCCAAAGAGTCTTAAATTTTCTTGGAGGACTGAAACGGTATCTGGAGCCTAGAGGATTTGGGGGAGCTTGGGGGGTCGTGTTCTTCATTTTAGTCTCGGATTTAGTCTCTGTTTCCAGGTATTTCTTTCCAGAAGGCATCACATTTTGCGTGTTGGGAAAGTCGTTCAAGGTCCCTTTGCTGTTGTTCCAAAGCAATGGTAAAAGTGCCTCTGGCTCCAGGTGAGCTTATGTGCAGCTATTGTAGGAAGACAAATATTTAGCAACTCACCATGGCTGAGCGAATCGTTAAAATACGGGTTTCTGAGGAGTGCTTAGCCTCCTAGTAATTATGAGAGCTTTTCTGTTTCATTTATTGGGTCTGGAGCGAAGTATCAGCTCTTGTGAAGGCTTCCAGCCCTCTCTGTGCCGGTTTGTGGGCAGCCGTTCTGCAGGCGTGCGGAGCGGCGCATCCCAGCCTCCGCCCGGCACTTCCCAGGCAATGGAGCAGCGGGTGGGCTTTTGGGGTGTCCCTTTTTCCGCAGGCGCTCCTGTGGGTAGTGTGAGAGTTCAGCTGGTGTTCAGTGGACAGAAAATTGTCTTTTTCTTACATTAGATAACCACAATCAGAAGGACTTTTGAATAACAGTTTGCCAGCTCTTTCTGCATGTATGAAAGCCGGTGTTTCCAGTCTTCTTAGAGACATTAATGACAGTGGCCGGGGTGGGATGTCTGGGGGGACAGAGCCTCTCTCCATGGCTCCTCGGTCTCCATTTGTGAGGTTTCAGGACACGGCAAAGCACGTCCCCTTGTCCCCCATGTGGTTGCGGGTTAATGATGCAAAACTCTCCCGCGGGGTGGATGTCTGTCTGTCTGTCCTGGTAGCCACGGCATGGCCACGGCCTGTCAGCGCATGGCGCGCGCTGCTCCTCCCCATGATGGCCACGGCAGCGGGTGGCTCCAGGCATGGCACAGGCAGTTGCCTGGGGCTGAGGCTGGTCCCTGATGCTGGCCCCAAGGCTGTGGGGCACGATGGGCTCCCTGGCCCGCTGCCGGGGGGTGCAGGAGTATTTTAGTAGCAGGATCCCCCCTTGCCTTGCCCCATCCCTCTGCCGCGCTCCTGCCTTTGCTCCGAGCAGCCAACTGGGTTTTCTGTGTGACTTGGCAGTAAAACTCGCATCCATTTTATTGAACCAGAAGGAAGAAAAGGGAAAAAAAGTGCTAGCTTATAGTAATAAAGGGCTTTTGAACATCTCAGCTGGATATTTTTCTTCATGAGTGAGAAGGCCAAATGTTATCTTGACATTTAATCTTTAATAATAAAAAAGGCGCTTTGTTTGCCAGTGAATTCCAAAATCTGTTTACTCTCTCATGCCTTATTTCTTTTAACTTGCTAGCTTAGATGTCCTACTTACTTTCCCCTGCTACCAGTTCAGAGACGCATTAAATAGTTTATTTTGTAAAATTTACTTTCCTGTCGTTGCAGAGCTGACAGCTGCTGGGTTGACTTTTTTTTTTGACTGGTTCATTCATTCATTTGAAAAATGGTGGGGCGGGGTGGGGGAGGGACCTCTCGGTGCAGGGGGAAGGGGCCAGGGCAGGAGAGGTGGTAGCCCAGCAGCAAGCCCAGGCTGAGCCCAGCGCAGCCCACGTAAGGTGCTGCCAAAGCCTTCCCTGGGGCTTTCTGCAGGGCTGGTCTCCATCCCTGTGGTGGGTCAGCGCGGCTCTGACCTGTGGCTAGCGGCCGAGGGTTACTGCAGGCTGTCAAACTTTATAAACCCTTCATAGTGCTTAATGAAGATACGCGGGAAGTCGCAGCCAGAGGAAAAGGCTGAAGAAATCTTGGCGCAGCCTCGAACGCGGAGGTGATGGGCTCTGCCGCGGGCCGGGTGCCTGGTGGTACCGATACCTGCAGCTGGGGCTCCCGGGGCGGCTGCGGTGTTTGTCACCGCCGCTGGACTTGTCCCCTCCCCGGGCGCGTGTGCAGCAGCGTGCGCAGCCCTGGTGACCGGGAGGCCGGCCGTGAGCTGTTTGCAGCGAGTGTCTCGGCACTGCCGGTAGCTGCCCGTGGCGGGCATGCGGTGAGGATGCGGTGAGGCAGTAGTGGGTGCGGGCAGGAGGGTCCCCGCGTGCTCCCCAAGGACCCCGCGAGTTCCACTCAGGTGTAGCTCCAGCTTCCCGCAAGCCATTTCCATCCAGCTCCTCCTAGTCCGCTAACTTTTCTTTTGCATTGAAACTTCTTACTCATGAATTCTACATCCAAGAGCAACTGTGAGAAATGCCAGAAGCCTGATCATCTAACATGCTTTAATATCTAAATTTATTCTTTAGTATCATTCTTATTTACATTGTTTTTCTGTTTCAAAAAAAAAAAATAAAGGGAGGAAAAAAATAAAATTTTCTTTTACTTCCACATTAGGAGGTGAGTTGTCATACACCCTCTGGAATTCTTTTATGCTTTTGATCTTTATTTATTTGTTTAATTTTGGTTGATGTCCCAAGCATGGTTTTGGAGACGAAGGTAGGTCTTCGCTCTCCAAATCAAAAGGCAAAAAATTAAATAAAACAACACTCTCCTTGGTCATATTAAAAAAAAAGAAATCCAAACTGTTCCATTCCATACCATTTAAAGAAAATTTTAAAATCTACTATTGAACTATTTCTACAGCTTACTGATTTAAAAGGGCGGGTTTGTTTTTTTTTTTTTCAAAAGTATCGAATGGATCCAAAAACGATTTTCCTAGACGCGATTGAAGTTATTTGCTGTCAACATTTTAATATCAATATTACCACAATGTGTAGTCTCAAACTAGTTCCTTTGTAGTTTGCATGGGATGTGAATGCTGTCTCGGCGTGCCCAGACCTAGAGAACTTGTTACTACTGCATGAGCATCAAGTCAGATGTTGAAAAATATCTATTATATTTTGTGATAATTTGGTGAAAATGAGCACCTCCAGTCTCTGGTTGCAGTAGTGTGTTGAATGATTGTTCTTTTTTTTTTATATATATCCATATATATATTTTTGGAGCTCTAAGCTTCGTAGTAGTACGGGCTGACTCTTATCCAGTACTTGCTCTCCTATTGCATGGCCTTGGTTAAGTGTTAGAAGTTGGGCCTAGGCTGTTTATTCTGGTGTTTGGCTTTGTAATAACGGTGCATGCCCGGCGTCTGGCCTCATACCCAGCTTTATTCTCTGCACACCAGTCTTGAATAGCTACAGTGCTCAACCGAATTTTGGCGCACCCGCTTCCCCGGCAGGCTCCAACCCAGCCCGACCCGGAGGCTTCCCCGGGGCCAACAGCCCAGGGCCCGTCGCGGACCTCTACGGCACAGCCAGCCAGGACTCCGGCGTGGGTAACTACATAAGCGCCGCCAGCCCGCAGCCGGGCTCCGGCTTCGGCCACGGCATCGCCGTAAGTACCGGCCAGAGCTGCCGCCCCGGCGCCTCGGTCAAGGGTTGGGGGGGGGGGTGTTTCATTGTTTAATGACGATTGGGAGGGGGGTTGCGTTGGGGTTTTCTTGTTACTTATGACCTGACGGCAAACGTGGCGCCTTGCTGCCGTAGCCTGCTAGAGTTGTGCCCAACCCGCTGGAGCTGCCAATGGGCTGCGCTGCTCCAGTTCCCAGCTCGGCTGGAAGTGCTCGTCTGACGACGCCTTCTGCCCTCCAGACTCGACAATTTCCAAAAGGAAATATTTAATAATCGTGGGCTTTAAAGGTTCTGCTCATCTATGCGGGCTTTTTATCAGCCCAACCGCCCATCCCGGCTGATGCGCCCATTTGCAGACAACGCGCCCGTCCCTGCTCCCACCTAAATGGCGGGGGCGAGGTGGTGGAGGCCCCATCCCTGGAGACATTCCAGGCCAGGCTGGATGACGCTCTGAGCAACCTGATCTAGTTAAAGATGTCCCTGCTCACTGCAGGGGGGTTGGACTAGATGGCCTTTAAGGCTCCCTTCCAACCCAACACATTCTGTGATTCTATGAAATGAGCAAAAAGCAGCTCATTAATTCAATCATTGGGACCCCAGGGCTGCCCACAGCCACCCCGGCGAGGGGACAGCCATCCCACCATGGGGCTGTCCCACTCCCCGCCGCCCGTCCCTCCAACTGCAGCATCCCTGTGGACCAGGGTGGACGCTGGCATTTCCTGACCTCCTGGGTCACTTCCAGCTGGTCACAGCATCGCTAAAAGTCCTTAAAATCTGCAGGTTACCAGTAAGACGCTTCTGTTTCGTTGTCAAGTCATTGGAAAAGTGCCTCTTTAACGCGGCGCGGGTCTGCAGTCTCACTAATGATGGGCGATGGAGATTTGCTTAACAAAGCTGCATGCTGTTTTTCCGATCGCGCTGTTTTACCTGTGTGTGTTAGCATGAATGTGGTTGGGCCTCGTTGGTGGCTGTCACTCTCCCAAGCAGAAAAACTGCGACTGAAGTTGTTTCCCTTTTTGTAGTAAAGCAATGACATTGGTTTATTTTCCCTCTCGTACGATAAAGGCGGCGAAGTACAGAGGGCTCCCCCAAGATCCCTCAAACCCAGCGGAGAATTTCACTCCCTGGCCGAATGGGATGAGTGGGGGGAGCGGGAGCGTGGTGCAGACAAAGTTCCTGAAATTCTGTTATTTTAATTGCATAAGCAACCAGTCCCCAAAAAGACAAAAAAGCCCCGCTGTCTCCGTTTGTGCCCCTGTGCTCAACTCCCGTCCCAGTCCTGCCCCTCCCATGGTCACGCCAGGGACTTGACAATCCCTTCGGATCAATTCTAGTACCAAACCCGGAATATTATTGCTCTGCTGAGAGCTACATCAATTTAAACTGCCATCTCTCACCACTTACAACACCTCTTATTTTCCATTTTTCACCTGAAGAAAAAGACCTTTTTATTCTTGAAAACTCGAGCACTTTGGCCTCGGCAACCAACATCCTGATTTTTTCAAGTAATTGTGTCTGAGGTACAAGCCTGGGGATCCGGATTTGTCTGCGCTAACGCTTCTCCAAAGAACAATTTGTATTTGACTTGCAGATTGGCAGCCTCTTAATTTCCCCCAATAACTGCAAAGAATCCCGTAGCTTTTTTTTTACATATATATTTACTTAACACTCTCCATTTACTAACCCCGGTTTAAAAAATGAAGAAGGGAAAACCCCAAGCTTATTTTTTGCAGCTGGGGGAATGAGAAGATTACGGTCTTGGAAAGGTAATGGCAGGGTCCAGCGCACCCGGGTCACTGGTGACCAGAACAGCTCTCGGAAATACCTATTCATGCTGGCAACACAGTCTTTCAAGTCCTTTGATAATTTCTTGCCAAAATTAATAATCATCTGTTCCCATGTATAGAGCACTGATGAACTTAACAATTGTACAATTTTAGGGACCTTTGATTGCAACGGCTTTTACAAATGGATACCATTGAAACGTTACACATGGTTGGTTGCCATCTCACTTGGAGGTATTACAGTATATACCATTTGTACTTTGTGCTAAACTACCATCTCCCCTGTATTTGCTTTAAGTGAACAATTTTTTATCTTCATTTCGTCTTTCCTTGGCCTTTAATCATTCCTTTCTGTGATTTATGTTATTCGAATCAATCTCACGGGTTGGAAACTGGAAGACAGATCAGGAGCTAAACCTCCTTTTTCATATTCACGACGCTTAGTGCAATAATTTGGAGAGTTAAAAACCCCGCAGAAAAACCAGTGATCCCAGAAACCTGTGGGGAAAGGACCAAGTGGCAGCTGAGAGCGCCCCGATGGGGATTATGGATCCGCTACCAATGCACCAGTCTGAAAATAGACGAGCCCCGCTGCTTTCTTACGGAGAAACCATCACTCTTAATTAAGTGCTATACCAAATATTGCAGCTAAAAGATAACATTGTAACTAGTAACCATAGAGCAATTATCAAGATTAAAAAAAAAATTAAACCTAAGCAAATTAAATTAAAGACATTACCTGAGTAATGCATCCTTGGATCGCTGCCAGTTTCCTACCCTTTGAACTAAGCTCAAGTTAATTAAATGTTTAAAAATTTTTTTTTTATTATTTTTTTGGCCTTTGGCACATTCATCTTTGCAAACAAATATTCCTACACCGAGAACAGAGTAGATTAGAAAATTCAGTCAACGAACAACAGAAGTTACCCCCGTTAAATGGCAGAGATTTACCTCTAGAGCTCTTAGTCCATACAGACAAATGTAATGGATGTGACAGAGTCTGTTCCTCTGCCTTTTGCCCGGCACTGCCTGATCAATGTCACATCTTTTACGTTCAAAATCGGTGTATGAAATTAGAATTACAGTTAGACAGGGGGCTCGGAACTGTGGAAAACATTGGGAGGCTTTAAATTATATAAAAATAGGTTTATACCTAAATACTAGTGGATAGAAGGGTTTTCTGTTTACCCTTCATCTACACACATACACCCAAGATTACCTGAAATTGCTCCATCAATTGATTTGCTCCACCTAGTAGTATTTTTTATTGGGGAAAAAAAAAGTGGCGTAAGCACTCTTGCTTTAATCCCAGTTATTATTTGCACGTATCCGTGTAAGTTCCCGGATCAATTTGTCAGAATCCTTCACGTTCTCTGGGCCGTCAGGCTGGGTAATAAGGAGGTGGTACCCGAGGCCGGCTGAGACCTCGGCAGAACATCATCGTTCACGCTAATAACGCTGCAGTGAAGGCAGCGTTCGTCAGATTAATGTATTGTAATCATTTCACACTTACCACAACGCATCAAACTGTAACCATCATTTACTGGCCAGTATTAAGACTCAAACTGTTAATGCCTTAAAAACAGAAAGTGCTTTTAATGTTGCTCATTACTAATTAAAATAGATTTTGAGAGGGGGAAATGAGCCTTATTATCAGTTCCTCAAGGACCACTGAGTTTGAAATGTCCATTGCGGCGGCGCATCCCGAGTCGCCCGGTCCCTCGCCGGCCCCCGTTCCCCAGGGCAGGAGGAGCCGCGGGTCCCTGGGGCAGGGACCGGCCCGTCCCACACACCTGCTGGTGGCACTGGTGGCCCCGGGCATGGCTGTTTGGTTGGTGACGGGTTTTGGAGGTCACCCCCAAAAATGCGTGCCTTCCTCGCCGCAGCCAGCCCTGCGAGCGGCCGCCGCAGGAACGGCCCCACGATGTTTGTTTCCATCTCAACGTTAAGCACCGGCAGGAGCAGAGCGTTAGAAGCTGGAGCCTCCGGTATAAAATAAATCACCACCACTGCAGCGCGCTCAGGTAGAACTTGTTGCCTTTCAAGTCCTTTCGCCATGCCGTTAGAAAAAACTCATTTTACCGAAGCCTTGTGCGGATCAGAGCGCGCTTCTTTTGCAAACACTTGGGTTTTGGTTTTTTTTTTGTTAAAAATCCCGATTCCTTAACTAAATCCTCTTAACTCGCTCTCTCCTCCCTGTCCCCTGTCCCTTCTCCCCGCAGAGTCTCTCTGGATGTCCGGGCAAGACGGGACGAAGTTTCTGAGCGGGCCCACCTTTGGGTGATCTCATCAGACTTTGAGCACGACATCATCACCGATAACGCAGGCAAACGGGAGGTGGCACTCGACGGACTTAGGTTGTTTAAAATCTCTCTCATCATCTCATGAATCTGCTGTACTATAAAAACAACAGCTTTTAAAAGTATGTATATAAAATCCATTTCTTGTTCGTTTTATTTTCTTGATGGGTTTCCCCCCCATCCCCCTTTCTCTTTTTAAACCTCTCCAAACCACATTTTTTCGTAGCGTTTTGACATAGTCTCGTAGCCACGTAGTTCTAATTCTTTGTGTATCTAGCAAGAGCCTAACCATAGCGTAACTGTTATATTAAGGAGTTTCTTTCGTTTTTTTCTTCCCCCCGCCCCCGCCTCCTTCCTCCTTCTCCCTTCTGTTTTACGTAGTCGTTGTTGCTTAAAGGATGCTGAGATGGTGACAGGAGGCTCAGCCGCCGGTGCCGGCTCTGCGGCTGCCAAGGCTGGCGGGGGGAGCGGAGCCGGCGGCGGGCACGGTTTCGGGGTGGCCTTGCAGGGCGCGGGGGGTGGGGGGGGAGCGCGGGGGAGCAGCAGGTTCTCTAGCCCTTCTTTTCGTTTGTGGCGTCTTCGTTAACCTAATTCTCTCTATTTTCGGCAATAAGGCAAGGACTACAAACTTTTTGTGCGTCCTTTTTCTATAAGTGCTTTTTTTTGTTGAAAGAGGTGATATAAGGTTTTTTGAAATTGTGAATTCTGAAAAAAAAAAAAAAAAAGAAAAATACTGTAAATACAATTCCATTAACTACATATAAACTATTAAGAAAGAGAAATACAAACCTATTTTTGTGATGGAGTCAGCCTAAGGCAGTTTCTCTATGAAAAAAAAACGGAAGAAAAAAAAAAAAAAGAGGAAGTTGTAGACTTTTTTGACGGACTGCCGGAGCTGGCCCGCGGGAGTTGGGTGATGCACACGCTGTTCCGCTCGCTCCGTAGCCCTGGTGGCCCTTCCAGCTCTCCCAGCGTCATACCAGCATCTGCGCTCTCAGACGTGCACAGCTTACAAAGGAACAGTCTCGTGGTTTTTTTTTTTTTTTTTAATTTTTTTTTTTTTATTTAAAACCTGCTTTTCCCAAGACTGAAAAAGAAGCTACGATTTTTTTTTTTTTTTTTTTTTTTTTCCTCCTATTTAATGCATTTGCGGTTCAAAGCACACCTTTATGGTTTGGGTTTTGGGTTTTTTTAAGTTGTTTTAAACTAGATCAACTTGCTGTCCAGTCATTTCAGCTGCTCTGGGGCCAGGTCCCCCCTCCGCACCCACCGCTGCGGGCAGAGCGGCTCTACAGCTCGCGTCGTTACCTTTTTGTTAATCCATTATTTCCTGTATTTACAAATTAGGAAAGCAACTTCGGTTTTTGGTTTCTTTTTTTCTTTTTTTTCTTTTTTTTTTTCTTTTTTTTTTTTTTTTTTTCGGGAATACCTCAGTGCTACAAGTTTCACCCTAGAAGCAACGGAAGATTTTAATTTATTGTAGTTGTAAACAGAATTTAAAAAAAAAAAAAAAATAAAGTATAAAACATCATTGCACTGTGACTGGTAGGGGAAAAACTGACAGTTTCCTATTTGCACATGTTTAATATTTGGCTGTTATATATATGGTCCTCTGTTGGGGGAGGAAACTTATGAAGGATATTTTTTAATTTAATTTTTTTAATATTGGTAAATAGGCCTGCAACAGCAAACTAGAAGTACAACATGGTAGGTGGCATTAAGAACATACTGTAGTGTGGATATATTTCTTCTTTTTTTAACGTAATATTGACAAGTTTTATTAATATTTTTTTAAATTGTTACGTTTATAAATTTGGTACTTTAGGTACAGCCAGTATAAGACACTGAATGCGACATTTGTTAAAAAGAGCTGCTGCACTCCTATTTTTGTAAATTTTACTAACGAGTAGACTAATGTAGACGTTCAATAGACAAGGTAGAGCAAGGCATCTTTAACAAAAACAAGGCACCATACTGCTAACCGAAAGGAGAAAACCTTGTTTTTCTTGTTTTTAAAAAAGAATCATGCTTTTTATGTAACGTTTTAGGTTTTTTTCTTATTTCAGAACAACCAGGTTTAAGCAAAATGCTGGACGCTTTTTAAATATTGAGACTTGATCGAGTAATAAAAGAAATAAAACAATTCTTTAAAAAATAAAAACGGAAAAAGAAAAAAAAAACACACACACACACACAAACAAAGCAAATTCCCTGAAATTCAATGTACCGTCAGGGAATTTTTTATTGCTATTTTGTCAATGTTGATGATGTACTGTACTACCAGTTGGTTTTCCTCTCCATTCCCTGTCACCTCATAGAATATTCTTTGTTGATCATTGTTGTATGTTAATAGTGTATAAAATGGCTATCTTGTAAGAGTGCTGTCCTGATGCTAGTGTAGTGAATTCTTCCCCCCCTCTTTCTCTCTTCCTCTTCTAGTACATATTGGTAGGTGTATCGTAATTAAGGTTAAAAATTTAGATGTAGTTATTCAGATTTAGGACCAGTAAGGATAGAACTTTCTCTTATTTAAGAAAAAAAAAAAAAATGCTAATAATTTTTGGGAAGGTTTTCCTTTTTTTGTTTTTCTTCTTTCCTCTTTTCTTTGGTGTTTTTATTTTTTTCTCTTGTTTTTTTGTTGTCTTTTTTTTCTTTTGCTGATCTGATGCGGTTTCAACTAACCAAAGGTCTCACAATGTTAAAAATGCTGGCAAACTCCTAAGGCATTTCTAGATCCCCACCCTCGACTTTGAAAGGGGGATGTGCCATACTACCTTAAATGCTAATGCTAGATATGCAAAACTGGATTTTTTTAATTTATTTTTTAAAAGAGGGAGGCACGGTATATTAAAACGATTTTACTAAGAGAAAAAAAAAAATATTTTTTTAAGAATGCTCAGAAGAAATTACTAATCTGTGTGAATATGTTTTAGATGTTTATATACCTTTTGAGAAGTCCCAGTGGCCCATAGCACAAATGTCGTGGAATCCGATATGTTTCGATGTGGCTACCTAGACTACGGTTCACGTTAGTCCCCCGCTCATCTAGAAATCCATTTCGAAGGGTTCTTTTTTTTCTTCCTTTCTTCATTTGTTTGGGGGTTTTATTGTAAATTTTTCAGCACAAAGGTTCAGCTCCACCTTTGTTTTAGTCAAGCACAGCGAGGGAAGGATCCTTCCGAGGCGTATTGCCCTTTTCTTTCCAAATATCTCATACGGGCCCGCTCCCCCCTGGAGTGACCAAAAAGAGCGAGATTTCGATCCAGTTGTGCAAAACGGGCACCCAAAGCTGCTCCCCGGGGCCGGCAGGTTCCTCCCGTGGCACCGCGCGAGGGCCGGGCTGTGTCCCACGCACCGGGACGTTTGGAGAGGCGTCGGAGCAAGCCACAAGAGCTCGGGTACCCTCCCCCCCTGAAAAATAAAGCAGTCCTTTGTGATCGGCTTGATTAAAATGAAGCCTGATCTGTCCTTTTTTTTTGGTTTTTTTTTTTTGGTTTTTTGTTTTTTTTTTCTTCATAAATGTTCGTTTTAAGTTGAATTTGTAGCTTGGACTTTAAGGTAGCATGGCTCTCTTTGCTGTAAGTTTCTTCTTGGTTTGTTTTTTTTTTTTTTTTTCCATTGTACAGCAGCGGTACCGCTGGTGAATGTTACACATCTTGCTAGGCTAGTTAAACCATTGGGTAATTGTTGGTAATAACGACCTGAAAGGTGTTCGGATTTCTTTTCATCCCTGCTCTGAAGCCTAGGATGCTGTTTTCATCTGTAGTGTGAATGAGGGCTAGCGACTCCAGCCACCGTTACCTTCCTGTTTCGTTTCCGCCATTCACTCAATGCAACATAATCAATAATAAAGCAATATAGTTTACTACATTTTTACCGAAGGCCAGCCATGGTTATGTATGATATTGCATATGAAACTGTTTACAAAACAAAAAAGAAAAAAAAAAAAAGAAAAAAAAACAAACAAAAAAAACCAACACTAACTCATAGCTGTCTTTTATGCTATGGAAATGTCTCTTGGGTGGAATTTTTTTAATTCTTTTTTTTAGTGGTTTGGTTTGGTTTTTTTTAAGCGAACTAGTTCAAACAGAAAACGGAAGTTTAGTGTAAGGTGAAGAGACAGGATGCATCGAAGACACACCGGCAGATCCCGGTCTGCGCACAGACACTGTAGAGTTTCATACGTACAGAATCCCAAGTCAGACCCATTGCCGCGTGCGAACACTACGTGAGGAGATTCTGTAAGCTAAGCAATACTTTAATACTGTAATAAAAATTACCAAAAAAAAAAAAAGGAAAAAAAAAAAAAAGGAAAAAAAAAAAAAAGTAGTTTGAGAAAGTCAATCCTCGTGATCGGTTCTCGGTTCCCAACCAGTCCGAGTGTGTTGTCTGGAGAGAGCTCCGTGTCCGAGCAGGGCGCAGCCCCGGCAGCCGGGGGGGAGCAGGACTGGCCCCTGCGCCCGGCTCTGTACATACTCGTAACGCCACGCGCGGGCTCCTGTGTCGCGTCGACCGTCGTAGGTAGCAAATCCCCGTCATTCTCTGTTGTACGAGGTCTGAACTCCATCAGTACTAGGATGCAAGTCTAAGCATTTCAGGTGGTCATAAATGTACCTAAATAAACTATGGCACAGTGGCAGGCCTAGCCCTTCCTTTTATACTTTAGTATGAACTGATGAGAACTTTGGTAGTGACTTTTTTTTTATATATATACATATATATATGTATCTATATATATCAAGCATCTTTCAGGTCTCTGTGTATGGCTTTCTAAAGCCCTGTTGTAAAATACTATGTGGATGGGGGTCTCTCACATCACAGATGTGGAAAGTATAATTTTATATTTGTATTTTCAAATAAATAAGTTTGTGAAAGGTTTCCATCCTCTACTGTGGTCCAGAAATCAATGTGTTTGTCTGACGAAAAAATACAATAAACTGTTTTGAACAGATCCGTGGAGTCCCTTTCATTCGGGGGGGGGGTGTGTGTGAAATGTTTATTCCTGGGGGGCAGGGCAGCGCGCAGCCCCGTCGCCCATCCTGCTCCCGGAGGGGGGCTGGACCAGGACATCCCTGTGCAGGGCTCCCAGCCTTGTCCCTCCTGCCGTGCGCCACCCGGCACCTCCCTGGTGTCGCGTCCCTGCCCTGGGGGACCGTCTCCTTCCCTGGGGAAAGGCTGGGTGAGGGGGACCTGGCAGCTCTGCCTGCCCCTGCAGACACGTCGCGTCGGCGTACAATCCACACGCAACATCAGGTAAAGGACATCAGTGACGAGTGCCGCCATTTTTGATGGCTTTCGCTCAACCCAACGTTCCTAACGTGGTGCTCTGGAAGCCCCGACGGAGGGGAAGAGCTTTACTCTGTGGCTTAGAAGTATTTTTATCCAGTATTTTCTATCCAGGTGTCTATAGGTGTATCTATTTATCGATCTCAATGTGTTTAACAGAGTTACTTGGGGGTGTGGGGGGGAAATCTTACCTGCTTTGTCCTTGCTCCCTCTTTGGGGACCGGCTTCCCTTGCCTCGGAGGGGAGGGAGCGGCTGGGGGGGCGACACGGAGCAGCCTGTCTTCAGAGGGGAAAAAAACCATCAAATTTCCCATAAAGAGCATCAAACCCATCCATGTGCCTTCCAGAGCAGCTCTGGGGAAGGGATAGAAGGAAAAACAGCCCCAACCTCCCCGTCCTGGTCCGAGCTCCCAGCCCCGTGACAAAAGGCAGCCAAGCCGGGATGTGAGGACTGTCCCCCCCCGGTGCCGTTGCCGGAAGGGGGGGTGGGCGGCCATGTGTTCCCAATCCGGTCAGATAAATCCCTCGGCCCCGCGCACACGCCGTTTATTTTTCTCATTAGGAGCAACACGCATTGTCTGGCTTTGCCCCCTCTTCACAGCTGGGATGTTTCACCAGGGGATGTTTGACTTTGGCACTTGGAGTGGAGCGGAGCCAACCACCCCCACCCCCACCCCCCACCCCTGATCCTCCTCCTTTATGTCTTAAATATTAACGTTATTTCAGCCAGGACAGCACAAGTTCCCGCAGGCGGGGGCACGGCCGGCAGGTTTGGGCTGGGATGGAGGGGATGGTCCAGCCCCACCAGCACCCACAAACCTCTCCACCCCAGCAGCCCCCACCTCGGGCATCGCCCCCGGGTCCGTCCCCAGCGTCCCAGCACCGGGGCTCAGCCGGGATCGTGCCGGTGAAGGTCAACGCGTGGTGGGACGCGGGACGGGCTCCTCTCTGGAAAGC
Organism: Fratercula arctica; assembly: GCA_947846985.1. Classification (NCBI taxonomy): domain Eukaryota; kingdom Metazoa; phylum Chordata; class Aves; order Charadriiformes; family Alcidae; genus Fratercula; species Fratercula arctica. The sequence goes on from CANTUZ010000015.1 coordinate 4,983,409, forward strand.
AGTCAACACATCAAGCCCTTAATGGGATTGATGATTAGTGGAGCACCGAGGGGAAAAATTAGATTAGAAAAACAAATGAAAATAATTTCGGAAGTAGTGTTTATTCGGGGTGGAAGGAGCTGCCACTGCGAGGGCTGCAGGAAACGATTTGACTGCAATCCAGAAGAAAAGGAGCGCAGGTCTGGAGTACATTAGTGTGGTGGGAGGCCGGGAATAGCAGCCACTTAACCCTGTCATTCAGCAAACATTAGTGAATTATGGGTGTATTATATGTTGGGTTATGTGTTTTGTGGAAAGCCCGGAGGCCCGCTATAGCTGCACTAAAATGTTAGTGGGGGTCTGTGTCAAAATGTAAATTTTTATACCTACTCTGGAATAAAAATAAGATTTTTGTGTTCGCCTCCCAGCTACTGAAATCAAATTGCAGCCAAAATCAGAGTTGTAAAATAAGCAAAAATTTCCCTTCCCTGTCAAATTAGTGCCCCGATAAAGAAAACAAGGGATATAAATGTGATTTACTTCCTTTCCCTCCTGTCGTAAACATTTATGACCGAGTGGTAACGATGGGTTTCAGGAGGCAGCCGGGGCTCTTTGGGGTTTTGTGGTGTAGCCACGCAGCGGGGGGGGGGGCCATGGTGCAGCACCCACAGGGGCAGGCGAGACCCCACATCCCTGCACCCCATCCCCATCCTGTGCCCCCCCCCTCAGCACACCCCAACCCTGCGGTACCCACTGCAGCGGGGGCCGTCCCGGCTCGCCCAGGGACATGGGTGAGGTTTCCCGGGTTTATGGACCCACCGCGCGGACACACGCACCCTCCGCTGTTCCGGCAGAGCTCCAGAACCCCCATCAGGCATCTCCAGGCTGCAGTTCGGCAGCAGAAACCAAGCCAGCATTTATTAATTATGAGCTTAAGCACTTCCTTTCATGGCTATTTATGAGGGCCTCCTCATTATTAATAAAGAGTAATAAAATAGAGGGGGTTTAAAGCTCATTTGTTCCACAGGGTAGTGACTCCCACGGCGGGCACGAGCCCGGATGCCACCCAGCGTGCGGCCCGAGAGCACCGAATGCTGCAACCCTGATTATAACGACAATCCCACCCCCCCCTCCAAAAAAAAAAAAAAACAAACCCTTTTTACCATTCTGCATGCAATTATTTTAAATATCATAGGACCTGAACGATGACAGCAGGCTCTACATTTGGAGGGTGCCTGGCTGCGGTTTTCAGTTGGTCATAAGGCGATGGCAGCTCCTGTGTGTAGAGAGACACTTGTAATTCATTAGCTATTTGCAAAGGGCACCGATACTTGACTTCATTTCTGCATCAGTCGAAGGCTGATTTCCCTGCTATTTACCTCCATGGCAGCGGCTGTAATTAGCAGCAGCGCGGGCTCCCACGGGCCGGGCTGGCGGCTGCCGCTCGCATCCGCTGCTCCATAATTTCTTGTCTGCAGGGCGAACAAAGGAAATTAAAGTTTCTTTTTTTTGGTACGAGCGCAAGGGCCCGGCCCTCAAAGCCGTTTTTACCCCAGGGTGGCAGCGAGCCCAGGTCACCAAACCCCACACCCGGCTTGACTTTGTTTATTGACATTAATAACTAAAACCACAACAGGGCTGGGGGTGCTCGGGCACCTTCCCATCCGCTGCCATGGCTTCTGCCGGAGCAACCGGCGTGGCTCCGCAGCCGCGGAGCCCGGGGACCAGCCGCGGCCCCGGCACGAGGACGGTGGCAGTGACGGTGATGGTGGCAGTGACGGTGACGGTGTCCAGCCCCTGCCCCGCCGCCGCGGCTGGGTGCTAATTGCTGTGACATATTGAGTGGCACTCGCCCAGGGAGCGGGCGAGAGGAGCCTCTGCACCGCTCCCGCTCGCTAATAATTACTGATTAAAAACTAGTTAAAAAGGCAATGAAGACTGAAACGTGCATTAACCGAACGACCCCCGGCTCGAGCCAGCCGCGAAGAGACGGGAGCCATTACGACCTCATCACTTACAGCGGCTCCAAACATTAACGGCGGCTGGAATTTCCCCGGGATTTCTGCAGCTTGTGCTCAGCCGCGTGGTAGGAACCGGGGCCGCGGAGCCCAACTGCTGTCAGCCCGTGCTGTTAAACCCCCTCACTTCGGTGCTTTCCAAGCAGGGAAGAGCACGATGAGCGGCACCAATGGGTGCCTGGCTGGGTGCCGCGGGCCGATGTGGGGCGATGACCACTTCAGGACACCTCAGGGCCTTGCATCCCACCAGCATTCAGTCGTTTGTTTCCCACTAATTTGAAGCCCAGCGGTGACCGAGCCCTGACGAGCTCGCCCATGGCAAGCATGCAATGAATAAACCTGGGGGGGGGGAGCACGGCTGAAGGAGGGCTCTGGTCCTCGCTGCCTCCTCGGCGCTTCGTGGGGTGCGCACGTGGTCCTGGAAATCCCATCCCGGCCATGTCCCGGGAAGTGAAACCCTGTAATGACAAACCAACTGCATCGGTGGTTTAACAACAGCTTCGGCCCCAACGCCAGGCTGCCACCACACCAAAGCGATGTTGGCCAGGGCTTCAGGAGGCCAAGCAAGGTGGGAAGGGTGCTGCCGCCTGCCCTGCCATGGGAAAATAAAGAGAGAGATCATTGCCGCTATTTCTTAGACTGAAATCTTAAAAATTCTGCTGGGTGATTTGGCAAATTGGAGAAAATGAGCCTTCTTTCTTCTCCAGCTGATCCATCGGCCATGCCAGCCACCCCGGCACGGGGACCAGCGGGGGAAGAACTGTTCCTGTGACAAACTGAGAACATGGAGGGGCAAAGGGAGGGAGACACACACCCCCCCCCGCCAGCCCCTTCGCTCAAAGGTAACGCTGTTCTGCTGGGGAAAGGGCACCAGGAGCTACCCCTTACTGGGTCCTGCTTTCCAAAAAGAGCCTGAATTAAACCACATCGGCTTTCTTTTCCGGTTACCGCACTTCACTCACAGCGCCTGAGAGCTTTGAAAATGGGCCCAATTGAAATCATCATTTTGTGCTGATTTGGGGTTTCTCTTCCCTGCCCTGGCAGTTTGGCACCCAGGGTGTTGCCGAGAGAAAGGCCGTGCTGGCCCTGCAGAGCCCCGTGGTGCCGGGCTGCTCCGGAGCCCGCTCCCATCCCCAGTTTCCCGGGTGTCCCAGCAGCCGCTGGCACCAGGGGCTTCTCCTGCACCTCGGGTCCAGCAGCTCTAATTCCTTACTCAGCCCCCCCCACATCCCCCCTCCAGCCCGCTCGGCTGCACCGCAGGGATGCTCCTCCCCAGCTCCTCCGCTCCCTGCTTTTTCAAGGCCACTTGTCACAAAAGCAGAAGTTTTCTGCTTGTGTGCGTTTAACCCGCTGCCTGTTTGACCGCACCTTGGAGCAAGCGAGTTTGAATGAAAACTACTTAGCGTGCGTGGCAGGCTGGCTTCCCACCACCCTCCACCCCACCCCGAGCCAGGGGACAGCCCAGCCCCATCTCTCAGGGGTCCTCATTGCGTGGCCGGCCCCATCGCTGCCCTTGCCCCCATCCCTGCAGCACGGCATGGGCTGTCCCTGTCCCAGCTGGGGCACCACTGCCGCGTCCCCAGCCCAAAGCCCAGCACTGACCCCGCAGCCCCCCTGCCACGGCCCGGCTGCGTCACCTCCTGCCTCTAAAGAGCACCTGGCCATTGTGGGCGATGCAACGTAAACACCAGCAAGAATAATAAGCCCGAGAAAGTCCATACTTTCGCCTTTTTAAAGCCTGCCGTGCATTTGAACCAGAAGTAAAACTGCTTAGGATTTCTGTAGGGCTTTGCATCTTCAAAGCAAGGCGGTATTTTGCTCCTCCTCAGCCCCTTTCATTCAAAGATCCAAAGCGCTTCCTATCGTTCTTTCACCATCTTTTGATGGGTGGGGAATTCCTCTCTCTTCTCTTGAAAGAGGGAGCCTGAACCAGGGTTGCGGGCTCCAAACACTCCCAATTGCCCGCAGTGGAGTCGGAGCCACATCCCTGTCCCCCGTCTGGGTGACACAGCACCTATGTGAAGGATGGCCCAGCCGAGATGCTAAAGGGAGGTGAGCACCCAGAGGGATGTAGGCTGGGCTTGGCATCCATGCCTGGGCACAGGACTGGAGCTGCCGGAGACCCCCCCGCAGCACCTGGGGCATGGGTGGCTGCTGGGGCATTAATAACCCGGCGCTGTCAGCACACGCCGGCCCAAAGGACACACGCCCGACCTGTCAATATTGATAGTCATGACACTGTGTAAATGCAACCCCTCCGCTTTGTGCCGCGCTGGCCCTATCGATCCGCGTCGGGAACATCCCAAGAGCGGGGCTGCGAGTCGGTCAGACAGAGGAAGGTCACCGACGCCGGCGAGAACCGTAACCCTTTGCTGCACCCGCAGCCCAACCGAGGGTCCTCCCGGTGAGAAGCCCGCTCCGCACAGCCCCCCGTGCACTGCACTTTGCATCAATCAAAATAAAACTAGGTCCCAAATGCAGCCCGAAGCGCGTGGGGAGCGGAAGGCATTTCACCCCGCGCCTTTCGAGACGGCGCTGAACAATGCGCTGCCATTAGCAATCAGCATATCGGCGCGGCATCGCAGCCCGCTTCATAGAAAATCAAGAAGCAAAATAATTGAGTCAATAGCGAGCCGAAAGGATTGCTCCTTCAGCCCTATTCTTGTGCTAACAATTCTTCGGCAGGGCTGAAAATTCAAAAGCTCGGGGAATCAAAAAAAGAATTGATTTGATTCAGAGCTTCAGCCCAGGCTGTATTTAACACATCATTTTTGCTTGCTCTACATATAATAGAAGCTGTTTGAAGGCAGAAGGTGGAGAGACAGGGGAGCAGGAAGCACAGGGTAGGAGAATATTCTCGATTTGCTGCTTTTTGAAGAGCGGCAGGAGCCGTGCTGTCCCCGCAGGCTGCCGACGGGCCCTGGGGACCCTCCCCACGCTGTGGCACCCCTGGACTCCTCCCAGCCCCTGAGCACCCCCCAGGTGCCGGCATCTGCCGAGTCCGGCTGGGCCGGTGGGTAAAACGGGACTAGAGAAAATGAAGGGAAGCAACTAGCGATGCGGATCAGTGCTGCGTGTCCTCTCTGCTTCACCGGAGCCTCCATCCATCCACCCGGCTCAAGGGCAGCCGCTGCAGTTTAAGGGCACAGGACACGGCGCTGGGGACATTTCCCCTTGCGAGAAGGCAGAAGGTGCCTTTTGATCCCTCCCGTACCCAGGCCCTGGCACCGGGGCACAAATACCTTCCTCCCACAATCAAGTGGCGACAAGCAAAACCACACCATTCCTACCCAAAAAGGGGTGGGAGGCATTCATTCTCAGTGCGGGCATGAGCGCCCCAGCAGGTCCCCGGGTGCTGCAGCGCCGTGCCAGCGCCTGTTTTCTGTCCCCCCTCCCAAAGAACAACCATCATCCAGCACTGTGAAAAAGCAGCAAGTCCTACGTGGGGCCGGACCAGGCTTCATTTAACACCTGCGGAGCTGGCACGTGCCCCGCGCCAGGCCGAAGAAGCTGCAGAGCATCGCTCTCCCCAGGGACGGGACCCGGCAGCGTCCCCGGGGGAGCGCGGGCACTGCTCATCGCTCCCCAAAAAAACCTCCAGAGTGGAGCATTTGGCACCAGGAAGGAGCTCTGACAATTTTCTACTTCTCAGCAAACAGCATGTGTATTTCCATGACGTCTACAATCATTTTTTTGAAGCCACTCTTCGCCTGCTTTTTTCTGCCTGCAAAGGGGCAGAAAAACCCACGTCCCGCTCCAGCATCCCACCTGCACCCCGGTTACAACGAAGGCAAACCAGAAAGTGCAGAATTGCCCTGGATTCCAGCAAACGGGATGGCAGTAGAGGATGACAGAGGTCCAGCGACAAGAACAACCCCCTGCAATCCTCTACCCAAGGCTGTTCTATAAAACACACACACACACACACACGCTCTTCTTGGAGAAGGCACTGAAACATCAGCAATGCCAAGGCGGTTCCGAGCATCCAGCCTTAACCACTTCCAGAAAAACCTGAATTAACTGCAGAATCAAAGCCAGTACCAACCACCCAGGGCAGGAGAAGGAGCGAGTACTGTAGACCGTCCCGGCAAAGTGCGTTTCCCTGCTCACCATGCGGCTCATAAAGGTCTTTAAATTCTCCGAGCGGGAGCCCCTGCACAGCCCGGCTGCTGACACAGCGGGGACACCCAAACCACCACCCAGGCAGCTGATTTCATGTGTTGACGAGCAAGTCATGTTGCTATAATAAGAAGTGTTTATTTGAATAATAAGGTCAGGGAGTTAAGTAGTTGGTATTCCACTCATATGAAGCAGTTTGCACAGTGTCACTAATAATTAAAGGGGTTTTTTGACTAATCTAGTTGCTCTTCCTAAATATACTCTGCTCTGTTCAAGAAACTCATCAAAGCAGCGAAGTGATCTTCGAGGTTATTAATCTCCTTTGCTCCACAGCTGGAGCAAATTTATTTGCTTGAATTAGCATGTAATAAACTTATAATAAAGCTGCCATATCCCTCGCTTTAGAGATATAGTTTGTGTAATGGGTAGTTAAATCTAGGTAATGTAGCAATAGTCTTTAGGCTCAGAGACCTGGGGGGGGGGGTGTAAAGAGAAGTCTATTGCTGCCCTATTGCCAGTGCTGGGGTTGCAATAGGATTTCTTCCAGGTCAGGCTGCCAGGAAAAGTCAGCCTTGTTAGACATGACCGAAGGGAGAAGAGTTTTCCTAGTGGGAATTCCTGGCTCTGGCAGCATCGCTCCTGCATGGGGGGAATGCTCCTGTGCGCCAGCAGAAGCTGCTGGATCCTCCCCCCCCCAGCGACCCCCAGGGAAACCCGGTGACCCTGCAAACCCAGTTGGGTGCCCCAGCATCCTGGATAGTCTCCTCCCAACCAGAAAACCAGGAATGTTTGAATAGCAACTCTCACTACTGCAAAGGAAGGATCCCCTGCAAACAGGCGGGTACCTGCCCCAGACACAAAGGGAGAATCGGCCCCCAAAAATGCCCCCTGAGGGCTGGCAGTGAGGGGCAAAGCCCTGGCCACGGCACCTGCAGGGCAAAGGCCCGATGGAGCGGCCGCGGATGCTGGGTTGGCACCGAATCCCGCCGACGGAATGGTTTGAGTGCGGCTGGACTTCGCGCAGGGTGTCTAAGTAAGAGGAATTAATTTGCTTCAGTTCACTAAGTTGAGCCTTTATAGGTTGCCATTTCCCTCAAACAATAAATCCTCCGCCTGCTTCTTCCCACGTAACACTTGCTGCACAATCTTTAAATACTAAGAAAGGGGCAGCTGTAGACTTAATGGGGGTAGATACCAAAGTTCAGCTGCACGGGGAAGGCTGGCCCCCACCCTTTCTCCTCAAAGGTTATTATTCACACAGCCTGGGCAGTAAATAATTTTTCTCTCTCCATTTTAGCTCTTTTCCTTATTGCTAGAGCTGCTCTGTGCTGGAGAAGGGCCTGGGCATTAGCCAGAGGTGTCAGAGGTGTTAGACAAGGTATTAAGGAGGTGTCAATGGTGAAATAGCTGGGATTACAGTAAAGTCTAAATAAGGTGTAAAATAAAACCAAAGGTGATAAAGTCATTGATAAGAAAAGCTGGAGAAAAACAGGAGCGCAATTATTTTTCATCCTGGTTGTTCACTCTTGCAGTGCATTATCTGTGGCTTTGCAAAGACTTAAGTAAGATTTTATTTTTTTTTTCCCCGGTATATGGTATTCTCTCCCGGCAGCGCTGCGCTCACACAAACCCACGGGCACTGGGCAGCAGCACGGCGTGCCGAGGAGATGCTAACGGGCTACGGGCTCCCAGTAAGCCATCCTGGGGTTTTGGAGGAGGCTGCTCAAACTGGGCTTGTCCCGGCTTCCCTACACAGTTGTCCAGCCAGACAGGCAGTGTCTGACAGCGTATATGAAATAAGCACATAAAGTTCCCACATCGATAAACCTCGTCTGCCCCATCCACACATTCATAGATTGTTTCAAGTTTGAAATAAATACTCACTGCAGGCAGATTCCTTCACTTTTCAGGGCTTAGAAAAGATCCCCCCCAGGTCAGCTGGCTGCGGGCCCACAGGCAGCAAAGCCCAGCACCTACCCCGTGATTTCAGGCTCTATTTTTGCACTCCATCATTTATTTTCCTGTACAAGGCTCCTGTGGATGATCAGTTGGAATTGCTGATGCTTCTCTTCACTCCTCCTAATTAACACATTTTTAAATTCATAGCTTTTAAAATAATAAGGGCTGGAGCATCTGTTCACGGTATTCTCCAGGACAGATGCCCATTCCCATACACCATATGAGTTTCAAGAAGCTCCGAATTCCCCTTTCCCTCCCAAGTATCGGTGTTCCCCAGGGAAAGGTCTCTGGCATTACCCCGAGGAGCTTCATGCCTTTTGCCCTTCTCCATAGCTTCATGTTCCCCACCTGCTTTCCTGCAGCAGAAGGCTGGGTTGGCACCCACCCCTGCGAGGGCTGAGCATGACGTTCCATGGCACGGGATGTCCCTTTGGGCAGGTGGGATCCCAGCTGTGTGCCCTCCCAGCTCCTCGTGCCCCCCAGCCCAGCGCTGGTGGGGGCGGTGTGAGGGGCAGAAGAGGCTTCGAGCGCCCAGCAACAACCCAAACCAGCCGTGCGCTGGCATCGCCGCTCCCACCCCAACCCGAAAACACAGCTGATAGCGAGAAAGTCAACTCCAGCCCAGCCGAAACCATGACAAAATCTTGCTGTTTGACCTCAGAAAAACTCCATCACCTGCACGTCTTCGGTTTCTGAACCAAACCCCTTCGTCCTCAGCCAGAGGATGCATGGAGCCCTCGCCCCACCGTGCCCTGACCTTACCGGGGAGCTGCCCACCCTCCAGCTGCCTCCCCGCCAGCCCCCTCCACCTCCAGTCCTTATCCAGGGATCAATGGGGCTGTGCTGGGGATGACACCAGGTCTTTGGGGGCTTTTGACCTTCGCAGGACACATGCTGTCACCTGGTGGAGAGCAGAGCCGGAGCCACAGCCCCGTATTGTCCCGGCTGAGAAAATAGAGGTATTTGAAGAGGAGGGTGTCGGCGAGGGCCAGCCACTGCATGGCTGTCAAACCCAGCTGTCACGGCGAAGGGACTCACCTTCTGCGGCAAGAACACATCAATCATCCCGACAGCCCTTAATCAGGCAGAAGGAGCTCGCTCAGAGGCTCAGCGGAGGATGGAGGGCTCGCGTTCCCCCCACCCTCCCCAAAGGCAGGCGGCAAATTGTGTAAGGGGGGGGAGGGGGGAAGGGGGGAAGCAAGAATTGATTCCGGATGGCAAATCAACAAATTATTCTTGATTACTATCCAGGTCTCAAAAACCTTCTTTTTCTCGTGCTTGTCAGCTGTCTCTGTCGAACCATTTTGCTCCTGCAGTGTTTATTCCCGCGCTGGAGCTCGGTGCAGCATCCCCTGGGGGGGCCACCCCAAGGTCCCAGGTCGGGGGGTCGCCACGATGCTCCCGTGGGACCCTCCTCCAGCAGCTGGAGGCTCAAGGGGGGCCAATTGCAAGGACAGAGGTGCCTTTTCAGGAACCGCAATGGCGCAGGAGGACGCAATGGTAGAGCTCTGCCAAGACTCCCTGGCTCTGGGCTTTAAAAGAGGCAGCCCTTTGCGCAGGAAACAAACCAAAATGAGGGGTTTTTTTCAGTAAAAATCCAGGGCAGTAGTTCTGGTGAGGATTAAAAAAAAAAAAAAAAAAAAAAAAAAAAGATATTTAAAAACACGTTCATCTGCAATTCTTCCACTGCCTTGAAGTGTTATTAACTGATTGGGTTTCATCACATCTTTGCTGCCGCGGAGGCTGATTGTCCCGTATTTGCATTTCTCTTGGCCAAGCAGCTCCTCCGAGCCTCTGCGCTCCCGGCCCCCCGCAGCGGGCACGGGGCCAAGGTCCCAGCCTGGACCCACTCCGGTGCTCTGTGCCCTGGGATGGCAGCGGGAGCTCCGTCCCACTGACGCTAAGCCATCAGGAACAGGGCTATAAGGATTCCTAGGGTCTGTGACCATCCTACAAGCAAATTCGGGGTGCCATCCCCCTGGGCTCCCCCCTCGCTCACAGCCCGGGAGCTGGGAAGCAGCAGCACTTCAGACATGAACTTTTTGGACTTAATTTGTTTTGATTCTCTTAAATGGCACAAAAATCCCAGACAGGCTGACATCTACGGTGAAGGTGTTTTAAAAAATGGATGAACACAACCAATAGATGGATGGGCTGGTCAAGTACAACCCGGGTGAGATCAGGTACATGAGCTTGGCGTACCTTCCCTGGTTATAGTCTTCATTAATAACGTCTTTACTGTGAAACTATATTTCCATCATCGCAGCTTTGCAACATACGCCACGACGCAGCCCACCGCGTCCTGCTACTATTTCAATCTTCTTACATAAATAAGCAGCAAAACAAGTGAGATTAAAAACCAACAGAAATGTACAGCCCTCAATTTATTAGCGGGAGGGAGTTGTCGAAGCCCGTGTTAAACACTAAGATTCCGGGCAGAGGGGAGGCGGGAGGGGATGTCGGCAGGCTGCGGTGGGAAGGCAGCAGAGGCATTGATGGCCCCCCCCCAGCCCCTCCCAGGACCAGACGCGTCCAGTGGCCTTGTGCGTGGTGGTCATTAGCAGTGTGACATTAAATAAGGTGAACAACCTGCGACGGGTGCCCAGTGGAGAGGCTGAAGACCCATCAGTCTGATGGGACCACATGGAGCATATGGAGGTGCTGCTGGGAGCATCCCAAACCTGACCCCCCCCCCAGCCGCAGCAGCTTCTGCTGCAGTCCCAGCCCTGGCTGCAGAAGAAACAAGACCAGACACGTAACGAATCTGTGCTTCACTCTGCTCAGCCATCATAGAATCACAGGATGGTTTGGGTTGGAAGGGACCTTAAAGCCCACCCAGTGCCACCCCCTGCCCTGGGCAGGGACACCTCCCACCAGCCCAGGCTGCTCCAAGCCCCGTCCAACCTGGCCTTGAACCCCTCCAGGGATGGGGAAGCCACAGCTTCTCTGGGCAGCCTGGGCCAGGGGCTCACCCCCCTCACAGCAAAGGATTTCTTCCCGAGACCTCATCCCTCTTCCGGTCTGAAGCCATTACCCTCTACTTGCCCTTGTAAAAATTCCCTCTCCAGCTTTCTTGTAGGCGCCCTTCAGATCAAACCCGCCCTCCTTTTCCATTTCCAGAGCTACGGACGGAAAGTGTTTGTGCACAGGGAGCGCAGGCGCCAGCCGGGCAAGGACAAAGCCCAGCATCTCCCCAGCATGGTGCAGGGCCCCATTGCCACCCAACGCTGTCACCGCCTCCTCTTACCAGAGAAACCTCCGTTTTACAGAGCAAGGGCAGTGGGGAAAGCGCTTTCTCTTCCAGGGCAGCAGCGACGTGTCACAAGTGCTGCGTTTTGCAGGCAGGAGGCAGTTCTTCAGCTCTCCGGTGGGGGTTTAACCTCATTGAGAGGTCACAGCTCCTCTCCCCGGCATCCCCGGGGACGCAGCTTTCATTACCCAGCGCTGGAGACTGCCCTGGCTTTTCAGACAAGAGGCACCGCGAAGAAAACACAAGTTACTATTAAAAAGGCCGATGAAGTGACTTGTTTGGGCAGGTTCGCGTTAGCCAGGTCTGACACGCGCCATGCGAACTGCTCCGTCGCCGCACACGTGTCCCCCACACACACCGGCAGCGTGTGACCCGCCAGGGGCCGGGGCTGTCACCCGGCGCGTCCCAGCGCTCCCACCCTCGCACGCACCGCGCGGCGGAGGGAAGCAGCGATATTAAGTGGCTGATTTACATAGTAATCTGCAAGGGGAGAGATGTGCGGGGCCGCAGCTCAGCCTTAATCATAACACTTGTCATATTTGTGCTTCAGTTTGAGGGGGGAGGAGAAGGCAAAATAAGGCCTCATTTTTTTTTTTCCCACATGTTATTTTGTACGAAAGTGGGGACCTGCCACAGCAAATCACACCCAGCATCCCTCCAGCACGGACCCCACCGGCCCCCAACAGCTGGATCCCAACGTCCAGGGGATGGGTGGCTGAGGTTGCACCCATGGGTGCCCCCCCTCTCCTCACCAACACCTCAACGATGGTTTCAGCAATGCATTTCCACTTCTTTTTTTTTTTTTAAATATAAAAACATTCATATTTATGAACAGCTCTGTCGCTACCATATGTTGTGCTGCTTTTCCATATATGAAACAAGCTGTTTTCAAGCTTCTTTAATTATACAAAATTGAGCAAAGTCTTAGTAGAACAGTTAGATAAAGGGGAGGAGGAAGGGAAATAATTTCTCCCCATCATACAAGCAATTGCAAGAGTTTTCTTCTTGCAAGGACTGCAGAGATGGGTTAAATTCAGGGACAGATCTGTGGTCATCTCAAGAGGAAAGGAATAGAATCACAGAATGGTTTGAGTGGGAAGAGACCTTAAATATAACCCAGTGCCACCCCCTGCCCTGGGCAGGGACACCTCCCACCAGACCAGGTTGCTCCAAGCCCCGTCCAACCTGGCCTTGAACCCCTCCAGGGATGGGGCAGCCACAGCTTCTCTGGGCAACCTGGGCCAGGGGCTCACCACCCTCACAGCTAAGAATTTCTTCCTAATATCCAATCTGAATCTCCCCTCTTTCAGTTTGAAACCATTACCCCTCATCCTATCGTTACACTCCCTGATCAAGTCCCTCCCCAGCTTTCCTGGAGCCCCTTTAGGGACTGGAAGGGGCTCTAAGGTCTCCCCGGAGCCTTCTCTTCTCCAGGTCAAATACCCCCAGCTCTCTCAGCCTGAATAAATCTGCTCACCCCCCCCCACCAGCACACGAGAAAGCCTGGGGTCGTCCCTGGGCTCTGCAATGCTGAGCTAAGAAACGATAAATTAGGAGCTGCTGTTTTGCCGCTCCAACCGTGAGCCACCCGGGTAAGGGGTGCAGGGCTGGCTCAGCCATCGTGGGTGAAATCTGGATTTCAGAGGACTCGCCGCGGATCCAGGAGTCGGTGCCCCCAGCAGAGTCGGCACCACACCGACTCGTGGCTCCCCTTGAGCACGGGCGCAGGGACCAGCTCCCCTCCCAGGGACTCCATACCAAACCAGGGGACCCGAGTGGCGCCGGGCACCTGTGGGTGCAGCCAAGGGACATGAGCAAGGCAGGAGCCATCACCTCCTCCTGCTTCTGGCCCTTAACTATCTGGGCTGTGCAGCTTCTTTTTCTCATTTAAGCCTGAATTGCTTTTACGCAGAGAAGTGCACAGGGAACGCTGGCTGCGTACGCACCCACTCCTCCAGTCCAGACACCGAAAGGTCCCCGCGCTCAATCCCATGGCCCAGGCGCTCTCCTGATTGCTGCATTCGCAACCTGAATCGACGCAGATCAGCTATTTCAAACCTGTCAGCTCTTATTAATGTAGCTCGCAGCACAAGCAAACTGAGATAAAAACAGCAATTTCATTAGTCTCTGTGTGCGTGCGCATTGTGTGCATGCACAACGGCCCACCCCGGCCTCCTTGCGCCGGGAGATGAATAGATCACAGTGAGGATTTGGGGGTGGGAGGAGAGGACCCAGCCTGGTCCCAAGGGCTGGGACAGTGGCATCCCTGGGCAGGCGAGTGGCACAGCACCGGGGGGCTCTGTGGAGCCTGGCGGAGGTTGTGGAGCCTCCCCTGGACATAAATATTAACCTCCTTAGATAGGCACTCACTGATACCCATGCTGTGGGGACATGCCTGCGGTGATGTCCCACCAGCCAGGAGCGGCCAGCACGCACCGGGCACGCCACGAGACTCCGCTTCCCAAAATGGCTTCGGCTCATGGACCCTGACAAAACAGCAAACCCCAAAATGGATCCGAACCGCATCCCTGCCACAGCCAGCACCGGCTGCACGAGCCCCATCAGCCCGGCCCAGCGCTGAGCGAGCAGGAGCTCAGGAGCATTAATACTGAGCATAAACAAACAAAACAATTGAAAAGTCAACACTTTAGGCGGAAAGAGGGCTGCAGCAGGCCCTGCAGTCCTAAGGATTATTTTAAATGTACGAAATGCCATCTCTCTAAATAATCAAACCCTACTGCTGCGACTCGGAAATTGCCACCTACGGCTAATGCTCCAATTTTAAACGCATCCTCAAGTCAATCTTTGTAAATTCCACATTAAATATTGATCAGTCCCGGAGAGGGCTAATACCGCCTCTTTAGCATAGACGTGCCACATTCAAACAGCAGCGGCTGAGCCTGAATGTTTGCCCGCGTCCCGTCCCCAGCCACGGTGACCGTCACAGCAAGTAGTGAGTGGGGGTCTGATGGCGCTTCACAGCACAGGTGGGACCCCAGTCCTGGTCCAGCTGCTCTGCATTTAATTGGTTTTTGTACAATAATTACAACAATAACAAGAAAACCAAGAAAAATACCATATGGGATATGGAAAAGACAGGGATCATCACAGGCAAGCACAGAAGAAATTACCAACCTGTTCATCACGCTGCCAGACAAGAGCAGAAACCCCTCAGGCCAGTGACCAGGAGCACTCACAGACCCCGTCCCGATGGGAGACCACCCTGCCCAGCACTCAGCTGTGACCCCGGAGAAAGGTGCTGTAACCAGAGGACGGGACCGGCAGCGTTGACATTGCTCCTGGGTTTTCTTCATGGGGCTGGGGCTTCCTGGGACCCCCAGGACCCTCCAAGGGGTGTTTGGAGCGTGGAGACCAAGCATCCCCTCTTGCCAAACCCCCACTGGGGTTGTATCGCATCGGTCCCACGCCTGGGAGCATCCTGGCTCTGTTCTCCCAGACCGCATCCTTAAGGTCAGCCCAGAAGACCAGGGAAGGTTTCAGCCACCTCTAAAGAGACTTTATTTCCCCTACGTTTTTGAGGATTTTCTTACCTTCTTCATAACTGGCACCCGCAGCCACTGAAAATATCACCGCAATGGAAATACAGATGCTAATATATGTGCACAGACAGACACTGGGGGCAAACATGAACACCTGAGCCAGCCCAGCCATCGAGGCTGTCCTCACGGGCAACAAGAACATCAGAAACGCTGCACTGGACTGAACCCACGGCCTCTCTAGGACAAGCCAAATTCAGTGAGGGCAACGAAGAGACTTCCACTGGTCCCAGCAGGACAGAGATGACAGCCGTACAAAATTCTCCATCTTGTCTGAAGCCTCTAGAAAGAGAAACAGTGTCATTTTTCTTTTCACTTCTTCAGATATCACCTATCACTGAGCCCACCACCAGGACCTGCGGCTGGGTTGTTCTGGAGAGGGTTGCTGCGGCCCCAAGCACAGCGGCGGAGTGACAGCAGTGCCACCAAACAGCCCCATTTTCCTGCAGGTTACGCGGGGATGTCACCATCTCCATGAGGATGGACGACCGTGACACCACGTCTCGGTGATGCCACCAAGAAGGATGCCACGTGATGCCACGTCTTGGTGATGCCACCAAGACTGGGAACCACCAGGTTCCCAAGTTCCCACCGTAACCGGGGGCCTCACAAGGGAGAGGTCTGAGCCACAAACATTTCCAGTGATCCCATCAAGAAGGCGTTTCAGGAAAACAGGCTTGTGGGAAGCGATCCCTTTTATTTCTGAATCCCCAAACGTTGTGTGTATATGTGCCTGGGGTATTATGAAAATTGTACTTGAAACCCAGACTCAAACTCCATTTCCCAACCACTCATATAAAATCTTCATTACAGATTACTGCCCTGCCGTGGAACAGAGGGCAACTTTATTAGGAGACAGAGCACAGCAGCCCGGCAGCGGGAGAACCAGCCAGTTGACAGCTACAGATATTCCTCTGCGAGATACGGCAGAGTGCTGGAAATGAAACAGATTATATATAAAAAAAAAGTAATTCAGAGCAATTTCTAGTAAAGAGTCGAAGAACCATATAATTCAACATTTATATAGACAAGGCTTCAAGGGAACTCTTAAAAAAACAAACAAACAAAACAGGTCTGGAGATAATGGTGGTAATGGTAAGAAACTCTGGCTTGATTTTTCCCCCCCCTTTTTTTTTATAATTTCTTGTTAAATCAGCCCTGCTGGTTTGTGCCATCCTTGGCCTCCAGCAGCACCCTGCGGGAAAGGTCCCAGCTCTCGGTGCTGGTATGAGTGCTGCTGCCTCCCCTCCTCCTCCTCCCCCCGCTCCCTGCCACGGGGGCAGGCCCTGCGTTCCCAAACCCCTTTTGCCACCCAGGCAGCGATGGCTGCGTACAGCCAGGGATGGGGCACGATCTTCCCCAAATGTGCCCACATGCAATTTGCCTCTGCCCTATCTTCCCTCCCTCATTTATCGCGCTATAAAAAGAACAGGAAGAAAAGACAATCCTTTTTTCTCCGTGATTAATTAAGGCCGAAGCGGGACCCCGAGGCACGGAGCAGCAGCGATACCTGTATCATTTCCAAGGTGCTGCAGCTGCGACAATGCGCTGCAGCCCCGTGACTTTCCCCCGCTGTCGTTTGTCATCGCCTGACACTGATAAAGAGCTTCTCCAGCGCTGTGCCTTTGCGAGGGAACATATCCATATCAAAGCTGCTTGGATCATCCTTTTGCAAACTACCTGCTGCATTTTCTGGCCTAGTTTCCTTCCTGATCTCAAACTCTTGTTCTTTCCCTCCATGAGCCCCTGCACCGGCGTGCACCGCCCCAGCCTGTCCTGGATCCTGACACTCCCCCAGCCCCCCCAAGAGCTTAAAGGCTCTTGGGGAATGGTAAGGGGTCGCTCAGCTTCCGCATCGCTCAGCGCGGCATCTCTACAAACTCAGTTGAACGTAGCGCATCAGCCACAAACACGATCCTGCACTTTCATGCACGTCCATGCAGGATACCTTGGGGGCACCTGAGTGGTCCCTGCCCGTGGTGGGATGCTCGCTGCTCTCTGTACATCCTTGCCCGTGTTGGGATGCTCGCTGCTCTCCATATCTCATTTCCCATGGTGGGATGCTCACTGTCCTCTGTACCTCATTGTCTGTGGTGGGATGCTCACTGTCCTCTGTACCTCGTTGCCCGTGGTGGGATGCTCACTGTCCTCTGTACCTCGTTGCCCGTGGTGGGATGCTTGCTGCCCTCCATATCTCGTTGCCAGCAGTGGGATGCTTGCTGCCGTCCATATCTCATTGCCAGCAGTGGGATGCTCGCTGACCTCCATACATCATTGCCCGTGGTGGGATGCACACCGTTCTCTGTACATTGAGCACTTCTACAAGCAAAAGTCCCATGGGTGCTGGAGGCTGGTGTGAGGACCTGCCGCCTGTGAGCGTCACCTTCTCTGCAGCAGCGGAGAGAGCAGCAGTTCAACACAGAGTGGAGAACAAGTGGTCTGAGCAGACCAGCTCTGCCACCATCCTGCGTCTGGACCTACCTTGGTGTTATGGTGGGTAACACAGTGAAACCTCCTTGTAGCCCAGGAGAAGACAAGGTCTGCATGCTGGTGTTCAACCCAGGCGCAGCACCCACCACAAGCTCACCTGGCAGCTCAGCAGATCGCTGCTTACAGCAATTCATGTTTCGCAGGTCCAGGCGTCTCCGTCCAGCTCACCTGGGCCACCCGGGATGCTGAAAGCTGCTGTGATGAGTCAGGAGCCGGCGGGGATTTCTGGTCAGGCAGCAAGGTTACACCACACAATCCACTGGAAGAGTTACAGATGCTCTATGGATAATATTAATATCCCATAATTATTATTCACCTGCTATCGCCAGGCTCAGACTGCCGAGGGGTCCCTGCCCACTTAACCTTGGGGTGATGGATGTTCTGCTCTGGTGCCTACAGCCCCAGGTGGGTGTCTGCAAATTGGAGCTCTGTTCCCCGATAGGCACATCCTTCAACTTCTTTTGGGCCTCAACGCCTCAATCTTTTAAATGGCATTAATAACGTTTCCATGTGTGATGAACACATTCTCAGGCAGCATTCAACATGGGAGCAAGCTCCCTGGGACATGGAGACAGAGGTGTTGCAAGCAGGTACGTGGAGTCGCAGCTGCCTGGGGTAGGCAGCCTTGTGAAAACAGCACCTAATTCTCAATATTCCCTCAAGTCACAGTGTTTGCTTAGTAGAAAAGTAAATACTTACCTCCCCTGAGATGCGTCGCAGCCATAGGAGCAAGTTTGAGCAGCCAGAACGTGAGCAATGTAGTTACAGCCATCAGGAAAATCATCTCCTGGCTTTCAAACAGAGGAAATTTCATGTGGAAAACCTGGGAAAAGAATAACAAGGAATTGCAGCATATTTTTTTCCATAGAGATGCTTTTCTCTTTATGATGGCACTTTAAAAAGAGCTTAATGAACAGCACTTTCTTGTTTTTGAGAGGCACAGACAGGCCAGATAAAGTTACCAATTCATTAGCATCCCATCATGAATGTAGCCTCCATATTCCCCAGCCATATGGTCAGCACGATACGCTTCCAAAAAAACAGGGACATCTACAAAGGCTTTATTACCATCAGCCATCACGTTAAAGTAGCCTATGGTTATATGGAGATGGGGAAACATCTTATTTCAGGATCTTTTGGGTGTGAAGGAACACAACATGGACTGGGAGGCAAGGTGACTCTGCAGGACACGAGCATCCCTCTTACCGCAGATGGGATTTTAATCAGGATCACCTCTCGCTCCTGAGCAAAATGCAGTCTCCAGAGTGGATACCTGCCCGTGTGGGAGACGCAACATCTGCTTCCATCTCTCTCCAGATAAATTCCCCTTATGACTAATTAAACCTCCCATCAGGCTGAACTGTGTGTCCAGCAATTAGCCACGTCGGAGTTGAAACCTCAGCCAGCCACGGAAAATCGAGAGGTTCTCCCCATTCCCACTATTTGAGGGCCCAGCAACCACCAGCAGCATCTGCGGGTGGCGTTAGGTGGCCATAAATAGATGCTAAGTGACCATATGCAGCTGCTGAAGGCGGTAATCTGTAACAGACACTCCCCGCTCCCACCAAGGCAGGCACAGCAGAAAAGCACCCAAAACCAGTGCAGCCAAGAGTAGCATCCCAAGGTGACAATAGACCATGCGGACTTTTAAAGGGTTTCTTGGAGGAGCAAAGGAATTTGCTTTGATGCATGTGGACCAGCCCAAAGAGCTGCTGACCCCCGCAGAGGGGCACACGGCGGAGCCTGCACCCCACCTCAGCGTGGGGACACTTGTCCTTGGAGACCCCAGGTGGCATCTCCCACCCCTCCTGAGACCAAGCCACCTCCTCTTCTCTCAGCACCGTCGAAATCTGCCTCCGGGCTCCCAGCACCACGCATGTGTTCTTTAACAAGCAAATAACTTCTTCCTCACTCTGGAGCTCCATTTGCAATCCAGTGAGACCCAGCGGGAGGGTTTGCGCTCCGCCTGCGTTAGCCGACCTGTGTCAGCATTTTATTCTGCAGCCCTGTAGGTTTTTTAGCTTAAAAAAAAAATAAAAAAAAAAATCAGAGGAGTTTTCAAAGCTTTAATGGCTTTGAAAACAACACGGGGAGTTCTCTTTACTGCAGGAGAGGTTAATGATCTCCCTCTGCTACAGAACTAAACCGGACATCATAATAAATAATCATAATAAGATATAAAGTATCACCTGGAGTCATTCAATACAGAGAGCAGGTAGGAGTTATGATGCATTTCCATTATTCAGAGTAACTGCGAGGTGTGAAAATTTCAAAGTAACGGTAGTCAATTAAAAAAATGAAAAGCAAAACCCTGCAATTAAAATATTACTTAAACAGAAAGAGATTATTTCTTGCCTTGCCTGGGAAGACCCAGTGCTCTGGCTCCCGGCTGCGCTGCAGCCCTGAGGCTGCGATGCACAGAGGTCCCTTCTCACCTCTCTCCTCCCTGCAGCCCAAGAGAAACCCTGGCAGCGTGACACCTACAGTCCTGCCACCAAACCCTGCGGTGGCCCTACAGGACCCATCTGCATGACTGCTCTGCACCGCCAGAGCCGAGCATCTCCTCGGTACCACCTGAGCTGGCACCTTCAGATTGCTCCGAGCCTGACCTTCAGGCAGAGGAGCAGTGACACCAGCCCACAGGTGCTCTGACAAAGGACATCAAAGCAGTCCCATCACCCAGGTCATCACGGAGCTCCCAGCAATGCTGGTTTTCCAGGATGCCTCACCTGGGCTCTACCTGAGCCCATCTAGGAGGGCCCGATCTTCAGAGGGCGGACAGGCGCTTGCACTCAGGTCTTTCAGACATCTTCTCTGCAGCAAGTGGTCCTCGCTCCAACTGCTCTTGGAGGTGCAACTATTAACAAAACAGGGGGTTTACTCAGGCACATCCGAAAGGACATTTGCCTTGATTGACAGAAAGTATGGAAGAGAACTTACAGGAGCATCCCTGTTTGGGTTCATAAGGATCAGAAACGCATTGCTCAGGCTCCAAGGCTACTCCGTCTCATCCCTACGCTAGACCTGAACATGGTTTTGCTGTTTGCAGAGCCCAGAGTGACACAATGGGTACCTGGACTCCAGTGGAAAGCAGGGTTTGCGCACGGACAATAAAAACTCCATCCGAAACATCAACTGCAGCCCCGGGGAGTGCCATGACCTTAGAAACCTCAGCACAAGCCAGGGGTGACAACCCAGCTGCCACCACCTTGCAGCTGCACCGGGCGTTCAGAGCGGGAGGCTGGAGTCAATCCATCACCGGCGGCAGGAGGTGCCCCCAGCGCGGTGTCGGCGAGGGGAGGGGGTCGGAGTTCGCATCAAATGGCATTAATCACCTTCCCCGAGGCTCTGCACACACCGGACAGTCCTATTAATCAGAGGCATATCAGCCCTCCAACCCGGCCGGGGCCCCTTTGTGCATGTCCCTTCCCATCACAGACAGATAAGATTATCAGTGACGAGCGAGACACCCATTGAGTAACACCCGACGCAAAGAATGGGATTTTTTTTTTTTCTTATTTATCCCCCTGTCTCAAAGATGAGCTGTTTCTTGTCTTGTCAAACCACATCCTTTTCTTTAAAGAACCAGCTTTAAGAATCCAATTTGTCAAGCTGGACAATCATTTGAGAATCCATAAAAAGCCTCAGTGACTTTATCAAAAAAAATAAATCAGAAGGTTTTAAATGGTAACTGAAAGGGATTTGAAAATAGGTTGAGTGGCCTACATCAATTAATCTTCAGAGAGCTGGGGCTTTGTGAAGCTGAAGTGGCGGAGAAGTGTCAAAGTCTAGTTACCGGGCTTGAGGAGATGGAAGTTATCGATATTTCTCCTCTCCTTTTTCTTTCTTTTCTTCTTTCTCTGCCTCTTCAGAACATGGTATGGCAGTACCCCCTGCGACAGGGCACTGCAGAGCCAAGAAGAGTTGGGTGGTCAAGCCAAGATGGGCTGGGTGGTCAAGACAAGACGGGCTGGGTGGTCAAGCAAGACGGGCTGGGTGGTCAAGCTAAGACGGGCTGGGTGGTCAAGCAAGACGGGCTGGGTGGTCAAGCTAAGACGGGCTGGGTGGTCAAGCTAAGACCGGCTGGGTGGTCAAGCAAGACGGGCTGGGTGGTCAAGCAAGACGGGCTGGGTGGTCAAGCTAAGACGGGCTGGGTGGCCAAGCAAGACAGGCTGGGTGGTCAAGCCAAGACGGGCTGGGTGGTCAAGCCAAGACGGGCTGGGTGGTCAAGACAAGACGGGCTGGGTGGTCGAGCCAAGACGGGCTGGGTGGTCGAGCCAAGACGGGCTGGGTGGTCGAGCTAAGACCGGCTGGGTGGTCAAGCAAGACGGGCTGGGTGGTCAAGCTAAGACCGGCTGGGTGGTCAAGCTAAGACCGGCTGGGTGGTCAAGCCAGACGGGCTGGGTGGTCAAGCCAAGACGGGCTGGGTGGTCAAGCCAAGACGGGCTGGGTGGTCGAGCCAAGACGGGCTGGGTGGTCGAGTCAAGACGGGCTGGGTGGTCAAGCTAAGACCGGCTGGGTGGTCAAGCAAGACGGGCTGGGTGGTCAAGCCAAGACGGGCTGGGTGGTCAGGGCCACTCTTTCCTGGCAAGATTTTTCTGTGGTCGTTCCCAGTGTCAGCCAACAGAGGCCAGACCTGCTCTCCCACCGTGGTTTCGGGTCCCTCACCATCACTGCTGGTGGGCGCTGGCACTCTCCTCCCCCGCAGCCGCCGGGCCAACCCTCGGAAGGAGCCGTCAGACACCACTGACACGGACACTTGAAGGCAGCTGGGGAGTCCCGAGGCACGTTATGAAATCTGAGGGTCCAGCCACTTCCATCACCAGCCAGGGCTCAGCTCATCTGAGGAGGGAGGAGAGAAGGGGAGAAAAAAATAAATAGCTTCGGTTCAACCCCGGGGCTCAAGCAAAGCATTGCAAACTGACAGGAGGACCTTGGGGCTTGCAAAAAAAAATGAAGAAGGTGGTAAATGAGGTATTTGGCTGAACAGACAACAGTCCCCTGGCTCAGCGGTGGATGTCCTCGCCCGCGTAATGAAAGCGGACAGTCCCTATTGCTCTTCACTTTCCAGCTACGCCGCCGTCCCCAGGAACGCATGGCCCAGGGACGGGGCTGAAAGATGCTGAGCCCCAAGGAACACAATCAAGAATTAGAGAGACTTAGGGGACATGGGGATGAAAACAACAGACTGGAGAATTTACTAAAAAAACCAAACAAACAAAACGACCTTGGGAGGAATCAAAACGCAGTGTAGAGAAGGGCCACGCTGCCACTCGCCGGTACCGAGAGCAGGATGTGAGGAGCTCCAGATGGCTTTTTGTTTTAGTGCAATAAAAGATTTAATCTGACAGGCAAGTGTGAGGCTGGATAATAAACAATAACACAAATAATTTCCTTAAAAAAATGAAAGGAACCTAACAGCTCAAAGATATCTTAATTTGCTGCAAAGAAAAGAAGACTATCTGTTACTTACTGCAGTTGGGAGCATGTTCACAAGCTTTCAAATGGTATTTTGTTGCAGAAGTATAATATAAGGACACTTTACTCGCTTTCCAGTCTGGGGAAATAGATCTGACTTGGAAATCGGCCAGAAGGGCTGTAAGTTAGGGCTCTGAAGTGAAGGTGATAACTTTGCCAATTAAATATGGATGTGATTTTTTTTTCCCCCTCTCCTTCCCCTGAATACTTTTGCGCTGTCATTAGGTGATGATATAAAGACACAGGCCTCCTGGTGCAGCTTAATTGCTCATATATAGAAAAATGATGAGCTCTGTTGCACTGCACGAGTACTGCCGCGGCTACTCGCTGCCTTATTAATAGGTGATACCAACGCAAGTTTAATTCTTCTGCCCAAGGAGAAACAGAGAGATAGCAAAACCCCCGCTCAGCAAAGTACTTCACCACTCGCTAAACTGCTTTGCTGAACACCGATGGACCTAAGAGCAAGCTTATATTTAGTCACACAGTTAAATTGTTTTGCTGAGTTGATGCTTGGCGCACTGGAGGCAGGATGGACTTCCTATTAAGCGAGTTTTTATTTCCATATCCTTATATTTTTCTTTTTTATTGCTGACGATCCTATGTTTTACAATCTGCTGCTGAATGATTTCTAGTTCAGGTTGAAGCCTGGGCAAGCTAAGGACAAAAAAAAAAAAAAAAAGGCTGTAGTTTTAATTAGCATGGACCTCAGCACTTTGGAACGGGATGTGGGGAGGGCTCGGGGCTGCCTTCCCTGGGGATGGACGTGCCTCTGGGGAGCACCAGGATGGACCCTCCAGGGCAGAGATGACCTTCAGAGCATGGGGGTGACGAGGGACACCTTGCTCAGAGGAGAGCAGGAGGGAGCGTGCAGGCGCAGAACATGGGGAATGGGAAAGGTTCAAAGCCCAGACGGCCAAAAGATACTGCCTGTTAATAGTAACAGCAATAATAATAATAATAATAATAATAATAATTTCATTATTATTCAATATTATTCAACAATAATATTATTATTATTCAACCTTCAGGAAAGCAGTGCTACTGCATGTTTTCAGTCTTCACTTCCTCAGCAGCCAATAGCTCACCCCTAAAAATCCACGTTTGTATCTGCTTTGCAGCAGCCTCTCTAGGGGAGCTTTTTTAAAGGGATTGATCCTCCCCTCAAAAAATGGGGAGAGCCACCCTCCCGTCTGCATGAAAAGCTGACGGGCACAGGCTTTGCATCTGCCAGGGCTCTGAAGGCCGAGTTTCATTCCCAGATAAGCTGTGGTGAGCACGGGAGGGAGCGGAGCAGGGAGGGGAAGCTGCGACTGAATTGATGGCAACGGAAAAAGCAGGACGTACAAATGGCTTGAGAAAAGGCGTGATGAGATGTGACTGCCCTGGGTCCTGGGACTGGAAAGAGCAAAATGGGAAAAGACCACCTGGACGAAGAGAAAGTGCTTCTGATTGCTTGGGGAAAAACGGAGTTAAAGATCATTGGAACGGACAAGGCAATCTGGCGGCAGCGCGGCGCGTTGATTGCTCCCGGCGCGATGGCGGGGCGCGGGCGGTGGGCTGCATCCCTCCAGGGGCTCCGTCTCTCCAAGGGCTGCCTGCTGGGGGGGGGACGGACCCGGCCACCATCCCGGGGTGCCATTGACCCAGGGAGGGTAATGTCCAGGCACAAGGTTCCGGTCGCACCGGTGTTTTGGGGGCATGCGAGCGCTGGCAGCCCCAGTTTCACCAACTCCCCTTTACTCCTGTACGAACCAGGAAGCTCAGCCCCAGGAGGGGCGCTGGGGGGAGCCGGGGGCCACCCTGCCCAATCCCTGGCTCAGCGTGGGCAGCGGAGGTGAACCGAACCGCTATGGGGGAGCACCCATTTAGGCGTAACTCAAAGCCCAGGTTGGGATGGATGCCCTGCATCTCCCCCAGTCCCAGGACCTTAACCCCAAGCAATGATCACAGAATTATAGAATTGCCCAGGTTAGAAGGGACCATTTAGATCATCAAGTCCAACCATCAGCCCAACTCTGACAAAAACCATCACTAATCCATATCATAAGCACCACGTCTACCTGGCTTTTAAATACCTCTAGGGATGGTGACTCCACCACTTCCCTGGGCAGCCTGTTCCAATGCTTGACAACCCTTTCAGTGGAAAAGTTTTTCCTAATATCCAATCTAAATCTCCCCTGGCACAACTTGAGGCCGTTTCCTCTTGTCCCATCGCCTGTTCCTTGGGAGAAGGGACCGACCCCCACCTCTCTACACCCTCCTTCTGGAGGGTTGCAGGGAGCAATCAGGTCTCCCCTCAGCCTCCTTTTCTCCAGGCTGAACACCCCCAGCTCATCCCGGGAGTACGGGCGCTCTGGGCTTGGGATTCACGCATCCAAAGGTTTTCTAAAGGTTATGCAAAGGTTACCGCACCACTGATGTGTTGGATCAGCACGCTAGCTCTGTTTGCCTAATTTCCAAAGCCTGAAGGTTCCCGGGCAGCTCAGCAGCACGGCTTGAAAGGCTCCGGTTGCCCCCGTGCATTTGTAGTGATCCTTCAGCCCTAAACCACCTTCCAACACACAGGGTGACTGCGACGATGAAGATAACAAGAAATAATGATGTATCCATTTCCTCTACCTTGGGCGTTTTTAGGCTGCCTCATCTCAGAAATGAACCAATTTGAGCGTTTTGCATGACGACCCGTTGGACTCTGTCACGGTGACGGGCAGATGGTCGCGTTTGTATTCACACAATACCTCTTATACCGTTAATCAGGCTGGTACCCCAACGACTGCTCGATTTTAAATTCACGGATTGACCCAGCCTTCTCGGGCTAATCTGCCTGCAGCCCGCTGAACTCCTGCGTTCCAAGAGGGAGGCAGAGCCACAGGAAGACGGAGCGCTGAGCGCGCGCTGGGTAACCGGATAAACCAGCAGCAGGCTCAGGAGCCCGGCCGCAGTCTGTAGCTGTAGGGTTAACGTTATCTGCAGCACACGCAGAGACGGACAGTTTCAACGTAGGCATAACACATATTTTTTCAGATGTCCCTACTCATGTTATTAATTATACGTCTCAGGTTACTAAACACAAGCAAATTAGGATGATTTCCTGCCCAGCATCGCAAGCCTGTGGTTTGCTATTCCCTTTCACTCAGGAATTAGCCTTTCTGCATGATTTCCCTGCCAGGCTTCCCATGCCCGAGCACGGTTTCCCAGCTCCCAGCATTGGAATCTACCCAATCCATTCCCATTGCAACTCAAAGTGCTTCGCAAACTCCGTTGCTTGTGTTGCAATTTCACATTCCCAAATACTGGGTTCGATAGTAATAGCAGTGCTCCTCATGCTGCTTCAAAATTAAATGAGCCAGAAGAAAAACGTTCTGAAACATTTTCACTTGGGCATTTGGATTTTGAAGGACATTTTAAAGACAGAGAACACAAGCCGGCTCCTGATGACGTTCATGAGGATTTCATCGTTTACTTGTGTGAGGAAGAACAGGCAGGTGTCAGTGCAGCCAGGAGAGGAGTGAAGTTTGACGCGACATTAAGAAGATGTAACTTACTTTTCCAATCACCCCAGATTCTCACGGAGCAGGGCAGGCTGGCGGTCTTGGCTGGAGGTCCTGTGTTGGGAAAATAAAGAGCCATTAGCAGCAGAAGATGGGGACCAAGTAGCCTTGCTTATACCAAGAAAGTGCAAAAGCACATACCTTTTTTAGGAGCTGCTACTTTGGAGGGCCCCGCCACAAAGCCACACAGGACGTACCTCGAGAAGCAGCTGCAGCACAAAGGGAGACATTCCCAAAACAAGGAACAAAACCACCACTGGACTCGTGGTGGGAAGGACACCGCAGGCACATGAAGGCAAACCAGATCTCAGCCTGGACACCAAACTTTTCTTCCCTCTGAGGAAGTGAGACAGGAGAGTCTGGATTTCCTTCCAGCAGAGGTCCAGGGCTTTCACAGGCTGCGGACGCCACGTGAAGAATGGGACTGTGAGGCTGCAAAACAAAACAAGGAGATGCTGAATAAAAGAGCTGCAAACACTCGATGGCCAGCCCAGGATGAAATCCACACTGCAGGAACGCCTTCAGCTCACCCAGGGGAATTCATACACCTCTTTCTTAGCTATTACAACTGGTTGATGAAGGCATTCATGTTGGGTAGGTTTGGTTGCCTTCCAACACCGCTTGCTAACACCTGAAAACTGGTGGGTGCTGGTGGATGCTGGGGGTCCCCCATCCCCAAGCCCCCCCAGACCCCTGTGCACCCACCCTGCCCCGCATAGCCGGAAAGGACAACCACCAGCAGCAGAGTGTGGAAAACTTTCTGTCTCTCTTCTGCTAATGATGATCTTATTTTACAGAGAGGACCTGTCATTCAGCCTCCTGTAATGGCTAGTTTCTATTTCAACTCTCCCTCCACCCTATTATCTTTTATAAAATTCAGCCGGGCCGGGTGATGGATTGATAAGGGACAGTCCCGGCGGGAGCCGGCTCGCTCAGAATGGCTCTCACGCACGCCCAACTTCTGTATCTTTTTAAATATTTCAGTTGTTTGAGATCTTTATTTCACATTTCGATTTCCTGTAGTACGGTAAATTTATCTTAGTCACCCAGTCAAGTTCTCTCCAAGCCCTTTATCTTCTCCTCCTCCGTACAACTGAGAGCACCTACATTATCTGTGCCGCCGATAACGGCGGCTGTGGCAATCCGCAGATTGCGCCAATCGGGCAGCGCCCCAGCTGAAAGGAGACCTTGGAAGCCCCACGCTCGTCACCAGCTGGAAGTTCATCGCTCAAACCTGGCACCAGCTTCTGCCAAGGTGAAAGACGGCTCCTGCTCGGCCAGAGGAGAAGAGCCCGGGGCTGCCTGTGGACCTGATGGGTGTGGGGAGCAAGGGCAGCTGCTCCCTGGGGCTGCGGTCCCAGGAATGCTGGTCCCAACCCAAGCGCATCCTCCTCCTCCTCCTCCTCTTGCCCACCAGCCCCAACCACTGCTCAGAAACGGCTGCAGCACCTCATTCCTCATCCCCGTTATTCTGAAAGCAAACACCAGCCTCATTTTTCAAGCGTATAGTAAACCTGCACAACCACCTCCTGATTTTACTAGTTATTTGCATGAGCAGAAAATAACACCAGAGCTTCCCTTGGGCTTGGGAGAACTGGATGGGATTGCTGGGAGGGGCTCCTGGGAGACCCCAGCCAGCCACCAGCAGAGGAACCGGAGCAGTGCAGCGGCTGTGCGCGCAGGTCAGGCCAAGAGGGTCTGGTTTCAGGGTGCTCAGGGGACCCCAAGCCCAGGGCTCCGAACCCCGGGACACCCTGGAAGAGCAGCCCCCACAGCACCGGGGCTGCCCGCGCGGGGAGAAGGGTGAAGGCAGCTTCTCCCACGGCTGGCAGCTCTGCGGCAGTGCCCTGCCAGCGCCGAGCATCACACGGCACGGACAGCTGTGCAGGAGCTCCGCGTCACAGATGACATTTGAGGGTATATAAAAATCCTGAGACACGTGGCTCCTTTCTGCTCCTTCTTCCCTGGCACGGAAGGTCCCACGGGCAGCTCCGTGCAAAGGGACCAAACACGGATGACACGGTGCTGGGGACCCCGCGCTGAGCCTCCCCCTCCCTGCTGATGCCTGGAGGGG
The DNA here is from genome assembly GCA_947846985.1 of Fratercula arctica. Classification (NCBI taxonomy): domain Eukaryota; kingdom Metazoa; phylum Chordata; class Aves; order Charadriiformes; family Alcidae; genus Fratercula; species Fratercula arctica. Next base: position 5,011,887 of record CANTUZ010000015.1, read on the forward strand.
CTCGGCCTCTCCTCCGTCCCTGCAGCCGCAAAGAAAAGCCCAACTGGGACCATTTGGGATGTCCTCAATGGAGCAGCTGCTCCCAGCAGAGAGGTCTGCTCCCACCAGCAGCCCTGCCAAGGCCCAGGCTGCTGGCAGAGGTCACGAGCACAAGGACATATTTTCCCCCGATAGACCACAGAAGGTAAAATATCTCGAGAGTGAGGAGCAGAGCAAGCACCCTGCACCGCCGTGGGAAACCCCCTCCTGACAGCGCCTTCATCATCCGTGGGACAGGGGCTGGGACCAATCAGGCAAAATAAAAAAATAATAATAATAAAAAATAAAACCCCAGGTAAAAGAAAGTCACCTCCTCGCCGTGGCAGCCGCGGTCCTGCCGGCAGCGCCGAGCCACGGTCAGGCAGCACCCCCTGGTGCCACCGCGGGTGCGGGGCTCGGCCGCAGGGCACCCCACGCCACGGCACCCACGCCGCAGGGCTCGGCCGCAGGGCACCCACGCTGCGGGGGGCAAGCCGGCAAACCGCCCGGCAAAACCTCGGCGAGCCGCAAGGGCAATTAAATTCTTCTGTTTTCTCACTGACGAGTACGCTTCATGCAAAACAACGGATGTGATCGCCGCGGTTTAACCCCAACCAGCAACCGGGACCATGCAGCCGCTCGCTCACCCCCCTTTTACCCCCCAAACGGTAGAGAGAAGAGGGAGAAAAGGAGGGGAAAGGAAAATAAACTTGTCAGTTGAGACAAAGGCAATTAAATAGAACAATATCAGAAAAGGAAAATAGCAATAATAATGACACAAGTCACTCTCACCGCTCGGTGAATTGGCACCATCCCGAACAGTGATCGTGGATTCCCCCGCCTTGGCCAACCCCCATTTCTACACCAAGCAGGACGTCTATGGTATGGAATATTCCATTGGCCATTCCGTTGGTCTGTCTATGCTCCTTCTCAGCTTCTAGGGGAAGATGAAAAGAGTCCTTGAAAAGCATAAACATCACTTAGCAACTACTAAAACGATATGCCTTGTTGGCACTCCTTTCACAGCGATCACTAGAAAGAAAATTAACTCTTTCCCAGATGAAACTACGCCAGTGATGAGCCAGGTAGGCAGATCTTGTCTGCTCAGTCCTGAGCACAAAGCACACTGGTTTGGGACCATACCTGTCCTGATGGCCAGGATGCAGGAGATGTAGGTGGCTTCCTCCCTGGGGAAGAAGCGGGTTTTGCTGCCAGTGGTGCCAGTTCCCACCTTGCTGGTGACAGCATGACAAGGAGCTGGGGTCCTGTCCTCGCTGTGCCCCTGTGGTCACCAGCAACCTGTGCAACAGCACTGGCTCTTTGATCCAGATTTTAAAAAAAAAAGGGATGCTCCCACCTCCTCTTACAGCATCATGGAGCTGCACAGGGTGAGTCTGCAAAGAGCACGCTGGAACCTGACTGTGGTGATGATAGGAAGAGAAAATGTTACTGTTTTTGTACAGGGGTTTCCACACACTTCAAGGAGAAGTTCGTTGTGGTGGGAAGAGGCAAGGGGACTTCACTTTCAGTCTGCCAGCGGCTTCCCGGCCCCAACATGGCAGAAATGCAGAGAGCAAAGCTTCTGCCCAGCCTGTCCACCAGCCCCAGCTTTGGGGGTGGCTCAAGTGAATCCTCATGGACTCTTGGGAATACAGGACCAGGACCAACAACTCCTTGCACACCAGCCAGCAGCCAAAGGCAACTTTTAGGCAGGCTACACTCAAACCAGCAGCCTAGAAGTGAGGTGCTCACCAGCCTCTTCCCAGCTCTTGGAGTGATTTTTTCCCCTGGGATCAAACACAGCAGCAGGACACCCAATAAATATGTCTGCAGAGGGGTGATTTATCTGCAGGGGAAGCCATGGAAATTCCCTAACCCTCTTAAATATCCGCTTCTTGGCTCTAAACTGTCCATAACTTGCCAACTGGGGAATGTATTTGTCGGCTCCCCTCTGTATATTTTCTGCTTTTCATTATAATTTGCTAAATAATACATGACAATGAGTTATTTATCACACTCAGCAGCTTCATGATCCCCCCCTCCATCCGGAGGAATTTCACCCATAAATCAGTCGCACAAATACCCGCTGGCATTGCCACAGTGCTTGTCCCCCCCTGACACACTCCCCCACCACCTGCCCCGGCGGCTCCCGGGCTGAGCATCGTCTGAACTAAAAAGCATTTCTCTGCCCCAGGACAGCCCTCTCCCTCCCTGGGGCTCCTCTCCTTGTGGTCCTCCTCTGCACAGCAGCCACGGGGCAAAGGAGGAATAGAAATACCAGAAGACACAAACCCAGCAGGTAAAGAAGGCGGAGGAGGAAGCTTTGCTGGGAGCTCCGTCTCTGGGGCTATACTCATGGGAGAAGCAAAAGTGGCACCAAGAGGTAAACGAGAGTAAAATTCCTTGCTCTCAGGATGTAAAGGGACTCTGGGAGGGAGGCTGGATATTTCTGGCCCTCGGGTGGGTGTTCCCCGGGATATGACCCAGCACAGGCAGGGATTCAGAGGATGCAGCTCCGGAGGGTCCGGAGTTGCCCTGGGTGGAGCAGCATTGGCAGCGCTGATGGGCAGGAGCCACCAGGCTGAGCTGAGCCCTGGGTGGACACGGTACACCTACCTGCTCATCTCGTGTGGCCTGGGAAGGGCTGAAGGCTGCAACACCTCTATCGGCCTTGTATCTGGAGGATGCCCTGAATACCGCGCACCATCCCGCATCGGGAAGGTGCCGGAGGGGCTGCTCCTCCACCCCGGCACTAGCCAGACAGGCAGCCAATGCCAGCGGCTCTGCCACATGGCAGGATGGCCACCGAGCACATCCCTGCACCAGCCCAAACTTCTGCTGACCTCCAGGCACCAACCGCACCGCATCCCAACTGGGGACCCGGAGGGAATGGTCCCACCAGAGACCCTCTCACCCCGTGTGCCATCAGACCTGTCGTGCACCCCTCCTTGCGCCCCGCTTCGCTTTGTTTCACAGACGGCAACTATGGGAAGGGAGAGGCCAGCGCTGCAAGTAGGACGTGAGCCCAATAGTTCCTGGTCGTGCCAGGTAGCTGATAAATGGTCTGAGACCTGATGGCTTCGTTGCAGTGCTGCGGAGCTCACAGGCGCTGGCACTCGTCTTCCAGGCACATACCGATGGAGAAAAATCCTAGACACCTGTAAATATGGAAATTCTTTAAATGCTCCTAAAAAGGGAGGAGCAGAGGGGCTGCTGCTTTGCTCCTCTTTGTTTGATTGCCAAGCTGCAGGAGCTCCAGCCGGAGCGCCTTGGAAGTGCCCAGTTCCCAGGGTGGAGAAACCCTGGGGGAAAAATAATCCAGGTGCACTCCAGGCTCCTGCGGCTCGGCTCTCCCAGCCATGCTGCCCTCCGAGCGGGGCCGGCAGGAGCTGGTGGCACCAGCTCAACCTGGTGTCTGCCGGTGCCGCTCCTGGTGCGGAGAGGAGGAGTTGGTTTTGCTGGGATACTGCATCCCGAGGATGCTTTCTGCTGGTGTGGGACTGGGACCCCAGGGCAGCTCTCCAACAGCTTCCAGCTCCACATGCCAGGGGATTGGATCACGTCCATTAACTCCTTGAGCACTCATCCTTGGAACTTGCACCATGGGCTGGCAGGAGTCCCGGGAACAAGTGAAGGGAACCCAGGATGGAGGATTTGAGCACACAGCGGCAGATCCAGCCGGCACGAGGGCTGTGCCAGCGCCCAAGCTGGCACACGAGCAGGTTTGCCCGTCCACGGGGCAGGCAGCCGGGGCGCAGGCAATGGCTGGCATGGTGGCAGGCACGACACGGAGGGATGCAGGCACGACGCGGAGGGATGCAGGCACGACACGGAGGGATGCAGGCCCGACAGAGAGCCAGGAGGAGAGAAAAGCGATGCAAGGAATGGGAATGTGGCACTGAGGCTGAGCCAACACCAGAGAATTAAGCATCTGTAAATGAGCTGGCTGGCCAGGAGCAGCTGGAGCATTGCCACCACCGTGCCACCCCGAGAGCCACGCTGGGCCAGGCAACGTGGCCTTTTACAGAGCCAGGTACTCTGCATGCAGGTGTCACCGAGTGACCGTCACAGCAACACGGGGAGGTGGGTGAGGACGGCACCTTGACAGCTTTTCGGTGCTCGGCTCCTGCGACAGGTGGTGTAAGAGCTGCAGAGGGATCCGCGACGCAGGGAGCTGGGAGTTTTCCAGGGTGGGTGGCTGGGGAATTCCAGCCTGAGTCATGCAGCAGGAAAAAGAAATCGGTTTACTGAAATTAATGCTACTCCTTCCCCCACACTTGTGCGAAACCTTCTCCCTCCGCCTTGCAAAGTGATACAGCACTGCCTGCCCTCAGGACGCAGCACAGGATGACACCCACCGCCTGCAGCAAGGGGAGAAGGCAGCAGATGGGTGCTCCTAATCCCCCCTCTGCACTGACACCCAGCCCGGGAAAAAGGGAAAACTCTCACAGGCTCCACTTACTAATTTCCAAGACAGAGCTCAGCCCTGCTGCACCGCAAGCATCTAGTCAGTGCCTGGCAATTCTTGACCCATTATTATTACAAGCTTTTCTGCTATAAAAAGGAAATGCAATTTGGGGATGGCAAAGTGCATCTTCTATAATCGAATTTTCCCAGCTCAGCAGGGGTGGATCTGGCCCATCAGGACACATCACCCTCCGCAGCAGCCGGGCTCTGCCCCCACCACAGCCCAGCAAACAGAACTCGCACCCAAATTGTTCCAAACTGCTGCTGCAGAGCCCCAAAGCACCCACCTCCACCCCCTGACCTCCCACCACCAGGCACTGGCGCAGCATGGGGCTGTCCCCTCGACACCGGCGTGTCCCGCAGCAGCGTGGGGATTTCTATCAGACAAAAACTGTTCTTATCTCCCCCCTGCCCAGAAAAGGGCACAGAAGAAGAAACCAAGGTTTTAATTAAAATCATATATTTCCACACCATTTTACCACCCGAGGATGCTCAAAATGCTTTGGAAGCCTTTTCTTTGAGCCATAGCCTTCCCATGCTGTGCCGATCCCCGCAGGGAAGGCTGTGACCTGCTCTGGCAGAGCAGCAGCCCCGAGCCCGGGCTCCGGGGGTCCCTGCTCGCCCCGCACAAGGGCACGGCCCTTTGCAGGAGCCACAGCCCCCCCTGAACGGCTGCGCCCCATCCCACCCCGTACCCACCCTGTGGTGCTCTCAGCATGGCTGTGGGTTACCCCCTTGGGGGGGCTCCGGCCCTAAAGAGACCGAGCCTTGCACATGGCGGGTTACGTGGGCACCCGGCGAGCAGGGATGCGGCTGGTGGGATACACATCCCCCCCACCCACCCCACCCCGTAAACCTCAGCTTTTGATTATACCTTCCATCACCAGAGGAAAGAACCTGGAGAGTGACCAGTGGTGCAGACGAGCGAGCGACAGCCTTACGAACCTCCAGAGCTCCTTCTCCTGGCGAAGGTGAGGTGAGGAGCTCGGCAAACCTCAGCTTTTCACTGCTGGGAAACGAGAGACGGCCAGAGCCCTGCTTCAGTCCCAGCGGGGACAGCGGGAGGGAGAAGTTACGATTCCTCAGGTTCAACCTTCCTTTTCAAGTCGCTGTGCCCTACCTTTGAAGCAAAATGCTTTGCAAATACTGATTAATTTAACTTGACAACATCCATCTTGAATAAACAGTATCTGGGCTTACAGATGGGGAAATCAAGGCATGGAAGGGAAAAAAAGGCAGAACCAGGAACAAAACCCTCTCTCTGTGCTTTAACTACAAAATCATCTTTCCTCATTAGCAGCTAATCAGAACTACCAGAGGGGAAGAGATTACAGACAGGGTGGAGAGGGGAGTAACTGAAAGAAATACAGACATCAAAACAGATTTTCATTTATTTACCCATTTATCACAGTGAATCACAGGCTTTGAGTTCATTCCAGTCTGCTTTGGCCTTGCAGGATTTTGGGATGCCGTCTCCAAAATCTAAGAAGTTAATAGGTCACAGCCACGCACCATCTCAGGAAGGAGAAAGTCTGCAATTTTGGGTTGGTCTCTGGAAATCTGATATTGCTTTGCCTGCTAAATTATAAAAAACCACTAATCTTCCCTCGCCAGCCTCCTAATCTTTATGGGAGCCCAGATACCTTATCTCAAACTTGCTTATTGAGCAGCACCCTGCCCTGCAGGGCTGTAGCTTGGGTGAAGGTTTGCAGTGGCTCTGAGACACGGGGATCGGCGGTGGGATTTGGCACCCACAGGGTGCTCCGCGCCCCCCAGCAGTGCCGCTGGTGGGGGCAAATCTGCCGGCGTGGGAGCAGCTCGGTGAGGGCCAACACGGACATCAAACTTCAGATGTCTGTGCTTCATCTCAGCCGCCTCCAGGCTGAGCAGCTCCGGGACGAGAGGGTCCAGCCGGGCACAGGCTGCCGGGGCAGAGCCCGCGCGTCCCTTCTGCTCCTCTCAGGAGGTTTGGGGGCTTTTTCCCCCCCACCACCTTTTTGCCCAAAAATGATTTGTGAGAAGTGATTTATTTACTGCAGGCAGAGGACATCTCATCTTCAAACTTCCCTTTCTCTCCTTATTTCATCCTGACTTTCCAGAAATGAGGAGACAGCGGCATCCATGATTTATCCACCCGGCCACAGCTCACAGCCGCCGCGCCGGGTGTCCCAGGTCTCCGGAAGGGACAAGCCCCCGTAACTCACCCCAGCCCCGGGACGCTCGAGCGGGTCACTACCTGCACAACACCTTTCCTCCGGCATTTCCAGCCTCATGCACGAACCCACGCTGGGAAACGAGGAACATATTTTCAAATCAGAGGAGGAAATGGTGTCTTTGTGTCAGGCAAGTGGAAGAAATCCAGGACCAAGAGACTGCAGAGCCTTTTCCACTTCAGACAGCAGGTGCTCTCCAAGATGTGGTTATGGCAACAAAATAAATGATGGATAATTGCTTTTGTGACAACTTGCCAATTAAATTAGACTCAGCAGAATAACATAATGACAATTTGTTATGCTCTGGTGGGCACTAACACACCAATCATAATTAAATGCTATGACTGAAATAGAATGCTGCTGTACACAGGAATATATAACCCCAATTCCCTCCCAGTGAAACATTATAGGTTCAGACTTGATTTCAATTTCTGGAGGATAATAGCATTAGCGCACATCAGAATGAGCTTGCAATATGCATACGGGCAGCAGCAGCACAGGGAGACAGACAGAGCCAAGGGCAGCTGAGCCGCAGGGCTCCTGGGGGACCCTCCCCGGCATCTCTGATGCTCCGGGTTTCACGGCAGCGGGGGACACCCCCAAATCGCTGCCATGTCCCACGAAGGTTTCAAATCCTGGGCCCAGAAGAGCAGGCAGGGGAGCGAGTGGCCCTGAGGGAGCAGCCCTGCTGCCGGCACCGGGGCGAGAGCTCGCCGGGATGGGGCCGCGGGGGTTTCTCATGGTTGTGCCAAGGCTGCCATCGCTCCCCGCCAGCAAAGCCCTCCCGAGCAGCCCCCGAGCAGCCCGCCCGAGCCACGGGACCAACACAGCCTGCACTTGCTTGAATGATTACTAAATAAAACGTACAGCAGCACCCAACAGCACACTTGCCCCACAGCCAGGGGCCCTCTGGGGCTCAGCCCTTCCAGCCGACCCGGCCACAGTCGGGCTGGTTGGCCACAGTGCCGGCGGCTTGCATCAACTCGTCGAAAAACCGAGCAGGTCAGGTCCTGCAAGGACTTGAAACTTACTGGTAAGACAGCAGCCCAATTCTTCACCCCGAGCCACCGCTGAGCTCAGGCTGCCCGTCTCCTGGGGGTGCGCCGACCCTCGTGCTGCTCCTGCCTCCCGCCCTGCTTGGGGCGACTGTCCTGCACCTTATCCACCCCAGAACTCTTGGGCCGGGAATCACTATTACACGGGCATTGCTGGTGCGTTAATTTAAAACCCAAACCAGGCAGACGGCAGGAATCGATGATGCTGCTGAGGTTTTGCAAACCCTCCCCAAAAGCAGAAGCCACCTGCGTGCCATCCCCTCTCCCGCTGTGGGGATTCAACGCGCCGCAACCTGCAGTGCTAACCGAGCCGGCAGCGCCTTGCTCCAATGCCGCATGCGTTTTCCTGCCAAATGAGTGTAAAACACCCGGCGTGTCCAGCCAGCTGCCCTCGGGAACGGCTGCTGCAGAGCCCCATTGCGGCGGCTGCTCCCCAAAAAGCAGCCCCAAGCCCCACTGCTTTAGGAGAGCCCACAATTTACCCAAATAAAAGCTTTCTAATTTCAGGTGATGCAAAGCAGGCTGTTGCCTTGCAGCGCCAAGCAATGAGACCGCCGCATCTCTGGGTTACAAAGGCCATCATAGTCCTTGATAGATCTCAGCGTATCTTTTATCAGGTGCCGAATAACAAGGCAAGTATAAAAATACAATAAAATTGAGCCAAGATCCTAACACATACAGATACAGCTCAAAATGGGGCAGATTTGAAGACCAAATGCAAGTGTGTGTGCAAGCAAAGGGTGGGCAGAAGTAAATCACAGAAGAACACAACATCGCAGCAATGCCAACATTTTAACACCTTACTTGGAGCTACATCCTTAAAACATTTAATGCTTTATTACCTGCCTCGATGAAGCTTGGCACGGGCAAGGTCAGATCACCTGTTTTTCCAGCAAAGCTGATGAATTACTTTGGCTGCTCCAGACATAAGACCTGATCCTATTAAACCCCAAGTCCCCCTGCCCTCCACACGTAACCACGGATAATCTGCCCGCGTGTGACCAGCAGCGTGGCTGGAGATGTGTCCCCGCAGAGGGACACGTGCCGGGCTCTGCCGTGTGGGCCACCCGCTGGAGGGGTCGTGCATCATGGCAGGGGGCAGCTGCCCTCTGGTTTAACCAGTGCCCAAGCTCAAAAACCGATCATGGAATCATAGAATGGTCTAGGTTGGAAGGGACCTTTCAGATCATCAAGTCCAACCATCAACCCAACTCTGACAAAAACCACCAGTAACCCACGTCCCTCAGCACCACGTCTGCCTGTATTTTAAACACCTCCAGGGATGGTGATTCCACTGCGTCCCTGGGCAACCTGTTCCAATGCTTAATAACCCTTTCAGTGGAAGAATTTTTCCCAATATCCAGTCTAAACCTCCCCGGCGCAACTTGAGGCCATTCCCTCTTGTCCCATGGCCTGTTCCTTGGGAGAAGAGCCCAACCCCCCCTGGCTACCCCCTCCTTTCAGGGAGCTGTAGGGAGCGAGAAGGTCTCCCCTCAGCCCCCTTCTCTCCAGGCTGAACACCCCCAGCTCCCTCAGCCGCTCCTCACCAGACTTGTGCTCCAGACCCCTCACTGGCTCCGTTGCCCTTCTCTGGACACGCTCCAGCACCTCGATGTCTTTGCTGTAGTGAGGGGCCAAAACTGAACACGGTGTCCAAGGTGGGGCCTCACCAGGGCCGAGCACAGGAGGACGATCACTGCCGCGCTCCTCCAGCCCCAAGCTGTGGGTCCACAGCTGTTCACTCCGGTGGGACACATCCTGCGCACAAGCAGTGATGCTGTTTGGTAAAGCACCGGTCTGGGTAACGCTATGGCATCCCTAGAAACTTTCTTTCACATGGTTCATTGCACGGATGTACCTGTGTCATTTGCTGCCTCGTTAGGGCTCCACCACCGAGGCAGGACCTGTTTGCAACGCACCACCCCAGGAGGTGCCGCTGCAGGGACAGCCCCGAGCCCTGACAGTCCTCCTGAATTTCCAGATGGGAAGGGGTTTCCCCTCCCAATGCTTTGCACAAACACGGCAGCTGCAGCCCAGCTGCTTTACTGGTTTTATTGTTGATGCTACTGGGGCAAGAGAACGCGTGCCCAAGTGGGCTAATCACGAAAGCAGCAGACTTTGCAATCAGGTCTTCTAGGTCCTACAATGGGCCCTGCTGGAGGGCAGGCAGAGTTCTCCATCCTGAAATTTAGGAACTGACCTTGGGAAACCTTCAGGCTGGCTTTCAGCGCTATAGAAGGGGTTCTCCTGCCTGCCATTGTCCCGTCTTTTTGATGCCTCAAGGAGTAAGGAACCTTGTAACTGATACTTTGGCATTTATTGTCACTTAAAAATAGCCTGGCAATCAGAGAGAGGAGCTGCGGCACACACCGCTCATCTCGCAGGAGGGAGGAGGTCAGCGATTTAGCCCAGAGAAGGTCACGGGGCCGCTCCGTAATGGGGTGTAGGATTGCGAGGCAGCGAAAGCTTCGCTCCAGTCATTACCGAGCGTTACAATAGCAGAGGACAGGCCTGCCCGGGCATAAGGACATTACTCGACTGCACGAGATGCCAGGCACAGGCAAAGGGGCAGCGACAAGGTCACAGCTGCGGCTCTTGCCTACAAACCCTACCTTTGCCTGCCCCAGCACAGGCAGGGGTTTCGCTGTACCCTGGGGGTCTCCCTCCACCCCAGCTCCCTCGCTGCGTCTTCTACTCCCCCGTCTGCGCGTCCCGCTTGCTCCCAGGGGAAAATGAGATTTCTTTTCAACTATTTTTTTGGTGAAAGCACAGATTTCTCCCCAGCACCACCCCACATGCACAAGGCAAGGCTGAAACATGTTTATCATGCTGCCGGGTGCCAGCAAACCCCCTAGCTGTGACAGCAGAGGGACCCTGTCACCACTCTCCCTTCCTGGGGGACACTGAGCCCCCGGACCCTCCCGGCGGCAGAGCACGGCTCCCACCTAGTGGGGACCCACCAGGGGCTCAGGGAGGTGGGGGGGGGGGGGGCTGGCATGTCCCGGGTGGGTCCCAGCCCAGCTCCTCCTGCCAAGCCCCTGACCTTTTGCTGGCGGCTGGAGGATAAATGCTTGATAAATAATAAATCGCTCACCCCAGGCTCTTGTTCAAACCTTTTAATTAAAGTAGTTGAGTTACTCTAAGGTCACGGTGATTGGCATTTCAATCCCAGCCCAGCAAACACATCCATCAAACAAACACAGAATTCTGGCCTTAATTGTGTTTTCTCCTAATTGCACCAAATACCTGAGCTCACACCCTTTCCCCGTTACCCACCAGCTGTAACACACCCGCAGTGCGGAACATCTCTGCCGGCTCCTCCATCCGCTGCAGCCAGCCAGTGACCTGCCCGAGGCCCAGGGCCAGCTCTGCCCCAAGAGCTTCCAAGAAATAATTTCCTAATTTACACCATCTGAGGGGTCCCATCCTCCTTTGCTGCCCCACTGAGCGTCTGCTCCCTTACATACAGGTTTTCCAGCTAATTTGGCTGCATACTGGCTTCAGAACAACAGCGTACAGCCGTCAGTGAAGCATACAACTGTTTTACACGGGGGTTTGGCAGAGCGTGGAGCACACCACCACCCTCCCACCCGACAGCCAGGTTACACCTCATTTCAGATGTAGAAGGGGAAGAAAAACCCACGAGGGGTCTCTGACTCCCACCCCTCAGGCTTCCCCAGGGGGGTGTGAATCCAACTGCTCCCCAGCCCATCGCAGAGCTGCTGGCCCAGCTGGGAGTGCTTGGCCTGGGGGGATCCCCACCCCAGTGACTTTTTCCAACACAGAATAAAAGAGAAATTTAATTCCAACTTTCTTCTTGCCTGCTCTGCACAGGAACTCGCTCGGGGCACACCGCAAGGCTGCTGCTCTACTCTGTGTTCTAAATTTAATATGTTATTGCTCAGTATGCTTCAGATGAGTAAAGGAAGACAGAGCCAAACCCAGTAAAGAAGCGAGGATGAAGCCAGTTACAGCAGATGATAGAGGAAAAGGCTCTTTAAGCAATGTTTGCCATTTTTTAGAGAAGTGAAAACAAACAGGAGACCACCGAGCTGTGAATGGAGTGAGAAATCTCTCATGTGTTACTGCATTCGACTTCGTAGCACTTTTCCTTCTAAAGTACTTCCCTCTATGTATTTTTGGCAAGCTAAGAGCATCATCAACAGTTGAAAATGCAAAACAGGATGCTCAAAATAAAATCTTTTACCTCTGTCAAAATCCACAAAAGGCAAAGACAACGCTGGAGCACAGAAGACAGAGCTGTTGGTCTCTCTTCCCTTGGGCTGGTGATAATCGTTCAGCCCCAGCAAGAAAAGCGGGCAGGAGGAGGGAAACTCACATCCCAGCTGCCAGCGATTTCCTGCCGAGGGCAGCTCGCCTTGGTCCCCAGCCAAATGGGGACTGCTGCGATCCAGGGAACCCCCAGCCAAAGGCTGCCTCCAGGGGAGCCAAGGGCTTGCCGCAATTTACTTTCAGCACGTGTCTCCGCTCCGGCACCGTTTCAGATTGAACCCCATTTTAATGCATTTTTCTCATCTGTTTACATTATAATTCCTCCTACCTTGACCCAGTGCTTCTAAAACTTGTATGCTGGAGGTGGGAGCATCCATCACACTCACCTCTAAGGGGCTGCTGGGTTCTGGATTTAGGGATTCAGGCAGCGATTCCCATTCCTCGTGGAAGAACCTTGCTCAGGCAGGTGTAGGTGCCACCGAGGTCAGCTCTGGAACCAAATCTCCAGAGCCTACAGCCGCAGCAGTGCTGAGACAGGCGCCTTCTGCTCTGCGAAAGAAAATCTCACACTCCTCTACAATTACAGAATTGAGAAGACAGTTTGACCTTCCAAGGATAACTGAGTAATTCTACTGTTAACTACATTGCCACCAGGAAGTGAATCAAGCCACACAAAACCAAACTACGGGCATTTTTAAATCCTCCTCTTCACTGACACACAACACATGCATAAGACAGGGCTCTTGCTCACATGCTAAATTGTGTTGCAGGGAATCTGCCTGGGAGGTAGGCAAAAAGGTAGGAAACCAAAAGGAAATCTTTCCCTCTTCCTTGTAGGGGAGAGCCAGACAAAGAGGGAGAGATTTGTTTGACATGATTTACACCTGTTTGGCTTTGGTGGTAGCTTGGTTTTTTTAAAGGAAAAAAAAAAAAGCAAACAAACAAAAAAGGAAGAGCCAAAAAAGCACAAACAAAAGAGAAAAAGCACAAACAAAAGAGAAAAAGCACAAACAAAAGAGAAAAAGCACAAACAAAAGAGAAAAAGCACAAACAAAAGAGAAAAAGCACAAACAAAAGAGAAAAAGCACAAACAAAAGAGAAAAAGCACAAACAAAATGTAATTGTTTTTCATATAGACCAAAGCCAAAATCTTTAATAAAAAAATACACTAGGCACTGGCATTGGCAGGCATGGGAAGAATGAAGTACTAATCAGCTCCGAATCCCAGTACGATTGATTGTTATTTTCTTACGTTCTTCTCTGCCAAAGTTTCCAGGACTGTTTCTGTAGCAGCACTCAACTTTCTTGCCAGCAAACTGCTGTAACATCACATCTTTCACACTTCTGAAGTGACAAGTTTCATTAAAAGTTACTAAAAAACTGCAGTGGTCAAAGTTATCTGGTATTGTTGCACTTTATCCTATTGCGAAGTTAAGCAAATGATGGAATAGGAAGAGTATATTATTACATTTCTATAAATAGCAACTCTTCTCAATTAGCTATAAAAAGATGACACTTGACAGCTGCTAGAACGCATCAAGCGAGCGCAATCTGCCATTTCAACAGTGGGACCCTCACAAGGCCTGCACTGAAAAGTGCAAGAAGTTAAGGATCACCTTTACTACTGCAAATAAGACACCCAAAGAGGCAGAACCTCTGATTTTTAAAGAAAATGTTTAATTTTTCACTTTTATACTCATATTTTCCAACTCACAATTTGAGATAACATTCCCGAACCTCAAAAAAGGGGATTATCTCCAATTTTATGAATGGGGAGATGGAAGAACAAGAATGTGTGCCCCACACACGATGAGGGAAGGCACTAGAGCCGGACAACTGAGGCACATTCCCCCACAGGAAAATGTCTCATAACCACCAGCTGACAACAGGACATCCCGTCACAGGATGCCACCACGCCTGTTAGGAGGGTACAGGATTTTCCTTCTGTTTTTCTGCCGATTCCGGTGTCTGCTCCTCCCAGTCTTTCTTCTTTTCCTGTATCTCTTCCAACACAGTTCGAAGCTGCTGGTGTAACACAGAATCTCTGGTTTCAACACCTTGATGACCCTGTTGTGCTACCTACAGTTAGAGACAAACGATCAACAAAAAAAAAGTTGTAAAAAGTTTCTGCTGAAGCGTGACTGAAGAAAGCAATAGAAAGCAACAGCCCCAGTTTGTATGTCCAGAAAAAGTGGATAGCAAAGTTCTTGGTTCAGAGATAAGTGGACAGTGAGGAGAATGGAAAGCATATCACAAGCAGGATAATAAATTAATTTAGCTAATGGAGTTTAAAACTGCAGCTTTTATAAACAGCTCTTCTGCCTTTTCGAGGGTGTTCAGCTACAAGGACAGCATTCTCAGAAGAAATGCTAATCAGTTAGTCATGAACAAGATAAAAGACTTCTAACCATCACAGAGCAGCCATTTTCTACTCTACCCGATGGGCTCTTCTAGAAGCATCTTCAGTTTGGTTTTTTACCCCATTTTATGTTAAGAGTTATGTGATCACTGCCTGAAGTAACTAGACTCCACGTGCCCAGGAACCATTTCACCTCTTGTACACCAAGAATAAACAAAGAGCAGTGGCAGAACACTTTGACAGTTAATTTCTTGCCAAAAATATAAGTAAACAACCCTCTATTATTACTATAAGTAAGCAATCCTCTATTTCAATACTTTAAAAATACAAACAAGCAAGAAAACCAAACGCCAAACTGCAAGACTTATGCAAAAATTTCCAGTTCAGGATCAAGATTGAAAAACAGAAGTGAGAGTGTGTTAGACTACTTAAACTATTAAAAAGGGATGGAAGAGTGTATTAGTTACCTTTGAACCAGAAGAGGTTCTAATTTACCCCACTACCTTAGAGAAATAACACGTATACAGTAATACATATACTCATTTCCAAATGGTTTACACAGAGCCACCGACAGACAATTTGAAAGCACCGAAGACTGGAATCTTTCACCACCACAACAAACTCTTCTCTTTTCTGTCCCACAAGAAGTACCTTAACCTTGGCACGTTCATGACTAAGAGGAAAGTTTACTCTGCACAGCAGAGACATTTTATGACGACCATCAGGCACGAGACTGACTTGCTAAAAATGTAATTTCTAAATCCACTGGCAAATTAACTCTGAATATTTAGCACTTACTTCATCTGTTCCTCTTCTCTGTAGAATTATCCCACTTGCTAAAAGGGCTTTTCCTGTTTCTTCAAACAATTTTTCCTCCTCAATTTTCCCTTCTTCTTTCAGTTCATTGAATTTCTCGACAAACCTAGATACCAAGATTGTATTTTTACTCTCACAAAGAACATTTCGGTTCACTGACTTAAGAGGAGAAAGGGTCAAGTCTCAGAAATACTTCCAGTTGAGTTATAAATAAATCTTACCTCTGGCAAGTAGATTTGTAGTTTGATTGCAACAGGTCGAAAGGTCTTGGACCATTGCCATAAATTCTGTAAAATCTCCTGTCCAAAAAAATAAAAGAGGAGCGGTGACAGGGGTATTCCCTCTGCAGGGGAAGGTGCCTGGTGAATGGCGGGGCTCAGGCACCCCTCAGCGGCCGCCCAGGGAGGGAAAGCGGCAACTCACGCTCTCACTTCGTCCTCCTGGTAGAAGATGGGGGGGACGACATCCTTCACCTTGCCATAGCGCGGCCGCGGCACCCGGTAGACAGGCTCTCTCAGCGGGGGGAAGGCAGCGTAGACGTCGAACCACAGCGGCTTCTCGATCACCCCGACACGGAGCAGGTTGCGGGTCCTGCCGGGGGAGAGGAGCGGCGGGGGGGGCGCTCAGGGAACGCCCGGACCCTGCGCCTCTCTCCCGGCGGACCCCGGGCCTCCCGACTCGCCCTCCCCGCGCCCCCCCGCAGCAGGGAACCCCACGCCCGACCGCCCCCCGCACCGGCTGAACACGCTCCCGATCTTCTGCATGCGGTTCCCCGCCATGGCGGCGGCGGCGGCCAGGCCTCCCCTAGCAACGCCTCTCCCCCTAGCAACGGCCCGACTTCCCGCCCGGAAGCGGAAACGCCCATTGGGGCCGCCGCCAGGGCGTGCAGCCAACAGCCGAAGGAAGGCGGCGCCCAGACAGCGCCAGCCGATGGCCGAGAGGGGACTCAGCCGGATCGTGTCTTGTCCGTCCCCGCCCCCCATTTAAAGAGCCAGCGCCGGTCTCCCCCTGCCCTGAGGCGGACACCCGGGGCACGCCGCCCGGCCGGGGCTCCCAGGGAGGCTGAGGGACGTGGGACGGGGGCTTGGGGCTGGTCTCCCCTCGGGTGATGGAGATGCCAGGCCCGAGGATGGGGCTCCCGGTGGGGCCGGGTCTCCCCGGGCGGGGATGGCGGCCCTCAGCCCCAGCACGGGAAGAGACGGGAGTCCCGGGGCCTGTGGAGAGCCGCGTCTCCTCGGGAGGCCTCTGACGCCATGTCGTGCACCTGAGGGAGATGGCGGCGGGATCCCCCAGCCCGGGCCTTGCCCCCACCCAGGGCTGGGGCCCGTCCGCAGCTGGGGGGTCTGTCCTGCACCCACCCTGCCCGTGTCCGTCTGTCCTGCACCCCAGTCTGCCCATGCCTGGGGATGGGACTCTTCATCGGGGAGTGAGGCGATAGGACAAGGGGTGACAGTTTTACACTGGAAGAGGAGAGATGTAGATTAGATCTCAGGAAGAAATTTTTCACTCTGAGGGGGGTGAGCCCCTGGCCCAGGTTGCCCAGAGAAGCTGTGGCTGCCCCATCCCTGGAGGGGTTCAAGGCCAGGTTGGACGGGGCTTGGAGCAACCTGGGCTGGTGGGAGGTGTCCCTGCCCAGGGCAGGGGGTGGCACTGGATGGGCTTTAAGTTTCCTCACAACCCAAACCATTCCATGATTCTGAGTTACAGTTGGGAGGTGGTTGAAACATCACAGGAGGTACCTGACCTTAAGTAGGATGTGAAACGAAACAATGTGTCTTAGATGTTCTTTTGCAGGTGCTGACTTAGACATAAGATATAGCAAAAATATAACATCTGGACCAAATTCGAGCCAAGCGTCTATCCCAAACTAACCTCGGGTAATCATAATGCTAAAATACACACCCCTATGTGAATAATGAGCGTGCTAATCAGGTAACCTCCCCAAATGTGTTAAAACAGGGGCTTAGGTGCATATGTGTAGGTAGGAGTGGTGAGTGAATCTTTATTAACCAATCATGTGTATTTTATTGTTATAAATATCAGGCAGTTGGAAACACGAGGTGTGCTGGCTGTTAAATGCCCGGCACCCGATTCTGCAGAACTGAAATAAAAGCAAATATCTCGACTCAGCGTGTTGATTGGCTCTCGCACAGTGGGTGAAGGACCCTCATTTAGGGACAACCCCGGCAGCCACCACTAAACCCCTCGCCTTTCCCCCAGCCTTCAGCCACACTCGCAACCCCAGCAGCTCTTGAGCGTCCAGCCCCTGCTTCCAAATAACACCGGCTCCTCCGAGGCCAGAGCACAGCTCCAGGGGGCTGAGGGGGTGCAGCAGCAGCCTTCCAGGAGGTGCTGCGGACAGGCAAAAAAGGAAGGGCCATCTCCAAAACTACCAGGGTGCCTCCTTGGCACCAGCTCTGGGATGAGGTGACACCAGTTGTGCTTCTCTAAAGCCTGAGGGCTGGGAAACCAAGAGGGCGGAGAAGCCCCAGCCGCGCAGGCAGCAGTTGTCACCCCGTTGTGCTCGCCGGACGCGTGCGGAGCTGCGCAGGGCGGCCTGGCTGCCCTCTCCGGTTTCCGACGGAGCCATCGGGGCTGCCTGCTGCGAGTGACAGGGGAGGACAGCTGCCCTGGACAAGGGATACGGTCCCCAAGGAAAAGAGGAGCCGCTGTCGCCCGCGCTGGCTGGTCCCGTGAGGAGGGGACACTGCAGAGACTGCCGTTGCGTGCTGCACCTCCACAGCGAAGTCATTTCTCTCCGTACAGCAGGAATGACCGTCCCCAGAGGCTGGGGCTTGGCTCCTCCACCCGTGGCACTTCACATCTGCCCCTTCTGCTGTCCCCGAAGCTGAGCGCCACTATGGCCCCATGGCCACCAAGGAGCTCGGGGACCGGTGGTGACACTGGGCTGCAAACCAGCACCATCAGCGGGATGCGGGGAGGATCACTCTCACTCCAGTCACCTGTTGGTGTTGGGTCTCACCCGAACGGAGAGCCAACGGAGGGATTTACCGCCATGGTTCGCACAAACCCTGTCCGGGAGTCCCACCGTGGCCTGATCCTGCCCTGGGCAGCCCCAGCACTGCTTGCTGGGCCCAGGAGGTGGCAGCAGACGGTGCCTGGCTGCCCAGTCTGTGTTTTTCACCTCGATTTATCAAATCCAGCCGCTACGCCCAGGTGATTTGGTTTCCACCAACCAGACCTGGGGGAACTGCGTGGCAGCGAGCGATGGCTGGTCACTAGGTGCAGCCCTTAGCTTGGGAATGAGCTGATGGGAAAAGAAATGCATCCCTCCTTCCATCCTCCAGCCTTGGGAAGGAAGGGGGCAGTAAATTTCCACCACAGACTGACAGCCAGCAGGTACTGGATGCCAGGCCAAAGCACCTCCAGCATTCACCCTCGTCTGACCACAGTTTTCAGTCCTGGGCTTTTCTCAGCTGCTGGTTTTCTTAAAATGCGGTTTTGAAAGAAAAACCCCTGCCCTCCCTAGAGCAAAAGAATTCAAAAGGGAGATGCTGGGACCGCTCCAGGGCTGCATCTGAGCTGCTCAAAGGACTGGGCAGCCCCGGTCTTTTCAGCTCTTTGAAAAAGCCCTGGCTCCCCCGTGGGCTCCCGACAGCTCGCTTGGCCGCCACGGGAAGGCAAGGTCCAGGGTTTCTCCAGCATTTCGATGCTTTTGACATTTAAGGCAAGAATGCCTTGACTTCTTCCAGCATCTTCTTTCACAGGGAAGGTTTCCAAGCCACATGTGCGGCTGGGGAGCTCTAATCCCGCCAGCAGCCCAAAGCTGCTCCCAGATGGCTGCCGCAGGGCAAGCAGAGCCCGTCCCCATCCCCACAAGCGAGGGGGATGCTCCCCGTGTCCCCTGGCCCTGCCGCCGCCGCCGGGGGCTGCCCATGAAGGGCCATGTCCCACAGCCTCGATGGCTCCCCGACACTGGGAAATAACCCTCCTCCTGCAAGTCACGGGCTGCCCACGGCGAGGGGGCCCTTCCCTCACGCCTGGCACAGCTCCCCCTCATCTGCAGGTCCATTTGGTGCTTTTTGAGCCTCTGAGGAGTTTCTCACCCAAAGTTTTCCTCCTCCAGCCTGTTGCAGGGAACACAAAAGGAAGGGGAAGCCCAGCCCAGTGCCGAGCAGGGAATTCCCTATGGGAGCAATGCTGGGACCAGCCCCTTCGGGAGCAATTCCGCCAGCGCCATCCAGCTCCACGCTCTCCAACTTCGCAGACCCGGCGATCCCGCCAGCTCGGCACGGTGCAGAAACGTGCAGGGCTGCGGATGAATAACACGTATTTCAGAAATAATTCATTATAATAACGCATTTCCATTCCGCCAGGAGACAAGGCGAAGGAGCCAGACTGCCTGCTTGACAGACGCGGAGGAGTTGCTGTGCGATAGCTAATGAAAACAGTTCAAAGAAAACTCACACACCCCGTCCCCGAGAGGCTTGTTATTTTCAGAGTGAAGCGGGTAAGCCACAGCATTTTTCCTTTTCCGCTCTTTCCTGAAAGGCAGGTCCCCACACGCGTAGCTGGCCACGGACATGCTGGGAGCTTCCACAGGCCCCCCCCCGCCAGCGTGTGTCAGCATTTCTGCCCGGTTTCCCCAGTGCAGAGCCCACCCTCGCCGCCTCTGACCCCAGTGCACCCCTCTGCGTTGGACCCCGGCCGAGACCCCACAGCAGAAGGGAGCGGTGGGTCCCCATGTGTCCACCGTGCCTTGGGGTGGCACTTCTTTGCCTGCTGAGGTGAAGCGGGGAGGGACGGGGTGTCCCCAGAGCATCCTTAGCTGTGCTAGGGCTTTCCCCAAATCCTGGGCTCTCGCTGCCGCTTGCTCGCCGTGAGCTCCCGGTGCTCTTCTGGCACTCTCCCGCAACAGGCACCGGAGGGGACCTGCGCCTGAACCACACGTCCTGCCGGGTGGGAGCAGGAATTGCTCCTGGATGGAGACGAGCTCACCAGCGACGGGTCTCCCACAAAGCTTTCTCAA
Organism: Fratercula arctica; assembly: GCA_947846985.1. NCBI lineage: Eukaryota > Metazoa > Chordata > Aves > Charadriiformes > Alcidae > Fratercula > Fratercula arctica. The sequence goes on from CANTUZ010000015.1 coordinate 5,032,038, forward strand.
GAAAATCATCGGACGCAAATTCCGCACCGACACGAGCAGGGAGGCAATGAGCCAGGGCAGTTTCTGGGCATCTGCAGCTCACGGGGGGGGGGCACAGCTAGAGCTGGGCTAAAGGTGGAATTTGCCTCCCTCCCCCCCATTTCTCTCTTTTTCCCCCTGTGAAGAAATGGGAGTAAAAAAAGCAAAATACACCTGAGTGTTAAGAGTACAACGGGACTTTATTATATGAATTACTATTAAACATTTTAAGAAAAAAATCACTTATGGAAATAAATTCTAAAATAGTAACACTCACATGTCACATTGTTTTGTTTTCTTCTTTTGAAACCATTTTGTATAGAAGTGATACAAACGTCACTGAGAATTGTACCTGTTTATGTAAGAAATGCATTCTGACTTCCAAGCCGGTTTCAGTGGCCTTTCTACTCATTAGACCTGAATTTATTTATTTTTTTTAAAGGACATAAAAATAATCACTCTTCATCCTCCATTTAAATGACGCTTTGTGCCTCCAAGATATTTTGCAACGGCTACGGAGCGGCACCATTCAGAGGGGCTTTGCCTAGCTGTGGATATTTAAGGGCAAGTTGTTAGACCGTATTAGCAAAGACACCCCCGAGCCCCCGCGGAGCGTACGCTGCCAGCCCACTGCTGACCCCGTCTGCTCACGGGTGCGGTGCCCGCTTTTGGCGCGGGACCCTTCGTGGTTGGCGCGTGTCGCCAGACCCACCCAACCCGAAACCTTTGCTGGCAGGGGAGAGAGAGCCAGCAAGGCTGGGGGGTTCGCACCCACCGCGTGCAGCGAGCGGCGGTCACACCGTGATGCCCATCCCCTCCCCATGGCCCCCAGGCTGCCCGTCCTCTCCCGGGACCACAGCCCTGCGCGGGCTCCATCGGGTCTCCGGCAGCATGACGGGGAGCGGAGGATGCCGGACACCTCGGGGATGTGCTCGGCCAGACCAGCCTGAAGCAAAGCGAAAGCAGAGGCAGCCTGCTGCCTCCCGGCTCCTCTCTACCTGCAAACCACGGCGGGGTTACAAACACAACTCGGAGGCGGCGTGTTAACGACGGTGCCGACTGAGCAGGAACAGCGGCATTTCCACTGCGCCGCTCGCTGCTGTGGAAGCCAGCCGTTCCAGCAGGACTGACCTGTGACGCGATGCGAAACGTGGCTTGCCCGGCGCCAGGGACTGCCAAAGAGAGCTCAACGCGATCCTCCGCAGCCGCGGCATGACGCAGCCCGTCCTCCAGCAAGGACGAGGAGCACAGCAAACCCTCCAAGGGCTGGGCAGACACGCCGCAGCCGCCCAGCACGAGCACTTCGCCGCCTCTCCTCCCCGCGCTCCAGACCAGCCCTCCGCTAACAACCTCCTCGGCCGGGAGAAGCAGAACTTCCCTCCGGCAGGAGCCAGAGCTCCCGCCCGACTGCCCGTTGGTGCTTCCTGCGCTCATGGAAACTTTGCTGAAAGTTAAGCCCTCGGTAGCTACGAGCTGCTGGAACGTTGACAAGCTGGTCCGGTTCCAAGCTTGATATTCTTCCAAATATGCAGAGAGCAGCTTTGGACTGGGAGGGAGTAACGGCAGCCTCCTGCGGACCCCAGAGCCAGCGGAGGGTAGGAAAGGAGCCCCTCCTCTCTCCCCACCAGTCTCAGCCTGGGGATAAGAGTCCCACTCGGGGACTGAAGGACCTTCTGTTCCCAGCCCCGTCTTCACACTTAGCCCCTTGCACCCGCAGCCATGCTTGCTGGGGGCACACGCCACTCCAGATGCCCGTTTTACCCCGCAGGGTGCAGGGCAGCCCGGTGCAAACCATGCCATGCCTCTCCGGCACCTCTCCCCCCGCCAGCCGGGCACACAGCAGGGCAGACAGGGCAGGACAAGGCCAGCGTAGCTTGGGGACAGCTGTAACCCCATCAGCCGGGCTGCCACGACTCAAGGGAGATGCTCCTCTCTCCTTCCTTCCAAAGAAAAGGAGCAGACACCAAAGCTGGGCTCAGCTCGGTGGGGTGGCTCTTCTGCTCCTTCGGTTTTAGGAACGCAAAGCTCCCTGGGGTCCCAGGGTGGTTCCTGCCCTCGCCCTCGGCACCCCCGGCTCTAAGGGGATGCTTCCCAGACCCTGCAGCCCCAGACCTCTCGGAGCAGCCCCAGTGCCAGCCAGGGAGCAGGTTGGGGAGGGGGGGAGGAGGGAAGCAGCCAGGGCCTCCCAGTCCCGGCTGCGGGGGCGACGGCAGCGGCGCTCAACAGGTGCAGAAAGAAATCCTGGTGCCTGCTTCAAAGGCACGCGGGCTCCGGGGGGGGTTTGAAAAGGAGCCTGTCGGGAGGCAGCGCCTGCAATGTGGGCTTTTGTTACCAAACCCCGCGGAGAGGCAGGGAAAACAGTTGCGTGTGTGTTTGATGGCTGGGGTTTCTGCGTCTGCCGCCTTCGCAGCTCCAATCTTGCAACATTTGTGCTGGTTCGCAGGAGCCAGAAAGTGAAACAGGCACGTCTATAGCCACCTCCTGCATTTAGCAGTAAACAGATTATGTCGATAAAGGAGAAGAAAATGTGCTGGCGGGAGCGATTTCTGACTTTACGCTCATCACTCATTACTTACACAGGGAAGGAATTTGTTTACATCATTATTTTTAGCCTGACAGCATCTCCGAAAGCTGCGGCGATTCAAGTGCTGCCCGCCAGCCCCCCAGCCCTGCGCCGCGCTCCCCGGCGAAAGGCTGCTCTGCTCCTGCCACCGGGCCAGCCCCGGCCCCGCGCCAAACCCAGCAGCTCCCAAGCCCTTGTGCAAACTCTCCGTCCCGAAAACACCTCCGCCAGCCTCAAATGCAACCCCCCAACTCGGGCTTCGCATCTTACCTACGGCGGGGGGACATCCCCGGAGCTGCCGAGCGCCCTGCCTGGCAGCCGGGACCACGTCGCACCCGGCGGGACGTGTCGGGTCCCGTTTCGGCAGTGAGGGTTAAAGTGATGGGAAATGCAGCCCTTGGTGCTGCCCGGCGTCCTGCGGCAACGCCGCGGCCCACAGAGCGTCCGGACTTCAAGGCAGTTTTAGCAATGCCGAAGGCAAAGGTTTAATTCAAAGTGAAACGCCTAGGAAAAGAAGGCCTTTCCTTTTATAAACAATTTATATTATTTGACTATTACCTGATCTGAATCTCTGCTCATTACTCCTAGCAATAGTAGACAACAGCTGTTAGGTTCTCTTTCTCACGTGGTTTGTTTTTTTTTCCTGTATGTGCAGAGTAAAGTTACATCAGATCGCTACAGAGATATGTTCAGGAGTGCTCCAGCCAAGCAGATCCCACATGTGAATGCATCCTCGTTAGTACAACTCATTTTCATTCCTCCTGCGACGCCGCTCGGACCCAGAGAGCAGGCGGGATGCTGCTCCTCCCAAGACTGAGCTCCACTGGCTCCTCCACAGCAGCTCACAGCAGCTGCCGACTTTTTTTCCTTTTTTTTTTTTTTTTTTTTCCTTTTTGGCTGATTTGCTTGATAGGAGAAGTTGTTTTCAAACCGCTGGTAAGAAAACATTGTTCCTCACTTCGGTACTTGTACTTCAGAGGAGTACAACAGCAGAGAGGGAACAGCCAAAAGAATGGGGTATTTGTTGGGTGGGTTTTTTTTTTTTCCTTTTTCAGCCATCTTCGTATGAAGCCTCGTGCACGTTCTGTGCCAGCAACAAACCCCAGCGCTGGGACCTGGAGGGGAGGAAAAGAGGAGGGAAGGAGAACAACGCGTGCTCAGCCTCAGCCGCACCATGGCCAGCACTGGCCCATTGTGGCACCGGGGGCTGTTACCAGCCACGGCACCCACAGCCACTGACGGGGCTTGTCCCCACCCGGACACACTCTGGACCTGACCCAGAGCACCCAGCCAGGACGGATGGACGGAGCCGTTCGCATGCTCACCGGGAAGCGTTTGTCCCCAGGTGCCTCTCACCGTTTACTGCCCTTCCTTCGGCGTCTCCTCCTCCTCCCGGAGCTGCTGCCTCCGTGCTTGGAAGTCTTCATCTGAAAGGCAGAGGCAGGCGGGGGCTGTTGGGGGCTGCAGCAGCTTCCATGCCAGGACACCAGCCACCAGTGCCAGCCCCAGCAGGGAGGACGCCCGGCCCCTGCCCCGGGGCAGAGATTTCCTCGCCCAGACAGACAATCCCCAAGCCTGGGACACAAGGACTCTCTGAGAACACTGGAAGGAGGTTTTGGCCCACGGGGGCATATCTGCCACACGGTCGCACCTGAGCCAGCCCCAGGGTGGCCGGGGCTGGCACAAATCGCACTGCCAAGACCCACCTCTGTGCAAATCTGGCTGGTGACACATTTGCCAGGACTGTGCCCCAAGTTACACATCCTGCAGAGCTGCACGGCCCGGCTGCAAGCCCCTGAGACTCCCCAAAAGAGATCCCCGTCTCCGGTCACCCTGGCAAAGTGCACGCTCACAGGGGAGCCGTGTGGGACCAGGGGTGAGCCCGTTGCACGGGTGGCCATGCCCCAGCGTGGTCCCAACAGGAGCCCACTCCAGCAGGACGATGGCGTGGGGCAGGACAGGGCCGGGCACTGCGGGACCCCAGGTAGCCATGCTGAGCACAGCGCACAGGGCATAGCACGGCACGGCGTTTCTTACCGCATGAATGTCCTTCCACATCGTCGAGAAGATTTGCCGTGGAAGCCGCCGTCCCCAGCCTGCGCCCTCCGCTAAGGAAAACCAGTTGTGGGGCCGGGACATGGCTGCGGTACCACAATCGTCCTTCCCAGCCCACAGCGCAGCCGCAAGAGGCAGCCGGGAGGCTCCGGCCAGCCCACAGCCTTGGGGAGCCCCCGGGAGCACCCGAGCAACGCTGCTCCCACAGCGCCACACCCCCCGCAGCTCCCCAGCCCCTTTTAGGATACACCTGGTGCTTCAACAAGTGTTTTCTTTTCGATTTCCTCATCTTCGTCTTCTCAGAGAAGGCTCTGGCGAGTTCAAACAGCTTCTTGCGCGTGGCTGGAAGGAAGCAGCTGAGTGAGGGTCTCACCCCAAAACCCTTCCCAAAACTGCCATGGGCGATGGGGAGATGGCCAGTAGGGCTGCCAGGCTCCGAGAGCCGGGTCCTGCGACCAGCAGGGACAGGGTGATCCCCGGCGGCGGGTGCTGACATTTTTACCCTTTCACTGGGATTTTCGTGACCTTCCCTAGCCACGACTGACCCACATCTCCCTGGTGTCTCAGCTGGCTCAAAGCTGCCCAAAGACCCCGCTCTGGTTTGAGACGGGAGAATCGGGCTGTGACTTGCTGAGAGGAAAGAATGGGAAAGGGCAGAGTTACAGCAACCCCTCTGCTCGCTTTTCTAGGATTCACACAATCCCTGCTCAGAAATTCCTCTATTCCCCAACACCACCAGCATCCTCGACTCACACCACAACCCACAGGTGCACCAGGGACAGACGGACAGTGCAGAGCTGGGGCATCGACACCCAGATCTCCATCTCCTGTCCGTCGTGCTGGCACCCAGTCCCGGAGCGCGGCAGGGGAGCTCCCTGCCGCTGGCGAGGGCCAGGAGGAGAGCAGGGCAGGGATGCACCGGGATTGTAAAATGTAGATGGAAACTCAACCCCAATGCACCGCTGCCGGGGCTGAGCACTGAGCACAACGTGCCACCGCAGCGTGCGATGGCCTGTGCTTTGCCGCCCAACATGGCAGCCCTCTCTGTGACTCATGGGGCAATGGGGACACGCGTGCCCAGAGAGGTGACAAAGAGCGGACACACTGCATGGAAAGGGAGCACCAGGCAACACTGCTGGCTCTCCCTCTGCCCGCCCCGCTCCCACCTCTCCCACAGCCCTCGCAGGCTGCCAGCACGGAGCCTGCAAACCGACTCACATTTTCCCATGTGTTTCAATTTGTCTCTGAATAAGGCATCGTCAGACACGGCACCGCCAGCCTCGCTGGTTACAGAGGGGGCTACGTCACCTGGAAGGCAAACATCTGGTCACCGGGGAGTGCGTGCGTGGCGAGGCTCGAGACAAATCATTTCCATGACCCAATTCCAGCGCTAGCGAAGCGCAGCCCTGCCAGGAGCAGAGCTGAGTGAGAGCGGGCAGGACGAGGGCACTGGCATGGCGGGGCCGGCTCTGGACGAGGACCCTCTGCAGATATAACCCCTGAGACGGTGGGGGCAGAGAGCTGGGCTTGCAGCACACCCCCAGTCCCGCGAGGCTGCTCACCCTGCGAGCGGACATGGAGCGAGCCGCAGCTCAATCACACCACCAGCACCGGTGCAGAGCAGGAGACCCCAAATTACCCTGGGCACTAATTGCATTTCTGGGTATTAGACTGTGCCCATGCTCCGTACTCGGGTCGGCAGGGCCACCGGATCAGGAGCAGAAGTTCAGGCATCCCAGTGACTCGGTCAGGTGGACCAGAGACCCTGACAGCCACGTCCGTGTGCCCCCTGCCCAGGTGTGGGTGCCCTCGAAGCGCCGTGCGCCCAGCCGGAGCTCAGCCACGCCGCCCAGCCGCTGCCTCTCCCCTGCTCCCGCACAGGGACATCGGCAGACACCAGCTCTAATTCTGAATCCAGGCAGCTGCTCCACTCTCCGAAGTTAATCAGGATTACCCGGGAAGAGTCATTATGTCTCCCAGGCACAATCCTCCGCTCCGGCCAAGACAAGGGAGGGCTTTGTCTCCTCTGGGAACTGGAACCCAGCTCCCACCCGCAGGGATGGATGGAGGCAGGATGCAGGAGCACCTCCACGTGGGGTGGGCAGGGAGGGCAGCAGCACCCATTCCCCTCACCCCCCAGCTCCTCTCTCGCGCTGTGGAGGGGGCAGCAGGGAGGGATCAGCCAGTTCCCCCCCTCTGCAGCTACCACAGAGGCAGCCGGCGGTGGCAGAGGCTGGGAACGCGGGAGCTGCTGAGAGGCAATGCTGACGCGCATCTTGAAAGTTACCTGATATTACGGAGGAGAAACCAAAGTCGTTGCTGACTGCAACACTGGTCGACTTGGATTTTTTTGACTCGTATTTCAATCGATCTGAAAAACAAAAAGCCCAGTGCCCTGCTTGATCAGGCTCCCAAGGCAGCGCACGCGGCTCCGCTCCCCTCTGCTCTCCCGGCCCCCATGGCTGCGGAGGGACAGGCTGACGGCAAGGGATGGAGCTCAGGCTTCCTGGTGTCCCACAGCAGCTCGGCCACTGCAGGAACAGCCTGACCCAGCCCAGCAAGGGAGTTTCTGCGCAGCCAGGCTGCAGCCGCAAGGTAACATGGAAGCACCTCCTGCCCAGGTACATCCTCCTGCACGTAGAAATGAGGTAGAAATGATCTACCAAAAAGCTATAAAAGCGCTTCAGAGATGCGCTCCTCCCTGAGGACAGGCTTCTGGCCTCTGCCGTGCTCCAGGGACAACAAACATCTCCCCTGCCACAGCCGGGGAGTGAGGATGCTGTTCGTTCCTGGCTGGGCTGGGCACCCTCAGCAGGGCAGGAGCAGGGCCCGGGCTGAGCACAGGAGGAAGGCACCTCTCGCCCAGCGCCTTCACCGCCCCGGCGCTGAAAGCCCTTTGCTTCAGCACAGCAGCCACAAGCGCGCCGGTGGGAGCCCGCAGCAGCAGCCGGCAGCGCTCCGCTCACCGCCGCAGAGGAACCGCGAGCACGCCACAAGCGCGCCGGTGGTTTTCCAGCCACGGCGGCTGGGGACAAGCCCTGCAAACCTCCAGCACGACCTCTGAGGGTGACAGCCCCTCGGCTGGGGGGCTCAGAGCCGGCGGCAGTGCGAGGGAGGGGAAGGGCGGCTCTTTGCTCAGCAGCAGCAAAACCAGCGACACCCTCGAGCCCTCCCCGCAGGGCTGCCGGCTCACCTGGGAAGGAGCGTGGTGACAGGGAAGGAGCAATCACGGCAAAATGCTCTCCAGTTTAGGTCCTGCCTAAAGGGTGCAGCGGGAACAGTGCAAAGGCTGGGCTGGGCTCAGAGAACATTTCTGAGGCTCCTTGCTATGAATTTTGCTGGGCTTTGTCAGAGACACCGCAGAGAGGTGGGCAGGGGGAGGAGAGCCTCGTGGCAGGTGGCTGAGCACCAGAGGAGCAGCCCACGGCCCAGTGTCAGCCCCTCAGACCCCCTGCCACCAGCCTGGCCGCATCCTGTGCTGGCGCTGCTTTGGAAAGAGCCACGATGCCACAGGCAAGGAAACACAGCCGGTGGCCAGCATCACAGGAGGAGGCACGCACTCGAAAAGCAGAGGTAGATGTTTCTGAAGGCGCTTCTCACCTCTCTCCAGAGCGAGGAGGAAATCCCGGTTCCTCTGGAGCTCCTTCATGAACTCTTCGTTCTGCAGGAAGAGCGCGATCCGCTCGTCCTCCAGGTACTGCTTCCACCGCCGTTCCTGCTCCAGGGAGCCCTGGCCCCGCGGGACGAGCCCCCGCGGCACAGGCTGCCGGCAGCCCTGGGAGCCCTGCGCAGGAAGCAAACATGGCAGAGGTCTGTCAGTGGTCTCGGTGCTGGTATGTGAGGAGCACACACACCTCGGGCTGAGCTTGGCCTTTTGCTCCTCCATGACGCTGCTGCACCCCCAGCCCCGACAGCCATCGACTGCTGCTCCCCAGACGGTCCCTCCGTCCCACACCCGGCGCTCGACAGCCCCAGGCACTGTCCCCTGCGCTGGGCTGGGGGATAAAGGGGGACAGGGCACCTCTGCCACTGCCCAGTGGGAAGGGAGATGGGGCGGAGGCAGGAGGGGATGGACACCCCACGTGGGAACGGGGACATCTCAGTCTGGAGTCAGTGTGACACGAGGAGAAACCGGTCCCTTCGGAAGAGCTCCTCTGCAGAGCACAGACTTGCAGAGATTTTTAACTTTAAACCGTGGGGTTGAGCCAAGACAGAACCTGGTGTGGAGGCGAGGGAGAAGGGTCTCAGCCAGCGTCGCTGCTTTTATTTCCTCCTATCTAAAAAGCAGAGACCGCAATTTTCTGCTGACAAACGTCCCTGCAGGAGGTACCTCACGTCCTCCCCCGGCTCACGGTGCATTCACACCTGGGGAGCCGCACAGCCACGCCGTGCAGCCGCAACCTCATCCTCGCCTACAATATTTATCTGATTTGTAGCTGCTCTCAGAGAGCCATAAAAAGCAAAAGCACACAATTACCAGGGAAAGAAAAGGGCAGCTGCTCCTCTCCTCCCCCTGAGCCCAAATGAATTGGCATGTTCCTATTCCCAGAAAGGTAATATAGCCCGCGAAGCTCAACTTGCAGGGCAATCACTTATGAAAACGTGGCAGGCTGCCTTTGGAGCCAAAAAGGGAGGGAGGAGCCGATGCAGGGGGAAGGCAGGGTGCCTGCAGACCCCCCAGCCCCTCATCGTGCCGGGAGGGCACTGGCCCCATTTGCGGGCTGGCTCCTGGGTTAGCAAAGGGGCCGAGGGATGCCTGGAAATGTGCCTGGAGCTGAGCTGGGTGCCCAGTGCGGTCTGTGCTGGGGGTGCTCGTTCCCCACGGGGTGCTGCCCGCTGCCCGCCCAATGCGGGCAGAAAGGCACCCACAACCACAAGCCTTGTGGCTCCGAAACCTCTACGAAGCACATAAGGACTCCGATTTCCCAGGAGCAAATCCTCTGGTTTGCACTAGATTTTCTGCCCAAGTCCCACCGTACCAGCCCCCGAGCGGCCTGGCAGAGCCACTCTCCCCAAGAGCGTATGCTGGTCCTGCGGCTCCTCACCAGGGTAGCGGGTAAGATTTTCAAATAATTTAAAATATTAGGTGCTTATTGCAAGTGGCATTTCTGGCACTAACTGCTGGGCTAACGGCAGGAAGAACATCAAAGCCTGGCTGGAAGATTCCCCTTTCACACCTTGCTCACTTCAGGCTCACCTTGAACAACAAAAAGTGCTCCAAGACATTTGGTTTAGTCCGTGCCCAATACCCAGATGCTTTCAGAGCACCAGCACTGCAAGCTCAGGGTGGCTGAGGACGGAGTTTGGTACTCCATGATGCACCGTGGAGCCGGGGCGCGGGTTGGAAGGGGTGTCGAGCCTCACCTGTGTGCCGGCGGTCTGCTGGGGCAGGATGCGGAGGAAGTCCTCGGGGAGGTTGCCCAGGAGCGGTGGGTTCCAGTTCCTGTAGCGCCCGGGCACCGGGGTGCTGCCGGGCCCCGGCACATCCGTCCTGCATGACAAGCACAGACAGCATCTTTGGTGAGGGAGAAACCCACCAACGCGTGCCGCAGCATGGCAGCCCCCATGCCCAGCTCCACCAGTGGTCCTGAGAACCAAGAAACCACAGCATGCCTCCCACATCCACAGCGTTAGCATTAGCTCTGGAGAGCGAAAGGCTTTCCATGCCAGCTTGATATCTTTGGGAGCTGCTTTTCCAACTTTTACCCACAACCGTGCAGGCTGGATTTCCCTCCTCCACCCCATTTTGCTCAGACTCCCAGAAAACAGCCCTGTGGGAATGCTAGCAGGGCAGGAGTGTGCTTATGAAGCTGATGGACGTCTCTCACCAGATGTCACACCCAGCCTGCACCCCCAGCAGCGCCTTCAGCCGAGGGGCTGGCACAGAGGTGGCCAGGGCACCGGCGCCTGCCTTCCTGCAAGCCCACAGCTGAGGTGATGCTGCTGGGGGAGAGCTCACACCCCCCAGGGCCACAGACCCCTGAGACTTGGCAACCTGGCGGCTGCAAGTCAAACCGACCCAAGGCTGGGGCCCAGGCCGCCCAGCACCTGGTGTTTTTGAGCGGGGTCAAGCGCTCCCCGCCTCCAGTAGCTGATTTTTGCCATTCCACGCGCTGCTGGAGCAGCTTTCCAGGCCCTTCAGCTGTTCACTTTTTAGGGCCTCTCAGGGATTTTTTAGCCAGCTGTGAGCTTCATTCATCTGCCTTGGCTTCATCTCACCCAGCCCGAACAAACTGACGCCAGATGCCCCTTTCCGGGGCAGCTAACGCGCAGTAAGACCCCCGGGTGCCGGTGCAGGGTGCTTTCACAGAATCACAGAATAGTTTGGGTTGGGAGGGACCGTTAAAGGCCATCTAGTCCAACCCCCCTGCCATGAGCAGGAACATCTTCAACTAGATCAGGTTGCCCAGAGCCCCGTCCAACCTGGTCTGGAATGTCTCCAGGGATGGGGCATCGACCGCCCCTCTGGGCAACCTGGGCCAGTGTTTCATCACTCCCCGTGTAAAAATTTCTTCCCTCTATCTAGTCTAAACCTTCCCTCTTTTAGTTTAAAGCCATTACCCCTTATCCTATCCCAACAGGCCCTGCAAAAAAGTTTGTCCCCATCTTTTCTGTAGCCCACTTTAAGTACTGGAAGGCCGCAATAAGCTCTCCCTGGAGCCTTCTCCTCTCCAGGCTGAACCACCCCAGCTCTCTCAGCCTGTCCCCACGGCGGAGGGGCTCCAGCCCTCCCAGCATCTCCATGGCCTCCTCGGGCCCCGCTCCAACAGCTCCGTGTCCTCCCTGTGCTGAGGACTCCACAGCTGGACACAGGACTCCAGGTGGGGTCTCCCCAGAGCGGAGCAGAGGGGCAGAATAGACTTATGTCTTTTCTGCTGGCCGCCAGGAGCAGAAGGTGTGGTGCAGCCGCGGGGCTGGGGGCTCACCTGGGCGGTGGGGTGGGCGGCGCGCGGGGGTAGCGGCTGCCGAATGCCTGGCTCTCGTAGGCGGGAGGGGAGTAGACAGGAGGGGGCTCCTCGTCTGAGCTGTCTGGCTCCAGGGTCCGCTCCAAGATCTGCAGGGCAAGAGGACAGGGTGAGGGCAAGCTGGGGACACGCTCCCGGCCGGGCCAGGCCCCCACACGTGGCAGCAAAGTGGGGATGGGACTGGCTGAAGGCTGCTGCAGAGAGGATGAAGACATCCCAGCACTGGTCCCCCACAGGGTTTGGAGGTGCTGATCTCAAGGGACAAGGCACCGGCATTTTGGGTGGGCAGGAGAGCCTGTCCCTGGGTGCACAGAGCCCTTGGGGGCCCTCTGAGAGCAGCAGAAGGGTCTCTGTTGGGTTTTGGGGTGGGAGGGAGGGAGGACAGTGCTTTGGCTTGAGCCTCAAGCCCTGTCCAAGACAAACCAGCTGTACTGCACGCTCCAGGTCAGCCAAATTGGGCACTCAAATCTCTGCCTGCCCACAGCAGCTGAGTAGCACCATGCCCAGGCAGAAATGAGGCAGGATGAGACTGAGCTGCCCACTTGCCATGAGCCAGCCACGGTGGCCAGGAGTCCATGAGCCAGCTGTGGCAGCCAGGAGTCCAGACAGGGGACCTCCACCCACAGCCATGTGCCGGGGACCACCATCAGGGGTTACCTCGGGGGGGATGCTGTCCTCCGAGTCCGAGCTGTCGTCGCAGCCGCTGCTGTCCAGGTTCATCTGCAGGAGCTGGTCGATGGTGGCATCCACGGCACCGTTGTTGGCCCTCAAGACGCACTCGATGATGTCGTAGTCCATGTTGGGGAACATGGTCTTGAAGTCCTCCATGGCCTGGTTGAACTCCAGCCGGCGGACCTGCCTGGCGGGGCGGCTGTTGTTGAGCTCCTGGGCGGAGGAGCCGCCACGGGAGCTGCCGTTGCTGCTGCTCCGACGGAAGAGGCTCGTCATGGCGGGGCACGGGGCAGGCACGGCGGCTGTGGTCCTGGCTGCGGCGAGGCAGGCGCCCGCCACCGCTCCTCACGGGGCGCTGCCCCGGCAGCCGGCGGGGAGCATGGGCGGCCGGCGGGGGATCCACTCCCCGCAGCCGGTGGCACTGCGTGTCAGCCCCCGGCGCGCTGCAGCATCCTCCCACCTGCGGAGGGGAGAGGGGAGAAAGTCATCCGCGGGACAGAGCACCCAGAGGTACCACGAGATCCCCGCCTCCATGGGGGATATTCGATTCAATTCAACCCCTCCAACCACGTGTCATGGGACCGTCCCATCCCCGCGGCGGGGCCGGCATGCCGGGCTTGGATGTGCTGTGCCAGGTGCTGTACAAATAAAATGCGTGGCAAGAAAAATGGTATTACTTCCACTGCCAAGGGCTCCCCAGATTTAATATTTCCAGGTTTGACACGTATTTATCAACACAGTAAAATCTCTCTTTAAAATAAAAAATGGAGTCGGCTCAGAGAGTTTCAGAGCAGGGGGCTAAAATACTCTGCAGCACGGCAAACCGACCCTTGGGAAAAGCCACCAAATCCAAGATTAACATTCACTTTAAAACCATAAACAGATTATACAGCTACTGCTTCTCATTTGGAAATGCAGGGCCAAATTCAGTTCTGGATTAACTCCACTGTTGAAACAGAATTACCCCAGGAACACTTTTGATCCATAATATCATTTTCAAAGGCTTTTTCCTAAGCAGCAGGCAGAGAGTTCAAGATAGCTGTCCCTAAAATGGTATTTAATTCAGAAGAACATGCCAAGCACATTTCTTAGCGAAACAGGGTATAATCAGATTCAAAGCCATTAAGTGGAGCAGTCACCTCTGAAGGTCACCCGGGCTCTCCCTGCCTGTGGCAGGGCTGTGTGTGACAGCCACGTCCACGGCGCTCGCCCGGCCTCGGCTGCCGTGCTGGCTCACAGCCCCGAGCTGCTCCTGGGGGCTTCCAGAGGCCGCCAAGAGCAAAATGCACTTGCAAAACCTGGCAAACTGGGCACGAACTCTGGCAGAAGGTTTACTTTTGCAATGCTGGTTAACTCGCGTTCTCGTCCCCAGGGACAGCCCTGCTCTGGCTCAGTACCCAGAGGGATTGCTGACACCTCCAGAGGATGGCGGAATGACACTCCACTCTCCCTCCCTGGCTTTTTTGTAATCCTGGATGCATTTGCATTCAGATGCACCGAGCATGCCGTGAGTGAGCCCGAACGGCAGCCCCCCCGCAAACACCAGCACCGGCCAGACCCTGCACCGCGGCTCAGGGCAGCAGTCCCTGGGCTGAGCTCAGTGCTCGGGTCCCTCCAGCTGATGGTCCCACGGGACACGGGGTGGCCGTGCTGCAAACAGACCTCTCAGGCACACACCAACAGTCCCGCGGGGATCCCATCCCTCAGTGATTCCCGGCACCCCCGGAAAAGCAGCAGGAGATTCACTGCCAGCTGCGAGGGGCCATTTCCAAACAGCACCGGGAACCCCCAGCTCGCTCCCTGCTCACTAATGAAAAGCTTTTAACAGATCACTCAGCCCAGAACTGTCCCCATCCCCGCAGTCGCTCTCTGTCCCCAGGAGCGGCTCCTGCTCTCCAGGAGCCAGGTACGGAGCTGCGTTGTGCGAGTGGAGCAGGAACAATTCCGACAGCCCTGCCCGGCTCTATTCACCGAGGACAAATAAATCTGCTGGAGTCAATTATTAAAATACTACTTCTCGGTTCCTCCTCTGCTATCATGAGTCATTCATAGCAAAAAGCCGGCATTGTTCGCACCTCTGGTATTATACTTTAATTGCAATATTGCATGGCTGGTTTAGTCACATGTTAAATTGAGTTATAACACGTTCACAGGGTACACGCACTCCTTAAAAGATTCGGCTGCTCCAAGAGGATGGGGAAAGAGCTGGGACATCAAGAGGAAAACAGCTTTTACAGGATACACTGCAAACACACAACGATCCAAATATGAAGACGAGAACTTCTGCAGGGAACCATTAGCTGAGAAATGCCACACTAGCTCACAAATCTCAAATAGTAATACCAGCCCCCAACATCAGGAAATGTGCTTGGAAATCCCAGATCTATTTAAAAATCCTAACATCTATAAAGTAACAAGAAGCGCCTGTGGTTGGGGGGATCTTTCAGTGTGTATTTAAGGTCTTTTCTGTAACCACGAAGGCCACCACCGTGACAGGTGCTGGCAATCCCCCGGCAATCCCTCTGCCCCGACGGGGAGGGACCGGCCCCTCCTGATGTGAACGGGGATGTTCTGGGGAAGGTGTTGGTCACCGGGTCGGGGACGACACCACTGAAACCGCAGCCCACGCGGGACAGCATGACTGAGCGCAGCAACACGACGAGCGACTGAAAGCTTCTGGTCAGAAGATGAACTAAAATAGCGATGGGGACAAGATATTTGTACGCCAAAAAGGCTCTGCTGCACATCTGGCTTCAGACAGCCCCGGGGCATCGCGCTGCTGGGACCTTCCCAGCCCCGGAGATACGGCTGGAGGCCGCGGGGCTCGCGGGAGGCTCTGCCAAAGGCACATTCGGCACAACCGGGGCGCAGCTGGTGCCCCCGGCACAGACCAGGGTGGCTCCGCGTGCCCCGCAGGCAAACACCGCTGCAGGCAGTGAAACACTGCAAACACAGGCTTTTCAACCCATTTTTTAAAGTCCTGCTGCTAATACAGAGAAACGCAAACCACTAGACCGGCATGAGTTAAAATCCAGAGAAAAAGCAAGTCACAACAACGGCAGGAGTTAATTTAAAAGATAAGCTGGTAGTTGTGTTTGCAGGATCCTCCCCAATTCCTGCTTGTCCACGTCAGCGTCTTCAGGTGAGCCGCGGGGAGGGCAGCAGGATCCCCACGTGGTGTCAGCGAGGGCTGGGAAGATGCCAGGAAAAGCAAAATCCTTTGGATTTCCCAAAAAGGAAAGAAGAAATCCAGTGTCCGACTGCCAGCCCAGGCGGGGTGCAGGCACGATGGGGTGCGGGCTGGGCTTCTCCTCACCTCGTGCCCCCCGTTTGCAGAATCAGGCTGTGACGACTCGTTTAGCTGGTGCCTGATCAACTTTCTTCCTGCCTTAAAATAGTTCTTCCCTGCTCTCATGCAAGAAGGACCCTGAATGCTGTTATTCATTCGTCCAAGCTCCGGCACCACCCGAGCAGCTCTGTGCCCCAGGACAGGGGCTAGCCCAGAGAATGCCCACGCCGGTTCTGCCATCACTGCCAGGACGGCACGGGATGCTCTCCCGCACGCGCCCACGGTTGCTTTCTCACTGCACACCACGCTCAGACACCAGCACGCCTTTGGGTGCAGCTCCTGCCGTTAGCTCACCACTTAAAAAACATAAAATAAAGACCAAACAAGAGCTGACCTTTGGGGAGGAGCTCACCCCCGCGAGCCCGTGGGTGCACCCTGCCTTTTCTCCTGCCTGGACCGCTAACGACTTGCACAACTCAGATCCGCTCTCGCCTGAGCCACAGCCAAGAACAAGACCTCGGCAGCCGCGCAGAAACCCGTAATTACGCTCATCGGGGAGCAGATAAGGCATGCACAGCCCGGAGGAGCACATCCTCCTGTGCGGCCGGCATCCCGCCTCGACACAGCTGGTTTTCACCCAGCCCTGGGAGTGGGGCACTCGAGACCTCGCAGAAATGGACTTTCCACGTCAAAGGATGGCCCGAGAGGCTGCGGGCGCTTCGGGTCAGCTCCAGCCGGGAGCAAGCGCGGTGTGAGGTGCGGAGGAGGCTGCCTGCAGCTCGGCCGTCAGCCATCCGGGAATGGCGCGGCCGAGCAGCTGGATAATCCCAGGGGTTGGTTGAACTGGTAACGTCACGCTGGAAACAACAGTTGCTCAGCTCGGCAAGGAAGGCAGCCCCAATGGAGGAGCGAACAGCTGTAAAAGCAGTGGGACTGATCGCTCGCAGCCCTCGCAGCTCAGGGAAGAGCCTTGGCACCAAGAGCAAACGCGAATTTTCCCTTCCCCGGTGTCTGCTGCAGCTCAGACAACAGATGGGATTGCTCAAACACCGCTAAACCAGCCCAGCCCTTTTTCCCCAGCTATTGCCACGCTGCGTTTGTAGATCATCCTGCAAACACGCCGGAGCCACGACCCCCGTTTCGGGGGTGACACCATCATTGAGCACTGGTTCCCCCCAGCCCAGCGCTCCCCGAGGGCACCCATCGCTCAGCGGCTGCAAGCCCAGGTCTGTGATGACCAGGCTGGGGGATGCAGAGCAGAAGTGGGAAAGGAATTTCCATGCACTGGATTATCTAGAGACAAGGTCTGCCAGCGCCCCGGCTGCTGGAGAGAAGACTCTCGGAGGAAATCTCAAAACTAGAGATGTTAAACCAGAAATAACGGCTTCGGCCAGAGCAGATCTGCCGAGCAGGATACAGACTTGATGGATACAGGAACGAGAAGTCCAGGAATGTGACTGCTCAGCAGCCGCAGGTGTGACTATAATAGGGTTGAAATTGTGATAATCGGGAATAAAAATTACAGCAGTGTCTACCAGCAAACGGAAAGGCAGCGCACACACCAAGGCTGTGCAGGATGAGGCCTTACCAGTCTCCCCAAAATCCCCTCCTCACCTTTCTGTCCGCCTCAGGGGATGCACACGCACACCTCCCGCCCGCAGCCTGGGAAAACTGCCTGCGAGCAAATCCTTTTTCACGGAAACAAATAAGCACCTGAGGATCCGCTTTAATACTTGTTCTACCACGTATTAAAATGGCTGGGTTTAAGCCCTTTTCAAAGCAAAAAGCAATCAGGGAGGAGAGCAGAAGTAAACCCTGTTTGAGAGCCTGTGCAGCACGTACCCCTCTGCATGGCGGAATTCCCCTCCGGGCTCTGAGAGGAGCGCTCAGAGCCCACAGAGCTATGGGGAGGGGACCCGGGAGAGCCACAAAGCCATTCTGGTCCTGATTCTGGTCCTGATGCTGGGCATCATCAGCGTTACTGCTCCAGCGCTCTCACCTGACGGTTTTACTGGGGAGCCCGCTGCCAGACCTGCCCTCTGAAATGCACGATAACCACATTTCAGAAAAGAAGAGGCGGCTGCTGCTGCCTCGGGGCACCCATTACTCACCCGGCCGCAGCCAGCCATGTCATCCTCCTGGACAGATTTATGAGGGCCCTTTGTAAGCCGACCAGATGTCAACCCTCCACAGCACCCAGCCGGCTCACAGACCAACAGCACCCTGCTAAAACCTGGCGGGCTGCACTCAGCCGGGACAGGGAAGCTGGGCAGGGCTCTGCCGGGGACCCCTCACCCCCCTGGAGCAGCACCTGAAGCACCCACCTTCCCCCCACCGGTGCCGGGACGCAGCGGGATGCACAGGGCTGCCCAGCCCCGGGGGTCCCGGCACTGCCGGCCACCCCGGGACATCCCCAGCCCTCTCAGCCAAGCCAGGGCAGAGCCATCCCCCTGCCCTTCGGCATTGTGCTGTGCTAATCCCCAGCTTTCACACATTTGCCATGCCAGAATTACAGCCCCCGCCCCAAACTAAGCCTACATTAATGAGGCAGCACTAGATCTTAATCAAAAAGTCGCCTGCCTTGCGAGGCTGCCTTGCACTGGTTTCATTGAAGGTAATTTGAGCTTGGTAGGACAGCATTCCTAAAATAGTTGAGGGAATTCAAACATGAAATAAGGTTTCCAGGAAGGGATTAAAAAAAAAATAGGTCAAGCAAGTGTGAGTGATTAAAGTAACCCAGCATCCCTTTGTATGCTTTAACTGCATCTCTGTTCAACTCTATCTTGTAGCAATGTGTAATAAATTAGATGCAAGACGTTGCCTAAAGCAGAGAGGCCAATATAAGATTATTCCACGAGGCGGCTGAACATCAGCGACCTTTTCTCCTCTGGTTTTCACCGCCGACATCAAAACACGCATGTCCCAGATGAAAAATCAGCTTAGAGCTTGTTGAAAACAGCTACGAGGAGCAAGCGCTGCCCGGTGCGAAGGCACACGTGACAGCAGCAAAGTCGGGGTGGCGGCGCTGCCTCCGTGCCGCAGGAAAGCCCTGCGCCCATCGCTGAGGTCCTGCCTCAGTTTACCCATCCACCTCAAGCCTCGCAGGGGGGAAGCCCAGGCACCCCCCGTCCCTGCTCACGTCCCCCCCAGCACCAGTCGCAGCCATCGTGCAAAGCCCTCGCGCCATATGTCACACAAACCCATCTTTAACGGCTTATCCCTTCTTCTCCCTTTGTGCCCCCAGCTCAGCACAAAGGCACCGGAAAGCTGCAGGGAGTGAAAGAAAATAAAAATTCCTGCAGAGACAAAGGTGCCCGGCTCTCCCCGGGGCCTGACACAGGTCAGGGCGTGCGGAGGAGCCACGTCTGGGCAATTTTGGGGTTAGATTTGGTCAGCGAGCACGTAACAAGGAGCGGGCAAAAGCGAAGCCAAGCTGGGGGCAGCGCCAGCCCCGCGCCCTGGCTAATTAGCGCAGCTGATTCACAAATGCTAATTTGCTATTTTAGGTCAAGGGTCAAAGAAATTAAAGGACGAGAGGGGAAAAAAACGGAGAAAAGAGCCTGAGCAGAAGCAGCCCCTTCCCCTCCAGGAACATACTGGGAATGGACTGGGATTAGACTGGGCGGCCCCTGTGCCAGCCCGGTGGCGCAGAGCGTCTCTGCAGGATCCAGCCCAGGGCATCCCACAAAGCCGGACATCCCAGCAGGGACAACCAGGGCCAAGCCAGGTGACGGCAGCACCGAGGTACTGCCCAGCCACCAGCATCTCCAGCTGCTGCTCTCCTGCCGTCGGGGTTTAAGGGCCATCGCTTAATGTGCAAAGGAAACTAAAAAAAAAACTATATTGATTTGCCCGAGGCTCCGTGGAGCAGTGAGACCACACAAGTTTCTATGGAAACAAAATTAGTTGAGTAAAACTCTCACTGACGGCATGGTGAATTATTTACCAGGACAGGCCCCTGGCCCTGGGGTCTGGTAAAAAGATTTAAAGGTGCTCACTGCGCGGGCTGCTGGCAACCCCTTCCCCGCAGCACCGAACCGCAGCCGAGGAGGAGGAAAGCCCCTGGGTTTCCACACCATGTGCGTGGTGAAACCCGTCGGGAAGGTCCTGCACCTCCACCACCACGTCTGCAGCTTCAGGTGTCCCCAGGGAGAGGACAAGGGTGGCACAAGGGGACAATGGGGAGATGCAGCAACGGGGAGGTTGTGACGAGCAGACAGGAGTAAGCTGGTGCGAGAGAGGAGAGCTGCGAGCAGCCAAAGCCATCGCCTTCCTGTTGTTTTTCTTTTTTACAACAACTTGACCGTAGCGATGAGCAGGCATGCGAGAGCAGGTACTGTGCTGGGCTGCTCATGGGCTGGCTCCTCCTGCCCTCTGGGAGGGCGAGCGGGCGCAGACCCCCTGGCAGAGCCTCCCTGGGGAAGCCAACGGAGCCCCGGGGCCGTCCTGCCGTATTTTGGGTGCAGAGGTAACGCAGAAGACACCAATCTGCCCTCCCAAGCAGGACCCCTCACTTCTCCCTCCTCCCCAGCCCCTGGCTAGATGGCAGGGCAGCAATGCATGGCATAAAGCCAGCGAAAAGGCTCCTGCCCGATGCCCACACCAGCCACCCCGCATGGTCACCCATCCCTCGGCATCCAGGACAAGCCCACGCTGTCACCGTGCCGAAGGCAGGAGCTGTCGCAGCCCCGCTCAGCCCGCAGTCGGGATCGCTGGGAGCCAAGACCGGGGGGAAGAAAGGGACTAATTAAGTTGCAAATGGAGCAGCTCTTCTTTTTTTTTTTTTTTTTTTAATGAGTCACTAAGCCATATGGCTGATGCAAGCCATCCCGCGAAAGCACCCGGCCGACAATTCGGGCGCTGCCATATCCTTGTTGTTGTCCTGGGACACGGCGTCACACTGTAATTGCGCAGCTCTTTTGTCCTCCCTCGCGCCGGGTGACATTGCTCAGCAGAGGAGAACCTGCTTGAAACGCTACACCTCGCCAGGGACGGATATTTAATTAACGCCAATACGTCAGGCCCCTCCTGCAGAAGCATTTCCAGCCAGTCGCGAGAACACACTCCTCCATCCCCGGCACAACAGGGCTCTCGGGGGAGAGAAAAGCCCTCGAAAGCTGAAGTATTGAGTTTGCTCCGTTCCTTCTGCTCCGTCACAGCACATCACGGTTTTATATGGAAATTATACGGGATGCTAACCTGGATTTGAAGCCAGGCCAACACTCGCATAAGCTCTCGGTCTCCATTCAAGCTCAGCAGCAGAGTCTGCTCTGTGCCAGCACAGCCCCCCTTCTCAGCAGCGAGGGAAACCCAGAGCCCCCCGAGCAGGGGCTCTGCCCGCTGCCCCCATCGCCCACCGGCCGCTTGCTGTGCCTGGCCACCAAACTAGGCCACGTTCTTCCTCAAAATCCCACCTCGCTTCTGTTTCGTTATTTTTAAGTTTGCATAATTAATTCACGTACAACCCCATCGCCATCCTGTCCCAGTTGCTTTGCACTGGCCTCATCGTGGCAATTGCCAGCCACTGAGTTTCAAAGCCACAAGGATTTTACAAACAACGGTATAGGCTCCAGAAGCCTGGGAATCCTCCCCAAAGGCTGTCCCCTGTCCCCCTTATGGCCCTGGCATGTGCTCCCACACAACACATCTCCGTCAGCCAGGGCTCCAATGGACATCTCCATCCAACGTTCCCCGCCTGCCCATGCCCAGCCCAGCTCTGGGGAGGTGCAAGAGGGAGCACCAGCAGGGTCCTGCCCGCGAGCTGTGCCCAGGCTCCTGTCCCCCCTGTCCCCCCCATCCCCTCGCAGATGGCACCTGGAGGTGAAGGCAGGGCTGTGCCGATGAAGGATGGTGCTTGCGCAGCCCCCAGTGCTCCCCGGCTGCTGCAGAGGTTGCACTCGTGTGTGTTCAACCTCTGCCTGGAAGCGTGGTGGCAAAGAGAAAACCCACCGTTACAACTGACTCCGTAACCAAGGCAAATATTAAAATCAGCTTTGAGCCTGGATGTCCCTGTAACCCATCTAGCAGTGTGCCACGCTCCATTTTCCGGAGATGATCTGCCTATTTCCCCCCTGCCCCTGGCTGAAGCTCTGCTTTCCTCGCCAAGGACAGCAGCTAGGCTCCATCGCCGGCATGCCCAGCTGCGTGCGCCTTCCCTGGGGAAGCGAGCGAGGGCAGGGATCGACAAGCTGTCAGGCAGAAGGAAGAAATACCACTTCCAGGAGTCAGAGCTCATTTCCCAGCAATAAAACAGACCAGGGCTGGGGGAAAGCACCACTAATGGGGATGCACATCCCACACCACTTCAGACACCGATAGGGAAGGACCTAGGGGCTGCAGCTGGGAAAAATAAAAGCCATCAACAAATGCCTGGGTTTAAGCAGGATAGCCCTAAATTGGGCTCAGATCTGCCCTTCCCCACACGGATTATTGCTGTGGACGATGCCCTCCACGTGCCAACCTCATCTCCCTGGCCCCCAGCTACAGCTCCTCCAGCAGAGGGGAAACAAAAACGTTATTGCTTCCTCCCAGGGAGGAGAATTGCTCGGATGAGCATCCTTCCTTAACCTCCCCTCTCTCCCCTCCATCCTCTTCACTCCCATTATCCCCACTCCACCCACACATGCTCCTCCGGGGACCTGAGGAAGGGCCCAAGCATCTGTTGCTCGTAAATGCCACCTAGAAATGAAGACCCGAAGCATTTGTGCTTCCTGGAGTTACTTGTGGGTGGATTTTATCTCCTTTTCCATCTATTCTTGGTGCGCTTTGGCAAGGAGGGTCCTTACTGGCAAGCCAGCAACCTGCCTTCCCTCTGCCAGGCTCACGCACCGTGGCTGCAGGATGCGAGAAAGACATTTATCTCCCCAAAACAAACCCCAGAAGATACAGGCAGAATCGCCAGCGATGGGGACACGCTGGCGCCTGGCCACACACAACCGTGGCGGGAGGGGACAGTTCCTGCGAGGCAGTTACTTTGGGTTTTAAGACACTTGTTTGTTTGTTCGTCGCTGGGCAACTGAGAGGATGGAAAAAAAAAATATCAATGTCATATTGTCACCTATGAGTCACTGCTCAGCACAGGCCGGGATGGCCCGTTCCTCCCGCCACCAAGCATGGGCCGGCTGGAGAAGAGCCCGGGGCACCCCAAAAGCAGCTCACCCAAGCTCTTGCTGCCCAGCCCTGCCCCGATGCCTTCCCCATCCCCGTAACCAGGGACACCAGTGGCCCGGGGACATCGGTGGCCCAGGGACAACTTTCCAGGCCCTGGAAGGCAGCACAGGAATTTGCATTTATATCTGCATTTCCTAATTGCGCCTGCGGGTTTCCTGGGGCAGCGGCTGGCTTTGGTTTCCATGGCAGGTTTTGTGTGGACCCGGAGAACCGAGGGAGGCACAAAGGGGCCACAATGGACCTGCCACTCACCCGCATCAAAGGCGGCCGGCGGGGCGGGGTGGGGGCACCGGGGATGGGGGCACCACAGCCGGCCCCCCCAGCACCGCCAGCACCATGGCGGATGCGGGGAGCCCCCCAGGCAGGGGAAGAGGCTGGCCAGCAGCCGACACCCGCAGGACACCGGTGGTTTTGGCACCGCGGGAGCAGCGGTGGGGACACGAGTCTCAACCACCATCACCCGGAGGTGGCAGCCGCGGAAGTGGTGCAAGAGCTGGACCCAGATGTTCCCCCTGTTCTCGCTTCCCGTTATTTTCAGCCAGCTTTTCA
Organism: Fratercula arctica; assembly: GCA_947846985.1. NCBI lineage: Eukaryota > Metazoa > Chordata > Aves > Charadriiformes > Alcidae > Fratercula > Fratercula arctica. The sequence goes on from CANTUZ010000015.1 coordinate 5,055,319, forward strand.
CCCAGCTGAGGTGGGTTTCTTTCCCCTTCCAACTTCCCTATTCCATTTACGGATTGTCTTGCTGGCGAGGGTCCCTGCCCTGGCTCACCTCGCACACCGCTGCACCCATCCACCTTCTGCGCTCCCCCCAGGGAACTAGGAGACAGCCAAAACTGGGACCAAGACCTGGGAAAACCTGGTCCCCGAACCACTGCTGCAAGCCCAGTGCCACCGAGCAGAGGCAAAGCTCTGGCCAGCATCCCTCTGCACCCTGGCCACGGTGACAGAGATGCTGCTGCCCCGGCCATACCACAAGAGAAGGACTCATCACCGCCTCGCACACCTGCAAGGGGCTCCGTATTATTATTACAGGCATTTTTCTTATTTTATAGTAGGCAATTATCATCATCATCATTAACTCACACCACTCAAAAGCTTCCCAGCTCTGACCACAAGCACCGCACAATGCCGGCCGGCGAGCGAACCCGGAGGGTCATGGCAGCAGCCCTCTCCCCATGGGTCCCACCCCGGGATTTTACCCTCATGGCACAGACACTGGATGCAAATGACCCTCCGGCTCCTCTCCCGGCATTCCCCTCTGAAGTCCACCATCTGCAGCACCCCCCGTTATCTTCGCCCCCACAGAGGGTGTTTGTGCAGGCAGATAAGCACCGAGCGCTCGCTATCACCCTGGGAAGCCCCGCTCGCTCCCCGCGAGCTCTTATCAGCCTGGGACGGAGAGGGACCACAGCACCCACGCCGCCGCGACGGCAAAGCCTGCTCAGCCACACCGCGGAGCCAGGCAGGGGAAAAGGTTAGGTGTCCATGCACAGGTTAGACGCTGTTTTGTTAGGGTTTTTTTAATTTGAAAGCTCTTTTTTAATAAAATGCTGAAAAAGTTTTCCCCAAGTTTGGATGCTTTTAAGATTCAGCTGGGCAGGGTGCCGGGCCATCTTGTCTTGACCGTGCTTGTGCCATGGAAGGCTGGACCACAGATGATCCTTGAGGTCCCTTCCAACCTGGTATTCCATGATTCTACAAAGTCAAAACTTTCCTGTGAACTTTGCAGCTGCGAAGAGGATGCCTTTGACCCATCTTTGAAGGAAACACTTTTGGCAATCAGAGGCTCTGGCACCAGGAAGGGGCTGCAGACACCCAGGGATTGGTGTGTGAGGCTCTGCCGGCACCAGGCACATCCTCACCACGGCAGAGACAGGCACTGCCAGGGCGGTTGGACACCATGGCGGGGAAGGCCACAGGAGTGGGGTGTGTATCGACAGGGAGTGATGAGAAAGGCACAGCGAGCTGACAACGGGCTGGGTGTCCTCTGCCATGAGGATCACCGAAAGCTTTCCTCTAGTCCCACCGCCGGCACCGGCCGATGTCCCCTCCCAGAGGCACGTGGCTCCCCTGGGGTGTCGCTGCCCCAGGGCTGGGCTCCAGCTGGGTGCTTCCACGGGAAAACCTTTGTGAAAATCACAAAAAACTTCACAGCAGAACAGATGCTGCTTCAGCCTGTGTCATTAGAGATGAAGGAGGAGGAGGAGGCAAGGAGAGCCATAGCTTCCCCGGCCACGGGGCAGCCCCGCCAGCACAGCCCGAGTTGCAGCCTCAGGGGTCAGCCCAGGACGGCGGCTCTCCCGCACGGATATCCTTACTGCTCCGTCCCCCACATTTGTTGTCGGTGGTAGCAGCAGGAGGAGGTGTGAGGAGGAGGTGCGACTCCGCTGCTTTTTAAAAAAATAATAAAAAGGAGCCTTTCCAACCCGCCGGATGAGACAGACAGTGCATGAGAGCGCTGCTTGAACGGTGACTTCCACAGGCGAGGCAGCTCTCAGACCCTTCTCCATCGTCGTTTGCCCACAAGCCATCGGTGGCAATCTCAGCGCTGGCCGGGAAGCCCGGGCGAGGAGCAGCCCGGCGGGACAGTGCCCTCCATCTGTACCGGGAGATGTGGTCAGTGGTCCTCAAACAACCCTGAGCCCAGGAGGTGACCGCCATCGCCTCGGTGGATCCTACACCGAGCTGTGACCCACCCTGGCAGCGATGTCAGGGGGGTGGAAGGGGGTCGCTCCAGCAGCAGGGCACGGAGGAAGGGGACGGCGTCCTGCAGCGGGATGTCACCGAACCCCAACCCCTGCCCAGACACTCCGTGCTCCGGAAGGGCTCCGGAGGGGTTCCGCGCGGTGAGCGGCGATGCCCCGGGGGCAGGGGAGGATGCGGGTCAGTGCTACCCCACGGCTGGGCTCTGCCATCCCGCTCCCGCTGCGGGGACAGGGACATGGGGACCCTTCACCCGCGCCCCCACACACGCCGTGGCCTCAGCCGCACCCACAGCTCCCTGCGGGCTGTCCCCAGCCGCGGCGGCCCCGTGGGACCCTTCCGGTGCCCGGCCGAGGGGCCGAGGCGAGGAGCCGGGAGAAGCGGCGGGGCCAGGCCGCCGGGCTGCGGCCCTGACCGCCCGGCTCCGGAGGGGGCGGCCGGGCGGCCGCAACAGGCGCGGCCCCGCACCGGCCACCGGGCCCGGGCCCGGGCCCCGGCGGAGGCCGAACCGCCGGCACCCCCCGCCCCCACTGGGGCTCGGAGGGCGGCCGCCGGCCCCACCGCGCCGCGCAGTCCCGGCCCGGCCACCCCGGTGCTCCCCGGCGGGGCCCGCCAGGCTCCGGGCCGCGGCCCTCACAGGCCGGGAGGCGCCGCTCGCCCGCCCCAGCCCAGCCCGGCCCGGCTCGGCGCACAAAGAGCCCCGTCCCGCCCCCCCCTTACCGGCGGTCGGCGCCGCGCTGCGGGGGCGGCGGCGGCAGGCACCAGTCACGCCGGGAACCATGGAAAGGAGCCGGGACGGGAGACGGACGTGGCGGGCGGGCTGGCGGGCGGGGGCGGGGGCGGCCGCCGTGCCCGGCAGCTGGGGGCGGCGCGGCGGGGCCGGGGCCGGGGCGGCCCGGGGAGGGGGGGGCGGTGGGAGCGGGGCCTAGCGGCGGCGGGGCCGAAACGCAGCGGGGACCGGGGGTCGCTTGGGGACCGCGTGACACCCCCCTCCCTTCCCCGGGTCCCGACCCGTCCCCCCACCCCGATCCGGGGAGTCCCGCCATGGGGCAGCGTGGGGCCCATTTCAGCCCGGCCGGGGCCGTCGAGGGGCCGGCATCGCCCGGTCCCCGCTGCCCCCGCGGGGGCCTGACCCATCGCCACCCCGGGTCTGGGGCCAGACAGCCCCTGAGCGGGGGTCTGGCGGGGCTCGGGTTCCTCCGAGATGCCCCCAGGCTTCCCCGGCACCCCCAGCTGCGGGGCCGGGCATCTCTGTCCCTGGGCAGCCCCGGTGCCGAGGTGCGGAGCAACCTCCCGAGGAGATGTTCCAGGGCTGGTGTTTTGTCTCCGCCGCAGCTCCTGAGCGTCCCAGGCTCCTGGATTCCAGACCCCTGCACGCGTCGGGTGAGGAAGGGGACCTACCACTCCTGCCCCAGGGGCTGAACATGAGAGACGGATTATAACAAAGCATCACTTTGACCACAGACAGAAAGCAGCCGTCTCCGGTATCCAGCGCTACAGCGGCTGACAGCTTGCAGCCATACCACAGAACAGCTCAGGACGGGAAGTGATCTCCTCTTACAAATTACAGGAGCCAATTTACACAGGGCAAACACTTCCCGTTTTGCAGAGACCGGAGTGAGACCGCCATCGGCAGCAGGTCAGGGCCCCCACGTGCCTCGTAGCTCTCCAAACCTTTCCAGACACGCTGCGGGAGGAACACCGCAGCTCCGGGCACCCACGGCCAGCTTCCCGCAGCACCCTGCCATGGCCAGTGGGACCGGCTGAGGAGCACATCAGCGGGTGCCGGACCCCGAGCACGCGTTTGGGATGGTCCAGAGCTCTCGCAGGACGGCCCTTCGCGCAGAGGTTTTCCCCAACTCAATCATTTCATCTGTGTCTGGCAGCTAAACGATCCTTAGCCTGGGTAAAAATCTGTAAGGCTTTGACAAGGAACACAGGCATCAGTAAGAGTGAAAACATTAGAGGCAAACCTTCAGCTTTCAGTGCGTACGTGTGCCACAACATTTGTTTTCCCAAAGTTAAACGCAGATCAGCATCTCTTCTGTGACACAGCGGCTGGCAGCGAGCTTTGTTGACTGCGATCTGTTTTCCTAATCCAGGCTTGTTTCGTGGGAAACTGGTGGTTTTACCAAATTTCTTTACTGACCTTTGATATGGGTCTTAGCTGCTAATGAGTCTAGGAAGTAAAAAGAAACGGGAATAGAAATACACAACTATTAAGAATTCAAATAGTGAATTTAATTCAGCCAGTTCCAGCTAAATTGATAATTCCCTGAAAAACAAACCTTGCACAGAAAACACAGAACACAAAATGTTTTTGTCTTGACAGCTGGCGAGAACGACTAAGGGAAAAGGCGAATGGAGTATTTCTGCCTTCTCTGAAAAACAAAAGGTGCTGCACATTCTGAAAATGCCCCTTGTTTATTTATTAAATGGGTTGATTTGGGAGGTAGCTGTTGGAAAGGCTTTGCAGGGAAAGCAGAGGTCTGTGCCCTGACACAAGCAGTAAGTGCAGATGCCCACGTTGAAATGTTTTACGAATGTCTGGTTTTCAAAAAGTGTTTATGCTTCCTGAAAGAAAAAACCCAGAGCTTTTAAAAATGCCTCAAATTAGCCCAGAAACCCAAAGAACCAAAAAAATCTATTATTTTTAAAAAATCCTAAGCCCAGCTTTCCCAGCGGTCGTTACTTGGGCTTAAGGGTGATGCAACGTACAACAAAATGCTGTGAGGGGAAGGCTCTGGACGGCCTGGCTCGGTTTCTCTTAGCACTCAGACAGTTTTTCCAAAGCAATACCAAAAAAGGTTTGTTTCTAGGTCAAGACCTCAGTACTAAATTTTAACCAGGGGCTGCCAGTCAAATCTGAACACAGCTGTAAAATGGATTCGCAATAGAAGCTCAGGCTTTCTTTTTCTAATTAGAAAACAGTCATTGAGCCTTGCCTGTTTAAAGGTGAAAGCTATTTTTGACATAAAAATTAGCACGTAGTTCCTCTGTCATCCTTCAGTTGCTGCTCTGGAAGCTGTGAGCAAATGATCCAAAGATAAGCAAGAAGTATAAACACGCGGAATTAAATGAATAGGTAGAAGGGGATCAAGTTTTTAAGTTTTATTCCGCCTGACAATTAGGAGAGGAAGAGATTTATTTTTACACTTACTATTTATCCTAAGAAGTAGCAGTAAAAAGGTCCACTTAAGCACTGAGACAGACCTCAAAGGCATTTAAAAACTTGAAGTGCTTTTAATAGCTGCCTTTTGAAAATACTGTTAAATCTATTTTTGAGATGGATAAACTAAGGCACCAACAAAGCAAAGCAGGAGTTTGCAGAAGGACCCAGCAGTGAGACACTGTAGTTCGCTCCTCAACAACTCAGCTCCCGTACGGGGACCCTAAAATAAAAAAAAAATCAGAGTACTGGATGCTTTTAAAAACCTGAGCATTCTTTAAATCCAGATTTTCCTTCCTTTTTTCTTTGGTGGGCATCTAACCCTGACAGCCTCAAAAATTAACCCCAGGCAGTTTTCAAAATATGGCTCAGAGTGACTGTTTCTAAAATAAAAGTGAGTGAAGAGCGAGCAGAACTTGGAGGGCTTATCACCACCAGTAATGCCACCGACTAATCCCCCGGCAACCCCGGCCCCTTTATGTAACCCGGGATTGCTGCAGCTCAAACAGCTTATTGGGGTTTTGGTGTTTTTCTTTAAACCTCTCGTGGACAAATGCAAACACATTAAATACTTTTTTTTTCTCTTCTGCCACTCTAAAGAAAAAGTTACTGTAAGAGCGGGGAAAAAAAAATCTTTTATTTGTGAACAATGGCACACAGAATTTAACTCAGACGCTGAGAATAACAGGTGATTTTCTCTCTCATCTCCCCAATTTACAGCACTCGGGTATAACTCTCCAATGGTAAGATACAGAAGGTCGAATCCCAAATTTCTCCTCTCCCCAAACACCCTCTGGAAGTGGTGGGGTGTTCCAAATAAAGAAAAAAAAAAAAAAACAACCCGTGCCCAAGGTAAAGCGTTTATAGTTTCCTGGCGGTGTGGGCAGCGGTGCCGTAGCACTGACTGCCCCGCTGCCCGCCTCCCCGCAGCGCCGCCGGCTCAGCCGCGCTCCCGCACCCGCTCCCTGCCCGCAGCAGCACCAGTTTTCGTCCCATCGATCCGACTGTTCCTGACTTTTCCCCGGCGCAACTCTTTCCAAGGCAAAATTCAACTTTAAAACTTTCAGTCGGCGCTAAGCCATGAGCCTAACGCTGAATGCTTATGGAAACTCAAGAAGAAAAAAAATAAAACCCCTATTGAACTCCTTGCAATTGGAGCCCTGAATGGGCTGGCTATAAAACCCCCTCAAACCAAGGGCAGCAACAGGCTGCCCTGGATGTTGGACCAGATCCAGCTTAGAAGTTTCCATGAAATAAACTAGGCTAAGCGCATCAGCTGCATAGAAACTAACTCGGTGTAACAGGAGCATCTGTTCTTCGCATCCCACCATTTTCTTAAACTTCCCCGGGGCCGCGGTGACAGGAGTCGCCGCGCAAATCCCTCCTCGCTGCCGCGCCGCTCCACATTGTCTCCCGCCAGGCGGGGGCCGTATTTAATAGCCCCCTCATTCCGTGGATGACCCAGCCATTACAAGGTAGCACGCGTGCCGTATAAACTACTTGACCAGGTAGCTTTCGTTTGTCAAAAAACAGCTTAATGTATTTCATATGATGGCATTACAAAGCGAAATTGATGTCTGTATCGAGACAGCGGAGGAGCACACCTCGGAACCATTTATACACAGTACAAAGCAAATGTTTACCCAAGTACAAATGAAACAGGTTGACAATTAGCTAATGTAGCTTTGTGGACATAAACCAGGTACATTCGAGCAGAACCAACATAAAATAAAAAGGAAACAGCCCTTTTCCTAATCCCGTGCTAAGAGCACCGTGGTTAGTGGTTTGGGAAGCCTCTGTCACGTTGAAAGATTTCCTCGCCGGTGTTTAATGTGTTTATTCTACCGCTACTCTGCTGGGATAAAAATAACATCCGCAGGGCACGCTAGCTGGACGGAGGACCCGCTGTCAATACTACAGTAATTGACAACATACAATTAAGTCTCACACCTGTTTATTGTAAGTAATTCATAGATAACCACTTCTGGTACACATTTTCATATTGGCTTTTAACGCTTTTGGGGGTTTTTTTAAGCTCAGGGACACCCAAACTTCACCTAAGGGTCATCTCTGCAATTCACCCAGATCCAGCACGCTACACCTACAACGGGGAAACTGGTGGGAGTCGGTGGCATCGCCACGGGTGACAGAGATGGCTTGGAAACTACGCGTCCCGCATGGGGGGCTGCTCAGGGCTGGGGAGAGGGGGGGTTCTGGGGGGCACTGGCCTCACATGCCTCCTTTCGGCCGGCTCAGCCCAAGTCATGCAGCTGCCTGCGCCCAACGCTCTACACAGTGCAAAAACGAAGACCTCTACACATCTGGAGTAAGAACAGTGGTAACAAAGTCATAGCTACATATTCTTCTCTACATTTTTGTTTATTGAGACAAACTAATTAAAAGGCACAAACATAGGGCATATGTTTACATGGACATTATAACAAACATATACATTAAAAGTGTAGGAATGTGTTTCCTTTCTGCTAAACAGAAAGTTCCTAAGCTTTTATATATACAAAAGTTGTACAATTTGATGTCCTAAAGTACAAAAGATCATTTATAAAATTATTTTACACTAAGCTCTATTTTTATTATTATTTTTTTTTTGTTTGTTTTTGTTTTACTATGTAGTCCAAGCCCCTAGAACAGTTTCACGTAATGATACAGATACCTGTCACCTGAGCCAGCAGCCTGGCAATCACTGCTTGCACTGACACGGCAGGGTAGGAACGGAAGCAGTCCATTTCGACTAGTCGGTCCTGCTAGCACTCTGTGAAAATGCGCACACGCTAATCTCCATAGCTTTCAACTTCATTAAGATAAAAACATCTCAACTGTAACTTTATTTTTTTTTTATTATTGTTTGTTTGTTTGTTTGTTTGTTTCATTTTTAATGTAGAGTCTTGGGTTTAGGGTGGTTTGTTTTTTTTTTTTTTTTTTTAAAACAAAGTTTTAAAAACGTGAATATGTGACATGATAGTCTAAAAAGTATATCTGTTTCCCTAGATTTTGCTTTCTACTTTATGTACAGATAAACAGGTTAAGAAATAAAAAGCACATGTAGCTTAAACGTGTGACCATTTGTGGAGAAGTTCTGGGCTGGCCGGTTGGAACCATCACTCCAGAACTCCCACAAATTGATAGAAATGTGTTAACACAATAGAAGAATAACGTAAAAATGATGATGTTTGCAAATATTTACAAAGTTGAACAGATTTGCACAACACTTGATTAAGAAATAGGGGAGAAATTAAAAGACGCTCTCTGCTTGTCCTGGAGGGGCATCCTACCTAGTTAGTGGTTAGAATAAAAACTGTATACAATTTAATATAAGACAAAACTTCTAGTGAACAACTAACACGTCTGTCCCCTGCTGTAACACCAGCAGGCTCTGACTGGGAGGCAGAGGGCATAAAAATCATACCCAGTGCCTCCAGAATCTTCCAGCTTAAAGCAATATTTCTTAAGTTTCAAAGCACTCCTTTTGCTCCTAGATAAGAGTCCCATAGGGGTCTGACTGTTCAGAGACCATGTTTACATACATTTCGACTCCTCTTCTGTCAGCCATGGCTGTTTCTCACCAAACAATAACAGTTTTTTTTTAAAAAAATGTTGACTACAATGCTATATTCCCTTAGGGTAATATGTTGGGTAATATTTACATCTCCAAATATCAGGTCACAATCCCTATTATATGTTGAAGTTAGAATGATAATTTATCATATGCTTTGCATATCAGAGCTGGTATCACCTTTCCCATAGGGAATGCTGCCTGAAATTATCATATTCCCAAAGGTAAAATGCATATTTTCTCCAAAATGCATTTTTTTTTTTTTTAAATGACAACATTGTAATGCATTTACTCATTAAAAAAAAAAAACATCAACACAGACAAAGATTCTACACTAGCTCAGAAACAGTGGACTTAACGACCGGCAAGTTAAAATTAGCCATCCACCCTGTTAAAGATACAGAGGGGTCTTTGCTAGTGTTTAGATTAAAATAATTTTCTAAGTTATAATTTGGGGGATAAAACATAAAACTGTTTTTTAATAATTTTTTTTTTTTTTTTTTAAAAACTCTGACAAGTAAGTATCTGCTCTAAGTCAGCATCAG